>OX424573.1:37463080-38820580 GCA_949152435.1 Gastracanthus pulcherrimus
TTCTTGCCACTTAGAAGATCACTTATCAGTTTGCTTCATACTTCATACACGAGCTCTCAGCCTAAAATTTTAATCGCCCTTTTAAATCCAGCTTCTCGCGAGAAAAATCTCAAGACATCAAAGAAACTACCGCTCTCCCATTAATTTCCTCCGTTCACACTCTTTAATTCCAAACCTTCAACCAGTCGAACGCATTTATATCGCATTATTACAGTGAAGTAACGTCAAATCTTCCAAAGTACGATCAGAAACAGGGTTTAATAGCGCCGTATAAAGTTGGAAGTTTCCGTGCGTGTGCGCGGCCCGGATATAACTGTTGTATGTGTGTGCTTGAGCGCGAGCGCGCGTTGCGTGCGAATTGCCACGGCACGGCTCTATAGACCGACAAAGGGGATATAGGGGACGGGGCGGCAGGGGTACCGGAGGGGGGGGGGGGGAGAGCGTCTCAACTTCGGGCAACAATCGGATAACTGCCTCTGCCGATTTCCCGACAATAAACGGACATCGCCAACTTAGCCGAATGCCGAGCTCCGAACTATTGTCTTCATTGACGCGGCGGAAACGTCGTAAACAAATGAACTGCTTGTTCCGTGTAAAGTGATTTCGAGCCGTTTGAGTAATTTTTATTGATAATGCGACGGTGGGAGGAATTAATTGCTCTCGAGTTATTTTTTCTTAGCGTCCCCCGAGCTGCGTTCGCTTAACGATTTTATCGAAATTTTATAAGCGGTATAAAAAGTTTTAAAGAGGCTTAATAAAACGAGAGTTTGATGATAGAGAGAAAATGATAATCGTTTTATCACGTAAAGTAGATAGAGTTTTTTCCTACTTTAATAATAGTATAATTCCATAATTCCATCGATTAAAAATATCTCTATTTAAAAACTCGTGTCAAAAATAACGTAATCACATAGTTTGAATTATATATCTAGAATGCTGATGGGAATGGCGATTATAAATACTAGTCAAACTTTACACCGCTTATCCGATTCGCAGAATTTTTCAGATTTTATATTATTCAGTTCCCAAACCTTCATTTATACGATGACAAAAACTTAAAAAACATATCTTACGCAAACAACTGCTCTGAGCGTAATATGAAAAAACTCTTTGCTATAAACCATAATGGGCAAATACTCGGGTTTAACAAGAAGAGTGCCTCTCCTCTGGGAAATAACGGATTTCAGTGCGGCTTTGGGAGGTGGTTTTTGGTGCTCAAATATGAAATCCAGCACCCGTAACTTGTACTAATGTCTTACTATCGAGATATAAACATTTTTACTCCAAATATACGTTTTCTAAAGGAATAAAGGTTTTTTATTGTTAATCATAAACATGCAAGCGTTTATAATTGTAAAATAATCTAAAAAAAAACGAAAATAGAGCTAGATGAAAAATATTGTAATTTAATCTTTGTGGCGTACAAAAATATTTATCTGTTTCAGAGTTATGAAGAATCAAAGATGGTGACGATAAGAAACACGAAAAATCACCGAATTCAAAACAGATGCAATTCATCGAATTTGCATGCATTTTTATCTCCGTTTTCGATAGCTCATAACTTTGGAACAAAATAATATTTTTAAACGTTACATTCAAACATACTCGTATTACGTATAAAAAATGCATAAATAATAAACGTAACATATTTCACCGCTCGATTTCTTCCATTTCTATCCAATAAATATATAGCACGTAAGGCTCCGAAAATCGCTCAAAACTCAATTTTCAAAAAGCTACACTCGAGAAGCCACACCACCGCCTACCGTTACAATCACTCGATCAAGCTTTCACGCTACAGCCTCGAACCTCTTCGAATTAAACCACCCCCTTTCCTTCCACGGCTGCCGCTCACCCAGACATGGAGGCGTGCGACGAGGACCTGGAGTGCCGCCGCGACAGACTGCGGGAGCTCCTGCTGCGCGACGAGGCCCGGCTGACGCGCGAGCTCGTCGAGGCGGGCCGCCGCCAGGAGGAGTCGAGGACAGCGAGGCTCCAGGCCAGGGCGGCCGAGGCCGAGGAGGAACGCGAGGAGGCGCGGCGCGAGCTCCTGCGCGAGAAGCGCCTGCAGCTCTACGCCGCGGAGAACCTGGAGGAGCGCGAGGCGAGGAGGCGGGCCCGCGCCGCGGACTCGAAGCGCGCCAATCTGGCGCAGATGGAGGAGGCGGAGGAGCGACGCAGGTAGGTTTTGTGTAATGGCTTTTTCATCGGGGCTTGGATCGGCCTCTTGTCGAGCGGGAGTTTGGAGGGAGGGCGAGTGTCATTGACACTTTTACGGGAGTGGATAGGGAGGATGGGTGTGGATCGAGTTTCTGTTTCAGTTTCGCTTTAAGCGTTGGTGTGATGTGTATTGATGTGTGATACATTATTTGAGCTTTTTCTTTTGGCTTGGAAAGTGAAAGTTATGTGGACAGTTGAACGAAATGGAATTAAAGACGTTACTACTGCGAATGCACGTTGCACGTTTGAGGGTTCCGATTTTAATCGAAATCTGCGAAAAAATAGAAGTTTTTCGTGTAGTCTTTTTTATTTTGTATATTGTGAGAAGAATGTGTTAAAAAACAAGTCAGTCCGGTAGCACTTATCTTCCTCGAACATAATTAATTGTTCTAATATATTAGATAACATGCATGCCAATTTGAAACTTTAATTGCCTTTTTCTTGGAACTTATTTTTCAAATAGTTTGTTATGCAAAAAATGTTTATATTTTATTTTGAGGTATACTGATGTTAAATATTTTTGTTGTCAATGGATGGTGTTAAAACATGTTATTTCTTCATATTTTAATATTCAAAAAATGTTTTATTTAATTCAAACCGTAAATTCAATATAAGTGGTTTATAATATTATTTTTTGTTTATTTAATGTTTAAGAATATTGTTGATTTTTTTAAATAGGTTTAATCAAATAGATCTGCTCAATGAACTTTTTTAAAAATTATTCTTAGCGCAAAATTATGCATGTATTCTTATAATCTATGGACAAATATTAATGGAAAACACTAAAAAAATGTTGTGACCTTTAAGCAAAACTTTTAATTTACTATTACAAAGTATTCTTTGGACGTAAAAATTTTAAGAGAATTGTTTAATAAAATTAATCATGAGCATTTTTATTGAAAAGCTCCCATATATTGTAATTTACATGCATTTGAGAAACTTTGATTTGCTTTAACTCTGAACTTAATATTCAGAAATTCAAATTGTTGGCCCGGGAAATATGATGACATAAATCTCTTGCATATACATATTATATGTAATCATATATATAGCCATATTAAACCACTATCTCCCTGGCGTGTTTAATTTTCAATTTTAATATTTACTATCATACTTATTACTTTGCCACTAAATCTATTTTCAATACCTTCTACGTAAACAGAAATAGCAAATAATATCGAATTAAAGCCTAATTATGTTTTAGAAGCAAATATTCTACTTACTTCGGTCGGGGTTATATTTATTAGTTAAAAAAGACGTGAAGATTATTTTGTATCATTTATATGACATATGGTCTTCCTTATTAAGTTCAGAAAAGTAATAACTCACTGAGTAAATTTTTTAAAATAGGACTCAGGGGCCCCCAGATGTGAAAAGTTTTGTATTTTTAAAAGCCCCTCGTGATACATCAACGCAATCTAGAACCATTTTATCAATGTACTTAATTATATATGCGAAATAACAGCTGAAAAATTATCCTTCTTTGCTTTAAAGTTTATAAAAGTTTATTTATTATTTAAAATTCAAACATAAAATTGCTAATCGATTCTGTTCGACTAAAAAGACATATTTCTTTTTTAAATAATATATAATTATTGAAATGTTTAAACGATAAAAGCAGAATACGTATTTAGTATTTTAAATTTAATTCAATGTGTTCCATTTTATTTCCCACGCATTGTGATTTGAACTCGCTTTTGATACAGTTATTGAAAAACGAATACATCGAATAAACCTCATTCCGACATTTTTCCAATTACACTTGTAAAAAAAGGAAATATTCAAGTTTACCTTGAATTTAAATATCCTGGAAAAAGTCTGGCAAACAGTTCGATGAAATTGTTTTAATTAACCCAGATTTCAAAGTATTCTCTCAAACAATTCTTTTCAATATAAACGCGAAATTCAAATTCCTCGTATTCAACCGGCCACCCGGTGCATTCGCCGTCCCTTTCAGGATGGAGCGCGAGGACGAGGAGTACTGGCACGCTATACTTCTGAACCAGTGCGAGTCGGACGACACCTTGGAGGCCGAGAGGAGCCGAAGACGCGCCGAGCACGAGCGCAGAGTGGCCGCCGAGCTGCGCAGCCAGATACAGACCAAATCTCACTGCGACCAATCAGAGGTGAGTTGAGCACGATTTGTTGGATGTTTTGCAAAGGTATAACTGATGTTCTAGATTCGTGATGAATTTTACGATACATGCTGTATTGTACAAGGAAGGTGAATAAACTTTATGGAAAGGTTTTATTTGTATAGGTATTGATGTTTTATTTATTATGCACCATGTTCATTGTATACAATGAATAGTGGGATACAATGCAAGATATAAAATTAATAATTATTATATTACTTTTGGTATATGTAGATTATTAATATAATTGTTTGGTGTTACTTTTAACAGTAATGTACTTATAAAATGTTATTATTTCTTTAATATATCAATATTATGTTACTCAATCACTAACAAAATATTACTGAGTTATGTAATGAAACTAATTTTTTTCTCTTACTTTGTCTATTTTATAAATTTCTCGCTAAACTGTTATCAAATTATTTTTTTCAAATATAAGTTTTGAATTGTAAATGTTTTTATTGATTTAGATATTCTATTTAGTAAATAATACTTAAGGAGGAACCTCGTTTAGGACGCTGAAAAACAAAGATTTTGCGATTTATTTCTGAATAAAAGGATCAAATGTTTTCAGTATACATTTTAGCAATAAAAATAATTTTTATTATTGAAAAATCATTAGTTTTTCCACGGTTTATTTAATTAACTTTTTAATTCCACGCTGTTGTAGTTCATATTTGACGTGCAGACAAATTTTTAATAAAATAAGAATCGAAAATTGGACTATTGATTACAGCATAAAAAATAATAACTTGCCATCAAGTTTAAACTGAATTGGCCATCATGGGACGATATATAATAAGCTCAATCAATTTTTCGAAGTTCTGAATTTTTTCTCAGCTACATTTTTATTAAGGACCGGTGTTAAATCCTGAAAATGTGAAAATTATTAAATACTATACAATGTATAATATACCTATAATCAAAAATAGTGCTACTTTGTTAATTAAATTATTTATGACAGCCCTATGTTATTAAAACAAGTATATTTAAGTATAATAAAAATTTGAGATTTTAACTGTGTTTATTTTGGTTTGCAGAAAACATACAACTTTTTTTGTTGGTCTACTTTCAAACCTAGTGAGCAGAAGACTTGGGTAAATTTGTCCAACTTCATTAAAAATGAATGCATTCTCTGCAGTAACGCTTAAAATATTCAATGAAAATAGCTCAAACATTCTCAAATTTTATTTTTTAATATTAATTTACGAGACATCTGGTTAGCACAAAAAAGGGGTTAAATAAAAAATTTTAACTCGTAGAGATCAATCGCTTTATCATTTATTTTAATATTCCAACGACGAGTAATCCAGTATCCAGTCCTTCCACCAAAAACTTTTTATGAATCTCTACTTCACCCTTGACAGCACTAACTCTTCCCTTATTACATCATGTTTCTAGCATAAAATACGATTCTTGGATTTTTTTTAGATTTTTCCAAGTGAAGAAACCTATATTTACATCACTCAAAACTGTAAATTTAGACCAGCAAAACGATGTTAAATTTCAGTTTTTTTATTTGTAAAAGAAGTCTCATTGGTCTCTGGACACTCGCAAAACATGTTTTGGGGCCTTATGTCTTAAGCGTGCAAACAAATTATATTCATCCGTTAAAATGCGGCTGAGAAACAAATTCCAAACTTCGAAAAATTCGGTACCAAAAAGATTTCGTCAGCATAAACTCAATATCACACCTATAGAACAAAACTATAGACAATTCCAGATTGTGTAATTTTAATTACAAAAATCAAATTAAAAATTTGTTGAGTTGTCTTAGTCTTGCTCTGGGGGTGCGATATATAAAATCCCAAAACTTAACAAACAAAATATATTACGATATATTCAAATATGTTGTTAAATAAAATTGCTTCTTAATCCAATTCACTGAGGCTATATCGATCAATGAAAATTTGGATTAATCAAATGGTCCAGGTATTATACTACAAACTTCTCCCTTAATCTTACCCTTTGCGTACCTCTACCCACTGCATCCCACTCTAGCGCATACCTCTCACCTTTGAAACTCAACAGAAGCAGCAGCGTCAGCAGCAGCAGTCGAGCGAGGACGCCGGTCTCTGGAAGTTGGAGGACGAGCGGGAGGTGGCGGAGCGTCGCCGGGCCAAGAGTCGGCAGCTGCGCGCCGAGCTGGAGACCCAGCTGAGCGAGGCGCGCGAGTGCCTGGCCCGCAGACGCAGCGAGGAGGCACAGCTCGAGCGCATGATGAGCTCGAGCCTGGACAAGGACGGCACGGCCGACCAGCTGATGGCCGCGAGACGCGACAAGGAGGCCAGACGCGGGGAGATCCTGGCCTACATGCGCAACATGAGGGTGAGACGTAATTGCGTGGTCCGCGATGGGATTGATGTGGGATGTGATATGGTGCCAGCAGGGGGTCGGCGAGGCTTTGCGCGCGGAGAAGGAGGCAGTGATGACTGTAGAATTACTCCGAAGAATCTGTTGCTCGAGTGACTGAATTCCGGTTGAGCGAGCAAAGCTTCGTATTTATGAGAAACGTAAACGTGATGCATCGATACGATAGTAATACTTATATTTTTACCGACATTGCGTTTCCGACATCGATGCATTTCCGACTTGAAATCATATGAACAAACGGTGCTAGATCGCATATTGCTTTAACGACAATACATGTTTAGTCACGGTTACCAAATGAAATTTGACTGGGAACCTTACGTATAGTTCTAGCAGCAACTTGGCGTTTAGTATATTATTTATTAGTACGGTAACGAAACTCTCTTTTTAGTGTACGTAATGAGCTATTCAAAGATGTAGAATAAAATTGGTTGTCAGTAACACGCAGGTTACCACTCACAAGGAGAGTGGCATAACTTGGAAATAGTCCTTAGAAATTTAGTCTAACACCTGTACTTAATTCAAGTGGGCGATATTTTAGTTTAAAAAGGTACAGCTGATTATGATTATAACTATGCATATATTTACACTAGAAAAATAACCCAAAAAAATAGAAGTAATTGGAGAGAGCTTTAATGTAGGGGAAACTGGGGTAAAGTGAACACACGGTTAAGCAAATCATGGTTATTATTTCTTTAACAAATTACTATTTACAACTAATTTTAATTTTAGTGAAAAATAATTATGCAAGGATGATAATTAAAAAGTTTTATTGCATATCAATTAATATTTTATAAAAGAAAATAATTGTATTTTTCGACCTTAAAAGAAAGTTGGTTTGTCGAATTCGTTATAACGATTAAAGATGCTTATAATCAATTTTATTGCTAGATTTTTTTTTCTTATTACTTCAAATACGTTTTACTTACTATTACCAAGAATACAGAAATTTAAAAGAGGTTTTTCTTTTTTTAAACAAACATTTTAAAGAATCGACATCTCGGGGTAAAGTGGTCCGTAAAATAATGCGATATCACTAATTTATACGCGGTTAGATGAAACTTTTAACAAAATATTAATCAAGGTGTGTGTGTTAGTGTAGTATACAAAGCCTTTGTTATAACGCATTTCGTATTTATACCAAAATCGGCCAACATAACCTTCATATTTAACTTTTCGTATTTTACGGTATTTTAAATGTTTTAGGATATCTTTTTAGTTTTATTATTGTCTAAATTAACGTTTTTATATATTCTTGTACAAAAACTAGTAAAATATTTTCAAAATATTTAATTCTATCCTATAGTTCACTTTACCCCGCACTGAATAACCCGGGTAAAGTGAACAGGTATTTTTAAAAAATAGGTAAATAATATTAAACTTAATGAATGACTTTCTTTTAAGTTACTAGTATATCTATTGATGTAAGAGGTTTCTTGTGCAACTTAGAAAGTAATGTTTTAAGTCTGAAAAATACATTTTTTTCGACTTTTAGAGTTACTATGTTCACTTTAACCCAGTCACCCCCTATGCTTTGTTAATATAAAAATATTAATCCAATCTAAAATTAAAAATTACTATTTTGGGGAATTTTTACATATTCATAAAAAATAAATAAAATACATTCAAGAATTGAGCCCATTATAATTGACTTCTTAATTGAAAGGGTGAAATTTTTGAGATGACGAATTTACGCGGAATTCTACATATAAATGTAGAATTCTGTATAAATTCGCCATGTCAATAATTATATATATATATACGAGCGATTCTCTGTGAAATCGAAGACAAAAAAAGTTTTTTTCTAACCAATTTTAGCACATATATACCGTTCTTATAAGTGTCTTAAAAATAAAAATAACAGTCAAATTATGCTAAAATATGATTAAAATGCCTATTTAGCAGCTACAGTAATGGGTTCGATAACATGAATCATCACTAAAAAAATTATGAAGCTAGCTTGTATTAGTACAAAAGAAACTGATATAGTCTCAATATCGTAATAAAGCTGCATTTCTTGCGAAAAATAGAGAGAAGTGTCAAATTATCCTAAAGAATTATTAAAGCGTACACTTCATAATGATTCATGCCTTTGAACCCATTATTATAGGTGCTAAATAGGTATTTTAATCATATTTTATCATAGTTTGACTGTTATTTTTATTCTTAGCAAGAAATATAGCTCGATTACCGTTCTGGGACTTGTACGGGTGCTTTTGTACTAAAAAACGGTATCTCCATGAACTTTTTGGTAGTCGACCGAGTGATCAAACTCTCTTTCTTTCAACTTTAGAGTTTTGAAATGGACTAAATCCATGTAATAAAGGATCATGTGACCTTAAAACTATTTTTTTCAAATATTCAGAAAATTTGCATAAAAAGTACAAATTCATATTTTACGTAAAATGCACTCCTATTGAACTAAAAATCATTCAAAACAGCTCCAAAATGCAAAAAATGTTAAAATTACCGTCTTTGACCAACTGTAACTCGAAAATACTTGGTCAAAAAAATCTGAAAAGATTGTCAGATACTTATAAGAACCCTATATACATGCTAAAATTGGTTAGAGAAAAATATTTTTTTTGTCTTCGATTTCACAGAGAATCGCCCATATATATATATATATATATATATATTCGTAAGAATAAAGGTATATATAGAAATCGAGTACGGCTATCGAAGCGGAGGCTTTTATCGGTTACAGAGAGGAAGGGCGAGAGAAAAATAGACAAAGAGCGAGTGAGAGAGAGAGAGAGAGAGAGAGAGAAAGAGAGAGAGAGAAAGAGAGAGAGAGAGAGAGAGAGAGAGAGAGAGAGAGATGAAACGGAAATCAAACTGATTTCGAGCCGTGGGAAGTCGACAAGAGGTACTTTAAAGCTCCGGGATGCGGAACGCTTAGATTTCACCTCTTTTACACGTACACGCACACACACACATACACATACACACACTCACAAGCATACAAGCACACACACACGCATACACACACATGCACACACACACACACATGCACACACGCACATACACACACGCACATACACACACGCACATACACACACGCACACACACACACACTGCTAACTTCTATTTCTATGTGTGTATATACGTGTACAATAGTCCTCTCGAATAGAGGATATATACTTGTCGCTCTTTGGGCGTCCGGATTTTTCGGCTCGCTCGCGCCAAAAGTGTATATACACGACGCGTTGACGAGACACTCTCTCTCTCTCTCTCTCTTTCGCGCGCGCACCCGCTACTCGAACTTTTCACGGATAACGCTTTTAGAAGATATTTTCTATGCGCGTTCCTCTACTCGTAGCGCCCTTTCATTCCCGACGCCTTTTCCGAATGTTTGCGCCCCCAGTCGTTCGTGGAATTCGGATTTTTATGCGGAGGTGTTATTGTGTGTAAGCACGCGGGGTGTGTATCGGAATGCGGACTCTACCTTTCAATGATTTCTGCGAGCGAGGAACACGAGGGAAACAACTTTTATATGTATCATGAATATATTACTTCGTAAACAAATTTTTTTAGTGAATTCTTGATTTTCGATGAGAATTCGTTTCATTCTCTTGATTAATCTTCTTATAGTGATTTATTATCACTTTCTCTGAGGTGACATCACCTTAGCTTTGCGAACAATCTTTTTTAACAAACTTTATATTAGTAACGTAAAATTTATAAATGTATATATAAAAGTTTCAAAAATATATTTTACATTTTTTTCTGTTTGTATAATAGCTAAATAATCACTGTAAAATTATTTAAAGACCAAAATTAATAACCATTACTAAACTAGCTAGTAAATTTGATATACCAAGAAATTTAGAGTTTTATTTATCAACTGTCTAAGATGCAATACAAGAAATTGGGTTAAGTTCCAATCGGATGGATAATAAATGCTATCCAATATAATTCCAAATATTTTAATATTTTAACAATTCCATCCATTTTTAAATTTACTATAAATTTTTGTTTCCTAAACACTAAAAAATTCAAGTTCCGTATATATGTTAATTTTTTAGTTATATTTATTCGTTGTTCATTAAATTGCATTCTTATATTGCTTCCTCAAGCTTTGTGATGGTAAAATAAAGTTATGTCATTATAGAAACGTTATTTTACGACTTAAGGAATCAAAATACACTATTTTTAGAAAATGTCTATGGGTGTGTGTGTGCGAGTGAGCGTGTGAGCGTATGTGTGTGAGTGCGCGCGTACGTGCGTGCATGCGTGCGTGTGTGTACGTGTGTATGGACGAGGACAGCATTTTTTGAACATACAATGTTTCACGGCTTAATTTATTTTGTTATTCCAAAGGCAGCTCACAAATAATTTTTATCTTTTTCGGTGCGATATGTTTTTTAGCGGCTTTTCCATTCTTGAGTTTATATTTTAGGGTTTTCTAATACGTTAGAAATAATATCATCGATTCAGCGAAAATACATTTGATAGAGCTTAAAATTAGCTATCATTTCCGAACTGAAATTTTGAAGAAGCTATTTCCCTTGCTTAGTTATACACCAATCCGTGATATTATGTTTAAACCTTGATACCTAGGAAATATAAGTTGGAAAATTTTTAAGATGATGAAGAATATGGAGAAGGAAATTTAGTAAAATTTTTGAGTCTTAATCTTTTTCTTTCGACGAGAAAAAAATTATTTTGTACAAAAATCGATTTTCTTTTTTCTACGATAACTGGAGTAAATTGGCAGCATTTGATCTGAAACTCCAAAAACTTTCCGGAAGTATAGCTTTTTACTATCTCTTGGCGAAGTTCTTTGCCCAGATCATAATAACCTTTATATTTCGAAATATTTGAGGTTATGTATTGTTTGAAATAAATTTTGATCGCTTATATCTCGAGAACGCACATCATTTTTTTACTAAACAGTGCTAATTTTTTTCGTTTTTTAATGAAGATTCGAAATTAAAAAGAAATGCTCGTTTTTCTTTTATTACGATTTTTCTATTTTATAATATTCTGAAATCAATAAGGTAAATTATTTTAGTATGTTAAAAATAATATGATCGCTTCAGTGTAAATGCATTTGAAAGAGCACAAAGTTACCTATCTTCGCTGACACGAAATTTTTGATAAGTTATCTGCCTTCTTTTGTTATTCATGAAAACGTAATTTTTTGTTTAAACGACGATATCTCGAAAACGTAGGATGGAAAATCTTTTAAATAAACCGAGCTAATTATTTTAAAATGTAGCTTTTCAATATATATTGGTTGAGTTCTTAGTCCAGTCTATGAGGTAGTCTTTTCTCTTTCAAGATACTTGAGGTTGTATTTGATTTAATTTTGATTACTTATATCTCTCGAAGACGTTGTTGTAATTTCTTATCAAACAAACGCATTTTTATTTGTTTTTTGATAATGTAATTGATAAACAATTAATGATAAAAAGCACACTTTTTTAAGCTATCAACTAGAAAGAGATATGACAATTTTAAATTAATGTATTAGATCAAAGAAATTCATATTGAAACAATTTTATTAGTTTGAGAAAGCTATATAAGTGCCAATAAATTTTGGCAGCGGTATTTTTAGTTTGTTACAAATGCATGCATGAATTTACAATTAATGTAAAAGCATCTAACTTTTAATATTTGAAATACTCAATATTAAGTACCGTAGAGCGGGGTGACTTTGGATCACTTTACAGACAAAAATTAAGTTCTAAAACAGGTGCCAAAAGTTTAGTCTTGAGTTATAGTATATATTTACGCTTTAGGAATAAAATTTCAAAAGGGTACCATTTAGTAATGTATGACAAATAGGGTGGTCAAAGTCACCCCGCTTGGAAGGGTGACTTTGAGCCACTTTTTTTATTTCTATATATCTCATAGCTAAATTTTTATTTTGGAGCACTTACAAGTCAGTTACAAACTCAATTTATGTTTAACCAGATGCTCCGATATTAATTAATCAGTACAAAATTTATATACGAAAATAAAAAATGGCAGAATTGCAGCACTTTTCGCGCTCTAACAGAAGAAAGTTTTCGAGGTAGAAAATTTGGTAAAATTTTTGTTTACTTTCAACAATCCAAAAATCAATTTTAGTTGTATTTAATAATTTTCTATTTGGTTCATTTTATATCTAATGGATCTAACCTTCAAATCTAAATACTTCTGATCGTTTCAAAATGCATACTTTCTGCGGCCCAAAGGCGCCCCACCGGCCTAAAATCACCCTGCTCTACGGTATCTACGTTTAAAATTAAATTTAGAAAATGTTGTTATTAATTATTCTAAGGGAGCTAGTAACAATAATTAACTTTCACATTTTAATTAGCCGTGCTCTTTGATGTCCACTATCTGATATTCCGGAATATTCGCTGATTAAGAAATGAACTGTACTTTGGTTTGATAGCTCTGCGAAGTCATGGTAGAACTACTAAAGTGCGCAAAGCTGCTTTCGAATAAAAATAAAAGATAAATTATTCTTTAATCTACGCTGAAATGTAAATAATAAAAAATGTATCTCGTCGGAGACTAGCGGCTTAAAGTAGATAATACCCGCGGCGGAAAAAACTGCCAGTATAATTAAGAGAAAATTTTGACTCTAATTTACGGCATTAGGTCGGAAAATCATGTCAAGTCAAAGCTCTTGTTGCCTTTTATACTTTAATGCTAAAGAGCTTTTGAGCTTAATTATTTCTAGAGGCGCGCGCGGCGGAATCATCCCAATTTCAGCACGTCATGCGATATTGGTCGTGTTCTCCACATTACCAGAAAATATAGGACAAATCTTTAATTTTAATTCTACAGCACTGTAATTATTATATATTATGCAATGCTCATGCACTGTAAAAATGTAAGACCGAATTGACCTAAATTCCTGCCGTAAACCTCGTACATTAATTTTTAGTCACTATTATTTATTTAAAACTACCTACATTACTCGCCCGCTAGCGCTCACTCGTATAAGTTAAATTTAATGCAGCAGAATAATGATAAAATGATAATTAACAACAAATTATCTAATAATATTCAATACAGTGCGCCAAGTGAATCTATGGCTAAAAATGTTAAATTTAGAAGCGTGTTTAAATATAAATAAATGATGATAAGCTATTATATATTTTCAATTATTACGTGAAATCATTGGATCGGGTGCTTAGTTGCACGCCAATTACGTAAAATGGAAAACGTCATAAAGCCATAAAATATGATAGAAACATATTTCTTTTTCAGGAAATGAATGAACACAAAAAAGAACAATATAGAGCATAAAAATAAAAAATAAAATTATAACCCCTGTAAAATAATTAAGATATAGTTAAAAAAATGGGAGGAAGACATCAGAAACCACAAAACGGAGAGATAAAATGAGTTTAAAACCATAAAAACGTAATAAATATGTTAGTTATATACGTATTTTTACAATAGATTAATACAACATAATAAAAGAAAATAAATTGCAACACAAAAACGATTAAAAATCACGGAAGTGCTAAAAAATTTATGAAAAACTGAATTTCATGATAATTTGGAATATTAAAATAATATAAATATGCTAGCAATGTTCAGCAATGAGTGCAGTTTGATTAGATTCTAATAATTTAAAAGTTCTTTGATTCTAACAAATGATAATAATGTTTTCGTAAAATTTTTGTGAAAAATTATCTTATAGAATAAAAATTTAATCAAATTCATATTTTTAGCATACTGGCATCATTTACTACTTATGCAAGTTCAACTGTACTTTTTGCTAAACGTTAACAGTGAAAGATTATTTTATTATTTTTAAATTATACGTACTATACTTCAGGTCAGTTTATCAACGCGAAAATCTCATAATACGCCTTCGTCTTTCTAAAGATTCTTTGTATTATAATATATTAACTCAAATAATTCAAAATAATATTAATTTGTAAATCTAAGAATATACTTCTGTTGCTTAAACAGCATCATTATTTAACTTTTCAAAATAATTTAATTTGTATAAAAATGCAGGAATTCCAATATTGGACCACATCGTCAGCGAGCGTACGAGCTCTCGTAAATAAAGCAAGACCATAAAATGCTTGTTTATGAAAAGAAAGAAAACATATTATGCTGATGTTTCGAAGAAAATTTCACTACAAAGTATCGAATTTAAAATTTTATAATATCCAATGTTAATTTATTTTGCATTATTAAGATCCTCTCCGAGGATTCCAATTTTCGAATATTAAATATTTCGCTTTTCTCAACTTCCGAGGATCATTGCTTTAGTAACCTTATTTTTCACATTAAAATGTTGATCTTCTTTCACCTTTGAATATCTAAATTCCTCCGATCATACAAAAACTAGAAAAATCCTAAAATAGCTTCCAAATATCTTGAACACAGACACAAACAAACACAAGTAGTCGCACATATTTGTCACAGTGAGAGATGAATTTCTGTATGTATAATATCTATAGCCCTTACGAAGATTAGCACATTTCATATTTCTCAAAAACACCTGGTTCTTTATAGAGGCTTCTTATAAAAAACTAGCACTTTTTAGATTTTCTGATAAATACTAACACTTTCTTAGATCCTTTGAGAAAATTATAGTTTTTGTCTGAAATTTTCAAAATTGCTAATTTTCGTAGGAGGCTTCTATCAAGAAATAGTATTTTTCGAGAAATCTGAAATTTGCTAGTCTTCTAAGGGACGTCGATATGACCTATTACGAATAAAATTTCGACGTAAATCAGCAAACTTGAAATACATGGATCATTTGTTAATTGTTAGTAAATCATGACTTCAAAAATCTTTAACATAACTCATCTTTTTAAATTAGATACAGATAACAATAATAATACATCATAATAATTACGAAGTCACAAGCAAATGGGTAAAATGTATATACTATACGAGTAAACGTAGCAGCTTCTTTTATCGATAGAATAAGAAAGGCAAAATTATTTTTCGCATAAGAAAATTATGAATAGTTAGTTCAAAATGAACACATTATAAGGAAGCAAGTTGAATGTAATTTTAAGAAAAAAAGGTTTTACGGTCGATTTTTAATCTTAACTATCTTTTCAGCTGAATTAACTAGACAGTAGAATGTTTCAAGGTCACTTCTACATAATCTATTTATCTTGAACTAATAATCATTCATAATTTCTTTTCTGATAAAATATAGTTTTCTGGTATAAATAGTTGCATTTATTGTCGAAATATTCACGTTCTCGTTCTCCTCTTTAAATCTCTAAGTAATTTTCTTAAACGTAAGTAAATCTATAAAGAAATACAATCTTATAAAAGTAATTCAAGCATTTTTGATTTCTACCCAGAAAAAATCGAATAATCGTCAATTTTAAGAATGTGTACCTTTTTAACCAAAACATTGAAACATCATAAAAATAGTTGAAAAATATATAAATTAGTATAAAATTTTTATCTGGAATCACTACCCTATGACATTTTTGAAGTAAAAATCTCACTCCAGTGGCCGTATTTTCCCAATTTTTAAGTGAAAGTCGACTGATTAAGAAAATTGATCACAATAACGTTCTTGCGCACTGTTAAAGTTGAGCGACCACTTTTATTGAATTATTAACGAAAAAAGTATAGATACGAAATAAAGTAATAATGTTTAATCCTCAGAATCTTAGGCTTTTGAAAATTTGAGGGTTTATTCTTGAAATGTACGGTAAACTTTAACCGTACGAAAGTTTGAAAAAAAGAACATTGTAGATTGTGGAATGAATTTAATAATTTTTACTTACATTCGAACACCTTACCTTATATTAATTAACTATATCTATTTTCATAACTATATCCTTTAACACTTTACGTCAGAAAAGTAGATCTTTTTCTCTTTTTTACCCTGCGGTACTGAGAATTCTTCCTTAAAGAATCACAAAACTTGTTTGCTTTCTTCTAAAAGAAGCTTTGTAATGCCTCGTCTTCATTGGCAGTTAAATAGAGACGCCATTGAACTGAGCTTTTGTATGCAAAATGTAGCTGGATAAAATTTATTAAAGTTCGTTGTGAAGTTGGCTGCTGTTATAATGGAACAAATAGTTTTTCGTATTCACGAATATACAAAAAGTATCTGGTTCTCTCATCACGTCACCGTCAGATAAGCCTAGAAAGTCAGTACTAAACAAAGAAGAGTAAGAAAGAAAACAATTCGGCTGCACGCGGACGATTAAAAAGTCACATGTAGTGTAACTGGAGCACAGTTTAACTGTCTGAGATGTTCAACCTCACTTCAATAGCCTCTCTATTGAACTACCATTGGAGCCGAGGCATTATAGTAAAAAAAATGTTTTGCTAGAAACATGTTAGAAACATGTTTTGAGACGTTAGGAATCAAAATACACTATTTTTATAAAATGTATGGATGTGTGTTCGTGCGCTCGT
This sequence comes from Gastracanthus pulcherrimus, assembly GCA_949152435.1. Taxonomy (NCBI): domain Eukaryota; kingdom Metazoa; phylum Arthropoda; class Insecta; order Hymenoptera; family Pteromalidae; genus Gastracanthus; species Gastracanthus pulcherrimus. The sequence continues at coordinate 37,480,171 of OX424573.1, forward strand.
GCGTGAGTTCGTGTGTGCGTGCATGCATGCGTGCACAAGTGTGTGTGCGTGTGTATGTATCTCTCTATATGTCGAGTAATCCACGATTAAATTTTATTTTGTTTTCGACGCACGAATGTGGTTGACAAATACAATTTTTGATTGAGTGATGCTTTCTTGTCTTCTTTTTTTACATATATACGGGCATTACTTCTCTTAGTATCGGGTTGTATGCCCGATCTCAGCCACCGAAAAATCTGGAAAAATGTTTAGCTGCTTTTCGATTTTTGGGTTTTACTTTATCATTTTTTTATAGGTTAAAATGAATATGAAATGAATCAACTCGAAGAAAATGCATTTGAAAGAGCTTAAAATGACCTATTCCTACCGATCCGAAATTATTGATAAGGTAATTCCCACCTTTTTTTATACGCGAAAGCGTCATTTCTTTTTTAACGGTTATAGGATTTATCGTACGACATTTATTTTTACAACGGAGATGATATGCCACGGAGGTGACATTTCGTCGACTTTTATCACCTTATTCTTTACAAATTCAATTTTTCAGATTCGGGCAAAAAAAGTTAATTTTCTGTGCGCTTCCTTAATTTGAAAAAAAAATTACTTTTATTAAATTTCCAATGCTGTTTTTCATAAATAGTCTGTGTTTAAAAATGTCGAAAATGGTACCCTGATAGCTCATTCTATTTTTAAATGTATCTCATAATTGGGTATAAGAGATAGCACCCTGAGCCGATATTCTAATAAACTAACAAGGAGGGACCACGGAGTCCGGAACGCCGATTTTGATGAAACTTTAGGGATCGTTTTCTGATACCTAAAAATGAAGCGCAATACTCGTGGTTTTATCCAATGGGTCTTTGTATGCTAGATACAGCGTATTTAATTAACGTTGATAGTATATCTATATATATTTGATTCTTAGCATTGCCCATATGAGCAATGTTAATGTTTGTTGGCACTATCTCAGATTTAAAGACCCAGTGGATAAAACTACGGGTACTGTGCTTTATTTTTAGGTTCCAAAAGTCGATCCCCAAAATTTCATCAAAATCCATGACCCGGACTCCGTGGTCTTCCATAATAAGTCACAATATATTATAAGGAGTGGATATTTATCTTTTCTAAATAGTACAAAATTAAAGGACAAATTTAACGTCGCTCCTCAGAATAAAAAATGAATTTTGACTTCGTATTAACAGATAATTCGTCAGATTATATGTATTTTTATAGACTAAAATTGTAATATTGACATTAAGATTTATCTTTAAGCGATAAATCTGCAATAGAAGAGCAGTTTTTCAACTAAGGACATGCCGCGGAAATGACATTTTGACCACTCTACAGTCTATAACTTTTATGATAAACATTTTATGATCATTTATGATATGTAATAGAAAAAGTATAATCTTATATATTTTTATTCATATATAAAACAACGTAAAGACTTATATAATTTGTATCATTCAATTCACTGAAAATCACCCATATAGACACTAAAGAAACTCTTCTCTCGACTCACGTCACATCGATACACACACATGTCACAGCTGCGTGACAACCTCCTCCCACCCTATTAATTAATTTCGGCGAAATGACTCGAGCCTGCGTGCACACAGTCTCTCTCCCTCCCCCCCCTCTCTCTCTCTCGCACTCACCGCGACATCTCGCAATCAGCGCCCGCGACTGCGCCGCTTAAACAGCGCGGCGTTCGCGCGCGAAGCCAATCCGCATGCGAATCGCGCACGTATGTTGCACGTATATAAGAGACGCATCAGGCCGCGGCTCACTGAACGCGCGCGCCCGTTCATTGTTCTCTCGCGTTCCCATTCCCCATTCCACCCGACACTGCTGCTGCTGTTGCACGGCGCAATATGCGCATTCTCCTCTCTTCCCACCCAGGAAGATGTTTCCGGTGAAGCGCGAGTCGCGCTGCAGCGGCGCCGGCGATTCGGAGCCTCGGCTGCCAGCCGCCGCATATTACACGGGCCGTGTGTGCACGCGTCTGAGTGCGTCCTGGATTTGTATGCCGCGCGCGCTGCGCGGGGGTGATAATCTGCGAGGGGAGGGATTCTCGATGTTCGATGGATCGTGCCGTTTGCGGCAGACGGTGTTGAATTACGCCGATGCGGCTTTTTTGTTTGTTTCGCTGGTTTTTGCCTGATATCTGCGCTGTTTGGCGGGGAGAATGGCTTTGGGTAGTTGTGACGCGCGAGGGGCATCGTATAGCGGTGTATCGTTTTAAAACTGCGGTATTTATGGAGTCTCGGGTAGGGTACGGTCAAATTTAGTTCCCCTTTATAGGCATAAAACAACGCGTTATCCACAAATGTTTGACAAAAAATACGGCCTGCACCATGGGGAAGAGGCCCTTCTCGCCCTGGTATGCTCACACGCGGGCGTGAAAGGTCTACTTCTCCCCCATGGTACACAATATATTATATTATTAATAATATAATTTAAAAAAAAACAAATATTAATTTATAAGACATTAATGTATAAACAATAGAAAGCTAACAATTGATGAAATAATGTCTTGTAAAGTATAAAAAAAACATTATGAGCCATCTTTAAGTGTACTTATTAGACCATGTCTAGAGTATAGATTTAAGGTAGGACTATGGTGAAAAGACAAGTTTCTATTATTGTTCAGTATTATGAGCTAACATTTGGAAGCATATGTAGGATGGTATTAATTGGTCCTATATCAATTTTTAGCTCAAAATATCGATTATTTGTAGAATAATTGATAAATAACGATTTTTTTAAACGAAAATGACCAGCTTTCAAAGTATCACTTGCGCATAGCATTTTCAGAAAAAACTCTGAAAAAACTAAGTCACTTCCTTGATTGGGCAACAAAATAAACTGTTGACCGAATTTTAAAAATCGTCTTCTACTTCCTCAAAATAATTTAGTTTTCATTTGACTTATGAAAATGCCTAAAAAATCATGTTTTTTGATAATGACTGATGCATACAATGAGATAAGAAGAAAAAAATTTAAATGTAGTCAATAGTTTATGTTCTACTTATACTAAGGAATATTTTCTGAAAGTTTCAAGAAGATTCATAAAAACCTCATGCGCAAGTTAGGAATATTAGTTGCGAGAAAAACCTGTTTAAAGATTCAATTTTGTACGTTATCTAATGGAAATTGTTTTACTTCAAGTTTTGATATCTGATAGGTTTCAAAACATTCTTACAATTACAAAGATTAAAAAAATTAAATATAATTATATATATTTTGGCGAAAAAATACCAAAGTCCTACCTTAAATAAATAATCTTAGGTCATTATATGCTGCAGTTTTGTTAATAATAGCGTAGGATTATATTTCGGCATTTCCTCACATTATTATATAAAAGAGGCATATGTGAATATTTAAAATAAATGTTATGTAAATTTAATTTTTAAAGAATTGGACTCAATTTGTTATTTCGAGTACTACTTGCAGTAGTACTTATCAAACAGCCTTTTTTTACGAAGGAAGATGCCCGGGAATGGTCTATACCGGTCCCAGGTAAAACATTGACAGATGACCTATAAAACTGAAGGAGTTATAAAATCTTAAGCATTTAAATAAAAATTTCATTTTGAATAAAGTGAAAAAAAAAATAATTCACTTAAATTTTAATTACCAAATGCCTGATAAAATCTTGACTTCTTTCACTTAATTTATTGGATTTGACTTTCGTCTTTGAAAATTTCCCTTCACTTCCCAGAATTACATTTTTTTAATGTTCTTATTTTGACAGACTCCAAAAAATAGAGTCAGTCTTGTACGTCCCCCACGTCCCGTTACTTACTGCGCATCTGTGGGCATCCTTCATTACGATATAATGTAACGCAAATGAATCTTTATCGAATGTTAAAAAGATTTAGTTTATCACTAGGCTTACCTACTGGCAATTTTCCACATATTTATGCCATTGTACGAAACTGTAGATATACGCTAAATACTGCCAGAAGACCCAGCTGCTAATGCAACTCTCGCAGCCCTGTACGCAATTGACCTATAAATGTTGTCAAAGCTTTAAGCCCTGGCTCAGTGTCTCCTAGCTGCTAAGGTAAGCTAATAACCGAAATGTTGATGGTACATAGAGCATGAATAATGTCGGCAAGCATCCCAAGATGAGGATAGAGGCCTAACAAATTTCACCCGTTTGTTACCTGAATTATATTTCCAACAAGTTGAGGAAGTTAAAAATAATTTACTTACATCATTGTAAAAATTGCTTATTAGTTAACTAAGAAGCCATTTCTTAAGTTCTTGGTGAAATAATTATTTTTTCTGAATTACTCCGACATTATCCATGTTATAAAGACATATCTTTATTACAAAATTTACTATTGGTTAGCGATCTTATCACCAACCAATACCTTTAATCATACTCATAAAAAATAACTATATGCACTCGACAGTTTTGGAGCTATTTACAAAATAGTCCAAATTACTGTATCTAAAATGATAAAAAATTAAAGTATCTTAAAGAATAAAGATACTATTTTAGCTACATTATCTTATATTAAGGTAATTTTATTTCAATTTTGTACTGTATCTACATAGAGAACATCTATATATTTTTGATGATATCTCATGTACTTAGATATGTTTTGCAAAACATGCACGCGACATATCTGGAATCCTTTCGTATCTTCTTTCTCGTAAACAGTCGCGAGAAAGCTCCTCTCCGCTGCAAAGACATTCCCAAACTCCCAACGTTCATTTTCCAAAAAGATCCGAGACATTACCCACAAGCTGCAGCAGCCATAAGCCCTAAAAACCAGCGCCAACCAGCCAAAACGCGACCGCACCGCAAAAACATTCCTTTCCCGCCGCAATTCCGCGTGCATGCCCCGAGCTCCCGCAGAATGTCTCGAATCGCCGACGCGGCCGCCCGCGCACTTATGCACACGCATATACCCTACCTACGCGGACGTTTTGCAGGAATTCCGCGAGGCTGTGGCGCGCCGCGAAGCGGAAACCGACGAGTGCACTCGTCGCTGGGCCGCGGAGGCGGAGGCAGCGCGACGCGAGGCGCAGAGTCGCGCCAAGGAGGACCGCCGGCGCCGTGTGCGGGAGCTCCGGCTCGCCTGGGACCGTCAGCACGAGGAGAAGACCGACGCGTGCCGCCAGCAGCAGGATAATTGCGAACGTAAGACGCTGCGCACATTGCTGCTTGGGTAATGCGTGCGTGTGTGTGTGCGTGGGTTTTGTCGACAATGAGAACTGCTGGTGATGACGGTGAATTTCTTGAATTGTTATTCTTGGTAGCTTTTGTTTACAGGTAATATGCGTAAATTAAGGGGGTGGGCATCCAGTGTAAACGGCTAGGTATTAAGGATCTCTTTGGGAATTCATTAATGCTAGTTGGCAGTAGGAAACTCAAAATCTCTGAAAATGTATCAAGCACTCTGGAATTTTTGTCCGTAGTTTTTGAATACAAAGCTTAGATAATGAAAAATTGATGCAACTTTAGACCTTTTTATAAAAAGCTTTTTAATTAATTATAAATATTATTATAATTATAAACGTTCACCTCGAAATGACATGTTTTCTGAGTAAAATGAGACTTATAAAAACCAATTCCGTTACTGTTGGCTTTCGGAATCCTGCGGTAGCTATGAGAATATATGATAGTTCAGGAGAGCTATTTTATGTTAAAAAAAATATCCTTTTGTCATTTTGAAACATAGGAATAATTTATATTAATTTTAATGATTTAATTTTAGGTTCATCTCAATATTCTTTGTTGAAAAACGTAATAAAAATTAGGTTTTTCAGTGCCCTTAAATAGAGTAGTAGTTAATTAATCGTATTCTTTTAATTGTTATATTCAAAGTTATTGTCTTGGTCAGTGTACTTATCTGAAACTAGAACACCAGAATTTTCTTGTTTTGTATGTACCTAGTATGTATGTCCAAGTGTAACTTGATTAGTCAAATGGTTTTTCTTGTCACTTCAACTGTATGGTTTCAAATGTAAAAACAAATGTTAAAGTCCTTCTTTAAAAATGTGTGCATATCACAATCTTTACAGTTAATTATTTAAAATCCACAATTTTTCTTCGTTTTACTCAGATATTTATGAGTCAATGCTAGGCTTTCAAGTAGTTGCCTTCAGAAGCTTAATGCATTGTCGAATAAATTAGAAATGAGTTTCTAAAGAAGATAGCCAAGATTAATTATGTATATGAAATTAAAAGTTTTTTAACACTTTATGAAATTTTATACTTTATAATAAATTTTGCAAAAAGAAAACTCACTTCGTCCTGACATTCATTTTCCTCAGTTATGTTATAAAAAAGTAGAATTTTAAAAAGGCATTATTCTCTGGACGCCATTAAAAAGTTATAAAAAATGCAGATATAAATCTCGATATATTGACCGATATAATATATTGAAGTGCCTGACCAAATCCTGGCCTATACTACTGCTTTCAACGTTCATTTATTCATGACATTTCAGTGATTAATATTCCGTTTCCTCAATTATCCTATTTTTACTTAAAGTATTTCTATTATTAATTATTTAAAAGCTGCATAATTCTATTCTTTAAATGCAAATATAAAGAATATAATTAAATTATTAACAACAAAAATGTCTTATATAGCTTCGACACAAAGTATATAAGAACCTAAAAGCTACTGAATTTTTTTAATACCCCAACGATAACAAAAAATCACGACTCCACTTTAATAAAGAAAAATACGTACGACACGGCTTGCACCCGCAACTCCAAACGTATTGCTCGGTCAGAGCATCAAGAACGCGCATAAGTCGTCGTCGCCGTGCCGCACGCGACGCGTTGTTCACACACAGACCGGATATGCAGCCGCGTATTTATATGAGCTCGCGCGCGCGCGCGTTTGTTTATACATGTTTGTGCATTTGACGCTGTTTATGCGAATTCCGGGTTAAGTCAGTCATTTCAGAGGTTCGCCACTACGTGCGGTGCGCGCGCGCTCGCATATATATATATACGCGCGCCGCGGAAAACCGACGGCTCTCGTATATACACACCACTGTACGAAGAAAGTTATGGCGCCGTTCGCCGGCGCTTTAGAGCTATGTGTACACGCGAGTCGCGCGGAATGCAGGAGAGAGGGACGCGCGCGCTCGGCAGCGGCGATCTGCGGATTACTCCTCGTTTTTTTTATTTCGCGTCGATATAAACGTCGGTCCGCGAAGCTTACAAATTGACTCGAGAGACGCCAAAATTCTATCTAAAATTGTGCATTCGTAAAAAGTGATCATAGTTGAGAAATTACACGCTTTTTCTGTATCATTTAATTTTATAGTAGTAATATTAAGCACGTCGTTAACAAATTTCATCCTTTTTTAATTGTATTTAACAGAACTCAAAGTTGAATGTATTTAAATAAAAATTATGTTGAAAATAATATCGTTAAAAGTGCGAAATTTTTGACATGATGTTCACATAAAAACTTTAAGATAGGATTGCATTCGTTATATTGTCATTGTACTTGGATATTTGGAGCGCATATAAAATTTTTATTTATGTTTTTGATGTCTTTAGTTTTATGATATTAAGTATGAAACTACTAATATACTCATATAATAATATAGTTTTATTAATAAATTATAGATCTATATTCCCATTTAAAAGACTGGTAGTATTTATACAAAAAATTTGAATAAAATTTCAGAGAAATTAACTAATTCGTTCTTTATTAATTCTGATTATAATTAATTCATGCAATTAGCAAACTCAAAAGGTTAATATGAATAAAAGTCACTTTATTAACACAAAAAATCATTTTTTTCATTTTACCAAACTTCGCTTATATTATTTTCTCTCGTCAAAAGAGTGACTAAATGAATGTCTCGAGTAAATTTTGCTTCTACAGAGTGAGATCATACTCTTTCCGAGTGAAAAAAGTAAAATCAAAAGCATTGATTCTCCGCAGGACGTTATTTTCATTCTCAGAAAAAAAGACAATTTTGTAACTAAAGAAACTATCCCACTCCTTTCCAAGTAACTTCTAACCCTGTCATAAGTAAAATAATGAACGCAATTCACTCGAATTTCGCGTGAAATCCACTCATTAAATTAGTAAATTTTAACTCACGGAGATTCAGCCTACAAACCACAAAAAAAACCCATGCAAAACTCTTATCCCCACAAAAATGTCCACATTACACAAAAACGTAAGAATCCCCAATTAAAACAACAAAAAGAAACAATACTAACCCTGTCCGTTCTCTCACGCATACGCAGCAGCGGAGGAAGCAGTCGACCACGCGCTGGAGGTGAAGGCGGAGCGCGCGCGTCGTCGGCGCACCGCCCAGGAGTACGGCCGCGAGCTGCTCGCCCAGCGCGACTGGCAGGAGGCGAGCCGCGCGTGCGAGCGTCGCGCCCTCGACGAGCACTACGAGCTGCAGCGGCTGGAGCGCGAGCGCGAGGAGCGTCGCCTGGCGCAAGAGCTCAACTCCCTCGGCTCGCGGCTCCGGATCTCCGGCGTGCCTTAAGCGACCCGCGACGGACGACGTACGTATCGAGGGAATACTTTAGAGATGGGTGTGCGTGTGTGTGTATGTATAAGAGACAGAGAGAGAGAGAGAGAGAAGGAATCCTCAAATGGTGATTACTGCAATTGGAACACTATTATATTGCTTGTAAATATTGCACATGACTTTTGAAAGTTCTGAAAAAAATGAGCGCTTGTTGGGTCATGTGCTATTTGAAAGAAAAAACTTTGTAATGATGAAAGCTTTTAGTCGTGAGATTACAGTAAATAAACGTGTTTTATGTTCTTGAGGGTCCCAATAGATAAGAGTGGGACACAATGGGTAGGATATTTCCAAAGACTTACTAATATAATTCGAATTTTTTTTAATTTATTGGGTGAACATGCAACTATGTAATTGGTAAATGTCACTATATGATACTTACCAAGGCAGGGATTTTTATAATTATACAATAGTAAATCTGTGAAAAGGTGAGTAGTTATACATGGATGTGGTCAGGCACGGCATTGATTAAATTTAAGGCAATATATACTTGGTGCTTGAATTAGTAAGGGGCCGTCCATAAAATACGTAATGCTTTTTTGAGAGTTTTAGATCCCCCTCCCGCCACGTCAGACATATTCACTGATTTTCGTATATATTTAGTTTACATTGTAAGACTCATAGAACCCCTCCTCCCTCCCTCCCTCTTCAAAGCCTTACGTAATTTATGAATGGTCCCTAAACACACATAGACCGTTGAATACATATTTATTTTAGCTTCTTAAGTTGCTACGTTTAGGTAATAATAAGTAGATAAATAAAAAAATGTTTCTCGTCTTAAACTTATATATAGAGAAGATTGGGGCAATATTTAACTCTCTAAAAATGAAACAATGACCGGTATATCAAATATTCTGATGCAACACTGGATATTTATTTTTTCATTGCAAATTAATGAATATTCGCTGCCTAATCAATGGATTTTTAAGTAACGTTTTTGAATGATTTCAACAAATATTTGGTATGATTCAGTGATAACATCTGCTATGAAAAAAGTTTAATTGATAAAGATTATTGAATCTATGCTTTCATATAAAACAAATATTTTGTACCTTATTTTACAATACGTAAATCAATGGGAAAACTTTTATGTTTACATTCAAAATAAATACACTTTTTCAATTTGGCTCCGGGTCTCGTTGAAATAGATCTCTGATATTGAATCAATATAAACAAAAACTTATCTTTACTGAATTTAAAAAAAAGGAATTTTAACAAAATATCGCGAAAAAATTAATTTACTCATCGTTTAAACAATAAACAAAACATTTATGCGCCAGGGAACTTTTAAATTGCAGAATTTGAAAATTGTTTTAAAAAAGTGTTTAACCTCACCCAAGTCTCATCTAATAATTAATTTATTATCGGTAGATATATTATGCATTCAAATAACTTTAATATAGATATAGGGTAGAACGGGGTAATCCTATGCGCTGGATAATTCCGCGATCACCCTTATTTTGAAAAAAATGAATGTTTGTACACCTTTTCCGATGTATCGTTGAATTAAATATAAGGTGTCATAACTAATTGTATGTGTTAAAAATAATTTATTTTATTATTTTAAGAACTAACAATGCAAATTTCTGTTATTTTACTAGATTTTTGTGTTCTTCTTCTTCTTCTTATTATTATTATTCTCCTTAATACATATACAATAGACATTATAATATATTTTTCACTTTAAAATTATTAAAAATAAACAGTTAAGTTTTCCGTAATATTACATTATATTACTAGGATTATAACGATGCTGACCGGTATTCCTTCAATAGGTTGCATAATGTCAGTCACAAAATCATTTTTTAATTTAGCTCATATATTTTCAAAATTTACAATTTTATGTGAATCTTCTTATGAATATTGATAAAATAAACTCGAAATTATTGCTACATGTGTCTGGATAAAAGTATTTTAAAAATGTTAGGTATTAAAAATATTATGATATCTGCTAAGTGACATATAAACAAAAATTATCATGATTGTTTAGGGCCTATACCAAGCCTGTCATTTACATTCATCTGACACTAAAACGTCTTATTCCAGGCTTGGTTTAGGTCCGAATCGGATGTTCGGCCGCTGTTTCCTCGATCATTGGAGGACGAGGTTTGGCCGAGCCTCAGCAGACCTGCTAGCTGATCATAAATGTCGGCTTACGGTCGGTATTTAAACCAGGGTAACGGTGGATTCTCAAACTCAACGTTACGACTCATCAACCGCGCCCAGAAAAAGCTCTGGTGAATTCAAAATTTCACGTACACTAACAGTTTTTCCATTTTAGATACAGTATATTTAGATACAGTATAAAGCAGTACAGATTAGTTCCGTAACACGACGTATTTACTATCTAGATTATGTTAGTGGATGTTTTACTGTAATTAAAATAGCGTGTATGTGGAAAAGTTGGCTTGTTTCAAAAACATCAGTTCCGAAACAGTCAGTCCTATATCACGCTATGAAATATAATTAACAAAATTAAAGGCGATTCCCATCATTTTTATAAAAAGAACACTGATCACACCAAGGTCAATAAAAAATTATACTAACAAGGACAATATCAGACTTCAAGGTCATGGATTTGGATAAAACTATGAGAACTATTTTCTAGTATTAAAATAATGATACAACCCTTCGTTCTTGAGATATTTGCTTTATCGAATTTATACATAAAGTGTATATATTTCTATATTTATCGTTCTTAGAATATATAGATATACACTGCATCCAAATCCATAACCCGAACTTCTGACAATCTCCTTGTAAGTTAAGTCTCACTCATTCAAGCGAATCAATGCAGGCTGGAGACAAAAATCGACGACTGTCAGTCGTCAAACGTTTTCACGTTTCAAGTAGACACGTTACAACGGAATCGCCCATATCGCGAAACCTATATCGCTGACTATTCGTGCACACAGCCAATATAGTTGCCCAACAATCGTAGTCACGGAAACTACATTTCCTATCTATTCCGTGGCCACGTATCCGACAGCTCTACCTTCTCTCGGCTCGTCCCTCGCATATCTGCGTTTCGCATTCTTTTGGCGCGCCACACCTATATATACGTACGATGCTCGCTCGTGCGCGCGCGCGTTATTTCGCAGGGCCGGCGGCGCTTTGATGATCGCGCCACCGCCTTTTGCCCGGTCACTCGGAAATCTCTCTCACTCTCTCGCTCTCTCTCTCTCTTTCTCCGGCCTGCGGGCATCGCCCACGCCTGCCGACGTATATTACGCTTAAAAGGAATGCCCGTTTTCATCGCGGTAATTAGATTCGCTATATACAGGTGAAAGTTTGCCGCTCTCTTCGGCGCTGGCTACATGGATTTTACGAAGGAGTTCGATGCTTTGTTGGAATTTACTAGCTGTATCGTTCGAGAGGGAGAATTCTTTTGTTTATTCTCGGCTCGTTTTCGCGATTTTTTTTTTGGTTCTATTTTATTTTCGAGGAGAGACGAGTGTACGTCTATTGAATAGTAATCAGTACTTTATTCTTCGGTATTATCGTTTGGATTTATCGAGCTGGAAGATGATCTAGTGTGTTATTTGTGGAGATTGGACCACGGGATCTGATGTAATTAAATAAATAATCTTGTACATATAAATAGTTGAAAAATGTATGGAAAAGGCATTTTGTGGAAAGGAATTGATAAGTAAAATAATTTATTTAAAAGAATTAGTTGATTTTGCTTTCTGATTTATTTTTTTTTTTCTTTAACTTGATTTACTTGGTACTCTGGCCACGTTAAAGAAATTTAAAACTTTTTGTAAATAATACATAAGTTTAATATTGTGAAGCGCTTTTCTGCAAAAAGCGCGTAATTACTCTGCATATAGCTTACGAATTATAATACCTAAATAGTTTCTTAAATAGTAGACAAATAATTTCTTAAATATTGATTTAGATAGGATTTTAGAAATTAAAACTTAATGTGTCTATTAGTTTGAATTAAAATTTTTCATAAAATTTTATAAAATTCGTTTCTATATAATTTCTTGGTATAGATATTTATGGATACTGTATTTATTAAATGATAATATATATATATATATATATATATATATATATATATATATATATATATATATATATATATATATATATATATATATATATATATATATATATTATCTATATATATATATATATATATATATATATATATATATATATATATATATATACTTCCGGTTTACTTCTGAAATACTTCCGGAAACATACACGTAGCTTTCGGTCTACACTGCATTGCACACGATCACGAAATCCCACCCAATGACATCTGCCAAAAAATTATTATTATTATTATTATTGTTATTATTATTATTTAATAATTATTAATATATTGAAAGACTACCGGTCGGATGCATGTCCGTTTCAATGAAATTCGACTTTAGCAATAACCATTTCTTATCAATTATTTTCGGGCACATACCATTGGGTGGACGTTCGTGACTATGGGTGATGTAACAGTGAATCGGAAGCTACGTGTATGTCATCAATGAAACGGACATCGAAAAATTTATCTCCTCGATTTTCTAATTCGAAAAGAAAGTACTTCCGGTTTACTTTCGCAACACTTCCAGTGACGTACGCGTAGCTTTTGGTCCACTATTACATCACACAGATTTACGTATTCCCACCCAATGGTATACGCCCAAAACTATATGATAACAAATTGTTAAAGTCGATTTTTTGTGAAATGGGCATCGAAAATTTTATCTCTTCGATTTTCTAACTCGAAAAAAAAGTACTTCGGTTTACTTCCGGAACACTTTCGGTGAACTCCCACGCGATGTTATACGCCCCAAAATAAACAATAAGAGATTGTTATAGAGATTGAAACGGACAGACACCCGACCGGTAGACTTTTATAATATTAATAATTAATAATCCATTGCGAAAAATCTTTCACTTATAATAATGAAATTATATATATATATAATTCTTGAATTATATATATATATATATATATATATATATATATATATATATATATATATATATAATTTCATTATTATAAGTGAAAGATTTTTCGCAATGGATTATTAATTATTAATATTATAAAAGTCTACCGGTCGGGTGTCTGTCCGTTTCAATCTCTATAACAATCTCTTATTGTTTATTTTGGGGCGTATAACATTGCGTGGGAGTTCACCGAAAGTGTTCCGGAAGTAAACCGAAGTACTTTTTTTCGAGTTAGAAAATCGAAGAGATACAATTTTCGATGCCCATTTCACAAAAAATCGACTTTAACAATATATATGATTACTTGTTTAAATTAGTTTTAATAATTACATTCAAAAGTGGTTTTCTACTATAATTATTTAGTTAGATAGCAATTCATAAAACAAAATAGGGATTAACTATATTATATTTTATCAATAACGTTAATTAAGCATAGACATTTGCTATAAGGGTAGCACTATTATTTAGACTATAAATAATATATATTTATAGTTATTTTAAAATATTTAAAATAACTATAAACTATAACACTCTATTTCCTTTAGACGATATTATCACTGAATTAAAAACCAATCATTTTTAATGCAAAAGAAGAAAATATTTAACTACTTAACTATAAAATACATTATAATTTTTTTCAATATTTATTATTTTTAACCTAATTATTTATATTGTTATATTAATCAAATATACTTGTGTTGATTTTATAATCATTACGGTTAAACGCAGAGTGCATACAAGTTTTACTGTGTAATAATTAAAGAACACTGAACCGGCATCGCTACAGAAATCGCAGCTTTAAAATTACATATGAACTCCACTCAAAACCGATTAATTATTAAAGCAAAATCTGATATTGAATTCAACGCCGTATAATCGAATTCATATGTTACTGTGTATGCTAAAATTAATTTATCTAAGCATATATAAACTGTTTATGGTTAATAATCGTGAATTCATACAATAAAATTTATCGTTTTAATAACTTTTTGAAGTTCCTGGGATTCACCACTGACTTGAAGTTAACTATCTGTAGAAGGAGAAAAAAATTACATTCTTTATAGACTTTAAAAGATTTTCCTGCGTTTCACTTTGTACAAGTCAAATATTTGAAGAACTCTTCTCTTAATAATTCGCTGGCTCCATGATACTGCTTGATACATTCTTATCTAAAAGAAATTAAACTTTTAAAATTATCGAGAATACGCAGACATATTTAATTAAAATTTTTTTGCTTACATTAAACTTCGCTTAAGGGAAGAAGCTACAGAAAAAAACAAAATCTGTTAAGCATTGACAAATATTTTTCTCTTTTTGGTATATAATAGTACGTAACAAGAACATATTTGCACTATAAAAATACACCTAAACCGCTATTAAAATTTCAGAACAACCAGAAAATCTTCAAATAAGGACATTATTTTGATTATCGTTATGCGCAACAGGCATCGGTGAATTTTAATCAGCTTGAATGTATGTATTCTTTTAAATAAAACTTAGAAATCTATGTTGCATTATAGTTTTGTTTTGTTTTGTAAAAAAATTCTATAGCTAAATTAAGTTTTTAGTTTTATATTTCCATAAAATTCATGTACTTTATTATCATTATTACCGAGCCAAAATTTGTATTTAAACTTTTATCAATATGTCTCAATATAGATGTATAAGAAATGTATTTATAAACTAGATTACCATACATTTAAAACATAAAAATAAAATCTGGTGCCCAAAGCGCCACTGGAAGTTATGAAAATAAAGAGTTGAAAAAATGACTTTGAAGCAAAATAGTAACAATAATTAAATAAAAGTAAATTCGTAATTATTTACGATTCCTTTTCTGTTTTGTGCGATAATTTCTTTGTGTTCACCACTGATAAAGGGCTTTTTCTTTTACTGATGATTAGCCTGGCTTATGGCGCACTTATTTAACTATTTTTGTCACGCAAATGTTGAAAAACATTAAATTTTAGATAAAAACGAATATATTAAAATAAAATTAAAACAGCTTAAAGAAGTCAAATTTTTCTTTGAAACCTCTTTCATTTTTAAGAAAAAAAGGTTAAGAAATAGTATAAAAGAATAAAAATAAAATAGATTTATTACCAAAAACCTGTATCTTCTTCCTTTAAAGAATGTTATTAAATTCCCAATAGCACAAAACGTTTCAGAACCTTTTCTGCAATGAGTTTTGTGCAACGTTTCTGTAACGTGTTCATAAAATTATTATTAAAATGAAATAGAAACGCTTCCAACGTTATTTGACACTCGACGTCTTAAAGAAATTTAAGTTATCTAGTAATTGTATTCAATGATATTATATGTAATTTTCTCTATTATATTAGTAAATTATTATGCTTAAGTCAATATCTGGTGATTTTTTAAAGCAAAATACGTAAATTAATATAAAGCGAATTTGCTTAAGAACAAATTAATTTACTATACTAATACTATCCCATCATAAAAAGATGTTTGTCAGCACGATTCTTGTCGATTTGATTGGTGGGGCGTTTAAGCGCGAAATTCAAATTTATTTATTTTTACAAATGCGTTATAATGTGATTTGCAACTGCGTAAAATCGTCGATGATGTAGTACAAATTGTTCTCTCTTAAACTTTATGGGTACATGTGTTATAGCGATGTCCACGTGTACCAGGTCACCGATGATGGTGTCTAAGAGATCCTCTTCCAGGCATTTTGTATAAATATGGTATGTGTGATACCCAGGTGTTTAGAGTCGTCGATGGCGGTGTCTCAGAGGTCCTCTCCGAGGCTTTTTGCATAAACATGACATTTGTGATGTCCAGGTTTGAGGAGTCGCCGATGATGGTGTAAGAAGGATTCTATTAGGCTTTTAGGGTGAATGTGTTATAGCGGTGTCTACATGTCCAGGTTACCACCGATGATGGTGTCTCAGAGGTCTTCCCCGAGGCTATTTGCATAAATATGATACGTGATTTCCAGATTTGTGGGGTCGCCGATGACGGAGTCTCAGAGGTCCTCTTCGAGGCTTTTGTATAAATATGATATGTGTAATATATAAGTGTATAGGGTTGTCGATGATGGTGTCTCAGAGGTCTGCCCAGATGTACAAGGTCACCGTACATTTACATTTAAAAAACCTATGACCATCACTTGTATTTACACTATTGCCTATCAGTCCCAATAGGACTGTAAACACTAACGTCATGCTGGGTTTGAACTCGGATCCGCTTTGTGCCATGCTGATGACTTAACCACTCACCCACTGTTGCACTTACGTATCTCAAAACAAAACATATATAAATGTTACTTCAAAGTTAATATTTCTTACTTATTTATTTAATACGTATTTCTGCATTAATTTATTATTTCACTATTATAATTTTTGTCGGTATAAAACTTTTAGAAAATACTCTATTGTTATGTCTCTCAAATTTATAGTAACAAACTTCAGTATTTCAAGAAATTCAATACTATTGATTGTAGGAGAAATATAGGATGGAAACTATTATATACAGAATATTTTTCATCCTATTCATTTCTCGTACAGTTAATAAAAAAATATTTTACAAATGTAATTGGAGATTTCTGTTCGAAATTTGAAGGGTATAAGATATTGATTTTTCAGAAAGATTTATTTAATACCGAAAATAGAAATTGTAAAAAAAATCCTATAATAAGGTAGAAAACGGTTCGGTATTTTACATCACTTTAAGTAATAGCCCTGGTAGAAATTTATCCCGTCCACTTTATAGATCTATGTAGAATAATCTCGCACTGTGTAGATCTATGTAGGCAAACTAGATAGTTACTATAAAGGCGTGTAACGGTCGACCCTTCTAGTTTCCCATATTATTTGCCCCGATAAAACTAGATAAGCAAAATTATGACAATAACAACCACTTAAAGGTTATGTTTTAAGAAACAGAAGCATAATCTATTATGCTTATTATGTATTATTTTGATTTAAAGGTATTTACTTGTTATTGTTCACCTATTACCAATGTAAATAATTGTAAATAACCTCTAAAGTGTAAGGTTTCTAATTTTAGATACACCAAGTTGTTGTATTTAAGAACTCAATAACAATATTATGTTACACATATATATTAAACAATCAAAATAAGAAAATAATCTGAATATCCAAATAACTAAGTATATGAAGTATTAGTGCATATATTTATTTTGTTTATGTAAAATTATTTTCCTTACATTTGATTATGTTCCATCCTAAATACAGGCTTGGTTTCCAAACCTGTATGGTTTATGTACGGAAAACTATTTTCACACACATTTATTATCAACTGAATAATTTTCTATTTTTATAAAGAAATAATGTATTTGAGTTATTATATACATATGTTCTATTTTTGTATTTCCTACTGTGATTAATTTATAATCAAACACTTTCATTTGACATCTATGGCCAGTTAATACATAGTAATTTGTTACTTATAAAGAAAATTATCGTCTACATGTGTTCGACTAATGTGTTTGTCTTTGAAAATGTTGTCACGGATGAGCAGTTTATGTATTATAAAAACTCGCAGATGGATACAAAATTATTTGTAGTTCTGAAATTAAAATTCTAGTTTTTAAATAAAGCATGTCATAAAGTACATATTTGTACATATGATATTATTATTATTTATACATTACTTTTCAAGAAACAACTACATCAATCAATATAGTATATTATGACACTGTTGTGGGAGAGGGTTTTCTACCTTGCTCGAGGGTTTTCGCACGAGCGAAGCGAGTGAGAAAATCGAGCAAGGTAGAAAAACACCTCCCACAACAGTCTCATACGATATTTTATAGCACAACAACCTCAAAATCGACAATAAAGTTGACATTTTGAGGTTAGTGTGCTATAAACATTATTTTATGATCACTGTTTTTCATATGCAAGGAACATTGTTTCTAAATTTTCATTTCTTAGGTTAGATATGCATTCTGACTACTTTGATATGTAAATAGTATGGATATAACTGTAGATCTTATTATTATAATTGAAAACTTGCATGTTAAACTTTATTTAACATTAATTTTTACAATAAAACTTCTGATCAATAAATAATATATAACTTCACAGAGTTTATACGTACATATTATTATTGAGAAAACTATATAGATCTATGTGGATTTATCGAGTTTTGTACACTCTTGTACTATCTAGTTTGCCTATAAAGGCCGTTATAGCGAATGTGGCCGCCACGATAAGATTTCTACCAGGGAGGGTTTAATATTTATAATGTAAAGAATGTAATGTTAAATGTTGTTAAACTATGCTAATTCATCACTGAATTAGCTAATTAATTTATTTATTCTATTAATTTTATTTATTTATTTATTTATTTATTTATTTATTTAATGATTTATTTATAATTTACCAGAGGTAAAGTACCTAAAAATCATTTTTAATTATATTAGATTTACAAATTTGTACAAGAATTTCTGTAAGAATTTCTTCAGGGTATATCGGTGCCGGTATGATATTCCGTACTTACCGACATTTTCGTATTTTCCATTATTCTTCTTCAATTTTTAATTTTTAATTTTTATTATTTATCTCAGTTATCCGGTATTCCTTAAGGTATTACA
The DNA here is from genome assembly GCA_949152435.1 of Gastracanthus pulcherrimus. Lineage (NCBI taxonomy): Eukaryota > Metazoa > Arthropoda > Insecta > Hymenoptera > Pteromalidae > Gastracanthus > Gastracanthus pulcherrimus. The sequence continues at coordinate 37,499,254 of OX424573.1, forward strand.
AACACTAGATGACCATGAAGTAACGAATAATACAATGTAGGAATCTGCATTTGGCTAGAATAATATTTTTTCAGATTTAAACATTTTATTAACAAATAAATTAGAAAATAATTATATTAAAAAAAACTAATTTTGTATTTAAACGATAATTTTATAATTGTAAATATAATCTTTATTTAATGAAATAATAATAATAATAACATTTATTTTGCCGATAGCTGATATTATATTTAGTATAAATATTAATAGAACTATAAAGGATCTGTTATAATGATTATAAAGAGATTGTATTAATTCGATATAGATATGTTTTACCGACACTTCAAATACTATAATTCGATTTTCATAGGGGTATCCCGAACTTCTCCCACTTTTTGAATATTGTTAGGAATCAAGATTAGATTTAGGTAGAGAAACCTGTACTTTTTCAAAGCAATCCTATCCGAGAAATTAGAAGGAGCGTGTCTTGAAATGCCTGATATAATTCGGACAGAGAGCTCCTAAGTTTGAGAATTGTTCGGTCAATGTGGTGTTGACATAGGCAAATCCGGTCAAAATCTCGTAAGTTCTTCGTAAATACGGAAATTTAACCATAATCCAGCCTATAACCGGGAGATATTTTTACACGGACACACGCACACACTAATGCACGCACGCACACATTCACGCATGCACATGCACACACACATACACACACACAAACACAAACACAAACACAAACACACTCACATGTACACACACACACACACACATCCATACAGCGGACATTTTTCGGAAGCGGGTTATGGTTTCTCTTTGATAAAGCAAAAAAATGAACTTAAGTCGCAACAAATTATAACAATTTTTACTTTGTTAGAATATCTTTAAATTGGAGCATAAATTATTCTGCAATAAGAGTAAGCTAAAATTGCGTTCAGAGATTAAAAAACCAATTTGATTTAACATTCATTTTCCTCAATTTTTCATATTTTATAATGAAGAGTGGATGTTTTATTTTAATACCTTTAGTATAATCAATGTTCGATTAATAAAGTTTTTGTCTAGAACAACGCAGGATAAAAATTAAGAAAAAAAGAATATTCGCAGATGTACTCGAAAATAATATTTGACTATAGTTTTCCATAAAGTCAAACACTTTTACAGCCAATTTACCTCAGTCTTCTCGGCGCGGCAATTAAAACTAAATTGTCCACAAAGTTAATTAAAATAACCGTAATAAAAGTAATTTTCCCTTCTAAAAAGAAACTTAACGCGTGACTTTTCTCTCCTTTACACGTCTACGAAAAGAAATCCAATCGACAACAAATTTACAAGGGCGCACAATTACCGGTATAAAAGGCGACAATGTTTTTTCATTACTTCAGTCAACAGTGCACGGGAGCTTAGCGTATTTCACCTCTTAAAACTTCGTTTCCGTTCGAGAAAGAAAGAACTAAGGAAAGATCAACGAATCCCCATTGCTAAAGGTCAAAACCCTCCTTGGATACAATGAGCGTAAAAGTATACTTAAATTTCACAGCTTTAATTAAAGTGCGAAAAATTAGACTTTGGTCCAAAAAAGTTTTCATTCCAAACGTTGTTTAACTCTTCGTTTAACTCTTTTTATCTGAATGAATATAATAACTATTAAATCAAAATACCTATAAAATTTAATTCATTTAACGCAATTTTTTCTTAAACCATATAGATTTATATTTTAATTATAAGACTCTATTTGTCCTTAAATTTTGAAGTTAATAATTCAGACACTTCCTAATAAGTTAAAAACGTGAAATTTCTGGAACCAATGTAATTTTTACAAGAGTACATTCGATTGAATAAATACCCTGGATACTATAAGAGGGTTGATTACTGATTTACTTAATTATTTAATTATAAATTAATAGAAATCGTATTGTGAATTATTACATGAATTATGATTTATACATTCAATCGAACATATATATCACAAGTATACTAGATACGTCAACCAAGATAGTCTTAAACGAAATATTAAATATAAAACGTCAATAACTCTGTCCACACTGAGATAACTGGGCGTGCATTCTTGAATAATTAAAACTCTACAGCCAATTCAAGCATAAAAGCCGATAAAAAAAACTACAAAAGAATATAAAACGACAACGCTAAAAGAATAACAAATGAGCTAGCTCAAACAGGGGAGGTAAAAGTTATAAATTGCGATTGACAACAGTTTTTTGAAAGTATGTACCCGACATGCTAAAAAAATGGTAAATTTTCCGATCTAGAATTCGCAATATTTCCAATAAAATTTCCCTCAATGTTGTACTCTCTACTCTTATGCCACAAACATGTACACGGCAAGGAGCAAGCAAAGAGCGAGCGAGCACCGAGACGGCGCTCAAGTCTCTCTCTCACTCTCTCTCTCACTCTCTCACTCTCTCTCTCTCTCACTCTCTCACTCTCTCACTCGTAAAACTTTGAACGTCGGGCGGAAGGCAACACGTGGACTCGCTCCGTAATTAATTTCGGCTTTCTTGAATATCGGGGTCGTGTTCTCTCTCCCCTCAGGGGCTCCTCTCTCTCTTTCTCTCTCTCTCTGTCTCTCTCTCTCTCTCGCTCTCTCTCTCTCTTTCTCTTTCTCGCTTACCTATACCGTATATATACAGAGTGCACGCGAGAGAGAGAGAGAGAGAGAGAGAGAGAGAGAGCCAAAGAAGAGAGGAACACGGGCGCGCGCTCACGATATTGGGTTTCCGCGAAGGGTGGGATAGACTCTCTCGCGTGCGCTAAGTAGGGGAGGACGGAAACAAGGGAGACGGAGAGAGAGAAAGAGGAGAAAGAGAGAGAGAGGGGGGGGGCGAGAGCGCGAGAGAAAGGCCGATCGCCCGAAGCGACGCCGGAGGTACAGCCTGAGAATAATGCAAAATTAATTTCCTACTCCCTCCCCCCGCGTTATATACCTCGCCTCGCCTCGTTTCGATCTCTCGCTTTTCGCATACTTCCAGCGTATATCTTTTCCGCGTATACGCGTGCCTACGTTTCTGTATGTATACGCACAGTTGTGCTTGCACTTGCGTCTTTCGACGAGCTTCGACTGTGTATCTTAGTTAAGCTCTGCGCCGTGGAGCTTTATTTGCCGCCGTAATTTGCGCGAAATTTTTCGCCCTACCCCAGCGCCGGAGGAGACAAACAGCGATGGATGTAACGGTGCTTTGCTTTATTTCGAGACGAAATTCTGACTTTGTAAGCTGATTTCGAGGGTAATGATGCAGACAAGTTTGGTGTGGTGTGGGTTGGTATACTGAAATGGCTAAAAGTTCGGTATGGTACAATTGTTTATAAAAACTTAGCTTGATTACAAATGGTTAGCGCGAAGTTTACGTCTTGGTTTTGATGCACCATTCGCTAGTGAAATTAGAGCTTGAGAAATATTAGAAAGCTCAGGAGTGATTGGATTTCTCTAGAACTGTTTTAAAGTCCGCAACTCGACTGACACTTCCTTTCGAGAATAATTATTGTGGATTATTACTTCGGGGATGAGGGGGATGTTATAATAAATAATAGCTAACTTTAAAATACAGTCGTATTTTGATAGCTAGAAATTCAGGAATCCGGGCTCTAATAAGGTATTAACGAGTATTTGAATTCTCTAATTTCGTATTAATCATACAAAATTCATCAAAAATAATACAAATTAATAGTAATTGTTGAGACATTCAATTGTTTTTCAAACTCAAAGATTTGTCATAAACTGATACAACACATTGCTGTTAGACAGTTCTAACCATTTACTGACGTATATTGCGTCTACTTTGACATAATGTGGCTCTACAAATATTTGAAATCTGGCTTTTGGAAAGCAATTGCGTATACATATTTTCTGCTTTTAATTCGAACGATCGATGTAATCCAAAATGTTTACTGAATTATCGAAGTTTCATAATTTTGAAATTTCTGATTATTGCGACAAGTGTATATTGATCAGAATACAAAAATTAATATCCTGGGTCCTGACTTTAAATTATCAAGAGTTTCGAATTTTGAAGGGTCGACTATACTTTTTAAAACAGTTTTTAATAATTAATTAATTATAGTGATAAATATGAAAACTTAATTGACAAAGTGATTTTATCAATAATGGCCAATTTTCAAAATAAAGGACTGATCAAATTATCAACCATCTACTTTCTTCTTATTTTATTTAAAAATATCGAGATTAGTATTTAAAACCTTTCAAAATGATACAACAATAAAGAACAGAATAAATGCATCTCTAATATATGAAAATTAAAATTATGACCATAATATAATAGTACCTTCTGTGCTGACAGAGCTACCACATGGCGTGCAATAATGTAATGTCACGTGCTTCATCCTGCTATGTTAGTTGAATGACACGATGAATGCATCCTATACAATTTCCATACACTGCAATAATCACATCGCGTATATGTTATATAGCATACAATTTTTATATAAATACCAGAGAAGAGTTGGAACAATAATTATATATCATACTTATAAAATATTACAAAAAATTTTTTTTCACAGTTGACAAATTTTTTCAGACACTGGAGCTTATACGTCAGATTCGAACTTCCAGTTGACAATTCAACAAGTTTCTACTGGACTAACAATACCCATTCCAAAATCTTAGAAATTGTAAAAATAAATAAAATTTTAAATGAAAAATGTATATATTTTATTACTTATACATGTGAATCTGCAATGTGCTTTTATATTTTAAAAATGTTAAAAATCATTGAACATATATAATATTTTGTGAATGTAAAATAACTGAATAATTCATACAAATTGTGTTAAATACGTACAATATACTTTATCTATATCAATTATAAATATCATTATTATCGGATCATAATTTCTCTCTAGCAGATTTCAAATATCGTGTTAATGACAGCTTTTCTAAGTGTAACACTGTAAAGTAAGCTTGACATATTAATTTACGCACGGTTCAATACTTTTTAATTATTTACTTAACTTATAATATAGAAATTCTACATGATGTAAAATATGTATTTAAATTCTAATTCTCATTTAATCACTACTCGACGGAAAATGAATCTTTATTGTTATTACTAAAAAGATAATATTCTTCACATTTTTATATGATTAAAAGTTTATAATAATGATTATTACAGTATGTTAAGGGAGTAAAAGGGTGTCTAAATATGAAGATTTTGAAAAATGTTAATGAGTATATATTTTTTCTAAAAACAGCTTAAAAGTTCAATTTTATGCCTAATTATATTATGTATATAACAAGAAAGTTAAAACATCATCAAAATAAAAAAATTATCCAACCTAACCCATTGCTATCTATTGTCTTCATCGGTGACTCCAAAAATTGACACTAACAGTTACCGTAGGATAATTTTTCAAATTTTCTGTCTTTAGATATAAAAAAAAATTTATTTACATTCTTATATATTGTATTCATAGCAGTGCCGTAAAAAACCAAAAGTATTTTGAGTTTGATAAAAATACAAATTATTTTTTAATCCTTTTTTGTAAAAAAAATTAATGAAAATAATGATTTTACAACTTAAAATATTGTTTCTTTTGGATCAAACTAAAAAACTTTAGGTTTTTCTGCCCACAGCAATGAATACATACATAAAGAATGTAAATAAAAAATTTTTATATCGAAAGACGGAAAATTTGAAAAAATATCCTACGGTAAGTGTGATAGTGTCAATTTTGGAAGTCACCGATGAAGACAATGGGTAGTGTTCCGGCACAACGCAGGATTCACGAAAGGAGATATTAATAATTCGATCACAGTTTAAACTTTCAAAATAATATTTATTCAAATGTCTAGCCGATATATTCCTGTGGCGCATTTACGATAAAAGCCGATGCTTTTCCTGCTAGTTACACGTCTGAACCTATTGAGAATCAAAGCTACATTGCCCGCCGTGGTCGAGAGCACCAACGCTGGCCCTTTTTACGACCTTCTTTCGGGAAAACACACTTGAGACCAAAACACATGCTCAACTTTTACGCGTAGTCGATTTGAATCGGCTCTCTTTCTTTCATAGCTATTGTTTTTCAACAGTTTAACATTACATATTTACTTATTATCAATTTAATAGCATTAACAGGTAGCAACGAGTTAGCTTGGATAATTTTTTAATTTTGATGATTTTTCAACTTCCTTGTTATGTACATGATATAATGAAGCATTAAATTAAACATTTAAGCTGTTTTTAGTAAAAATATAGTTTTATTAACATTTTTTCAAATTTTCATATTTAAATAAGATTTTTATTGTATATAAACTTGTATTTAATGGTAATATCTGTACTGTTAACATTACAAAATCTCAAAATCTTGCTCCTACGTGACACAAGATATTACCATTGTCAATACTATATTTATTGGGAAAACTTTGCGGCGCGCACATTTCAAAATGACACGATCAACAGAATTTTTTTTCCGAAGGTAATTCGACTCAATATGACATGTATTAGAAAACTCTTTTAAAAATTGGTTTGTTCTCCGAAAAATAATGATAAACAAATTTTTAACAAAACAGTAAACCGTACAAGAATTAGTATATGCTACAAGGAACCTAGAAACGTGGATACCGTCAAGTTTTTCCTATAAAATATTATTGACAACGGTAATATCTTTTGTCACGTAGGAGCAAGATTTTGAGGTCTTACAGCGGTACAATATTACAGATATCGGTCTTTTATTTTCTGTTTTTTTTTCTACCAGAGGTGATTACTTATAAAATAAATCTCATGATGTAATTGTCATATAATTGTCTATATTCTCCGCTATCCTGCACTCGTCCTGTTTTGCTCCAAGACGTCCTTTTCTTGCAGCTCACGTTATGCATCATTACAAACCTCCAGTAAATGTTATAAATTCCAATTTTCAAATAACACGACAGTGCATTATTCTGTCTACCTTATACATCTACTCACGTGCATGTGCAGCACTTCCCCTACAAATACGCCCACACGCGGGTATTATCTACGCACTGCAACATATTCCATATCCATCAATTTCTGCCGTAGACGTGCGCGCACACGACCGGGATATCGGCTCTGCATGAGCTTTCAACTGTCCCGAAGCGCTCGCGCGCATGCTTCTGATCGCGCGTGTTATGCAGTCGCGACAGACGCCGTAATAGAGGAGCTAGAAAGAGCAGAAAGAAAAGTGAAGACGACGACAACGTAGAAGAAAGAAAGAGGGAGAGAAAGAGAGAGAGAGAGAGATGGTCGAGTGAACGCGAGCGCGAGCGCGAGATTGAGAGACTGGCTTTTCAGCGCCACTTGTCACGCTTTAAGAAATGAAGATTGATAGCCTCGAAAAGGCTTTCTCTTTCACTTTGTCGGGCATTATAGTCTCGTATACGTCAATGTTGCGCGAGAGCCCAATCTCGCGTGCGAGCCGGTAATAAAAGCGTATATAGAGCGAAAAAATAGGCGGCCACTCGGACGTATTCAGTTCCATTATCTGTATGTGTGGGTGTTATGTTTTGAGAGAAGATATCTCGATCAGTGCGTCGGGTAGACTCGACCGGGCGTTTGTTTTATGGATGCAACTTATTGCGCACGTTTGTTTTTGGTCTGAACGAGGATTCGTTAATAATTAACGACTGCAGCTCAAATATATCTAGTTGTTTATTAATTTTCCACTTCGAAAGTATATTTATCTGCACGCCATGTGTCCATGCGGAAAGGTTTATCACTGGTAATTATGGGAAGATCGGTGTACATCTTTGAGATGCAATCAGCGTCAGTAGAATTTACACAATAATATAATTATTGATTTATACTTACAACATGTCAAAATACATGTATAGCTGCTCTTTTTCTATTTTATTGATTTACATACTCATCAAAGTCAACATAAAAATAATAACTTGTCTTTATTTTTCAAATATATAGAAATATCAGAAATTTTTAGATTGTACTCTGTAATAGTCGATTTTATTATCGCATACTATGTAGTTGATCTTATTAGCGCATAATATATAAACAAAAAACCGCTACCAATTCATTGGCACTTAGCTTCCTCAAACCTTATAAATTGTTCCAATAATTGTCGAAATATGTTTGTAATTTAAATTTGAGGAAGCAGAAATTATAAACTTCACTGAAAAGAAATCATCGCTCTCCTACCATTATAACCCTAAATATACTTTCGTTCGTTACCTTGATAATCGGTATAGCTCCTAGAGCAATACCGATTACTGTGACAGCTTTACGTATAAAGCTTCGGCGTTAAAATGTTTTTAAAGTATTTAGAAGTAATTATGCGACCAATTCCGGCAATTATCGTTAAAAATATGTTGTTTAAATGTATAAAATTTATTTATAATGTTTTCCGACATTAGTTCATCAAACACAATGTAAAAATTGTTATTCTTTAATAATTGTTATCGTTACTTGATAACCATAACCATAACAAAATACCCCTTGGCAACGCGTTGTTTATCAGAATTTGACCGCTTTGAAATATAATTGTATCCACACGATTTTTCAGTCCTTACATTAATTGAAACATTGTAACGCGCATTAATTTATTTGGAAAGAAACATTCTTTCGGCAAATTGCTAGTAATATCAGCTACAATATTATTATATTCAACGACGCATAACCTATGAACAATTAAGAGTTTTAATATCCACTAACTGTATATTTAAATAAACGGTGTACTTCATTATTCTATATTTATGATCTTTTTAAGATAATTTATTAAAAAATTATTTAAGAATGATGATGTAGAAACTTAATTTTATGATTTCTTTTATATTTTCATTTTGTATTTTCATATATTAAAAGATTCTTCGAATATAAAACCGATTATAATCATATATTAGATATATTACATATTGTAATTAAAATAAAAATATATTGTAATCGTCTCGCTTTTTCCAGCCTATATATTGTTCTCTTAACTATAACAGTATAGCTGTGGTAGCAATACTGAGTCGTTACTATGACATCCAAACTTTGTATTGATTACTCGGCAAGAATCTAACCGACTGAGCGATTCTCTTCTTTCAGTGTTGTGTTAATAAATTAAATGGTTAATGGCAGAGTATCTTAAAATAGAAAAATCGTTCTAAATCAAAAACAAGTCAAAGAAACTTGAAATTTTTTTTAATTTTGAATCTTCATTTAGAACGAAAAAAATTAGCCTTGTTTGGTAAAAGATGACCGCGCTATTCTCGAGATGTAGGGGAGAGTGGGGTAAAATGGGCAGGGCAGCTAAGTGTGGCACCTTAATATTATAAACAATAACGTACGTTAAAAATCTAATTTTGTTTATACACATTTAGAAATGACTGTAGTATTTTTTTCTTAAGTCATAAACTCAAAAATTAATGTTAATAATTATTAATGCAAGTTTGAAAATCGGAGCATGAAAAAAAGGTTGCCTTCATTTTTCGTCGGCTCAGTACGGATCGAAAATGATTCCTTTTTTAAGTGAAATTATGCGCGTTTCATAAATTAACTTTTAAACTTTTAGAGCCTTTCTTTTGTTTTTTCAAAAGTGCCGTAAATAATTAATTATAAATGATTAAAAATTGAATTAAATAGGGGCTATTGTGGCATACTAAGTGGGGCAAATGTAGCACACACAGCGCTGCGTAGTGAGTTCGTCTTGACGCACCTAACCTATCGAACTCAAAACGGAGGAAGGTGGGATAGAGCACACGTGTAATTCACAGGTGCCAACTGGTTCAATTGTAGATTTACCTTCCTTGGATAATATTCAAAGTATTATTAAAATACCAGATCTGCCAGTTCTAAACAATGAGACATTTTTTAATAATGAACCGGTGGACATTTATTACGTAACTGAAGATGTTGCCAAAGCCTTAAATATATAATTATATCTCAAAAGATTATTTATTTTTGTATTGCCAAAGTAAAAAAAAATTAATTATAGAAAAAAGGAATAAATGTATCAAAAAAGTATTAAATTGTGATTGATATTATATAAGTTCTTTGTTACATTTTGATAAAAAAATAAAAATTTTAATTGAAAAAACTATTATTTAATATTTTATTAACCTAATAAATAGCCTCTCTCAATATTCCTAATAAATATTTAAAAAAAACACAATTTTCATGAACTTACCAGCAGAAATAAAAACATCATTCGGCCGTGCTACATTTACCCCACCCCGTGCCACACTTGACCCACCGGTGGGGCAAGTGTGGCATTTTCGATCGCTCTAGAATTTGATTTTTTAAACTATAATATAATTCAAATTAAAAATTTGCAATAACGAATCTTAATACTAGAAGAATAGGCCTATACATTGCAATTTTTAAAATATTGATATGTTTTAATATTTTAATGATATGTTTAAAATAAGTTAGGGTGCCACGCTTACCCCACCCTCCCCTAAGTGATAAAAAAAAAAGTTAAAAAAACATACCCTCAAATATCTCCGAAAATAAATGATCTCATGATCTGGGCAAACATATAGCTCCTGAGATATTAAAAATCTACCTTTATGGAAAGTTTCAGATAAAGTGCTGCCGATTTACTCCAGTTATGGTTGGAGAAAGAAAATCGATTTTTTTATAAAATTATTTTTTTTCTTGTCAAAACGAAAAGATCAAGACTCAAAACCAATATAATCAATTAAACAAAAAATTACGATTTCGTGTATAACAAAAGAAGGGAATAACCTTATCCAAACTTCCAATTCGAAAAAGTTAGGTAATTTTATGCTTTTCAAATGCATTTTCGCTGGATCGTTGATATTACTTCTAATGTACCAAAAAACCCAAAAATCTAGAACCCAAAAATTGAATAGACGCCAAAAAAACGCTAAAAGCACATCAAAAAACGAAAAAATAGTACATTGTGCAACATGCGGAGAAAATGAGCTATTTCTAGAGAGGGTGATGTGTTAAGCACAAGTTGGAATCGAGTGCTGAAAACACGTCACCCGAGTCCTAAATAGCTTTTCTCCCCGTGTTGTATACCGTATTCTTTTCAACTAAGGCAGGACAGGGTCCTTTGCATGCATTAAAGTTGGGTAGGTGATTGCGGATTTCGAGTCGTGCACAATGAAGTTGAAAGTCATTAACCCCACTTCACTTTCTTCCCTGCTAAAAGTATATTTTTTCACACTTTCTACAGACACGCTCGAAATGCGCGATTTTCTACGCTACTTATATACTATATTACATTATACTATAGTACATTGTGCAACTAAGGGGGAAAATTAGATTTTTCTAGCGAGGATGATGTTTGAACAGAAGTGGGAGTCGAGGATGCCCACGGCGTACACGAGTGCTCAAATCATCATCCGAGTCTGAAAAAGCCACTTCCCCCCTTATTATACACCGTCTTTTTTTAATAGGGGCATGAGGAGGCCCTTTTTATACAGATACACACACACGCGCACACGTACACGCACACGCACACACACACACACACACATAAATATATAAAGACAGTAAAAATATATTTTTCCCGATAAAAATTTAATATATGTATATTCAATACAATCTTTTATAGATAATAAAAGCACAGTATCGTAACCACGAAATGTTATCTGCTATGTACTAAAATGTCACTTCCATGGTCATGATAATTTTGCTCTGAATACTTCATAACAGAAAGAATACGTATTTTCAGACTTTCTATGCAATAAAAGTGACTGTCCTAAAAAATCAATTACAGTAGTAACATAAAATTTTCTACGATTCTATATATCTAAAGGCTAAAGACAAATTTTAATAATTATGTTGATTAAGTTCACCGATAAAAATAGAAAGAAAGTGTTTAAATCAATACATCGTTTTTATTTAACTTAAATAGATTTAAAATATTACCAAAAACTGAAGACACGTATAGTGACAGATACCTGCAAATCACCCCTATTTGCATCCTTCCAGTCTGAAAACAATATGCGAAAGTAGACAATCATGCCAGAAAAAAGTAAAGTACGTCATCTCTCTTTTTCCAGCATAAACCGACTCGCAGCAGTATCTTCTTGCGCCCATCCGCGAGTTTCCCCGATTTATCTCTTACGCGCATATACGACGCGATGCCGCTGCCGCCGCCGCTGTCTCGCCAGCATAATGCACGTAACTTAACAAGTCGCGCGAGCCTTGACAGTGCAATTTTTAAAGGTGTCTCTCACTCTCTCTCTCGCTCTCCTTTCTCTCGTACCTCTATGAATCGACGATGAGCCTTTTTCTTCTCATACTTATTACTTATACCTCGTGCTGCATCCTGCATTTTTCCGGTGTACACGCGCACAAAAGCCGCGGTGCTCGCGAATTGAATTTCCCGGGACGACGTGCGAGCAGACGAGCGACTTCTCGATTTAAAGGCACTTGACTTTCTTGCGCGCCCGGAGAAAAAGTCACGCGCATGTTTTATATGTTTGTGTGTGTGTGTGTGTGTGTGTGTGTGTGTGTGTGTGTGTGTACACGCGTGTGTGTGGAGATTGAAGTGTTTGTGTCTTTCAACTGTCGTAACACTGCGAGAAAAAAGGAGGCATCAAATACAAATTTCCAAGAAAATTCGCGTTCGAAGAATTGGATAAGGAAAAACAGAGGTTTGTGTAGATCGGGAATGAATCATCTTTTGATTTTTAGATATACGCATAGGTAATTGAATTATCCGCTTAAAAAATTATAACGCTCAAATTATTACATACGGTCATAGACAATATCAAATTTTAAGATAACTTAGTGGAACAATTACAGATGCTGTTAAATTTAAAATGTCATCGTAAATATTCAATCTTTAACTACCCTGGTAGAAAGTCATCCAGAATAGCTGATTAGCTTTAAGCTTATTAGTTAACCCTTTGTAGCTTAGTGGCTATTATAATAGCCACCTCTTTCGTCTAAGATTTTTATGTATAAAAATTTTATTTATAGGTGTATATAAATGATTTTACCTTCTTCTATTAGCTAAGAGGTTTCTCTATAACACTAATTAACAACAATTCAAATTCGTAATCAGCGACCCCAAAAACCCCCGAGTAACAATTTTCAGCTTAAAATGTTGAACAGAAAAATGTGGACCACAAAGGCCTAATAGACAAATTAATAAGCTAAAAATAAGCCAAACAATAGCTAATGTCTGGCTAGAATCTGGCAAAGAGTATGATTTAAGCAAATACAAATATTAAATTCCAATCTAACTTTTTTATATTTTGTATCTACAATTGATTAGTTTAAATAATGTACACTGAATGTTTAATATATTATGATGTAAATATAAATTTGTTATCAATAAACAACAGTTTATAAACGTGTAAACATACACATATTCCATACTAAATGTATTTATTAATCAATGTTTCCTCCGAAAATGTGTTAATCATATAACAGTCAAACAAAAATATTGCTACCGATGCCGAAAATTAAAATTTTCTAATAAAATTTTATTGTGATAATGTTTCAAATATTTGTTTAAGAATTATTGTTTTCCCGAAAATTTGTCAATCCATACATTATTCCGTTTCTATTATTATTTTTAAAGTATAAACAATAATTATTACACATACATGTTTTACATAATTTATAATATACATTTTGTAGATAAAATCAATTTTACTCAAGGTTTGTATTTTATAAGTAAATGATATTTTTTAAATAGCATGCGACTAATTCGTTAACCAGAATTAAAGCAGATTTAAAAAATCTGGCTACCAGCAGCTTAAATTTTACCCCATTTTTTCCCTCTAATTAGATTTCTACCACTTACTATAGTAAACTATTTCTTCCTTACCTAGGTAGTTAAAAATTATTATTATATAAAATATAATATTACATATTGCTTTCTCAATGACAAAGCGTTAGTTATGATGACAATTATTAGTTTTGTATTTTTGAATTAGGACCAATTTGATTAGAGTTAAAATTTGACTCTTATGGAGTCAAAATTTCACTCTAAACAAATTGGTCCATTTTTGCCCACGTCTAGAGTCACTGCTCACTTTAAGTACTTAAGTGAGTACGTATATAAGGGCACCAAATCACCTTAAAATTAAAAATTAATTGTTAATATATAATTTGGTATATGGTTTTTACTTTAGATTAATAATTAATATTACTATAACACTTTTTTTTAAAGTCATCCGATTGAGTTTTCACGGTTTCACAACTTACAAGAAATCCATGTCGATACATAAATTTTTAGACGCCTATAAATACTATGAAATTTTCTACTCGCCAAGTACTTCGAATTCGCAAACTTTCCTTTCAGATTCACCGTCACGATATTGCATTCCATACATACATCTAGACGCCATGAAACGTCTACGCGAGACGGAACAATAAAAAGTAATGTATTCATTTGCTCGACGAGACTCACGAGACACAACGCGGGGAGCGCGCGAGCCCGAAAGCAAAGCGCCCAGACTCTCCTTACTTCGATGCTTTCGCTTCTTTTATCTGCGCTGGGGAAAATCCGCGAGGCGCGCGCGCGCGCGCGTATGTATACATGTATGCATGCGTGGGAGCGGGTATTTGATTCGGGATATGGGCGCGCGCTTTAGGGAAATTGATAATAAAAAGGCTGTTGTCTACAGGATTGTATACGAAAGCAAGGAAATTGCAGTTTGACGTAGACTACGAGAAAAGGATACTGTTGTGTTTAACATGTTTATTGAGAGTGGATGAATACTGTTCAGAGCTTAGAAGTACATTTTTATCAATTCAATTCTTACCTATTCTATATTTGTCAGATTAAAACAATGAAAATTCAATATAATTTAATACATATTTTGTATTATTTACCTGGTTGTTAGTTAGGGAGGTGTTATTTCACTAATGGTGCTATTCATTAAAAGCTTAAAATAATTAGCTTTTAGTGAAGTACTTTTAAAATTCCTCTTATTATATGTGAATAAAAAGCTTTTTTCGATTTAATTTTAATTAAATATTCACAGAGATAGTATTCGCTTATACTTTAGCGAGATGAAAATGTTGTAAAATTGCTACCGAAATCAATAGTTGAAAAAATGAATAAACTTTCTATAAAAATGAATTTTACTACCATTTTTTGCTAAAAAGTTGAATAATCAAAATATTTGGTGAGCAGCCATAGAATAGCAGTGAATCACTGGCTCTATTAAAAGGTCTCTATAAAGTGATGTACATGAATGACGTGCCTTACGAAAAAATATCTGCTTTTTGCATAGTAAAAATTACTTTGTTTATTATTTTTGTTACGGCTTCCACGAATAAACGGTACACTTTCTGAAAATTACAAAACATTCGTTATACAAAAGCTCCTATATACGTGAAACATAAATCATTCATTTACATAAAAACATTCTTTTCACACACTTTCACAAGTATAAACAACTAACAAACAAACTTTCATTCCAAAGATAAAACTGATAATATAATCTCGCCGCCGCACAAAGCCAGTATCGCAGTGGTAAACCCCTAAAAAAGGCGTCTATATTTTCCGTCGCTCAGAAAGAGAGAGAGAGAGAGAGAGAGAGAGAGCCCTCGAGCAGGCTGCTCAGAGCCTCGCGCACAGCGCGGTGAAAGTTTCGCGCAAGAGAAAAGCCGAAGCGTTATGAATTTTTTACTGTCCGTCTAGCGGCGCGTCGCAGTCGCGACATTTAGCCACACACACACACACCGTCTATATACATTATACCGCAGCCCGGCTCTCCCTCTTTTTTTTTCTCCTCGAGCCATCAATCCGTATAGCGAGCTCGAACTTTTTCTCGCTGCCGCGCGCGAAAAGTTCTCTATACGCGCCGGCTAGACTCCTGCGTCACTCCCTGGCACACGCGTAAACTGCCGGGCGAATTATATGTATATACATCCGCGCGGGGAGAAAAAAAGAAACTTTTCATGGCTGTGTTTTTGTTGTAGGTTCGCGGCGCGACGCGACGTCTCGGACAAAATAACGCCGGCTCGTCGTCGTCGTCGGATCGATGGACGGCGGAGGATAAAAGGAGCGCGCCGGATATCGCGGAATTATTCCGCCCGCGAAAATCGGCGTTTGGACCGCGGATAAATCGGCGCGCTAACTGTCGGACGCGTCCACGAAAGACGACGTAACGACGCTCTTTGCTCGAGATAATTTGGTGATAAATTCGGCTTCCTAAGCGGCTGCGGCACTATCGCGGAATTGCGACCGCTGCGACTTCTGCTGTTGCTGCTTTTCGAGGATGAGTCGAATGCGCGAGGCTTCGATGTGCGATTGCGCTGTGGAAGATTTTGTCCGTAGATCGTGAGCCGGGGTGGCTTTGAATCGCTTTCGAATGTCATGCTAGCTCAGGTTTGCTGCGCTGGGACAATTAAGGAGGGGGGGGGGCGTATAGTTAGTAAGATGACTAGAAACGAGTTGGATGTTCGAGAATTTGTTTACAAACGAAATATCTACTTAATTCAATCAAAACTTTTTGTACACGGAAAAAAATGTTTTGTTAATTTAATCAAATTACTTGGTAAAATACGCACTAACTATTTTCACCAACTTACCAAGAAAGTAAGTGTACCATCGACTGGACACGTCCCAGTACCTGGACAGCAGCTCGAATATCACGTTATATCGGGTATTACAGTGCGTTTAATGAAAATAATTATGTGTAATCATAATCTTTTACTTTCCAGCTACATATATTTCAATTTTTATAAAACTCTATGTTTGATTCGTATCCTAAAAAAATAGTTTTGTAATGGAACTAATGCATGCACATCAGCACGCCATCTTCTTAAGCAATGGTTAAGATATGCCTTTTTGATATTAGAAGTTATTTAATATTTTATTATTATTTTCGACGCCCAAATTTTTTCTGAGCTTATTTAATCGCATAATAAATCGAAATAAAATGCTAATCTATGCCAAAATATCGTTTTTCTTGCAAAAAACAAGTGTCCAGTCTCTAGTACACAGACAAGCTAGAGTGCCGAGTACCTGGACACCTATATGAATTTCAATATTATAAACATATTTTGATACAAAACACGCCTTTCTCTGCGTAATTAAGTTCTCAAAAGTGATTATCATTAGTTCTACTATTTACTTTGTCAAAATTTTGATTCAATTTTGAACAATGTTAGTGTTTATATTTCATGTCTTGAATTTGACATTTTTAAGTTATGGCGTACATATCAGCCGACACATCATAGGTTAGGTGAGTAGAATATTTTTCAAGTGATAATCAGTCTTAAATTTTTCAACTAAGTACTTATACACTCGAAAAATATAACAATAGTACTGTTATTGTTCATTCAAAC
This sequence comes from Gastracanthus pulcherrimus, assembly GCA_949152435.1. Classification (NCBI taxonomy): domain Eukaryota; kingdom Metazoa; phylum Arthropoda; class Insecta; order Hymenoptera; family Pteromalidae; genus Gastracanthus; species Gastracanthus pulcherrimus. Next base: position 37,516,452 of record OX424573.1, read on the forward strand.
CTGATTTTCTCAAGAAATATATATTATTTTAATAGAAACAAGCCAAAATAAATGTGTCCATGTACTAGGACAGCGATGTCCAGTTATTAGGACAAATGTTCTTTGCTTGTCCAGCTACTAGTGCACTAGTCTACATTACATTTTTATTAATATTTCTTGCTATAAAGTGTAAATTAGAAGTTTATGAGATTAATTTGATAGACAATAATATTGTCTTTCAGAAAGATACAAAATCATCTAGTATAATGCTAAATTTAGCGTTATATATTAACGCATATATTTCTTTTGCCCTTAAGTGTCCAGTTACTGGTACTTTTACCTTAATTTGTTAATTTAACAAATGGATTAGTAAAATTAACTTATTACTTTATACAAACCAACAAATTACTTGGTAAGTGTAATAAAAGAAATAGTTAGTGCGTATTTTATCAAATGAGTTTGTTAAATTAATAAAGCATTTTTTTCCACGTATGTATTTATGCACTCTTGTAAAAGTGAAACAAGAAATATAATTTCTATTTGTATCGATATAAGATTGGTGCAGGTAATATGGCCACCTCAAGAAACTTTTGGTTCCCAGTAAACTTATATCAGGTTTTAGGGTTTCGGAAACTATTGGAACTTTTTGTTTGAAACTTGAATTCTAATACCTCATAAGTTTTTTTGCAAAAAGATTCAATCTCTTAATTATAATTGAAGTGCTTAAAACACTTCTAAATTGGCCACTTTATCAACAGTGTTGGTAAAGTGCCCATCTATCAGTTCTTATGGTATAGTCGTATAGTAATTGCTTCAAAAAGTCAAGACTAGCATATATCAGAGACATCCTTTATGTGTTATTCAATTACATGGTGCCGAAACGTACGCCTTGGTATCGATAGTTTACGGATTATTATGCCTAGAAAATTTAAAGAATCAACCGCTATTATTAACTGCGTGAATTTCCTTTTGCCTTGCAACGAATTTGCATGGACACATTATAAATCGATAAGCGTTTACGAAAGTTGCAATTATTGCATCGAGATTCAGTCTGGGGCAAAAACTAAGACATGCAACTTAAAGTACGTAACAAAGTATAATTTCATGTATTGTATGATTTTGTTTTGCTCGTATCACGCTGCTAAAAGTGGTATCTTTACCTGAATGTACTGCTAAGGTATCAGTGTGCTTATCCTTTCACGCGAAAACATGACGCGGGATCACATTGCCCCTTAACATCTTTTGATATAAAAGATATACTGTAGGAGTTCTGGTACCCTAGAATATCTCATTAAGCGAAATCTCTTATAGGTGGGCACATTACAAGTATGTCTACATTACCTGCAACTACATTATATAGGTATACAGACGTCGTGTGCAATGATTTCACGTCGTGTGCCAAAAAACGAGAAAATTTTGTTATAGAATGATAGTATAATATGGGTGCTGAACTTCAATAAACTATAAAAAATCATAAAATAAAATTTTAATAAGACTGAAAAAACTTTACAATTATGGAAAAAAATATCAGCTTTTATTATGCGATTAAATATTTATAAAGTTACAATACTTAAAATGTTAGGGGCTTTATTAATTATTAATTATAGTTTATTTGAATTTCAAAAGTCCTCTTTCTGTTTCTCAGTCTCATTATAATATTCTCCAAAGTATAAAGTGGGTATTACCACTCGCTAACTTTTAATTTTCAAGCACCTGCAAGTCAAATACAAATTGATTTTATGTACCAATAAGCTAGGACAATAAAGAGTAATCAGTAAAAGAAAATACAAAAACAAAAAATTGTTAAATTAAAGCCTATAGCATAAAAGATTTTTGAGGTTGAAATTTTTTAAAAACTTTGTATGTATTCAAGACTCAAGAAATAACTTTGATTTTTAGTTGATTTTGTATCTAGAAAGTCTTTCCTTTAAATTAAATTGTCCCTGATTGGTTCCAAATGCGTACGTTCTACCGATCAAAGAATACAATCATTTTTTTTGTGTGTTGCCTCGAAGTCAATCTCCCCACTAGTCTGAAATAACCCCGGTTTACGCTACTGTAGACGCAAAAGTGGCGGCATCGCGTCTTGTCACAGTTTTTCTTTTTCAGCATAGGACCAGATAAAAGTTGGAGGTGAAAATTGGATTTTTTAATCAAGACGGCTAATTTTAAGTTTGCGAAAGTGTGCGCTGGGGCACGGTCGGCACATAAAGGCGTCACAGCGAAATGCAACTATCGTAAAAAGTGTAGTTTACGAATTTTGCAGAATGTCGTTGGGGGAAAGTGATAAGAGGGAACTTTTCCGGAGCTGAGTAACGAAGATTTGCCGCGATGGTGCCTCCTTTGTATGGATGTTATAGCGCGGATAAGAAAAACAATTCCTTTTTTGTAGTGAGATTGGTGCAACTATTTTTGCAAAACTAAAGCAAATGATTAAAATTAAATAAATAATTAGTGATATTGTTACCGTGTGCATTTACTAAAATACAGTTGTTTGTAAAGAGCAAATATAAAAGTTTGTCCTTAGATTGAGTTTTGTCAAATTCGACTTCTATTTACTTACACACTACATACACACATACACTTGCACATAAAAAAGGCTATTTTATCTACTGAACTTTGATCGTGTTCTTCTCAACTTCACCATCAGATATATGCAAGTCAATTTTTTGATTCTCTAACTTTTGGGCCTTATCGGATTGTACAGCTACTACACATTTTTTCTTTCGTACAAAAGTTGTTTTATTTCTTGAAAACTTCACGTCGTGAAGTGAGAAAAAGTTCTCAGTGATAAAAAATGACACTTGAAATCTCAAAACCAATACTACTTACTTATCGTTTTTTTTACATTTTTATATATTATTATCAAATAATTATAGTCGAGTAAAACATTATTTCATACTATTTTAATCATTTTTCATATTAATTAACCTTTATTCCTAAATTATTTTCTAAAAATCAGATTTGTTTATGAAAAATCTATTATAAAAGAAAAATTTTACTCAAAATCCGTTCTCACCTTAATAAAATGAGTTCTATGGGTATACTACACTGTAATTATAACTCAAAACTCTATTGCAGATTGCATAGGAACCTCATTTTCGGGCCGAATGTGCCATATGGTTACAATTCGACTGAAATGGTTAAATAAAAAAAACATTTATTAGTAAAATAACTCTCGAATTAAGATTAGAAGGTAAATATATTGAACAATTAAAAAACTTTTTATACATACAAAGCATTACTCGAACTCTGTTATAACCCTCGTGCATGTTACTCCGAATCAAATTTGGAATTATTCACATAATTATAAGAGCAGTCACCCTTATGAACAATTTTAACCTCTCAAATTGAAGCTACAATTAGCATATATTTAATTAAAATAGAGGTCGTGGAATTTCACATAGCAACTGGTTGCTGAATTATACTCGATTCAAGCTAAATATACGAAAGTTATTTAAATCGCAGGTAAGTTAAAGTCAACTCTATCAGCCTCAAATGTAAATCCAAACAATAAATCTAGTCAGAAACTAGACTTCTAATTTTAACTTACAGCGAAATCTGCGAGGCGAAACATCGCCGGATCAACTCTCTCTCTCTCTCTCTCTCTCTCTCTCTCTCGCTCTCTCCCTCCCCCTCTCTCTCTCTTTCTCGTGATTCGCAAATTACATCATGCAATATGTAATTCATCCTCAACAGGTATATATACCACGTCTGCCTCTCGGTTATCATTCCAAAGCTCCGCAGCTTCCCATTTTTTTCCCCATCGTTTAAGCGTGCTGCACCCCAAACGCCGGAGCCCGAAACCGCCGCAGACTGGCAACGAAGCGCGTGCATCGTTTTCTGCATTTTGCAAGCTAAGCACAGCTTAACGCGCTCGTGCTTAATTCAGTATGTGTATTCAAGTGGCGAGCGCGCGCGCCACTTTGAGCGACAAATTAACATGCGGGAGCGTCGCGCGAGCCCCAAATCTAAGCACTGCACAGACACATACAGGCGCACCGCGCGTCTACGATGACGTGGCGCAAGCATAAAGCTCGAGTTAACGCGAAACCGCACGGAACAGGTGCTCGAAGCGATTTTCGCGCCGCCGAGGCGAGGCGCGACGCTGCATGTATATATACGCGCGAAAGTGCTGCGTCACGTATATACGCCTGTGTCGCCGACGCGCCGAGTGCAGAGCGCGGCGGCGTTTTCTTGCGCGGGGAATTGTTCGGAGTGCAACTTGGGGACTGATTGAGCTGTGGGCTCGGAGGCAAGTAATTGGGAGAATCGTAGCTTTGTATTGTTGGGTTTCTTTTGTTGTGCGTAGGGAAGAACTAAACTTATTTGCTCAGAGTGGTACGTGGTTATGTGTGTATGTGTGTGTGTGTGTGCAGCGAATGCGTTTTGCATAATACTAATAGAAAAAATTAGGCCATGCGAACTATTTTGATTAACTAAGTGTACTTCATTGATGCAATTAAATATTTGGTTGTGTCAACCAAACATTCTTCATTTCAGAAACTTTAAATAAAGATGGAAATAAATTTTTTTTTGTTAACGATATTGAGTTGAACTAACAAAATAGTTGGCGTCCGAGATTGAGACGAGTGCTTGAAACACTTCACCAGAGTCAGAAATAGCCTTTAACCCCCATGTTACACACTGTATTTTTTAACAAAGTCATGATAGGGCCTTTTTATACATGTAAGTTTCTTAACACTTCGAACAAGCACGCTCCAAATACGTAATTTTCCATCCTACTTTCAGGCATCAAAAAAGATCTAATTCATGACTCTGTTGACAAAAATATCTTTACTATTTGAATATATCAACCCAATAAAACAATCCTGGTAGAAAATAAGCGGTATTAACTGGTTAACATGTTATTTACTGACGAGGGTGAGTCAAATCAGACGAGAGCCATCGAAGAGTCAGAGCCCCGCCACGCATAAGAAGGAAGATCTGTTCGACTGCGAGCGTCTACGTATTTATTGTGAGGTAACGTGTAACACTTGCTGCGTGGCTCGCGACGTTCTCACGTGACAATTATTATGTTATAGTTTACGCCACGCATTTTAACGAATTGTCCATTTGTAAATAATTATATCTGACGGCCGGTGCTCGGCGGTGTGATTTTTAGTGAAATAGAATTGATTTATCTTTTTCAAATTTCCCTAACCCTATATTCCACTAAATAAAGCAACTACACTATGAACTTCAAAGGAACTTTGAAAATAGAACAAAAATAACTATAACAATTCTCTTTAAAATGCGCTAGTAATCTATATGCCAATAAAGTTCAATTTTTAACATGTGCTAAATCAGTTTCTAAAAGAACGCGAGAACTCTTGAAGTCTCCTATACACAAGAATGACATAATTTAAAGCTTAACATGCTATTTTGCCCTCGTCATTCTCAATTCATACTCCATGTGCAACCAATGCATTCTCAAGAGGTCGGGTCTTTCTGAAATTTCACCCTGTTTATTTATTCATGAAACCGGATTAGCTTTTCGCGCGCTGCAGACACGAGAAAAAAACGCACCTCGCGCTGACACCACCTGCGCGCGACGCGACGTCTTCGCGCGGCAAATTTGATTTGCATATTGCCAACGGGGGTTTTGTTTTTCTCTTGGCTATATTTTTGAAATTTTTCGGAGTAGGATATAGCTGCGATGACGTCGGTAGGGCGAATTTACGTTGTGCATTATACTGCGTTCAGTCGCGTCGCGGTGCATTCAAGAGTACTGCCGTGCCGAAGATATAGCGGCCAAAGATTAACGAGCAGCCCGTTTTTGCGGTTGTTATCGCGCCAAGTTAGATAAGATTGTAATGGATATAATGTACGATCGTGGTTTTCTCTTGCATCGCGTTATTAATCAGCAAGCAAACAAATTTCATCGTTGAACTTCTTATTGGACCAGTGACTCTTCAATGTATAATGGACAAAAACATTATAATTATGCATCACTAACTATTATTGAAAATAAAAGATACATTGGAAATTCATTTTGTTTATTATATTTAATCAATAAAACATCGTAAAATTGAAAATATTATAAAATACAGCTTTGAATGTAAAATAAAATTTTTTCGAGAAACCAATAGTATGTAATTCTCAACATTTGTTTCAAAACCAACTGCATGACTTTTCTACTGCGCAATAAATATTTCCCTCCGTGTTTTTCGTTAGTAATGCCTTTCTACTTCCGTAAGAAAAGAACATTTTTATGCGTTATATACCATGATACTTAAAATCCACCCTTCGGGATTGCAGTTGTAGGACTGAGAAGAAGATACATTAAGTTTAATAGATATTTCTAGACGACCTCACCATGACCAATCAGTTATCACACAAAACCTAGCCCTTTTTACACCCATGTCAATTACCCATAAATGCAGAGACCTAGCGCCGCTACGGGGGGTCGTAATAATACGTTCTTATGATACATCATAATTTATGCCTGACATTTGAAAAGGTAGCTAGCAAGATCAAATATCAAGTAAGAATAACATGACAAATGGAATATTTTTAAAAATCAATAGACGGTCATTGGCTTAAGTTATGAACGTGTTTTTCCAATACGGGTACAATATCATCCCAAAGAGATTATCATTAATGCATGCAGTACATAAAAAATGCAAATCACTTCACGTATGAATCTTCAAGAAATATAAGCCGAACAAAAACATCTAATGCAGTCCATTCATTTCGTTCACTCTGCCCGCAGTACATTACACGCGTTCAACGAGAGACTAACATTCGGCTGACGCAGGATTGAATTTGCAGTCCATTTGCCAAACTCAATGTTGTACACATAGATATACATATATATCTATAATACAAACGTCTATTAAATATCGGCGGTCGCGCTCTGCTTTCGAGCACTTCCCGAAATTGAATCATTCCTCCGCAAAAATAATTAATACACTTATGCAAAGTGCTGCGTTCCTGCAGCCTTAACTTATAAAGCAATAATTTTAATAACCTCGTCGAGCTCGAGGCGCTAGCTAGAGGAGAGATAGAGAAAGAGAGAGGAAACAATATCCCGAATGCTGCTTCAAGATACAGAGACAATGAAAATTTTTCACCACGAGCTGCAGTGCATTTACGTTTCGCGTAATACGCGGAATAGTCGCAATAACTTAATGGCGGGTAGAGGGGGGAGTGGCTAATAAATGTAAGAGAACGAAAAGTCAATTCCATTTTCCGCGATGCTACGTAGTTCAGTGCTCTCTCTTCTTCTGAGTTACCCGCGATCCCCCGGCGCGTACACTCGGAATCCCCGCAGATTCATCATTTCGCTCTCTTCTTTTATCCGCTCCTCTCTTGTCCCTTCCCTTGTTTTCCCTTTCGAAGATAGAAGTCGACTATGATGGGTCGCACTGGATGCGTCGTGGCTTTAACTAGATTATACCTAAGATTATTGAACGGATATTGAATAGTGGTCATTGCCCGGGCTTGATACAAGTATTCGAAATCCACTTCTCTATTATGTCGGTTAATCGGATTAAGGTAGGCTCTTGCGCAAAAGTGAAAATCAAGGGAATCACGTGAAATTGAAATACACTCTCGATAACATGAATGGTTATGTAGACCTGGCGGAATCGCAGATTGGATCATTGACTAAATATGCAAGATAATTAATTTGGAAAATCAGATCTTTTGACAGATTTTTGGAAACTTGTTATTTTGTTTTGTTACTTTAAATGATTAATTAATATAATTCTGCACAAACGAATCTTGAAAAAACTGTGTATATGACGAAATCTAAAAAAAATACACTTTCTTGATTCCAGAAATAAAAGTAGAATAAATGACCTTTAATTTGAGTTTTTGTTCGATGAAGATGGATGCTCCGGTGCAGCGTTATGACCAATTGAAAATAAAGTAATAATTAGTTGAAAATAGGGTAAAAACGGACGGATTTTTCATTTTTTGCAGAATCTGAAATTCTCGACGAATTATTACCCTATTTTCAATTGGTATAACTTTGCACCGGAGCATCCATTTTCAACGAACAAAAACTCAAATTAAAGGTCTTTTCCTCTATATTTATATACATTTTGGAGAAAAACAAACTTCCACCTTTATGTGCACAGTTATTAACTAAGCAGTAAAACCCTTCATTTGCTATATATGAAAAACACCTAATTAGCTAGAAAAACATAGTCACATGGTCAATTTTCATTGTTTAATCGCGTTTTTCTTCATAATTTGGCCCCTAAAACAAGATAGAAAAGGTTTGGAAACTCCAGCATTCAAATTTCTTTTGCGATTTCTGGACCCGAAAAAGTGCATTAAATGCTGAAAAATTATAAAATGATATGAAACTTAACTTTTAATGTCGCAAAGATCATCTTACATCGATTATAGTATTAAAAAGTCAATAAATATTATAATTTAAACTATCGTATAATAATTATATGAACTTAAAGAAAGTGAAATAAATAAACTCAGAAACCACGATATTTCTAATTGCAACGCGTGAAATACAACTACGGTCTTTGTGTGTGTGTATGTGCATGTGTGAGTGTATGTGTGTATGTTATGTGCCGATGTGTTTATCTGCGATGTGTCTGTGTCTGCCACTCGTAAAGGTCACAATATAACTCAGTCAAACTTTGCAGTCATATTTGTCATCAATATTTAGAAATCAGAACGAAACTTTTAACAAATTTATTCGATTGGTTATGTTTTTATAGCCATTTTCCGAAAATTGAAAAATTATAAGTTTCTGTTTTTTGAAAAACAATTTTTTCACAAAATAAAGTAATCATAAAATCCTTCAATTTGACACCTGAAACAATATGATTTGTGTCGCTATTCATTTATTGAACCGTGTGATTAACAACTTTTATGCAATCTTAAGTCAGAAAAAATCGATGTTTTGATGGATGTTTGTAGTAAAAGTAATGTGGGCGCAAGTAATGTGACCTCCTTAGGGAACTTTCCATTTTCAGTAGATATATATCGAGTTTTGGGGCTTCGGAAACTATTGAGACATTTAAAAAAGTTATTTGAAACTTTTGCTGTAAAAAAAATTCACTCTCTAAATTTAATTAATTAAGTTTTAAGTATCCAAAAATTGGTCACTTTATCAACAGTGTTGGTAAAGTGGCCAATTATCAGTTTTAATGGTAAAGTTGTATAGTAAGTGCTACAGAAAATCAAGACTAACCTAGCAGAGACTTTCTTTATGTGTTATTCAAGTACATGGTATTGTAACGAACGCCTTGCAACGCATTCATGTGGCCAGTTTACCAACCGATAAGCATTAACAAAAGTTGCAACTTTCGCATCGAAAATACTCTCAATGGCAAAAACCAATATATGCATCTTAAAGTACGTAAAAAAAGCTATAATTTTATGTACCGTATGATTTTCCTTTTCCCTCGTATCAGGCTGACAAAAGTGGTTTCTTTACATGCATGCACTGCTAAGAATTGCTAAAAAATCTGTTTTGATTCTCATGCATAAACATGACACTATCTTATATTTATAGGACGGTAGTAAAGTGATCATCTCGTATAGGTGGCCACATTAACTACACCCACCTTATATAGATCTTTTATCTTAAATATTTCAGTATTTAATAATACCCTCCTTTGCGGAGTGCAGTCGGGTAAGAAGACATATATTCATGATGTTACATACAAATTTTTAAGTTAAAAACAATTATCTCGGAGATATAAGCATTTTATATAAAGGTCCTATTTTTGGAGGTACTTTGCGGTGACCATGATTATTCCGAACGAATTATCTGAAATAAGTATTATAGTTTCTTTGTACGAATAAAAAAAAATCACACAATGCTTTACCATTCTTGACAGCATATAACCTCTTAAGATTTTTTTGAACTTATATAACTCAAAAACTGTAAGATATATTTCAATGAAATTTTTACTGTTTTTATATAGAACTATAAGATTATTTTCTTTCTGATTAAAAACACAAAATGTAAAAATGCATTTTAAAGACAAAATTAAATTTAAAGTGATAATTTGTTAAGTGTTGGAATAGAAGCCTATTGTTTTTTAACCAATTTGGGTTTCAAAATATTTGATGTTATATAATTTTTGCAAATTCTATTCACACTGTACCTTTCAAAAACTGTAAGAATGAATATGACTGAATATGACTATATGTTTAAGATACAAATTAATATAGAAATAAGCCATATTCTTTTTTTAGTATCACAGTAAATATAATGACTTGTTCAAAATTACAGCAAAATCTTTTGCTTCCGTGAGAAAATTCTCGGCTCAAATAGCTTCTACTGATTCCATAAACATAATTCATCTGCTATTTACCTGCTAAATCACATAACAGGTAGGATACCCATGGTGGGTCATATAAGGTAAGGGGCCATATTAGGTACAGTCACCTCACTTCTAAGTATACTTCTTGAATTTGAGAATAATACGATTAGATTGTAACAATTTTAATTACAGACATGGCAGTCAAAAATACGGTATGTAAACTCCCTGTGTAACTAAAACTATGCATACGTTTATTTTCCTAATTTACGAAGCACGTACAAAAGCTTTTGTGTCTGAAATAAAGTAAATGCATACCATGAATTACAGAAATTTTTATAAAATATAAAGATGTTTACCTTTAATCGTTGGATATCATTCATACGAATATTTTTTTGTACTCTTATGAGATTTATTGTTGTATTAAAAAAATACATAAGAACTCGATGAAACGAAAAAAATATTACATTTAGAGTTCTCGCTGAATATACAGTGTGTCTTAGTAGGGCAACGAATTGTTAAGTACACTTATTCAACAGACTGACTTGGAGAAATTTCTCGAGAATTCAAATAAGTTCACTTGCAGTTATCTTTGTTATGCGAGGTATAAGTTCTTGCCTAAACTAACTGTGTATTTACGAATAATTCATGAAGTAACCTTGTTTTATTAAGATAAAAGTTTAGAAATAGGAATTTCTATTCTGACAAAAGTATTTTATGTTTTTGAGACTTTATAGCTGTTACAGATAGTGAATTAGAAATTTTAGAGAACTTGAATAATAAGTGTTTCTCCTTTTAATAAAATAATAATCGATTTGCGTTGTCAAGCAGTTTAGGTTTCTTATTTGAGAAGAAACATAGAGTTGTTTTCAAACCGGTGTTGCTGAAAACGTCATAGGATAGTTGCTTATAATTCTCAAATCGAATTGTATCTGTAGATACTCTGGTATTTACTACGCAGTTTGACAAATATATCACTGACATTATTATGTAAAAATTCGCTTCCCAAAAAACATCCATTGATTACAACAAATTTATAATTCTTAACCCCTTCCGATACATACATTTGCTTTCTATTAATGATTAAAGAATGGAAAATAATGACGGGCCATATTTGGTACACCCGAAGCCCAATATATTCCACTTATTTTCAATTCTCTGTAAAATTGCCCTATTGCATATTAAAAAAATATTTGTTAGTATTTATGCTATATTTTGATATCTAACCGACTCAAATAAAATTCATTCGATACATCAACTATGGTAAATGCTCAAAGCTTAGGTGGACAATATTGGGTACACTCACCTTGCTAGCTTACATTTGGGTTAAAATGCCCTAATATATCATCATTGTACGCCTTTTACGTAATTGAAAATAAGATCTCGCGTCTAATAAGAAAAGATTCTCAATAATTACTCATTCCCATCGCATTAATATTTCACTTCAGCTTAAATATATACGTGTATCGCATCGGAGAGAACGGTCGTCATCTCCGCTCTTCTCGTTTTTTCTCTCAACCGCCAACCAAGAGAGCTTAATTCACCCGTTTATCAACCCTCCCTTAATTCGCAGCGGCAGCGCTTACGTATATATAACCGACGGCCAAGAAGTCGTTTTCTGAGTGATCGCGGTATAAACCAAAAACTGTATTCGCGCACGGCGTGTCGCATCACTCCCGTCGAGAAAGTATATCCGACTGATTTGTCAATCTCAAACATAATAAAATAATCCCACTGTGTATGTCACTCGCTCGCCTCTCTTTTTTTATTCGCTCCGTTAGACGAGAGCGCATCGTAGCTTCACACACACACACACACACACACACACACACACACGCAGAATAAGATCTTCGACGGAATCGTTACATCACCCCCGGCTTTCTTCGCCGCGCCGCACGTGCTGCTGCTTCCACTACTGTTATATACGTATCTACATGTATATATGTATAGAAGACAATGGTGAGGAGATATGGGTGGGGAAGCAGGGGGGCAAAGGAGACGCTCGCGCGTCGCCAAGAAGACCGGTCACCCGTCGCGGAAAAATCGCCCCATTCCGTGCCCGGCGTATAAAAAGGGTAATGAATTTTTCTTATCTCCCGGTGACGAATAACCGGAGAATATACGCGTGAAAATGAATGAGAAATAGGGGCGACGGGGGGTGGCGGAGGTGGGGGGAGGGGCGAGTAGAGGATTCCCCTTTCTCACTCTTTATTTCTTTCTATCGTCTTGTCGCGCTGGCGTAGGGGATATATTATAGGAGTAAGAGAGAGATGGAGAGACGGGTTGTGAGGGGTGAAGAGGGAGGAGGAGAGATAAAAAATGGGAAATATGAGGAGAGCTGAGTCGAGATGGTCGCGTGTGTGCGCGACTTTGTCCGAGTAACGGCGCGTGCCGCGCTAAAGTGTTTTGTTCAGTGTGGAGGCTTTCTAAAGAGAGAGATTTTGTTTGCCGTTATTAATAGTTCCTTATCTCTCCGATATGGAGAAAAATTTGCACGGATTTGTTAGAAGGGTGAAATCCACTCTCCCCCAATACAAGATTTCATCGAATGTAAGGATTTTGATTGAGATGTGGCTAACTGAACAATCTTACAACTGGGTTGGGGTTGATAAATTCGCTTTGATGTATCATTGGAATTTGGTAAAACGATCGAAGAAGGAAATAAACTTGTCAAATGTTACACAACTTTATCAATATTTCAAAATAGAAATTTCATATATTAAAAAGGTGATTCCTACAATTATATTTTAAATCTTTTCTAGAATACTAATAATTTGCAATCTTTAAAACGTGTTTACTTACCAAACAAGAAACTATTTTTAAACATTTTCAGCACATTTTATCCAATATATTAATTAAAGTAATAAATTCATGATTTTACAGACAGAATAATGTAGATAGCTAATGTTCATTACGCACACGCAATTTCTTCTACAAACTAGAAAAATTTCTACTTACTTTTTATTATACCGATTTTAAATCATTTAGATATTTTCCTCAAAACTGAATAAACGTAACCATAATTAAAAATTGAATAATTTTACAAAGAAGTTTTATAAATCAGATTTATAAATATTTATTTTTCAGTTGATCTAGTTTTCACGCAGCCTATTGGTGATAGGTGTATGCATTGCTTCATAATGAGGAAAAGAATATATCTCATTAATTTGAATAAATCTTTTATTAAGCTAATGGGTACGGAAAGTTCAGAGTAAAACAGTTATTATGCAGTAAAGTTATATGTATAATTACGGGTGAGTGAACACTGAAATTTGAAACTTTTTTATTTATTTATATTATAGCATGAGTATTGGGTTATGTTTCGGTATTAATTCCAATAAAATTGCCAGAAAATGTCATGACTTTTGAATGTAATGGTAATTAAATAGATAAGGGAAATTATCGCATTTCTTTCTCAAAACTTCATTAAAGTAATTGTTAGAAATATATATCGATTATAGTACCAAATATTACTGATCAATAAAACACCGAAGGAGGTTCGGAGGTTTTACAATAAAACAGAGAACGAAATTAAACTCACACATACCTATATCATTGGTTAGATAATCAAGAAGTTCTCTGAATTTTGTCAATGCTTATTACCGATGATATATTTAAGATATTCGACTTAGAAGTTCGCTCGTTATATATGGGCTCTTATGGAACTCGGCTATTAAAACAGATTGACGTAGGGTGCGATGTACGTACAAAAATAGAGAATGAATTAAAAACCGCTGCCAATTCATTGGCCTTTAGCTTCCTCAAAACTTATAAATTGTTCCAATATGAAATTCTTTTATCTAATAAATTAATTTTAAATTACTATATCTCTTTCTAATTAATATTTCAAAAAAGATCTGTTCTTTTATCATTGACGATTTATCCAAAGATAATCTTTTACTAAAATTACAAAACTATAGGTAATAATCTTTACGGATTTTCTTAAACATTATTAATCATTAAATATTAGTTATTAATATAAGAATAGTAACTAATATGAAGGATTTCAGAAAATACTTTTGGAAAGACTGGATACATAAATTTATACCGATTTACAAATATCTTAAAAGGATATGTCAATTTTGTGAAAAAGTTAGTAACAAATGCTTCAACATTGATGATGAATAATTAGTGATTCTATCGGTAATTTTATCAGTGATTATGGCGTACAATTATTCCCTATTAATTAAAATAAAGTAAAATAAATTTCTTTAAATACTTTTTTAGTAGTTTTTTTGGTACTTTTAAAGTTCGCGGTAGGTGGTGGCTTCATTTGAGACCCCTGACCTATGTTATAGTAGAGTGGCAGAGCCACACCTCGGGCGATCGGCAAAGTTAAATACACTAACCATCCCGAAACGGATTTCATCCTGATATAAGTTTTCCCCACTCCACAGGCATAACCCTGAACAAATGCGGGGTATGATAAGGTAGAAGAATATAAAGGTATGAAAAAATAACTATGAGACATTTGCGATACCAAGAGGCTGCATAATATACCAAAATAACTTACCTTATCGATTTCAGAAAATCGTAAAAAAGGTTTAAAAAACGAGTCGAAGCATCTTTAAATTTCTTTTTTATTTCAAATCTTCATTAAAAAACAAAAAAAAATAGCCCTGTTTGGTAAAAAATGACCGTGCTATTCTCGAGATATAAACGATAAAAAAATGTTAAAAAACACATAACCTCAAATATCTCGAAATATAAAGGTCGTTCTGATCTGGGCAAAGAATTCGCTAGATAGATAGTAAAAAGCTACCGTTTTGGAAAGTTTCAGATGAAATGCTGCCCATTTACTCCAGTATTCGCAGCTGAATAAATATTGGTTTCTTCTTACAAAAAGATTTTTTTCCGTTCAAAAGAAAAAGATAAAGACTCAAAAACTTTACAGAATATTTTTATCCATATTCTTAATCATCTCAATTTTTTTTAAGAATTTTACTTTTTATATTTCACAGATATAACCATTTGAACAAAAATGTGATTTCGTGAATAACAAAACAAGAGAAATAGCTTACAAATGCATTATCACTTAATCAATGATATAATTTCTATGATATCAAAAATGCCAAAAGACTAAAACTCCGCCTTCCTTAAAAAAACAAAAAGAAATGAGCCCCGAAACATTCATTTTCACCATGTATATTCAGTAATCTTGATCCACATCCATACACACATACACACACACGCACATATACACACACATACACACACAAACACACACACACATACGCACACACATACACATATACATACACGCACACTCACACACACGTGCACTATCTCTCTCTCACACACACACATATATACAGACATCTTCTAAAAATAGTGCATTTTGATTCTCAGTATCTCAAAACATGTTTCTAACATGTTCTTAGCAAAACTATTTTTTTACCATCACAAAGCTTCCTCTATGAGAAAGCAAAAACTATGTACTTTATCAGGTAACTCATTACAAAGCTGTGTGCAAAATTTGAATGTGTGTTACCGCATTTAATTCCGAGTATAGAATGAAAACGTAAACGAAAACTCAAGCTTGTATTAGGCTGTGCGAAGTGGTACGCGTTGAAGCGGAGCGGCGCGGCGCCGCGGGAGAATGAGGGGAGATCCTCCTTCCTCACCGCACCCAGTGATACCCCCGAACTTCCTTCAAGTGTTTGCAGATCATTTTTGATGGTGCAAGATCATTTTTAGGATACATATTTTTTTATTTTAAACATTTGGCATTAAAATTAGTCAAAAGAAATTTAAAATAATTGTCAGAAGTACATAAGCAGCGGGTGAACGAAACCAAATAATTCCACTTTTCATGAAGTCTTGTGTCTATTTTTATTATCTTTTGGATCAATTTTTCTATAATGATAACTTGCACTTATTTCTTTAGGGTTATGGTCAGAAGAAGAGGTACCTTTTTCCATTAAAATAATGCATATATTGTGTAGAATTACAGATATCTTGTCATCCAGGGCCCATTGGAACAATTTACGAGTGTTAGGTTTCATTTTTCGGTACCAGAAATCACCTACGAAATCCGTATTCCGCATGATGAGCATTCCCCTTAATTAATTATTATTAATTTGCATATTCGATTTTAATAATATTTATTTATTTTTTAATTATTATTCCATGATTGATTCATGTTACGTTAATTTTACATATTATAATAGTAATATTATTCTTATTATTGTATTGAAACTACATTATGTTAGTTTACATGATTGAAATGGAATGGTGCATGACATACGAAGTCGATATCGCATAAAAGGTAATTATTTATAAAATGACATGCTCATAACAATAATGTAATGATCTCCTAATTTACAATACACATCCAACTTTATTGATGGAAACCAAATAATATAAATAGGATATACTCATAGGTCATGAGATAAATATTACTTTATGTTGCCTCGAGCTTCCTATTAAAAGCTTCGTGGCTTTATTCTCATCAGTCTGCTTAACCATGAACGTAAACAAATGCAAGTTAAAACTGACACTTTCCGCCAAAAATGTTACCACAATCAAAGAAGATTCTGCTGCATATGCATCATCTCTCCAGACGAAGTGAAATTGAATGGCACGCTGTTAAAAGAACATATATATAGGTACGATAATATTGATATTGAAAAACTATATAATTGCGAATACACATTTACATCCAACTTTAGAGCTGTAAACAAAATATAAATTAATATTCATAATGAGATAAATATTATTTGACATTGTCACAAGCTTATTAAATACTTCTCAACTTATTTCTTTATTTCTCATCAGTCGACCTAACAGCAAACGTATACCTACATACGCGAATAGAAAACCGAGACTTTCCAGCAAAACTGTCACATCAATCAAAGTAAAATTCTGCGTACGCATCCTCCCTAGACGCATCACGCGGCGCAGCGCACGAGAGCGGAGAAAAGCTAGAAGAATATAATGCACAGGTGCCTGCGAACGAGATATACAAGCGAAAAGGGCACACAGGAGACCCGGAAAGTGCAAAAGTACACTGCGCACCGTATAGTAGCAGATTCCACGAGAGTAGGAGCAAAAAAAAGGGCTACGCTCCGCAGCGGCCTTATATGGCTTTGTCCGAGCATCGGCGCGCGAAACGTAACAGTTCCGTTCTCGGATGGGGCTGCCACTGCTGCGTGTCGCGGCTGCGCGAGACACAAGAAACGCGAGATGGAACTGCACAGCGAAAGGAAGCGCCACTAGCGAGAGAGAGAGAGAGATATAGAGAGAAAGAGAGTCCCACCGGCGGCGCTTCTCTCAACTCTCGGGATTCTATTATCCAGCGCTCGCAAATGTATTCGCGGCGCAAAATAGGGCGGTGGCTCGACATTTCCATTTACTAGAAAGACGACGATATTATGCAATCGATGCCGCGCCGGAGAGCGAGTGCGAGAGAAAGAGGCAGGAGGAGGAAATATACCTGCCCGCCGCTTCTTTCTTTCCCTCTCGCCTCCTTATACCGTACACTTCCGCCAGCCAGCTCTCTTTTCTATCTGGCGCGCCGCGCCACTCGGAGGAGAGCCTCGCAGGCGTACGCATATATACAGGTATAGGTGGAGGTGTAGCGGGCCGATCGGGACGAGAAATCGAAGGGACATTTCCCGCGACGCGGGGCGCGCCTGTCGAAGGATAAGGCGAAATCGCGGTGCCGTGCCGCGGCGGCTGGAGGCGCGCGGAGGAGCCGGGAGGAGGCGGCGAGCCATATAGCGATGAGTTAGGGAGATTAAAATGAGAATGGAGAAGGGGCGGAGAGAGAGAGAGAGAGAGAGAGGGGGGGAAGGGGCGGAAAGTAGAAGAGATTGAAAGAGAGGAAGAGAGAGGGAGGGCGCGGGAGTGTGATAGAAATTTATCGGCGATGCTCGTATAGCGGTATCGCGTAATTTGCAGAGGCTGTATGACGAAGATTGCAATAAATGAGACTGCATGTCGTATACGTGAGACCGACAATTATTTGATTAATCATTTAAGGTTGATTTAAATTTTTTCAATAAAGCAAAAAATAAGGAAACAAAAAAATTTTACAACTCCTGCTAAATTTTCACATGATTTTATAGAATTTTCAAAACCTGCAGGTTTGTGTGCAGGTTCTTTTATGCGTTTCTCTTAAAGGTCTTTGTCTGCAGACCTGCCTGCAAACATATAATCTGTTTCTGCAGACAGATCCACAAGCCGAAACTTTTTGAAGATACGTGTAGAAAAACCTGCATATGAACCTGCAAGTTTTTTAAATTTTGCAGAAAATCATACAAAAATTCTGCAGGATATCTTGAAGTATATGCTGAAGTATATGAGAGGAGAATATGTCAAATTTCATCTGACTCTTTTTAAATATATGGATTTTTAATAGTTTAGCTAAACTGAAAATGTACTTTTATGAAAACATATTTGTTAAGCTTTGTAGGTTTCCTGCGTCAGAGCTTCAATTGAAAAGGCTGAAATTTTTTTTGGCTTCCCCAAACTTAATTAATTGTTCCAATATTAAAGTATTTCTTTTAATAGATGAATTAAAAAATACTTTTACTCTTATAATAATCTCATTGTTATATATATATATTTATATATATATATATATATATATATATATATATATAACAATGAGATTATTATAAGAGATTATTATATATATAACAATGAGATTATTATAAGAGATTATTATATATATATATAACAATGAGATTATTATAAGAGCAAAAGTGTTTTTAACACACACACACATATATATATATATATATATATATATATATATATATATATATATATATATATATATATATATATATATATATATATATATATATATATATATATATATATATATATATATATATATATATATTTAAGAAATCATTAGATTTTGTTTTTTTGTTGAAATACTATTTTACAGTTCAACACAATTTACATAAATAAATAATATTTAAGAAAATATCATTGTTATTATTTTTAAATTCCGAAACACCACCTTGGAAGTCAAATATCAAGGTATTTTTAGTAATTTTTGTCAGGTGAAAAATAGTGTGCAAGAGAAATCTATTTTCAGGAATTTATTTATCATGTATTGAGTATAAAATAATTTTTTTATAGTACATTATGTAACAAGGGCAAAGAGATATTTTTCCGCGAGGTAGTTTACTGCACGAGCGAGCGAAGCGAAGCCAGGGCAGTATCACCCGAGGGAAAAATCTACTTTTTTCTAGAGTTACATATAGTACTTTATGCCCATCTCAACTGTGGCCATTTTTTGACTTAGATAGCGGGAATAATGGACTGTTAAAAGACAATGTTGTTAAAAGGCAATCGAAAATCAGGGTTATTGGTAGAACTTGATGAAATATAGGAATTTGGACTAATTTCTAGTGAAGTCGCTTTCTTCCCGCATTTGCGGGAAAACGTATAATTTCGGACTCGCTTTTCAGGGAAAAAAGTGGTCATTTTCGTTCAGGTGGGCATAATAATACATTATGCAATAAGGGAATAAAGTCGACTTTATTCCCTTGTTGCATATAGAACTTTATTTCCGACTTAACCATGGCTATTTTATTGATTTGAAGCGTGGCACCCATGGAAAGAGAAAGAAATAGCTCAAAATTGAAATAAAGAGAGAAAGCATTTGCGAGAAATAAAGAGAAAAATGCATTTGAGGGAGAAAAGTAGCGTTTCTTTCCCGCAAATACAGGAAAAAAGTAAACTGTTTACTTTTTTCCCACACATGCGGGAAAAAAGTAGACTTGCGAGAACAAAATGAATTTGCAGGAAAAAAGTATATTTGCGGGAATCATACACTACTTTTGTTTTTTCAGGTCAACAAAGTGGTCATTACGGTTGAGTCGGGAATAAAACAATTTGTAGTCTAATTTCGATAATGTTTATCTAATTAACTTGATATTTAATCCAGATCTTTATTTTTAGAACATTATCTAAGACAGTGGAATCTTTTACTGTCTTAAATTTAAAGAGTGTGATAAAAGTATTAGTTAAACCTGCATTAGTAGAAACTAAAACAGCAATCTTGCCCTAATTCTTAATTCGCAGTTTAAGTAGCTGACTTTGTCACGAAGAAATCTACTTTAGCTAGCACAAAAATCACGGTATTAGACAAAACTTTTGCTAGACCAGCAAATAAATTCGCTCATCTAGCAAAAAATTTAGCTAGTAAATAACGCTTTGCTGTCCCACCGATATTTGTTCCCGTATGGCTAAACTCTAGAGCCAATAGCGATAAAATTAAATCTACTATACGGACTACCTAAAAGTGTAATTAAATCGACAATAACGTAAAAAATAAAGCAGGGGTCATAATAGAGAAATATAGAGAGCAAGAGAGGAAAAGCGCAAGTAGAAGAACTAGAAGATGAGGAGAAACAGCGAGGGGAGGGCGGGCGGGAGGGAAGAACAAAGAAAATTAATTGGTCCTCCGGGGGCTGCCGAGGAGCATAGCTCGCAGGCGGAGGACGAGTAAAAAAAAGGAAGAGTAGGAGGAAGAAGGAGGACGCAGGAGAGAAGTCGAGGAGCCGGGCGAGCTGCAAGACGGACGGTAAGTAGCCGGGGGAATCCCCGGAAGAAGGATGAAAATTGTTACGCGAGACGACGGCAGCGGAACCACGGAGTGCAGGAGAGGAAGGAGAGCTGCTCTCGCGATGTCGATTGGGACGAATTAAAAAAATAGCTCGCGGAGAAGGATGAGAGAGAGAGAGAGAGAGAGAGAGAGGAGGAAGAGACGGAGAGAGTCGAAGCTCTCGCCAATGATGCTGCTTGACGCGGTGCTGGAGGTAAGGAGGGAGGGGTAGGGGGAGGAATAGGGGGGGAGGGATCATAAGACTCGCGAGCCGAGTGTACTCGACTTTTGCAGGAAAGAAAATTGCTTGGGATTTTGCTTTTACGCTCGCCATTGTTGCAGCGAAGTACAGCGTTGTTAAATCCATTCGATGGAAATCTAAGTTGACGTCGAGGTGAAGGAGCTTGAAATGTCCAGGTTTTTTAAAATAATAGAGTTTTAGGGTGATGCAGTTTTTTTGACGATAGATGTTGTAGAAAATGTATGAACTTCGTGTTAATTAGTTTTATCTATTCCAAATTATGATATTTGTCGTGATTTTTTAATTTTCAAGTATGTGGTATTAATACTTCAGTACTATTTGATTTATTGATCATAATATAGTATATAAATTTGTTTTTATTTTAGTTATTACTTCTACGTGTACGATTCTTCACTTCAAATTGGCAATTTATTTCTTTGATAACTACTTCTCTTACTCTGGAAATATGAATAAAACGAGCTAGTTAATCTAACAAGATCAATATACCGTTTTCTATTATTTATGTTATTTTTAGTGGATCGTATATTCATTTGCTATTATACAACTCAGTGGATCATTAGTATCGCAATATATCTGCAAAGTTTGTACAAGGCGAACTGTGCTGTGTACCCAACTACGATTAGCAAGTGCTGGTATGGTATGTGCGACGATGAATAAGCAAACACTGGGGGCATTAAAGTCATGATTCCTGAACTTTAAATTCAATATGAATCTCCGAAGAAACAGAACGTAATATATAAATATTCGTAACTCAAATTAAGTATACCAATAAAAACCTTTCAGATATTATAAATATAGGTAATTAGTAGAAATTTCCTTTAACCATTTGAAAGGGCAAGTCAGAGTTAAATACTGTACAAAATTATTAGATTCATATCCCCAGAAAAAAGAAACTATAATAATAACTCAAAATTCTTTGATTATTGAAGCTAAAATAGCTGATACAATAATAACAGCTCTTCATTCAGTTCGAAGATTTTTTAAAAAGGAGGAACTATGATACGATAGTAAAATTCAAGTGAAAAGATTTTATTTCATAAAAAGTTTACGTTAGTTGCTGCGTTTTACAAATATATATAATTTTGAGTTGCTATGAAATCCAGAATAAGACTGTAATAATACAGACCTATTTACGAAGTTTGAGACCTCGATAACAATGGCACCCTAAAAAATTATTGAAATGAAATTTTGTCAATATTTAATTGAGTTTCGGACCCCCTTAATGTAAGTTTATACATCTTAAATATGATTGATGCTACAATTTCGCTTTCTTTAAGTGAACTTAATACTCTAAGTTTCTGGTAATCTCTACTACTGAATTTCAGCTTCTTTACCACTAGCCACGTGTTTCTAAATCAGGGGATAAGTATTTCAGAGCCAACAAGGCTTTAAACTAGCCTTCAAAAGTAGACTTATAGACTTTCTGGTTTACGCTTCTAAGAAAAATATAATTTCACTTATATGACCCAACTATGCAGAATGAAGAGAAAAGTACAAAAACGCCCAACTTTGCAAAATCGTAACAAAATTAAGGGGACATTTTACTTTCTCTGGCCTAAAATTTTACTGATCTTCAGAAATTCTTTTGCGAAAATAATAACGTAGCGAATTGAAGCTTTGAGAGTATATTATAGCAACCTTAAATTGTACAAAAAAAATTTTAATGGTTTTTTAAATCATTTTTATTCATCTTGTGTTCAATTGCAGGGGTCCTCCAAAATTTTTAAGTTCAGCAGAGAACGAGATTGCGGTCGTTAGGATCATGTGAAACCAAAAATTCAAACGGATTTTTAATTTGTGCATGAACTGAAATATTACGAACCTCGGACACAAAATTTCTGTAAATATTTAGAAAATGACGGATTGTCAAAACGTAGTATCCAGATACCAAGCAATTTTTTACGCCTTTTTTCAATAAAAATAAGTAGGAAATATTAATCAATAAACATGCCCGAGGGTTATGCTATAGCCACACGCATATAGAATTACCGTAGAGCGGGGTGACTTTAGGCCGGTGGGGCGACTTTGCGCCAAATAAAAAAATATGATTTTATATCCAGCACCGTAGAAAGTATGCATTTTGAAGCGATCAAAGGTACTTATATTTGAAGGTTAGATCCTTGAGATACAAAATAAACCAAGAAGAAAATTATTAAATACAACTAAAATTGATTTTTGGATTGTTGAAAGTAAACAAAAATTTTACCAAATTTTCCACCTCGAAAACTTTCTTCTGTTAGAGCGCGAAAAGTGCTGCTATTTTGCCATTGTTTATTTTCGTATATAAATTTTTGACTTATTAATTAATATCAGAGCATCTTGTTAAACATAAAATGAGTTTGTAACTGACTTATAAGTGCTCCAAAATAAAAATTTAGCTATGAGATATATAGAAATAAAAAAAGTTGCTCAAAGTCACCCCGCTTGGAGGGGCGACTTTGAGCCACTTTTTTTATTTCTATATATCTCATAGCTAAAATTTTCATGACCATCCTATTTTTCATACATTACTAAAAGGTACTATTTTGAAATTTTATTCGTAAAGTGTGAATATATACTATAGCTCAATACTAAAATTTTAGCACCTGTTTTAGAGCGTAATTTTTGTCAGGAAGCAAACCTGAGTAGTGTAAAGTTTCAAAGTGGTTCAAAGTCACCCCGCTCTACGGTACTAAAATTCATGGTCGATTAGTTACATAGTTTTTTTTATAATCATACCCACAGTGCGAAAAACGTCGTAAGGAGGCATACCTGGGTATCAGCGTTGAGCTCATTTCGAACTTCAGATGACAGAATCCCTAGGTCCTCGTGAAAAAATTTGGCATTTTGATCAGCTAAGTTCAGATCGTTGGCGCGGGATTCCGCGGAGTGTTCTCAAACCGACGTACCGCGCCAAGGATCTGAACTTAGCTGATCAAAATGCCAAATCTTTTCACGAGGACCTAGGGATTCTGTCATCTGAACTCCAAATGAGCCCAACGCGGAACCCAGTCCTGCCCCTTTAAAGCTATTGCAGTCTATTGTACTTACGCATGTTGAATATACGCATAGCTATAAACTTTACTCTAGGTCCGGGTAAACATGGGATATCAATTTGTAACTTTGGAAACATTCAAAAATCATTTTTTTGAAAGGGGTTGTTCACATATTACTTATCGCATTAAGGGGGCAGGGGGGGTGGCTTGTTAACGTTACGCTATGTGTAAAAGATAAAGGAAAATCAGTGAAAATGCGTTACAGGAAAGTGGGAGAGGGTCTAAAGTTGGCAAAAACAACATTACGTAGTATGCGAATGGCTCCAAATCGAGAAAGTAGAGTGTCCCCTTAAAGCAGTGCGTTAAAGATTTAAATTGTGAAAATCAAAAATAATATCTCGGTCAGTATGCTGAAAATGCAAATAAGCATTCCCTGCATAACTGATCGTCGTTAAAAGAAAAGAAAACAGCACTCGCACTAATATAGTACATATATAATATAGCACCGTCTCGTCGCTATGAAGTTCCCATAAAAATTTCATCAGGCTAAAAAAGCGAAATTATGGAAGCTTTTAAATATCGGCAAAATAAGAACTATAAGGGACATAGAGAGGCGGAGAACGCGCCTTTTAAAATAGAACGAGATTAAAAAAGAAATTGGACAAGCGCTGATGCAGCGTGAGAGAGAAAGAGAGAGAGAGGGAGGGAGAGAGAGAGAGAGAAGCGCGTAAAAAGTGAGAAAGAACCGAGAAATAATTAAACGAAGGTATGCCAAAAAAGTAGAAGACAGAGAGAAAGACTGGAATGGGGTCAGAGGCGGAAGGAGAGCTCGCAGCAGAACGAGAGACAGGAGCAGCGTGACGAAGAGGTGCGCACGAGAAAGTAAGGAACGAGCTAGAAGCAATGCAGAAGAGACCGAGAGAGGGAAAGAGAGAGAGAGAGAGAGAGAGAGAGAAAGTTTTATAGGAATAGGAACGTGCAATGCATCTACATAAAACTGACAAGGAAGGCGACAAGCTGCACCCACACATACACGCATGTGCACATACATATATACGTACACTCGCAGGATCACGAGCTGCAGCAGACGCATTCAGCCAACGTGCATATATATATACACAGAAAGAGAGAGAGAGGGGGAGAGAGAGAGAAAGAGAGAGGAAAGACGAGAAGAGAAGATCGCAGAGGCGAAGAGGAGGATATAGGAAAGAAAAGGAGAACCGCTATGGGAGTTGAGCGCTCGCGCAAGCCGTAGAAAAGAAGGACGCGCGATCTGCAGTGCGCAGCCGGCTATATACAGGAGAAAGCTCCGAAGTTTCCTCTCCTCCTACGAGACGTTAGAATGGCGTATAGAACACATCGCAACCACTGAGTTATAGAAACGGCTAACACCCCTCCTTCCCCCTTTATAGAGGCTGAGCCGGCGAGTCGTCGTCGCTTTATGTGTTCGCGCAATATCGTCTCCGTCGCGCGCGATATTGCATCGCGACTTGCCGCGGGTGATTACGGCGCCGGGGAGTATATATAGGCATACACGCGGGAGAAGAGAGAAAGGCGTCAAAACTATACGAGAAGAGCTGCCGCACTGCTTTCTCTCTTTCCCAGTTCATTTGCAGTAAAAATAATGATTCCGCCCTTGCGCCCGCTGCTCTTTTCTCCTCTATACTTCTTCTTCTTCCGCTTCCTGCTCCTCTTCTTCTTCCCTCCCTTCGTTCTTTTTTATTATTATATGGCGCTAGCAGCCTGCTGCCTCTCTTCATACCACTTTCGTCGCGCTTCGGTTCCCAGCGCGTAGTGTGCACTGCAGCGCACGGAGAGGACTTGGGAGGAGGAGGGGGGAGCAGACGTCAGGGAAATTTCATAAGGTAGGAATTTTTCTATTTGCGATTGTAGCCTTTATTTGGCGTCTGTCTGCTTGATTTTTCATGGCGCAAGGGTGTGCGTACCTTGGTTTTATATATAATGTAGATGTTACGTGTGTACCGTGGGCGAGGTTCCCTTTTTTTTCCGCGCGAGCGATGCCGTTCGTTGCTTTACGCGTTTTTCTATAGATTCTTCTTCTGTCTCTTTGGTGGAGAAAGAACGGAGCGGAGTCTCATTTTGCGCAGTTTATTTTTAGCGAGCTTTTATTAAAAAGAGCGAGCGTCGCGCAGTAGTCTCTATGTGGAAGTAGCGCCGGATGCCTGCTATACTCCCGAGGCGGATGCAAATGCTGTAACCGTGTCTGTTTACCGTAACGATTATTTGATACCGCGCTCTCGGTGTCTTGTTGAGCCTTTTTTTTCATGGGGGAGAGATATGCGGACGCAAATATTTAAAAAACTTCACGCTGATTATCTGAGATTTCCGAATGTGATTTTAGAAGAGTTCGACGATTCAATTCGAATAAGTATTATATTCACACATGGACATGGAGAGTTTTCGATGGGGCTTTAGGAAGTGGTTGCTAGTACCCTAAAATGATGCCTACTACCCGTCGTCCCATAGGCCCTTGAAGTCAAGTTATGACCATTTGTATTCAAAATACGCGTTATTTCAGTAAAAGTTTGTACCTATACTTCATATCGTAACTCTTGAAAGGTTTACAACATTTAAGATTTGTTTCATATACAAATATTATTCTGTTGCAAAGTTATGAACAATCAAAAATGATGATGAAAAATGCATTAAAATTTGAGGATTCTCAGCTCGATAAATTGAGTAGTTTTCCATGCATTTTACGTCATCATTTTTGATTATTCGTATCTTTGCAACAGAATAATATTTTAAATGAAACAAAGCTTGAATTAAATTTTTTAATTAACTACGATTGCTAGGTATTATTTTTAGGTACAAGAAACCACTTCCTGCAGCCTCATCGAAAACCGCTTCCCGCAGATTGTGCACACTCTCCTTGTGAGAAAAAGACCATGGGAAATGCACAATTTCTGATTGTAAGTTTGGAATACATACGGTTAAATGATACTATATGTTACGCTACCTTTGAAATTCTAAAATACTTTAACTAATTATTACAAGATACTCTTATAAAAAATGATTTGTAGCATGGTAAATGATGATTTAGCAGTTAGAAAAATTCTTATTTTGAATTGTAATAATTCCAAGAAGGTATGGAAAATTTCCTTTCTAACTTGTAAAGTTCGAAATGCTGGAGCAGATTGACGTCTTTACAATGCAGCATGGGAAAAATTAATAGTGAAGCTTGTTACTTGTTCCACATATTACAGTAAATATTGCTGTCAAGCATGTTAGTAGTGCACATTATACAGGTGAATTTTGTAATTCGTATAAAAATTGGTTAAATCATCACAGTAACTCGGACCGATTTTTCAGAACTATTATTTTGAACAAAAAAATGGATTTAAATATATCGTTAAATAAATTATCAGGATAATTTTACATTATAGAAAATGACACCTTATAAGTAGCAATATTGTTAATATTATTTAGAATTATTTATTAATATTTTAATAATTAATTGCAATATTTAATTATATTTAAATATTGCAATATTTAATTATATTTAAAAGCTATATATCCGTCATTAAAATCCTTGGATATTAAAATGGTTAAAATGGAAACCAATATGGTAAAAATGGTTAAAAATAGTTGGGTGAGTATGCGTGTATATGTGTGTAGTTAGTAAGTTTGTATGTGGTTAAATGAGTGCTTTTGTTGGATGAGTTATATATTAAATTTTTTTAATAAACTCTTTGACAATGATATAGTAAATTTGATTGAAACAATTTGTTGATATTCATAGACATTTGAAAAATTGCTAGGGAATCTAAACAGATTCAAGAATTGGAATATTTGAAAATATTTCATATTATTTACACAAGTTATACCGGGTCAAAGATCCTTTATATAATGTTATCCCACTAGAACTCCAAAGAATGCCGACGTTATGATCGTGACGTTACATAAATTTTGAAGCTCTCTATCTCCTTTAATTTCAAAGTTATTTGAACATTTTCAAACCTTTGTATAGAAAGTACTATTATTACGGTATCTATCAAAACAATAGATGTAGATTAATCACATATTTAATACAATATCACATAATTATTTTAAATATACTTATTATTTAATTTTCGAATTTTCATTTTCGTTGGACTTTTTCACTCGGAATGAACATAATTATTATGCATAACATTCTTGTGAATTCAAAAAAGCTAGTGAACACGCACAAAGATTTTTTTCTTTCTATTTACAATACTTCAGGAAAAATGTTTACGGTCATAATGCTCTCTGTTTGTGACGGCAATGCGCATTAACGTCAGGCGCACTTCTGCTTTCTGAAAATATGCAAGGCATTTCGACGCGAAATGCTGGCAGTAAAATCCACGAAAAATTCACGAGATAATTAACTCAAATTCCGGTTGGAAACGTTTTTGGCTTCTCAACACATTCAATTTTAAACGCTCGGAAAATTAAATTATAAAACCCTTTTTTTCCGCGATAGATAACGCAAGGTTAAGCCGTCCTCCAAAAAAAAGAAACCGCCGCCGCCTTTGTCCGAACCCGGTCTATAGCAGAACAAAGTTCTCGCGCAGAAGCTAATTTTACAGTGCGAGAGAATGGAACGCAAGTTTAAACAAACAAAGGAAGGCCAACTTGGTCCGCCCTTAATTTTCTCGCTTTTCCCGCGTGCGTTGTTCGCTAATAAAAAACTCGTGTTCCCCCCGCAGCTACAACATCCGTGAAATTTCAATGCGGAGCGCTCGCTCGTCCCGAAAAAAAAACGGAGTTCAGTCTCTGAATTGCTGGAGCGGGCGCGCGCGCAGTTCATTCTCGAGGAATTCGCGAGGCGCGAGCCGCGCTGCGCACTGTATATATACGAATCTCGCGAGCGCGAAATATTAGAAAAGTTTTTGAAATATTTCCGGTGCGCCGAGTGAGTCCGCGCATTTCTGTTTCTCCTTATATCGCGTGCAGGAGTCGCTCTTTTCTCTCTCTCTCTCTCTCTCTCTCTCTCTCTCTCTCTCTCTCTCTCACCCTCAACCAATCTCTCTCTCTCTCTCTCTCTCTCTTTCTTGATATCCCATTCGCCCGCTCTTTTCACCACCGCCGCGACTTCACAATAGAACAGTATTTTACCTGTTTTCCGCAGAAAGCGTTGTAAATACATTCTCGGGACCTCCGGTTCTTGAATCTAGAGCATAAGTGATGTCGATGCCTTTTTCCTCTCTCCGCGCATTCTATCGCGTGCACTCTATACGTGCTTTCACCCTTTACACACTACATTATTGTCTCTTACCTTTCTTTTTGCCTCTTTACACCGCCTCTCTCGCCCTTTCATTCTCTCTCTCTCTCTTTCTCTCTCTCTCTCTCTCTCTCTCTCTCTCTCTCTCGCTCGCTCTTTTATTCTTCAGTTTCTTACTTTCATACCTTTTAGACTGACTAATTTTGTCAGCTGCGGCTTTGTAAAAAGGACTTAACCATACCTTAAAATTAGTTATATATTTTCAGGTGAAAATAAATTCTACATTATGTCACTTATTGCTTTCTCAAGAGCCCCCTTGGACTGGGTAAGGCGATTGCGTACGGAAACAAGGCTGCTCTAGGGGGCGTGGTTTCTAATCCGAGTAAGATTTGAAAATAATACATTTTGCAACACTGTAATTGTTGGTTAATTTTATTTATGAATATAATATATGTATACTACTTTTACAAAGAAAATTTTTTCGTAATATTGTAATTTTGTTTGAGTTTATAAAAAACGGATTTATTAATTTGTTACAAAAATATTATAAAAATGAAAAAACGGTATAAAACAAAAACGAATCAATGAATCGTAATATATTTATTTCAAATCATCTTAAAAAAAATAGAGCTTTTAATGGCTAAAAAAATACCGCAAAATACTCAAGAAGAAAGCAGTTAAAAATATAAAAAATGAATATCATAAAAATGAAAAAACGTTATAAAACAAAAACAAATCGATAAATCTTAAAAATTCTTCTTGAATCTTAGTCGAAAAGCGATAAAAAAAAGCGAACGTTGGTCTAAAATTATCGTGTAATACCCAAGAAATATGCAATCAAACATTTAAAGAAAATATATAATATCGAATATCTCGTAACAATAAAAGTCCTAATACTCTGGGAAAAGAACTTAGCCAAGAGATAATAAAAAGCTACCTTTTTGGAAAATTTCAGAAGGAATAATGCCGTTGAACTCAAGTTATCGTTTGCTACATAGAAATCGATTTTTTTACAAAATGATATTTTTCTTAAATATAGAAAAATAATATGACTCGAAAACTTTACTGAGTAATCTTATCTTCTCCATTATCCTAATCACCTCAATTTGTTTAAAAAAATTTCCATCATATCTTTCAGAGAAATCACCGTTAAAACAAAAAATTACGTTTCCGTGTATAACAAAAGAGAGGAAACACCTTATCCAAAATTTCGGGTGGTAAAAGATAGGTAATTTTAGGGCCTTTCAAATGCATTTCAATTCGATCGATAATATTATTTCTAACGTACCGAAAAAAACGAAAACTAAAATCCAAAAATCGAAAAAGCGCTAAAAAACAAAAATTAACCATAAAAACTAAAAAAATTATTAGTGTGCCCCCTTCATGTAAAAAAACAAACAAAATGCGTTGGAGCATTAAATTTTACTGCGGATTACTCGAAATATCGAAGCCCACATGTATACATGCGCACACACGCACGCACGCACACACGCGCACACACACATACACGCGCACACACACATACACACACACGCGCGCACGCGCGCACACACAAACATACATACACACACATACACACACACATACACACACACGCGCGCACGCGCGCACACACAAACATACATACACACACATACACACACATACACACACACATACACACACACATACACACACACATCCATACAGACATTTTCTAAAAATAATGTATTTGGATTCATTCTGTCTCAAAACATGTTTCTAACATGTTTTTAGTAAAACTTTTTTTTTACTATCACAAAGCTTTCTCTTTAAGGAAGCAATATATTAAAATATATGCATTTTGATATGTGTCAAGAGTGGCTTGCCCCCTTACGAGGTCAAGCTTGAGTTAAATTCTGTAAAAGATCATTATCCATTTTATAGACAGCAAGAATATTTTGACACAATCTGAATGTAAGCCTTTTCATGGTCATCGAGTCTTTAAAGTATTAATCAGAAGTATACTTGTAGATTTAAGGAGCTACATTTTTAAAAAAATATTATTTTCAAGTGTTAGACACACATGTATCAATAATAGTAGTATTATTACAGTATTTTCTTAGTATAATTGATATGTGTGTCTCTAATAATTGGAAATAATCTTTTTTTAAGTGTAGCTCCTTAAATCCGTGAGTACACATCTGAAAAATGCTTTAAAGCCTCGGTGACCATGAAAAATGAACCGCCTGATTAAAAAAAACGTGGTAAGTGGTTAAAAAGGCTTAAATTCAATTATGTAGATTAGCAAAATTTCAAGGGACCACTTAAAGGGGTCTAATTCGTGGCAAAATCACATATAATATACATATTTAAGATATAAAAACATGCATCAACTTAGATTGTGTCAAAATATTTTTTCCGTCTATAAAATGGACAATGATTTTTACAGAATTTAACTCAGACTTTACCAGTTAAGGTAGTTCTCTAGCTGCAGTGGTGCTGAACTCGGTGTTAAATTAGAAAATATCTTCTCTAAGATATCATACAGCGTTATCTAATGTGAAAACTTTACAATTTATAGTATCAAACATCAGAATATCGATAGAAAACGTTTAGAGTAGCAAATATTCCCAAAAGTCGAAAGAGAGCGAAACACCGAACACCTATATAGATATACTGATAACTGACAACGTGGGATTAAAAGTTTGGACTGCTGTATTTAAAAAAGAAACATCGCTTGCCCTATGAAATTTTTTCTCCATGGTTCATATTGTTATTTTACATCATATGCTAGTTTTTTAAAAAAATTTAAAGAAAACTTGTTTTGCAATTAAACGAAACGCCACTCGTTATGGAGCTCAGTATAGGCTTCCTGTGTTAAAATATGAAATTTCGAGGCTTAATATCTCCAAATTTCATGTGGCTTGGGGGTTCAAGCTTTTAATCACGAATAAACGATACATTTATAAACATATATACCAATTTTCAAGAATTTTTAAAGAAATCGAAAAATCCGGAGAACTTCCTTAAATGACCCCCACAACCCTAATCTCTAAAAAAATAATTAAAATGTGACTTTTTACACAAATGCTCAGCTCCGTAGCATGAAATATCTGTGTACACCCACTGTTAAAAATAACTTTGAATTTGACGGGGATATTTCAATGCGTCTTACCTGTATACCAGATTGATATAGACCATCTACTAATATCTAACCTTTCTAAATACTAGTTAACACGAAGCAAAATTCCCCGCCATATTCAAAGTTATTCTAACAGTTATATATATATATATATATATATAGATGTATACCTAACTGATAAAATAATAAAATATATATATAAAATAATAATAATATATATATATATATATATATATATATATATACGTGCCAAAACTGTAATTTATACCATTAAATGTAACCACAGGTCTGTAGATAAGTAAAGAAGTATGGTGCCACGGAGCCTTGTTTGAAATGCAAACTTGTTTGAATTGCAATATTGCTAATTTTAAAACAGCTTATTTTCCATAGAAAACTTTCATGCGAAGTCTTTTTCAATGAATACATTTATCTGACAAAATATGTTAAAATAATAAAGCTAATATAAGAGCAATGATATTTTATAGCTGAAACCTTATCACATCCATGATTATAATTTTCTAACACATAGAGTGAACAAAATTTATAATAATTATATATCCTCAAATATATCGGAAGCCTGTCGACCAAATTGCCTAAACAACAATTGGCTTCGATCCCGACACCTAACGAATTATCATTACAGATTTCAATGTAAAACATCATGAGTTATTTTTGTACAAAAATAAGAAATCTTATCTGTCTCTCTCTATATTATAAAAATATTTGGTCACCGCCATCGTTTCAAGAGTCGAGGCCCTTCTACATATCTCTCTTTTTCTACGTTACTTTGGCCTCTTTTTCAGAACTTTTCGTTATTTTCACGTTATTTATGAACTATTTCACGTAATTTTCATTAGTGTACGTTGGCCTACGTTAGTTGACGTAAATGAATCGAGGCTTTCTCCATATTTTTCTTTTTTATACGTTATTTTGGCCCATTTTTTAAAGAATTTTTCGTTTTTTTAGGTATTAAACCTCATTTTACGTTAATTTACGTTGTTCTAAGTTATTTTACTTCGAAATATTTTAAAACTTTACACGTTATATTGGAAGTTTGGAAAAAATGTAGTTATTTGTACAGTGGATTATGCCTAATTTAAAATAATTTTAAAATTTTGAAATTATCTATAAAATTAAAACAACGTGATGAAATGCGCTAAAAAATTCTCTTTCGGAAACCGTATTATGTTTTAAATGCAAATAATGTGAACCATATTTTGAAATAATTTACAATAAGGTTGACTTCTGAAAATGAAAATATTTTAAAAGCAGATTCCATGTATTATATTTCATATTTTGTTGCACATATGTACATTAACTTTTGAAATATCAATGAGCCAAATATGTGCAATGAACGAACAAAACCGAATAATTCCACTTTTGGAGAAAATTTTATTATTTTTAAGTTATAGAAAAAAATTACAGTTTTTAATTATTTTGCTCGCCCATTCTGTATCAAGATTAGCAAACGCAAAGTAAGTTTATGAATGTATTGTTGAAAAACAAATGTATGAACCGTAATGTTACATTTGAAAACAAAGATATCAAGCTTCTCCAACCCTTATAAATCTCCGATTTCATTTGCCCGCACTAAATCTGTATTCCAAACAATGTGTATATACTTCGCCGTAAAATCTTTCTGAACATACGTATAAGAGCCATTCGCAACGCAGCATGAAAAATTCACGATAATACATATTTTAGCGCCATACTTCCTTGCACGCACTGCATTCATACACCTTACCGATAATGTTTTCCTCCGTGTCTGCAGACAGCCTCTCTCTCTCTCTATTTTTTCGTTTGTCTAGTGTGCATTATGTATATAATGTGCATTATGTATATAATGCACACTAAGGTGTGTACGTACACGCCCCCGTCTACCCCTCAAAACACCAGCTGGCTTCGCACCGCGTATACACGCAATACCTACTCACAACAATGCGCCATTCGCAGCAGCAGCTTTTAGAGCTTATAGCCATGCCTTCAATACCACGGGAAAAAAAGCCACCGCACCGGAGCCCCATTACCTTGGAGCGCGCGCGAGAAAGATGGAAGAGAGCGAGAGAGAACCAACGTGGAAAGAGTGCGCCGCGCGTGCTCGACAGAACGCGCTTCACGCGAGATTTTTTGCCCGTGATTTCCTGCTTGCGTTTATAGAAGCAGCATAAGCAACAGCATCGGCGCCTTGCCACCTGCGAATGCGCGCGGCACTTCTCGGAAAAAGCTCGCGCGCGTATAAAAAGCCTCCTAAAAGCGCTCTCCGCGCGCGCGCTCCTCACCGTGCGTATGATGTGGGTACTCGAATCGAAGCCACGCTCGCTCCTCCCCGTAAGTCTGATGTTGGCACTCGCATCGAAGCTTCGCTGCTGACTCTCAGCATTTTTCGCGCACGTTTTCGCGAATTCTTACGTTGCCAACCACTACGTGGTATTAGATGGGGAGATCAGCGTGAGATGGGCAACCCCTTTTGCTTCCTGAAAGAGAAAAAAGTGTGTGTGTGTGTGTGTGTGTGTGTGAGCACGCGTGCGTGCGTCTGTGTACGTGTATGTGGATGTGTGTATGTATGTATGTGTGTGTGTACACTGAGTCAACAATATTGTAAATTCATAATTACGATAATGTAACTTTTTCGATTCATCTATTTAACAGCGAATCTCTTTTGATTCAGTGTTGTAAAATCATGAACATGGAATTTGCACAGAATATTTCGCCTAATAAAAGTAATTAAACTATTTAAAAATGTATTTTTAATGTAGAAATTAAGATGTTAGATTGCATATTGTACGATATCATATTACATTTGGTGATGTTGCGTGACTTACGATATACATATGTCGTGTACGTTACGATATACATATATCGTGTACGTTACGATATAGTTGTCTCAGTTTATGTATGTATGTATGAAGCCAAAATGTTTGTCCTCCATAACTCTTGCAGAGAAGCATGTTATTTGCGAAAATTTTGCAGACATATTAGGGGCGTTTGCAATTAAAACTGATCAGATTTTGGGGTTAAATGGATAATATTCAGAACATATTTTGATAAAATAATCACATTTAAAAAAAATGTTAAATTAAAATAAAATTTCAGCTGTTTTTATTAAAGATATATAATAGATAGACATATATTATAAAAGTGTGCGTGATTTTCTTTCAACTCATATCTTTTAAAACTATTCTTATTCTATTTTTAGGAAAAAAATGAGAATTAAAGAATTTTCAAAAAATAGCTATTTTATGAAATTAAAAATAATTTATATAACTTTTCACCCCCTTGGGGATTAATTGTGGTAAAATCGCTTCCTATTTCGACCCTACATTATAAAAGACATATACCACACAACAAGTTTCTAAGTCCAGCGATTTGGTCTGGGCATTGATGAGTGAATGAGTGAGTGTATTGGGCATTTTCTTTTATATATATATAGATAGATAGACAAACATTTTTAAAATGCGCATAATTTTTCGATTTATGTCTTTCAAAACTGTTCTTAAGCTTTTTTATCAGAAAAATCGCGAATTTAAAGAATGTATCCATTTTTTCATAAAAAGCTATTTTAACATCGAAATTCATTTCTTTAACGCTGTTTACTAAAATATAAAAAATATACGTTAATGTTTACATAATGCACGTCAGTATTATTCGGTTTTTAAGACTATTCTGAAGGCTGAAATCATGAAATAATTTTTGCATTATTTTATTTAATGCGAATTTCCATTATAAGATTATGTAAATCTATTGGTTTTTATTTTCATATATTTCACGTTCTATCTGTGTTTCTTCTCAGCACATTACTACACGGTAACAGATTTTAACATTTTTTATCTGTACAAAAAGGTTAACAAGCATGTTGTCTGTAAATTTGACAGATAAAATGTCAGAAATGGAATATTTAAAGGACTATATTTTATGTAAACATTATATCTGTACAATTAGGTTACTAAAATCAAAAAGCATAAATAAACTAAATTTCTACGTAGCAAATATTATACTAAGTTTCATAGAAAAGCTTCACTTTAGGGTTCGGTTTGTTCCATGAAAATAAATGCAAAATGGCTTGGAAAATATCTGTCTATTTGAGTTCAAGCATAACAATAGATTATTTTCAATAATTGAAAAACAAAAAAATATATTTTTGAGCTGCCTTCCTTTAAAAAAAACAAATGAATGAGCCCTGAAACATTCATTTTTACCGTGGATTACTCGAGATATAGAGGAATACATACACACACACGCATATATACGCACACACACACCCACGCACGTACGCACACACAGATGCACGGACGCACGCACGCAAACACACACGCGCGCGCATACACACACACACATCCATACGGACATTTTCTAAAAATAGTGTATTTTGGTTCCAAATGGCCCAAAACATGTTTGTAACATGTTTTTAAGAAATCTTTTCTTTACTATTACAAAGCTCCCTCTAGGAGAAAGCAATATTCTACTTACCTTTTCTTAGCAAAATCTGGATCAATTTTTCGACCTGCGTAAATCTCGTTGGAACAAGGTCGCCATTTTGATTTCCATGAAAAGAAAATAAGCTTTTTTCACGTCTACCGTGCCCAATAGTTCCTTCTCCATTCAAACAGAAGTGCCAAGTTGATCTGGAACCTTCTTTATTAATTGTTGATTGTTTGGAGAGCACCCGAAGATAGTCAGTCGTGAGCGATCGCCCTCGGCGTTAAGCGGTTAACAGGATTAAGTTAACTTTAATGAACCAATTGAGTAAATTGTACTTATCTGCAGTTAATCATAGTTGTGCATTAAGTAAATTTTTCTTAACCTATAGAGTAGGGTTTACTCAGTCACATTAGTCGGTAAAATCTACGTGACTAAATTAAATAAATTTTACTAAGGATTAATTTAATGAAAAATAGAACTTCTACTTCTAATAGTAACTCTGCAAATTTTCTTGCTACAAAAATGTACTAATAGAAAATTTAACCAAAAAAAATATAGTTTTAACAAGTTAATTTTTAAATTATGAATTATAATGATAAAAAATGGGGCTCATTATAAGTATCGGCGAACTCGGCAGCACCTCTGTACTAAATTTCATTCAGTTTTTTCATTTGGTTACACCCACCTGGCTCTGATAGTTCGGAACCCGTCTTAAAATGTAGGTCCAAACGAAGTATGGTGTAAGGGTTAAATTTGATTCTAACTGGATTGGATTTTTAACCAATCGTGGTTACATGAAATACAGGTTTAAACTGTTACCGTGTTTAAAATTAGTAATTTATTTAGGTAAAAAACTTACTGAACATTTATTATGAATAAAAGTTTTATTCATTAAGTTTTAGTCTCAATATTGTAAAAACTCGTAAACAAAAATATTGTAATTGTCTTGTAAACATTGACTAATAAGAGCATATTAGCTTTTTAATATTTAAAAAGCTAACAATTTTTAAAAAACCTTCGATTTATTTTGTACTCCGATTCAATAATGCAGAGCATTTTTTAAAACACAAAACAATTAACAGTTTGGGCATGGCAAACTTTTAATTGTTGGATTTAGCAACATCTATTGAATTGGTTCAGTAATAAATTTACTCAATTGCAAGAGTTACAGGTAGAAAAAGTTTCTTCATGACGTGGCGATTCATGCAACGTCACAGACACATCCTATGAAAAATGACATCTTGAGGATTTTTGAAGCGCTACATCTTCTTTCATTTTGGTTATATTGCAAATCATCGGAAAGTTTATACAGGATGTATACTATAAACAGAATATAATATAAAAAAGATCATGAAACAACGCAATCCTGATAGACTAACTTAACTCAACCAGTTCAGCTCAACTTTTTAAACAGATGCTACTCGAGTGCTAAGCAATATTTAGTGCTACACAATGTATCTTCATCAATTAGACTAATCAATTAAAAAACACATAAGACAGAAGAAACGTAAAACATATGAAAATAAAGAAGGATTGTCCATCTCACCAACATTAGATGGTCTCCCCATCTAGTATTATGTAGTGGTTGGCAACGTGAGAATTCGTGAAAACGCGCGTGAAAGAGGCTGCAAGAACAAAGCTTCAATTTGAGTACTTACGTATATTGCGCATACACATTGTAAAGAGCAAGCATGCATACAGCGCTTTTTATACACGAGAGATTTTTCCGAGAAACTCCGCGTGTATTTATAAGTCGCTCATTCCGTTATAATGCAAGATGGTGGCTGGGTGAGGAACGGTCTCTTGGTAGTTTTTCGTACGTTAGAACCAGTCGAATATATTAGATTTGGAAATATAGCAAAATAAACAATCATGTCGCATCGATTATAGCAATAAACTATACGTTTTTATTATTGATTATTAAGTTTTTAGGACCAATATTGATTAAATGAGTCAGAGATACTTATTATAAAATCTACTTTAGTAGATAATAGCTTCAAATTTGGCTACGTGACTTCGTAGGAGTAAGAGAGAATGAAGAGACAAAGGGAGAAAATTCAAAATTTGATGTATTACAAATCTAACACTGTGTTTCATTAGCTGAAACTACTTTTGTTTAATATTAATCTTAATACTATTTTCTAAGATTTAATTATTCTCTTTAACCTCCACTACCGTACCCCCTATTTACCCTACCATTCCCTCTTTATTCGCGTATCCTTGTGTATGCCCCATTACCCCTTACTTTCCCCACCTCTCCCCCTTTTCATCCTTACACTCCTGCATTCTCCCATTCCTCGATACGTACTAAAACTATTAAAAATAACAATTTACTGAAGAAAAAAATTAGGACAGGATACTTGCTATTTACTAAGGCAAGAAAAACGAGTTGTAAAGCGAATTTGTATACTTAATAAACACCAAATCCCGTAAAAATCGTAACATTAAAAACGTTTTTTGTCGCTTTTAAAAATCCCGGGACTCCCACTTTAAAGCATGTGCACTATTATCCATCAGTATAGTAACATAAATCAATCATACTTAGCCCATTATTATGAATAATGCAAGGCTGCAAGTGCTCTTGTCCTGTCTCATTTAGATTATTGCTTTTTAGTGTATCTTGATGTGTCAGGTGAGCTCCGGATGAGACAGCAAAGATTGCAGAATTCATGTGTGAGGTACATATGTGGTATTAGAAGTAATGAGCATATCAGCCCCTACAGGAGTAAACATGGCTGGTTTGATCTTGAGGGAAGAAGGGCGTATTTTGCGGCGGTACAACTATACAAAGTTATTAACATGGGTCAACCCACGTATCTTGCAGCCCTTTTTCAAAAAAAGCAGACTCGGACCTCTAGTAGGACTGATTCTAGGGAGCTCTCGATTCCATCGTCGCGTACCGATACAGGGTTGAAATCTTTTCAATCTCAAGGTGCGCGCCTATGGAATACGATCCCTCGACGTATTAAGCATTTTCCCTCACTACGCAGATTTAAAGCGACAATTCGCGACTATTTACTATGTAAGTCCAGGGATATGGACCATGTATATCTAATGTAGAATGACGCTAATCATACGAATGTTGACTATAATAGAAATTGAAGTTTGATAGTCACAAAAAATCGTATTATTCGTAATGATAAGAATATGCGATAAGTGTAATGACGTGATTGATGTACGACAGATATAATATTGTGCAATATATGTAAGTTAATGACGAGCAATATCGAGCTGTGATATGATTGACTATACTAATGATCTCTGTAAATATGTATTATTATTGAATGTATATAGTTTTATTGTTTTTGTCTTGCACAGAATAAACAACTAATCTAATCTAATCTAATAAATATTGATCTATGCAGTAGCATTTAACAAAACTACACCCGTCTCGCCCTGGCCACTCCTGCAGCCTCTTTCCCTCTGTTTCGAGAGCGAGCGAAAGAGAGAGAGCTTGCGAGCTGCCTTTTTGCGCTCGTGAGTGCGCGCGCTGAGTGGAAGTAAAGACACAGCAGAGGTGGTTTTAAAGCCTCCGCGGCGCAGCCACCGCCTGATGAATATTCCCCACTCTCCGAGTGCCCACCGCCATATATAGGTAGCCACCGGGGCCGTTTTAGCCCCGAGCGTTTTGACTGCTCTTTCCGACTCTGCTCGCTCTCGCTCTCTCGTCCATCGTTACATCTCTCCGAGCTTTAAACTGCTGCTTTTCCCGCTTTTACGCGTGTGTGGAGTCTCTCTCTCTCTCTCTCTCTCTCTCTCTCTCTTTCACGCTCTGCGAAACTGAACGAGGCGCGCGATATTACGAATGCTAATGGAGTCCGTAATGGGAGGTCAAAGAATTTTCATGCCTCCGCCGCCGCGCGACGATTACGCAGATGTGCGAGGGGCGCGACGCGGCAACCGGGCGGCGGTGGGGAGGAGTAAATGCATTTTCGCGCTCGAGGCCTGCCTTTCGTTTTGTTTCGCGTGTATAGTCGCCAGGAAGACGCGAATAACGCGCGAGGGGGTGTCTCTGCCGGGCGCCTGGATTTTTAGAAAGCTTTTTGTCGAGCTTTCTTTCGAGCTCCCCGCGGTTTTTCTCTTCTTTTTTAGTCTTCTTCTTGACGGAGGGGGAGGATACTTCGTCGCTGCCGCGCGTCTTTGTCGTTCTCGCATAGTAGGCGGACTGTTAAATACGCTATTATAGAGAAATTTTCCGCCAGTTGCGTTTCATATGTGCAGCGGTGCTTATCTGCTCGATTTTCTTTTTCATGGTTTGCAGGGTTTTATCCTTCCATAAATTGTTTTATTTTAGTATTTAAAAAGAAGAATTTATATACGAATTAATACACCGGGTATACAATTTAATATTGCTATCATACATTGCTGATATATGTTACCGAGCTCGAAAGCTCATCACTGCATCGACACAAGCACGCCATTCTTCCCTGTTCTGGGTCAGGTCTGTCCATCCCTCATAGTTTATCCCGATTTCGGCTAGGTCTTATTTTACGTTATCCTCCCATACGAATCCAGATAATAACAGAATCATTTGAAAATCGAACCAAATAATGTTTATATAAATTCAAAGGACATATTATGTAGTAAGCCGATTTTTTTTAAATCGAAATATTTTACAGGAACCTGTGTTATTGCCTTCTTTATTTTAAACAGTTACTCGAGATTGAATAAGTTTTTTAGAAAAACCGGCTTACTATGTCCTTCGAATTTATATAAGCATTGTTTCGTTTAAATTTTAAATGATTCAGTTGTTATTAAATTTGCAGTCGGAAACCTGTTTTGAAAATTTGATAAGCAATGCATATGGGACTCTTTCACATCCCTTTAACAATTTACTAATGGCGTAGAAGATAGCGTTACCTGCATGGAGTCTCTTTCTTATTTTCTTTCCGATTTCGTTTTTGCTATTTATTCTTTGGTATTTTTTTTGTAGAGCCTGTAGATTCTTATAAAAAAGGGAAAATTGAGAAACTCTTTTCTAAAGCACAGCTGCATTGTGCAGGCATTGCAAAATATGAAAAATGATTTATAAGTAGATAATTATAGGTATAATATGTAGATATGAAATAATGTGATTGAAAACTGTAAACGCGTTTTTCACAAAATCAAATTAAACAAATCAACTTGAAATTTGAACTGTAGTTTTAAGAACTACATTTTCTAGTAAAGTGTGTAAAGATTTTTTGTTTCATTGCCAATTTTTTTGTTATAAACAATTATTCATGCAATTATTTACCTAAAAATGAAATTTTTTATAGAAATGATTCTTAATTCTATAAAAAAAACAATAGTTTCGAAATTCAAACGTACTTCACTATCAAATCTAATATAGATATAAAAAAAATCTTCTTTTCTTTTTATCGCTGCACATCTATGATCTATGTACTGCCTGCCATGGAGTACTTCCATAAATGTACACCTTGGGTTACGCGGTTCTAGCATCGCTATTTCAAAATAAAAAAAATTGCTAAATGTTCTTAAAAAATTATACAATCAAGACCTACAAACATATTATCGATTTATTTTATCATTATTTCTTCACAATAAATCATAAATAGAGCACTACTATTTTGGGCAGTTAGAGAGGTTTTACCCCTTAACGTATGTAACAACTTTCTATAACAGGACGGCAGTAGTAGATCAACGAAACTAATGGTAGGGACGCGTTCGTTCACTATTAAAATTGAGTAACCCATATTGAGTACTTTCTTTGAAATTTTATTTAAGAAAAGCATTGATACAAAAGTAGTAATAACTTTGAGCCTAAAAGTACTAGGCCTACTCTGAAATTTTTCGGGTATTTTCTTGAATAGTTAACTTAAGCCGTTAAGTTAGAAAAAAAGCTCTTCTTGTCTATTTTTATGTTGTTTGTTGACAAGAACTAGTTGCACCCTTAAGAGCCGAGTAATTATTATATTATGGATGACCGTTTTTAGTCCACAATGCCCATGTAAAATTCCCATAAAAGAAGTTGATATACGTGTAAAACAGTGACACAATAAATCACTTTTTTGCAAGTTAGACATTTTTTTCATGTATTATATGACCTATAGAATGAGAAAAAATTGTTTGCAGAGGTATGCCTCGATTTTTTATTTCGCCGACAGTTTAATAAAATACACATGTAATAATCAATATAAAATATTATATTGGTTTTCAGTGAAAACATATATTTGAGAATTAATAAGTTATATTCAACTAATAGTTACATGAAAATAAATATATTTGGTAAATATTACAGTTGCTTTTTGATTTTTAGCTCAGCGATAAGATAAGATAAAATAAGATAAGGATATAACGAGGCTCCAAGACTAGCACACTTCAGTTTTCTAAAAAAAACATCTAGATTTTATCAAGCCCCTTATACAAAAACTAGCACTTTTTTAAGCTAAATACAAACTAGAACTTATTATAACCTCCGTATCTAAGAATTATTAGTTTTTGTAGGAAGCTCCTGAAAAAAACTAGTATTTTTCGACTAAACTGAAATATACTAATCTTAGAAGCGCTGATATGTAACTAA
This sequence comes from Gastracanthus pulcherrimus, assembly GCA_949152435.1. NCBI lineage: Eukaryota > Metazoa > Arthropoda > Insecta > Hymenoptera > Pteromalidae > Gastracanthus > Gastracanthus pulcherrimus. The sequence continues at coordinate 37,559,730 of OX424573.1, forward strand.
AGACAAAATTAAGTATAACAATAATGTACAAATCAAAAGTATACAAACCTGACGAAGCAATTAAATACTAGCATACATGTAGCATCAATTGAATTCATTGACATTATTATAAAAATATGAATTAAGTAAATCGGTAAAACTACAAAAAAAAATTATAAGGAAAGGATTGGATATATTGATAAAAGAGTAACATTTATTGGTTTAAAATATATATACGAGAGCCCGCATATATATATAAATGAGTTTATTTCATAATTTATTCGCCTATCTATGTTACAAATATACAAAATTCGTATTTACATTCACGATATCGCTCGATTTTACGTTAACTTTCTTTTTGTTTTATTTTTCTTATACCTTTTTCTTTAATTATTCTCGAGCAAAATAGTAAACTTTACTTCTTTTCAATAGAAAGATGAGATAGGGAAGAGAGAAAAATCTTTACGTATTTCGTTGCGACACAAGAATATTACACAGGCTGCGTTAACGCTGAGATTTGCTCTAATGACTCACTGGCGCGCGAATACTACGAAGCTATCACGATTCTTGAAGAGTAGAAACGATGTGAAAGTGAAGAATTTGCTGATTTTTCACTTGACGGGGGCTACTTCGATGATGCGAAAATGACGGCCTTCGAAAAAAGAGGCCACATGATTTTCCTGTAACACACAAATTGTTTATTAGGATTTAATTGTTATATTACATCTAACTGTTATAGTTTTATTATTCTTTTACATATATATGAGATTCTACAGAACTTTTGACTTTTAGGAAATCGACATAATCGAATTTCTAAAGACTGTTATTCGACTTCCTGAAGAGTCGCATAGTTCTACCTGGTCTCAAAGTATCTATTTAAAAGCCAAGAATATAAACATAAAATTCCGTAAATACAGAATAATACTTTTTTATAAAATATCCTAAATGGTACCAAAAAATGCGGTTGTTTGGTCTTGTGTATCAACATACTCTCACCTACGTAGAAAAAAAAGACATTCTATATCGTTGTACAAATTTTATAACATATTCCTCATATCAAAATCAACAATTTAAGCCATCATAAAATGATGTGCCACGCTTTGTCGGCCAGTAATAACATTTTTAATTTTGTAAATTTGTAAGGAACTTTGGGGTAAAAATTTCTTGACAAAGGAGAATGCCTACAGATTTATAATAATTGAGCCGTTAAAGGGCAATGTATGGGGAACCATTGTTCAGAGCTCGTAAAAAAATAAATTTTAGGAAACGAATTTTTTAAGTGATGGGAAAGTAAAGAAAAACACAGTGAAAATTCATAACAATAAGTAGAAAATTCCGAATCTGGTTAGACTTTTTACATTGCTTTAAATTGGACAAATCCACAGAAATTATTGTTTTCAGCTTTCCCCGCACTTAAGGGTATTAATTTTTTTTATAAAGTTCATTTCCAAACGAGTTTTAAACGATGTTGTTGGTCACATACGTTCCCTTGAGGAGGCCGCTATAGGCATCCTCTTTCGAAAAGTTAAAAATTTTACTGATGTTCAATGGAGCATATCACATAATCAATATGGACTTAAATTGTTGTTCTTGGTTCCAAGAATATACTATAAAATTTTGGTCAAGATTGAGCGACACATTTTTTCTCTAAATCGATTTTAATAAGTAACAAGAATAGACTTTACGATACTATTCTTTTGAAGATTCTGGAAAGAAGTATGATCTTACTTGCCAAAAAGTTGAAAGATCAGATGGGCATGATCAAAAAATTAATTCAAGCCCTTGATCACAATTGTGCTGCATATATATATATATATATATATATATATATATATATATATATATATATATATATATATATATATATATATGCAGCACAATTGTGATCAAGGGCTTGAATTAATTTTTTGATCATGCCCATCTGATCTTTCAACTTTTTGGCAAGTAAGATGGAAGAAAAATAGAAAAATAATAAGAAAAACAAATAACTTAAGAAAAGGATATTTAAACAAAAAAGATTTAAATGGAGAATGGGAGTTGTAAACATAAGCTGAAAGGAAGGGTTATATTTATTCAGCATTATAAAAGGTACCCTTTTTTCTTTAACAAATTTTAGCATCCTAACCAAAAACAGAAGTGACCTAAAACCTTGAGAAAGCACACTTTTTAGTCTATAATGCAAAATAAATACAACCCTTCCTTTCAGCTTATGTTTACAACTCCCATTCTCCATTTAAATCTTTTTTGTTTAAATATCCTTTTCTTAAGTTATTTGTTTAAAAAAATCTTGAAAAATTCTTAATTACTCGTACTATTGAAGGTCTCTACAACATTATCCAATACTTTTTAAATTTAAATTTAAAACCCTGTCAATAACCACCCACATCCTAATCTCACTAAAATTTACGCGCAAAATTAAATTTTTCTGATACTTAGAAATGAAGCTACTATAATTAGTTTGAATGGGTCCTCAATTCAATATATGTGACCTGTTTTAAAAATGTGACGCTTCCTATAAAAATGAAGTACAAGTATGCATGCATTTACATTAAAAAACGATCCAAATGAAAATGAAAATAGGCCAATACAGGTTTAATTTAAGCTTCGTTACGTCTAAAAATATTAATCTGATTTTAAAATATTAACAATTGAATATGGTAACTGAAACTGCACCAATAATCTAGGATTTATTTACCTTTAAATTCATGGATTTTCTATGCATTTTCAGTCACCTTCTTCAATTATTAATCACTTTAAATTAGAATGACATTTTTATACGAAAAAAGGATCCTTTATAAAGTAAATGCAGGCACATATCAATTAAGAATTAATTCCTAATTAAGAATAATTAAAAATTATTAATAATATCACATTAAGGGGACCTAACCACATTAAAATTACAATTAAATTGGTAATATATATTTTAGGTGAGGATAAATTATGCATGATGTATTAACTACTTTTTAAGCTAAATGTTTTGGGAGTCAAACTGATCGGATTGGAGTTTTTCAGGTATTACAATGTTCAAACTACATATAATTAGAATATGTGTGTAAGAATTTAAAAAGCAAAATTATTGGCCAAAGTTATAGCTTATTAAAGCCATATTTTATGATAAAATTTAAAAAAAATAAATAATTCAGGCTTAATAACTTATGCCAATAATTTTGTTTTCTAAATTCCTATACTAATATCCTAATTATATGTATTTTGAATACTATAAAACCTCAAAATCTCCAATCCGGTCAGTTTGACTCCCAAAACCTTACGGGAGAGAAAGAAATATACAAGGTTGTATATTATAGCCAAATAAAAAGACCTAAAGACCATGAAAAAATTTTTTTTTTAATTTTACATTATATTTCGATAGAATGAACATATTTACCGTAAAAGAAATACTTAATATGTAATGAATAATTTATTCTCACCTAAAAACATATAACTAATTTATTTGTGATTTTAAGGTGGTTAGATCCTCTTAACAGGCGTAGGGATAGACGTGGATTAAACCCAAAAAAATACGTTTTTTTCACAAAACTTTTTATTTTTAAAAGCAATCATTCTGAATATTTTTATGCTATCAAAACACAATACTATCTTACATTCTACCGTTGTAAAACCTCAAAATCTTGATCCTACACGTCCCAATAGATCATTATTTACAATACCATATTTATTAAAGGAACTTTGATCCTTACACGATTCGAGGTGACATGGTGAACAATAAATTGTTTTTTGACGATTATTCGACTTCCATTGACATTTATTACGAAACGAGCGCAGCAATTTTTGTTAAATCTTTTGTTATAATTCTTTTTCGTAAATACAATCAATTTTTTAAAAAATAATAAACAAATATTGTCAAAAAATTGATTGGATCTCCGGAAAAAAAATAATAAAAAAAATTTTAACGAAAAAGTGCTCCGCTCTTTTTGTAATACATGTCAAAAGAAGTTGAATAACAGTCGAAACAAGTTTTCATTCATCATGTCACCTCAAATTATGGGAGGATAAAAGTTCCTTTAATAAATATGGTATTGTAAATAATGATCTATTGGGACGTGTAAGATCAAGTTTTTGAGGTTTTACAACGGTAAAATTTAAGATAGTATTGTGTTTTGATAGCATAAAAATTTTCAGAATGATTGCTTTCAGACGTAAAAAGTTTACTGGACTAGTAAAAAAAGTCTCTTATTGCGTTTAACCCAGGCCTGCCCCCAGATAAGGTACCTACTTTTTTCACTAAAGTAACTTAAATTTGGAGTAAAATAGCTCATATCGCAAATACAAGGGTTTATTCGAATAAACTACAGGAACTAGGCTTAATTTTTATTGTTACTAGAAAACATGTCATAAAGTCTCATCAAAATCCGATTTCCAAAGGCATTACATTCTCCTTGGAAATTAACAATGAGCCAGATGGAAGAACGCAAGATTAATTTAAAAATGAAAATTTGTTTGCAAACATTCACACAAAATCATGAAGTATCATTTCTCATATGAATTTCAATTTGTACTTATGTTATATTATTTTGTTACAAAATGAAGCAGTTAATTATACAAATTACTATTTCCTAGTTGCACGCCTTTTCATGTAATAACTTGTAAATATTTCAAAAAAAAAATTCATAATAATCAATTTGTAACTTATGAATCATACCTTCTTTGTAATTGTGCACTATAATTTTAAAGTTATTCTCAGATATATTAAATTAATGTATGCCCATCTCAATGAAAATGGCCACTTTTTGTCCTGAAAAACGAGACCAAAATTACACTATTTGCCCACAAAAATGATTAGCGGGAAAAAAGTGACTTCACTAGAAACTAGTCCAAATTCCTTTATTTCATCAAGTTCTACCAATAACCCTGATTTTCAATTGTTTTTTAACAATATTGTCTTTTAACAGTCCATTAGTCTCGCTTCCCGATGGGCATAAATTACTAAATGTAACTCGAGAAAATAATCCATTTTCTCCTCGGGTGATACTGCAAAACTCACCCGCGGGAAAGATATTCGACTTTTTGCTACATAATGTACTATTATACTTTTATACAAATTTTCATTTTTATTAATTCATCTTTTCGCATCGTAAAGCTACGCATACAATTATTATAACGACGACATTATAACAATTTTTATGTAAGAAAATATTTTGAAAATGGTACTACTCCAGAATATATACTATCTATCTGTATAGCAATATAATATTCTTTACGTTATTTAAATTTATTAGAATATATCGGTGAGCGTACTCAAAAGTACATCAATATGTAATAGCAGAACAGTGACTGTAGAAACCGTGTAAATTCACTTTCCAATTTAATTTCTCAATCTTCCGATTCTTTATTGCACCCTCAAGAGGACAACGAATTTTCCCGCTCGACTATCTCCAATATATATGTATATATTTCTATATTAAACTTCGATCGTCCCGAAAGCGAAGTTCTTTCTTCTATTTTTATACTCCTCGAGCTTTCGACCACAACAACACACAACGACGCGACCGAACGAAAGAGTGTTCTTTCATTTTGACTCCTTCAATACGCTTCCACAAAACGCGCGCAGCCTTTTGACTCTGAATGAACCGTCGACCGAAGAGCGTTACAATAAAAAAAAAGACAGTTGAAAAAAGAGTACGAAGGCGGAAAGAAGAAAAAAAGACACAGTTGCGCAACAAAAAGCTCGATCGAAACTTTAACAGAGTCGTTCATCAAACACTGCCACATGCAGAAAGTTAAAAATTTCCATATCGACTCACCGTTTTTTTTTTCATGTATGTATATATCACGAAATGCTGGGCGAGTCGAACGCTGACCCATTCGGCAATTCGTCGACTCTGTACGTCGCCTTTCGGTCCGCATGACTAGAACAGAAACAACAATGCGGCGTTTTTATTGTGCTATAAAAGAAAATAAGCGGAATTTTGACACGCAGATATGGTTTTCTCAAATTCTCTTTCCAAGCTTCGGGCGCTTTTTTGTTCGATGTATGTACCGAGTCTTGTACGTATATCGTTAAGGAAATTTGACTGAACTAAAGGTCAGCGATTTTTACTCAACCAACTTAAGCAAATCTTACTAAGGATTTTTTTCCGTGTATATGCGTACACTCTTTAAAACTGTACATATATACAAAAATATTCGAAAATTATGTAGAAAATGAATTATTCGAACAATACATTGTTTTCTCTTTTCAAATTTAATGTGACAAAACTCTTATAACTATAAATGGAAAAATCAATTTATTAACTAAAATAAGTCTTTTAAATTAAATTAAAGTTAGTTAGTAAAAATACTATGATTGTTATAAAATATTATTTTATTTTTTAAAAATGTATTTTTCTTTAAAATATGCAACAACGGTGGATTCAATTCTAATGATAAAAAAATTCAGTCGTATATTATTCCGATGAAAATTACATTTCATATACTGTGCGTAAAAAAACCGTACAATATGCATATTCTTGTAATTTAGGTTACATACCAATATGGGTGTACAAAAGTTATTTTTTTTTGAAAAACATTTTATCAATATGTTAGTAGAAAAAATGGAGCGTCGCTTACGCTTATTTTTATACAAAACTTTATAAGTAGAACATCAACGAGATTCATATTTACATGAAATGTTATGTCAATGATTTAATTTTATTTCTGTAGGAATAAAAGATATTCAGTGCGCTCCATGAACTCATTTAATTTTTGTAACGATATTGCGTGAGTTTTAATTAAAATAAATCAGATTAAATAGGTCCTATATTTATAAATACATTTTTTTATTTTTATTTTGCAATTACATAAAAAACAGCAATTTATTTTACTATAGTATATTTTAAAACTTACAACTTATATAAATTAAAGTTTCAGTCAAATTAAAGGCAAATTTTATAGCTATTTGACAAAAATATCATTTTACGGTATTTATGATATTGCTCATAATAGTCTTAATATATGCATCCTAAATTCATCGTTATACGTATAAATTTATCTTAGCTGTTTTGTACATGGATATAATAATGAATATTTATTTTGAAATAGCGTACTCGATTGATGTACTTCATACAACTAGTGTATAATGAATTAACTGATTGAACTTACAAAATAACGTAAATGTTTTTGACACAATTCTATCAGAATTAATTACGTTGTAGTAACATTGCCCGATAATTTCATATCAAAAACAAAATTATGTAAATATTATGAAATTATATAACACCTCCAGAAAATTCGACAAAATCTACTGAAAACTCCTTAATTAATGCGACCTTTCGTGCTATTTTTAAATTTGCAAATTAAGTGATTTATCTTATACTCAATTGAAGCACGTATTCGAATCTGTTCACTTGATTATATCTCTTAAAGAAATTCCTCATAATCGAGTACAAACTTTTTTCATCCTTCAAACCTTACTGCCATACTTCTTTCATAAGGTTAAACAATGAGAGAAAGGCATCCCTCTATATAAAGAAATACCCAATTACCCAGATGCCGACATTAACCGTGTTTACCCCTCGCTTGCTACCCTGACTAAGAAGAAGCGGTAGCGGACCAAGAAGAAGAAGAAGAAGAAGAAAATGAGGCCGAAGAAGAAAAAAACAGCAGACCGAAACACTCGAACGGGACGGTTCAAGGGTCCAAAAAAAAAGCCAACTACGGAAAGCTCGAGTACATCCGAGAGAAGAAAGAGAGAAAGAGAGAGAGAGAGAGAGAGAGAGAGAGATGCAGAGACATAACGCTGCAAAAAAGGCGGGGATTTTATTTTCGGCTTGAAAGCTACGGCCGTATACTATTTCACGGACTATTACGGGAATATTCTCCCTTTCTCTTTTGCGTGTACGAGCGCGCGTGCACATACGCACATAAGAATGGGATTCCTCATGACTTATTACGCGATTTATGTGTATTTATGCATTGCGTTGCTTATAGTAAACGCGCAGCCACAGCACCCCTCCCTTTTTTTATATCCCCGAGCGCCGCGCGCCACCACTGGATCACCGCGCGCGCGCCCGCTACACACTCGAGGGGAGAGTGGAACGATTCTCCCTGCAGCTCGTCCAGCCGAAACTATTATTATATATACGATGGCTCGGATGCTTTATGCCCCTGCGTCCTATAACGCGACGCAAGAATTACAGTTTCTTTTTCTTCTGCTTTGCTTCTTCCCCTATACGAGGCTCCCGTTGGTTTGTTACGCGTGCGCATGATGTTGCGTACGTGGTTCGAGTACGTTTTTCAGGTCTTGTGATCAAGGGGAGAGATATTTAGCGGTGAGAGGTTTTCGGTCAAACTTTCCATGCATTTATTACGTTTGATCCGATACTTCAATTAACTCTACTCGGAGACACTAGTAGAGAAGTTATTGAAGTACTCGAAACATGAAAATTTGTACAGTATCGTGCAGTCAAAATAGTATGTATATCCAGAAAAGAAGAGAATAAAATTTAATTTAATTTACTGATTAAAATCTGCCAAGAAACCTAATCGGCATTCAAGCTGTCAGAGGATCTATACTGGATGACTCCTCCACTACGCCGAAATTGTTTGGAGGCTGCACAGCTTTCGACTAGGCAGGGTGATGTGCAGTGCACCTAACGAGCGACTCGGTAAATCAAGGGGCTCGAGGACTGCGGGAATCCAGTGAGCGAGGACTTTTCTGTTATTAACTGTAAATAAGGTTGGATGAACTTTGAAAGCCCGGCAAGCGCGCGCGGCGCGGACCGGCGGTACGGAGTTATTAAGTTTCCGGAGTTATTTTTTTCCTTGACTTTCTTTTTGTTGCGGAATAAATGGCTTTTGAGCGTAAAATTCTTTAGAATAACGATGCAAAACTGAAAATGTTTTACGTTCAATGGTCCGCTTGAATAGCCGTTTGATGTCCTTTTTTATTGCGTCTTTTATTCTATAAATTATTTTTTATTTTTACGCAAACTTTATTTCTCTGCCCTAGTAAAATGTTGGTAAATATAACTGCAAATGAAAAGTAGATTATTAAAGCTCTTATTAACCCTTTAGAGCCCAAAGTGACGTGTCCGTTCATTCTCTTTTGAAAATTTCCTTAAAAATACCAATAAAATTATTATAACATTTATTTAATTTAAAAACAGGATTACCAATAGTTGCTTTCAAGATTCACCTCTAAAAATCATTTTTAGAATTTTTTTCGTCAATAATAAACTTTATTCGGTCCCATTTTTAGATCCACATTGAATGAGATAAGTTAATCGATTATAAAAAAATAATTTTCTTTTGACTGGGATCGATGACTACGTCTCAAAGGATTTTAATTAAGCAGAACAAAAATTATATATGGATACTCATTGTATTCTTCATTGAATATTTATATAGTTACTGTTTCATCCTGTTTTTATTTGTTAAACAAAATAATTTATAACTTCTACTACGAAATAAGTAGGGCTACAGATTTTTACGTTCAAAAATTAAGTTAAGGGCGTATACAATATGTACATCTTTAATTTTACGAGTAGTCTGCAACGTCATTAGCGCAATAAACATGATAACTTTGACAATAAAATATCAGCTGAGGCGTAACTTTTGTTCCTTAATATTATGAATCTTCTTATATTAAAAGAAGGTGACAGATACTGAACTTATTTATTCTTATTGTTTGATCAGTGTCACTTTATCAGTGGCAAATGTCAAATAATAATTTCAATCTTCATTGAGTTTATATGTTTACTTCGTCATAAACGACTCCTCATCGAAAAAAAGAGTTCCTTATATAACAAAGAAAAGAGGGTCTCGATCGTCGACACCACGCACATAAATTTTCACGGCCATTTCTCTGCAAAATGGACCCTATATACGACTTTCATACTAGGTACTCGGTTATACACGATGATTTACTGGAATGCGCACATCTCAGGTGTATAACCGAAGTTCGCCGACACGCATTAGACACACACCCAGCGCGTTGCGCGCAATGCGCCTTGCTTCGCCTCCCCTTCGAGTCCCCTAATAAACGTATATAAATCAAGATCTCCGCGGAAAATCCTTTGTGACGACTTTTCCATTATTAACGGTAAATATAAGCCGGCGCACACGGCGAACTTTTAAAGCCGCGCAGTTATAACTACACGCTGGTCGCGCGGGATTTTGCCCTTGCGAGCGCTGGGGAGTTAATAATATCGCGGAGCGCGCTACAAGCGAACAAGATTTTTTTTTATTCCCCTTCCCCTTTCTCGCGCGCTACTACGTGCATCACGTCGGCGTTTATCGCTCGTCGATATTAAAGAACGAATAGAAAAAAGAACTTGTATAGGCAATTTATGGCGCGGAACGCCGCAGAACACTGCTCCAAGCGCATAAAAGCGTAATGACTAAGAGAGAGAGAGAGATGGGTAGAGGGGGGATAAAAATGAAAGAAGAAAGAAATATTGTGCGTGCAGGACGCGAAATCGAAAAACAAAAAATGCACCACGCGCGCGGTCGCAGCTGTGGCGAAGCGTAACGTGATACGCTGCACTGGATTGCCTTTCGCAATAGCTAGGACACTTGCACTGTTTTTTCGTTTCAATTTTAAAGTATAGTCTTGCGAGAAAGTGAAAATCAAGGGAAATTGTATCCAAGGAATTTAGGAAAAAACTAAACATGTGTTTTAACCTTGAGTGTAAAATTTTGAGATGTCCAAGGTTCGAAGAAGTTATTTAATCCGAATGTGACCAACAGCTTTAAAAGTTTTTAAATTGTCCGTTAACGCTAAGGGATAAATAGCACAACAGGGAAACTTTTAGAGATACATACAACACCAATATGCAGTGCTTGAAATACTTTATTCGACTATTATAAAAGATCAGCAGACAAAAAAATATCGATTTCTCTTTGTTTCAAAGAAAAGGCAAACTATGGGTCAAAACTCGAATACATTTTAATCGATATGTCAAATTTTACAACAATTCGTACAATTCATACAGAGGAATATTAAGCTAATTAGTTCGGATTCTGTATTAATTATCAACAATAATATACATTTTGTCTAACGATCACAAATTATGAGGTTCATTAAAGCATACGCACAATACGCCACTTCCTGTAGGGAATTGTCCGAATCACTATATAGTTTACTAAAATCAATATTTTTTTAACAGTTTTTATTTTCATTAGTTTCAAAGTTACGTGAAGTTAAATTTCGAGATAAACCGTATATAATTGGAAACATCTCACGTAAGTGTGACGTATCACTACTTTCTTGTAAGCAGTGCTACAACTAGGTTGCATGATAAGGATGCTGCGACATAAGCATCACGTAACTCACGTATAAATTATTTTTCATTTACATACACTTTTCACTCTTCTTCAATTGGTGAGAATTACATAATAAAATAAAACTTTTTGTTATTGACTTTTTAGATTAAACTGTTCATAGCTGTATATTGATTTATTAACTAAAAACGATATTGCCTTAGATTAAATTGGCAATACTAAAATAAAGCTCGCCGTTTTTCACTGGGCGATGCGCGCGGTTGCATCACGAGCCAAGCGCTCAATTTTGGAAAGCTTTAGTGCGCGATCGTTACCGCATCAGCGTATTATATAATCCATGATGAAATTCACCCTCGCGCCACCGCTGCTACACCGTAGTATTACTGGATATTATACAGAGAAACGATTATGTTCGACCATATGATGCACCCAGTCTATATGTGTATACCTCAACGCTTCTCTCCATCGCTCTTTTTCGACTCGTTTAAATAAATCATGTATTTGAGGAACGCAACGACAGGCTAATCATGCGTATACGTAGCTGTGCGGCCCGGTATACGAAAAAAAAATCGAAGAGGAACATCGGAGAATGGACGCAGAGAAAGCGAGAGAGAGAGAGAGAGAGAGAGACGGAAGAACGAATTTGGTATGAGCCAGTACGAGTGGACGCTTCGGGTCATCAATCACGCGTCTCATTACGAATTCCCGGCGTTTTTTTTCTCTGTCTCACTCTTGCTCGCTCGCTGCTATGGCGAAAAAAAGGGAAGGGAAATATCGATTCGATTTCGCATTACGTTGCAGGAGTCACATATCATCTTCGCGATTCTGCTGACCCCACAGTATACGGCTATAAGGTTCAGGGTTCTTTCGGCGTTGCTGCGTGGTGTATGTATATATGTATGTTTAATACATCCCTGCGCTGTGTAATACTCTATAAATTATAAATGCGCCATAGATCTTGTTAAAGCCGTGTAGTTGTATACGTTGGAATTCATTATTTTGCTTGGGGTTGCTCGTATTGATGGTTCTTATTGTTGGACTCCTTTTTTTTTACTTTGATTCAATTGCGGTTGAGCGTTTTCATTTTGTTGACTAGGGTACTTGTCCATATTTATGAGCCTGTCCCTATTTGTGTGCCTTTTTTTTAAATGTAATTTGCAGCGATTAAATCATAAATGAATCAGTAAAACTATTTTTAAAACTAAGATAAACTATTAAGTTAGAGTTTACAAGAGTTACATGAAAGTTTAAAATGTTTTTCATAGAGTTATAATTTTTTTAAACATATGAATCCTGATTTGGTGGTTTTACTTTGTTTCCTTGTCTAAAATGCTAAGGATTACTTGACTTTTCAAAACTTAATTTAATTATTCGGACGTGATTTATGACAAACAAAATATTTATTGTATCATAAAATAATTCAATTTAATATTAAAAAATGTTAAATGAACATTTTAGACTCATTGTATTAATTTATTAATGAATCCAGTAATTCCGCGAGATTTTCGAAGTTTGTCCGTATTTATGCGCCCCCTCATGATCGATGGAATAACCTCACTTCTGTTTGTAGAAGGGAGAAGAAGTTTTCGCAAGCTTTATTTTTTCCAAAACTGTTGTTATGGAATAGTGCATTATAAATCATTATCATTGTATCAGTTTGGATGAATTTAGATAATTTATAGATTATGAATTCTGTGTCAAATACTTAGTTTTGTTCATAATATCTCTGTGTCTATCACATTTATTAATTTCAAATATTTTGAAACTTTATTTATATTTATTAATTATTAATTAAAAACTATCTAATTCCAATTATTTATTATAATATTTCATAATAATATATAAATAAAAAATAATAATAATTAAATTATTTAATTAAGCTTGTTTTAAATTATTTTATACTTGAACAAAAAATAGATTCCATTAATATTAATATTTAGCAGTAATTATAGAAATAATTAAAATGAGATTTCGTGAGCACACTAATCGGGGGCATAGTTTCTTGAGCAGGTACACTAACGGGGGGCACATAATTGTGGACACGCACACTAATACGGGCAAATTGGGTACAGTAATACGTTATAGCCCATTGAAGAAGCACACTAATATGGACCAAAACCTTTTTTTTTTATTTCTAATATATCGGTATGAATGCTTAATATATTCAATTAAAACAAATTCCATCTTAAACACGGAACGTTAGAATACCTATGTAAACATTAATAGCTAAGATTAAAGCTATATACGTTCAGCAATCAATTATTAAATGCAAAAAATTGCTTCATGGTACACTAATACGGACAACTGCGGTACCCTACTGCGAAATAAACGATATTGGATATAGCGATACCCCAGTAATAAGAAGTACAAATAAGTCGAGTTATTAAAAAGTTTAATTTTTGGTTGATAAAGTAATAACAATCACATGGATCACACTCATGAAACGAGTATTCATTGGAAGTGTGATTTATTGCATTCATTGTTTTGCTAAAAGCATATGCATTGTGACATATCTCAACATTTCTTTTTAATTCAGAATCTTCATTAAAAAACAAAAACATGAGCCCTTAGTTGCAAAAATTGACCACGCCTTTCTCGAGATATAAACAATCAAAAAAATGTAAAAAGAAACGTAACCTCAAATAGGTCGGAATGTAAATATCGTTATAATCTGAGCTTCTAGCAGTTTCCAGAGATAGTGAAAAGCTACCATTCCGTAAATTTTCAGAAGAAATAATGACATTTTACTTAAGTTATCGTTCGCCAAAAAAACGTTTTTCTACAAAATAATGTTTTTCTCGAAAAAATAAAAGTATAAAAGCTTGAAAGATTTACAAAATATTCTTATCCTTATTTATAATCACCTCAAATTTTTTCAAAAATTTTCCGTGTTATATTTCACAGATATCACTTTCTAGATAAAACACGACGTTATCGTGTATAACAGAAAACAGAAAATAGCTTAATTAAAATTTCGGGTCGAAAAAGATAGATAATTTTATGCTCCTTGAAATGCAATAAAAATTAATTGATGATATTGTTTCAAACATACCAAAAATCCAAAATACTAAAACTGAAAAATTGAAAACTGCTTTCTTTACAACCCACATCCTTTAAAAAAAACAAAATCATTGTGCCCTGAAACATTAATATGACCGTGATTGTTTGGAGTAATCTTCATACACATCCTTCCATACACACACATACGCACATATACGTCCATACAGATTTTTTTCTAAAAATAGTGTATTTTGACTCCTAATGTCTCAAAACATATTTCTAACATGTTTTTAACAAAACTTTACTTTTTATCACCATAAAGCTTCCTCTATGAGGAAGCAAAAATATTGAAACTGCACTATTATTCATTTAAAATATTACTCAAAGATGTGCTAATGTAAACTTGAGAAACATTTATTTATTTATATGTTACTGTTTTTATGTTTTATATGAATTCAAAGCTATAGCAATCCTATAAGCAATAATTTTCTTTATATTTCGCAAGTACAACAGAATTTTATTCTACGCTCGTCGCAAGTCTTACAACGAAATTCTAAAAAAAGCGTATCGCTACAAAATCTTTTGCATAAAGTTTAGTACACCCGTGTAAAAAAACTTACATAGATATATGTAAATACAATAAAATCTCTCTATTGCCCCGCAGAAGAAATGAAATTTCTCCGTAAAGCCGATATTTCCTATAGCTTACACACAGAAAGGTGAAACAGAAAAAAAAAGACATAACGATAAAACTCACTGGCGTGTATCCCTCGCTACTGCTATATACCTTCGAACCTCGAACCTATACACGTCGCAGGCGCGTAAAACAAGAAACGAAGCCATTTATTGAAAAATTTTGCCGATAAAAAGTTTCACATCCTTCGATAAGCGGTCGCGCGCGGGCTCTTCTCCGTTTAAACGCATCTATCGGTACAAGCGCAAGTTGCGTGCGTGCATATCTCGTATATATATATATATATATATATATATATATATATATATATATATATATATATATATATATTTATTTATATATGGGTAATTCTCTGGAAAATCGAAATCAAAAAAAAAATTTTTTATTTCTTCGGTAAATATGTTCCTTGTGGTATGTAGAATGTATGCCAATTTTATCAGATTTTTTAAACCTTTAGATTCAAAGTTGATTAAGGCTAAATATGAACATGTAGTCATTTTTTAGCAAACTTCAACCTCTATTTATTCAACAATATTACATCTACTTAAAAAATTGCAATAACAGGAATTTTTCTAAAATTTTCTGTAATTTTTATATAAAATACTTCCAACATCTTTTAATGTCCCTTTCGATTAATTAAACTCATTTTAAAACTTAAAATCTTAAAAAGTGGTTGTTTTATCACTCGAACAATTTCACCAAAAATCATGAAAATAGGTTTTTCAGTACGAAAGTGACTGCCATAGTCGCAAAATGACAGAAGTGCAATATTTATATAAAGAAAATCAAAATAAGTCATATTTAGCTTAAAAAATTAAAAATATATGGGCATAATAAAATCTGAAAAAATTCACGAGTATTTTACATAGCAAAAGAAACATTTTTGGCGAAATAATTTTTTTGTTCTTGTTTTCCCAAAGAATTATTCCTAATAAAAAATAATAAATTCAGAAATAAAAAAAAGAAATTTCTTTTCTCGATTTCCCAGAGAATTATCTATATATATATGAATAATTATCTGGGAAATCGAGAACAAGAATAATTTATTTTTTATTTCGGCAAAAATATGTTAATTTTATGGTATTTTTATTTTCTTTATATAAATATTGCACTTCTGTTATTTTGCGACTATGGCAGTCACTTTTGTACTGAATAACGTTATCTTCACGATTTTTCATGTAATGGTTCAAGTGATTAAACCCACTTTTTTTAAGATTTTAAATTTTAAAATGCGTTCATCGGAAGGGGCATTTTTTATGAAAAATTCAGAAAACTTTCTTAAAATTCTTATGTTGCTATGTTTTTAAAGAGAAACATTTTTACCGAAGAATTAAAAAAAAATTTTATCTCGATTTCCCAGAGAATCGCCCACATGTATATATATATATATATATATATATATATATATATATATATATATATATATATATATATATGTGTGTGTGTGTGTGTGTGTAGGTGTGTGTGTGTGTGTGTGTGTGTGTGTTTTTTTCCGGGAACACACAGATATATAGATAAATGT
The DNA here is from genome assembly GCA_949152435.1 of Gastracanthus pulcherrimus. Taxonomy (NCBI): domain Eukaryota; kingdom Metazoa; phylum Arthropoda; class Insecta; order Hymenoptera; family Pteromalidae; genus Gastracanthus; species Gastracanthus pulcherrimus. Next base: position 37,576,145 of record OX424573.1, read on the forward strand.
AACCCTTTGTTTCTTCAGGGATATTGTTAAAAATATTAATTTCTATATTAGAAACGAGATGCCATTTATCATTGTATGCAATTCAGATATATATTTGTCACGAACGAAGAATCCGCGACGCTCGCAGTACGAGCTATGAGACGAGTCAGCGATAAGAGATGTATACAACGAGATTTGTGGTCTGGCCTCTCAACCTTGGAGTCCCTAGATCTTATCCCGTATTTCACATGTTTTTTCGCTGCTTACTTTGTCTCTTTTTTTTACGTTACCCATGGCGCCCCGATTGAGGAGAGTGAGGTTGGCCCGTTGAGGCTCTCCGGAGTGTTCAGGTTGCATTCTCATGATGTCAGAAGTTCCACACGGAGGATTCGAGCAACACTGTACCGTTGGCACATACGTTTCAGAAGCCGTCATATATATAATATATATGTATATATAAATAAATAAATCCTCAAATAGTGTTTACTTCGGTTTGAATGGTTACATAAAAAGAACTCATTCAAAGTGTAACAAAATAGCCTGGCACTAAATTCGCAATAATCTAACACCATAAGGTCTGACCGAAGTCTAGCGAAACTCTGGTATAACCACTCTGACCTTAGCCAGATTATGGCCAAATTAATTTCTTTTCACGGAGTACGATATTTTGGAGTTTAAATTTACCATGCGACCTCTGGCGGGTACACAGAGGTCTGCCATTTTCCATACATATAGATATAGTTTCTCATGTTAAAATACAAAACATGGCGCAGATGTCTTTCTGAATAAGTTCATATCGAGTATCGCTATTATTCGCTTTATTTGATTTACATTTGCACTTGCCATAATATATCTCTACATGATGACCAGATTGAATTAGTCATGTTGAAATTATGAAATCCGTATTGATGTTATTAATCAGCTATTCAATAAACCGCGGGAATGCAAAGTATCACGAAAATTCACGGGCTACAACGAAGTTTCAAAAGCCAGTGCAGCCCACCCTATCGGAAAATACCCAAACAACGAACTTCCGGTATTACGAGTTGTTCGGCTTTTGGAACATTGCCCCTATAGACGCACACATACAGACATACACATACACATACACACACACACACACACACACACACTTCAAAATGCACTGGCGCGTGAACAGAACGATCAAAGGACGGAAAACTCGCGCGAGAAGACATAGGACATATCCTACAGGACGAAAGATGTGTTTCGGTGCAGCCGTAGCGAGCGAGGTAGGTATAGCTCTGTCTTTTGTCTTTATACGAAATTCAGGAGAGCGAGCTCTGACTCCAGCTCTACTTTCTCTCTCTCAGTCTCTCTGTCTGTCTGTACGTGTCCCCTGCGCGGTCGAACGTATCCATCGGGGTCGAAACGAGTTTCCCTCGGTTCTTCCGAGCTTCTATCGCAGGCCACGCCGGCGGCTTTACGCGACGCTAGACGCCGTCCACCCATAGGTTGAGGACTCGCCTCCTTCTCTCCTCGCTCACGTATATACGTGACCAATAGCCCGACTAGAATTCGATGCCCTTTTGCCCTCGCTATTTTCTCTTTCTCTCTCTCTCTCTCTCTCTCTCTCTCTCTCTCTCTCTCTCTCTCTCTCTCTCTCTCTCTCTCTCTCTCTCTCTCTCTCTCTCTCTCTCTCCGTCGCTCTTTCAGCGCGAGCGCACGTTATGTATACGTGTCGCGGGGCCCACGAAGCCACTGATTCGACGGTGTCGAGTAGAGCGATCGCACGGCGCGACGAGTCGATCCGTCTCATCGTGTATTTCGCGCTCTCCCGAACATAGTCGAGCAGCAGCCGCAGCCGCAGCATCCTTATCTCTTTGTTCGAGTTATAACGCGGGCGGTTGAACTCGCGATGCGCGTCCGTCGCCGCGCACGTCCCTTTACTTTTCTGTTTCTTTATCTCTTTTTTGGGGGGGTTTCGCGCGAGAATTGCCGCAGAACTACGCGCGCTGGATGCGGAACGAAAATTGCCGCGATATTATATAAGTTGCGCGCCGAGGTAGACGTTGGGCCGTATAATGCTTGAGCTCTGCTCGCGTGAATTATGTCGACAGTGAGAAGCGCGTAAATTATTTTCGCGCCGGAGAGAGAGAGAGAGAGAGAGAGAGACGTTTTTATGCCCCGAATAAGAGTAAAATAGGAGAGTATGAAATTTTTGCGAGAAGTCGGTATTTCTTTTTCGCCGCGATGAGCTTGTAAAAAGTGTGAAAATCATGTTTTTAAATAATATAAAACTTGCAGGCTTTTAAGAGTAGAAAGCGTTTGAATTTACTAAAGCTCTTCTGAATATGGTATAAACTTATACAATAAATATTCTACGCTCTTCGTGTAAACCGTTGTTACAACAAAGTATAAATACCGATAATCGTAAATTGTGTTTATCGTAATAGTTACGGAACATATACTCATACACCGGAAGAGGGATCGATATTACGACCGTAAATGCACATTAAGTAAGAATTATGGAAAAGAGCCTCATATTTTTTGTAATTCTTCCGATAGAATTACGATCTCAAATTTTATACACAATGTGGCATTATTTTCCAGCTATACTCACACCGACAAACGCACGCGCACACATACACGCAGGCACACCTAAACACAGCCCAGTTTGATAACTCAAGAGTGTCGCGCTAAAATAATGCAAAAGCGATTTCCGTGCGCTAGAGTACTGCTATTAAACTTTTTCCGATAACGTTCTTCTTGCCGCGCACATGTGCGGTATAAACCAGCAGAAGCGAGAGATCGACTGCGGGACCCCTCGTACAGCCTTATTTATACGCTCAAAATAAATATAGAGGCTTGTTATTGCGATACAGGCAAGTAAAGGGAGCCGAGCAGGGCAAGAGAGAAGGAAGTGCCGCGCAGCAGTAGTAACAGGTATTGCACGGAAGACCGAAGAAGAAGGACGAAACTACAGTGCTTTTATATGCAAATGACCAGATGTGCGCTAGGGACACGAGATACAGGGTAAATGTGCCCTCTAGTGACAGTGACCCCTGTACTGACATTCACAAACAGAAGTAATGTTAATTATTGTAAAACAATATTGCTGGCGAATGTAATGATGTTAAATTAATAATAAGCAAATATGTAATGTTAAACTGTTGAAAAGCAATAGCTACAGCACTGAAAGAAAGAGAACCGAATTAAATCGGCTACACGTAAAGGTTGAGCTTGTGTTTTTGTCTCAAGTGCGTTTTCTCGAAGGAAGGTCGTAAAAAAAAGGGCCAGCGTTGGCGCTCTCGACAAGGGCGGGAGTGCAACTTTGAAAAGCATCGGCTTTTAGCACAAATGCGTCACAGGAATATATCGGCTAGGCATTTGAATAAATATAATTTTGGAAGTTTAAAGTTGCGAATCCTGCTTTGTGCAGGATCACTGACAGTTAATACATTGCTAATTTTATTGCATTAAAAAATATTCGATAAACAATTTAAATACTGTACGAAAACGTAATCTAATACGTGCTTATCTGGAAATATAGTGGTATTTACCGAAGTTTTCAATAATAATCATAAGCGCCGAAAATTTGAGAGCGTAGAAAACTGATTAAATAACAAAATTCGCACTAATAACACGGGGTTCTATAAAGATATATGTTAAAAATCAACAAAATGTATTACATCTGAAATTAAACTGTTAGTTGTGGTATCACTTACATCATAGACTATAGAGAGGCAATCTCTAATACTAAGACCACTTATCCTTAATTTAAGGGAATATATACCTTTCAAGGTTACAAAAAATTTTTTTTTGTATTGCCTGTATCAATACTTATTATGGAGAGAATATGTTTCGAAAGTTCTAGATTGATACTCGTTATAAACGGAGTTATAGGGGAAACTGGGGTAAAGTGAACATACGGGTAAAGTCAATCATGCTTATTATTTCTTCAATAAATTATTATTTATGCCTAATTTTAATTGTAGTGAAAGATAATTATGCAAGAATGATAATAAAAAAGTTTCACTACATAACAATTAATATTCTACGAAATAAAAATAATTGTATTTTTCGATCTTAAAAGAAAGTTGGTTTGTCGAATTTATTATAACGATTATAGATGTTTATAATCAGCTTTATTGCTAGATTTTTTTTCTAATTACTTCAAATACGTTTCACTTACTATTGCCAAGAATGCAAGATTTAAATGATGATTTTCGGTTTTAAACAAGCATTTTTAAGAATCGACGTCTCGGGGTAAAGTGAATCGGGGTAAAGTGGTCCGGAAAAAAATGCGATTGCACTAATTTTTACGCGGCCAGATGGAAAATTTAACAAAATATTGATCAAGATGCGTGTTAGTATAGCATATAAAGCCTGTGTTGCAACGCATTTTGTATTTAAGCCAAATTGGGCCAACATAACCTCCATTTTTAACTTTTTCGTATTTGACAGTATTTAAAAGGTTTTAAGATGTCATTTAAGATTTATTATTATCTAAATTAGCGCTTTTTTCTATTCCTGTACAAAAACTATTAAAATATTTTCAAAATATTTAATTCTATCCTCTAATTCACTTTATCCCGCACTGAAACGCCTGGGTAAAATGAACCGGCATTTTTAAAAAATAGCTAAATATTATCAAACTTAATAAATTACTTTTTTTAAGTTGCTAGTATGTTTATTAATGTAAGAAGTTTCTTGTGTAACTTACAAAGTAATGTTTTAAGTCTGAAAAATTCATTATTTTCGACTTTTATAGTTACTATGTTCACTTTACCCTGGTTTCCCCTAGTCAAGTTTATATACAGTGACGCATTATGTAGGTAAATCTAACAAGGGAACTGCACGGAGTCCGAGTCACGGATTTTGATGAAACTTTAGGGATCATTTTCTGGTACCTGAAAAGGAAGCCCAATATCTGTAGTTTTATCAAATGGGTCTTGGTACAGATACAGCGTATTTCATTAGCGTTTATAGTATATATATATATATATATATATATATATATATATATATATATATATATATATATATACAAAAAGTTATAATTAAAATATCTCTGAAAATTTGTCGAATTTTTCACCAAGAAAGTAGAATGTCCCCTTTAAAGAAAATAAAAGCTTTTACAAATACTTTTTCGATGCAATATTTAAGTTATAGGAATAATTTATTTTGATATTTTATGGACTAATAATGTAAAATGAAAGATTGACGTACTTTTGATTTCAGACCAAAAGTTTGATTGAAAAATCTTCAGTATTAAAAATATAAGGATTTTTACTAAAGTGACTGTGATTCCCCATGTCTGCCCTACTGTGCGTGTCCAAAACGCGAACGTTCACTCAACGAAAAGTTCTTCTGTCAGAATGTGTTTGAATACTCGTTTCCATTAACCTGATTGGAGCATTTCAAAAAGAATTCAAACCCATTCGGACAGAAGCACTTTCAATGGGGTGTACGTACAAAACAACCCTTACTATGCACTGAGAAAATACTATCGTAACTACCTGCAAAATATATCGTAACGCTTAAAAAGTCACAATTCAACGCGCATAGTGCAAAATTACATGAAAAAAAACTTTTTTATACGAAACTTTTAACGACATCGATGTAGCAACGCATTACGGCGTGGTTTGTCACAGTGTACACACCTACTCGTGTCGCGTGTCCCGAGTCATTTAAAAACATTAGCCCGTGGCACTCGAACGCGAGGGCCGAGGCGGCTCTCCGCGCCATTATGCGCCGCAAACGCCCGCTTCCCCGATTTCGATCAAACGCGGGTAACCACTCCACTTATGCAGCGAATTACACCCGAGGACATTACTTTTGGACGTCCGCCCGATAAAACGATTAAGACGGATGCAACGGCCCCGACGGCAGCGGTGGCGCGTGGGGTGAAAGTACATATATGTACATAGTTGCTCGATGACTATGGCCACGGCTATCGACCGGCGCGGCGTGTGTAAGGGGGAAACGCTGGTTTTTTTCCTGGGGGTAGCGTATTAATTAGTTGGAAACTTTTGCGTGGAATGTATTGCTTTTACGGGATTTTATTTGTTCCGCGCGATAAAGTCCGGGAATAAGTGTTATTGAAATTGTGCTTTATAGTAGTAAGAAATATCTGCAGTGGATTGTTTCTTTGCAGATGTTGATAGAAATAATTTGTTTACTTTATAGATGACTCTTTAGAACCTAGCGTTAGTTTTGTCATAAAAATCAATAAAATAATTGACTATAATAGATCAAAGGCAATGTGAGAAATGAATCTTCTAGAGGAAAGTGAGGCAAAGCGGGGTACCGGCAGTATCTCGTATCATATATGGTGGCTTTGTTTCAAACCAAATGAGATTTCTTTAACCCTTTGCGGCACGCATTTTTTCCATATAAATTATGATTTTTATTTGTTTAATTAATTATACAACAAAATATTAAATAAAAATTGATTCAAATGCAATGTTAAACGCTTCTTCAACTCCCATTTAAATTAGATTTTAAAAAAACCGGGCGAAAATACATTATTTAGTCTTCAAAAAACTCAAAGTTTCAAGTGCATTCCGGTGGTCACTATAGTAGCCACCATCCCGCAAAGAGTTAATATGTACTAGATGAAAAAAGTCAATAATTTTATGCAGCAGAACGTTCCCATTTTGATGAATTTGGACGTACAAAATAAGGATTTCTTCATCTTTTTAAAAAATTTAAGAAATAAAATATTAGACTCCCTTTGAAGCTCAATACGTCAACTTTACAGAGATAAATGCAAACTTGAAATTTTGTGTTTTTTAGGTTATGTTTGATCGCTTGCCATTTTACGTAATCGACACGAATTTAGGTATACCAATTTTTCGTCTTGAAAAGGCGTTGAATTCCTTTCTTGGTACGTTTAGAACCGTTACGTATAGCCAAAGATACAGCCTTAGGAAGATAGGTACTTTTTTGGAAATTGTCAAGTTGGTATCGTTGGTTCAAATTCACTTAATCTGGTTTTGCCATGTGAAAATATAGCATGAAAGTGAGTTTTTTTCTAACTTGTTTTATCCACCTAAATTAAACGACATACTATTAAAGTCTGTCATAACTTATGTGAGGTATTACACATTAAGAATAGTTCTAAATATGTTTAAAAGAAAGCTGGCATTCAGACCTTTAAGTTGAGAGGTCGGAGCATCTTTGAGAATATTTGTATGCAAAGTTATGCTCGATTTAAAATTACGAAAGAATTTAGGTGACGAAATGGGAGACCGCAAGTTGCCATCGATTTGCGCTCCGAAGTTGATGCCATCTTGTGGTCTTCCATTTCGTCACCTAAATTTTTTGGCAAAACCAGATTAAGTAAATTGTTTTTTAGGATATTTGAACTATATTTCCTGAAAGTTGAAGCTTAAACGGTTACATGTAATAGAAGAGAGTTACAGGGGTGCCAACTTGACAATTTCCAAAAAAGTACCTATCTTCCCAAGGCTGTATCTTTGGCTATACGTAACGGTTCTAAACGTACCAAGAAAGGAATTCAACGTCTTTTCAAGACGAAAAATTGGTATACCTCAATTCGTGTCGATTACGTAAAATGGCAAGCGATCAAACATAACCTAAAAAACACAAAATTTCAAGTTTATATTTATCTCTGTAAATCCATTGATCTGCCAAGGGGGTCTAATATCTTTTTTTTTCTTAAAGTTTGTAAAAAGATGAAGAAATCCGTAGATTTTGTTGAAAATAGCCGTTTTCACAGGGGACCTTATGGTCTAAAAATTTTTCTGAGAGCCTCCTTTCATAGGTACTTTCATATAAAAAATCAGCGGCAAGTAACGCAGATTCGAATGCGCACGGATTTTTAAAATTTGTTTGGAATGACTCATATATATATTTTAAAAACAACTGCTGGGGAAAACTGACTGTGACAAAACAGGGTACCAAAAACATAAAGAAAGAAATAAACAAAAAAAAAATAATTTTTTTTCTATATAATTTGAAGAAATTTAAGTTTTAATGTAAAAAATATCATTAAAATTTATAAAAGATTACCTCGGAGAAATCAGATAATTTATAAAAAGCCTTTAAAACCAGAAGCTGTCCATTTTTAAAAAATCGTTAAAAATTGTCTAATTATGGCTAATAATTTCCTTTTCACAAAGCCACACAATTATGTAGAGTTACATTATAGTTTAAAGCTTATTTCACAATTCTGTTCCAAAAATATTAGATTGATTTGATCAATTTAATTTTTTCTCTTGAAGACCGAAAAAATAGTAAATCGCTCATATACGTACGTAAAGGTCTTTAGGTCAACTATCTGCCAAAAAAATTGCAACCAATAAACGTAGCCTTTTTATATCTGAGCATGAATAAGCAAACAAAATATAAAATCCCGCAGTCCGACAACATATATATTACTTATCTTGTTGAAATTATTACATCTGTTATACGTATACCTCTGTATAAACGTATGAAAAACAAAAAATACCTGCCAATATACTGAAATTGAAAACGCTAATTTACATGAAATGAAGATCCTTTTACACATTTCAACTGATATTTATATGAATCATCAATAAAGAACAAAGAGAAAAAAGTACATACGCTACATCATACGCAAACGTTCTGCAAAAAGCATGGTGTACCTTCGAGTTCTGCAGGCTAATCCCGGGGCACACGCATTCGTCCGGCGTGCGTTATACGCAGTGAATCATAATTCGAGAGGCCGATCCTAATTACGCGGCGCACCCTTTGACACACAGCAGCAGCAGCAGCATAATCCGTCGGCACCGCGGTTTTTTCGCGCGTGTACGTGCCGCCTATATAGAGCCGACGAGCTTCAAAGGACGCTAATTACTTTCCGCGCCCGCGCAGCTTTCGCACGAAACATCAGCTTCTGTCTGCCGCGCTTTATATTGTATCTTTCTTTCGTTTGCTCCCGGTCTCGCTCTCTCTCTCTCCCTCTACATCTCTTATTCCCTCGGGATTTACGCTTTCATTGATCCGTCTTGTCCAGCGGTCGCTCGGGTCTCGCATGCGTATAGCGCAGTGGACCGCCTCGGGCAGTGCGCGAACCTGCGGGGTCCGCGTCTGTGAGTACGCGTTCGAGAGAAAATACTATACGTATATAACGTAAATATTTCTCTCGTGGAAAGTCTGTGGTGGTAACTCGGCTCTTTATTGCTAAAAGAAAAATGAGACAATTGCTCGTTGATCGAAGATGATATTCAAAGAAATACCGCGGAAATTTGAGTGCAATTTTATATCGTTTATAATTAAAATTATTTGCGATTAATTAAAAAATATGATGCATGAATTTATAAATATAGATAATCTCTTTAAAATGCTCTTTGTTAACTGTAAATGAACACGATGATGGCGAGTACTACTGATTATACCCTACTCCTACCACTGGTGCCTTAATTCAAAGTGTTCGGGGCTGTACTGTTTATATGTGTGTATAATATATACATACTGTATGCCAACTCTCCTATCTTTCTCCCCTTTTCCATCCTGACGTTTCGTTTTATTCGAGATAGTACACAACACCATTTCTCTCTCTCTCTCTCTCTTCTCTCTTTCTCCCTACGTACTCTCCCTATGTGTGCATACTTTCTCCTATCCCTCATTTAAAGGCAGCAGCTCTTTTGATTACAGTGTGTTATATATAATTTTAGTTCGAAGCCGTACCGACGAAAATCACTGATTACTTTACCGTCCATCATCCGACGAACATTTTTCGGCGCTTGCTTTTACAGCGTGATGCATAAGCTTGCGTGGGAAAATTAGTAATTAACAAAGAAGCATACTATATAATGTAGTAATTTAATTTATTATTTTTTTAATCAAGTTTTTTCAAAACGCAACATATATACAATATGTAGCAGTAAGCTTAAAAAATTAAGCAATAATATTCTGATAATTTGTTCGTATGTATATATATATTTAATGTATTTTATTCGAATTCCCGTCAGTCCGATTTTTTTGACGACAAAAATCACTTGTCGATCCGAATATATCGGTGGCGATGATCAAACGCGCTTCCGATCAATGTTTGTACCGTTGTTAAAATCTGAGTAAAATGACAGCAGTATCCGTATATAAATAAATAAATAAATATATAAATATATAGAGCAGGAAATAGTCAATCGTTGTATTATAATTACTATTGAAGCTATTAGTTTGGAGGATATTAGATAATGATAATCACTTATGACTGAATGCACCCTTAATAGTAGTAAGCTAGCTTTAGGACTTTGTAAATATTTTGCTCTTAACGAAGTAGACAATGTGTTGATTTATAGGGTCATCATATAATACCTATAAGCTAATTGCTTATTTTGGAAGAGTAAATATTAGCATATACAAAGATTTACATAAACATCAATTTTTAAATAAACTTATAAGTATTCTTGTGTAAAAAGTATGCAATAGCAGCTTCTAAAAACATTAAAAAATAGTTTTTAACTGAAAATATACCTTCTCTATTTATTAAAAAATTAACATATTTAATAACAACTAGATTAAGGAGGTATGAGAAAGTTAGTACATTATAAAACAAGAGTTCTTCATGTGACTAAACAAATTTTTTTAGCAAAACCCCCTATTGTAAAGTTTGATATCGTGAATTAGAGACAAGGTTTGATAAAATCGAAGTAACTTTTTGATTTTCATCCGAATTTTATTCTTAAGGTCTCATTTTATTCTTTGAACAATTTGAGGAGGACATACCAATATAAAAATTGATAAATAATCAAAGCCTGAAAAGTTACATGCGATTGTTTATACTTACGCATGTACGCTTCGTAAACTATTGGTATATAACTTTTCAGGTTTTGACTATTATCAATTTTTATATTTTTAAGTCCCCCTGAAATTGTTCCAGGAACAAAATGTGATTTTCGGACTAAAATCGGGTGAAAAATAAAAACGCTACTACTATTTCGTCACCTCTGTCTTTAACTGACAATATCTAATTTTACAATAGCGCAATTTCAATAGAAAAAATTTTTAGTCACGTGAACAGTTTCATAATATATTAATTTTCATTTCATTATGACTGAACGAATTATAGTAAAAAGTTGTTGCATTTTAAGATCATTTAAGCAGGTATTTCTCAAAAGCCTTAAAACGAAAAACCTCTAATTCTTTTCAGAGAAGCAACATAATTAGACAAATAAAACAGCGCAAGAATTCACTACAAACTTATTTTTATGAACTAAAAAACGAGAAAGAAATAAAAATCTCAGGAATACAGCTAAAATTTCTTTCCCGACTAATAACTGTATCTTCAAATGAAACATCTCTAAAAATCACTCGCCATAGAAGTCAGAACAGCAGCAGCCGTGACAACGGTAACAAGGACATCTGCGCTGCAGTTTTATTTTTTCCTCGGCGCGCGCACAAAGCGGCCAAGAGAAGAGTAGAGTAGTGAGAACGAGCGAAGGGGTGGTGGAGGGGCAGAAAAAAAAGCGATGAAAGCGCGTGAGCGTGAACTTGGCGAAATTATATTTATGTCGCGCGAGAAAGCAACGGTGTCGCCACGAGCCTTTGCGCGTTTATTTACCCTTTCAACTGGGCCGCTTGTTTTGTCGACTCTTTTTCCCTCTCGCGCCGGGTCGCCTGGGCCGCTGCTACCGGTATGCTTTTTTCTTTCTTTTTTTTTTTTCATAAATATGAACCGACGACGCGACTGCCACGAGGCACGGTGGAAGCGCGCCGCGCGCGGGCGCTTCGTTAATTGTCGGCATGAGTCGCGAAAAAAAAAGGCTGCGGACGGACGCACGCGCCGGGTACAAAATGTCAATAGTTGATGAAAGAGTGATATTTTGATGATTTAAAAAAAATAGATGAACAATTTTTTTTCGTTGCGTTGGGGTATTGGGATATACGTCATTTATACGTTTGCGCTGGATTTTTACGGTTTGAATGAGTATAACTTTTTTCGGTGGTTTGTGCGGATGGTGTTAAATGTGAATGAGAAGATAAACATCTATTTGCATTATAATTGTGTGCCAATTACGATTCGTTATTTTTTTAAGATAATTTCCAATATAATCATCGCAGTTTCACAATTTTTTAAAAATTAGTTAACAGACAGTATAAAAGAAATTATACAATTAAAGTATTCTTTTCTTATTTCCTTATAACTTTACACTAAAAGTTCGAAATAAATAACAAAAATGTTAAATTTACCCTGGTAGAAAATTATCCAGTTTTACCGAGGTTCCTGGCTTATTAAGCTGATTGCTTTGATTATAAGCAGGGAATTTAGATAAAAAAGATAATGTTCCCAAAGACTCCAAATAAATTATTGCCAATTGCCAATAAGTTATCTAAGCATTTTTCAGTGTATTTTTCAGTATACTCATACATTAAGACATTTCTTAAAAATAATCTATTTTAATTACTAAAGTATGAAAACTTTGTTTTCTGCTATTACAAAGTTTTACGAGTAAGCAATACAATCTATATTGTATTTACCACATAGAAAAAACAGGCATTTATGTTTGTATACTTTGAGAAATTAAAAGATTGTGAGAGAAATATAACTTTCATAACTAAAGAAACTTGTTTTTGTGGAAATTTGAGATTTGGTCTAATTGGTTACGTAACACGAGAGACTCGGAAAAAGAGAAAGAGAGAGAGTCAGAGCACGCAAGCTTTCCTGTATCTTTTTGTAATATTATTCCGAGTATCAAGTGTCAACAAGGGAGTTTTTCGGCCCCAAACTCAGTCAGCTTGTGGGTGGGCGCGCCTCAAAGTTTAAATTACAGACTTCGCTGGCCCATTTCTGCTCGAAAGTCGAGACCTTGAATTGCGAACCCCGTCTGCAAATTAGCGATAACAACTCGCAAATAAGGGCGCCGAAACGAGCAGATTTACGTGCCAATTTATTTTAGACGAAATAATCTTAATTTAATCCTTCGTTACTCGAAAAACAATCCATGAGCTTTAATTAACACAAGAATTATTACGATCATATTAATAAATTAATATTAATGACAAAATTTACTTTTAGTAAGCTACCGTAAAGTGGAGTCTCTTGTACCACTTCTGAACTTAGACGTGTTATATCACGATGGAAGCGAAAAATTGAGCAGTTTCAGGTATATCCGTGTATAGTTCTGAGGTATGTATACCCGATTGTTAATAAGACATTAAGTTACAGTATTAGATACGGTGGCCCAAGAGAAGAATATTGGCGTCTAGCGCTTGACTTAGCTTAAAAATACCACGGGACGGAGGTTTTACTGGATGCATATGAACATACCAATCAACAGGAGGTACACAAAGTGCAAATAAAAACTTCATATATATAAAAAAAATATATAAAAAAATATATAAAAAATATATATTTAAATATATATTTAAATATATATTTAAATATATATTTAAATATATATTTTAATATATATTTTTTATTTTTATTTTCTAAAATATATATTTTGCCATATGAAATTTTCCGAGGTACAGAATTACGTTAAATAACTTGTGTCTTTTGAAGGACTTTCAAATATATAGCAAGTATAAGTATGCATTAATATGACTAATAGTACCATACTACAGATGCATACGAACATTTTGACGCCTGGTTCGATGTAAATAAATATTTTGGACCGATTTTAGAGTCGACTAAAGTTCTATTTAGACACGTGGTACCCCATTTTACGGTATCGTATCTTTATATAATGCTACTTCTCTTTTATATTAAATACACGATAACAATTTAAAAACAAAAACTTAAAGATTTACATAATTTTTACGTAAGTTAAATCTCTATTTCGATGATATTTAAAACATTTTTATGTTTTATGTATAAAGTGTATCTTGATGGTAGCCGGCTTATTATCATATTCAAATACAGCCCGAAAAAAATGAATCTTAAAACAATTGACCTCTTTACCGAGGAAGTAAGCTAAGAATAATGCAGCCAAAACTAACGATCCACAAACAAGTAGATACAACCGAATAATATACAAATATATTTCTTTCTGAAAATCTACGTACATAAATTATAGAAAAGAAAAAAACACATCCTTACCAAAATCGTGACTGGAAAAGAGTTAGAAATATCTATATATACATTCATCAGTTATAAAACCCCTACGATAGAAATTTCGCAATGAGTTCAATGCACGTTCGTAATTTCAACGACACATTAAATTTCATTACAACACATACGAAACCACCAAAGAATGTAATCAGGCATCCACAGCCGCATTCAATCAAAACCGCATTATCAATCGCAACTTTCGCGCGCGATAAATGCCGCACAATAAGTACAATACGCGCGCACGCGTCCCGATGACCGCGCCATAGCAGTGAGAGCTAATCAACCGCGTAAACGACAAAGGACTGCACCACCCTCGCGCACTTCGCTGCAGGCAACCAAAAAACAGCTGCCATTTTGAACCGTTGGCCGGCTATATGCTCCTTCCCCCTCAAAAAGCTCGTTTAAATACCTGACGAGGAATTAATTTGAAAATTCCACCGCCTATACGTGTGCCTGGCGAAAATAGTCCCGGCGCCCATCCATTACACGCGCTTCCTATCTACGAGTACCTTCTCCGCGGCTCTGCACTTATTTAAAATGATAATTTCCATTTTCCGCAGTGCGCGCAGACCCCCGGGCACTCGCGCGAGCCACTGTATATATATATATATATATATATATATATATCTATATATATATATATATATGGTATAATAGATATACAGTTATCACGCATATATATAATATGAGAGATTCTACAGAACTTTTGACATGTCGGGAATCAGCATAATCGAATTTCTAAAGGCTGATACTCGGCTTCCTGAATAAGCACATAGTTCTACCTGGTCTCAAATTATCCGTTTAAAAGCTAAGCATCTAAATATAATAGTATATTATGACACTGTTGTGGGAGATGGTTTTCTACCTTGCTCGAGGGTTTTCGCACGAGCGAAGCGAGTGAGAAAATCGAGCAAGGTAGAAAAACACCTCCCACAATAGTCTCATACGATATTTTATAGCACAACAACCTCAAAATCGACAATAAAGTTGGCATTTTGAGGTTAGTGTGCTATAAAATTTCTTTATATACAGAATCATACTTTTTTATGAAATATCCTAAAAAGTACCCAAAATGCGGTCATTTGGTCTATGATATCAACGTAGGGGAAACTGGGGTAAAGTGAACACGCGGATAAAGTGAATCATGCTTATTATTTCTTCAATAAATTATTATTTATGCCTAATTTTAATTTTAGTGAAAGATAATTATGCAAGTATGATAATAAAAAAGTTTCACTACATAACAATTAATATTCTACGAAAGAAAAATAATTGTATTTTTCGATCTTAAAAGAAAGTTGGTTTGTCGAATTCATTTTAAAGATTATAGATGTTTATAATCTGTTTTATTGCTAGATTTTTTTTCTAATTACTTCAAATACGTTTTACTTACTATTGTCAATAATGCAGAGATTTAAATGATGTCTTTCTGTTTTTAAACAAGCATTTTTAAGAATCGACGTCTCGGGGTAAAGTGAATCAGGGTAAAGTGGTCCGGAAAAAAATGCGATTGCACTAATTTATACGCGGCCAAATGGAAAATTTAACAAAATATTTATCAAGATACGTGTTAGTATAGTATATAAAGCCTTTGTTGCAACGCATTTTGTATTTATGCCAAAATCAGCCAACATAACCTCCATATTTAACTATTTCGTATTTTATAGTATTTAAAAGGTTTTAAGATGACATTTAAGTTTTCTTATTATCTAAATTAACGTTTTTATTTATTCATATACAAAGAATTGTAAAATATTTTCAAGATATTTAATTCTACCCTCTACTCCACTTTACTCCGCACTGAAAGGTCCAGATAAAGTGAACCGGTATTTAAAAAATAGCTAAATAATATTAAACTTAATAAATGACTTATTTTTAAGTTACTAGTGTGTTTATTAATGTAAGAAGTTTCTTGTGCAACTTACAAAGTAATGTTTTAAGTCTGAAAAATACATTATTTTCGCGTTTTACAGTTACTATGTTAAATTAACCCTGGTCTTCCCCTACTCTTACTAACGTAGAAAAAAAAAGTCATTTCGTACCGTTATAAAAGTTATATAACATATTCCTCATATCAAAATCAACAATTTATGTTATCATAGGCTGATGTGCCACATTCGTCTGCCAGTAATGAAATATTCAATTTTTAAAATTTGCAAAACACTTTTGTTTATATATTTCTTGGCAAATTTGAAAAGTTAAAAATTTTACTGCTCTTCAATGGAGCAAGGCACATAAATCATTATGGGCTCAAATGATTGTTTTTGTTCAAAGAATATTCTGTAAAATTTTGGTGACTATCGAGCGAAACTTTTTTCTTTTAATCGATTTCACAAGTCACTATAATATACCTCAAGCTACTATTAGGTTCTTTTTAAGACGTAGGGGCAGGAATAAACGAATAATTCAAGACCCAGATAACCAATGTGCTATATCAGGAATCGAAGTAATAGCATTATTAGAGGTTGAATTTTGAATGTTAAAAGTTCTGTAGAATCTCTCATATATAAGGTGGGAGCAAATGCCACCTACACGAGATCTGTTTACGAGTACACGTGTCATGTTTACGAGCGACAGCATCAAAATTCTTATTTCTTAACAGTGCATGCATGTAAAGTAACCACTTTTGTCAGTGTGGTGTGAATGACAAAAAAATCAAACGTTACATAAAATTGTAGCTTTTCTTACGTACTTTAAGATACATGTGCCAGTTCTTGCCGTAGAGTTTATTTTCGATGCGAAAATTGCAACTTTCGTTAACGTTTATCGGTTGGTAAAATGACACCGATAAAAACGGGTAATCTACACCGATAAAAACGGCGGTTGCTTCTTCAAAATTCCTAGTCCTACTAATCCCAAAATATCAACACCGAAAGTGTTGGTAAGGTGGCCAATTTTTAACGACTTAGAACTTTTTTAATTACAATTCAGAGAGAAAATTTTTTTGAAAAGAAACTCACGAGGTATTAGAGTTAAAGGTTCAAATAACATATCTAAATAGTTTCTGAAGCCCCAAAACCCGATATATATCTACTGGGAATCGAAAATTTCTTAAGGTGTCCACATTACCTGCACCCCCCTTATATCTCCATATATTATAAAAAGATTCCATTGCTGCCGCTGCTGCTGCAGTTACCCTATGCCCTTGCTTCGGATAGATAAATGTATAACTTTTGCGTAAGACAAAAAAGATAAATTTAAATAAATAATTTGTATATTACTATTCTTTTTTTAATGTTTGGATTTACTTGTGTTTTAACAAGTGGCTTAATAATATCCATAACAAATGTTCAATAAGTGAATACAGACGGTGAATAGAAACCAGGACGTGACTAGAATGGGAGATATTCACCTTACGCGTATCAATATATACAGAGTGTCCCAATGAACACATACATGAGCATTTGTGTAAAGCCATTTTATTTCATGCAATCATAATTAATAAGCGGTAAAATACCTAATTTACTCCAGATATTATATGTCTAGAGTTATTTTTACCACTGGCTATATTATTTTTCCAATATTTGATGGTTTTGCTAATCACGTAAAAATATGTGTAATAAGAGGGTTTAGCACACCAAGCGCGTAGGGGGCGCATGCCAGAAGAAATAAATGTGTATATTTATATCTACATGTAGTATGTGCATGAATAAATAAATATATATGTATATATATATATATGTTTGTGTGTGTGTGTGGGTGTGTGTGGGTGTGTGTGTGTGGGTGTGTATGTGTGTGTGATCTATTCAGCACGCACTGCATGCACGTTGCGCCGTGCGCCGTGTAGTCAATGGCAACGCACATGATGGCCGCGTTCCAAAATCCCCCGACACGTTGTGCGCGGATGTTCTCCCAAATGCTGCGCCCGCAGAGCGACCACGTTTACCTCACCGTCCCTCCGTCGTGCTCTTCTAGCCTTTATCTATGTATCTATATACGGATGATTCTCAGCACAGAAATGCAAAAAGAAGGAATCGTGGGTTTGTAGGTTGAAATTCCGAACGATACAGACATGCTTATCTACATAATAGTATTTAACCCTTTAACGTGAACAACAACCGAAACCGTATCGTTATGATCTGAGTTGGGGTAGTATATCATGGTATCTACTTCATTTTCTTAAACGCCGAATTAAACTGTTAACACTTTTACTTTTCATGTATACTCAGTAACGTATGATCAATTATGTAAGTGCTTTTTCAGCTTAGAAAGTAAAACATTAGGCGGACAATCGAACAAAGTACATTTTATGACCTTACTACTACTAATACACGATTCACGTTAATCGGTTAAAGACGTAAATTATAAAATAATTTTTTGACTCTCTCAACTGAGGAACAAGTGGTAAAAAGTTCCTTTAAAGATACGTACTAGTTTTGGGTATTTTTACTGCAATTTTTCATGAATATGGTACGGTATTATGTTTGAGGGTATTTTTCACCACTTTCCTTTTTATATATAAAACGACTTTTTATAATCTAAATTTCGATGGTAAAACTACAGGTTTATTCAACTGTGAATACCCATTTTCCACTTTATGCTTCTATAAAATCCTAAAAAAACTCATACTGCAAATGACCCATTTATAATTTAGTTTCAAATTGTAAACTTCGTGGATGTTCCCAAATAATTTCCATGACATAAAAAAAAGTCTTATAAGAATTTTTTACCTTTTTATACATAAATTATCAAGTAATATAACATACTTTTACTGAGATTATAATTTTCCAGACGTAACTTTGACCAAAAAAAGTGAAAAATATTTAAAACGGTACAATGATTAAAAATAATTTGTAATATTTAATTTATTCATTTTTATTTTATAAAATTAGGTTACTAATTTCAAAATATATACATTGTATCCACTTATTGAGTCATACCTAATATATCTGCGAAATTATAGCTCAAGATATAAATACGTTTGATAGTTATGGCGACCATCAAATTTATTCACATACGCACCCGCCTTCGCATATATATGCATACATAAATGCATACATATATAGATACACACATACATACATACAGGTATTTAAAAGTTCTATGAATTCTAATTCAGCAACGTGGAAAATATCGAAATTCATTAAAATGCATTATTCCGAAATTCTTATGGTTACAAAGCTTTCTCTTTAAAATTGCAAATTTGGATGCAAAATTTCTAAATTGACACAGAGCTTATATAACATTTTCGCATTTTCAGAGAATCACCCATATACATCAACCATTTCGTATAGATATATACGTATACTCGTGCCAGCTTCTCTGAAAGCGGCCCACGCTCGCCTCTTTTTTCACCCATTATTCCGTGATGGCCCTCTCCGCAGTAGCATCAGTGTCTTTCGCTCTCTCTCTCTCTCTCTTTCTCTTTCTCTCTCTCTCTCTCGCTCTCACTCTGACTGTCTCGCACTCTCTCTCTCTTCTTTTGGCCGTGGCGGTCTTTTGTCTTCTGGAGAGAGAGGACCTCGCGCACGAAACATAGCATTGCGTCTCGTCGTATTTGCGAAAAGGGTTGCTCGGTGCGAGAAGTCGTAGCAAATGATGACTGACGCAGCGGTTCAGTGCTTTTCTGGCACGTGGATTTTTGTTGCGCTGCTTCACACATAAAATGTTGTGGAATATGATAACACAAATTAGGCGAATGAAATGTTATCTTTCTTACGTAATTACGCGGTTTGGAAAGTTTTGCGTTTGTTGAATGAATTGTTATCTACACTAAGAGAATTTTTAGAGTAAAGATTATCATTTCCGTTTGATGTGCAATACATTAGAATTATATTATATTCCTATCTAAAGAAAGAGCACGCGGCATCTTGTATGTTTTGTAATTTAATTTAAAATTTAAAATTTTATTTTTATTTACATAATAAAATCAAATGTCATGCTTAAAATGGATAGATAAACCGCACGGAACCCGGTCCAAATCATTAGTTTCTATTAAGAAAATAACTATATTTATGCTGAAAGCTACTATATTCAATATACAAAATTGCCAAATGAATATTAAATGTTACTATGAATATGACATTTTTTACTATAAACTTATTAATTTTTGTAGTATTATTACAGTATATCCCGAATGTATAAGCAGAAATTGTAAATTTTGCTATATGATTTGAAATTTTTATTACATACTTTTCCTCGGTTTACATGTATAAATATAAATATGCATGCATTATTTAACAAATTTATTTGGATAAACATCAAAGAGAATTATGTAAATTGTATTTTAAAACAAAAATTGTTATTTTCAGGTAAAATATAGCAATGAAATACAGCACAGGCGCGTGTCACTCGTATTGTACCCGGACACTCTACGCACAAGAGCACAAATCAAAATTCAAGCTTGTCGGAGCGAAATTTAACAAGAGAAACACGCCCACGAGAGGCAACATTTAAACAAAAAAATACTCATCATCACTCGACTGTGAATTACAATCGAGCATGAAGTGCGCATTTAAAACAGCGCCGAGCACCGTGCTAAATTTTCCAACTACACTCCGCGCGCACAAAGTCAGGCGCAAACGACCATTTTTCAAATACAAATAGTACTCATAAACAAACGACAATTACAAATCATTAATGATCCTTACAATTAAAACTGCGAATTCTCCCATCGAACCTTTTCTCGCAATCCCCTTCTCCTATAAAATACACGTCTCTTTTCCGTGTCCCCTTCGCGCGCAGATTGCGCAGCTTCAAGTGCACGCGCGCGCCAGTTTATGTTTATGTATACACGCGCGCCCAATACGTACGTACCAATATATCTGCACATGCATACATGCGTACATACAGATCCGTACGTGCGCTGTAAGTGTGAACGTATATATTCGGGGACGTCGAAAGGGTCTGCGCCACTGGTCATTAGGTATCGGCCGTACCTATCTCGGATGTGGGAGCAGGTGCTGCGCGTATATACGTACCCGGTGAATTTCAATGGACGACTGTTAATCTTTGATAATTGTTATTTTAATGGCGAGAATTCGAGTCGTTCTAGCGCGACGCACCAGTGCGACCCTCCCTCGTCTGGGCTTGAAAATCGCGCTGGCGAGTTTTGTCGAATTTATGGACCAGAGCGGAGGCTGTATTATAAAAAAGCTTGGCCATTGGATTTTAGAGAGAACCGTTTTTTTCCTTTTTTCTCTTTAAAATGTGTTCGGATCTTTAAAGAAAAGTGTTATTCGTTGGTAAAGAATATTGCATGGCTTGAATTGGTTTTGGAAGTAGTTTAAATATTGATTCGAATATGCAGACTCGTAATAAACAGTACAATTGTAATACGATTGTAAGACTTAGTATACCGGCTGACTATACTCGGGGTTATCTACTGAACTAAACTTTGTCGTAAATGTTACTATTTACTTTTACGTGTTATAACTTACGTGTTTATTGGGAAGTAATTTATCGTCAATTATGTAACTCACCTGCAACATAAAGATAAATTACAATTAGATACGTATTTTAATATAAAAACAATATTATATTAATATGAAATTCATTTTTTACATTTGAGTATAATATTAAAATGTAGTGAATTGGAATATAGTAGTTCATATCGTGTGCATTTTTTAATCGCCATTGTAACATAGTAGTTATAAACTCTCCAACTAACACAATCGAGAGTAGCATAAGCGGGTGATTTTAAAAAAGGTTGCATTTTTGTGTCCCACGCATGTTTCATGTTAATAAGAAATTCAATGTACTACTTAAACGCTTAAGAGCAATGCGCATGCTTAAGAGCAAATATGCTGCGTATTCGTACAAAAAATAAGCAAAGATATATTTGACAATAATATAAGAATCATTCCCAATTTTATCTGAGAACGTTAAAAATGAAAATTTTATGAATTTGTCCATACGTCTGTATAACAAAGTAGAATCAGCCGTATTCGGTCAGGCGCGCGTCTCCTCAAGCATCAAACCACGCACGAGCCTTATCGATTTCTCCGGCCGCTCCATCGGTTCCCATCGCGCAAATTAAAAAGCCGGCACACCTCCATCCCCCAAAATCAACGAAAGGTCAGGAAAGAAAGCCAACTCGCGCTACGTGACGTATATACCCACATACACACTGTCGGCGATAGTTGAATGGGCCGAGATTTCGCCTTGGCGATAAGATCACGACTACGAGGCCCCGTTCTCGTATAGAGACACAGAGGGACGGACGAAGCGAGATTGCATACATATACGTAGGGCGGGTTAAGGCAGCGATAAGAGCCCACGAGAGAGAGAGGGCGACTATACGCAACGCGTGCCTAATCTCGAAGTGCCCCCCCCCCCCCCCCACCGTACTATGGCACTCAAGTTGGAGAGGCGCAGAGGGTGAGAGCTGGCGAGGCAGAGGTTTAAGGCCAGCACGCGCTGATGCTGCTAATTACGAGGGCCGTCGACGCGTCGTCTCCTCCTCCTCGTCCTTCAAGTCCTTAGCTGTACGCGCGCGCGCGCGCGCTTTGAATGTGCACGCACGCGCCACTACCGCAGCCGCCGACACGAGCAGATAAGGGAGGAGGAACGACGCGAGCCGAGCTCTATATGTGCCTCGGTGCCAGGGACGGAAATCCTCGCTCGGTGATAGTCAGGTCTCCGTGAGTGCACCGGACGTATTATGATGTGAGCCTGAGTTGATTGGTCAATCGAGTTCAAGCGCGGCGAGGGCAGTGGAACTTTACCCGATTCGAACGATCGATGATTGGAACTTTTTTTTGTGTCTAAGCTAATACGCGTTTACTTCATTGCCAACTGTTCCCGTAATTCAAATTTTTCATATTTCGAAGTACAGTCTTCTATAATGCCGTTTGTTAGAGTATATTTCAAATTTATCATTTCTAAGCAATTAAAAATAGTTTACCTGTAACTTCGATTTATCGAGATCGAAAGTATTATTGATTTGTTGGAATTTATAAATTTGAATGTGTTCTTATAAATTACAATAGGTTTAACAGAGTGTTCATGCAACGTACATTAAGAATATGTAAATAAGGCTGCCTAAACTTCCAAGTATATTAATACGTTTCCCCCATTTACAGTATGTATTTAAACTAACTGTTAAGAAGTAAGGATTAGATAAATAGTAAGGTACAGGAATAAGATTGTCACTTATAGCTAAAATTGCTTAGTCATTTGAGATAGTCATTTGATTGAACAAATATTGCACAATTACCTTAACTATCTCGTCATTTATATAATATACAAAAATTCTAACATTCATACTAGTCCATTCATACTGATAAATGCGGGCATTCTCACGCTGAACGTAAATAATAAGACAAAAAGCCCTACACACCCACGCACGGCAACTATCCTGTCCGCAACATACGTAATAAATGAATAATAAATACGACGCAATAGATCAGGTGCAAGTAATGGATTTTGCTATATCGCCGGTTAATAACTAATCCTCGACTGTTATTTTCAAAAACGAGCCGTAATGGTTGCTTCATATGAATTGCTTTGTATAATAACACCGCTGCAAATACACCCTTCTTCCTTTCACATTCAACCAATCCAGTTTCCTCCTGTAGGAAGTGATGTATGCTTGTCCTTTCTAGCATCACATATGTACAATTTTAATTCGAATACCTTTTCGTTCCCCACACCACTTCCAGTTAGTATTTCACTGTATTTAGTTTCAGCGCATTTTTCTTGAAATTAATGAATACAAAGCTCCTAAGAAAATAAAAGAAATTTTCACTCAATTAAAAGACCCTTTTATTAAAAAAAGAATGTTTAAAGACAAACTTTTCTGGTCGTTTTTCTACCCGGGTCTGAACTAAATCATTTTGAAGAAAATAGAATTCCTTTTTATATCAAAGGAAAAGAATTTAATTTTCATAAAGTAAATCTTTGAGACTAAAAACGGAAAATCATCGTAATAAATAAAACTTTTAAGTACTAGAATTTTTTATACATGTTAAAGATTCTCATTTTTTGTCACAATATATAAACCCTTTTAAGAGTTAGGATTATATGTGGAATATGTAATATTATGAATTTTTTAAAATCTTAATGGCTCAAATTAAACATGGATTCTGGTCTAAATGTAGACTTACAAAAGTCATAAAGCAAAATGAATATTTAACTTTATATAAAGGTTCTAATTATCGACAATTTTAGGTCACCGACATCAGCTTAAAAAAGCTATTGCATAATACATCTGAAAATTGAGATTAGAATACGTAAATTAAAGACTTGCTCATAAACATACATAAAAAATCTTAAAAGGAACACTCTGTGTAAATGCTTAAAATAAAGATAATTTTTCGTGATTTTATTTTACAAAGAAAACTTTGTATGCGTATAAATACATATTTAAAGAAGTAAAAATAAATTTGTTGACTTATTTTGAAAGCATATATATAAATATATTAAAGCTATTTTCAAAGGCTTCGGCATCAGAGGTGTAAATTGGCGGAACGTATAGCATTCGCTGTAAGCGTCTAAAATTAAAGAATCGAAAATATTTTGTTATTTTATGATAATACGCAGCGACTGTACCTGTTTTTTTTTTAAGAAGAAAGTATACAATTTGTCAAATAATGGAACTTTAAAAAAGTTACAATTTTTATAAAAATAAATTGCTGTAATCGTGCAATAAAAGTTATAAAACTTTGAAATCTTGTTAATTTTATAAGTCAGTCGATAAAGAATATAATAATGTACATGTGTACACGGGTTCATCGCGATAGACCGATGTTTTCTTTCCCGCCGATTTAAAAATGTTATTTTGAGAAAATCGCGTTAAGGTGCTCGGTTACCTATTCCGATTTCTTCAACGCACTCGTATGAACTCTACTGTAAAAAATTTTTGAAATAGAAGTTGATTCTGAAAATTTAAGAATTTATTCTCTACATAAAAACCTATTTATTTATGTAAAAAAAAGAAATACGATTTTTACATAGAGTGCTCCCTATGTAATTAAATTCAATTCTATTCTTCATTATGTAAGATACGTACCTATATATAGGTACAAAACATATCTTTTCTATAAATGAAAAATACGAGTTTGAAAATCTTAGCGGTTAAAAACAAATCTTCCAAAACCAATTTCGTCAAAAGAATAAAAAAGATACAAGTTACGTAGGTATCTTTAAGTAAATCTTTAAGTAAAAACCTTAATCCTACAATATCTAAATGCAAGAGTATCTAGATACTTTTATATGAAAATGATTCCATTCCTATTCTTATTCTTTAAATAATCTAGAAACAAAGATATCTAGATACTTTTGTAGCTATAGATGTGTTTATATCGAAATACAGTATCTTTTTTGAGAAACTTGTATAATTACTACCATTTCGTACCGATAACCTCCATCTAACAAGTATTCATCGATTTATGGATGTTGTTTCAAATATACTTGTATCCAGTACTTCCAACACTCCCTCAGCACCTCTCACCTACATCTTTCTTAAAAAAGATAAATTTTGTCCACGTCTAATCACGTCGTTCCAAAAGTTTCTCAAGCCAGTCTAGACATCAGAAGCAGGAGAAAAACATTCCGAGCCCTCTGAAGCGTCCGCTAATTTCGGTCCTTCGCGCAGTCGCCCACCGTCGAGTGCAGTGCTCCCGCGGGTTTTTCTTTCGCGCGCCCAGAGAGAGAGAGAGAGAGTGAGATAGAGAGAGCCCCGCGGCGGCAATGGCACGCCGTCGGATTCGGCTTTGCACGGCTGAGCGAACGCTGCTGCATCGGTATATATATATACGTAAACGCGCGCGGGCGGGCAGACAGTAGTACACACACACACACATACATACAGGAAGGAAGGAAAGAAGATAGCAGTAAATTCCGTATACTATCGCGCGCGGATGAAAGGGAGCTTTGCCGATCCGATCCTGCCCCGGCGGCGTTGCGTTTGTTTTTATTCCTTCGCTTTTCTCTCTCTCTCTCTCTCTCTCTCTCTCTCTCTCTCTCTCTCTTTGCCCTGGCGCTCCTCTTTTTGCCCTTGTTCTTTTTAAGTCCGCCAAACGAGGCGCGCAGTGTGTATACACGTATATATGCACGCTGCGCCCGCGGAATGCCGTGTGTTTGTGCGCCTCTATAGTGTGTCTGTATAGGCAGTGGGCACGGGAATGGAAGGAAACGCGCGCGAGTCGGAGCTTTCGCTGCAGCGTGTAATTTCAACGAGAGACGGGAAAAATGAACTCCTCGGGCTATATGCGGGGGTATGCATGACGACGACCGATGACAGTCAATATGTTTTTAATACACGCCGGACAGGATTTTGCGAGCGCGATTCTATACTTTGTACGGGAGTGCGCTGCAGCTTGTTTGTGATGAAAGATCCGTTATGTCGCGGTGTGGTTCTGTTTGAAGCAGATATATATATATATATATATATATTCGCCTGAAGAAAATAAAATAATTAAAGGAACAGAACGGAAGCTTTTATTATTATTTTGTATGTGTTAATGCAGACTTGTAATCAAATGGTATATTTCTGAGATGTCTGCATACTAGGAAGTTTAATGTAGATACTGATTTTCATTTGTTGTTTTATATCAAGAGCCAAAAAAGAGCCAAGGATATTTGCTTTTAAAAGAATTGAACACAATCCAAATTCAGCGATATTTATTAATATTTCTAAATTCACAGCATTTTATATTATAGAAATACCCAGTATGTATTATCCACAATACATCCTAAAGCTAGAGTAGTACTGCCTTTTTCTCGTTATCTAACACGATCAGTTTTAATTCAGAAATGATGTAAATTAATTATTAATGAGGTTGGATGTGATATGTACAACTGGTATATGTACAACTGGTAAGGAGCGATACGGACAACAAAGTTACTTAATAAAGTTTATTTTCAATTTGCCGAAGTTGCCATTGAATTAGACCTATAGTAGTAATTAAAGTAAAGTAATTAATCCACACATTAAACGATACTGCCGTGCAAATGAAGAAAGTGGATATCCATGCATTTCGCAGAAAGAATCGAACCATATAAATCATTTCGCATAAAAGTGATTTGAAACATTATTTTTCTTTTACAAAAATGGCTAGATATAGTTTGTATTTTTAGAAAAGGATAGATATTTTTTCAATAAAAATCTTACGCAAATTAATCCAAGTAAAAATAAATTTTATCAAGTGTCTGAGATTCATTTCAAATGCAGATACCCATTTTTTTCATTTGCACGGCAGTATAACTGCAAGCAATATCAACACCAATTATCGCCTGTCTATATATGATCGCTTTATTTACGGAAAATAAAGAGCGGGACACTTGAATTATTATTAGAACCAAAAATAATCAAACTTATGCTATTATGCTAGTTTTCGATGCCGATAACAATTTAAATATTCCACTCTTCGTTTTCTACAAATAAAGCAATCCTAAAAAGAAATTTAACTCTGATGCGTATAATTTTGAGAAAAACAAAACGTTCTAATATACTTAAACGTTTTTATTGCTTTGTATAGTCACAAACCGAAACGCTTCATTCAATATATGTTTCCGGCCAAAAGCCTCAAACTCCAATGAGCAACTTGAACGCGCACGCAAGTTACAAGTACCCTCCTAATTATGCACGACATCCGCTTCGAAAAATTCGAAACTGATTCTCGCCTAATAGGAAAGTTCGCGCCGCCTGTAATACGGTCCCGGCGTACACGCGCCCCGATATCTCTCCGACATCGCCCGAGGCCGCGGGAAAATTCGCGTTCCGCTCGAACATGTCGTCCCCCCACTCCCTTATGCACGCGCGTGCGAGGCACAGTTTTGTGTGTTTAGAGAACTTGCGCGAACAAATTAGTATGCGCTGTGTCAACCCGCGGGGAAGCGCCGCGCCGCGCCTCCGCGTCTACTACTTTAAGTTTTGTGCAGGCGAAGATCTTCATTGCTTCTCCCCCTCCTTGCGCCGAAAGATCTTATAAGCTCGACGCAGACTTTCGACTCTTAAGACTTTGGATTACTGTCTCGCGGCGGGCGCGCCGTGCTCGCCTTAAGTGTCTTTCGAAAATTTTCGATTATCAAGTACCGAGGTAAATATATACCGGCTTGAAGAAATTTAGGCGCTGGAAGGAGCTAGAGGGAAACTCGAAGATTTAATTGTTTGCGCTTGCGCGTATTAGGAGGATGAAAGCTCGGTCTAATTTCGTAAGTACTTGGCTGACGATGAAATTGCGAGACTTTTGGATGGCGAACTTTTATAATATATATATAGGCTCGGAAATGTGCTTCCCGGTAGGCGAAGATTGTTAATTACTCTTGCCGCTGCTTATCGTGACCGTGTTCTGGATTTTGGGTATCACGTACCATATATTGTGGCTTTAGAAGATAGTTTTAGATTTGGTCGTTACAATCAGATCAAAATTCAATATATCATGCGGAAAACTTTACTGAAACATAAAATAGTAAACTGTAGGAAGATTTTGCTTCAATGTACGCATTATGTAATGAAAAAATTGAAATTTAGTTTTTTATCTAATGTGTTTCGAATTGTATATTATAATATGTTATATATTGTATTTGATATGTAAATATGGTGCACCAGATTTGGTAAGATCAACGTCTGATGTAAGTAGTAAAAAAAATAAAAAAGTTTCATCGCCAAAATATGTTAAAGAAAGGCTAATTTAATTTTAAGCTGTTTTAGTGTCTTTAGTATATTTTGTGATCTAAAATTCCTTTTTACACTACACTGAGAAAAAGGAATGGGTCTCACACCAATATATTTATATTTATATCATAACTATTCACAGCAAAATGATATTGCTGGGGCCATATTCTGAAGTGATAAAACGTATATCACAAGACTTGTACAAAAAATAATTGCATAAGAAATGTATGCAATTATTTTTTGGACAAATCCTGTGACATATAACAGTTTATCACTCGAGAATAACCCCCCAGTGAGAGCAATAACAGCAAAATAATATTGCTTTGAGAGCAATAATAAAGTATTGTTGCAGCAGCAATACGCAGTTAAGTTCGATCAATCAGAATCTGGATACTCGAGCAATACATTTTTTTCAGTGTGTGCTGAGATCTAACCATGACATTATTTATACTATCTTTACATATTCCATACATAAAGCTACCAAAATTGGCAGCACTAGAAATTAAATTATTGAAGTTAGATTGTCTTTGTATTATATATATCCTAAATTAAAACTAGAAATTAAAGCACTTATTTACACTTACTACTTAAAATTTAATTTCTCAGTACAAACTAACAACATTCAAAGTCTACACCTGAAAAATCTTATATTTGTTTAAAATAACACTTTAAATATGTGAAGTAATTGTAAGATAAACAAACGTAACGAATTTCGTTACGCTATCGTAAACATCAAATGAACAAACCGTTTGTCACTTATTTACACTTACTACTTAAAATTTAATTTCTCAGTACAAACTAGCAACATTCAAAGTCTACACCTGAAAAATCTTATATTTGTTTAAAATAACACTTTAAATATGTGAAGTAACTGTAAGATAAACAAACGTAACGAATTTCGTTACGCTATCGTAAACATCAAATGAACAAACTGTTTGTAAACATACGAAAGCGTAAGGAGAAGCAGTAAATTTCAGTGTGCACTCCGCCTCTTCCGCGAAACCAAATAACACACAGGCAAAGGCGCTTCGCAAGGCGTTCGTGCTACATGAGGACCGTCAAAGTTCGCAAGTGGAAATAAGTGCCTACACATTCAGCCCCCCTCCCCACCCTCGTATAGCTCGTACCTTCGCGGCACCACGCGGCACAGTAAGAGGGGCAAAGTCTTGGTTAAATCTTGAAAATGAACATAAATATTTAAGAGCTCACAAGAAGTTTCTCTTTGTAAGCTAGATGGTCAACAAATTTTTAAGACGATATGTAATACTTTAAGGGTGTGTTTGAAAAATGTAATAGGGTATGTTTGAAGTTGAGTATTTAATTTACTTAGTTCAAAATTTTATAAATTATAGCTTAATCATCGACGTTCACTCGATCACGCGTTTCTCAACTTTTTATGAAACTGATCTAAGATTTTCAGCGAATCTTTATAATATATATGTATATTACCATGACTTAACCCAACATTTCAAATGTTATTTACGTGTATTTTTGTTTTATAATCCCTGAAATGACATGAGATATAACATTCCATTTATAAAATTGGAACTAATTAATCGATTAATATTTTAACTGAAACTCAATATTTTGAAATTTTACTCAGTCAAACTACGTATACGCGTAATAAAAATCCTCTGTAAGTATCAAATTTATGCATTAAAAATTGGCTTTAAAAACACACATGAGCGTGAGAATGTCGCGGCTAAAACTATGAATTGAATAATTCAGAAAGTTGTGAGCTGCCTAAATGAAATAATTTATCTTTAAAAAGAATTAAATACTAGTCATTGCCTCCTAATAAAAAGATTATACCAATCCAGAAACTACTAGATATTAACGAATTTAGTAAATAAACAAGATAGTTGTCATACAATTTTGGAAGTATTTGAATTGATTGTAATTCCACTTTATCAGTCCAAATTCTTTATCTTTGAAATAGTTTTCTACTGATGTTTATTTGAGGTTATGAAACCTCTGTTTACCGTCACGGACCCAGTTCCTGATCAGCTAAGAGCAATTCCTGATCAACTCTGATTTTCATAAAAGCCAATTACAATTAAACTTTTTAGACTTTAAACAAGAAAATCTAAATAGTAGATAATCATATCTGCAATCTTCAAAAAAGGTTTTGCAGCAACAAGTTTAAAGTAATATTTTATGTAAGAATATGATCAGGAATTGGGTCCTGATCACGAACTGGGTCCGTAACGGTACTTATAACCTTCGGTAGTTTCAAATCAAACAACCAGGTGGGGACTACTTTGCTTGCACCCCCCGAATTCTGCCTTAAAAATTTATTGAGTTCCCAGCTTGAATGGAAAATTTCTAATGAGGCCTTTTGAATATTTATGTTCATTACCAAGATTTAACCCAGGCACCTTACTTTTACAACCATCAGTAACGTAGACGAAAGAGAGTGACGTTAATCGCCTTTCGCCAACCGACGAGTTACTGCACACCTTTTTAAAGTAAAAATAAATTAGAAAACGAGAGGAAGGGTGCACTTCCAATTAATTTTCATTACTCGTCGCCTTCGCTGCTGTGCAGTGCGCGCCTAAACAAACAGAGAAAATCAAGCGCTTAATGTTGAAGTAACGAGTCTAGCGAGATGTGTGCGTTAAATGCTCCCGTGCGCGCATGTATCGCCAATCTTTTATGTTTTGCTCTCTCGAAGGCACTTGATTAGAGGAAAGTAAATATAATATAAAGAACGAGCCTTGATTTATCGAATAGTCTAAATGTGTGATAAACTTTTTTTGTTTCTTGTTCTTACTAGAATTTCAAATTACTCTAACTGATGGTAATTTGACGGCATTTAAGATAAAAAAATAGTTCACTTCACTCAAACCATTTTATTCCTTTTATTCGTGTAAGTATGTAGATGAGAAGGATCTTTTGCATCATCAAACCCTGCATTACCGTATAAAATAAAAGTACATATATGTATTACATATAATGTTATTGACATGAGCACCGAAAAATGTTAAGTTATGTAAACGACCTAATAAGTGCAAACAATACTCCTGAAATCGACTTTTTTGTGGAAAGTTGTATTTTAAACATTCTAGGATAATTTTAATAGTTTCACCCTACATTTAATGATGATAAAGCAGATACATTTTCTAAAGACTAACAGGATGGTACCGAATCCATCATAATAGTTATTTAACTTCTAAATTGCCCTTTTCATTAATTTTAATGGCATTAAAATATGATAATTTTATATGTATTACAATTTATGTAAATAAATTCTGTCATTTGAGAATTCATCATCTTTTCGTGCACTTAAAAACCTGAATTACGGCCTTCTGCGCAAGATATCCGCCTTAAATACGAAATCTGTCCTTGATTATATACATTTATTGGCGTAACAGGGTAATTACACCGCAACTAGCGAAATCCTCGCGACCGTGTTTTTAAGCGAACAAAAAGCGAGCAGCGAGTGGATTATCAAGGCTCCAGTTTTACCTTATAAGGACTTAAAACGCTTTTCCAGCGCGCGTAATTTTAAACTAAAAGACAAGCACACACACATACACACACACTCGCACACAAGTCACCTAACCCATATACACCCACAGCGTTCAGACCCCACAGAAAGAGCGCGGAAAGACCTTTAAAAGGGAGTGGGGGCAGGACCGAGTGTATATACAGCGTGCACCGTGTCCTTGCTCGCGAGAGAAGTAATTTTTCTTAAGCCACTGCTTAATTAAGTTCTCAAAGCGCGCGAATCTACAGCAGAGGCAGAGCACGATACAGCCCCCCACCAGTCTTTTCGCTATTAACTCGCCGAGTGCGCCGCGTATTTTTCAGCTGGAAAAGCCAGGAGCGTGTGGCGAAAAGGCTGAGAATTTTAGGCGCGCGGGGAAAAGCCTCCGCTACATCGTGCCGCTGAATTAAAGCGCGCGCTCGGGTGTGTGGGTGTGCACACACGGGCGTGGGCGCGCGGTAGTCGGAAATTTTCTCGACTCTCGTACATAACAGGGCAGCGCAGTCGTATACAAGCGGAGAGAGTGTCGGCAGTGGCTCGAAAGGGGGAGCAAGGTGGACGAGGCTGCTGCGGAAGCCTTTGACAGAAGGGTCCCCGAGAGAGAGAGAGAGAGAGAGAGAAGCTGAGTTTTAAATCCGAAAATGACACGCTGCGGATTTTTCAGGATAGCTGGGTACAGCCGGGGTGGAATGGTAAAGAGAAAATTGCGGACGAGCGAGAGATAAATAGAGAGAGAGAGATAGAAAAGAAAGAAGCAGGGGCTACAAGAAATCTTACTGGTATGATGTATTGAGCAATTTGTAGAATGTGATTGAATTAATTGCTGGCAATACGTGAATGTGTCAGTAGGATATTATATTTATTTTAATTACTTATTTGGATGAGAACCGTAATATTTTATTGAATTTGTGTTAGTTGCCCTTTTCACTACTGAATAATAACATTTCTTGAAGCTAAAAGTCATAAGATAATCTTGAAATTCATTAAAATTAAAGCGGAACCTGGTAGGACCATTACTGACATATTAATTAAAAACGCTGCCAACTGCTTTGGCACTATGCTTTCTCAAAGAGAATTTAATTAAAATTATTATATAAATAAGGAAAAGCTATGCAGTACCGCCTATCATGGTTATTTTCCTTTCAAAATATTTTTATTTACTGATTTGTACCGTACTGAAAAATGAATATTTTTCAATAAACAATTATCGTATGTATCGTATATCAGGGTGTCTTTAGTCAGCAATGTGTCATTGATTCAAAAATCTATTTTTATCTATAAAATCAAATTAAATATATACCTATAAATGATTGAATTATTGTTTCTTTTCTTTCATAGCAAAAAAATGCATAAGACACAAAAACGCATCATTTTTTAAAGTCACTTATTTAAAAATTTGACTACTATTTAACATATATTAGTTTACAAATTCCACCATTAAAATCGTATAATAATTATGATTTTTCTATACTATATTATAGATAGATACAGATTCAGCATTGCAAAAATAAATTATGTCATTATTAAATCATTTTTAAAACATCACAAAATAATAATATTTTGAATACAACATTATGTTTGGATTTTTTCATGCAATATAATGCGTAAAGTTGACTAGAAGTGTAGAATAGTAAATCTCATATATCATAATACTTAATTTCTACAAGAAAACGCACAACGATAAAGTTTAGAGGTGTCGTTATATACAGGGTGAAAAAGTATTGTTTAAATTAAATAATCTAATATCTCAGAAGCTTATGAACGTCTCTGAAATGTTCAGGGCATTACATCAAGTATCACTCAAGTTATCGTTGTCAAAAAGAAATGTATTTTTTTGACATTTTATTTTTTCTCTCAAGAAGCAA
The DNA here is from genome assembly GCA_949152435.1 of Gastracanthus pulcherrimus. NCBI lineage: Eukaryota > Metazoa > Arthropoda > Insecta > Hymenoptera > Pteromalidae > Gastracanthus > Gastracanthus pulcherrimus. Next base: position 37,610,044 of record OX424573.1, read on the forward strand.
ACCGTCGTATTATCTAAAAATTTACAGGAATATATCTGTATACGAAATAAGTATTCAATAAAAGTTTCACTGACTTTTATCGTATAGTTTTCGAATAATAAATGTTGGAAAAAAAATGTTCTCACAAAGTATAACAACTGAAAAACAGCTCATATAAAATCCTTTATGGTCCTAAAATGAAGGATTTTATGAATACTTTATTTTATAAAAAATTTGCTTTCCAGAAACCATTCCTGCATTGAAAAAAAAATAAAAAAAACCGAAATTTGAAAATTTTTAAATTTTGAAGAAGCAAAATTGTGAAAAAATGTCAAAATATTTCTGACTAACTATAATTTTAATCTTATTAGAATATCAATAAGAAGTTCATAAATGATAAATGAATTTGTAAAATCAATTTAATTAAGCATTTGTCAGTAGTTGGTAGCGTGAGTTTTATTTACTTTTAAAACACAAATTTTCTGATTAATTAATTTCTTTCTTTAATTATTTTCCGATAATATCATTTTTAATTTCTTCCAATTATTTTATTTTTTATTCATTTCTATGTTCGTAATATTTCTCTGCATTACTACCGCCACGAAGAATATTTGGTTATTGATCATGTATGAATAATTTGCATTGAGAGGCCATATGTGACGAACCCATACATGAACCACACATAATCTTCTTCTTTACTATATATGTATTATATTGAGAACGTTGAAATATTGATTAAACAAAAAATTAAAATATAGTCTATAATCATTTAAACTAATAATCTGTTTAAAAAATGATATTATATTAATCATACAAGCATTCACTGCTGATTATACAATAGCACACATAAAGCCATGAAACTGCATAAAACACAATGGACCCATATAATATCGAAAACCTACTATAAAAAACTTCTCTGAAACAAAGCCTTCTCCACCCCAAAACAAGAAAGCACAAGTTTTTACTTAAAATTTGAGCGACTCTTCAATAACATCCCGCGCTCCGCGACCTCCTATTTTTACGACACTTTTACTTTTTTTTTGCACGCCCTAAAGACCGAAAAACACTATAAAAAACACAAGCCCGGAGTGAAAGACGCGCATAAAGCTCGTAAAAATGAGCGTAGCCCAAATTTCAAAGCGAGGGCACGAGTCATCACGCACAAAAAAATAATATCCCAGCTCAGCAGCACGGGGAGAAAAGCAATAAAGGGAGAACGAGTAAAAGAGAGCGAGAGAGACGAAGATCATAGAAATCCGTGGCGAATTGCGGATACGCTGTATTTTGCTAGAGCAGCGGGTATAGAAGGGACAAGAGAGAGAGAGAGAACTAACTATAATGCCACCGCGGCCTATATATACAGAGGTGCGCGTGACTCACACACACATACACGCGGGGGCGCAAATCTCTCTCTCTCTCTCTCTCTCTCACCCCCGTATAGCCACTTTTCCTCGCTCGTTCGCTTTAACGGACCAGTAGCGTAATCAGTTCCGAGCAGCTACTGCCGAGAGAGCCGTTGATTTATGATGTATATCCCTTTTCTCTATATCTGGGCCTCTTGGCGCTCTGCGCGCGCCATTATATATGTCTAGCCGCGACCGGAGCAGTTACCCCGGTCTCTCTCTCTCTCTCTCTCTCTCTCTCGCTTTCTGTACTTCGTGTACGTGCAGTGGGGTGTTGCATTACAGTGCGTGCAGCGATATTGCAGGATGGTACGAGCTGAAACGCCGATTGATCATATAGAATTTTGCGACCGCTGGGCGAAAGTTTCAGGGAGATCGAAGGATTTGAGAGCAGAGGCGATGCGTGATGGGAAACGTTTAGATCTGTGTGATTGCAACGCGATGGGATCTTTCTTTGGGGAGAATGGGTTTTTTTTTAACAGGGTTCTCGGATTTCCTGCACTTGTTAATAATGGAGGGCTATCGCTGATGTTATGTGAGAATGGCGAGCGCCAACCTCAGGCCAGTAGATGGCACGAGCGAGAAAAGACTCCAACCAATGAGAGCGTAGGAATCACCTCTTCTCATTGACTGGAGTCTTATTTCACCCTGCTGCCATTTGGCAAAAATTTGCTAGGTCGCCATCTTCATAGGGAAATATATTTTCAGATTTTTCAATTGGAATAAAATACGATCGCCTAAAGTAACCAAAATATGTTTGGAAATAAGTAAAATTTTGCCTACTCTAGACGATTATCATATTGAATTTCAGTCATCCAAGTTATAAAGTTCTCGGAACAAGCTTCGAATAAATTGATTACATTAGAATAGTGTACAAAATATTGCAAAAGTTTACTGTATTTTCAAGAAATCGTGCAATATAATAGCTCTAAAACACATGACAACATTTTAAATTGCAAAATATCGCACGAACGATTACTTGAAAATTTCCAGAGAGTCGCATTAAGTTGGAACTACGTTCAAAAATTCGTGTTCCGTAATATACTTTCCGCCGCGTCCCTCGCTTTCCAACAAATTTAATCTCCGCCAAACGGCATTTTTTCCATCCACATCGCTCTTTGCAAAAGTCATCAAACGTTTCAATTTTCCAAAGTCTCGTGGCACACGCATACCGACCGACGATCACCCCAAGCCTTTTCTCCCCCTCGTGAAGCGCGTTATACAACGCTGTATACGGGTCTTCGCAGCGCGCACGCGCCGCACGTGACTCACGCTACAGCACTCGTCCGCATTTTATTCAAATCGCATGTCCTCGCAATTTGTCGCGCCTTCCGCGCGCGCTACATGTGCAGCGCGCCGCTCCGCGTCGAATTAGCCTTCACGCGTATCAAGGGGAAAAGGGGGTCGGAGGGGGGAAGAAAAAAAGAGAAAAATTAGATCTCCCTTTTTATCGTGCGAGTCGGCAGCCGGATACGTAATCCACTTTCGCGCGCTGAGCGTCCGCAGCGCGCGAGCGCACGCCCGGCGCGAATTACTTTTGCCCCGCTCGCCTCTGTAGCTCTATGCGCGTTTGCGTGTAATTTTAGGTCTTCAAAGGGTCGGGGAGGGGGGGGGCGGCTCTTTCATTAGGAGATATTGAAATCAAGCACACGGTGTTTTTTAACGCGTGAGAGAGACGAGCGCCGAGTTGGGATGTAGGTACGTGTGTGGAAGAGCTGCACCGAGAATCGTGATCAAGCGATTTTGGGTAACGAGTGCTGGATATTGCTTGTTATTTGCACAAAATGATTAACCATTCGACGCTCGCAGTGAATGGTATGCGCAAAACATCAAAAAGGAAAACAAGTATTTTTTCATATGTTCTGCGTAAAATATTCTGTTTTTTCCTATAGAAAAGAATTTAAAGAAAAATTTAGTTTCATTTTAATTGACATATTTGTGCTGCGCACTATTTTATTCAGTTCGAGAGTTATTGTATCTGAATTATAACATGTTGCTGATATTGAATGATTTTTCAGAGGGAAAGCATTTATATACCAGTTATTTAACAATTTCTCAGGATTATTTTTACTGTGCATGCAAATCCAAATGATTTATAAAATCCAAAAATACTTTTATTATTATTATTATCATTTATTATTATTGTTTATCCGATATCGAAATTCAAGTGAACATTGCAGAGGTCATTTAATGTCTGTACGCATTAGACCTGGTTTGTATACTGAAGAAAAAAAAAATAATTAAAAAAATAGTAATAAATAAAAATAAAAATAATAATAATTATTATAAATAATAATAATTTTTATGATAAAAATTACCGCGGAAAACTATATTAAAAGTAGGACATTCCGAATTTATGATAAAAGGTAACCCTAGCATAAAATTCTCTCTAAAAACTACTGCCTTAAAATATGGTGATTAGATTAAATTTATAAGCTCTATGCGTATAAATTTATTCAAAAACATTAAATATTCAAAAATATCGCAAATCAACGCTGCGAATAAAATTAAGTTTTGTTGTCTCGCGCGCGGCGCTCGGCGCATCTCGCCTTCGCAAATATTCTACATATAACCCCGAATATGCGCGCGAAATGTATTAAGCGCGTGATACATGTGTTAATGTTTACGAGAATTTTTATTTCACCGCGATTTACGACGCGGAAAAGAATTACCGTCGGCAGGAGCAGCAGCAGCAGCAGCTGTAATAATTGTAAACTCGCTCGAGGCTTTGTGCCGTTTAAATGCAGTCCGCAATGTGCGGTCGCGCAAACTGCAAGTCAGGAAAGCGGCGGTCGCGCCGCTGCGACAAATTGCAGCTTTTTAAAAGCAAATGCAGAGTAACGAGCGCGATAAATAATGATTTTCATTTCGCTTTATAAAATACCTACATCGCGGAGCCGCGCACAGATGCAGTAGCTCTCGCGGAGAGAAGCGAGCGCGCGCGCGCAATAATATAACGATGCGTGCGCGCGTGAGCTGCGGGTCGAGCAGTGACGAGCATTGAGACTCAATTTACGCTTGGGATGTTATGTACTTTTGTTCTGCCGTGTAGAGCGTATATTTTCAGTTGTAAATTATTAACGGAATACTTGTTTTGAATAAAGTATTTGTCTTTTTTATTTGTTTCAGATTGGAGGTTGAAAAGCCAAACTTTGAAGCCATTGTCATTCTACGGTATCATAAATCGTGCAAGACTTCCGAGACACATTTTTTTATCAATGAATATTATTGCTGTATGTAACACTAACAGAACTATATATAGTTTATTACTAATTTATACATTTCGAAATGGTTTCAACTAAAAACTCTGTAGTAATACCAATAGAATTTTGCTTAAGTAGCAAAATATTCTGATCCAATCGAAAGTATTCAAAACGGTTAACTTTAGCCAACAAATGATACTGCTATTTTAATCCAGCTCACCCATTAATAGTTTCCAGAGGAATGTTTGACTAAAAAATGATATATCAGTATCAGTGTACGCCTATCACTAGAATTTTTTATTTTTATGAAAACAGTAGTAACATCAAATTTTTAATTTTGATCTGAAACTATAGCTATATTTAAACATTATTAATAACCCTATTTTTTATGATTTTCTAAATCACAATTGCTTTGTATCTCTATTAAATAGAATATTTACCGAAAATTGGCAATCATACGGATATTACAGAAATTATTATAGTCTAAGTAATTTATTGTCTTTCTAAGATTTTCTATTGATTCTGTTATAGGTTGTTGTAATTTACTCGAGACAATTTACGTCATATGTGCTAGTAACCAATTTTAAATCAAAGCTGACGTCAAACTCGTTTATTTGAATGGTCGTAGTACTTTTAACGGAATTTTGATTAAAAGCTATGCTGGGCTCAATGAATTTTATATTTTAGTATCGTTATGTTTGCCAATTTTTCTAAAGTTCCATTCCAAACAGAGATTCAAAATAATTTTGGTTAATAAATATTTATAAACAATTAAGTTCATTGAAAATGTTCAAATATATCTTATTTTAGCTCAAAATTTCAGAAGCTTTGAGCCACTCTAGTGTATACCCTTTCATGGAACTTCGATTAAAAGTACTCCATCAACAACACTCGAACCGAACGAATGCAAAGCAATTTGTTTATTTCCAGGGAAACTCGAACAATACGCGCGTCACGACGACCAAGGCTTTCCAACGAATCGCCTGCATATTCGGCGAAATGAATTTAAACAAAAATAAAAAAGCCGCACGCAATTTGCACCGGAAAATTAAAGTTCGAAACAACGCGAAGTTCTTTCAGTGCGTAAACGAATGCCGCCGTATGCGGTGATTAATCTCGCTGCCCCTTTGAGCGTTTTTGAAAGCGAATATGTATACATGCGAGTGGTGCATTCCCTATTTGCCGGATAAAAGGGCCCACTGCTAGGCGAACGAGAGAAAAATATACTCACGTGTTCGTTTGTAGCAGGGGCGAGAGGAAACAAACTTCAAAAAGAAGCTTAATTTTCGAGTAGTGCAACGAGTTTGGTCGGACGCAGGATATATTCTACCAAAGAATATTCGCAAGTATTGTGTGTGCGAGAATTGAATGATTCTAAGTTATTTTACATGTATTTTTATTTTTTACCAGTAAATAAATTTGTCACGTATTTTTTTTGCTTGTGCTTTATAAATTTAGTCCTATTTTTAATAACCTAATTAATTACAGTTAATTTTTCAATTACACTTAATTTACAGTAATAATTACTAATTGTACATAGTATGTAATCAGAATGATATAAATACGACAATGAGTAATAATAATAAAGTAAAGCTCCCTCAACTTAACTTCAACTTACAATTTGCAAGACTCGTGTAATCCAAATTAAAAATTCTCCATAGTCCTCCACTACTAGACAACTAATATTAAAATTATTTCACAAAATTAATCACTGAACGTTTCAGGAGAAAAACTAACTTTTAACGTGTACTGTATAACCAACAAAGCCTTATAATATATTCTACTCCTCGTAAAATACTACCTTAAGAACATCATCCATCCCTGATTTCCTTCTCTGTGCATCTCGGAGCCTCGTTCCCACGCTCACCACAAATACGCACACACACACACACACACACACATACACGCGCAATAGATAACGCGCGTGTAATCCAGCGAGGTGCACACAACTCTCCGCGGCGGCGGGGCGCGTCATCCTCCGAACGCGAGAGCGCACGGTCGTAAACGCGACGACGCTCTAGCGAACTACATATTATACCCACTACCTAGATACAGCCCATTGCTGCAGTTAGAAGAAGAAGTGGAAGAAGAACACTCGACGATTTCCCGGGACTAAACGCGAGTTTTCGTCGCGGCGCGCGAATGAGAAGATCCTTGCCACCCGCAGGGAGGGGGGCAACAAAAAGTGCTCGTGATACTCTTCCTTCAGTTATATACCACCCGATGCTTTGTAACGCCGTGGAGGAGCACTCGAGTAAATCTCGGTTGCCGCCGAATTTTTACGAGCTCGCGCTTGGAGAGAGTCGCGTATATAACGCGGTGCACGCACTTTATTCGAGATTTCGAGCCTTCGTGTATTATCTAGAGTTTCTTGTCGCTGCTTCCCTGATGGCTGACTGTCGAGCACTTGAGGCTTTCTTTCGATCGGTTGAATTTTATATGGATTTGTTTTGTAGTGAATGTTCGCGGCTGTTTAAGCACTTGGAAAAAGAAAACACGTTTGTTTTGAGGGCTTAAGCAGAATGAAAATCCATTAGCGTGATAAATCAATGTTATTGTGAAGCCTGAATATCCTCTTTTGTGTAAGAATAGATGTTTAAGAATTCAAAATATGTTTCTTATTTTTTACACATTATGAAAATAATTTGTTGCACCTTGTACAAAATGTTAATTATTTTTAATGTGTGTAGTATTATGAACGTAATTAAAACAAAACAGCTTTCCAGTAAATTTTCCTGTATAGTATTTAGAATGAAAGAAAATTACATTATTCTGAGACGTTCATGAAAGGGATTCAACTCATCTTTTATTATAGAAGATTATATTTATAGGGTAGAGTGTCAAAATGATAAGAATAAATGTACTTTGCTTTGACACGCTAAGAATAAAGTATACGAGTATTATGTAGAAGGACGAAAACATTAAATCTATCTTCATCAGCACTCACTAGAAGTATATTGGGAAGCCTTGGATCCAAGGTCACTAGTTTTCATAAAACTCTGGAAGCTGTTTTCTAGTGACAAAATAATATGAAACTCAAATGTATCCTTATAATAGTATGTAATAAACCATGATAAACTTAGCAGTATAAGGTATTGTTTAGTATTTCCTACACAAAAATAACAAGAGTAAAAATATATTTCGATACTTGATTGAACTGGAATATTAAATGGATATTAGCAATGGGAAAAAATATTGAATTTTTTAGTTTTAATTGAAAGTTTAGATTATGACATAACTATTAAGTGAAGTTTGATTCTTTTTTTCAGAAAGAGTTAAATAGAAAAAGTGTAAAATAAGTGAAAAAAGATTCTACTATTATAGTTTGAATTCAGGAACGATAGGAAGAAAACAAGCTTTTTCAGAGCTGTAGAAGTACGATAACTATGAAATTAGTTCAATGGAATTATGCATGAAAATGATTTCACAACGATACAAACATTGATATTGGGATCGAGTTTGATCTTCGCCACCAATGAACCCTGAAGCTTAACAATAATCCTCTATGTATGAAAAGAGTAAAATTGGGAGTATCACAAATCATCGAATATCTTCTGTAGAGGTGATTTGGACATTCTATTTAAACGAAATGTGACAAAAAAGATGATGTAAAATATCGCGTTACTTTTTTAGAATAAAAAAACTTTATCTATATGTAGTAAAATGAGCATTTATTGTTCATTTTATTATAATTTAATTTAAATACTGAATAAAAAACTGTTTATTAAAGAGCTTTTATTCGTGCCTAATTTAAAAAATGTAGGCTTTCAATAAAACATATTTTCTTAAATAATTAAATCAAATTAAATTCAATCGAATGAAATCAAACTAAATTAAATTAAATTAAATTAAATTAAATTAAATTAAACAAGTGATCGATTTACCCCGGATCCAAGTATAAGCTCAGCTCTCCCCAGCTATTGTTTAAAATTTATTTTCTCGTAATAGACATTACTTTCCTAAACCAAACACAAACACTCATCTTTCAATTACAATAACAATAGTTTTTGAATGCCCCGCAAATAACCAACTGCACGTATTAAAGTTACTTCCTATACGTTAAAAGTTATTCAAAAACGTCGGCACCAGCTCACTCCAAGTCAAGCAAATTATTCAGTACTCACGATAACCGTCTACCACTCAACCTTTCAACTCTCTCGCCGCCAAATTATCCCCAAGAAATCCTCCCCCACTGCCTTCTCACTCTCTCACTCTCTATTTATCTCTCCCTTGCTCTCACTTTTAGAGCGCAACCGCATCGTGCCATCGCAGCACTTCGGCATTTTCATATTTAAGAATTCGACGGAGCCCTCCCCCTCCATCGCGAGTGCTCGCAGGGCACGCGAAATCCCGCCTTAGCGCCAGCTCGTCCCCTGCATTCTCCGATCTATATAACGTCGTCTCTCGGCATCAATCACGCGTCGTCTTCGCCGTCGGCGCCTCGCGGTTATCGTCGCTTCGCACGGGAAGCGAGTTTCGCGGTTCGCAAAAGAGAAGTAGGAAAAAAACACACACACACACACACATATATATATATATATATATATATATATATATATATATATATATATATATATATATATATATATATATATATATATATATATATATATATATATATATATACATATATAGGTATAGGTATATATAATAAAAGGTGCGGCAGTCGCGCGCGAGTCTACTGTGTACAGAGAGGCGGGATGTCACGCCCGCGATTTCCCGTCGCGCAAGCTGGATTTTCGTCGGGCGAAAAACGGGTTTACGGCTTGACAGCGACTCGAGTTTTCTCTCTGGCTTCTGCCTCATATATATATGTGTGTGTCTATACACACGTACATATACATATACAACCACAGTAACCACACACACACATGTATATGTAGTATGTAGCGCGCGCGTATGGCTTTTACCCCCTCGCCACTATAACCCAAATCCCGCCAGCTCGAGACTCACTCCCTCTCTCTTTATCATCTCTCTGCGCCACCCTTCTTTTGTACGGCTGTGCTCTATCTATACATCTTTATCTCTCTTTCTCTCTCTCTCGATATGTGGCAATAAAAATCAAAATGGAATCTTTTCCTTGATTTCACTCTGTCCGAGCTTGGAAGCGTATGTGCATGTGTAGGTGTGTTTGTGCGAGGGAAGGGGGAGGAGGGGGGTGGGTAGACGCCACGTTTTATGCGTCGCTCATAAAGCCGTCCGAAAGCCGAATAAAATCCGGAGCTGGCGAAATAGCTCAGGAAAACGGGCCGGAATCGAGGGTAAAGTCCTCGCTAAGAAGCCCCGGAGTGATATCCGGCTGATACACATGCAGGAGGTATATACAGCGTTCCGTGGATCCGAGAAATTATTAAGAAACGTCAGGGACAACGTGGTCGCATTTTTTAATTGTTCAGTTTTGAGTAAGAATTGAAGGACGATTTTAACACAGAATGGCATATCATTGATCTTTAATGAAAGAGAAAAAAAATTGGATAAATAATTTACTAAAATTTTGAATTAGTTAATTAGTAAAAATAAACGATTACACTTTTGATAAAAGTGTATATGCCACAGGCAGATTTACACGGCAGAAGATATTAGAAACTCAAACACTTTTTACATTAATTTCACTTTATTTTGTCGAATCGCGAAAACTATAACGTGCTTACGTATCTATGTCTAAAACAATACTGAATCGCATTTTATTGAATAGCAGATATAGCAGTCTCGTAACGCTATTTATTTGTACACATTCACGATATATTAACATAAGTAAAAACTCAAAAAATATTCTAATTGATATTTGAATCTTCAAGATTCGTGAAATTTTGGAACATAAATATTTTTACAATTATTATTGAACGAGGTTATTTATTTATTAAAAAATATATTATGTCTGTCCATAACAAGAAGGATTTTATGTAATTTTCTGTAGTAATTTTGTTACGCATATAATACATTAGTAATATGAAAATGTAACTGTATAATAAGTTGCTTTGCAAAGGGTCTCTAAAACGTTCTGTATAGTTCAAACGCGATAACGTTCTCAAGTTTCTTATGTATATGTTTGCGGCGGTCGTCGGCGGCGACTTTTGGCGGCGCGAAAAGCGACTCATTTCTAACTCAATAAAGAATGACGCAGACGCCGATGTACTTTAGTCCTTGTACGGAACAGCAGTTTCAACGCGCGTTGTAACAACCCGGCCAATGTATATAATAATAACTACACTGAGATGCATAAAGTATAGCTACTACACCCTGAGTGTAGCTAGGATGCAGAACATTGACATGGTATGGTAGCTAGCTCGGAAAAGGTGTAGTAGCTGCGCATTTTTGTGTGGCCAGCGCGCCTTTAAGCGCAGTAGCAACACCGTCGCGAAGACTATTGTTGAATCCTGCAACAGTCTGACGTTTGTTCTCTTCTTGACGTATTTTTACGACGCGGCATTCCGATTTCAAAATGTATTTTGTAATTAATGGCGAAAGTTATGTAGTAGACATTTTTCTCGAATAATAAAAACTTCTATAATTGTAATATATATGCACAATTTTATTTGAATAAAGTTTTTGATATAAAGTTTTTTTTTACCTTTTTAATTATTTAAAATAATTTTAAGTAATAGTTATTATTATTGGTATATTATTTAATATAACCACAAAATGTCTTTCAATACATTGATTTATTAAATTTTGTTCAAATAAATTATTTTCACCACGCCTATTGAGTGCGCACCGTTCATGACCAACGTTTGCTTCCCCTTTATTCTTTTCCGGCTCACTCTATAGACCGCCAGGATAGATCGCTACTATCATAGAGTAATGGCAGTAGCTACACTTTCTCCCACTCAGTGTACTTTAAATACAAATTGTGCATCAATTATTTTAACAACATTCTTCGTATAATTACGTTCCGAACAAATTTATTAATTGTATCCTCCAATTTCTGACGTTATCTTATACCTCATCTCGAGTTTAAGCCCAATATTAAGCCATTGAAAGAGTACCTAAAGATACGCTATCTCATAATTTCAAACCACTACGATAAAGGTACAGTTTGTCTTAATTCTCTAAGAATAAAAAAATGTAGAATTATCAGGTTCTATTCCGCCACTCCTTATATTAATATATTTTTCAAGTATGTGCTATACGTATTTTATATGTACAAAATTCTTTATGTTCAATGTATTTTCGTAGTCTGGGAAATTAAAAGAAAATATGAATATAAATATTTTAATAGTAAGACATAAATTTTGTTAAATTTTTTGGTTTTGCTGGATTTCAAATAAAAATCTTCTTTGTAATCAAAGATTCGAGAAATAAGACATTAGTAAAAGCCAGTTGCGGACACTCGCACCTCAACTTTATCCCTCGTTCGTTTTTAATGCATTTATTTCATTTATATTTTACTATTTGTATTGTTTAGAATGATATTGTTATTGCAGCCTTCTTTATTACTAGATGAGGAAAATGCAAATAAGACATAAAAGAATAAAAATGTAGCTATATACCCATAAATATTTTTCAATGTCCTTATTAAATATTATCAAAATGATAAGATTTATCGTAATATATGTTCCCATGAATAATAAAAGTATCAGAAATAACATTTGAAATGAAATAACGTAATATATTTAGCAAGAAAAAGAAGAAACATACTTCCTCCGCGTATTCTGGAAATAAAAATATTAGCGTACGTAGAGCGCAGTAAAAATGAAGAGTTCTTATTTTTATGCGGAACGATATTTTCCGAACCGCGAAAGCGCAGGCGAGCTCGAAAATCTTTCCGCATGTCTATTCATTGCCTCGAGTGCGATTTTTCTTGCGGGTAAAGGCAAACTAAGTCAATTGGATATTCCGATAAAAATGTACGTTCGCGCAGCTCTCGAGCGAGGGCAATCCCATTCGGGCGAATTCTCTCTCCGAAATTGACGATTTAAAACGTCCGACTTTAACTGACGATGGATTAAAATGAGGCACTTTAATTTACAAGAAAATTCGATAAAAATCACCGAAAACGCGTGCGCTTGCACTTGCGCGCGCCGAGCCATTAGAAGATGATTCGCCAAACTTTATGACCCGTTCAATCGCACGTGAAATTATGCGGCCGTGCAGAGGAAAAATTTGCCGCGTACTTTTTCCCGACTTCATCGATGTTAGCCGTTTTAGATAAAGCATTATATATAGCGAAATCGGTTTTCGCTTTGGGGAAAAAAGACCTACATAAAATCGAAATAAAACAGTTAAATCGCTGAAAAGCTGACATTGTTAAACCCGCGCAAAGCGCTTAAAATGACGCGAAATACTGGGTGGTAAAAATTTTAACGACCGTTTGAACTACCCGCTTTCTTTCTCAACTGCCCTTCACACGACGAAATGGCGCCGAGTTTTTACCTTTTCAAATTGATTTCCGTTTCATTGATTCGCGCGTATTATGAAAAAGACCGGATTCTATACAGTCGGCGCGGCGCGGCGCACGCTCGCGCGCGAACAGTCCTAAAGGGAGGAGTATAAAAATTCCATTAATTTTATCGACACGTAATAAAAATAAATAAAAGGAAAAAATTTCAATTACAGTCGGGCGAATCACGAGCATTATACACAAGTACGCCTTTGTTACGTGAAATCGAATGACGAATGCCGTTTCTATTATTATCAAGTGCGTTGCTAGTGCTTTATACCTATGTGCGAGTTCAATGTTTTACACCTGTATATAATTTTACTTTAAATATATAGTTGAAAATTAAAATTAGTAGAATTATTCGTAATTGGAATATTTTCATTAAAGTAACGAAGCATTCTTTTCTGGTTTTCAGCATTACATATATATATATAATCTTTTTTTGTAAAAAAAATCGACTTCAATATACAATCAATTTGAATGTTACTTTTTAATACATGTAATTTTATTCCGATGGAAATGTTCATTACGCTCATATATTTTATGAATAATATCAGAATTGTTCTCGATGTTAAAATAATACACCTGGACACGTTGGGATCAAATTTGCTGTTTACACATGCGTAATTTATATAAACGAAAGTGATATATAATACTTATAGATTGTATAGAAAATGCATTCAACATCTTTATATTATATAGATTGTATAGATATGTTATTATGATATGTATCAGTTAAATACAGTCTACATGTATATAATCTCGTTATATATTCAGAAATATATAATATGTACGTCGATAAATGCTGAAAACGTATTGAAAGAGTTCATTTACTCAATCTCTTTGTTCTGCCTGCGAATTAATATTTTCAGGAATAACAGTCACTCGAATTAAATTAATTAAATTAAATTAGTAAATTATAATAATAAATTAAATCGTGTAAATAGACTCTTGAATTTACAGCGTTTCCGCTTCCGTTTAACGATACACCGTGTCACCATCGAAAGCACCTTTTTCCTCCGCACTCGCCCACACTATAGGTATTTTTGAAAAATCCGACGCGCATCGTAATTCCCAACTCGAAAAAGCTCGCAAAAAAAGCTCTGAAAAAACCTTACACGGCATGTAATCTGTTCACGGCTCGGCTACGCGCAAATCAGCAACAACAACACTACTAACGCCGCCGTGAGTGTGAACCTGAACATCGTTAAAAAAAAGCGCACACACACACGACAACAACGCAGTATCCAGACACGACTCACCAAACTGAAAAAAAAAGACAAAAGAGAAAAAAGAATGAAGAAGCAGCCAAGCAGCCATCGAACCATGGCCCAATATCGGCGCCAACAAAGCAGCCAGAAAAAAAGAGACCCTTCGCGTGCCTGCGCGGCGATCCATTCGCCATTTTGCCTTCTCTTTTTTTTCTCTCTCTCGCTCGAAAAACAAAGAGCCGATGCGCACAAAACACCTCTTAACTCCGCGAGAGGCGGAGGCACGCGGGGCACTCACGCGCGCGTTCTTCCCGCACGGCTCCCCCGCGCAAAAGGGAGAACACATCCCCCCTGCCGCAGCACGTGCGAATGCACGCATAAATCGAAAATGGAGAGGAGAAAAAGGAGCGCAAGAGATACAGAGAGAGAGAGAGAGTGAGAGAGAAACGAGGTCGACGCGGAAAAACGGCCGATGCACTTCGGCATGAGCGAAGCTGCCGCCGGCGGCGGTGGCGTGTGTGTATATAGGTAAGTAGAAAAAGGCGCATCGCTGCATGCATGCTGCTCTGCATTATAGTGCACAGGCCACTCGCGGCGAGCTGCAGTGGAGTATGTGTGTGGTATAAGCGTGGGTATGTAGTGTATACGTATGCGCGTAGACGATATTGTATACACACACGTGGCCGAGCGCGGAATTCGCGCGCTCGGGAGAGCATCTTTTGCATTATATGCTGTACGCGCGCTACTTCGCGGCGGCTATTCCTCTGTGCGTGCGCGCGCGTGTGTGTGTGTGTGTACGTGTGTGTGTGTGCTTGAAAATGGGCCGTATAGTGCCGCGGGCAGACATCGGTGGTACGAGAATTTAAAAGCGTGGTAAACTCGGTGAACTTGAACTATTTACTCGCTGTGGGAAAAGAGCTTTTAGACATCGACAGTTGATTGTTCGTTCGTTATTCGTTGCTAGATTAAAAAGAAATAATTTCATTTGGTTTTCACTTTCTTTTTTATTTAATCCACATTTTTCATTTGGCTGCAATAGTATAGGTTTTCAGTGAATAACCCTTTAACGCCCAGACGTCCATATATGGACGCCTATATTTGGGGCTCCACCAATAACCAAATAATCAACAAAAAATTATGGTTTCAACAAAGTAATGCGTGTGGAGAAAAAGCAATGCGTATGGTGCTACAGACTTTTCTATAAAAACACATAAATAGCACATTTTTGGTAATTCTTTCGATGGATATTTATTTAAGAACACTCAAACTAACGATCTACGATCCAAATTAGTTAGTTATCCAAATTTAATTAAGTTAATACCAGGAGGATTTATATAGTTGTTTTTAAAGACCACGTCTTAAAATCATATTTAGAGCTTAGTTTTGCTTTAGTAAACTGTTTATAGAATCTAAGTTTGAGACCATTATAAGCATAACTAAATGCAAAAAGAACTTTCTGCGCTCTTTTAAGATATTCTGGGCCATAAAGAGGAGACGCATCACTATCTAGGCTCACTAAACAATATTAATGTTTAAATATTGATTAATTTTTCCGTAAAATATATAGTTTTGTTGAGGTATATGAATTTATGTAGGAATCGTTTTTCTTTTTTGATTGGTTAATTATGCTTTGAGACTTAATTTAAATTAGTAAAAAATAAAATAAATTAATAAAATAAAATAAAATTAATAAATAGAATAAATTTTAAATATTTAAAATCTTCAGTACAATTGTTCTCTTAAAAATAAGCGAAACCGAATTTTAAGGAAATTTAAGACGTTTATTAGAAAAATGTTACTACTGTAAAATTCAATTATTTTTTAATATTTCATATTCTTTTCCGCTTATTTTTAAATGAATTATGTTTAGAAGATTGCTCGAAATTTTCAAGTAAACCACTGAAAATTACTTCTACAAACATGTACCAGCTAAAGTAAAATTTGATGCTAAAATTTTCATTTCAATGTCTTCAAATATTATGGATCAACAAATACGAACAAGTTATTCCTACACCCAACTAAAAGTACATAAAAATTATATATAAATATATAGAGACAAAACGTATATATACCTATATATAATTACATATGCTTATACCTATATGATTATTTATACTAATATATGAGTATATGTGATTATATATCATCATGACTTTTACTCCGACAATTCATAAAATACGAACCGTATTTTTTATAGTAATGATCAAATTTCGACTGTGTATGTTAAAAACGGAAGAAATTGGTAAATCTTTGGATATTTGTATTTTTTTCTTCTAATTTTAATAGTCATCTGTCCTCTTAACAATTATATTTCACAAATACATGTTAACGGTGGAGATTCTAATTTGGTGGAAAAATGTATTTTATATTTTTCGTTTGAATATTTTTAATTGAACTTTACTAAATTCATGATAACAGATTACATTTTCAATGAATATACAGCGAGAAATTAATATTTATATTTTAAATATGTTCTTGCTTGGCATATCAATTTGATTCAATATTTTTTTTCTTTTTTTACAAAACATTCGAAAATGTTTATCCCTTTGAATATGTATGAGACTCATCATACAAAAATACGATAAACTATTTTCGCTGAAAAGGATTTATTTATATTTATTCTTTCAAATTTCGATACGAATATAATCCTAAACTCAAAAGTTTCAGTTCAATTTAATTAAATCCAAAAATAAACACTCATACATCCCATATATTCAAATTTCCACAGTAAACAATACATATATTAATACAATGTCGCAGAAGACGAGTTGTACACGCTGATAAGTCAGGCACTCGTCGTGAAATCACGTATACGTATATATTACACATAACTCAACGTACTTGTAAGAACCGTCTATGCACTATACAAGGTACACGCATATCCCGCAATATATACAAGTATTACTTCTACACACACACATACGCCTACATACATATACTTGCACGCACACACAGGCTGGCTCGGACATTGTGCGTGTAAATGTGTTTTTCGCGTAATCCTGCCCGGGAGGTACATAAGCGCGCCGCGCATTGATGCGAAGAGCCGTCTGACGCTGCTTTATACAGCTCTCCGTCGCGGCGCACATATATATAACACACCACAAAGAGAGCGAGAGAGAGAGAGAGAGAGTAGATTGTCCTGGCGTAGTTTCAGGTACGAGAGCCAACCGTCGCGTCGAGCGCTAGCTCAAAGCGCGGAATTCAGGGGGATGAACTGTACGAAGGAGGGCGACGCGCATCCCTCGCGCCATCCCCACTCTCCCATTTCGCTCCACCTCGGTTTCTCTGTGTCTCGAGGGAGTTCATTCATACGCCGCGGTGGGTATTAAAAATCTCTGGGAGCGAGAGAGAGAGAGAGAGAGAGAGAGAGAGAGAGAGAGAGAGTACGCACCGGAACTGAAGAGACGTACAATTATTATAATCACTGGCAGTCGAGGAGAATTTTCTCGAGGTCGTAAAGCTCGAGAGGTGAGAGAGTTGTATAACGTTGTTGGACTGCGATGTCTATCTTGGGACGCGAGTCTTTTATTACGACCGAGGCCTGTCGCTTCATCAATTTTTGAATTAACGCTTATGCGGGTATTTGTATTCACGATTGTATAATTGTGGCAGTTTGTTGATCCCTTCGTGGGGGATGTGCACACATATAAGACAAAAATTGTATGGCAATAACAAGTGAGTCGAGTTGTCTGGATGTTTCACTTAAATAAATAATTATCACGCTCTTTTTGTAGACAAGCCAGTATATAGAAGCATTATTTGAATATCATTTATTATTTGCCATTGATTATATTCGTAACCAAGCTAGGTAAGTTTAGTATTGTACATTTAGTATTGTAATATGTAGAAGCATTTGTTAACACAAAAGTAGTTTTAATATAATACTTTCTTGTTAGTTGACAAAATTATCTAGTATTTTTTCTTCGCTGCTTTGGAACGAACCATAAAGAGGAATTATATGATGAAATGTAGGTACAATACAAAGAAAGTAAGTACTAGCCACAAATTCCCCCTCGTAATATCTCCGTACAATGAATCCCCCTAACGAACCCAAAAGTGATGTGTGTGCGTTTTAAGAGGGGATCATCCCTCCTTTTTCGAAACCAGTGCACGAGAGTGTCTTCACAGAACTACTGCAATACATCATGCAGCTGTATGCAGAAACAGGTTAGTCTTACGCACAATGGCTTTGTAATATGAATCATATGCCAAGAGCACTCAAATACAAGAGGTTTATCGCCTTTGGAGTAAAGTCAAATACCTATGAAACTGGAACACGTACTTCAGAAACGTTTATTCACAATAGAGACTCTTTTATTTGTTTACAGCTTTATTTCTTCCGCTGTTCTTCTCTGTAATTTGGTAATTCGGTTTACATCGTATGTATATAAAATAAAAAAATTAAAAATTATTTTAATTTTTTTATATAGTTATCTACATTAATCTAGATCAACATCGTGTATAGAATATTGTCAATTACTGCTGTTATTATAATAATCTAGTAACGATATCCAGTACAATGAGAGAAATATTTATAGTAAGAAATTTAGATTAAGATCTTTATTTTGTTGCAATGACCAAAATTAAATGGACAATTTTCACGAAACTGTTAGTTTTTGCTCAGCTTCGTGTCTCTACACTTTGTTGTTTACGGCTTATATGTCCATTTAAGGGTGCATATTATTGATTTGATAAGTGTATTTAGGTGTAATACGTCGATTTTATAAATAGAAAAATTTATGGACATGAATGTTTGATGTCACGGAGCTGACCATTTGTGCATGGAACACACTTTCACTCATTTATTTTGGAGATGAAAATTAAATATTCAATAATTGTGGTTGAGTACAAAACGTTCACATTTACATACATTTTGAGGAGTACTATTTGAAAATTACTTAAATCTTACATACAGGTAAATATAGGTACCTCAATCTCGACTATTCGAGTTACTGTAAATAATCGAAAGAAAGCCTTGCAAAACATCATCTCCGTGGAATCTTTACTATTTCACGATGTTACGAGTGAATAAAGTATTACAGAAATTAAAATAATTCATTGTAATTCAAAGTTTAATTTTTAAAGTAGATGAATCTTTTCTGCATTCGATGGACTTCTGATTTTCACTTCCGTGAGTTCATATACTTTGTTACGAAATAATATAAGTTATATGAAAATATGATACAATATATTTATATATTATATTGTGATTTATATATTTAATTTATAATATAAATATATAATATTTATATTATATTATTGTTTACGGAGTTATGTGTTGTATATTACAATATAAAGATATTATATATAATATAATATATTCATATAATATATACATACACCATACTTCCTCATCGCGTGTAATGCTTCCACTCGACATTCCTTTCTCATCAGACACCTCCTGCAAATCAATCCAGCCGTTAAATAATAAAAAAAAAAGAAAATACAAGAGAGAAAAGCGAAATCCAAGATCCATCATCACCCCATACACACTCCCTTTCTCGAGGCATGCGTACATTGGCCCGGCTCAAAGCACGCGGCGGCCTCCCGTCTCTATATACGCATAAGCCGCTATGCACGCACAGCGGCAGCTCCGACGGATTCTCCTCCCTGGGGCCCATACAACACGGCTCCGACTAAAAGGCTCGCAGCGCGGATCCTTTAAGTAGCGCGCGGCGCCGTTAAGGTCGTTATAATGCGCGCGTATAAGGTATACCTTGGCACTCGAACGTGCCAGCCCTGCGCGCACGAGAAGCAAGGGAGGAAAAAAAAAAGTGGAAGCATAGCCGTCGTTACGTAGGTTTTCTCTTTCTCCACGACGAGGCTTAATGCACGCGTACATTTGCACGAATACGGCGGGATAAGTATGCGCGCGGGGGTGTGCGTAGCAAGCAGCGTCTTCTCGTTTTGCTATTGAGAAACGCGCGAGACGCGTGTACAAAGGCAGAGCGATCGTCATTTTGCACTTTGCGAGGCGCGATGCGCGCGCCGAATCGCGATGAAGGGCCGTGTGGCGGGTGAAGAGCCTGCGAGGCACTTTTCGGCGCGGCGGGCTTTTCTTTGGCCCTTTTGGACTGGTATTGTGCGCGAGGGAAGGAGCTGAGTGACTGAGCATTTGACGGTTTTAGGGAGATCGCGCGTAAGGTGCGAATGTGAGAGCAAAGTGTCCATTGAGAAAGGGTGACACTGGTAAAAGTGTGTTCCTCCCATCCGCCATGTTTATTAATTGCACTCGGGAGACTGCATTGTATATATGTGAAAATGGATAAGTTGTACACCGCCAGAGGGCGCATGATAAATTTAAATTCCGAATAGTATTTCAGGGCTTGCTCTTCGACGATAAAGTTACAAAAAATGGCGAGAACGATGAGTAAGTTATGAAATACGGGACAGCGATGCATTACAATGGGAAATAAAGTAAATAAGTTAAGATAATTCCTTTCACGCAGGTACATATTGTGCATGTGCATTTTTGGAATTCAGTATTCCTTTGTCTTGGTAAGGTTTACTCTATGCATAGCTACTGATGAACAATTAATGAATATTTTTGGTTTTTATGTTTCAGATAATTACAATCGAGGCTAAACCGCGCGCCATTTGACACCCGCAAAAGTTATGCCATTACTCCAGCATTCGAAAATTATTGATTACTTTGATTTCAAATTAAAGATCGAAGTCTTAATTTTATTGCCATTTACCATATTATAATTTTCAAATGATAATGAGCTGATCATATTATAGCAAAATTTTGCATGATTTTATTATGCGTAAGTTACACTGTGGATATCCATACAAAATTTCTGAATATACATATTTTATAGTGACCGGCATCATTGACGACGGGGTCCGTGGTTGTTTAGATGAACGATAATTTGGTTGTTTCATGATTTTTTTATATCACAGTCTGATAGATTATAGCATACTTCCTTTGTAAACTTTTCGAATTATTGCAATACGAACAGAATTGAAAAAGATACAGCGCTTCGAAAATCCACGTACCGCCATGGTTCATACGCTGCGTCTTTGAAATTGCATGAATCGTGACGTCATAAAGAAACTATCGATAGCTGTAACTCTTGTAATTCTCGTTCATTTTGTAAAATTCAAACAGATTGGTCAATCGGCTTAAATTCTCTATCGAAATCATCGATACCGCCGAAGAAAAAAATAAATATGAAACAACCCAATTCAAGATAAGAGGCGCTGGGAGTGAGAACAACTTGGATGGGTGACCGTTTGGGAACTCCGCCTCGACGATGGTGGTTCCGCAGATGGGATACCAAAATTTAGGTGTTTCTTGTGAAAGTGAAAGATACTTAAGTTTGACTATATTGTCGGCTTATTCCTAACGCGCATATATAGAGTTTATTGCCGGTGCAAGTTGTCCAGACGCCATAAGACAGTATGAGAGTATTGGTACGAGTACGAGAACAATTGGTTCATGGGGGATAAACAAGGGTTGGATTAGAAACACGGGCATCCAGCGTTAATACAGCGTATGGATACAGCGTTAAGAGGTAAAATGTTCATGTACGGTCGAAATAAAAAAGAATATATTTAAGTCGTAAAACATCAACTATGTTAAAATATCTTGTTTGATAAAACAAAAAAAAGAGTTAACACTTATTTTGTATACTTGGTATCTATTCATAAAAACGATTTGAGATTACATTTTTATAGTATTTCAATCTTCCTCACTTCCACTCTTCTAATCTGCGTTTTTCACCTCTGATCCTTTCTTTCCAACAATAAAACTGGGATAATCAGTGTGCTGTTAGCTTTTTGTGTTTCCTAGCTTTGTTTCAACTTCAGTCCGATGGAGGTAGATAAGAATGATTTGAAAAGGTCGAGACGATTTAGAGGATATTGTTCCTGCAGTCTACACAAAAAGACTATTTGTAATCAAACCAGACTCGCGTTAATTTCCTGCGTTCGGGGCTCCAGAATCCAGCTGCGCCATTCCGAGAAATCGGATATAGGTAAAAGCTAGCCGCAGACTCTTCCCGCCCCTCATTTGCTTATGCTCTAGTTAAAGTCGTACTACACTAAAGTTGTCTATATTAGTAATTTGCTGCAGCGGGCGGAAAGATGAGGACCCGCCCATGTGTGAGTGTATAAGGGGGCATCCCTAGCAGGAAATTAAAGCGCAAGGACATAACACGCGAGACTACTGTATTTATGTTATTTGTTCAACGTAAAACAATCTAGGAGAATTTTCTTTTAAAAGTTTTCTTGGGATTTGAATAATAATTGCAATGCAATAAGAGGTCAAATTATGAAAAGCAATTATCTTGTAAAAACTAATTTCGTAAAGTGAAATACAAATACAAATTTTTACATGAAATTTAGAATGTTTGTTACTTGAAAATATTTGTTGTTTCAATTTGTTGTTTTTTGTTTTCAATAAAACCAAACCAATGTCATGTATAAATTAAATGATTATATATCATATTCAGATAAAAGATAAACATTTTAGAAAATAGATACGACAAATGATTTTCTAATTGATTAAGTATGAATAAAATTTAGTAATGCTTTCAGTTTTCTAACTACTCTTGAGTAAAAATATGGAATAATACAAGTATAAATAAACTCTATATATAATAATTAAATAATTTTTATGTTTATAATTTACATTTATTTGTCTAACAGTCATTCACTGTTATGCGGTCAATTACTGGCCGGTTTATCCTAAAGTTAAATAGTTATTTTTGAAAATTTTGTAGCAGAATATGCTTCCGGCGAGTAACTGATTTTTAGAGTGTAGATTAACAATATATTTCAATTTCACATGATTCCCTTAAATTTCTCTTTTATTTCTTAAAAGAACTACCTTAAACGCTAATCATTAATTGCCAAAGTTTCACAGATATTAATTTAAACCATCCAGAAAGTAACTTTAAGTTAACTTCTAAGTAACTTGAAATCGTATTTACTCCATCCTTTCGTAGTGTATTATGATTTTTGAGATGATTTTAGTATTAGTGTAAACAATAACAAAAAGTATTCACCCAATATAAATAAATTGAAGTAAATTATACCAGCACAAATATTTCACTAATGTGGTAAAAATGTTGTAAATATTCCATATTAAATAAATTTAATTTCTTAAAATTTGAATCATATATAACATTGCATGAAACTCAAAAGGCAAAATAAATACACCAATCTCGCCATGCAAAAAACAAATAACATCAGCGCAACTATTTCCCATCGAAAAAACAAAGCTCTAGCCTTTCTAAAAGAAAATAAAAGAAAAATAAATAAAGGGACAGGATTACCATCCACTTTATAGGAACATCGCGTACAGACACTTTTTTCCCGCGCACGTTGCACAGCGCGCAGGGCCTCTCTATGTACACGTATATCCCATATACGTACTTTTCTCTCCCTCTCTCTTTCTCTCACGTCGACGAATGAATGACAAATCCAGGCGCGACCTTTTTGCAGTCTCACATGCGCTACTACTGTATAACACCATATATATATATATATATATATATATATATATATATATATATATATATATATATATATATATATATATATATATATATATATATATATATATATATATATATATGTGTGTGTATATATATATATGCTTCGCGCACTCGATGGCTTCGATATGCTGCTGCTGCTCTTCGATTGCGATTCGCGCGCGCTTTATACCATCCGGCACTTTGCAAGTGAGCTCGGCCCTTTGAATATCGGATTTCTTATTTTTCCTCTGCGTCTCTCCTTTTTTTCTCTCTCTCTCTCTCTCTTCCCTCTCCCGTGCGCTCGCGTACTCTTTGCGGCTCGGCAGTGGCTCGCCCCATGCAGCATCGCGGGGTAAAGAGAGAGGCTATAAGGTTGTGTATAAGGTGATATAGATACAAAGGAGGAGGCCTCTCGCTCGCGATTGGATTTTTCTTAATGGCAGCGGCAGCAGTAGGGGCTAGCGGGGAAAACTTCTAAGGGTAAAGTGGATTTTCGAGCTCGAATACGCGGCTCCACTCGCGTATGCCTCCTTTATTTCGTTTACGGCAGGCAGCGAGCTATAGAACCCGGCGCGGCTGAGGCTTATTAAATAGGAGAGGCTTTGGCTTCTTCTTCTTTTTCTTCTACTTCTTCTACTCTTCTTCTTCTTCTACTTCTTCTTCTTCTTCTTCTTCTTCTTTCAGGATAAGTCGTTCGTTTGATAAAGTGTAACACGCGCGTCTACGTAACTTTTTTTCGTTATTCCTCTGGCAAATATGCTACTTTTTTGCTGAGGCTGTGTTTTATAGGAGAGCATGATTTCGATCTAAAGGAATATTTATATGCGCAATGCGAAATGAAGAACGATTTTTCTTAAAACGGAGTCAAATACAATGTACATTTTATATATTGTAGGAGATATTTTAAATAAGTAGTTTATTTATTCGATTTAAAACATTACATATATATATATATATATATATATATATATATATATATATATATATATATATATATATATATATATATATATAGTTATACAGTATCCTACTATATACCCACGCGTATTTTTTTATTTAAGTATTTAGAAGAATGCACTTTTTACAAATTGATACAATATACCAGAAAATAGTAGCCAAATTTAAAGTGTGTTTACAATAATATATATATATACTAATTGTTACGAATTAAGTAATTAAAACTTAATCATTTAATAATATTTAACAGCTACACAGCAGCATTAAGCTACTTCCTGTACATTCCTTATATGTTATTAAATGACATAGTACGATTCATAGACATACTAATTGTACACATCATTATTATGCACAAAAATCTATATTCTAAAATTTGTTCACATCGCATTTTTAGCATTTCGTACATTATTTAAAATTAAAATTAATGAATTTGTATACACAATCTTTTTATGCTCATAATGTTCAAAACTAAAAATGTGATGTGAAAAAAATTTAGGGTATAGTTTTTTTGCACAAAATAGTAATATGTACAATTATTATGAGCATGAACCGTAACTTGTATATTAAATTTGTAATTCTGTTTTTAGGCCTTAAAATCTGTGATATCAAAATGTAAATACATATATAAATAAATTAAATATATAATAAGACAAATAAGTAAATAAATAATTAAAAAAATAAATAAATAAATACGCAAATGAATAAATAAATAAATAAGTACGCAAATAAATAAATAAATAAATAAATAAGTACGCAAATAAATAAATAAATAAATAAATAAATAAGTACGCAAATAAATAAATAAATAAATAAATAAATAAGTACGCAAATAAATAAATAAATAAAATAGTAAGATATATAGTTGAATTATTAGACATTTTACTACAATAGAAAATTAATAGAATAGTTTAATATTTATTAGAGTATTAGTATAAGAACCTTTTATTACTATATAATAGACTAGCTAACACCTGGTCCTTAATATCGCGCTTCATAACTATTTTGACACCCTTAATCGACGGACAAAAGCCACATTTAAGTTCAACAATGCATCATATTTCTTTTATACTAGTTAACCCTTTGTAGTGCACGATATATATTCCGACTCTTCCTGTACTTTTGTTTGATTCTTTTAAAAAAAGTTTATTTGGGTAAATACAGAGTACTTCCAATTATACTAATCAAATAAAAATGTATATAATTTTATAGTAATCAGTTGATAAGCAAAATATTTTATTGAATTTTCAAAGATTTCTTTAATATTTCTTTGAATGTCCGATGAAAGTCTACTAAATAAAACGTGCAGCTAATTTAAGTCAGATTTTTAACTTTTTGATAAAAGAAAAACAGTTGAAAGACATATAATTCTATAATAAGACTTTGTTATTTAACTAAACAAGTATTCTTTATACAATATTAACAGGTATATTATATTCATTATAATATTGATTTTTACATTTAATATTAGTAGAATAAAAATTCTAAAATGACTTTATGAAATATATAATTCATATTCAATTTGAATTTGATATTAAATATACTTCCACGTAATACCACCGAATTACCAAAGATACGGATCATCAAAATTTTAAAAGCCGATTGTGATACTTACCATGGCTTACTACACCACAATCGGCTTGATTTCTACTCTGATGAACTATTGATAGCACATGACTCTTATATTTTAAGCAAGATAATATTATGAAAGCATTTAAAAAAGTTAATAATTTCGAACTAATTATTTATTAATCATGAAAAACTTGAATTTTCTTTTTGAAGCTTTTATTCAAAGTAGAAAAGATTTTTTAAGGTTTAAAATTTTGTGTTGTACAATTATTTTATAAAGTTCAAAATAACTTTCAAAGGTTTAAAATATGTCTCATCTTTCAATACACCTATGCGCCGAAATGCCATGATTATAGTTTACTAACAAACAAAACTTCTTATCAAATTGTTCATTCAAACCCTCGTACAATAAAAGGATTTGAAGAAGAAAAAACTACATTCAAGGGCACGAAAAGAGGCCTCGCGACTCTCGTATACGACCACTTAAAAAAAAGACCGAAGATGAAAAGCGAGCATTGTCGAATAAAATATATACACCGGAGCTGGGTGAATCGGGATGTCGTCGCTGTCGCCGCAGTCCTCGGGCTTGTCGTCGACGTACAGGCATTGTACCTTGAAGAAAAGCTGCCCGCCCCTATTAGGTCTAGTTAAGACGACGATATTTTATTATAATGCGGAACAGGAAACCCGACGCCACTTTTCGACAGGCCGGCCGGTGGAACGGCTCGGCCTTTTCATACACGCGCGGGGACATTATTCAGCACTTTGGGGACTTTGAATATAAATGGCACAAAGCCTTTGTCGCTTTTAAAGATCGAGAGCATATGTGTGCGCGCGCGCGCGTCTGCTGGCGGCTCGCGAGCGCGCGCTTGTGCGTGTGTACGTTGGCAAAAGCGTGTTATGTGTATAATATAGAACGGGAGCTCGGTAAACGCCTCTCCAATAATATTACACGGATCCCGTGAATAAATACCGTGCTTTTATTGCTGAAATGGAAAGAGAGAGAGCGCTAAATCCAGTGCGTGTGATGTAGTTTCGGGGAAATGTTTATATTTTCGGATTTCGTTTATTTTGTAGGAGAGGTTCATGATGTGGTCTTCATATTTTAAAATTGATGTCTCATTTTTATAGTTTAGATTGAATTCCTTAAATTTTTACAGAATATGTTTTTGTGTATAATAAGAAATACATTTCATGCACCGGGAGTTTAATTACTAACTGATTTTGACTTAAAATGTCTTCCTGAAACTGAACTGTTAGGTTGTGCTAATTAAACAAACGAAACTCGGCTTTTATTTTTTCAAAATTTATATGTTTATTAACTTACATTCATAGACTTAATATTGTATGCAAACAATTTTATTAAATGAAAGTCAATTTTCATTTCTTACGTTACGATAAGTTTCTAGAATTAAATTGCGTAATTTTGTGTAGACATGCGAAGAAAATATTTTGAATAAAAATCATTTATTTTATTAAATTATTCATCAGACAATAATTTTGATAGTTCTAGCATATGGTAAAGATTTGTCATGCGGACATTTATAAAATATTAAGAAGACTATATTACAAAATATCCCCATAAAGTCTAATACATATTTTCATTATACTTCGGCCTCGGTTCGAGATGATTACGTATGTAGTACAACGTCACTCCGCGATGCGGCGACACAAGTTAAGAGTTTCAATTTAAAGCACAATTTGCGGTGAGGTTGACTCGCCCAGTCTCAGTGTCCCTAACGTGAAACAGAAAAAATTCAAATTTCGAGTTCTCAACAAGGGAAAAAATGTGTCGCAGTGGCTCGCAAGGAGCGCAAGAGGTTCGGGAACTCCGTCACCGACTGTAAGAGGTTTCGAAAAGGCTTGTCAGAGCCAAACATCGAGCTCCCGGCCAAAATTAGAATGCAGATGCGGAAAAAGGAACTGCTCGAAGATGAGAGAGACGCGAGATCGAAAGAGAAGAAGACGCCGAGAGTCATTGCCACTGAGAAGACGAAAGCAAACTTCTCGTCGATCACGCTCGAAACCGTCGAGCGAGTCACGGTCCAGGTCTCCGTCAAGACGTCAACCACGACATCAGAGAACGAGCAGACACAGTACCTCGTCCAGCAGCTCGACCCAGAGCTATCGAAGCAGGTCGCCGTCTTCATCACCAAGTGTGAGCAGTTCCAGTCATAAAGAAGGATCCCCTGAAGAAATATGCATGCCACAGAGATTCAGGTACACAACTAGTCGACTTAACCCTAAATTGGGCAAAGTGGTATTTTTATGCCTTTCCGCCATTTGCTCTGATATTAAAATGCTTAATGAAAATAATTACGAATCGAGCAACAGGAATAATTGTGGTCCAATCTCTACTCACAAAAACACCCTTAATATTTGAACCTTCAAATAATCGTTTGATTTCGAATTACATAACTCATCCCTTAGAGAAGAAGCTTGCGCTAATGGCAGGGGAAATGTCCGGCAGGCACTAAAAGGGAATGGCTTGTCTTCTATAACGCTGGATGTGATGCTGGCCTCGCTCTCGACGTCAACATTGAAGCAGTATAACAGTACTCTTAAACAATGGTGGACTTTCTGCGAGAAAAATAACGCAAATTCACTAAAAGCAAACGTAAAAATCATAATTGAATACTGGACAGAAAAATTGCAGGAGGAAGCCTCTTATGGTACTCTGAATTCAATGCGATCAATGATTAGTCTAATTGTTGAGCCAAATAGAAGAGATTTTTTAAAGGAGTTTCTCGACTAAGGCCTACGAAATCGAAGTAAGACGAGATATGGAATACTGATATCGATTTACAATACCTGGCAAAATTATTTCCACTTGAATCGTTAAGACTCGCGGATCTAATGGAGAAAACAGTAATGTTGCTAGTACTGACAATAGCTCAAAGAGCTCAAACTTTAGCCTTGATAAAACTACAAAACATACGCACAGTACCAACGGGATACGAGATAAAAATTACAGATTTGATCAAGGCATCAAAACTAAGAAGAGCACAACCTTTGCTAAAACTACCGTACTTCTACGAATCACCAGAGTGTTGTGTAGCGCTAACCCTGAAAAAATATATTTAGGTTGCGACAAAAGTCAGGGGCAACATCAAGAACCTATTTACCTCGACAAAAATACCGTACGCAGCAGTGTCCACTCAAACGATAAGTAGATGGCTCAAATTAGTGCTGCACAAGAGTGGCTTGACAGAATTTGCAGGCCATAGCACGAGGCATGCGACAGCGTCAGTGGCATTTAAAGAGGGTCTAAGCATAAACTTGCTAAAGAATGCAGCAGGGTAGTCCGAAAAATTACAAACTTTTGACAAATTTTATAATAGACCAATCAGGTCATCAGATTTGACAAAAAGCGTAGCATCTAAGGTTCTAGGTAAATAAAGATAAAAAAAATTCAAACCCTGTGTGGTAAAAATGAAAAATTTATATAAAAGATCCGATTTTAAAGTATGTTGGTTAAATCTTTTATTAAAATAATAAACAGACGTCAGATTCTAGAAAAACTCGAAATTTTATTTAGCAACCAAAGGGAAAAGACCGCTAAAACTCTAACCATCTACATACGTAATCATCTCGAACCGAGGCCGAGGTATAATTGATCGATCAAACGAACTTACCTGTAAGTGAAGTTCTATCATAATTATACGAAGGCTTCGTTCAAGATGATTACAAGCCAATCCAACCCATAATCTTTTTGATACTCAACCCCAAGCGATTTTTTCCCCTATAATAGCTCTAAACTCTATGAAGATGGTGGAGAGTGCGCGAGTCAACCGCACCACGAATTTTGCTTTGAAACTTTAAACTTGTGGCGCCACATTGCGGAGCGACGTTATACTACATACGTAATCATCTCGAACGAGGCCTTCGTATAATTACGATCGAACTTCACTTGTAAGTAAGTTCGTTTGATCGATCAATTATTGGTATTAAGATCTGACACGGGAGCGTACTTCCATGCTTGCCGTCGCCATGTTGATCACGTGACCTCGTCTAAACCAATCATTTACGAGAATTTTCGGACTTCGATGGCTTTAGCTCTAGTTTGCCATACGGCATATTTGAATTCCCAATATAATAAAACTGTAGACTATGTTATCTTTCTCAATTTTAAAGATATCACGTGAAAGCAGGCTCAAGTATAGAAGCAACAATTTATGAAAAGAAAAATCATATTACACTTACGTGGCAAAGAAGTTTTAGCAAAGTATAAATCATTTCTGAGACTCACCTGAAACATAAACAGAATCACAATTATAAATTATCATTCTTACGTAATACATTATAAAAATTATTAGACTGTTTTAAACATTCAAATATCTATTTTAATATTATTCTCTGTATAAATGC
The DNA here is from genome assembly GCA_949152435.1 of Gastracanthus pulcherrimus. Classification (NCBI taxonomy): domain Eukaryota; kingdom Metazoa; phylum Arthropoda; class Insecta; order Hymenoptera; family Pteromalidae; genus Gastracanthus; species Gastracanthus pulcherrimus. Next base: position 37,640,593 of record OX424573.1, read on the forward strand.
CCTATATTTTTTTTTACTATTTAATAGTAAAAAAATTATATAAGTCAAAACTATCATCTTGTTAATATCGTTAAAACGTTCATCGAAAAAAGAAAATGATATTGTTCGATACTTCGAACAGTGAAACATTCTGCAAATTTCACCTACAATATATAGTCTCAACGCCAGCTATTTAATTCGTAATTTTCCAATGAAATGTTGCCTAAGAGAGAGCAACAAAAAAGTTTCATTTCTCTCAAAATTCCAGCCTTGCGTAATACAAATCCCGCATTGCGCCGCACGCGTATGAATAAAAATCGCATATATTTACCGCGCAGTAGTATTATCCCGTAAGTATTAGCGCAGCTGGAGAAAAGTGGCATTGCGCTGTATACGTATACACTATATACTATATCGTGACAAAGAGTTCGCGAAGTCGCATCTATGCAGGCCGAGAAACATTGTTTTCGGGCTCACGCGCCGAGAATATCTAGAGCAGTCGCACGGGTACATGCATATAGTGCTCGGTAGAAATTATAACGATTGTTCCGAAAATTCATTCACAATTTCTCCGCTTGATTTTGAGATAAGAAAAAAATTAACGGATGAAAAACAATAAAATAGTTTGCTTAATTCTTTTGGGTAGCTTATTATATGTATAAAAAATGCAAATTGATTTTAGTTGCTTGTATACGTAAAAAGTCATGTTACATAATGTTAAGCTCAGAAAAATTATCAGTGTAAAATTATTGCAAGATTTTATAAGTTGCTATTTACATGTAACGATTGTTTTTGTAAGGGGGGGGGGGTCACCGCCTTAGACGGATCAAACTGATATGTATTATTCAGTTATTCTTTTCTCTAAAATAGTTAACTTTTTGAGAAACATGTGTATAGGACTTTATTGTCTAAATATTCAAGTGTGGAAAATAATTTTTTATTTCCATTTTTTCAACAAAATGACGGTGATGGAAAGTAAACCTCCTTCAACGGCTCCACAATCGGCGGTTCAGATATCTCCGAAATAATTTAACCTGGATCAAAAAATCAAAAACTGTCATCTTCTACAACGTAACATCTAACGAAGTATTATATTATACAGATTTTTCGATCCGACAGAAATCTATCTACAGACATTTTTCTACAAAAATCTGTTGGTCTTTTTCAAATATTAACCATTTCCGTAAAAGTGGAGACATTTTTTAAAATCCGTATGTACTTCTTTAGTATTTACGTTACAGAATATGATGATATTGATGATTTTTTTTTATCCAGATCAAACAGCTTCGGAGATCCCTGAACCAAGAATTGTGGACTTCCTGTAAAAAGGCTCACAGTTACATGGCTACACACCATCATTTTGTTTAAATAAAGTATATAAAAAATTGTTTTTTCTCTTGAATATTTAGACAATAAGGTCCTATATACATCGTTTTTAAGCTAATCGATTTAGAAAAAAACATTTTAAAATATACCTATCGCTTTAGCCTGTTCAAGGTAGTGTCCTCCATTAATCCAGATAGTTATTCTTGCTGTTAAATTTCCACAAGGTTTAGTGTTAATGGACAAAAAATATGCACACGTCAGTGTGAGTACTTAATTAAAAACTAGACAAACACTGCACTTTACGTTTAAAAACCGCTGTAATTTAGTCCCTATACACTTAATACCTTAGATGAAATGTAGGATAATCCTACCTCCTCGCGGTTTTACGGTTGTATACACTCCGGCTATTGTCTTCCGTTTTTACGACAGTAGTTCTTTCAGCGAAACCAAGATATTAAACACATATATAATTTAATAGCACTATTAAAAATTTAAAATTTCAGGATGAAGATTCAACTAATATAAGTGCGTGAATTTTATTATACCTTTTTAAAAATCAATGTAATTCACAGTCAGTAATCAGTTATTAATAGCTATAAATGTCTATTAATGAACCATTATTGATTATGAATTAGACTGACTTCTACCAGGCGTATTTTTTTAATAATAATGAACTCTTTTAAATAATAATTTCTAAATAATCTTGATGCAAATTTCCGTATTCAAACGGAATTACATGTATACTTTTGAATTTGCAATACCGAAGTTAGAGGTATTATACTGCACTAGTCTGTGTAAAAGCCTGTAATTTATGAATTTGCATCATAAATCTTCGAAGAAGGGTCAGTTTGTCCCTGGCAATTGTTGGGGTGATTCGTACGTGGATAATACTAGGGTTAATTTTCTGATGCAGGATAGGGTTAGATAAAGAGCGCGGCGTGAACGCTCCCAACAAATATCGCGATAAAATCACTTGAATAGTGGCCGATTAGCATTAAAAGCCGATATTTAAATAGCAATGCCTTTGTTCAAAATGTATGTTGATTGTTTCTGACATTATATCAAAGAACGGCTCTACTTTTCATTTTTTAAAGAGTGATTCTGTAAAAATATTACATTCCTATAACAGATAAAAATGCAATATTTACTGTAATAAATGCTTATTAATATAATGACCAACAATGATGTTTTCGCAGATGGGGAACAAAAATTTAGGTGTTTTTCGGGGCAAGAAAGGTGCCTAAATTTGACTTTCCTATCGGCTGATTTACGGCGTGGTTTTCTTGGTTTGTCAAGTAGTCCCCACGTCACAGGGTATGACCCTGGGTAAATGCAGGAATACAGTGGGGTATAAAAGGTTGGGGATAGGATCAATCACTCCCACACATAGATGGTGGGAGTGTCCCGAAAAAGGGCACTAGGTATCTATAGGGAATGGTAGAGAAGAATTAAGAAAGAAAAAAAAATATAATCTAATTATTATTTATAAAAATATGTCATATTTTAAACTCAATTCAAACAGTAAAGGCTATAGGGTAAGGTGAGTACTATTGTGGAGTTTTCGGTTAGATTAAGTTTAGCGTTGAAAATATCGTACGTACGAACAAATATAGATGTGATTATTTTCCTAGATCAAATCTAACGGTTTCAATAATTGGTTCATAAAAAAGGTTCTAAAACGCATATTTCTTTAATAGTTGCTTGAAAAATATTCACTGTCGTTAGTTTGTATTACTGCGGTTCGGCATGTATTACTACGCGCCGATTACTACGTATACAATTCGCAGGTTAGGATTTGCAGTAATACAAGCATGTGCATTATGTGTATTACTACCGTCGACTTCTTTGATTATACAAATACATGAAAGAAAATAGTTCTTTTCTTGTATAAATATGCATATTCTCAATAGTTACAACGAAGATAAACATTTTATAAAGGAAATTAAACTTACTAAGAAATTGTTTATTTTGTAAAATTCGCAATAATCGAGGCGTCCTCGGTAGCACCCGCACTTACCCTATACTATTAAATTTTATATCCCTTATTTGTCAAAACGACTAAAGCATTAATCTAGAGATACCTCAGAGACTCTTTTTAGGAGCACTTTTACCCAGGACGTAGGTCCAAGCGGACGTTAAGAAACAAAAGTAAAAAGATTATGCAGTCTGTGCAGCGAACCATTAGCAAAAAGAACAGAGTTTACATAACGGATGGGAAGAATTGGGAAGCTGGGATGTAGGACTACTCATTGTCACTAACTGCCTCTGGACCGACTCCAATAGCCACGCAGGAGAAAAGTGTTGGGACGCGTTTTTGGAGCTCACGGAGGTGGATCATCCGTCCGCCGAGCCTAGAAGTAATAAAAATTGTGTCTTATTGAACAAAAAGTTAAATATATGCATGTGTGGCGATCACAATCAAGTGGAAACTAATAAAGAAACCTACACTTTTGGTAAAATGGCCAATTTTTAACTACTTAGAACTTCTTTAATTAAAATTCAGTTGCAAAAATACTCATGAGGTATTAGAGTTAAGATTCAAATAATGATTGAAAATTCTAATAATTCAACATGTCTCAATAGTTTTCGAAGCTCCGAAACCCGATATATATCTATTGGAAATCGAAAGTTCCTTAAGGTGGCCACATTACCTGTACCCTTATTAAAGAATGAAGAATAAAATTTAATTAAAATACACAAGGCTACATAATGAATTTTGCGTTTAAATATAAAGCAGTCGATAACTACAGTATAAGAAATTTTATAATTTCATAATACTATGATATATTAAAACCTATATTAAAAAACTTTATTTTCAATTTTAGGAATAGTAGGGTAAATGTTTCCAATTTCTGCTCACGTAATTCTTGCTTTATTAAAGTTTTATATATAGGTATATTGAAGCACAAAAATCTTTGAATATGCTATTTGAAAGAAAGTGATGTTAATAAATTGTAATAACAATTTCTTCCTCTACAGCTGCTTTAATTTAACAGGTAAAGAACGTTTTTAAACAAAGTAGAAATTAGGACATTTGCCTTGTAGTACCTCTTCCCTCTAATATATCTATTGGTTCCCGGAAAAACGATTTAAATGAATCTATTATTTGAAAAAAGAGTTCGAACGATTTTAGTATCCTAACATAGTATATTTTAAGATAAAAATGCAAAAAATCAAGAAGGTGTAAAAGTTAGTAATCATATCGACTAGTTGTGAGTTTTCTTAACATTATTTAAATTATTAGTTTAAATGGAAATAAAAAACTTTAAACCTTAATATCTCAAAAAACACAAAAATTGGACTTAAGTCGTTCTTCCGGGAACCCACACATACATGAAGCAAATTAGTCTCCCCGGGATTAATTTGTCGCAATTGACGAGCCGGATACAAAGACGGATAACTCATTAACTCGCGCTCCGGCAGGCGCGCGTCTCCCTGCAGCTCGCGGAAATGCGTCAATCGCAGCTTGCTCCTCTCTTGATTCCTCTCTCCGAGATGAGCGGCATCTGACGAAATCCAGAATTCCCGCACACGTGTGCAAACATATTGCAGCCAGCAGCAGCAACCGCAACTTATATCCAACAAATCGCGCGCGGAATGTCGGGCATAAGCGTGCACAGCCTGCTTCGGACAACTAGAAATAGTAGAAAAAGAATAGAAAGAGAGTAGAGAGAGAGAGAGAAAGAGAGAGATGAAATCAGAGGGCGAAGACCTCGCCCCGTATTAGCACATTACTATATAGAACGACAGATAAGCTTAAGCGCCATCCCCTCTCTCTCTTTCTCCCTCTCTATTACTCGTCCTTTCGCGCGAAGGGGTTATTATACCACTGCGCTATAGCGCAGCTCGCGGAAAGCGCTCTCGATTTCTCAGCGGAGCCGGAGGTTCGCGCAGTCCCACTGCGGACGACTGTTCGGAAAGTTCAGCCCTCGACGTGGCGCATATTCAGCGCCGGATACGAGGAACACGCTGGATGGCAATAACGATGGAAAGGAGACAGGGAGGCCGAGGATAAATGGTAATAAAGAGGAGGAGGAGGGATTGTGTAGCTCGAGCTCTTCTCTCTCTCCAGATTCGACGGAGTGGAAAATTTCACTTCTTGCGCTCGAGAGCAGCGCGCGAGCGCGACGATGGCTTTTTTTTAACGACATAGAATGGGGCGCGCAATTGCTTTCTTTTCTCGCGCCGCTGCTTGTTTTTCCTTTTTTTAACGTCACTGAATACCGTTCCGACGCGTCGTTTGGGAATACATACCTATGTACGAGGAGAGCGACGATGTTTATGATGCGCGTTGTCGGGTTATGGAGATATATAGGTTGTTGTGCGGGAGTGCACGTGATTTCGTCGTCGAATGGGAGCGCGCAACTGCGTCTGAGGTGGCTTTTAATTATCGAGATGCGAGAGCGCGCTTCGATCATGCGAAACGTGTTGAGCGTGTGTTTGTCATTGATTGATTAAGAAGACAAGCCGGTGTTGAACTCGGAAACAGTGAAAATTGCGGAATACCGTACGATATTTACAGTAGAATTGTAATACCAAGAGATGAATTTTATTAAAATGTGTACGAAAATGCAATAGTTTGGGAGATTGTGAAACGAAGTCAATCCAGCGAACACTTACTGACCGTTCGAAGAATGAAGAAGAAGAAAACTATAAGTATTATTAAAGTATGTAGTAAATATGATACTAAGTAGTCATTCTACAACTTTCTAGGATTCATTAGAAGAAGGTAGAGTCCTAGACGGATGGGCAATGCATGTTATCTGATGTAACACCAAAGATTTTCATTTTGTATGCGGCAAGATTTTCATCCGTTTAAATTGTTACTAGGTATAAGTTATTTTTATACACAATTTATGATTTTTAGTCAAAGATCATGAGTTCGGCATTTCTTATAAGATTTGATTCACACTAGAAAGTCTATTTATCAGTATTAAGACCTGTTAGTAACCCTTATTTTTTTCTCTTCGTGCACAATATTTAAATGAAAGTTTTGTATTTTCCAAAATATCTTACACTGAATCAATGAAGCAACATATTTTAAAGATTTCCTAGAAGTTTCATCTGAATTACGAGATGCATTACTCTATCTTATTCTTCAAACAGTCACGAAGTGTGTGTTGGGTGGATTTGCTCCACAACTTCTCAAATTATTGCTTTTTTCTCCACTATTTAGAATAAAAATTAACTACACCCTTAAACGAACTATTAATTATATAATAAGCCTCCAAAATATAGGAAAAAACCCAGCTTCACTTTGACACAAAAATAATTATGTAATTATACTTGTACCCTTTTCCAATGCCCCTAGCCAAGTACTCCCACCAGTCGACGCACAATCATATTAAACGCATTAACCATGAAAAATAGCAACAACCTGCAAGCACGCCGTAAAATTCTCAGAGTTCATACGAAAGACGGATTCGACGAGGGTCGAAGGATAGACAGAGATCGAGTAGCGCAAATAGATGGCAATAACAAAAGTCAAAAAACGAGCAGGAGAGCTGCGTAGCGAGCTTGCGAGCTCCTATAGAGAGAGAGAGAAGGATAAAAAGCAAGCGCGCGGGAGAAGAGATTGAGTGGAAGGTACGGTAAATTTGCCGGGCGCGCGGATCGCAGCGTTATACAGACTCTCCGCATCTCTACACCCACACACACACACAGACAGACACACAGTAGCAACCAAGAACGAAAACTCTTTCCCTTCCTCCTCGGGCGCCTCTCAGCCTCCGCAACACCCCCCAGAGTCAATTTCTGCGCGCCGGCTCTCGAGTCATCTCCTTTAAAGCGCGGGCGCGCGCAAGCGAGCATAGATGGAGCCGGGACAAAGCTCCCGCACACACACACACAGGCGCGTACGCACACACAAAGTTCCACCGGCCATATTGCGTGTACTCTCCTGCTCCGGCTCTTCCGACCCTTCACGTTCAAAATCGCTTTGTCTTCCCTTTCCCGCGCCAGCGCGTTCCCTAATTCTCTCCTAATATCGCGGCATCAAACCAATAAGCGCATCGCGCCACATTCTCTCTCTCGGTCGGCCGCCCCTCTCGCCCCCTTCCACTGTACTCCCTCTATCTCTCTCTTACTCTCTCTCTCTCTCTCTTTTCAACCCTCGTGTGCGTGCCCCGCAATTTCCGGCGGGCGCGCGCGCGAAAAACGCCGACGACCGACCCCCCGGCTGCTGTTGCCGGCACGTAATCGATTAATCGATATTTTTCTCGCCGGGCCCCCTTTTCTACAGTATCTACGTGCGCGACTGCGATGCTGCCCGTGTTATAGGTATACTGTATCGTGGATGGGCGCGAACGCGTCCGCCCCCCGATCACACGAAACAGTTCTCGCACCCCGGCCGGTGGTCTATAACGGGACCACCACTCTCTTTTGGATTTTCTTTTTTACACGGGCGACCGAGCTGCTGCACGACTGTTCGATGTGTGCGTGTGTGCGTGCGTGCGTGCGTGCGTGCGTGCGTGCGTGCGTGCGTGCGTGCGTGTGTGTGTGTGTGTGTGTGTGTGTGTGTGTGTGCCACTGGCGCGAGGATTGAAATGGCAAATTTTTTATAAGGGGCCTATGGGTTACATCTTGAAAATTTACTGAAATTGATTAAAGCTTCGCTAGAACTTTTTCTTTCAAGTCGAAAACATTTTTAGGAAAAATATAACACGTCGATAGAGTACTTTAAGTATTATTTCATTTACTTAAAGTATTTTTAACGGATTGATCTGAAACTTTTAGAGAAACTTTATCACACATCTTGGAGTGACGAGCAGAGTTTTTTAAAATATTAAGTTTAAGTCCAAAGATCGGTTGATTGAATTCATTATAAGAGTAAAATGCCATTTATATGTAATGAAATTTTTAGACTGTTATCATAAACCATAAAAAATACGCTTACCCTGGTAAAAGATAATCTAGTTTAAGCGAGATCTCGATTATTTATCATGGAAAAGTAGATAGATCTACATAATTCTAGATTATTTTCTACCTGGGTAATCTTAATATTTTTTAAATTCTGCTTCTTCGTTCTAAGGTATAACAAATGTAATAAAAATTCTCTGCCTGGCTAAATTTTCCGAGTGACTTACAACTGACAAAATTTATTATTTTACTAAAATAAGTATTAAATATTATCCGCTGGACTTTAAAATCTATAAATCAGCACTCAGTTAGATAATGTCTAAAAGTGCAAAATTTCGGGAGAAATATGAATTTGTTCGAGAGTTATATGATGGCCATAAAATTTGATATCATACCTACTTACATATACACCACACACTCACAAACATATGCACACACAAATCTTCACGCATACGGTCAGAAATATTTTAAAAATCTATACCTATATATTCTGATTCACCCATGTTCGATGATCGATTATGTAGAATTGTGAGATGTGGTTTATCAATAATTTGGTATGAATTATATGCAAAATCAAATGAATTATGCGTCATTGATTCATCAAAGAAATATTCAAAATTGTTGATGTAATAAAACCACGATAAATCCATGAGTATACAGGATAGTCGATTATTCACACTGAAATAAATAATAATGCTAAATTAAATGCAAAGTAATTACGCGCTTTTACAGGAATGCGTTTTACAATGCTATATGCAATAACATTATTTAAAAATTATTTATCAATACAAATGGCATACATCAAAATTTAGTTATTATTATAGAATTGATTGATTTTATTCATGAAACAGAATTGATATTTGCAGTTTTAAATCTGAATGCGTACAAAAATATTTCAAAGTAGTCTTATATTAACAAAAGGGTTTTTAATGTAACAGGTCCTTGAAGAAGTGTTCTTGTATTATTCTTATGTTCTTATGTATATAAAATAGTAGGACTCAAAAAGAACCACGTCGTAGAACATATTACAGCATCAGCACAAGACTATAATGACAATTTAAAATTTCTGTTAAAATCTCTTACAAAAATAAAAATTCTTTATATTTTGTAAAATGGTTTTAAAAAAGTTGAAAACTATAATACAATAGGAAAATAGAAGTAAAACAAAATAATTTCATTATTAAGTTACGTTACTTGCTATGTTTTACAAAAAGATTTTGTAAAAATAATTTTAAGTTGTCACTGTTTTGTTCTGTAGGTGAGATATTAATATTCGATTTAATAATAACATACTTTTTTATTAAAAATTAGGCATAACAAATCTTTTCATGCTTTTTTTGGTAAAGAATTGAGACATTCAAGTTTCACTGTATAACAATAGTACATTGTGCAACTAGGGCGGAAAATGGGCTTTTTCTAAGCGAGGATAATGATTGAGCACGAGTGGAAGTCGAGGGTACTAAAGGCGCACGAGACGTACACGAGTACTTGTTCGACACCCTTGTTATACACCGTATTTTTTGTAATAAGTGCATGAATTGGCACTCTTTTATGCATGTAAGGTGGATAGGAAATTGGGAATTTTTAGTCATCCACCATACCAATGAAAATAACTAGAATAAATTTTATGTAATTTCAACATTTTTTTAGATTTTCAAAATTTTGAAAAATGTTATTTTTTACTTTTTTGCTCGCTACTTGAAGACGCTCGAATTTCTCGATTTTCCATTCGCTTTATAGGCATGGAAATGAGTCGTATTCATACACGTGTTGTACAAAGTCATTTTTTTTCTTTATTTTTCTTTTAATCTTGTTTCTCTATAATTTCTCTTAATTAATGGTTAGACTAGCATAATTCTTTTCAAACATCCTTTCGAAGCGTATATCTAGAAAATTGGAGTCCATTCAATAGAATGGTTTAAGCCTGGCTTTCATCATCGTACGTATACAAAAATATCCCCTTGAATTTTACTAAAGCCCAGCACCCGTATCTTCTATTATCTTGTAGTAGATTCCTGCTTATCATTAAAACCAAGAAAGCAGCTACGCTCATACTTATGATAAATGATATCTTTTATATTAACATTTTATTAAAACATCATAAAAACGAATATTACGCAAACGTTTTCATAAAATAATAGAATGTGAATATTTTGTAAACCTTATAATTATTTTGATTTCTTTAAATCTAAGGGGTAAGGAATCAGATGAAGATAATGATGACGACGACTATGACATTAACAATAACAATAACAATTATGATGAAGGTAATGACGTATTGGCTAATAGCGGTAATGATGACGACTATGCTTATCAAACCAGGGTCTTGTTATACATAATAGTTATAAATAATAACTTTGCTTGACCAAGAAGACTTTTTCGAGAAAAAACAAACTGTTATCCGGAATCGACTCTGGAATATGTTATAATTAGTTTACTTTTCTGCTTAGCTAGTCAGTTAATGTCAGATTTGAAATCAAAAGAAGATTTCTCCAGCATTAAGGGATGAAACATCAGACGTCAATTACAATCCGGCCGGAGTCGAGTCTGGCCATAAAAACCTGCAAAATTCACTGGTACGTTGATGTCATGAAGCAATATCGGAGTGAGTGAATCCCTCCAACTGTGAGAACTGAATATGCAAATAACATCAACAAAGATAATTGAACCTAGGCACTGGTCGATGATGATCTTCAACATAAGGACCTTATCACCTCTATGAAGGATAAGGGAACAGATCCAGTCATGGAAGTTAAACCACTCGACCGAGTACCTCGATCGCAGAAACCAGCCACTCCGATGAGTTTATAGTTCCAAATCAGTATTTTAGCTCGGTTTTCCAAATTAGGTTTAAAATTATGCATGCTTTAGCAAGTTTCTAACTTGTAAGACAACAATTATGTATAAACGAGACATCAAAAACAGCCGTAACAACCAACACCCACTTGTTTTCACGTTGGAATGTTCACTTGTGCGATTGGTAATGTACTACAACCTGCTTAAATATTACGTTTCTTCGTTGTGAAATTAATATGAATCAAGAAAAACGGGTTTGTTGTATTACAAATTAGTATATTTAGTCGTATTAGTACAGCAATTTAAATTAACAGCTTTGTAACGTACGATTCATTTTTGTGCATAATTCTAAGTCCTTTTGTATATATTTTGCACTTAAATTAAGTGCAATACTTTAAATTAAACATTTTTAGTAAGTAATAAGCTACATTTATGACGTTTAAACATTCATACGAAAATTATCAATTGCTAATTTTACACGTAGAGATATTTGCTTAATTTCACATAACTTGTTGCATAATTCAAATTCTTAATTAAGCTTTATGAACTTTGTAATTTAACCGATAATTTCGGTTAGTAAAATCCTTACATGTTTGATGTGTAATATGTAGTTAACAAAGTTCTTTATAATATTTTATAACAATAATTAAATAAAAAATGTTGACATTCATTTTAAAATTTATTCGCTCCTAGCATATTCAGTGGCGACACCTAATATTAGGCACTTCTATGGGTAAACTCAACATATTTATGTATCATATCTATATAATAGTAATACTTTCAAGCCTTCCATTTCATTTATTCTCTACAAGAGGACGCACATAGCGACTATGTTAATGTCACAATAAAAACAAATTTATGAATTTGCAAAATGTACTAAATAAAATAATAAATTTTATTAAAAATTACAACAAATAGAATGTACCCAACATCATAATTTCATCACCGCGTTAGCAATTAAATTTCCTAAAATACATGTTTATCCTTTTTTATTAAAAGTAAATTCAAGTTCTGTTAATAAACGTTCAATAGTAAAATAAAACTTCTTGGCTCCTTGCAAAGTGAACTATTTATTTAAAATACTTATTAAAATCTGTCAGTGTCTATTATATAGATAGATAAGCCAACTTTTAAATCCGTTAAAATTTTTCAAAGAAATAAAACTCAAAAAGCTATAGTTTCTTTTAGTTTCTTTGATAAGGTCACATTCTAGTAAACTTGAAAGACGCCGATACTGCAATGTTATTACGAACATTTGTCAAATGCCGTACATCTCAAATTTTGTACATATTGCAAAAATTCGAAAAAGTTTACAATGAAAACGTGGTATGATCTATCGGAATATGATAAAAAAAATACCGAATCAGTAGCCAGTTTGTATAAAAATCGAGTAACCATTTTTCGTTGCGATTTACTTTCATCAAAACTTCAAAAGAGCCCATGTGCACTTAGAAAGAAGGTTTCTGGAAGCAAGTAGAAAATTCTGCTTCATCCAAATTTACTTGAAGTAAGCCCAAATTTGCTTAACCCAGTCCACCATCCACTGCATCCACCACATCGTTGTTTTACGACGTGGTGGATATCCTCTTGTACCGAAAAGAAAATCTGTTTCACCGAATTCGCTTGCCGCAAGTAGACTTTTACTTGATTCTACTAGAAGTATGTTTCATAAAAGAAATGTTTGAAAAAACGATTTTAATTTAACCAGCAAAATCCACTTGTAGCGGATTTCTACTCAAGGCAAGGAAATATCTTCTTGCAGTAAAAGGATATTTTTTAAAGGAAGAATACGATAGTTTAGAGGGAAGCTCGCGCATACTCACGTTAAGCAGATTTTGGTTTACTTCAAGTAAATTTGGATGAAGCAGAATTTTCTATTTGCTGCCAAAACCATTTTTCCCTGTGTACATATTTATTTGGCGTATTCCCAGTCAATCTGCCAAGATCGTATACAGCAAGTAGAATATCCTTTAGCTCAATCAGCTGGCCAAACTTTTCCGTTGTCCCGACCAATAATTTTCTTTCCGTGTGCATGCACTACCAACAGCAGTAGCATAGCAGCAGAAAACCCGGCGAGAGAGAGAGAGAGAGAGAGAGAGAGAGAGAGAGAGAGAGAGAGTGATCGAGTCCTTCGGCGAATTCCCCCGTGGCTTAGCCGTACGAACACGCGCGCTCACGAGCGAAAAGATTCTTCGGGGTTGTAAAAGTTTAACGCGGCAGCAGTGTGGCGGCTTCTCGTCTTTCGCCTCGTCGGTCCTCCACACGCGCGTGTACGTGTGTGTACGGTGTATACGTGTATGTGTGTGTGCGTGTGTGTATGCGTGGGCACGAGAAGAAGAGACGGGAGCCCGCGCGCTCTACTCTGCTCCTTCGGGAGATATATTAACTTTCGATGCGACTCTGCGGCCTGTCGGAGCGATACGCACGTGTGTATGTGTGTGTGTGAGTGTCTGGGTGTGGGTATGGATGCGTGTGAGGGTGTATAGGGTGAATTCTGTATCAAGTGAGTCGGCTGAAAAATATAGGAGCTCTTGAAACGCTGTTGACCCCGGGTGAACGTATGAAATTTTGATCGATGTTTTCATATATATGTTGTGCTATATCATCCTAATCATTCCTTTGCTTTTTTTCGGCGAATTTTGTGTGGGACGCCTACTGGCGTCGGATTGTGTATACAAGACGATTTATCCTCTAGGTAAACGAACTTAAGATTATATAAAGAAAATTATTTTTTGATTGGTTAAAGTAGCCATTATTGAAAAATGCATTTCTTATCGATTTAAAATTGATTTAACATATCTGTGAAATATTGTATATATCGAATCAAAGATATGCGGTTCTTTAAAATCATTATTTTAATTAATTAATTTAAAATTTTCAATTTAATTTTAATTTAATACCATATGAAATAATACTTAATATTTAAATAATATCTTTGGAGAACGTTATAATGCCACTACTACGTCATTACTTCGCATCGTGATTTGTTATTTATTTTAATGCAAACATCCGGACATCCTGACTCCATGGATTATAATTAGATTACTTCGTCGTTCCATGTAAAAAGATATCAACTCAGAATCTGATTAAAAAGATACCAACTTAGAAGCCGCTTAAAAAATATATCATTTGGAGAACCAACATCCCTGGTAAAATTCTAAGCTGTTTTCTAGCCAGATATTTTATATTTTTTTAGTACATATTTTATTATTAAACACAGAAAGAAATATGTAATAAAATACCCAACAGCTTTGAAAAACTGAAATTTTCCAAAATAAAATTTGTTTATTTAATAGTAAATCACGGTGGGTTCGAACTTTTTAACCCGTAAGTGTTCCGAAACGAGATTTTTTGTTGGATATAGTGATATGACACCTCGTGAAGCTTTTAAGGTTAAAATCAAAATCATCGATCGGACCCTTTTCAAGTAAATTCGATTTTTGCATTTAAATTACAAGAGTAAAAAAATGGTATAAATAAGCTTTATGAAAGTTGCTAACAATTTTTTAAAAATAACTTAGACTATTTATAGACTTTTAATGTTCTATAAATATTTCAGGATCATTATTAAAAAATCCGTATCACGAGTAACCCAATTATTTAGCCAAACTATCCAATTATCACTAGTAAGCCAGCTACTAGGATAGTGTTACAAATTCAGGAAACGAAATTTTATGAGGCTTGGCAAGATGTTTTCTAGCACCTAAATATGAAGTGTAGCGCCCTTAATTTGTTGCAATGGACCTTTGTTCTCGATATACAAGCCAATGTGACGTCAATTAATTGTTCTTTAGCAAGGTATAACTTTTGCAAATTGATATACAAAGAGGAACACACTTAGGCTCTTAACTATATACGCGAATGTCGAAAAATCGGCTTGTATCTCAAGAACAAAGGCCCATTGCAAAAAAACTAAGGGCACTACACTTCACTTTTAGGTGCTAGGAAACATCTCGCAAAGCATCATAAAATTTCGTTTCCTGAATCTATAACACTATCCTAATTAGCTGACTTACTCGTGATAATTGGGTAATTATTGGGTTACTTGTGATATGGATTTTTTAATAATGATCCTGAAATATTTATAGAACACTAACAGTCTATAAACAGTCTTACAAATTATTTCAAAAGAAATTTAAGAAAATAAAATTTATTTAAAAAGGGCCCGATCGGTGATTTTTATTTTGACCTTAAAAGTTTCATGGGGTATCATATTACTATATCCAACCAAAAAATCTCGTTTCGGAACACTTCGGGTTAAAGTTAGTTCAAACCTACCGTGAAATGGATGTATACTTTGATGAATTCAAGTGCAGTTTATTCTCGTAGCTATATATGTATGTCAAACAGCAGTAAAAATTTTCAAGTCATAAAAATAAAAACTTCTCACAACTTCTCACGGTGAGTGTCGAAGTTTGAAGTTTTGAATTTTATTGATAAAAGAGGTTAGTAAAATAAGTTTAACATTTTATTTTCAAAATTTTCAAAATCATAAATTATGCATGTTCTACTTTATATACTAGAGAATTCAGGCGTATTGAAAATACAACAGCAAAAATGTTCAAGTTCATGAAAAGTCGTTAAAATTAAAAAGTTCTCTATTCCACATCTGCTTTCACATTCGCAGAACTTGTTATCAGGCCCCTAACAATATTCCTCTCGCAAATCATGTACACAACGCTCTCCAGTTTCATAAAACGCCGTAGATACCAATTTTCCAGCTTGGCCGCTCGACGCGATGTATCCCGTGTGGACCGCGGCGAAATTGGACCACGGGGAGCGTTCGGCGACGATAAACGCCATAAAAGTGCGCGCTGCAAACAAAAAGTATCTTAGCGCGGCGTTCGGTGGCCGGCGATTTCGAGTTTTATCCGGGCGCGTCGCCCCTGCCGAAATCTCCTCGGGGCGAGTACCTATAGCCAGCGGGGGAAAGAGAGAGAGAGAGAGAGAGAAAAAAAAGTACACGCGGGCGTAGTATAAGAACTCCAGGAGACAGAGGGACTTCCGGTGTGTAGCGCTGCGCCGCCGCGGCCGCGGAGAGATAGAAAAGAAAGTTTGCTCTCGGTAAATTGCCGACTCGCGCGCAGCGGAGATCTTGTTCGCGTGCGGCGCGGGATTCGCCGGCGCTCGGTTCGAGGATGAAAATATATAGGGTAGTCGATTGGACGCGAAAGTTTGCTCGCGCGCTGGCGCGCCGAAGAGGGAAAAAGAGAGGAGGAGAGCGAACGGCGAATTTGTTTGTCGGCTTGCTAGATACTTCGGGGGATTTCGCGTGCGTATATATATAGGGTGAGTATTGTTTGTCAAAGGGATGACTTATGTTTCGAAGCCGGGGCTTTCGGCGGAATATCGTAGTAACTTACTTCTTGATCTCGAACGAGATTTGATCTAAAATAAATTATTGTTCATTCTAGATCATGACAATTTTAGAAAATCCATTTCCACAATTGATCGAAGGATGAAATTCAATTTTGTAGCAATTAAATATCAAATTACACCATAGTATGTAATTTAATAAGTTGCTTTAAAGGCAAATTGTCAATTCTTGAATATCTGCATGATATTCAAACAACGCTAACAGATAATACATTTATTTGTAATTATTTATAAAAATTGTTGGGGTAGTAAAAAGAAATAACAAACAGTATTTTAAAAGCAATATTAGTTACTATTTTTAATTAAAAAGTGCAGTTATTTTGAAAATTATTTAATAAACTGATGATATTCAATCGAGGCAAATTATTAACTACATAAAAAGGTACTTTAACAAATATAAATTCAATATTTTAATTACCCTGGTAGAAAGTTAGCTAGAGTGTCTGGTTAGCTTATTATTTATTAGCCAGATTAATAAGCTATCAATAAGTCAAATTATAGCTAATATCTGCTTAAACCACGTAAGTATGTTGTCTGCAAATCTAACCTATTTATATTTTGTTTCTACAATTTATTAATTTTTAAAAATATACAATAATTATACTTTTTTGAATGTTCAATATAGTATGTCTCCAAAATAAATATTTTTATCGACAAATAACAACTTATGAGCATATAGAAATATGCATGTACAATACTAAAAATATTTAATAACTAATAATTTCCCTTCCGAAAATTAGTCAATCATAACTTAGTCAATAAAAATGTTGTGATTGATGTCGAGAATAAAATTTTGTAATAAAATTTCATTGTAAAACTACAAATATTTGTTTACCAGTTATTCAAAATTTCGTCAAAACTTACATTGTTCTATTAATTTCTATTATTATTTTTAACATAACAATAACTATATGAGTACATGTATTCCATTATTTATAACATGAATTTCTTTAATAAAGACTCTTCAATTTTACTCGGGGCTTTTGTACTTTTTGTGTAAATAATACTTTTCAAATGCACGCATCCTTATGTAAACAAATAACCTAACTTCCATTACTACTAAACATTTAAGGTACATTTTTAACTTTAACTTAGTAAAATACTTAATGTAGTATGATTAGAAGTGCATATTACTTCGACCTTTTGTAAACTTTTATTATTTCCATTATTAATTAATACATAAATTACTTATTTTATCAATTTTATATTAACTAGAATATTAAGCAGAATCTAGCTAGAAATTAGTTAAAAAGCATGTCGTTTTTAACTGATTTCTAGCTAGTTTCTTAACCAGAATTAAAGCAGATTTAGAAAATCTAGCTAATATCTGGCTAGAAATCAGCTTAGATTTATACCTGATAGAATTCTACAGTTTTAAACTGATGATAATTAAAAAAAGAAAAATTGGCTATGTCAATGTGTACTCAATACAGCATGGAAATTTCGATTGGTTAGCGATCAATTCGGTCGGTCCCGCAATCAGCGAGTATAGAATATCCATCTGAGTTATTTAATATTGAAATGACTAAATGTAGTGCATGAATATTTGACACTCTTTTTTTTTTTAATGTTATAGATACAAAATGCACATTAAGAAAATTATGACATACTGATCTTAATGTAGAAAAACCAAGATTGTCACTTCCTGCTTTCTTAACATAAGATTTTTAAAAATTTGTAACTACTATGGAGCGACCAATATAGCTATTTCTATTATTATAAAACCATGTTGGATCATATTGAGTAAATTAACTGCAAGAACATAGGTATCATCTTAAAATAAAGAAGACAAATAATAAAAAAGCAAACAAAAACTATGCTACCATAAAGTTAACTAAATATACTGCGTAATGGCGTAGTGCTAATTTTGACCGACTTCTACAGAACATATTAAAGCTATTTATTAAAATGGATATATGAGTTTCGTAAATTATATGCAGTAATGCAGCTTCATAAAATGAAATTTGTCAAGTTCGGTGCAAACCAATTTCCGTACAATGAAAACTGGTTAAACAAAGCATATAATAATATGCAACATAATAGTTCGTATTCAATTCGATTTTTCTTGTTAACCCTCGCTATGACGTATGTAACGTGCGATATCAAAGGCATCCGCATAGCACGCGCATGCGGCCATATAGTGCTTTCGCGCGTTCTAATTAACAAAGTTTTGTCTGTTGTTGTAACTCGCTGCTCACGCACGCGCGCGATCGCGCCCTGTCAAATTTAGGCTGCACCGGTAAAACGTACAATTTGACAGGCGGACGCCCCATTAGTTCGGGCTCCTTGTTTTCGACGGCTACAATGGCGCACAATGGGCTATTAAATTCGCAAGCGTTTCTGGGTTAACGGTTGACGGGAATGATGAATGGCAAATTAACAGGCGCTATATGCGTCGATTTCGTTTTACTGCCACGCTAGCCGCACGCCATAGAATTTAGAAATACGAATATGAAATGGCACCTAACTTCTGGTCAAATGGTCTTCGTGTTATTGTTAATGTCGTAAGGCCGGAAGTGAAGTAAAATTCGAAACATACACAATTACCGCAAAGGTATGGTATTCCGCGAATGTCAAGTGTACGAATAAAACTTTTGCAGTTAAAATTAAGGTAACAATGTAGAAAATAGTTACTGATTATCCATCTGAATATGAAATTTTTTTCATTGATATCCTATGATAATAGTGTACCATATTTTATTATACCGCTTCGGCCCACTGCGGCATTAATTTTTCATTGTGTCTATATATATTTGACTTATAATGAAATAAAACGTTGACAGATCTTCGATGAACTTGGTACTCGACAGTTTTCGACAATGTCCTTTCCAAATCTGCAGTTTTTAACTATAAACCCACCCTCGTAGAAAGTTAGCTAGAATAGCTGGTTAGCTTATTAATTATTAGCCAGATTAAGCTATTAATAAGTCAAAATATAGCTAATACTGGCTAGAATCTTCTTAAGACTATGCTTTAAGCGAGAACGTATTTTGTTTGCAAATCTAACCTATTTATATTTTGTTTTGAAAAGTTATTAGTTTTTAAAAATATACATTATTATACTTTATTGAATGTTCAATATAGTATGCCGCCAAAATAAATATTTTTATTAACAAATAACAACTTATGAGATTATAGAAATATATATATGCAATACTAAAAGTATTTGATAACTAATAATTTTCTTTCCAAAAATTAGTCAATCATAACTTAGTCAACAAAAATTTTGTGATTGACATCAAAAATAAAATTTTGTAATAAATCTTCATTGTAAAACTACAAATATTTGTTTACCAATTCTCCAAATTTCGTCATAACTTAAATTATTCTGTTTTTATTTTTATTTTTAAAATAACAATAATTATATGACTACATGAATTCTATTATTTATAACATAAATTTCGTTAATAAAGATACTTACATTTTACTCGGTGCTTTAGTACTTTTTGTGTAAATAATACTTTTTAAATGCACGCGTCGTTATGTAAACAAATAACCTAACCTCCATTACTACTAGACATTTAAGGTACATTTTTAACTTTAACTTAGTAAAATACTTAATATAGTATGATCAGAATTGCGTATTACTTTGATTATTATAAAACTGTTATTATTTCTATTATTAATTAATACATAAATTACTTAGTTTATCAATTTTATATTAACTAGAATATTAAGCAGAATCTATCTAGAAATTAACTAAAAAGTATGTCGTTTTTAACTGATTTCTAGCTAATTTCTTAATCAGAATTAAAGCAGATTTAGAAAATCTAGCTGATATCTGGCTAGAAACCAGCTTAGATTTCTACCAGGGCAATTTTTATTTGTATGATCTGAAGTTAAAATAATTGTTTGATTTATGTAGTAAATTTTAATAATTATAGATTTCAAAGAACATATAAACACATAAATGTGCAACCTGATTATTTAAAGGTTATAGGAACCCATTGTATTGGATTATTTTTTATTCAACTGATTTTTTTTAACTCAATTAATAATTTTTAAACCCAAATTAATTCAAGATTCTGTGAATTCTTTTAATAATGAAAAATATAACTCTTTTAAGCAAGAAAATTTTCAAATTATTGTCGCTACTTTGAGTGTGCTATATTGAATTTAAAAATTTTAGCTACGTCATTTTAAAGTACCTACAACCGACGAACAAAGTATCTGATTCTAACGAATTGAATTTCTTTTTAAATACTGCAATTTCATTGATTGGAATGCACATTAATACTGCAATTTCATAGAATCGAATGCACATTTTTGCTAACCTCATTGGAGGATTTCCAAAAAATTCAAATCGTTCGAATCAGATATTTTGTAGGTCGAGTGTACAAATTTGTATGCCATGCGATCTAGAATTTCAATTTAATTGCATGACAACTTAATTAAAAAAATAAATTATTATTGATTGCAAAAATTGTCACCATGAAAATAATGACAAATTTATATAAAAAATACTATTAATTTCAGTTTCATTTTCATTAACCTGTATTATATTTTCCATGAAAGCATATACCAAAAAAAATAAAAAGAATTACTTGTTTCATTTCACGAATTCGCAAAATAAACCGCGATTATCGAACCACCATAAAAAGCATTTAATTAATTCCCGTCAAAGTGGAGAGAGGGTCGAGCGAGAGTTAAAAATCCGCCTTTACACCCATCGAACAATCGTTCGATCGTTTAGCGTATATATGCAAGGGGTGACATTTCCAGCGACAAATAAACATAATTCTCAGCTCATTACCTACACACAGAGTGAGAGAGAGAGTGAGTGAGAGAGAGAGAGAGAGAGTGAGCCGGAGAGAGAGAAGCGAACAGGCTGAAAGAGACGAGGGTGGAAAACTCGCGAGAGAATTCGAGTTTGTTTGATTTTCAGAATTACTCTCGCTCTTTTGTGCACGGCAAAACGCTCGACGAGGCCGACCGGCAGGCTGGCATGGCTGTTTCGAGCACATTTATGCTTCGCGCGCCCGCTGATTGAATGTGCTCGGTTTGTTATTGCAAATATTGGATTTCCACGGGGGGGGGTTCATATACATAAACGTATAGATATATATATACATGTGTATCTGTATATGTATCGTACGTTTGATTGAGCGAAAGTTTTTGCTCCCACCCCTTGTTTTTACTCGATGCTCGGCCATGCGCGCATATTATAAACATTGCCGCGATATAGCTGGTATTTTCGAAATTACGTTGATTAATTTGCCCTCATTGACGATACTGCAACAAGTGCAGCAGCAGCACCCTTGATTTTGACTAAGGGCTTGAATGCGCGATAAATTTATGCAGCACTCGTGTGATCGGCTGGCTTGCTCGCGCGCACGGCGCCGTTCGTGCTTTATAGTTTGGCAAACACTAAATGTACACATGCAGACGCTAATTACCTATAGGTGGTCGGATAAAATTCTGAACTATCTCTTGTGCGAACAAAGTTAGGTTATTTATCTACGTTACTAGGTTAATTATTTTACAATTGTATGTAAATAGAGTATGTACTATGTGACTTACAGTATTTTTAAAATTAATTAATATAAAATTAACTATGCTCTAAAACGGACGAAATAGTTCAAATTACAACTTATTATTTATTCATTTTAAAAAAACTTGAGGTTTTTTAGGTCTCTGCCATAAATACATATACAAAGAATGTAAAAAAAATTTTTTTAGGTCAAAGACTGAAAATTTGAAAAAATATCCTACGGTAACTGTGATAGTGTCAATTTTGGGAGTCACCGATGAAGACAATGGGTAGCAATGGGTTACGTTGGATAATTTTTCTCTTTTGATGATTATCAACTTGCTTGTTATGTACATAATTTAATTAAGCATAAAATTTAACATTTGAGCTGCACTTTTAGAAAACATACACTTATTAACATTTTATCAAATTTTCACATTTAGAAACCCTTTTACGCCCTTTTTAAAGTCGGTTAAAAAAGTAAAAATTGCAAAAGTTAATTTTAATTTTAACCACAGATTGAAAAACCTAACTCAGCACTTTATTTTTACACAATATAAATAATAAATCTTTAATTAGTTTTTGAATTGTTCAGCACATAAATGAACATCACTGTTTAAATTTTGTTTTGATTAATAATAACAGTATCGCAACAATGCATCTGAATGAAAGCATGATGTATGCATGTGTTTATTGAAGCGAATTTTCAATTGAAAACGAACGTACTTTAAATGACAAATATTTAATGTATGTTTACTCGAATTTTATTAAATATAGTATTTTTAAGTACGTGTGATTTATTAAAATAACTGAGAATATATATTTCCGCAAGTAAAGAAAAATATTTATTGATTTTTGGATATATAAGATGCATAACATCTCTTTATATAATAACTATTTTACAGGTGTATTTCACAAGCTTTATTTATTTCATAAATTACGTTACTTTGTGTCCAATTACTATAACCAGACTGGATATAGATATAGCTATGGATATAGGTATATGAATATAGCTTTATTTATTTCATAAATTACGTTACTTTGTGTCCAATTATTATTACCAAACTGGATATAAATTGAATTATAATACTTTGATTAAGAAATAGTTTTATAATGCCAATTAAAAAAACTGTTGTTATTGAATGTTAATAAAGCCTGCAATATTGAACAAATCATTTTATCAATCACCCAATGAGCAAGTTAGGTTATAAAAAGTATTATACTTTATAAAATCATAATACAGTAGTCGGACATTAAAAATTGTCAAATAGGTATGTTTTTTGTAAAATTATTATTTTACAATAGTAAAAAGAAAATTTACTCACATGTTCTTGTACAATTTAAGTACAAAAAAATAATAAAATTTTCATCTTCACGAATACTAAAATTACTCTGATAATCCCAAATACACTTCTTCCTTGCTCTTATACGAATAACGAATGAATAAAACAATCCCAAAGATCTCGAACACGCAGCTGTAAATCCTTTCGACGCATTTACCAGTCAAGACCACTTATCATTTGCATCATTGGCATTCGAAAAATAATCCTCGTTTACTTACGACCCTCTCCAATTCAGCACGACCACGACTTAATTCGCGGAACCAGAGAACCAGACAAAAGGACGACGCTTCGGTGGAAAATCGAATATTCAGTGGAGTGTGAACGGATGATTTCACGTCAAGTGAACAGAGGGCTAAATTTGGGCTTATCTGGTTTATTTCTTTATGTGGAATTATGCTATTTCTGATCTTAATTTTGTGGTTGACATTTTCAGAATAGTAAGAAAATTTTATTAATCTTAAACCTCCTACGCCGGAGTTTCTTCCTGAAAGTCGCTCTCCTATGTAATTATTGAAACAAGATTGTAAAATGAATTTATACATCAGAAGTCTTTGAGGTCGCTATTATGAATCTTACGCAATCAGAATTTGAACATTTAAAATAGAGGATTAAATATGGCGGCTGCAAACTTGCAAAAGATTGTTCAGGCAATCAATACATTGGATCATTTTCAATCTGGTTTGATCAACTTTTAGTCACTTACGATGGGATGAGTAATTATACACATTCAATTTAAAATTTCATGATTATTATAAATGTTTAATTTTTTTTATAACGTACACCTATGTACTTTTCAACTTCGGAAAATTATGAAAAGAAATATATGTTTTACTTTAAACAAGATCTCCAGATTTAGATTTGTCTTCATTCCGGTTGCCGAATAAGTTTTAGAGAAAAAATTAACTGAAAATTATAATTTTAACCCGTTTTTTATGGAAGTCGCGCAATTCTAATCAGTAATATTAACCTGCGAGAGGGCGTACTTTTTGGTCCTACGCGGATACGTGCGTGGATATCTCTATGGCTCTAAATGCAGGTAAACGGTCAGGTTTCAGGTAATATTGTATCGACTTTGTTAATAGTTTTTTTATTAATTTGTTAATAAAAAAAATTCTTTCTCATAACTTTCTGTAACAATTAAATACGACCCTCAATTAAATCAGATTTCTAAAGAATACATAAAAGTCCCATTATAAAAAAATCGATGAGATAAATCCGTTTGAAAAAAAATATAATAGTACGAATTTTGTACTTTCTAACGATCCAAAGAAAAGTATAGAAAGCCGAACTTATTAAAAAGATATTTATTGTGAAAAGTACGAAAATACCAAAAGTCAACTACTATATAATCATCTTTTACTTTAATCCTTTATTTGTAAAATTTTCATGCTTCAAGATAATCTTACAAAACTTAATTGTTTTGGTAATACAAACAACAAATTAACTCAACGATAAATCAACCAACTTTCAAAATATCCGATACACAGGCAAGCTCAACCTAAGTACTTTTTTTTTCCTAAGTCTCAACCTAAGTCCTTAAAAAAGCATCGAATGATACCCAACTCTGCCCTCGGCCGACTTAGAATCGCAATAACAACCCTTTGAAGTTTGACGATGTACATCCTTCATCCAGAGGATAAAGTACATAATCGAGGAGCCCCGCACTGACTTCTCTCCCCGCGCCACAGCACAGAGCGAGACCGCGCATCGTCGTTAAAAGCACATTAATCGCCGATTTCTCTCACTTTTTGCCCGCGCTCTCCTTTATACATATATACAGTCCATCTCTCCCTCCTTCCTCTTACTTCCTGATGACGGTCTTCCTCAAGATCCCCCCCTTTGTCCCCCCTCTCTCTCTCTCTCTGTCGTCTCAGGCGCGCCTCGACTGCGGAATAAGTCGCGAAAGGAAGAGGCAGCAGCAGCTTCTGCCCCGAGATGCCGCCTTTGATCGAGAATCGCTGTTAAGAGTTAATGAGATTAAAGTCGTACTTCGGAGTTTCCAATAAACGTGCCTCTGCTCTCCTCGTCGGCGCCGCCGCTGCCAGCCTCGCTGGAGATGCCCTATATATCTAATAGAGGAAGACAGAGGACGAACTGGAGAGCTTCCTCTCCTCTGCGTGCTTTTCTCCCGTTTGCACGAGCGAAGGTAAGACACCCGAGGCTCGCCGCGTGACGTCCTCTCGTCCTCGTCCTCGTTGTCATTGTCGTTGTCGTACACTGCGCTCTTGTTCCCGCTATGTCCCCCTTTTATTTCTCAGCTGGTCTGTGTCTTCGCCCGACGTATAGTTTCTTGCTGTTGCTCGGCTTCCCTTTTTTTTCCTTTTCTCGTTCTTCTCCGTCTTCTTCGTTTTTTTGCTTTTTTTTCTCTTGCTTGCTCTCCTGTCGAGTTTACCGATTTAGCTTGATTACCGTTAGTTCTCTCGTAAGGATTATTGCGAAATTCGTCGGTAATGGTTGTTGCAACGCGCGTAGTGCCACGCGACAGGTTTTACTTTTTAGTTTGTCTGGTATAACTGTGGGAGCCAGTGGATGGTAAGTACCTCGGGTTGCTTTATCTAAGTCTCTTTATTTTAGGTTATTCGTTTTTTTAGAATCTGAAAATACTATGTTTACTATTCAAGAACTCTACTACATTATTCAGTAGTTTAAATAGAAAATGGCCTACGTGATGCAAACCTAGGGGTTTTACACACTTTAATATTTTCATATTACTAATTAGCTTTCATCGAAATTTATATAATAGAATTAAACAGAAACTAAAGTAATTAATTCATAATTCCATGAATTATCGTTTGCAATGCGGTTCTTCACGAATACAATTAAATGAATTCGTTTGAACAACGTCACTATACATATTCATTACGTATAGTACAATAGAATGCCAGACATACGTTCAGCAACATATGAAACTAGATTATTATTGGCAGATAATAGATAATTAAGAATCTATTATTAATTAAATATCAATTATTTTCACCACCATTTCCTAGCAGATTCACACAGGCATCGTATAATTATTGAATAACATTGCAATATTACATTAGTATTTTATACTTTTGCAATAACGAACGAGAAAATGTATTTAAATTCCCCGGCTTCACATGCAGTTGAGAATATCGCTAATACAGTTACAGTGCGCATAAATTACCATCAAGCATTACGTAGAATAAAAATTTGAATCATTCATTCCAACCTCGAAATAACGATCAAACAATTTATATCCGATAGTTAATTCAAGCCCGCGCGTCTCGCTCCTTCGTTCCGCGATCTGGGTCAGAATTAAAACACGCTCCCTCCCTCTCCCGGCAATTCCCACCGTCTTCTCAATCTTTCATGAAACATCCCCCCGCACCGGCAAATATTTTCCCGCCTCAACTTCGCAGTCTTCTTTTCCTTCTATCCTCTGGTGCACCTCGCGCGCACGGATAATGCGGGGATTAATGCGCCGAACGTGCAATTTTTACCGTGCACCTACATTACCGGGCTCTTCGTTACGGTTTTTACGGGGCCAGCGGCTGCAGCAGCAGCGGCAGAAGAAGTGACGACGATGGAGTCAGGTAATCCCGCTTAATCACGGCCGCCGAGCTGCACCCTCGCGGGTTAGCGGCAAATTAATTCCTTCGGTTAATTTTAATGCGTCCGCGTGGCGGAGGAGCTCGCGACGGGAGGTGTGCGGTATATATACGTCGCCCGCAGGAGAATCGTTCGTTCCCCGAATCCACGAAGTTCACGCGCGTATTTCATTGCGCGCGCGCGCGCGCTCTTACTGTGTCACGTCTCGTTACGCGCGCGGCGCTTATATACGTCTGCGTTATATATGCATGGCACTGATGAAGTGCAGCCTGGCCGTCGCGGCGGTTGTGTACTTTGGAGAGTTCGAGTTTTGAGAGATTATTAATGAGGTGGTCGTATGTAAGACGTTTGTTACGAAAAACTTCGAAGATGCGAGGTATCTTAAGTTTATAGGTTTCATAGATAAAAGAAATTGAGTGTTAAACTGATTTATTGTTTTTACCGCTGAAGAGATTAAATAATTATTCTATTCGTTCGAAGTCGAATTTCACTCTATTACGAGTGAGATTCTATTCTAATATGAGTGGAAATTGACTCCATTAATATACTTAATCATATTGAACGCACGTGCGGGAAAAAGCGAATGACTGACTGCTTTTAGACTGAGTTCTGATATTATGCGAGGCGAATCGCTAACAGAAATTATTGTATTTTAATGAAAATTTAATATTTATGAGGATTGCCTGAATCGCATATGCAAACGGAACAAGAGATAATTAAAATGTTTTGATAATTGGAATGTCAGATTCATATTTTCTGATTGTTATAATGTATAACAGTCATTATAAAATATAGCTAATTTTCCTTTAAACTGAAATATTCTAAATGGATGTATGGATGTTCTTAGCGTTAAAAGTTATACTTAAAAAATATATAACTTCCATTCGATACAACACATATTAATGTCACAAAATAAAAGTAAAAGGGTAAAATATGTGCATTTTATGTATTTGAATGAAGTTTACATCGACTTCATATCGTATAAATATATATTTAGTATCAATTATCTGGAGAAAGTGTTACGACATTCACAAAGTTTCCACGACTGCTTATCCAAAATGCACTTTAACAGAAGAATATTCTGTTCATATATATCTGTAGTTATTATGTCACTAATTTTTACGCAAGTGCTCATGAAAAGAAGTAACCACTAAGACATTAATTTTTTATTTGGTGCACTAAGAGGATGACAATAATTGTTGTAAAATAAGAACCATTCATAATATTTAAATTCTATATGCAACTACGAAACCTTGACGGGAGATGCTAATATATAATTTTCTATAAATAAAAAAAAAAAAATAAATAAATAATTAATTAAATAAATAAATAAATAAATAAATAAATAAATAAATAAATAAATAAATAAATAAATAAATAAATAAATAAATAAATAAATAAATAAATAAATAAATAAATAAATAAATAAATAAATAAATAAATAAATAAATAAATAAATAAATAAATAAATAAATAAATAAATAAATAAATAAATAAATAAATAAATAAATAAATAAATAAATAAGTAAATAAATTAAAAAAAATACAGAAAAAAAAAAATGTCTGTAATATTTGTTTATAAAATTAGCGAAATATAACGCAAGCTTATAGGGCTGCCGTAGATATTGTGGTTTAGTAAGCAATAATTAAATATGTAACTTTATCTTTGACCTAGTTAAAGTATGTATTACGAGACCTATTATTAATCATTCATTTGAGAGGTTAAGGATGATCGCTTAACGAACGATTTTAATTTTCGCGATATGTATATAAAATTGACGTGTATTTTGGATGAGTAAGTATACTTGTCCCAATTAACAGAGGAAATAATTGCATTATAATAATTATATTAATTAAAAAAATGTAATATCAGAACTAATAAAGGCTTGTTGCTCTCAACATTAAAACTATTTATATGAATAAAAAATAAACTTTTTCCCCTCTAATAACAATAACAATGGTGGGGCCTAAAACCATTAGAAATATAATTTTCCCGTGAACGATTATACCACTGACAATGATCGCACTCTAATTCCATGTGCAATTTATCCAACTTAAGAAGAACATCGCTCTTATCAAACGCATTTTAGCGCGAAAAAAAAGCCAGTACAGAAGTCTCTCGGAAGCTTAGGCCACTCACGCGATAAAAGCCGCCTTCTCTCCTCTAATTCGTGAGAACGAAGGAAAAAATACCAGCCCCCGTCGAAACCCGCTCCACCCTTTTCGAACACCCCCCTGCTGCTAAATCTCGTCACAAATAGTTAGATCATCATTACCTATTATCTCGGCGAAAAAATTAGCGCCAAGAGTCCAAAAAATCGGCCGAAAAGTGATTCGAAAAGTGACGACAAATAAATGATGCGGCACGCCTCTCCAACTCAATTTTCCTTGTTATATAGGTCCCAAAATGTACGAGAAAAATGACCAATAAGCGAAAAAAACCTTGTGACACACTTTTTTTCTATATCAATTTTTCTTATGGAAATTTAACATGGGAATTATGGACTAAAAACGGTCGTCATTGATATAAGAATCACTTGACTTCGAAGGGTGCAAAACATTTTTTCACGTATAATAGGATATCAAATAGAGAAAAAAAGCTTTAATTGGAGACGTGTAACGTTAAAATAGATTAACAATATCAAAAGTTACTAACGATCAAAGCTAGTGAATAAACAAGAAAAAATCACTAAATTTCGTGATTTCTCATTTTTGAGCATTTTCTCGCGTGTATTCATTGTCTTTGATCGTTCATAATAACTTTTGATATTATTAATCTTCTTTACCGCAGCACGTCTGAAATTAAAGCTTTATTCTCTTATACTTTATATTATATTACGTAAATAAATGTTTTACATCCTTAGAAGTCAAGTGAATGTTATATCAACGATGTCCATTTTTAGTCCATAATTCCCATGTTATATTCCCATATGAAAAATTGATATACAAAAAAGTGTGTCACAAGGTCCACTTCGCGAGTTGGAATTTTTTCTCGTACTTTGTAGGATCTGTACAACAAGAAAAATCGAATTCCAGCGGCGTGCCTAATCACTTATTTTTCGTCACTTTGCGAACTTATCGGCCAATTTCTTGTAGAACTCCTCATATACACGCTTAATACCGCGAGAGAAAAATTGGCTTCGGGTGGAAAGACCCTGCTAACTTTTCCTCCTCCCCACGGCTTCCTTTGCTCCTCCGCTCAAACGAACTAAAAAGAAACCAAACTAACGGGAAAAATAAGAGAGCTCCGCGCGAGATATAACATAACACGCACCACCCATCATACAGATTGCTCGGTGGCGAATAGGAAGCGGAAGGAGCAAAATAAAGAGTGTGAAAGAGAGGGGCAGAGCGTTTCCTGGTTAACGAGCATTCCATTTTGAAAATCACAAAAATCCAATGTTATAATCCCGGGGTAAAGGAGAATCTGCCGCGGTAATAGGGAAAAGGGAGCGGCGACGTGGGGCAGAGGGGGGGGGAGGGCAGGAGAGTAGCGCGGGCGCGCATCCGCGGAAAAGCTTTTGACGCGCAAGCAAGAGAGAGAGAGAGAGAGAGAGAGAGAGTGCGCTCGCGTCGGAGAATAAAGCGTGAAACGGAAGAGAGCCAATCTCTCTTTACGCTTACGTCACTCTTGTTTCCGCGCCAGTTAATATTGCCAGGATATCCTGGCGTCAATCAAAGAGGCGCTCTCTCGTGCTCTCTGCCTCTATCTCTCGCTCTCGCTCTCGTGCTCTCTGCCTCTCTCTCTCTCTCTCTCTCGCTCTCGTGGGCTCTCATCTTCGATCGATCATCTTTTTTCAGTCTCTGCAGCGCAGTGCTATATCCTTGCTATCAGTGCCTGCCTTCTCCTCTTTATACACTCCCTCCTCCCCCCTCTCTCTCTTTACTATATCCTCTGTCTACTTTCATTCAAATTTTCATAAATCAGAAAATACTTTGTGTACGCGCTTGTTGCTCTCTGTGATTGCTTTGAAATTTGTTGAAAAAAATATGAAATTCACTTATTTTATAGTAATTAAATATTGTATTGCATTGTGTTAAAATATGGAGCTGAGTTGCAATTTTCATTTTTGTAATTACAATGCTATACAGATATTATTCAAAAGTAGCTGTTTAAGTGATTTATGCTATGTGAAATAATAAGTAATATTTAAAAAATGTTTCCATATATAATGTTTTAATGCCCTTTTTTATAACTTTATATTTTTTTATAATTTTAGTAAAACCTAATATTAATGATAATATTTTATATTTATTAAACTTATTATTCCAATCTTATTTCGTAATGCCTTAATTTGACTTGTAAGAGAAATTATGGAATCTTTATATTGATTTCATTCATATCAGAAGTAAGTAAATGACTGTCACGGTTAAGCTTGGGATTATTATAGCAAAATTGAGAACTTTCTTAATATTCAATCTCTTTTTCTCAAACTTTGTATACATATTTGGCATCAAAAAACAAAATTTTAAGAATTCTTTGAGTTATTTTTACTGAGAATTTTAAGCATTACTACAGATAATACATTTATTTTTAATAAAATTGCACAAATTTGCTCAAATCTTCTGTGCAATAGATCTCAAACCAGAACAAAAAAATTTGTATGTTTTCTTTAAAGCAAAGTGAACGCTAACAATCTCAGAATTTATTTTTATTCCCGAATACTTGTTTTAAAAATACAGGACTATAATAAGCATTTTAATTAACAAAAAAACACTATTTTATTATACATACATATGCTACGTTTTTTAAAAAAACTAATTTCAAAATCAGAGATTTTTACTATGTTGTTATTATGTTTCAGAAACAATCTTGAAAGTTTCAGCTCGATCCGTTGAAACGTAGTGCAAAGAAGACTTCTAGAGTAATGCAAAATGTTATTTTGAGACAAGCACACTTTTGTAAGGAAAAAAGCAATTTCCTAAAAATAATTCTTATTTATATTTTACAATCATCATTGAAATCATATTTTACTTTTTTTTTCATAATAATAATCATAATAATTCTCTTCGCGAAGAAACTGAAATGATCAAAGTTTGTCAATATCGTTGTCAACACTAATCATTACGAGTAGGTGTCAAAAATGTTATAATAATTGCAGGTTGCATAATTGCATTGCTGCGTCGGTACGGAAATTATTACGAGACTTCTTCCGTTATTTGATTGGCACCCTCGTTACGTAACGTGCACGGACGTTGCTCCCTGATTAAATTAATACTCGCAGCCTCCAATATCGTACTCGATAACTATTTTAAATAATTCATGCCCATCAAATATCTTATTATATAACCGGCTTAAATCAATTACTTCAAAATGCTTCTCTCTCTCGAACACAATGCTTATATATATATTCCAATCTACGTAATGCACGAATACACGGATCAAATTAAGCATGCTATTTTTTCCACTTTTGCCTTTACTTCGCTTCTCCCGCTGCTGTAGGTACGTATACTTTTTATCTCGTTCATTCGTTCACATGGGGCTACTATATAGGTGTATAACGGATCGATCATAGGAAGTCTCGCTGCCACCGTAACTCTCTCTCTCTCTCTCTCTCTCTCTCTCTCTCTCTCTCTCTCTCTCTCTCTCTCTCTCTCTCTCTCTCTCTCTCTCTCTCTCTCTCTCTCTCTCTTCATCTTCCTTTTTCCTCGCCTTTTTCAACGCCAACTGAATCCTATTAGGACTCCTACAAATATATATATATCGCGCGAAAAGCCAAAGGTCATTATTTCATCAATTTTCGGCGTAGAGTATGTATTATTAATGCGGCCGTTAAGTTGATTACGCGGGTGGCGCGGTGCTGCAGGAGGACAAGGCCGACTACCGAGGAATAAAAGCTCGCTCTGCTCGAGAGCGACGAGCTATGGTATAACGACAGCTGGCAGCTGTTCTCGTGCATCGTGCGGGCTGTGCAACACCGGCCGACGAAATATAAGGCTGTGCGCACATAGGCGAGAGAGCGAGCTCGAGGGGTATATGTAATAGCTAGTGCGCTGATAGCGATTTTTCGCGCTCGCCTGTGTTGTATACGTGTAGGAACGTCGAGTCGAACTTGTTGATCGGTCTGTTAACGGCTTGAGATGCGAGGGGTGTGAGTAAGAGGCTCCTTTTGATTGAGCCGCTAAAGAGGTTATTTCGCACGGAGATTCTTCTATATTTCTAGGGAAATGGTAAATCGAAGGTTTAATAAGGAGAAGTAAAAGATTAATTAGTTGATCGACATATTGATGATCATTATATAATTAAGAACCGAAGCATTCAAAAAGAAAGTTTTTTACCAAATTCTTAGCTAATAAAGGTTCCGCAAAGTTTTGCCTTACCTTTTTTACTTTTAGAGATAACGTACAAATTCCAAAAGATCACAAATAATATACTATGCAACGATCTATAAGAATATACACTTATTTTAAAATCAGTATTCTTCTCTATAATCAATATTTCAATGAAATGGGATGCAATATTCTTTTATATCAATTGCATATTTTTGACAAAAAATTGAAACAATATTGTCAACGTATGTTTATTCTATTACATAATATAAATATTATAATTCTTTTCATAAAACGCATTATTAGGAAATCCAGCTTTTTGTGGCTAAAAAGTTTATTCGAAATTACAAATGTGGATTAATGAAAGTATTTTAGGAAACGTTTTATATAGGAAAAATCGATAGCTGTTAAAAACAATTTGAAGAATTATAAACATTGTCTGCAATAACAGTTTAGCCATTTATAATGAAAAACTTATTTTATGTTAACTTTTTACTATAATACTCTGCATTAACAACAAATTAATTAACCAAAAATTCCTTTTCTGAGTTTAACTCAGGCTGGCCACCTCAATCCACTTAATAATTTAGAATTAAAACTACGCGCGAACATGGAAGCTAAAATAAATAAATTACACGCTCGCCCGTTATATACAAAACACTGAAAAGCACGCGCGTTTTCCATAGAATGCTGCTTTCATTCATCCATGCATCACGTAATCTTTGAACAGGGTACAAAACAAACGCATTCAGTTTCACAAAATTCGCTTCCTCTATATATACGCACACATGCACACACAAGTTTTTCAACACCAACGCGCATGCATACATTAACGGCGCATCTTTAATGAATAAAGACGACGTCGACGCGTTTCTTATATAATACTTATACGGAACGACCTGCCAAGGTGACTGCCGGAGATTTTCTAAAGAGCGGCGCAAAATGTACAGACCGCCGCCGCTTAAGAAACGATTTTCTCCGCGATAATCCACAGACGCGATAAAAGGATAATAATAAAAAAAAAAGATCCCGGCAGTGATGAAGGGAGAGCAGCAGCAGCGGCAGTATAGCGCGACGAGGTCGCCTAACGAGTTTTCCGAGAGCTTTCGCGTCGCGCCGTATACTTGCGCGATTATTTTTCCTGAATTGTGACCGAGACGCTGACCAAGACGTACGGGGCGACGAGTTCTCCGAGAAAAGGTCTGCTGCGAGGAAATGGGAATGGAATGGAGACGCATTGTACGCAGTCAATGGCCTCGCATTCTTGTGTACGCACTGTAAACAATGTCACTAAATTTAATATACTTTTAAGTTACACGATGCAAACAAATTTTATGTACTCGCAACATTGATGTTCATGCGCATGAAATGTAATGCTAGTAACCTAAAAATTAATGCCCATGTGCATTAAATTTAATGTAAATGTGTATTATATTTCACTAATTGTGACATTAATTTCCAGTTATAACATTAAAAAATGTTAATATACATCAGCAACTCCTGCTTCCGTTATGCCTCATCTTCACTGACACTTTAATAGCGTCTCGCTTTAAATTTTAATATTAAAGAACATTACAGTGATAATTGCTAATAAATTTTAAAAAGTTCTTTTGTGTAGAGATTTGTTTCTTCTAATTTTTCACACTAAAAAGTTTTGCCTTTTTAAACAACATAAATGTTATTCGATATTGGAAGTTCAAGCGAGACTCTATTAAACTGCCAGTGAAGACGAGGCATTACATGTATATGGAAATTTTTTTATTGTGATAGCGTAAAATTGTGATATTTTAATGACACACTTTGTTATTAGAAAATGTATGCACGCATGATATTATTTAAAAATATGTAAATTTGCACTAATGACGCGTCTGTTGCATCACGATTCATATATCCGTCAGGATCCTATATTCTCCTGTAGGGAGAACTCCATTGACTTTTGACAAAAAAAATTAAACAATTTTGTATGACTAAGATATTGATAATCGCTGAAAATGGTTTCTGAAGTATTTAACTATTTGGTTTGAATGGAAAGTTAAGCACAGATATTACCAGATATAACATTCTAAAATTTGTCTAACTAAACCAAAGTTTTAATAGATTATTTTTACATAAGATTAAACAAATACCACATAAAACTGAAAAATTAAATTTAAAGTAGTGATTGTATGGGAGAAAGTTAGTGTCTTTTAAAAAGGATACGGTGATCGAAAGGATTAAAGTATTTTGAGAAGAACTTACAATGTGTGTGCACACCCTCCGGGATTAGGATAAAGCTTTGGGAGGTAGTTTATGGTACTCAAAAATGATGCCCAACGTATATAGTTTTTTTAACGGTTCCTACGAATTTGCGTTATTTAAATAAAAGATGGTATCGCAGAGCGAGGTGACTCTGTGCTACATGTTTGATTAATTATAGTAAATTGAATAGGGGAAATGAAAGCTTTTTAGGCAATATCTTTCACCAACTTACAGACTTATGGTCAAAAGTTACTATTTTTTACTAAAATAACGCACTTTCAAAAGAAAATATATATCGATAACAAAGATACATTAGACAAAACTACTATAATTAAGCAGCTTTTTAGAATTAGAGATTTTCTATTGAAATCACGGTTTTTAAAATATATCTTTATACATGAAATGAAATGAAATTATTTTATTAATATTTGTGGATTAAAAGCCACTTATTGAAGTATTATAATTGCTAACTAGTAAAGAGGTGCTTAATTTGATAAATTCCAACGTCCTCAATTACCAACATCTTTTTAAAATTAATAATGTTGCTACCAATATAATAACAATATTATAAAAAATTTATATAAAATTATTATTATAAAATATAAATTTATAAATATTTAAAATGTTTGTTTTTAAGTTTATATATTTCTTTGGGAAAATAAGTTTGATTCGCGTTTCATGTAGTATTACATAAATTGAATAAAGTATCGATTTCTAAACAGATTAAAATTATTATATTGATATTTCGCTCATAGTCAGTCATCCATTTCCTCCCGCAACGATATTCGACAAAACCCCAATTAATAAATACCTTTTATTTTAATGATCAAATTAAACTGGGGGGAAGCGCATTCTTAAAATTTTCGTACAGTTTCCTTATTTTTAACCTTATAATATAACATTGAAAAATAAATTTATATTCAATTGTATTGCCTTTATGGCTTGATTTTCCATTTCATTCCGGATGGTATTAAGTCGTCCGTCAATAATACATATCACCTTCAATACGGGAATGAATCAGAATTTTAAATTCATTTGAAATTTTTTGATCTCGTGAAGGTGGTTAGAGTCTGTATTTTATAAAAACCTTTCAATGCTTTACACTTCATTCGCCCAGTCGCTACGCCTAAATCATATATTTCTCGCCGCAAAAACGGCACCAAAGGGAAGAAAAAGGGAACGAAAAACAAAAAGAAACCGAAGCAAACAACAACCATCGAAATAGTAAAGAAGACACGAAAAGCTCGAAGAGTCTAAAGAGCCTTTCGAGCTTGAGCGAGAGCTCGGATCGCGCCTTCATTTTCCGCCCGAAAGCGAATATGCGAGCACGGCAAGAGAACGTGCACGGGAGGCATCGCGAGAAATGTGACTAACGCGACGAAGAATGCGGTAATGAAGTCAACAGAGGGATAGAGAGTGAGAGAGGGAGGGAGAAAAGCCCAGGCAGCGGGTCTATAGGGTTCGCTCCGATTATTCGATTGTCGCCCTCAAGTCTAGCCGTGGATATTCGCGCCCGCACCGGTGCACAGAGGGAAAGAGCAGAGAGAGAGAGAGAGAGAGAGAGAGCGAGAGAGCTATTGCGTGATGTGATACGCCGTTGCCGCTATAGCGCCTCTGGGCGTTCATTCGATTGCCTCATATTTCGATTGTTGAAGCCTCGCTAATGAAGTACGTTCTCGTGTGCGCACCCAGTGCGTGTATATTTGGCTATTGCTCTGCTTTGCTCTCTCTCTCTCTCTCTCTCTCTTCATCTCTCTTTTCTGCCTTGCCCGTTGACTGACGAGCGCTTGTGCAATTTTCCACGCCCCCGCAGCTGCTTTATTCCGCGTGCAGTCTGCGTGCCGTTTGCTCAATTACATCCACCTGTTTCTAGCCTCTCCCAGCTCTGCAGCTTCGCGTAGCTTTTGACTTTGTGCGCGCGACAGAGGCAGGAGATGCCGGGGACTCCTACCGTGCAGCTTTCTCGAGGAATTCCTTACACTTAGGGCTGATTAAGGTATATAAGGCTTTCGGGAAAAAGTCAACAAAAGCTCAAAGAGGAGACATTGGGAGGACGGCGCGGGGCGAGCCTCTCGAGCGTTTTCCCGCTCGCCTGCGCTCGGCAAAGCGGCAGGACATCGGGGAAAGAGGGGACTTTTAACTTCATTCAATTCCGACTACTTCTGGCGTATACACTTCTTACTTGCTGCGTGCACACATGCGGGCGCGCATACGAGGGCTGTAATGTGCTATATGGATCTACATATATATGGAAGGAAACTGCACGATTTTCATAAAGTTTTGCCCGTCTCGGCGTGTAATCAGATCAAAGGAAAATCTTCCTCTCTACACGTTCGTCGAGATGGACGAGTATTGTGCAAGTGGGTATGCGTATATATATTATTTGTGCTTGTGAATTTGATGTTTGGTCAGAAGGAAAAATCTTGAGAGGTTTTGATTAAATTGCATTTTTTTCATAAATAGAAGTCAAAATTTATTATGAGATAATATAATTCAATATTGTCGATGGGAATCATATCTTAATTGATTACTTTAAGGGAGCAAGCCTATGTTAAATCCGGGTAAAAATAGCTTATATGTATGATCATGCATAATCATATATAACAACGTTTCATATATGATCATATATAATTATAAACGAATTATGGCAACATATGAACATACCTAATCAAATATCAAACTTATATGCTCATATACGGTTTTCTGTCATTAAAATATTTATTCGAGTGGAGTATCATCCGTATGATAACACCCAAACTGACGGTCTAAGCTATGATACTATAATTCTAAAAATATTTTCTGAAAAGCATATTGATTAAAAAAGTGAAATCCGAAAATTGACAAACTTTATATATAATAATGTATTATCATATATGACTATATGTAACTGCACATTCTTATATATGACTACATATGGATCCATTTGAACATCCAAATGAAAGTTTTAATATATCCATATGTGTACACATATAATGGTATAAAGCCATATATTGTCATACTTGACCATACACGTTCATACATGCTTATATATTGCCATAATTCGTTTGTGCTCATAGATGAATTAATATTAACATGTATTATCATATATATTCATATATCCTCATATATAATTTTCTTCTATGATTATATATAAGTATATATGATCTTACATGAAGTCATTTTTATCCGTGAAAGTTAAAACTCGATAAACATAATATAAATCTTCAAAGCTTGTCCAATTTTTCAACCTGCATTTTTGCAACTTTTATATGAAACCACAATTGGTAAATTATCTCTGTATCTATTAATTTTTAGAACAAAGTAATTAAACGCCATTGAAACTACTAATTAAATATGAGCGAAAATCGTAACAATTAGTAATTAACGCGATCCTTGTATTCTCACGTAGCCATCAAACTCCATTAACAAATATTTATTATGATTTACTTGTTATAATAATATGATATTCATTCATTAGCAAATTTTAATCAACCTACATTACTTGGGGATAATTTCGGATTTAACCCTGTATTTATCAAACCCTTTCTGAAGAGTATTTATAAATGTGTTTCAGAACTTTTTGGTAGTTTTAGCACAATACATTTTTTTTACTATTTCTTTCAAAAATGACTTAGGTTCATATTACGAGATCGGAAATGGTCCACTTCGACCTGATTTATTTTTACACGTTTATTTTTAAGGACTATCAGTTTATCACATGGAAATTTCAATTTAAAATTATTAATTGCGTATGCTTGATAAATAAAGGGTTAATAATTATCTAATGATATACATATATTTGTTTTATATAAATACGTGTTCCTCATATGTAATAAACGAATAACATGTGATTTCAAGATTGGCCGGCACGTTTTAGAAAATATAATGTTGTGCATATACTCGTTTCCAAAATTGAAGGAGGTTCTTTACCTGTAAGTAGATCCAATAATATCATTCACAATGTATGTAAAAGAAACATATCTTATGATACGGAGAAAAACGCTTTCAACGAAACTGTGATTTTGCAAGCCTAGATATTGTTCACTAAAATACATAAAATGGTTTCGAATTGTTTATACGAAAGCTTATATAGAATTAGCTTGTTCTTCCTGCCGAAAAATTATTTAACATTTTTTTCAAAAAATTATAATAAAATCTTTAAAGAGAAAACTAGGACCTGCGATATTATGATCGAATATAAGAAAAAAAGTCTAACCATTTTAAGAATTATCTTTTTATTGTACAATATGTATGCCTGTAGCATCAGAATTTAGTTGAGAGATTTTTTTCCATTTCATAAAGTACTCTTATTTTGCATTTAATGCCACCGATATCCTCAGATCTTAACAAAAAGTATTACCTACCAATTTCCTTCTGTACGGCTGATTTGCAGGCAAAGAACCTCCGCAACGTAAGCCTCGCAATAAAACTCAGCTAAAGACTGTTAAGATCGTAAATGGTCTTACCTCGTGCATCGGCACCTGTCTCACGCCCACAGATGCTGGGGCGGCGGCGGCGGCGTGGGCAGCGAGGGGGGCCTCTCGAGGACCGGCGGCACCGGCGGCACCTCCGGCATGGCGAACCTCAGCTTCTGCCAAAAGAGCTTGTCCCCCCAGACGAGCACCGTGTGCGAGGATATCCGCTTCCTGAGCTCGCCGTCTAGGTCGCGCGGGCAGACCCCCCCAACGAGCAGCAGTATGACGTTGCGGCCGCGACCCTTGAGGGCCTCGCGCAGCGCGGCCTTGAACTCGAACCTCGACCACTCGCCGTGCAGGAAGTTGCGCGACAGGACGAGTATCGTGCGCCTGGAGGAGTCGGCGGCCTCGGCGACGGCGTCGGCGACGTTCGAGCCGGCGCCCAGGTCCCGATAGTGCAGGCAGAGCCGGTAGCTGGTCTCGAGGCCGGGCACGAGGACCCGCGAGACGAAGGCCTCGTCCACCGCCGAGTAGGAGATGTAGGCGTCGAAGGGCTTCTCGCGGTCCTCGAAGGCCGCGGTCTTGTAGCAGGCGCGCAGTCCGCAGCGACTGGCCGCCCAGGCGCGCAGCGAGCGCCGATGCTTGAGGGCGCCGCACAACAGGGCCACGGTCACGAAGAGCAGCACGCCCATGGCGAGCAGGAGCGGCAGGTAGGCCTCGAGCGGCCGGTCCTGCACGCTCGAGGTCACGCTGCTCAGGGCCGCGCAGTTGACGACCGAGCCGTTGACGGGAGCCAGCAGGGGCATGCCCAGGCTGCTGCAGGTCACGCGACGCCAGTCGGAGATCTTCTCCTTGTTGGCGGACATCCACTCGCGGACGCGGCCCACGTACGTGCACTCGCACTGCCAGGGATTGCCCGAGAGACTGACGTCCACGAGGTAGGGATTGCGCGCCAGCTGCCAGAGGGCGAAGCTGCCCAGCCGATTGCTGTCCAGGCGCAGGATCTCGAGGTTGCGCAGCGGCAGGAAGGTGCTGTTGTCGATGTGCGCCAGCTGGTTGTTCTGCAGGTAGAGCTCCTTTAGGGCCTCCAGAGGAGCCAGCTCCATGCCGTAGAGAGCGCTGATGCGGTTGTTCTCGAGGTGCAGAATCGCGAGCCTCTTCAGGCCGCTGAAGGTGAAGTTACGGATGGAGACGATGTTGCTGTCGTTGGCGTAGAGGATCTCGAGGTTCTTGCGGCCGATGAACGAGTGCGAGTTGAGCTCGCCGAGGTCGTTGCCGTCCAGGTAGACCTCCGTCGCGTCCATCGGCAGCCTGCCGGGTAACCTCTTGTAGCCGGAATTGGAGCAGTCAACGACGTTGGCCGCCCAGGACTGGTCGTGGTAGCAGGTGCAGTTCGTCGGGCAGGTCATCTCGCAGTCGCAAGCATCGAAGTCGCAGCAGTGACAGAGGGCGAAGCAGTGGGCCGTGTAGATGCAGAGGAACTGCGAGGGCTTGGCGTCGAGAAGGGGCACGAAGGAATGACGCCTGTCGTAAGGTAGCCGGCAGTAGACGGACTGAAGGTCCATAACTTTGGGATGCTGACGCAGCATTAGATTATTGATGCGCTGGAGCCACTCGGTGGTGCAGTCGCAGACAAAGGGATTGCCGCCGATGTAGAACTCCGGCAACGGCCTCTCGCTCGACACCTGGGTGAGCTGCAGGGCAGATAGCTCCATGCGCACGATCTGATTGGCGTAGAGGTCGACTCGCGTGAGGTTACGCTTGGCCACAAATGCCTGCGGCTCGACGCTGTGAATTTGATTGTCGTTGAGGAAGAGCAGCTCGACCGAGTCGGGCACGTTGCGCGCAGCGATTTTCGTCAGTAGATTAAACGACGCGTCGAGAGTCTGCAGTCGCGAGTTCGGCTGCGCTGAGCCTAAATCGATTATGGCGTTTTTATGAAGGTCCATCCACTGGAGCTGGGCAGGCAAGTAGCGGTAATCGAAGCGCTCGATCATATTGTCAGAGACGTTGAGCCAGAGGAGACTGGATACGTTGGCAAAGGCGCTGGACATATCTTCCAGTAAATTGCAGTCGAGCCGTATCGCCTGGAGCATCGAATTGCCCCTGAACGCCTCGCTGTCTACGTGCTCGATCTTATTCCGCGCGAGATTCAAGATCTGGAGGGCGGGCAGCTCGGCAAGCGCGTCGCGCGTTACGTTGCCGATGTAGTTGTTCATCAATCTCAGCCCGTAAAGACCCGTCATACCCTCAAAGTTCGATCTCTCGAGACTCTCGACGCGATTTTCACCAAGATCCAGCATCTTCAGAATTCCCATATCCCTCAGCGCACTGGGAACACTGTCCAAATTGTTTCCCGATAACTGAAGGTCCTGAATGCTCGAGCAATTCTTGAAGGCGTCGGGATGAATGCCTTCCAACAGATTGTAGTTCATGGCCAGCAGCGACAGGGCAAACAACCCGTTGAGAGATGAGCCGTCGAGATACCTAAGCCGATTGTGCGAGATTTCCAAGGTGTGGAGATTACTCATGGGTGAGAACGTGTCCGCGGCGATGGTCTCGATCTCGTTGTATCTGAGATTCAGAATTTGCAGCGTGTAGAGATCTTTGAAGAGTGCTGGGTCTAACTTGTCGATGCGATTAAACGACAAGTCCAGCAGTACCAAACGTATCAATCCGGCAAAGGTCGCGGAATTCATCCACGAACTGGTGAGCACGTTTCTCGATAGGTCCAGTGCCACCATCTGATTCATATTGGCGACAAGTCCGGGCGCCAGAACGCCGATCGAGTTGTTCTGCAGCTTGAGCTCCTTGAGCGAGTTGGCCGCCTCGCGGAACACCTCGGTGGGCAGTGCGACGATTCGGTTGTCGGACAGATCGACGCTTCTCAGCGATCTCAGACCGTGAAAGGCCTCGTCCTCGACTACGGCGATGCCGTTGCCGGCAAGATTGAGCGTGCTCAAACGGCGCAGCGACGAGAACACACGATTGGGCAGCACGGATATGCGATTGCGAGACACGTCGAGCACGCGAATGTCCAGCGAGCAGGACGAGGCCGACTTGTGCTGCTGTTGCGGCTGCTGCTGCAGGTGGTCCAGTCGCCGGGGCTTTCTCTCCGCGTAGGAGTCAAAGTCGAGCTCGCCGAGATCCTCGAGCAAATTACGCGACAAATTGAGGCTAACGAGATTGGCCAGGGGACAGAAGGTGTGGCTCGGAATTTGCCAGATATTGTTGGAGGAGAGGTCGATCTTCTCGAGCTGGGCGGCCGCCTCGAAGGCAGCCTCCTCGAGCTCGAGCGCGAACTTGGCGCCGGTCCTCCGCCTGCCGCTGATGGCCTGCGGCTGCGGCGAGTGCAGCCCACCGCTGTCCGTTCTAATCGTCAAGTTTCGCAAGTCCCGAAGTCCACTCAAGGCTCTCGCGGCCAGCCGGCTAACTCTGCATCCGGTTATCCGCAGCGCTCGCAGCCTCCAGAGATGCGAGAACTCCTCGGCGCCAAAGGGCGTGCGCTCGACCTCCGCCTCCTCCCACTCCTCGTCCTCGTCCTCTTCCCCGGTCGGCTCGGCCTCGGCTTTCTCCAGGCAGAGGAGCGTCAGAGAGGTGAGCGACTCGCCGGGCAGCTCGCTGAGATTGACGCGGCTGCCCGTTGCACTGCTGGCCGGCTCCTTTTGTAAACAAACGAGACTACCCTCGCTCGGCGACTCCCACTCGCAGTGCCGCGGCACTTTGAGCACTGATGAAGGAGCGACGCTGCTACTGCTGCTGCCGCTGCCGATGTCGCTCGTCGTCGTTGCCACGTGACGGAGGCAGATGACGATGACGGCGAGCTCGATTATTAGAAACGACGATGGGAGGTAACGACCTCGCGTCGTTCTCGTTTGTCGATGCATGTCGAATGAGTTTATTGGAGAAATTGGGGAAGGGGGTGCATCCGCGATGTCAGGTCATCGATGATAACGCATAAATAATGAGCACAATTTGCGTTTCATCAATTTTGGATGCAACCTAGTATCAATATTTGCTAATTGGTGGATAACTAGCCAGACGGAAACATACAACATCCAATACCGGTAATGCCAATCAAGGCAGATAGATAGACAGATAGAGAGTCAAGGAGACTAATAGTACGATGAAATTAATAGAAAAAAGTTCGTTGCGGCAGGTGATGGAGAGAGGCGCAGGATTTCGGGGCTCTCGGCTGCACACTCGCGAGCGCGAAATTACGATCACGTCTGGCCTGCACTGACGGCTCGGCTACTGGTACGGACAACCACGTAATTCGACGCGTAATCGCTGATGCGCGCTGCTGCTCTTGTCCAAAACTGATCCATTCGCGTGTCCTCAATCGTTCGCAATTATCGCGTACTTTATTTTCCATGAGTGCAGCAGTATCGCAACGTCGTCGTCGCACTCTACTTGGTCGTCCCTTTCTCTTTTGGCCCGTCTCCTAATTTCTGCTATCCACGTCGTCCGGCCTCGTGTGTCTTTATCTCCGCCTCTCCTGCGCGTTCTCGCTCTTTCCCTCTTCTCTCTGGTTCTCTTCCTTTTTTGGCAGAGCCCCTGTCGGCTCTCGCCGGTTATACCTTTGACAGGAGTTAGCGATTAATGGAATACGCCGCTGTTCCGCCCACAGGTCACGTATCGCGCCGCCGCCGCCACCGCCTCGCCTGCACACCACCGCCACATCGTGCGCGCACACCCCCGTGAGAGAGCGAGCGAGTCCGTCTAGCCGTGGCTTTCCGCTTTGTCGATGCTTTCGCGTGTCCTCTTTTTTTTTTTCTCCCTGTTTGCAACTCCGCGGCGGAGTCGCTGCCTCTCTTTCTCTCGTTACGCTCGACAGTGTCAACGACAACGGCGACAAAGAGCGGCTCCGACCGGTCCCGTCGCGCGCACACTTTTTTTTTCTCTCTCCGATGCGGCGAGCGAACTCTTTTCTTTTC
Organism: Gastracanthus pulcherrimus; assembly: GCA_949152435.1. Lineage (NCBI taxonomy): Eukaryota > Metazoa > Arthropoda > Insecta > Hymenoptera > Pteromalidae > Gastracanthus > Gastracanthus pulcherrimus. The sequence goes on from OX424573.1 coordinate 37,685,153, forward strand.
AACTCTATACCACTCGGTCTCTCGTTGGTTTTTCCGTTCGCTTGATTATCCCTCGATCGCGCGCGCTTTCAACCAGCCCCGGCAGGACGAAACGTTTAACGCCGAGCAGCAGCTCTAACACCTCTCATGAATGGAACCCGGCGATATTTTCCATTCCGTCGATTCCACCCGCTCCCCGAATCGTTCGCGAGTTCGGTCTGCCGCGAACTCCCGTGGTCACGGACTGTCGCGCAAAAGGTACAAAGTCCGTGTTGTCGTGTCATCCAGACGCGAGTGCGTGCGCGCGAGATGGCCAAAGTGCGGAGAGCTCGAGCGCGGCGTTCGTGCCGCTCGGTAGCCAGCGCGAGACTGACTCTGTTGCGAGAGCCGGAGCTGGAGCCGGAGTAGCGGAGCAGCGAGCGCGGCAGTGGTATAAGGCGGGGAACGACACACCGTGCGCGCCGCCGAGCGCAGAGCGAGCCAGACTGACGAGAGAGAGCGCGCGCGCGCGCGCGCGCACAGAGAGTTTGTACGTGCAGTGGCGGCGGCGCGGCGGCTGTGTATAGCGAGGGGTGAAAGAGAGAGAGAGAGAGAGATGACGATCGTGTGGGCATCTCGCAGCGGCAGCAGCAGCAGCAGCAGCCAGCGGCCGCCAATCGCTTTCATCCCCCACCGCTCCGCCGCGCTGCCAGTCTCTCGCCTGCTACTACTACCCCCTCGGCGCTCTCTGTATCTCGCTCTCTCGCTCGGTTTTTCTTGCGCGCTAAGGATGGTTGATGGCGAAACTTGAGTTTCTTAGGAATCTTCTCAAATTTTTGCCGCGTCTTCGTAACGGCGCGATACGCGGGGGATTGAAATTTGAAAGGGCCGCACCTGCGTTGAACTCAGATATTCGTATTTGAATTACCGGGCTTTGAGGGTACGGGACACTGAAATCATTCGTGTAAAATAGACTGATTTTATGTTAAACTTTTAAATATTCCTGAATGTTTGATTATCTAAAATGTATTTCGAGAAGAACAAATGGTGTTGACGATTTCATTTGGCATCTAAAGAATATATTAAGCCACTTTCAGCATTTGGCATCAAACACTAAAAATTAAAAAAATTTCTGGTTTCTCTTTAAACAAATGTATAATAATAATAATTCTAAAATATTTATAAATCTGGCTTTTAATAAATAATGTTTTTTTTTTTTTTTTTATATTATTTAACGTCGCCATGTTTGTGCTTCCATGTGGTGCTAATCGGCGACGGGGGTCTGCGGTGTGTTTGTAAACAAAGCACATGTAATTTTTACAGAGGTGCTTGTATCAATCGGCAGAGACTAGGATTCGAACCCGGGTCACCGGCGTGGGAATCCGACACTCTACCGACTGAGCCGCCGCAGGCCCCTATAAATAATGTTTAATTAGTAATTTTCTATTATGCTATAGGCATTCGAAATATTTTTGGCAAAATATACGACATACTTCGAAAGTATTTTAATGTGCATTTCGTGGATTAAATTGGAATAAACGAGCAGAATTAGAAAATATTAATTTAAATATATTTTTTTATAATTAATATTATTAAAAATATTGATTGAAATATATTCTTTTACTATTAATATTATTAAATTCTACTAGTTCATTCCAAGATAATACATGTAATAAACATACTTTAAAGGTTTCAAATAAATTTGATGAAAATTGGCTCTGCAAGCGCATGTTCCGAGAATGTTGATGTTAAATCTTTGATTTTAAGAGTTACTTTTGCCTAAAAGATATTCCAATGCCTATTTTCAAAGAAAAAACTCTGTGAGGCTTTAACCATTGTGATCATTTTTAAGATTTAATTCAAATGCCCAAATTAAGTCTTACATATATAAGGGAGAGAAGGTAGGATATTTTCTTAAGCCTACCAATATTTGAAATTTCATAAATTAATTTGGTAAACATGCAAATAGGTACATAGTAAATGCCACTGCACGATATGAATGAAATGAGATTCATAGAATTGTTTTATTTTTAAAACGTTAATGTAGGTACTCATAAAATGTTATTGCATTTTTCATATATAAGATTAAAATGCTCATCCCAAAAAAAATTACTAATCGAACTGTGTACAAAGCGGATTTTTTGCTCACTCTGTCAATTTAGTGCATGTCTAGATGAAGTATTGCTAGCACATTTCAATTTTATCAAAAAATACTAATTCTTTTCAGGAGCCTCCTACTACAACTAATAGTTTTCAGACCCTTTGACAAAAGCTATCACTTTCTCAGAAGTTTTAGAAAGGTGTTAGTCTTTATCAGAAATTCTTAAAAGTACTAGTTTTTATAAGCGGCCTCTGGAAAGAACTCGTAGTTTTGGATAAATCTTAAATATGCTTATCTTCTTCGTAAAGATCGTCAATTCTGTTATACCAGACTAGAAAAATAATAATTGTCTATCTCGTTTTAAAAATACAGCATCGAAGTTTATACGATATAATGGTAAATAACGGTACATCACATTTAAAAGTTCATTTTCAGAGTCTCTTAAAAATATTCACATTATTTGTACAGTGTATTTTAAGTTAGATCTCGAGTTACATTGTAGATAGTATAATCCTGGAATATAATTTATAATTTGAAGCATAAATAGCTTTATTGTTAAATAACTGCAAGTAATATAAACTTTTGAACTGGTTTGTAGCACCACAAGTACCTAGACTCTCACGCGACTGTACGCGCAGTGTATCTCTTTCTCGCTTTACATTCGCAGTTGGAATTTTCCTCTTTATTTTGCCTTTCTCTGGTGGTGGTGCACTGCTGCATGTTTCTTTTCCCGTCTTGCGTTCCGCGCCCTCCGCACTCATGGTATGATGTTTATCGGGTTTCTCATTTTCTGGTTCTGGCGTATACGTGTGTCGGTGCGGCTGCATAGGAAAAATGGTTATACTTTTTATTCGATCGTTCGTTATGTATGTTTCATGCTCCTGTGATTTACGGCAACGAGCGTTATGATATGTGCGTATATTTGCGCGCAGGAAGTGAGTAATAGTAGTAATTCCACTGTAATTTTTGTGTACCTATGTTGAAAATTGGGCGCGAATCAAGGATGCCGAACGTTTTGGGGGATATATCAACGTGATTTTAAAAGTGTATATTTGTGGGTTCGAGGATGATTATTTATAAAATTTAGATTATTTATGTCGTTTCTATATTAGAGATCATAATGAGTATGAAAAAAATTATACCATGTACAATTACCAGTAATTAAACAAGTAATTAGAAAATAATTTTTTCAACATAATGCAGATGATAAAAAATGACTGTTCATTTTTATACACTTTCTTGGCTTGATGCACATCATTTGCCTTTAGTTTTTTATCAAAAGATTGATTCTCTCTTGTGCAAAAACATACCTCATAAAACCTTATAAAAAAAGCTACTAACTGTTTTAGTATTTAGAATGAATTCTCAAATTAATTTTATTAATATTTTATAGAACAATCAAAGAAAGAAAGAAATTACTTATTCCAATTACGTAACTGAATATACTGTGCTGACCGATGCTGATAATGCAAACTTCCAACATAATTGCATTATGTAGTAATGATGTATATCAGGCACTTATTGAAAAATATATAAAAATATTTTAAAATCATATCACGTCAACTGTAAGTATATAGGGGAGACTGGGGTATAACGGAGCACTAAAATGAAATGTGCTCTAAACTACGTAACAAAATGTAACTCAATTAAAAAATATTCATTCTGTTCTTTGATACACAAAGAACATTTTCCTACGTTACTGCTGATTGCAATATAATATAAGTGTACTTAATACTTATTATCCAAATACGTTGAAAATTACGATGTTCAAAATCGTTGGGGTATAATGGAGCGGTCAATTGGGGTATAATGTAACGATACGCTATTATTACCAAAGTGGTACATAGTCAAATTATTAATTTTTTTAATTATTGTTATCATTATAACTTACAGAAATTGCTAGATAAATAAATTATACTTATTTGTATTATACATTACGATTTAAATTTATGCAAAAGTATATAGAATTAGCATAGATTATGAAAAAATATTTAAATTGTATAAAAAATTCTTTTTCATTTCATATAAAGTAGGTACCCAAAAAATAAGCGATCAAAAATTTTTTGAAAATAGAAAATGAATATCACAAAAATGAGAAAATGTTACAAAATAGAATTATTTCAAAACTTCATCAAAAAACGAAAAAAATTATATGTGTTTGGTCTAAAATTGCTGCGTAATACCCAAGAATTAAGCAATCAAAAATAAAGAAAAAAATATATAACCTCAAATATCTTGAAAAATAAAAGTCCTCATGATCTCGGCAAAGAACTTAGCCAAGAGGTAGTAAAAATCTAGTTTTCTGGTAATTTTCAGAAGAAATAGTGCCGTTTTACTCAAGTTATCGTAGGCCACAGAATACCGATTTCTTTTACAATATGATGTTTTTTCGGTAGGATAGAAATAAAATGGTTCAAAACTGAATATCGTACTCCATGTTACTGATCATCTCAATTTTTTCCAATGAATTTTCATTATACATTTTCGATATATAACAGTTACATAAAAAAGTCACGCTTTTGTTTTTACGGTAGGATAGAAATAAAATGGTTCAAAACTGAATATCGTACTCCATGTTACTGATCATCTCAATTTTTTCCAATGAACTTTCATTATACACTTTCGATATATAACAGTTACATAGAAAATTCACGGTTTTGTTTAAAATATACGAAGGAAATTATCTTATCAAAAATTTCGGGTCGGAAAAGATAGGTAATTTTATGCTCTTTCAAATGCAGTTTTACATATAAAAAAACTCGAAGATAAACCCCAAAACTCGAAAACCCGCTAAAAACCGTATCCGTAAAACTAAAAAAAATGTATTGTGCCCCCTTCGTATACAAAAAACGAATAAAATAAGCACTGAATATTATAATATATATTATGACCGTCGATTACTCCAGCTATCGATGCCCACACACACACACACACACACACATACGAGCACGCACACACACATACATACATACGGACATTTTCTAAGAATAGTGTATTTTGATTACAAATATCCCAAAACATGTTTCTAACATGTTTCTTTGAAATATTTATTATAATAACAGTGCTTGTATTGGTTTAGCTCTACCCTTGGTTTAGTATTAGCCCTAAACATTGTTTTGTATTTTTTTTACAAAAGTATATATCTAAAAGATATTATTGATTAACATAACAACAGAGACTTAATTTAATATGAATTATTCAAGTATCAGAATAAATTAATTTAATTGACCTCATATTAGTAAGGGTGTATGAATATGCAATGAAAATTGAAATGATTTTAATTATTGATGAATTAATATAAATTTTCAATGACTTTGGGGTTTCAAATATAAGTATACGATAACAAGTGAAATTTGAATTATTAAATTAAATAAAATATTCAGAAATATTTTTACCTGATATGGTTTGAGTGTTATAATCTTATCTTTTTATAATCAAGTTACTGCATTTTCTAACTAATCATATTATTTGTAATAAATTAGTTAACCCATAGTATATTAATTGATACAGCGTATTATATTAGTAATACTTATAATTATTTGTTTTGTGAATGCAATGTTGTATTTATAAATCACTGATAGCCATGTATTTAGATGTACGTTTAACATATTATAGACTCAAAATAAACTCCTGAAATGATTTGACAGAAGTTTTAAACAATGAACGCAAATCCAACCTGAATTCGAAAGTATTTCTGAGAGAATATTTACCGTGAATCAGTAAATTTAGTCTTCATTCACTTGTATATATTTCAATTATTTACTTTCAATTTTCCTTGCTAGAAGTAATACATTTATCTAATGTTTATATTATATTTATATAAATTTAATCTAGAAAATAATTATGATTAAATAACATCGAAAAATATTATTTTACAACAGCTATTAAGGGGTTATGCCTAGTTCGGAGGTGAGAAAACATTACTTTTCGAGGATTTTAAAAAAAGAGTTCAATTTATTTTTTTCTATAACAAGATATTAAAATCAAAAGTACTTATATAAATCAACATTCATGATTTTTTTCATTGAAAAATATTGTAAATTAAGAATGTTAGAGCCACATTAAGGAAGCTTTTCCAAAGGTGTCGTGCGGTGATAGCTCAAAGCCAAATCATCTGATATCACAAAACTAAAAAGATTCTGTTAGTATATGATTGTGCAGGAAATTTGATGGAGATATTTCTTTAAATTTTTTTTTGCCAAAATGGCGGATGGTTTTTAAAAGTACGATATTTTGCGCTCTAATTTTTTCGATTTTCTTGGATAATAAAAATATTATTTTAAAAAAGTGCTCCGTCAAATTGCAGCTATCGATACAAAGAATCAGTAGGAAAAAGTTTTAGACCGATTGCTTTAGCGGTGTTTGAGATATCGTGATCACCGCACCGGACTTTTTCAAAAAATGAAAATTCGAGAAAACGCGTTTAAAGTTTTCGGTCTAGTTATTAGTTGAGTATTATTTAATGTTTTTAACTTACACAGAATCATCGCTTCCAGGCTCATAAAGTAAGCCTTCTGCTGCCGTAGCCACTTTCAAAGCATCAATCCTCTTCTGTCTACTGTCTACGCTGTTTTTTAGCCTCTTTTATATTTTGTTGCGTTCGGCGCTCGGCAATAGCGACGCATTCTTGGCCTTTGTTTACCACATATGCATGGGCATTCGGGCCAATAGAAATAAATATACATAAGGTGCACAAAGGTTTTGAAGTAATAACTAATAATGTCCATTCCGAAGAATATAATAATGTTTATAATATATTAAATAGCTGACTTAAGGGCCTGCGTAGCTCAGTTGGTTAAGGTGATGCTAAAGCCATCTGTCACCGACAAATACGAGCATCCATTCATCTCATTTCATTTTCCAATTTGAGTAAATATCTCTATGGAAAGTTGTTATTCTAATCAACAAGAACAACTTTCCATAGAGATATTTTCTTAAAATTGAAAATTGAATGAAAAAACGTGGTTCCCCGTATTTACCAGTAACACGGGGTTTAACATCACCTTAAGGCGCACGCCTTAGCTAGTGGAGATATGCTCGCCTGAGCGGCCTGGGTTCGATTCCCGGTGGGAGCAGATCGAGGATTTTTTCTGTCTGTTTCCTGCCGAAAAGAAACGCAGACTGCACACTGGTCCTGGCGGAAGTGTTTTCCTACGGGTTTTTCCTCCGTCACAGGTTATCGACATAGGTAGAAATCTGGCATGTCGGTAACTTGGGCGAATGCGGGATCGGTGTGGGGAAGGTGTGGGGTGTTAGGATCAAATACCTCCACACATAGGTGGTGGAGGTATCCTGTAAAACCCCGAAAGGGTATACAGGTTGGAAAGTAAAAAGTAAAAAAAAAAATATTAAATAGCTGACTTTGAGCGCGCAGGGCATTGCCGCCCGCTCTACCTGCTCTCGGAGCAGGGTTCGTTTAAGCTTGCATAATTTCGTCAATTTTCATCCAATTGACTTGAAATTTGTACAAAACATTCTTAAGATGGCCTATGTCAATAATATGTAAAAAAGTCGACTTTTCTAACTAGGCATAACCCCGTAACTGTATTAACCTTCGGATAGCCACAATCAGAATTACGACGCGGATGGCCACGTGAGATCATTTTTTACCCATAAAAAATTCTTACAAATAAAAACCAAATTAAGCAAAAATGTATATATAGGGGTTTTTAATGACGTAGATTCTGAATCTAAAGTCAAAATTTAGAAAAAACATGACGCAGACACAATGGCGGCTGTATTAAGAGAAAGTTTTTGTTATTAACTATTTTCAGTATGAGAGAAACTGCGAAACCTCACTTGTGAAATCAATATATTTTAAGTCGATTCTGGGGTCGCTAAATTAAAATTTCAAAATATTTGGAAAATAAATTTATTTATACAATTTGTTTATCCATTTGTTCGCCCATTGGATTTGAATTCAGCGACCTCTGAAATCACTTAAAATATATTCATTTCACAAGTAAGATATCGCAGTTTCTTGCATACGCGAACAAGTTAATAACTTTCTCTTGATGAGACCGCCAATGTGGTTCCGTCATTCTTTTTCTAATTTTTTAATTTGTTTTCGGAATCTACGCCATTCAAACCTCCTAATATACACATTTGCTCAATTTGCTTTTTATTTGTAAGAGATAATAAGCCTGGGGTAACAAATAACCCAAGTGGCCGTCCGAGGGTTAAACTATATTTTAAGCTATATTTTGATTATACATTCGACATGAATACAATTATTCCAATATACTTTAACCATGGTAAATGCTAAGAGCTTTGTTGGGCCATGTTGGGTACACTCACCTTATATGTAAAACAGGGTTACAAGGTCTTATTCGCGCATTGGAATGTTTTTTCGTATATTATATGACATAAATAGAAGGAAAATGTTATTACCTATTATCGGTAGATATGTCATAGAATTTCTCATATTATATACAAATTTCTTTCAGTGATATTTAAACTTTTAAAATTGAATATCAAACATTTTATTGTGCATCAGGTGCATCATAAGAGAAACTTAATCATACAAATCCCTTGCACTTAACGAATGAAAATACTTCACCCGGTAGTAGATTATGCTCCAGTCTTTTCTAAATTTTACATGTTTTTTCAGTTCAACTGCCCGGTCGATGAGAGACTCAGACTTATGATGTCCCTTTATCTCTCTCTCTCTCTCTCTCTCTCTCTCTCTCTCTCTCTCTCTCTCTCTCTCTATCTCTCTATCTCTCTCTCTCTCGCTCTGCATGCCGTTACAGTTTGCTCGCTCGCGCGCCCTTTTTTCTCCTCTTTCCTGTTTTCGTCCCTAACTCTCTCTCTCTCTCTCTCTCTCTCTCTCTCTCTCTCTCTCTCTCTCTCTCTCTCTCTCTTTCTCTCGCCACCGTGCCTACTATATCGCTATTCGGTATTTTTTAGGACCGACATAGCACACGGTCGCGCGTCGCTGCAATCGCGCATGTGTGTTCCCCTCGTTTCCCTCGAAAAAAGCGGTCCGAGTGCATACAGAAGCAGCAGCAGCGGTGCAGCGCAGTGCGCAGAAAAGAGCTGAGAGACGAGAGAAAGAGAGGAAGACTCGACTCGGGGCACGATTTTTCCAGTTATGCAAATCCCCCGCCTCGTTTTGGCCCCGAGTCCTTTCTTTCCAACCTGCATCAGCCTCTCTCTTTCTCTCCATCTCTTTCTCCTTTTCTTATTTTCTCTCTCTCTCTCTCTCTCTCTCTCTCTCTTGCTCTCTGGGGGTCTTTTCGTTACCCTCGTGACACGCGACACTGCTCTGCGCACTCTCCTTCTCTCTCTCTTTTCTTTCCTGCTTTCCTTCTTCGTCGTTTTTGTCTCTTTCCGCCTCTTCTGCTTCTTCGTCGCTTAGTCGTCGTCTCTTCTCATTTGGGCGGAAACGAGTACCGCGCCACGCGATTATGCAGACGATATTGGAATAATGAAGTGGAGGAGATTCGAACGCGCGGGGCCCTGATGAATTGGATGCCGCGAGTGTACTTGTACTACTGGCACTGGAGTGCGCCGCATTCTTTGGAGTCTATCCGCGCGCCTGATGCGCCGTTCGACGATTCCGCGTCTCTGCACGGATGAATGAATGAGAGAAAGAGATTGAGGGAGAGAGAGATAGAGAGAGAGAGAGAGAGTTGAAAATTTTATCGACCCGATTGCAGAAGTGATTTCGTTTTTTGGTAGTATTTGTTGGAGAATGCTCGAGAGCAGCAACTGACGAGTCGATTGTTTTTACTCGTTGGAAGTCAAAGGGTTTTTTGTTTCGAGATGTTTGCAGAATGCAATGTTGAAAGCTGCTGGACAATGTAATTTCGATTTATTTTGTTTCCTCAAAAAGAAAGTATTGTTTCGATAGAAAATTTTGTTGTGAGTTTTATATATAACTTGGTGATTTTACATACTCATAAATTTTTATTATTAATTTTCAAAAAATAGGATTGCTATCTGAAAAATATTATTAAAAGAATTTTTTGCGGAAAAGAGCTTCATTTAAATTTTAGTACATGCCAAAAGGAGTTGAATAACCATCGAAAGAAAATTTTCCATTCATGATATTATTAAATTCGTTTACGGCCAATTAAGTGGCTAACTGTGATACCAAACCTTAGAGGAGTGCGTCTTTGGTGCTTATTTTCAAACGAGAAAGTTAAAACACTTTTCATAATACCAATTCACTAAGTATACAACAATATACCTAAAACCTTTTATATTAAGCGATTGTACGAAAGTACCTTTGCGATGAGTCGATTCGAAACGACCTCCGCGAGCGCTCTATGTTGAGCGTTGAAAGCAACAGAAAACCTTTTGTAAGTTTTTCAAATTCGCCTTTAGAACTTTGTCTATGTATTTTTAAGGTCCCAAACATTAGAAAGACAAAAACAAATTTTCGATTATTTGAAAATTTTAAAGTGGCAGAAGCATTGAGTAATTTTTGTATTTAAAATGAAATAAAAAGATAAAATACCATTTTTAAATTAATTAAATGAACTATCATTGATACCACATATGGTTCTTGAAGGCTTTTATCTGATCTTTAAGATAGAACCAAGAGATTTTACTTAAACCCACCTAAAACATTTGTTTTTGCGCTTAAACAAATATCAAAAGTTATAAAAGCAATTTAAAAACCGACGCAACGTCCGCTCAGTTTCAAAATATCAATTAATAGATTTATACTCAATTTTAATTATGTTCAAGGTATAAAGAAAATAATTCCCAACAGTTCCAGATAGGTGACAACACTCATAATGCAATATAAAGTCTACCTTCCGCTTTGCCAGGCCACATTCCATTTTGCCCCATTCTCCGCTTTCATCACTTGAGAGAAAAATTGACGTGCAGTCCTCCAAGCTGGAGAGCCTCCACAATGGTCATCTAATGCTATTGCAGGAAAAAAAAGTTCTGAAAGAATAAATTACGAAGATAATGAATAAAATTGTCAGGCATACTCGATGGCATAAATCCTCAGAGAAACGACGATAATTTTAATGAAGATTACGCTGCGAACAAATCACAGGTTTTTGTCTCTCTGCGGGATCTAGATAAGTCTACGTTATCCAGTCGCTTAAATCCTGAGAATATGAACTCCGTGAATCGCGTGACTCCAAGTGAGACCACCGGAAGAGAGACACAAACGAGGAATCATAGACATCGAACCCGCGTCATCGTCTGTCCAAGGAAGAAGTGTATCTAGTCAATAGCAAATAGGTAAGGGCAGATGAGAACACCAAGTTGATTGTCACGGGCATCTTCGACTACACTCTCGAGCTGAGACTGCGACCCATTTGAGGTCGCTTATGTGATTCTCAGCACTGCTCTGCCTTTTCTCAATAAGAATGATATAATTATTGTACGGCAATCCGCTCACCCCACGATGAGGGGCTGGCCCTACAGAGCAGACGCAGAGAAGATAGACCGCCACCCTTACTTATCCATCTCGTGAACTCAACTGAACTCAATGAAGTAATGCAAGCGAAAGCGCGTCATACGGGTTTCAACACCAGCAACATAGATCGCTCTCGGTTAAGCGGTAAACTCACCAGAAATCTGTGTCACACGAACATTTTTATTAATGAGGCTTTAAGGGGAGGTCGGAGTCCTATACCTTATATCCATTTACCGACAATATCGATTTTTCGTTTTACGCAGTCAATATTTACTTTAATAAAATTTTACAAACGTACGCACATTCTTAGTGATAAATAGATTGTACGTACGTTCGCAAAAGTTGAAAATCTCATTTATTCATTGAATAAAACGAAAAACTGCAATGTCGGTATCCGGCATCCCCTTAAGCCCCAGTGCATTTATTCACAGTTCAAGAGCTTAAAGGTTGTTGATGAAAACCTGGGTTACAAATTCGTGTGGCACAGAGCGGTAGGTTCCCCGCTCGACTAGAAATTTTCTATTAAAAGTAATGTAGACAATAAATTAATAATAATTATATTTTTATATTAATACGAAAATATTGTTTATGAATAACTAATGATGAATATTAAAAAATAAATTATTTATTTAATATTAATAATATATTTATTATAAATAAAGAGAGTACATTAATATTTAATAAATAAATTTTAATTAAAATATTTAATGTTGAATTTGAAAATAAATTAACGCGCATAATTTTAGATTATTTCATGTAAAAGAGTTATTGATTCGCTAATTCCAGGAAGCTCAGTAACAGAGAAATTCGATAATCCCTACATCCTTGCTAACTACAGGCTAGTACTTTATATACTCCATTCTGGTATATAGATACCGAGCGTATGATTGAAAATCCCTATTTGTACAGAGCATACAAAAAGTATGGAAATGAATGTTCATAGCGTAAAGGCAATAAATGCCGTTTGATTTTAATATTTTATAAAGAAAATATACGATTTTCATACAGATTGATTTTAATAAATAAAAATATTATTAAAATTATTTATTACTTTTCTTTTGTTGTAAGTAATTAAAACACATGAATACTTAATATAAACAATTAGATTAGCTATATATTTATTTTCAACTAACAACATATTCTGTTTATACTATACATATAAGAATATTTTCTTTGCATAAAGTTTCGAAATTTTCATATTTTCAAAATTGACATATTATTTTATGAGTTCGGTTTAAATTTTTTGTAACGCCACTTCGATGCTGCGCAATCCTCTGATCTTATAATGAAGTCGTTTTACTAAAAGAACCTTTGATGAGCTATAACTTTTGCTAATATATATATTAATTTAAGAAATTCGAAAAGAAATATGAATCGAGTTAGGTATTATCTCCAGCATTTAAACTATTTCTTCATTATCATCAAATGTAATTCATATTTCTAATTCTCAAAAATGTGTTTTAATCTATAATATGGTATCTTACTTAATACCTCACTAACCCGTTCAATATATGATTTGATTAATTCATCAAATCGAAAAAATCATTGGACAGTACAACGTAACCAAAAGAGTATAATAAAGAAACTCCCGTATTATCTCATATCTTTCTTATACACCACTTAAATCGACTTACGTGCGCAAAGAGCATTCCATGGCACTCGAGGAAAAAGGGCTTTCACAGGATAATATACACCGGTCTAATATTCGCGCACACGCGCACGCACAAAAGCCCCGACCAAGCTCATCGTCAAATATTTACGTCGACACATTCGTCGGCAGCTCGCGCCGCTCGCAGAATAAAAATCAAACATTTAAAGCGCCTTTCCGCCCTCATAAAAGTATTATATCTATACACGCGCGCCGTCGGTGTACATACCTTATATGCACGTGTAACGAAACAAACGCGTGCTCGCGCCAGTTTATAAAAGGACACGTTGGGCGTAGGTACCTACATACAGCTAAGTCCCGTATGTTTGTCCCCCCCCCCCCTCCCCCACCCCCGTCTAGCTCGCGAAATGCCGCTGTTCTCTGTCACGCACACAATGCGTATCATGTATATTGTATGACTCGTACGGGTTCATTCATAGTAAGATACCGGGGACGGAACTGGTTGGGCCTAAACCTGACCGAACCAAACTAGACCCAAGCAGACTCAACTATAGACTTAATAAAACCCTATTCAATAAAATATGAGCTTCAACACCAATTTTGCTCCAAAACCAACTATTTATAATTCAATTAATATACGCTTTATGAGGGATTGTACATTAATTTAAATTGATAGTAAAACGCTAGTTCTTTTCAGGAGCTTCCTATGATAACTATAGCAGTTTTCAGATTCTGCGATAAAAAGTATTATTTTTTCTAAGGTTCAAAACAAGTATTAATTATTTAGGGAATCTAAAAATGGTTTTTTAAGAGACTTTTGAATAAAAATAACTGTTTTAGAGAAAGCTGAAATGAACTAAACTTCGCAAGGAACGTCAGTACGAGAATTCCAGGATCACGAAAAGAATATAGAATTTTTTTATTTAAAAAGGATGTAATGAACAATTTTACTCGTCGATCCTGTATCAAAACGTTTCGTTTTTCTAAAAATATACGTATCAAAATCGAATTTCCTTTTCAGAATTGCTTAATTTACAGAAAATGATGGGCGGAACACTTGAATTGTTATTAGAGTCAAAAATAAATTAAGAAATTCCGTAATTTTACTAATTTTAGATTCTCGTAACAATCGAACTGTTCCGCTCTAAATTTTCTTTACATAAAGCGATCCTGGAAATGAAATTTGATTCCGATACATATTTTTTTATATACGCGTACCTCTTAAGACAAAGGTCGTGACAAAAAACCAACGACCCTCTTAAGAGGAAACCGCATCTACTGTCCTTGTCTAATTACATTTATGCTAATTACTCAAATAGTAGTTTGTTAATTGAAAAACTAAGAGTCGTCCCCAATTCTTGAGACCTAAACGAGTACCTAACATTATTTTCTTTCCAAGAATAGTTCGAAACGCAAAATCTAAGCTGAATTTTCGCGTTTTAAAGTATTCTCTGAAAGGAAATAATGTAAAAAATAGTTTTTCAAGTAACTAACTACTATTTGAATAAATAGCAAAAATGTAATTAGACAAGGACAGTTATAGATACGGCCTCCTCTTAAGGATCGAGGGTTCATTTTATTATTAGTCTATATGATAAGTACATTTAAAAAAGGCATATTCTATAATCAACTATAATAATATAAATATTATATTGATAAATAAAGAAAATCAGAAAATTAAGATAGTCCCTGCAAATAAACTATCTATTACATTCCAAAAAATATATTACTGCTTTTACATACTGCAATGATATTACCTACACATAAGAGCAAATAACTCCAACAAAGTATGTCCTGTCGAATCAAGAACGGTCAGGCCCACTTGGATCCAATCTGCCCAGGTCGAGTCTACATACCCCAAAAGTCCCATTTCGATATCTCACTATGAACGCACCCTTAACATCCAACCTCCCCGCGTACCCGAAGGACGAAGGCACGCGCGACGCGATCTCCCGTCGCCGTTTTGTTTCGTTTCCTTTTTTTATTCTTCCTTTTCGTTCCTTGTTTAGTGCCCCGGCTCTCTTTTGGGGCCGCGCCGCGGCGCAAAGTCTTTTCAGAGCTCGGCGACGGTGCGTAATATTCAGCAAAGAGGAGCTCCGCGCGCAGGGATGATCCTGCGGGGAGTTTTAGATAGGGGCGAGCGACTCGCGCAAAAAAGGTTTCCCATCAATTTTTAAGCGGCCCACCTTTACAAAGCCGCGCCGCGCCCGCCGGCCGTGTCTGAGTCTCTCTCTCTACATCCTTTGTCGTCAAATGAACGGGGCGCCTTGGTGGTACATATATATATATATATATATATATATATATATATATATATATATATATATATATATATATATATATATGTGTGTGTGTAGGTGGGGTATATCCTATCGTTATGCGTGGCTCGTACACTTTTGGCTCTCTTCAAGCCTCGACGCGACGCTGGCTGATGCCATCCCCCGTCGCGGCGCGTAGGTCGCCTGCAGGATTCGCTCTCTCTCTCTGCTGCTGCGCGCGCTCGCGTATATATATGTATAACGAAAAGTCTTTTGCATGCGGCTCGCGCTCCCGGAAAACCCTTCCGAACTACTGACTAATTTATTTTTCTATCAAAGTTTGAGTATGCTTTGAGAAAGGGCTGCGCGCAGGCTCTGGCTGTCTGAAGCCGGGCTCTTTCTCTCTTTCTTGTACGTGGGAACGCGGAGGCCGCGAGACGCTGGTGGGAGGTAAGCCCCGTAAGGTCGGCAAGTGGTGGCACGCGAATTTTCCTTTCCTATTTAACATTTTATTATAAGGCGCTGTTTAGTGTTCGCCAGTAAATCATTCCGTCGTACAGAAGAACGTTGGAGGAGCGACGGGACAAAATGGTACAATTCCACTTTTGCTATTGTTTTTATTTGTGATTTCTTATTCGTTTTTTTTGCGATAGCTTTGAAAGGGTGTAACGTATACATTCCCTTGGAGGTGCTCCCGAAATTAGTGGTTGAGTTTGTTAGAAAAGCTTGTCTATAAGTGAACGTAGCAAAAAGCTACACAGTACATCATAAGTACTACAAGGTTCAATACAAGAACGAATTTAAATGTTTATCGTAAAATTCTAAATAATGATAATGCCAAAACAACAAAGCAATGCGTATGGAGCTACGGATTTTTCTATAAACTCAAGAAAAGTTACGTTTTTAAATTGCGTTCGATGGCAGCATGTATAAAAACACTCAAACTTTTTACCAGGAGAGTTTCCCAGGAACACTAGCACAATTTGCAATTCCCTGCCCACCTGACTTTTTCAAGTTACTTGATTTAATCAGATAACCTAACCATATTTTGAGTCTCAAAATAGTTGAGTACCCGACCCTAACATAGTTTTAACTATCGGTGCAACCTTAAATTATATATATTATATATGAATAGTGTTCGTCTTCATGGGGAAATTATATGAAAAGTGTTAGTCTTTATGGGGGAATCGCAAATTGTGCTAGTATTCGTGAAAAACCATAGAAAAACTAAAAAACGTGCTACTTCTTCGTAAGGACTATTGATTGAGGCAACGCTCGTATAGAACGTACCAAATAACATGTTAGCCAGCCCGAAGTATAGTCAGTAACGTTGCAGAAACGTTTCTACAAAGTTTCATTTAACACGCAAAGTGGATATTTCAAGGTTTCTGTAATACTTCTGAGATTTTCTTAAAACTTTTGAAGGAAAGTTTCCAAAAATACGTTGCAGAATGATTTGTTTAAATTATTAGATTTTAATTATATTGTAGCAAATGTAACAGAAGAACATATTTTTGTAGCACATGTACGAAAAATGCATTTTTCATGCCTAATATATAGCGATACCAAAAAATGTAAATTTATTTTATAGCACTGTGTGGCCTAAATCCACACTTAAGTCACACCTACCCGTGACTTAAGTAGTCCTTATCACCCTCGCTACACCCGGGCACTAACCTGACGGTGCAATACTGGACTGTTTATAAGGCACGGCTAGGCGTGACAGCGGATTTCGACAAGCAGTGCTATAAAATAGTATACGATACTCGTGTCAAAAGTCGTCCTTCATAGCACGGCGTTTAGCTAATACACGCCGTGCTGTAAAGGACTACTTAGGTCACACGTTATCAGACATCACGTATCGTAACGTACTATTTCTCAACACGTGCGTGAAAAAGACTCTTTTCCATGCTGGCAAAACGAATGAAAAACTGGGCATTCCGAGCGTGTTTAGCAGAGCGGGAGAGAATGGTAATTCCCTCCCGAACCTGAAAATTTTGAAAATAATGTTCAAATTTTATATGTTCTAAAATTTGAAAAAATTCAAAAGTTTGGAAAAAATTCAAAAATTTAATAGATTTAAAATTTTGAAAAATTCAAAATTTTGAAAATAAAAATTAAATTTTGAAAAAAAATTTAAATATTAAAAAAAAATTTTAATTGAAACGAAAATTATTTTTTGTTTTTCGTAAGCCTGGTGGACGACTCGAAATGCTCATTTCCCCATTCTCTTTGCATGCATGAAAAAGGCCCTATTCACACACTTGTTTAAAAAAATACGGTGTGTAACACGGGTGGAAAGGACTTTTTCAGACTCGGATGATGATTTGAGCACTCGTGTACGAGTGCTAAATCATCATCCTCGCTTAGAAAAAGCCCATTTCCCGCCTCCTCCCCTAGTTGCACAATGTACTATTATTTCCCGCAAATGCGGGAATAAAGTAAAATTCATTTTCTCTGGCTTTCTCTCTATTTATTTATTTTGAACTATTTATTTCTGTTTCCGTAGGTCCTACTCTTTAAATCAATAAACTGGCCACAGTTAATGGTCGGAAATAAAGTTCTATATTGCAACACGGGAATAAAGCCGACTATTCGCTCGGACAGTAAACTCACCCGCGGGAATATCCTCGGCTTTATTCCCTTGTTGCATAATGTACTATTACTACCCTCTTCTTATTTTTATTGTCCTTTCCTTGACAATTCATTAAAAATGAGATCGAACTTTTATTTTTAACATAATACAGTTACATAATATTATATTATTTAGATAATTAAAACATACGTATATATATACGTATATATATATATGTATATAGGGAGAGTCGTACAATATGCACAAGCTTTCAGTATCAACATTTTTAAATCTGGGCTACCATTACCGCTTGGTGGCGATGCCTCACCAGCAAGTAAATTTGGTGTTTATTGTTGTTTTATAATATAATTTGCAACCGATATTTTAAATTTACGGCTGCTAAAGTTATCGTGCAAACAACTAATTAGCCAATTTGGAGTGAGTCAAAAGTTATTTTCGGAAGCTTAAAATCTTTACTATTGTATTTTAATAGATAAATCATTTTGCCGATTAAATTTAACCTAGCCAACGTTTTCTTTAAAAAAGGCCCCTCCCAAAAGAATAAATTTTTTTTTGGAAAATCTTTATTCGTTGCTCTAATCAAAACCCTGGTTAAAAAAACTTATGATATCGGATAAGACCTAATAAAACCGAGTTCAAATTCCGGAAAAGACAGGATTGACTTTTTGATCTCATCCTGTTTTATCCGCACGTATCTGGAAATAACCAAGTTTGTATTGATTTGGATATGACCATATGAAATAGGTTTCAAAATCCGGATAAAATCGGATAAGATCATATAGGTTTATTTTACAATCCGGTCTTATAAGTTTTTTTAACCAGGTAAGTTACAGCCAAAATAGCTATACGTGATCAGACTGTACGACTTTCCCTTATTCTATACAAATTATGCGCGTGTGGTACTTGCACTGCTTCCAGTATTAGGTATACGAGTTGAAGAAGAACAAACGCAAACCAAAGGCGCGTGCGCATTGCGAGCCGAAGACAACACAACAGTCCTTTTTCTTTCTTTAACCCGAGTATTATTATATTTAAGATAAAACGATTATAAAAAAGTGCTAATTCCCCTATTGTATCAGACCCTTCAATTGAAGAAAGCCAGATCAAAGCTTCCAATATAAAACGGCTAAAATAAATGTATTTATACATTAAGTAGATACGGACATGGTTGGCCAGACGCGCCCTACTGAATATAACGAACATCTTACATCTATTACTATTTCTTATAATTCCTACTTGAATTCTACACATTTTGCTTCTTCAAAAAGGAAGCTTTATAATAGTAAAAAAAAAAGTTTAGAAGAAGAAATCAAAATACACTATTTTTCGAAAATGTCTATATGGATGTGTGTGCGTGAGTGTGTATGGACGTGGGTCAACATTACTCTGCATATACACGGTGAAACGTAATGTTTAGGGCTCATTTTATTTTTTGCTTGTCTTGAAGGAAAGCGTTACAAAAATTTTTTTTTTTCCTTTTCGATTCGCTTTTGTCTTATTAGCGGTATTTTTATTTTTGAGTTATAGTTTTTCGGGTATCTTAATACCTTAGAAATAATATCATTGTTCCAGCGAAAAGGCATTTAAAAGAGCATAAAATTACCTAACTTTTCCGATCTGAAAGTTTGGATAAGGTTATTCCCTTCTTTTGTTATACACGAGAACGTCATTTTTTGTCTAAATGGTTATGTCTCGAAAACATATCACGGAAATTTTTTGAAAAATTTTAGATTAGGAATATGGAGAAGAATGTTCAGTAAAATTTTTGAGTCTTGACCAATTTCTTTTGTCTAGAAAAATTAATATTTTAAAAGAATATCGATTATCTGTCTCCGATGATACCTGAAGTAAATCGACAGCAATTTATTTGAAACTTTACAAAAAGGTAGCTTTTTACTATGTCATAACCTGTATGTAATTTGTATCATAAGATATTAAGGTTATGTGTTTGTTGAATTTTCTTTTTTTTAACGCATATATCTCGAGAACGGCACCGTTATTTTTTATCGATTAGGTCTCCTATTTTTCGTTTTAAAATTCAAATGAATTTTAAGATTCATCGACTTGTTTTTGTTCTGTAACGTTTTTTTGATTTTTGAGTTGTAGATTTTCTAACAGTTATTGCTATTTATCTGTTAACATGTACTAGCGAGTGTAGTATAATCTGCTAAATAAGTATAGTAAATATAGTGTATAGTATAGTGTTGTTTTAGCTATTTTTCAATTTTTTAATTTTAGTTTTTCTGTTTTTTCTATGTTAAAAATATTATGATCAATTTAGTGTAATTTTTAGAAAAGCATATTGATTTTTCACCACAGAATTAAATAGAATAAATAATTTCATATTGGAACAATTTATAAAGTTTGAGGAAGCTAAGTGCCACTGTTTTCCTTTGGTTGGTCAAAAATTTTAATGTTTAACAATTGAATGTCAAAGCGTATCATAATAAAAGTGAGAAATTATTATTTTAATTAAAATTTTACATTTTTTAGACGAGTTAACGGTAAAATAATTATAAATCTGAGAAAGTACTAATTATTTGGAACTGTTTATCCTATGTTTATGGCCAGAATCTAAGATAGTATAAGAATAGTATATTGTGTACCAAGGGCGTAAACTGGGCTTTTAGCCGGAGTGTGGAGTTTCACCTTCGGCTCTTGCTCACTCGCCTTCGACTTGTACTGCAAAAACACGAGGTCAAAAAAGTCCACTAGCTCTTGGTGCACACCACATTTTTTGTGGCACGTATTTGGATTTTCGTGCCTGGAATGTGAGACAGGCGTGACAGTTTCTTGACACAGCAATCATGAGCCTATTAGAATAGAACATCTAAATTTTACATGATTTTTACCCGCTCCGCAGTTTTCGCCCATTCCGGACTTTTTTCACCCGCTCCGGACTTTTTTCGCCCGCTCCGGACGTTTTTCACCATCTCCGGATTCTTTTTACCTGCTGGTCGAAAAACGGTTACTTTAGTCCCGTATTTTAGGTACGAAAAACGCGAAAATCGTGCCTGTGTTATACAAATTTATTTTTAATACTTTTACTCGGAATTATTTACAATATAAAGTATTTACATTAAATACTAATTAAGTTATTATAATTACTAAAATTGATTAAAAACAATATAAGCATTGAATCCTCTATGCGCGTCCTCTTATCAGATTTTGTTATAAACTTTTCTAATTATAAATAATCATAATACACATTTGAATATTGAAAAGTGATTTATTTATGAAAAATAAAACTATGACTTAATTTACTATTATTTTATAATATTGTTATATATAAGAAAAGTAATATTCATGCTTCTATCACTTGGTGAATTTTTAATAAGTTAAAACTCTGGATATTTCAATCTCCCCGAGTCAGTGTTGCTTGTTACTTTTATTTAAGATTAAAAGAAAAGTAACCTACTAAACCATTTCTTTTATAAAAAAAAACGCAAAACTTGAATTGAAAGGAATTTGAAAGGAAAGTTTAATTTACTTACCATTTCTTTCCCAAAAACGTTGCCAAATGCTTCGGCACTACTTATGCTTTCTGAAAGTGATATTTATTTATTCCTACGTTCGTATTTTTAATTGCATCCCCTTGTTTTATAATAAAAAATTAAATTTAAATCTGCATTATATCGCACATTCGAAAAGACTATTATGACAACTCAAAATTGAATATTTTGTAAAACTAATCAAGTAACGTTGTGCGTGCGTGCGTGCGTGTGTGTATGTGTGTGTGGTGTGTGTGTGTGTCACTGGCGCAAGGATTGAAATGGCGAATATTTTATAAGGGGCCTATGGGTTACATCTTGAAAATTTACAGAAATTTATTAAAGCTTCGATAGAATTTTTTCTTTCAAGTCGAAAACATTTTTAGGGAAAATATAACACGTCGATAGAGTACTTTAAGTATTATTTCATTTACTTAAAGTATTTTTAACGGATTGATCTGAAACTTTTAGAGAAACTTTATCACACATCATTGGAGTGACGAGCAGAGTTTTTTAAAATATTAAGTTTAAGTCCAAAGATCGGTTGATTGAATTCATTATGAGAGTAAAATGTCATTTATATGTAATGAAATTTTTAGACTGTTATCATAAACCATAAAAAATACGCTTACCCTGATAAAAGATTATCTAGTTTGAGCGAGGCCTCGATTATTTATCATGGAAAAGTAATCAAGGATAGGATAATGCTCGTAATAACTAATTAATAGGCATACATACGTGTGAAAGTATTCAAAGTACCCACAGCCTCGTGCATTTGATTTCGTTCTGAAATTATATGATATTCTCGAAAATGTATACTTTCAAATATGAAAAGAAAAATAGTATATTACGCATCTTGGGAGGTAAAGAATTGGCGAGTCCATAGCACGTGTAAAATGCCACCCGAGGCAAAGGCGAGGGTGGCAAACACGTGCTATGGGGTCGCCATTTTACCTCCCACGGTGCGTATACTATTTTTCCTCACACCAGCACCGAAAATACACATTTCTCTCCAGGCGCCCGGGAAGAAAAGTGGTACTTTCGGTGCAGGTAAGGAAAAAAATTTTTTTAAGGCAGAGCAGCTTGATTATTCTTTTTAGCAAGAGGCCGTATTCTGTTGGGATTAATTACTTATTTATGCTTGATGCACATATTTACTTAATTTTTTACGTAATACTTCAGTTTTCATTTTTTATATCTTCCTTTTGACGGTACTTACGTCACATTGTGCCAGAACACGTACCTATTATTAGTTGTTAAAAAATTTAAATGTCATTTTTATATAAAGTACCATGTATGATATCTCTAGTTTGTAAAGACGTTGTCATATAAATATATATAGTACTACTGTTGCAAAAATTAGTCAATATTCTTAACGAAACTTTCAAACTTCGAGTTTCGTAAAATGTATGTATTATACGATACTTATAACAATATTCATCAACTCAACTCACACTTTATTAATTAATAATGAACCTCTGTAAAACCTTGTAGACGTCTCAACCAACGGGTACTCTAAAATGTGATTGAAATGAAATATTGACAAAATTTAATTCACCTAAACACCTAAAGTACTGACAATGTATAAGTTTTCTTTCCCACAGGACTATCGCGTTTTTACATTAATTTTGTATTATTTTAATTAACTCGTATTACAGTTAAAACAATTCAATCATATTGGCCAGTGTATTTTAGTAGAGCCCATACAAAATGAGAATATTATCATTAAAATTGCTACATTTATATTTTTATGCTTTAGACAATAAAAATACTAAAATTTATAAAATATGTACGACCCATATATGGGTCGCATAGTACCACAGGCAGGAAGTTTACAATCCATATATGGGTTGTTCAGTGCATAAAGTGTTAAATAACTTTTTGAGGTGCGTGAGATGCAAGTGTTTCTATTTAATATCAATATATATATTATTTTTAAGTAAAAGTCTTTCTGAAAATACAGTTGAATCTAACAAAATAAACTTTTAATGAAAATCTAGTAAGATGTAAAAACAAATGTGCTTGCCATTCATAATCAATGATAAATTAATTCATTTTTGTGTACAAAATATTGTTATCAAACATTTGGTAAGAAAAATCTTTATATATTAGATCTCACTTTTCAATAAACATTATTACAAATTTCTTTTTTTATCGAAATAAAACAATCTTTCTTTTTTTAGTTTTTTGGAAAATATTTATTCCTCAGCGGTGGATACAACGACAGTCGTCAGTAGTCCATAAAAAATTTTTAATGCTAAATTTGACGTTGTGTTCTCCCGCTGATGAATAAAGTCCAGCAGTGATTTTGGTACTTAGTCGAAAAGACCAAAACCCATGTCCTCGTCTTCCGACTCGGATTCCTCCTTGGCAGCCTTCTTCTCCTCTGTAATGAAGAAAAAGAAATTACATTAAATCAAATGAATAGAAATCAATGTAATATAATAATCTGTAATATTATTAATGATCAGAAAATAAAGTTACAGCACAACGACTCAGTCGAAAGATGGTTGTATAAAAACATCATTTGATACATTTTATATAATGAAATGTGGAATAATATAAAACTATTTAACTTGATAGAACATATAACACGTGGGAGAATGAATGTTTCCAACATTATTTTAAAACGATTGCAGCATTCTTGCAAGTAAATGAAATCTTAACTGCAATGATATATATTATAACCAATAATATATAAACTTCAATATTTTACTTTCTTCTATTACTCAATATTTTCTTATGATAAAACATTTATCTAAATCTTTATAACTGTTAGAAAATTAATTTCACGTATTCAGTAATATTTTACACTATATATCGAATAGAATATCGTAAAAACATTCCACAAATGCATTTATAAAACTTGAATTATTACTAACAAATAGGTAAAGGAAAGAAACTTGTACTAACCCTTCTTCTCTTCAGCGGCAGCAGCACCACCACCAGCAGCAGCGGCAGCGGCTACTGGAGCTGCTGCACCACCAACTGGCATCGAGCAGAGTTTCTCCCGACCTGCAAAACAAATTAAAAATATATTACTACTCTTTCTACCGTCCTAATACATGATTTTTCAAACACTATGCTACTATATTTTAATTCAACGTACCTTGAGCGATGACCTCCTCAATGTTCTTGCCATTGAGCTCGGAGATGACCTTCTTCAGTTTCTCAGCATCGACTTCGATACCGACCGACGAGAGGATCTTCTCGATGTCAGTCTGGTTCGGGGTGGTCTTGCCTCCCAGGATAGCCAAAAGGTAAGCGGCCACGTAACGCATTCTGCAAAGATTTACAAAACACAGGTTTATTATAGGTTATGCTTGTCACGCTTGTGCCGCGCATTTAACGAAGTCTTTGATATAAAATCGATCAGATCAAAGGTAAACATCACAGCGCATCAGTCGAAAGATGGTGATAATTGAAATCATCATTTGATTTTATGTAAGTTAATTTTTGCTTCAATGAAGATATATAAACACGCGAGCAACAACGAAGACGGCATGGAAGACATTGTCGGCGACACGCGACTATCATCCACTTGTATCACTATTCATTTTTTTGCAATCCACACGATTCCCAGTTGATTTTAATTGTTCGGTTGATTGTTTAAATGCCGAGATATGTATTTTTTAACAATTAGTCGAAATTACACTTACTTTAAGTCTTGAACGACACGAAACGTGCGGCCCGCTAAAGATAGAAAAACGTTCGTTCCTGCGCTTTGGAACAAAATGGACGAGCCACTAGGTCTCCACTGCCGACAATGTTGAAGCTTGAAATGTCTTAGGTCTCTAGTTCTTTTTCTCCTTTGGAGATAGGAATATTTCTAGGGACATTTTTCGCACGCATAAGTTTAAAAAATGCAAACTTTATAAATAATATTTTTATAGTTTGATAATATAAATAAATAAAAACAAACGCTTATTTCAAATATATGTTTCCTTCGCAATTTCTTTTTATGTCAAATATTAGCTTATTTTTAATGAATTATCAACAATATAAATATAATAACTAATATTGTGCAACTATCTTTTCTATTTCTCAATATCCACTGGCAATAAAGTAAACAATTGTATATTAAATTCCAATTGTATTTCCAATTGTAAATTAAATTCCATAATAAAACCATGAAAATAATCGTTCAATTTCAAAATATTAAGATCAAATCGTTGAGTTGGCGGCAGTGAGTAAACAACGCGCAATGCGCACTCGCAAAGGCGTCCCTTTGCCGCGTTGACGGTTATTTGAAAAGTTTTCAAACAACAATCGTCGACGACTTGTGGAATAGTGTGCAGTGTATCGGGCGCGACCGGTTTAAGTCGCGTGTCTCTCAGCGATAAACAAACAAACGAGCGTGAAAAGATCGAGCTGAAAGTGCGCAAAAATACCCGGCAAAATGAGAAAGAGTTCGACGACAACGACGAGGCGTCGCTCCTCCTCGAATCCCGGAAGGTTCTCCCAGCAGGATCCGGACAGAAATTCCATACGTATGGATTCCCGAAGGCCAGCGAATACAAAAGGAAAGGATCCGAATTTATGCAGTCAGGACACGATGATTCCAAAGCCGCGAATACGTAGCTCCTCCTCCGACAGACTGAGCGGCATGCGAAAGTCGAATCTACGGCCCACCACAGGTACTCGATGTTCACTTGCTGTACTTCGACATTGGAAATTTTTGTTAACGAAGTTGACGCTTAGTGTAACAATGTATTCACTATTGCTTTAACTTTTATGTATGAGTTACCGTACTGTTAAGGTGGAATTTTCCTAGAGTAACTGTATTTTCACAATTTTTAGGTGCAAAGACATCCATAGGCCAGTACACCACAGGGTCATCCGCAATTTCTCCGATGCCCAGCAATCGTTACACTCATGTAATTGAGAAGTCTGCCAAACCATCTCACATCGAGCAGGGTAACAGAGGCAGAGCTTCGCACGTCGATCAACCTAATATAGCCTCAAAAGGGTACATTACGCCGGCTGCTAGTGGATCTCGACACGTTGTACCAACAAGCGATGGAAGAAGCGGTAGAGCATCGTCTGCTGAAAGAGCGAGTGCTCTTGCTCCAAAAGGTCCTAAAAAGGATAGTCGGCCGCTGAACGATAAAAATTATCAAAACGAAATGCTGGGCAAGATTGACAACTATTTTCACTCTATTGGCCAAAGTACAATCCTAAACAATAATGGAAGTATTAAGCCTCTCACTTTGAAGATATTTGTTGATGCAACAAATTTGTTAGTCAAGCTTCTTGATATGAAGCAGTCATTGACTGCAGCTAATTATATTGAAGAAATACCAAAAATAGCAAAGAAACTTCATTATCCAGGTTTAATGAACAAATCTTGGCTCAAAACGGCAAACACAATGCACTCCTGGCCTCATGCAATTGGATGGATTTGTTGGCTAGTAGAATTATGTGAAGTTAAAGATTTAGCTAGTGAAATATTTACTCTTGAAAAACTACCAATTATTGGAGAGAACGAAGTAGAAAAAGAAAACCATAGACATACTTTTCTTGTAATGATTCAATGTTACAAAGCTTGGAATGAAGAGAAACCTGAAGATGAAGAAAGAATCATACAACAATTTTTTCAGGAAGAAGCTGAAAGACGTGGAATCAATGATAAAAGGTACGATAAAGTTCGTTCAGATTTTGAAAAGGTTAAAGAAAATTTGGAAAAAGAACAGGCTAAGTCTAATCGAGTAAATGAAGAATTTAATCAATTACAACAAACCCTAAATAACATGAAGATAGATCGAGATAAGCAACAAGAGCATATTCTAGAGCAGCAAAAATATATTGAGAAGACACTCAAAGAAATTGAACAATTGAATAAGGATTCAGTAATGTTTAGCAAAGATATTGAAAAACTAGAAAGTACAAGAGAAGAATTGAGTTGTGTTATAAAACAGCAGCCAATGTCTGTTACTGAGCGAGATGAAATAGTTAAAACTTGTACTGAACAGCAAACTTATATACAAAATTTTGAAGCACATTTGGAAGAAATAAAAAAAGAAGCATATTCCTTAGATATACGTTTAGTTTCATCTAACACAAATCTTGTGAAAACTATATTGGCTTATAATCAGGCACTTTTCATGCAACTCTCTGATTCTAATATTAATATTGATGAGTTATTAATGCCAGAAAATGGCATATGTGAATCAAGTTTTATGAGCAGATTGGAAGAGAGAAAGAATTTAATGACCACTTTTATGCAAGAACGTACTAAAGAATTAAACAAGAAAACAAGCTCACTTGAATCTCATCGTAGAGAAATAGAGGCAATGCAAACTAAAAGAGATACAATTTCAGAAAAAGTGGAAAAGAAAAAAGCTTCAGATGAAAAGCGCAAGCAAGAATTGAAAATCAAAGAGAATAGAAAACGTGAAGAAATCAAAAAGTTTCAAAATGGTATTGTAGAATTGAATGATATAATTGTTAAAACATCTAGTGACTTAGATGCAATTAATCAGCAATTAACAGATTCAGTTGATAAAAGAGAAGCTGTACTTCGGAAGAATGTACGATTACAAGAGTCTGCTAAAATCTTTTTTATGCATATGAATAATATTTTAGATGATCACAGGGGTAACATTAGGAAAACACTTGAAATGTATTTACAGAAGAAAGCTAAATAAGAATTTTGGTTAATTCGAAATTGTATATAAACTTTTGTAGAAGTCGATTTACCTGTTGATCAATTATAATTTAAAATTTATGTAAGATTGAAAATTATAATTGAATGTTATGCATATTTTAATTTAATATTAATTTATATATAAAACTTTAAGACAAATTTTAAAAATTATCTTGTAAAAATTGTAAAATAATGATAAATGAGATGTTTGTAATAAAAAGTAAATAAAAAGCCATCAATTTAGATTTACAAATTAGTCTTTATTACAAATACTTAGCTTTTAGAAATCTATAAACAATAAAATACATCTTTTATCTCTAATTTATGTACATGATTTCAACAGTATTTGGATCTGAATCTCAGCCAAATTTTTTTTTATTTTTCATAGCTTTAAAATTTACTTTTGTTATTTTAAATACTAAATATAGCTTACTGAAAATTATATATTTACTGTTATCCAAAATTTTATTTTCATATTAATTACAAGGCCTCTGGGTAATTCAGTAATTTTATAGCAATAATTACAGCGACATGGACATGGCTTTCAGTAAACTATATTACAAAATATTAATCACAACAAAATAAAATTTAAAATGTCAGGTAGAATTCTCGTGTTTTGTGTTTTTAAAGTACAGATTAAATTTTTTGGATTCGTATTGGGATTTAAAATGTCATGAACGAAGCAAAACAGTAACGACAGCTTCCTCTTTTCTAAATAAGCATACACATCAGATGGGTTTCAAAATTAATTATATATTCACAACAATTGTACTTAAAAAAGTGGTTGCAATGGATTTATTTGTAAAAGAGAAGGAATAAGTGAAATAAGACAAAGCTATTAACTCTATTTGAAATGACTATTATTTTTAAATCGAACCTGTTTTTTAATCATTTTATAAACTATTTAAAAGTTGTTATAAACTTATTTTCTGATAAATTCTGAAATTGAACAATATGCAGAATTATATTATATAATTAGTTTTAAAATTCATCCACTTTAAATGCAAGAAAAAATTGTCATTACTGCTTTGTTTTGGCCATGACACTTTAAAACCCAATAGATTTTAATTTTTTGTAAACAACGATAATTAAGATTTACTATAAATGCTGTTTTAACATGATTTTTGTTTATCTAGGCTATATTCTGATGATAACATACTTTGTAAACTTTCTGTATTTTTACAAAGCATCCAAAATTTTAAAAAAGTGCTTTTAAAAATTCTCGAGAAAAGAAATGAATAAGCTATAAATTGTACAAATTCAGCTTTTTTGTTTGAAAAAATACAAATTACAAATCGGCTTAGATTCTCTATAAGTATACCTAGACATCGCCGTAAAAAAATTATGTTAAAACGCAATTCTTGGATACAACACTAAGAAGAATGTCCCTATTTGTCATCATTTAGTATTTTTTACAATAATGAATATTAAATTAATTTCTGGGATATTCAAACAATTAAAAATTACACTTTTCATGGCCATTAAATAAATCTAATATTAATAAGAACAAATGAACTACGTGATTATAAATAATTACTAAGTGATGAAAAAATCAAGACATTCTTCTTAAAACGTTAAGGGCTGTACGACCCATATAGGGGTCGTAAATTTCTTTCCTGTGGTGCTATTCAACCCATATATGGATCGTACACATTTAATAAATTTTAGTACATATTTTCATTGCCATTAAAGCACAAAAATATAAATTTAGCATTTTTAACGGTAATGTTCTCATTTTTCAGGCTTTGAAGAACTAAAGAATACTGGTCAATGTAATAATTAAATTGCTTTAACTGTAATACACAATAATTAAAATAACAATAAAAAATCAACGTAAAAACGCGATAGCACTGCGGGAAAGAAAGCGCTTATACATTGTCAGCCCTTAACGAAAACCAACTAATCTCAATCCGTACTTTGAAAAAGTCAGCAAAAAAAAAAAAGTCGCAACCCCTCTCTCTCTCTCGTCCGTCTCAATAAACGCTCGACTGTAGCACGGCCTTCTGCAGTAGGCAGGAGAACGTGGCGTTGACCTCCTGGCAGAGCACCTCCGCGGACTCGTCGCCCAGTGCCGCCTGGGCCGAGCTCACCCTGCCCAGCTGCACGAGGAGATCGATGGCACCGTCGACGAGGGGCGGAAACGCGAAGCCTATCCTCGTCAGGGCCGGCAGTATGGGCATGAAGAGGGAGACTCGGTCCTTGGAGGGCAGGGCGCCCAGGAGCGTGCCCAGGGTGTTGATGGCCAGCCGACAGACGCCCAGTGCCTTGGGCAGGGCGTACTGCACGGCCAGGTGCGAGACCAGGTCCACGGCGAAGACCTGCTTGTCGAGCTCCGGCTGGGCCATCAGCTCGGGTATCCAGTCCAGGCAGATGTGCATCGACGGGATACCGGCTACCGTTACAGGGATCAGCTCTCGCGGATAGCCCTGGTAATCACATGGTGGTATTTTTTATTATTTATTTTTTATTTATTGGATGCAAAATTGTGGGTATGTCGGTTTTAAACAGTTTATTGGACGTGCAATTTTCTTTTACGTTAAAATTGAGATTCAAAAATTTACTCGAGTAGAGTTTACAACGATGCAATATATCATACCAATAGCCGGTTCGATTAAATTATTCAATGTAATTAAATTAAAATTAATTAAATTTTCGATTATTTCAAAATGGTTGCATTAATTATACACATTAAACGTTTTAAAACAGATATTTTATGTTTTGATAATATTCAATAGTTCAAACTGATTCAAATAAAATGTATAACTCGCAAACACTGTACTAATGCATCGTTTGGTTGCTTTGTTCCATTAATATTTCGTATAAAAATAAAAAATTGAATTTCAACCCCAAGAATAATAAAAATAATGAAATAGCACAAAAGTTCTCTCTGAAACTAAGCTTTCACAACGAACATTATATACCTGGGACCAATACTGCTTATTGAGTAATATTCAATAGTACTTCTGTCCAATTGAATCGATTTCTTCACAATTCAAGAAGTAAATTCTTTTTTTATAGCTTCATATTGTAAATTTAATTATCTTTACCTGAAAATGAACCAATTTTGCGAGAGAAGGATCAGCAATGAACACTTGATGGAGATAAGAGCAAACGACACTTCTTATCTCTCTAAGAGACCACATTTGTCCTGCAATAGTTCTGTCCTCTTCCGTTTCAAGGCATGCCTCCAACAAAATTTGCACAGCAGCACTCTCTTGCCCAGCAATCAGAGCAGTTTTGAGTTCTTCTCTTTCTACTTCACTAGTCAACTGTCCAGTTTTTTCCGTCAATGGTCTATCTTGCATATGCCTCGACAGCTGAGATCGAGATGCTGCTAAAGTTGCTTGTAAAATCCTGTAAAATGATTGAAAATGATATATGCTACATATTACATTTATAGTGGCTATGCAAATTGTAATAAACTATACACTATTGTAGAAATGCATAAAGTATTCGTTTTATGTGTAATTCCAAAAAATAGTTATGTACCTAAGTATCACAGATAGAACAGGTGCACAGCGAAAAACCCTCATGTCACAGCGTAAAACTTGTAGTGGATCCAAAACTATATTTTCTTGTGTAAGAAAAACTGTTGCTACTGCTGAATTTTCTATAAACAAGGCATTTATTGAAAGAACCCAGAGACAACGAGGTAGAACCGTATTTAGCCTCAACCACACCTGTTGATAGAGTTCTGAAACAAAAGTTAAATGGAAATCATCATATACCTTTGTCAAACCTTGTTTAGAAAATTAAAGGAAAGCTCTGTGGTCTTTCTTCTTGTTCAAATTTGATAATTCAAATCCAAATTTTAAAAATCGAAGAAATGAAATGAATTTCATGTATTTTTTTAAATTATTCTCTGAACATACCTACTAAATTAATCAATCTTCTTGAAACTAGACTGAAAAGATTTATTTCTCTGTTACAAATGAAAATTGAACTTTATTTTGAAAAAATTGTCACCTGAATAATACTCACAGAATTAACTTTGTTTTCAATAAGTTAACAAAATATTTAAATAATAAGTAAAAATAGTAGTAATAAAATAATGTTTTCAAAATGGAAACATTAATTTATAAAATGAATATAATAAGTCTTTTAAGATTCATTCATTTATTATGTGGAGGAAAATCGACGAAAAGAATAAAATTAAATCATCCATGGGTAAGACTTTTGCACTTTTGGCATGTAAAACATTGTGCACAAAACTATATTCTGTAAAAAATTTACAAATGTAATACAAATCACAAAAATGACATAATTTAAAATCTCAACAAAATACCACTGAACCTCCCCCTAACCTTCCACGTAAAGCACCAACCCAGTAATGAGTACGAAACGAACCAACCAAAAAAAAAAACAGATCCCATACCTTGTATATACCTAGGTACTTTTTCGTCCAGCACCCTCTTGAAAAACTGGACGATCGTCTTCGCGTAAGGCCAGATGTCCGTGGGCTTCATGGACATGAGCTGCCTCAGCAGCATCCCCGTCCTGGAGGGACAGCTCCGTATGTGATCGAAGGCCTCCCTGATGCTCGAGTCGTTGACGACGATGAGCTCGTGACCCTTGAGGCCCGTGGCGTCGACGTTGATCGACTCGTCGTCGAGCCAGTCGTCGACCAGCGACAGGTGGGGAAAGTGGGTGGCCAGGAGCCTGAGCAGCGGCGAGAAGAGGCCTGCGTAGCTCAACTGGTCGCGCTGCACCTGCTGCAGGAGATACTTGATAGGCAGCTCGGACAGGAACTCGGTCGAGTAGGACTTGACCTTGCGACCCTGGGATATGAAGTTGTGCATGTTGGCCAGTCGGACGTCCTCGTAGAGCAGCAGGTAGTAGAGCAGCAGGAGTTGGGAGGTGAGGGACGGCCTGGAAGTAGGTCAGGATTTTTAATCAATTTGTACGGAGCGTCGATTAACTGAGAATCGATTGTTTTCAAGAAGAATCGAGGAAATATTTGTATAAATATATACTAGTAGATATATTAGCTCTGTATACCAAAATTCAATTTGCGTATACGGAAAATAGTATTCATAGGTCATATTGCAGTCCCAGAATAAGACTATGACAAAACAAAATTTTCAATTTGAGTTTGGTACATAAAGAGCTCATGCAAAAATAAAGGTTCTTCGTACATTTCGAAAATTGGTTTAAAAATATTGAGAAATTATAATATAATAATAAACTTGGTGTAAAAGAAATTTTTTTTCATTAAAACTTTACGTTACTTGGTTTTATAATAGCAAACTTTTGAGGTACACATTTGTTCGTAGGTATAAAACTTCCAAAAATTCTGTAAAATAATTTTTTGTTGAAATTATAGAAAAATTCAATAGAAATCGAATTTGGTGCCGTTCATGTCTAATGTTCACAGGAAAAAGAACATTGAATAAATATAAGAAACAAGAAATGACTAGTCATGCTATGTCATATTATTTTGTTTTTCATTCTTTTTCCTGTGCAACAAAAACTATAATTTTTTCGAAAATTCTAAAAGAGCATCAGATTTTATTAGATAATGTAAAAAGAGCTAGTCTTTATAAGAGACCTCTGAAAAGAATTAGTATCTTTTGAGAAAAATGAACATACTAGTCTACGTAAGGGCTAAATCGACCACACACATCTCAAAAGCAGCGTTGATCACAGTAAATCTTTTTTTGCACAATCCTTTTCGTTTCGATAAAAAAAGAAAGAAGCCAATGACTTCCGAGTAATCGAGTGAATTCGCCCTACATACCTGGAAGTATCCACGACGTCCATGCAATCCAGGGCCTCGAGATCGGTGAACTGCGCGACGGACTTCTTCTTCGAATCGAAGGTCGCGCCGAACACGCTGTTCTGAAAGATGCGCCTGATCTCGTCCTCCGTAATAGGCTTATTGGTATGCTCGACCGCCTTGTTCCCCGTGACCAGAATCGAATTAACGTAGACCTCGACGAGAGCCGGCAGCACCGGATGCAGAGGCGGCACGCTGTCCGATATCTGCCGGTAGATCCAATTCTTGATCGGCACCTTGTGCTTGGCGAAGGCTCTCGACTTGAGCAGCTGGTGAATGCAGTGGACCGGCAGGAAGCCCGGTATATTGGCGTTGAGATTGGCCGTGACGGGCACCTTGACGGCGTGCGACGTGACCACCTGCTCGGTGAAGATCTCCTGCATGAAGATCTGCTTCATGCGCGTGAGATTGTTCGGCCTTATGGGTATCTTCATGCCGAGGGTCGCGCAGACGAGCTCGCAGATGGCCGAGAGCTGATTGCTGTGAAAGTGAATGGCCATGAGGAGGAGCATCTCGCCGAAGCTCGCGGAGACGCCGCTGGCGCTCTCGAAGTAGGCCTCCTCGCGCACGAGCCACTGCACCCACTCGATGCTGGGCTTCTCGAGATTGTGGTGGCCTATGAGCGAGGGACAGGCTATGAGCATGCACAGGCCGAGGGAGACGAAGCGCACGCCGGCCGGGGACGGGGGCGGATGGGAGGTCAGGAGCTTGACGATCATGACGACCTCGTCGTCCTGGAACTTGATGCCACCGATGCCGCGCAGGGCGCAGTAGAGGCGCAGGAGGGCGCTGGCTTGGACGACCCGGCACTCGGCCAGCTGGCCGTCGGCGCTGTGGGAGGTTATCGACTGCAGGCGGCGCAGCAGCTCGTCCCGGAGGGCCTGCAGGGCCGTGTGCGACTCCCACTTGCGCTTCTGCCCGTTGCGTATGAACATGGCGATCCACGTTCTGACCTGGGGATCAGGGTGAATCCGACAGTTAAAACAAAACGACATTTGTAAATAAGTGCTTTTCGCGCCGTTCACTTCTTCATACATATAAAAGCGTTCTTACAATTGTTTTTGGATTTTGAGTGGGAAAATGAAAATCTTTTAAAGGGAAAGTACTGTTTTGAACAAAGAATTTATTCCTTTGCAGTGGAGACTCGTTATATCGCCGGTCGACATTTTCAGAAACTACAACATTCAAT
The DNA here is from genome assembly GCA_949152435.1 of Gastracanthus pulcherrimus. NCBI lineage: Eukaryota > Metazoa > Arthropoda > Insecta > Hymenoptera > Pteromalidae > Gastracanthus > Gastracanthus pulcherrimus. The sequence continues at coordinate 37,720,162 of OX424573.1, forward strand.
GAAAAGTAGTCATTTTCATGTAAATTTCAGAGGAATAATACTTGTTCTTAAATATGTGTTTCAAGCGAAAAAGATTTTTATTCTTTATTTATACTATTTATTACAAATGCATTTTGTTTTATTGGCGACGATATAGTGAGGCTCCACTGTATTTGCTTATTTGTATACTAGCATGGCTACTTTTTAATTTTGATTGTACAATGTTAAAATGATTAGGCTAGAGTTTAACTTTTGCCAGCAATAAATTGGGATGTTTTTTAATGCTAAAAAGAAAGTTGAGGGACTTGAAATAAAAATTAATGCATAAATAGAAACTTATGTTTAGTAATAGTTACCTGCTGATCATTGCCAAGTAAAAGACCAGACACAAAAGCAACTATATCACTTTCTGCCACTGAACTGTTACTTATACTATCATTGTCTAAGCTTAGCGTTATAGCCAAAGCTGGCATTCTACAAAGTTCAACACATTTTCCTCGCACTACAAGTGCTTGGCTTGGGTTCATTTGACACAATATTGTTAAAGTCTGAGTTCTTATACTGCTCAGTGCAGATTCTTCTTGGCGCTCCCCATTAGCAATCAAGTGCGAACACACTTCCATAAAGCTGTCAGGGTTATTGGCCACAATCCAGCAAATTATTTCAGGTCCATGCTTTATGTGAAGTAAAGTTTCGCATATGCTGGGTATCGACAAGAGATCTGGCAATTCAGCCAAAGCTATACATATTATGTAACTGATTTCTTCCATATACACAACACTATCAAACAAGTCCGACTGCTTGATTTGGAATTCTTGATTCTTTTGAAGCTCTTGAATTTGCGATGCTATAAAAAGGATTTCACTTAATACCAAGCGTATACGTCGATTGGCATCGCTACGTTCAAATTCTAAGATGAGTGCACTCTGCAGCGACTGTGCCAAAATACTGTCTCCTTGAACATTGCCCTTCTTTTGCCTAAAACAAATTGTAATCATATTAAATATAAAGAAATTTAGAAACAAGTACATTAACTATATCTAGAAGATTTTAATGAAATTGATATTTTTAATATAAAAAAGGCCATTCTTAGTTTTTAAAAATATGCATACTAGTAGTGGTAAGTATATTAGAATAAAATTTAGAACTGATTTTCATTGACTGAATTTATGTTGTACTCTCAAACATGATCTCAGAAGCATCTTTGAAGACATTGTAATCTCGAAAGGATTTTTGTTTATTCTGAATAAACTTTTTAGATAATGGCTTTTTTGTTATGATTTATAAGTTTACTCACTGTATAATTTTACATTAAAATATTGAATTAATAAGTTTCACAATTAATAATATTAAAATCCCACACTTTATCAGAAGAACAATGAAAACTAACAACACGTCTCAGTAGTTTCACCTATCTACGAGAATGATCGTTATATAAAAATACAAAATAGTTGAATGAAAACAACAAAGGTAAACGTTCTAAATGATTCAATCTTAAAGTGTCCTCCCCTCAAGCTCTAATACTGCCGCAGTATACGCAAACCATCGATTACTTCATCGATAAACCAAGCAAAACCACATCAACCATCGGCCACACAACGTAGCCCCGTCATCTCCGTCGCACCAGCTCCTCAATCTCCCCCGATGAAACAACCCAGCGAATCACACCGCAAACCCAAATCCCACAAGAAATCCCAGCCACGAAGCACCAAAGACCATCCTCTCCGCTCCCTCCCCAGCTCAACAAGTGCCCTTCCCCCGATACGAGCTTCTCACCTCAGCTGCTGCTCCCTGCGCACGTCGATCTCCAGACTGTGAAAGTCAATGGACAGCAGGGCGACCATGGAATTGACGGACTCGATGCCCGAGAGTATGGTGAGTATCTCCTTGCGGGCCTCGACGCAGTCGACCGTCGTGTCGAGGGGGGCGATCAGGCTCATCCTAACCAAGCAGGGCAGTATCGGGCGCACCTCGCGCTCCGTGCAGAGGCCGAGCTCGCGCGTGTTGACGGTCTGGATGGCCGCGAAGACGCGCGGCGAGACCGGCGGCGTCTGCATGTCCTATGCGCGTGGCGGGGGCGGGCGCCGCGGGACGGAGGCTCGGAATCAGGCTCGTGGGCGGCGCGCGCGCGACATCACCCGCGGCCGCTGTCGTGCGTCTGGCGTTCCGCCGGCGAGTTTTTTCTCTTTCTCTCTCTCTCTCTCTCTTTCTCTGCAGGCGAGGGCTGCTGCCAGCGCCGCGGCTGCAGGCTTGTATACCGCGACGTGCCCGTGCAGGCCTGGACGTCGCCGTGTTTCACGCGTGCACGCGAGCTGTGGTACAGTGTGTGTACTTTGTATACCCCCCACTAACTCTGGAGGTTGGCGCGGTTGTGGAATGTAGCGTCGTCTGCCAGCGCGGCTAGGAAGCTCATGCGCGCGCGGTGAGTGTTTAAGACTTTGGCGCGAACGTTTGAATAGTAATCGTGATTGGTTTAGGTATTGCACTGTAAAAAGTCGTTCGTAGATTTACAACGGCAATTGTAAATTTATTACTAGTCTGAGAGTAGTAAAAAGACAACGCCACTGTAAAAACCCTACATTGAATGCAGTAGGTTTACAACGCCGTTGTAAATTCACAAACAAAATTGTAAATTTACTAGTCTGCGAGTTGGACAAAAATAATCCTACTCTGAGTGTAGTAATTTTACAGTCATTGTAAAGTTACAGAAACTTGTAAATTTACAAAAATCTAGTAAAAGTTCTAAAATCTAATAAAAGTACTACATTCAGAGTAGTATTAGGTAAAAATGTAAGACGAATGCAAAAATCCAGTTTTACTCAAAATTTGGATACTTTTTGGCTAACACAATAAGGGATAATCCGGAAAATATTTATACAGTCACTTGAAAGAAAAAGGTATAGCCAATAAAGCCTTTCGTTCGAGTATAAAGTATGAAGAAATTAGCCATCATAACCTCAAACATCACGGCTTACACCGTCGCACGTAAATTTACGTCGATTGTAAATTTATAGTTTTCTAGTAAAAACACTACACTCAGACTATATGTCCAGACTTTATGTCCAACTCTCAGAGTAGTAAATCTACAAGAGGATTTTTTACAGTGTGGAATTGGGATTGAAGAGTTCCTTGGGAATGGCGTTTATTTAAAGCACAGGGCAATGGTGCAGAGACAATGGTGCAGGGCCTGAGATACATCTTTTAGGTTTATCTATATAACCTCAGGTATACATTCTATGGGACGGACGCGCACCCCGGTCTGCCCTTTCTAGACCTAGATTTAAATAGTGAGATAAAGTTAAGATAATCAGCCAGATACCGTTAATTCGTCTGGTTAAGACTTACCGGTGGCGCCGCCCGTGCGGCCCTTAAACCTTAGGTAGTGGGTTAGAGCATAAGAATAGGTATTAAAAATGAAAAATAACGCAAAAAAATAGATTTAAGACAAAAATAAGTACATATTACACTGTTATTTAATGTATTTTAGAATTTTCATTACATAAATTACCAAAAAGAATACTAATTTAAATTTTTTGTTTCTTTTTGCTTATTTGTATAGACAAAATCCTTAAGGGGTGGCCGGAGCGAACTTTACCATTGTGACCTTCACCTGGCGTTGTAATATTCGTTATATGTTTAAAATTTACGTGTTAACACTAAAGTCGAAGATGATAATGATTTATTATCATGTAACGAATTGCGGACGCTAGTCTTTTTGGTTATAAATATCGTAAAACGTTTTTTATCATGAAATATTATTATAATTGACCAATGAAAAACGGTAAAAATGACGGTCAGCTTATCGTTTTCTAGCCCTCAACTCGTGCCGTATTTTTCGTTATTCAATGAAATTTTGTCCAAATATATATACTTAGATTTTAATTTGTATTAACATTTATTTATTATGGCAAGAAGCGGGGACAACCGCGTATTCGCACTATAAATTCCCACAAATTTTTATTTTTATGGTATAAATTTTGGAGGTTAGGTTGACTCTCTACCAATCAGTGTTGGCTACGACCTCCCCTTAAATAACTTAAATAATAGTTCAATGGTTGAATTTTATGTCTAAAACCTCTTTTTTGGTAATATTCTCAATTTTTACTATGTGTTCTCATACTTTTGACCCACTACCTAAGGTTCTCAAAGTGGCCGCCAGGGTGGCGCCACTAGTAGGTCTTAGCCAGGCGAATAAGATTAATACTCTTCAATGATGACAGATAAAGCGAGACTCCAGGTGTATTTTAATCTCTTCGTTGAATATGATGTTAAACTGCCTATGCAGGATTTTTAGGTCACAGAGTCAAAATTTCTGAAGAATGCTGAGTTTATTTAAATTTTGACCTGCTAATTTTTTCAATTTGATCTGCATCTGTAATTTTTTAAATTTTAACTTTCAAGAAACCTCCCAAAACTATTTCGTATTATAGATATTTTTTATAAAAAGGAAACTAAAAAATATTTTTTCTTGTAAAAGGTATCTGTTTTGCAATTGAATCCGAAATTTTCTGAAACTTCGAGGATCATTCACTGATAGCTAGAAATGAAGCATAGCATCCATTGATTTTGGGAATGGGCCATTTTTCTAAAAATATCAGCTATTCTATTCCAAATTTGCATTATTTCATTAAAAAATGGTACCTTAACTCCGAATGTTTTTTCATTAAAGAAAACTGCCTGAAATCATGCATTTTCAGTTGATATCTTCAATTATTAATAACTTTGACTCAGATTAATATTTTTAACATTCCAGCTCTCAAATTAAAGCTCTTTCTGGCTACTTTTAGATACTTTTGGGCAGTTTTCCTTAATGGGTCCGGTGAGGAAGAAGGGTCTCCCTTCTTTCCCCGCGCGCCGATCCGCTTCCCGCGCACCACCTCGCCACAGCCAACAAGCTTGAGTTTTTGCTTACGTTTTCATTCAATACTCGGAATTAAATGCGGTGACACGCATTCAATTTTTGCACACAGCTTCGTAATGAGTTACTTGATAACTTACATAGTTCTTTATTTTATTCTCTATTTTCTTTACATACATCGCATCCTACGTCAATCTGCTTTAATAGCCGAGTTCCATAAGAGCCAATCATGTATAACGAGCACACTTCTAAGTCGAATATCTTAAATATATAATCGGTAACAAGTATTGAAAAAATTCAGGGAACTCCTTGATCTCTCAACAATGATATGTGTAAGTTTCATTACGTTCTCTATTTTATTGTAAAACCCCCGAACCTCCTTAAGAAAAATGGCTCATTCACAAAAACTATGGGTGCTACACTTCATTTCTAACTATCAGTGAATGATCCTGAAAGATTTAGAAAATTTCGGGGCCTGCACCCCTGATACTTTTCTAGTATGTGAGACCTATATGAGATAACATTAAAAATTTACGAAATATTTTTCACTGTTCCACATGAAATACGAGATGTTTTTCACTGTTGTAAAATACTACAATGCCTAAAAAGCTTGACAGTCCATGTGCATCTAGTTGAGCATCAAATACGAACATAATAACACTTTTGAATATAAGAATGTCTTTTTCGTTTATTTTCAAGATAGTATAACAATGCAGTTAAGTTGTTGTGCCTCGAACGCGTACCACACGAATCAAGCGATTATGCTATATGTAATAAAATTCACAAGGAGAGTACACAACCTTTGGGAAACGATTTTTGACCAAACTTTAGGAGGTAGTTTCTGGTATATACCTAAATATGAAGCCTAGCACCCCTATCTTGTCCAATGGGCCCTTGTTCTCGAGGTATGAGATATTTTACTTCAAATATGCGTTATTTTAATGCAAAACTGTACCTCTTCTTCGTACAGCAACTCTGCAAGTTTTTATGCTAGAAGAATTGACGCAAAAGTTAAAGAAAGAAGGTAAAAAGAGCTATAAATTAAGATTCGTTTCGTATAAATATAGTATTCTGACGCAAAGTTATTAACAACTAAAGATAGAGACCGAAAACGCATGAATATTCTATGAAATTTAACTCTTTAAATTTACATGATTTTTCGTGCATTTTCAGTCTCTATTTTCAGTTGTCAATAGCTGCGTCAGAATAATATTTTTATACAAAAGAAACCAATATTAAATTATAGCTCTTTTTACCTTCTTTCTTTATCTTTTGCGTCAATTTTTCTATAGCATAGAAACTTGCAGAGTTGCTGTATAAAGAAGAGGGACAGTTTTTCATTAAAATAACGCATATTTGACGTAAAATGTCTCATATCTCGAGAACGAGGGCCAATCAGACAAGATTACGGCTGCTAGGTTTCATGTTTAGGTACCAGAAACTACCTCCTAAAATTTGTTCAAAAATCGTTTCCCAGAAGTTGTGGACTGCCCTTGTCAGTTATTTTATGGTGTTCACTTAATTAACTATTTAAGAACATAATAAATTTTTATTTTCCATTTAAAAGTAAAAAGATATCAGGCAGTCGTTATGTTTAGTGTAATTTTGATATTGTGACTTGAGTCTTTATGCCGCGAACAAACTGCAAAAAAGTGGACTTAAGTATTTATGCCTTGAACAAACCGCAAAAAAGTGGACTTGAGTTGCTATGCACATAGCTAGTTTCATCTATTAATTATGTTTCATTACTTTCTGCAAGTTCTATGTAAAAGAGGGTCAATCAAACCGTACGAATTCCATGAAAATCTCAATTTTCGTAAAAATGAACTTAAGTGGTTTGCCTCGGAGCTGCAGACATGGAAAGACGTTTTTATTTAATTAAAAAATTTACGATTTTTATCCACGGCCCTATGTGGGAGCTATTTGAGGAGCTATGTAGGTCACATATAGGTCCTGCAATGGGTCTCACTTTAATAGCATACGGATATGGCTTCCTATAGCAGTGAAACTCCATATGTGGAATCCCATATGCTATATAATATTCATGTGAGATATTGGGCCGATAGATATATTAGAGAGACCAAACACCTGGCTTTGGCGGGACGGAGCGAACAATCAACCACCATTGCTCACCCATAGCCATGGAGAAAAAGAAGAGATATAAGGTAGTGGCTGCCTTAGCCTTCCTGTATTCGCAGTCGGCTTCAGCAAAAACAACATAATCTGGGTTTTGTATTATTTTCACACCCAATGACTCAATTATCGTAATGTTAGTGTTAAAAATATAAATCAAAATACATAAAAATGATTCTTTATGAAGACCTTTATACTACAACTGTAGAACAAAAATATGAATAATAGGACAATAATAATAGATTAGCTCTTTTAACATTATAATTTATTGCTTCTTTAAGCATCAACAAGCTTGTTACATAACGGCAGACAATTGATTTCATCATTTACAAGTATATGTATATATTATGTACTTAATTAATATACATGGACGACATACAACGTTTTTTTATCATTATATGTACTTTATTTTATGTTTAATATAATTGTAGGCTTAAGCGTATTTTGAATCCATAAACATATACTTCGCCATCGCGATGACTTACCAATAAACAGATCACTGTAACGTTCAAATTATCGTACATTTTTTTAATAGAGATATACAAAATTCGAACGCTACTCAATAGAACTAACAGTGAAAGTTAAATTCACAAGATTGTCCTTAAAATTATTTGTTATTTTCTTGTATAATAGAGTCATTTAAAAAGTATTAACGTTAAAGAGGCATGTTTCGTTAAAACGAGCATTAATTCCTTAAAGAGAATTATTCTTCGTAATTGCTCAAAACTCCAACTTGGAATAATACATCAAGATGTGTAGAATTGATCAGAACTGCTAAACTATATAATCTAAGAAACTCGCAACACTATAAAAATATCATTCGAACAGTCACTACAAATAAGTACCTAGGCGATACATTGTTAAAAAAATACGCGATTCTCTTTATTTTGTAAACGTTCGGATTTATTTAGAGGGATTGTACATAATTCTGCTACAAGCAGTTGAAAAATTGTATAACACGGGGTTGGAGTCCGTTCAAATTACAAAACTATTTCTCATTATTATAGATTTCCAATTTTTTTTGTTTTATTCAGTTTTACAAGTTTCTATTTTGGTGAAGTAAGACTATCGGAAAACTGTATAGGCATGTATTTCATAATTGAAATTGCATAATGAGAAATCGCATATAACCCTCTGACAACCCCATAAGGCTTTTTATATATAATAATTTATTTTTTATATAACTGTACTTTTTACGATTTTTATTAGGTATTATGTTCACTTGTGACGTCATCAGTAATATTGGCAATTCTGATACATCTACATCACCGAAATCTGCTGTTCCCGCAGTGTTCGCCATTATTCCCGCCGTGATCGCCATTTTAGTGAACTTACCTTATTGCCGCATCCGTTGAATTTGAATTGTGGTCAATTTTAGGCGCTGTTCGAATACATATTTTTCTGAACAATTAATTACAAAACATTTTCATATAAACATATTAAATTTACATGAAATATTAATAGCACAACAACGTCAAAGTCAATCGAAAAACTTAAAAATTCTTTATGTCTACATTGTATAAGTTTAATATTTTAAAAGTTGTGTGCAATAAACTTATTTATGATCCAAAATAAGTTGTTCTCCAGAACTTTCTGTTCACTATTATTTACCGAATACAATAAATCATAATTTGTAAGTGAGCATAATTATTGATAAATAAAAAGATTTAAAAAAAAGATAGAATCAATTGTACTATATCCTTATTATATATGTTTAGAAAAAAAACTCGAAGAAAACGCGTGGTGGATATTACAAAAAAACATGACATATTTTTTAAAATTTTTGTAGCTATACTATTATGAAAAATGCACGGTATTGATCATATATTACAAATATCGTTAATAATATTTGAGCGATGTCCTTGATTAATGATACATTGCAAAACTTATTTTTATATTTCCGTCCTGATGCTTGTTAATGATATGTTTACCATGCTTAGCAGGATTAGAATTCGAATTTTTTAAATTTTCTTTCAAATCTACACTTGTCAAGTAAAATGTTGAGATCTTTTAAGCATTTCTTTTTCTGCTTGGAATCCTGATTCGAAATTTTTGTATTTGTATTGTATACAATTTAATAATTATACGATTTACTGAAATTTAAATTAAAATTACACTTTTTTATAACGGAAGAAATAAAAAGGAAGGTATTTCATACATTTTCTGTCAACTTTTTAAAATACTCTCCTTGGTATCAAATTCCCCATTATAAAAAGCATATGCTTATATTGTAATACCTTAACATTTTTAACAACATATACAATTTTATAAATTATAAATTTTTAACACAGAATGAGGAAGAATTTTTTGTTTTTCATTGCCTTCCTCGTGAACAAAAAATGGAAAATTTTAAAAACAACATAGAAAGTTTGGCCTTAAATTGTGATATAATTGAAGCTTATTTCTTCGATTAAAATCGATTCGTTGTATAATATTAAGATTAGATTATTCTGAAACATACGCTACATGTTCTTTATACTTTTCAAATTATTTGTCCCTTTAATTTACCTGTTCAAAATCATTGAAAGCTAATCAATATTATTTTTTATAGTGACAAACGTATATTCGTTCTTTTCATTTACGCTTATGTATAAAACAAGTAATTATAATTACTTAATACATTTCTGATATTTTTTATAGTCAAATGAAGAATAATGTTTAGGAAAGCAAATCTATGCAATTATGACATAAATTATTATACTTAATTGATAGTAATGTTTTGTATGGCCAAAAAAATGTTACAGACCAATTACAATATTTTGTTTTGTAAAAGTTTAGTTTAAAAAAGTATACCTATAAATTAAAATCATAATAACATTAAAATAAAAAAAAATAATGTACCTCCATGATAGAATAAGCTTGACAAGTTTCTTGTTCGCTTCTAATAATTTTAATAATTTCCCATTGCAATGGCAATTTTTGTTGCTACTACTAATTTAAATGTATGCGATCTCTTAGAATTATTCGATGTTATTTATTGTTATAAATCATTTTTCCTCAGTTTAAATAAATCTATAACTATTTCCCGGCGAAATATATAAATAATATTTTCTATTTATGAGCTTGCCAGAAAAACTGTAAAAACTACCAAGTCATATAAGCAGTAACTTGTCAATGTTGTACCAAAATCATTAAAACTATGGAGTAATTTTTCTTAAAATAAACGTTTCAAGATTCTTATGCAGAAAATCAATATTACAAAAAATTAATTATCATAATAGAAAATGTTATATGCATTAATCATAATGAACTCTAAACTTAATTGGAGTAATACGACTTGCCAATAAGTCACCTTTTCTTAACAATGCAATTTCTCCAAGTGAACTGAATTTCTACTCCAATTAAAAGAGTAACTAAAATATTAATCATAATTCTTTTTCGCTCAAATCATAATTATTTCAACTTATACGTCAGACTAAAATGTCGCATGCTCTCTATCTCTCTCGCTCTCTCGCTCTCTCTCTCTCTCTCTCTTTCTCTCTCTTTCTCTCTCCCTCTCTCTCTCTCTCTCTCTCTTTCACTTGTATATTCTCTCATATACAAGAGCATATATATATATAACCACATTAAATATTGTCGAGTAAATATTGCATTTCGAAAAAGAGATAATTACTTGAATTTGTGTTTCTCAAGTTTGTTGAAGATATTCACTCTCGCCGAAACAATTTGTAAAATAAATTACATTAAAAATTACACTCTTTCAGGGGGTGAAATTTTACTCTAAAAACGCTAGTTGTATTTTCGTGTTTAGCAAAAGCGTGAATAAATGCCTGAGCGTATTATCACACTCTCACAGAGTGAGATCGTACTCTTTCTGAGCGAAAGAAATGTAAAATCTTAAGCCTTAAATCTCCGCAGGGTACTTTCTTCCGGAAAAAGGATCTTTTTTGAAACCAATAAAAAAGAACGTTATCCTCACTGAGAAAACAATAACGTAACCGACGCAATATACATCGTAAAATAAAAAATTTATATTACCTTGAATAAAAAAGTTTTATTTCGAAAATTTTACGATATCGATATCGTAATACATTACGATATAGTTTTCTCAGTACTTTTTTTTTTTAGAGCGCCTTTCAACCCTGCAAATAGTCCAATAAAGACTCAAAAACAACTATACACTCCATATACTGCACCTCCAGAATAAGACTGACTAAGTACTCAAAACGTTTGTAACTCAATTTTCGTTCAGAAAACAGCTCACACAAAACTCAAAACCCATAATATACTTATAGAATTTGTCGACAGAGGTTAAGAAACTATAACCGAATAATAAAGTCCAAGGGCTTTGGTTTCTTACAAAAACATCCAATTTCGACTCGTCGCAGTCTTGCTCCGGGTGTGCGATATCATCTCTTTGAGAGCGAGAGAGCGAGAGGGAACAACTTGACGGCCGCAACGAGCGACTCCGGCCCGTCCAACGGCCGATCCTCACTTGAGAAAGGACTTCATCTGCTTGTTCTGGTGCTTCATGCTGTACTGGGCGCTCTCGGCCTTGTTGATGAGCGAGTCGAGCTTGTCGAGGTGCGAGCCGACCTTGGAGTTGAGGTCGGCCTTCCTCGCGGTGACCGGCCGCTGAATCTCCTCGCCGTCGTCCTCCGTTGTCTGCTGCTGCTGCTGCTGCTGGTCCTCGTTCGTCTCGTCGCTCGGTGCCGGGTCGGATTGGCCGGCCTCGGACGAGGAGCCCGCCCGCGATTTATGCTCCGGCGTGCCAGGCTGCGAGGACACTCGCGCCTTCAGCAGCGTGCCCAGACTGCCGCACACGTTCTGCGAAATGCGTACGAGAGGACAGCTTTAGGGGGGTTGGTGTTTCAGTTTTTAATGCACTGGGTTTGTACCCTCGGTGGAAAATACATTGAGATTTCTCGGTTTTTACTAAGTCTAAACTTGCGTAGAATTAAATCCTATATAGTTGGCAGTGAATTCTCCTAACGTAATCACATGCAAGTTTTTGTCCCAATATTGAAAAAATCTGAATAAAATCCAAAAGCAAATGAAAAGTAAGTGGTCATTTTGCCCTAACATTTTTTTAGAATACCAGTAGCTTATGATAGTCATGAAAGGTTTAAACTAAACTGGTTTTTGCCACTTGTCACAACTCCGAATTATAACCGTAAATTTGTTATTTTATAAAATTCGAAGAACACTATTTTTACCCTTACTTTTACTATATTACAAGCTCGAAAAATAATTACTTTCACAGAATCTTTTGATAAATTTATTTTAATAAACTACAGTTTAAACTGTAATTATTATAATGTAATTATTTCAGAAGTTTTTTAAATGGCAGGCAAAATTCGGTAGCAATAAAAGTGTTATTTGCACATATATGAACGAAGAAAAATGTGAAAAAGTTCAGACTTGACTGCGCTATGCTGTATTGGAACTTTTCATATTTAAAGTATTAAAGTCAATTAGGTCTCAAACATTTTATTCTGGGTAATCTGCAATTGTGATTGATAAAATCAAGCACGATTCGGCCATATATAAACTTTTGCACAATTGTTATGAAAGTTTTAAAGTGTCGCAGCATAAATTTAAAGTTTGGACAAAACTTCGCATTACATATTCTTTTTCAAAAATATTTTTGTTAAATTCACCGTATTCAAAACATGAATATTAATTTTAAATCAAATGTACTCAACATTAAAAGTAAATTTTTTGTAAAATTGTTTCAGATATGTAGTTATTGTCTCAGTGTATAAATTCATTGATATAATAATGCATGTTTAAATATGTTTCATTTTATTTTATGATTTACAGATTTTTTTTAATGTATGTTTTCAATTTTTAGACATCGTGAATTTTTATTGTAATAACCGATTCTTCTATATATATTCCGTATCCTTGGCTTTTTGAGAATCTTTATTTAGCACGGAAGCCTACTTACGAGAAATAGTAATTTTTTGTAATGCTAGCTGAAAATGAACCGAAAATTACCTAAACGTTGTGTTTAAAATAATTATATTGATTGAAACGTGAACAGTTCTTAGTATACTTGTATTTTGTTATATTCGTTCCGATTTTAGGTTGCAGCCTGCTTTGCGCTTATTATATAAATAATTTTTCAAATAATACAAATTCATTTTTAAACCTATAATAATAAAATATTGACGCGCTAAACGTCAGCGTAAGAATTATATTATAACTACTAAAGGTTTAAAATTACTGCCGATTATGTGCATAACTCAATATTCAATCGCTTTTGCAAATTCGGATTTTCATTTTATTAAGAATGCGGTTATTTATTGACTAGCGGAAATGTATTGGATTATTAATAGCGGTACTAACATACGATTAAATCAATAGCAACCGATAATTAATTTTTAAAGTAGAAAGGTTTTTACATAAATGGTAATAATTTTAGAGTTTACATAATAAAATGTTTATTATATGAAGATATTATGATTGATGCTTTTACAACCCAATAAATTAATCCTGCGGAATAGTATAATAAATACAATCAAATATTGAACCGATCTAAAAACGAATATATGCATCTAAAAATGTTAATGGAACTTTTCCTCAGTGAAATAAGCAATCTTTCAATACAGGTTTTAGTATATCGGTTAGGTTGAAGTTTTAATTATAAGATTTTGTAGAACGGGGTAACTATATTAGTGGGGTGACTTTTTGGGATCATATAAAGTAACGTTAGACTCTTTAGATACAAAATAGAAAATAATCATTAAGTAAATCTAAAATTGGTTATAAATTTTTTAATGTAAGCGAAAATCAATCCAAATTTTCAACCTAACAAACTTTTTTCATTTTTGGTTTTCTTACATAAATTTTTACCGATGATACATTATCGAACATCTTAGTATGCATAAAATAAGTTTGTAATTGACTTATTCAAAATTGAAGATTTATTTTGCATTCAAGTGAAAATTTAAGACTAAAGGAAAACTCGAAAGTAAAATTGCCGAATATTTTTGGTCTTTTTTAACAATTAGTTTTCGTTCTGATATTTAGCCTTCTGCATTTAAGTCTTCGTAATTTCATTGATATAAACTTATCCATTTCTTTAATTGTAGTTTCGTTAGGTCCCTGCTTAGGCACTTTCAATATTCTACATTATTAATCATTCGGAATTATTATCCGTATGCTTATTATACTTTATGATTTTAAGTTTTGATTTTCTGTCAATTTAGCCTTCTGACGAAATACCCGCCCCCAGTGAAAATATATACTCCCATCCACCATGTATGTTAATTTAACATAGGATACTGTATCTATATATACTGGAAATGGCCGATGGGAGTATGCAGCACTAGAGGGCGCATGCTAAATTTAAACTCCCAATAGATGCTCAAAATGAAAATTTAGCTACGAAATATATATAAATAGAAAAAATTACTGAAAGTGACCCCTCTCAGCGGGGTAACTTTAATTGGTCATCCTGTTTTATACTTTAATGAAAGAAACACTTTTGACATTTTAACGCTAAGGTGCGAATATATTATAATAGATATAATTCAAAACTTTTGGCACCTGTTTTTAGGACTTATAGCTCGAATACAGCAAACCTGATCAGTGTAAAGTTTCAAAGTGGTTCAGTCATCTCGCTCTACGGTTATTATAAAGTGAAAAATATAATTAATAGTACCTTAAACTTGTTGATCTTTTTCTGTGTCGCATTTAGAATCGTATTTAATTCTTCTAAACCACCACCAATGCGTTTCATACTCTCGTCATTTTCATCCAATTCCTGTAAAATACGATAAGAAAAATAATTAATGCTGTTACTCAGTATTATTAAATACTATTATTGAACATATATGTTTATCATTTAAAAATCTACGTTTTTAATAAAAAATTAAATGCTTATAGTACATACTCATCGCAGTACGTCTACTACTATATTTACTGATCAGACATTGGTCTTATTCTATTTACAAATATACTTTTCATGTCATGTATTTCTCAATTCTTAAATTGCCATAATTTATTTTGCAACAGTACATTTATTTACTTTGTTTTAATTTCTATACTTTTACTTGCAATATTATTATGTTTATAAAACTTATTGTAAATTCGAAAGACAGAAAACAATTTTTTATACACATTTCAGTTCTACAATCATAATAATTAAAAAATGTTACAAACTTTAGTTTTCTTATGATATGCTGTTCATGTTCGTAGATAGCTTACTTATTAAAATTGCATCATCAAATATTAAGGAAAAAGTTTTACACAAGAAGTCGGCTTTTATAAAAAATTCAATAGAAAATTTAACCTATAAACTTTTTATCGAAGTTTGTAAAACTCGAAAACTATACTTACTGCAATACCATTGGAGACGCGACATGTAGTCACGCTTAAATTATGATTATCGCGTACTCTAGTAAAACACGTACTCTATAGTGTATAGTGTAGATAAAATCTACTAAAAGCAACGCAAAACTAGATTATTTAACTACTCATATATTTAATAAATAATATTCATAAAATTACAAATCCTACATAAAATTAAAACATCAGTATATTCTTGTATTAATCATTATTTCCTTATAGAGAGTGATCTCAATAACTGTCACACAGGAAGGGCTATTTATAATTTTGTAATTCCAGCCATATGACAGTAATTAGCACACTTTCAAATTTCAATATATCCAGCTACGAAAGAAAATGTTTGAAAAAAAATCTATAACAACGTATGTGAAGCAAGACTTAAAAGATAATTATTACTCTATCAATAAACACTCCGAAAAAGTGTGTTCTGTTTTTGGACAAAGTAAGGAAACATCACAATCGATCAGAAATACCCACTAAAACTTTCATTGGTCACATCTTAGCTGATAATACATGAAATTAATTTTATTTTTATTTAAATCGGTAGAGGTAAATCTCAAAAATATCACAGTGTCGGTAAGAAAGAATCAACTTTATTGCATTGAAGATAAGTCATCAAAAATATTCAACCAATACCATGCATTTTAAAATGACTCTAGGTCTAAAATACTCAGCTGGTATTTAGCGGTTAAATTAAGTAATTAACATAGTCTCGTATCAATAAAGTCGAATCTCGGAGAAGTATATTAAACAAAGTTATATCTCAGCTTCCGAAAAAATAAGCGATACAAATTTTCAGAAAGTCCGACGTTTCTTTTATAAATAAATATTCTCAATACATTTTAGCATTTGCAATTTGAATAAGTAAAAGTCTAAAAAAGATCTAATATAATAATAAACAAATTCGTAAATTTCTATCGCACACATTCTTCTATCCAAAACTCCTATTCCGACCAAGGACTTTTGCGAATAAATCACCGAGCTTCGACATTTCAGAACCCTCCTCCGAAACACACCTCCATCTACGGGAACCATCGAGTCACCCACTTCGACGTCTACACGTACACAAACCCCCAAAAAACCTCTATCAACTACTCCATCCATACGCAAAAGCCGAGTGATGGTTCTCTCTCTCTCTCTCTCTCTCTCTCGATTCCGTTCCCATCACCCCCACAGTCACACACACGTCACCTGCGCGACGGCGTCGTCGTGCGAGTCCTGCTCCTGCGCCTCGCGCTCCCTGGCGCACTCCTCGCTGGCTAGCCACTCTGCCTCGGTGGGCGTCGGTAGGCCGAGCAGCTCGGCCCTCTGACAGGCGTACTGATAGCCCTGCGACGGTATCTTACTGCCGCTGCCGCTGCCACTGCTCGATGCCGCCTCTTCGTCCCCCATCGCTCTGTCTGTACTCTGTCGTGACTTTTTTTCCTTTTTCTCTCTCTCTCTCTCTCTCTCTCTCTCTTCTTTATCGTGTATATCCACGAGCTTGCGAGTCACGAGGACGGGCGCGTCGTCGCATCCGTGCCTCGCGTGTTTACGTTCCGTTGGCGGAGTGAGCTTTTTTTTGGTTGCCTTCGACGGGGGCTCGCGGATACCTGCACGCAGGCGAGCTTGCAGCGCTGGGGTAGAACGCGCGCCGACTGAGCGCTGCAAATGGGTGCAGTGTGCGTGGCGCCCGCGCGAGGGGCTGCTCGCTGTACGGGGAATCCATATTGGGGCGACAAGTTGCGCAGGCCCGAGCGCGACTCGCGATGCGCGGAGCATCGATAGCGCATGCAAGTGTAGACTGTGTGTAGCTGGCGCTGTCGCTCTCGAGGCGTGTGTGTATGTGTGTGTGTGTAGAGTAGATGTGGACGAGGGGTGATGCAGGGGGAGATCGCGGAGTAAATGAGCTGCACCGTTATTTGGGTTCTGATTTTTATTTTCTTTGAGGAGTTAGATTCTTTGTTAGAAAGATTATTGGCAGCTTGGATAATATTTTTATGTAGTAAAAATTAGCTATTTATTTATATTTATTTATTCATTTTTTGTATTAATTTATTTTTTTAGTTACTGTTTATTAAAAATAAGTTTGAGTAGTTGGAACTATGTTTATGTGATTGATATTAATAGAAACGTGTAGTAGGGATATTAAAAATAAATGCAGCTTTCTTTCAGAAAAATTTATTTTTTTAAGTTTAACCTAGGTGTAAAATAGTAACAAATGAACCAAAATTAAAAAGTTAAACAATATTTTTTTCTCTACAATATACATCAAAGTAATAGAAAATTTTCCATATAATTTTTTTTTCTTTCCTTTTCCTTATTCCTTTTAATAAGTTACAGCACACAAGCTTGCATTAAAGCTCATAAAATAACTTCTTAAATTTCTCATAAAATATTGTTTTTTAAGATGTATGAATCATTTATAACATTTTGTTACTCCATGCTACTTGAATATATTTAAATGACAATTTTAGCTTTCACATTTATGCGGTGCACAATTGTAAAAGTCAATTTTAACTGTAATTGACTTGAAACTTTCAGAAATATTTAGAACGTAAATTTTTCAAATTACCAATTTTGTTTAATATTTTCATCGTCATTCTAAAAACGTCAATTAATAATAAATTTAATTAGAGGAATGGCTTGAACAAATATGTATAGTGATTAGTAACAACAATGATTATTTTAGTGTAAATTTTAAGTTATTATCTTATATAGTTTCCTACAATAAAATTTGAAAAAAAACCCTACGAACTTTCTTAATATAATGGCTGCATAAAGTTAGTATCTTTCGGATAAATTTTCTGAATTTAGCTATATAAATACTCTAAATAGTTCTTAAGGGTACCTTCTGGCATATGCTTTTCAAAAAATCGAATTTATTTTATTACTCATTTTGATGGCACAACATTTCAAGAATACACTATCAAACTTTCAAAAAGAAATTCGAAGAATTAACGGTACTACAGCCAAAAGTCAGCGGTGCTCCGAGCGCAGATAGAGGGGCGAAAAAAACTTTAAAGGAGTTTTTCTCGAAACGATGTTTATTTGGGTTGTTGACATGAGTTCCGAAAAACTAACTGACCAAATTTAATTTATTGGAGTTGTATTCGTAGAATGACTGATTATAGCACAAAGCATAATAATCGATTTAAAAGTTTTTTGAGCGAAAAAAGTGTTTTTTTGCATTAGTTTCTCAAAACAGATGCCAACTCGCCAATTTTTAATATTTTTCAATAATTCTATTTTACGCCATAACCACACAAATGAACTTTGAGAAATAATAACATTTATTGATTTTACACTATTGGTTCTCGAGATACCGTGTCAATCGATAGGTTAACTCATTTTCTTGGCGCTGCGCCTCTCAACTAATATATGTAAATGTTCCAACAAAAAGATTAGTACAACATTTTTTTATATATTGATATGTGTATTACTAAATGCGTGTTACACTAAAATTGTAATATATTATAGTTTTCTTTAAAAGAAAATCCAAAAGGCCTCATTTTTAGTGCGGTTACACCAGAAGATACCTTTAATGTGTAGATTAAAAGTGTGAATGGGTATAAAGTCTGATGAAGAATTCTAGTTTTTACGATATAGCTATTTGAAGTTAAGATTTTTCTGGTTTCACACCACATTAACACACACATATATACGCACACAGACTCACCCTCACCCACATGCATGCACATACTCACATTCTAACTGATCTACCTCCCCGTTTATAATATGCTAAAAATGATATAGATATATCATTGTCACTTTTGCTCTGCAAACCAAGAACTATCATTAGAAATTTTCCAAAAAATTCATTTCATTTTCCATAAAGATTCTGCAGAGCCCTCTAGAGGAAACCATACGTATGAGTATTTCTTTGACGGAATGTCAAGCATCCAAGACTGAGTGCAAGGCGCGCGCGAGCCAGCGCGCCACGAGTTAAAAAGTGCTATATACTATACCACGTGACCGAGCCCGTATAATAGTGTGCACGTCTTATAATACGAGATACGTGGTACATGCGCAGCCGGCGTCTTGTACAAAGCACTTTTGGCGTACAACGAGCGGAAAATGGGGCGCCGGAACGAACGTAGGAGGGGGCGATGGGGGGCTTGCCCGCTTTTCCGACAGTTTTACGGCGGGCGATCGTTATAAGTGGCGGCTGGAGGGGCTCTGTCTCTCACTCTCTCTCTCTCTCTCTCTCTCTCTCTCTCTCTCTCTCTCTCTCGTGCTACTCTGCTCTGTACCTGTGGGAGCCGACTTAAAGCGATGTACGTTTTCCTTGAGATGGAGCGCGCGCGATAAGGAAAATTTTGCTGGGAAATCGCGTTGGGCATCTGCTTTGACTTTGGTCTGCTCTGGACAAAATTTATCGGTTGATATGAGGGGGGTTGAATATTAGCGATTGTGATTCTGGTACTTCTTTTAGATTCTGCTGTATCTGCGTTAGTTATATATCTGTCATGTGGATGTACAGATGTCTAAGATTTAAGAAATTTGGTATACTATTTATTTAAAAAGAAGTTTCTTTCTTATTATTTAATATTTTTGAATAATTTTGTATTCAAATGACATTTTCTTACATTTAAAATCATTGAGCATGTTATTAAGTGATGAAAAAGAATCATTCTAATTAAAAATATAATAGTTTTTTAAATCGCCCTACTTTCACTAGTATATTTATCAAAGTTCTTTATTTAAAAGTATAATTCGCATTTTCTCCAAAGAGTACACATTAGATATTAATGTACACTATTCTTCTCTATCATGTTCAATCTCACGTACTCCTTACTAAGGCACTTATTCCATGTTCTCCCTCTAACAATCCTTAAATAAAGTGACGTGGTTTAAAAGAGTTATCACCTCTTTTATTCACATTACATGTTCACTACCCTGGTGGAAAATAATGTAGAACTATGTAGATCTATCTAGTTGGCCAGGGTAAATAATCGAGGGCCTCGATAAAACTGGTTAATTTTCTACCAGAGTATTTTTTTTAAATAATATAAGAAGAGAAACTGTTTAGATTATAAATAATGCTTCATGGCTCAATGGTTTTGATTTCATTTTAAAGGAAGGAGGCTGAAAAAAAATTTATATTAGTTTTTTATGTTTTCTTGTATTTTAGCGGTTTTTCGATTTTTGAGTTTTAGTTTTCCTGGTTTTTTGGTATGTTTGAAATAATATCATCGACTCATTTCTTTTGCACTTGAAAGAGCATAAAATTACCTATCTTTTCCGACCCGAAATTGTAACTAAGCTATGTTCTTTTCTCTTTTATACACGAAAACGTCGTGTTCCGTTTAAAAGGTGATATCTGGGAAATATAACATGGAAAATTTTTGAAAAAATTTTAGGCGATTAGGAATATGGATAAGAATATTTTGTAAAATTTTCAAGCCTCTATACTTCTCTTTTTTCGAGAAAAAAATAATTTTGTAAAAAAAATTGTTTTTTGTGGCGAACGATAACTTAAGTAAATTGTCATTATTCCTTCTGAAAATTTCCAAAAAGGTAGCTTTTTTTTAATTTTTTTTTGATTGTTTATATCTTGAGAACAGCGCGGTCATTTTTTGTAACTCAGAGCTCATTTTTTTCATTCTTTAATGAAGATTTTGAATTAAATATAAATTTTTAGATTCATCAATCCGTTTTTCGATAATTTATGACATTCTGAAAACGATATTGTAAATTATTTTTGTATTTTAAAATTAATATGTATTTCTAATTATTTATTTCTTTGTATTTAATGGCCATATGTCCCCTCGTTTATGGTACTCCGATATGTCACAATGTATATGTGATTTTGTATTTTGCATTTGTATTTTATATACTTATTTGTTGTGTTGTGCGATGTTGGTAGAGCGAAATCCACCACCTACTTACTAGCGTCTCAGACACTTTTGAGGAGGCTATATGGAATCATACCTGCTCCAAAGCACAATGTGTCGGAGATTTTTTCCAGACGAAAAACTCGAAGATAAAATTCTCGAGAATTTCCACCGGGACTCGAACCTTGACAGCTTGGGCGTCTTGTATCGGTAGGCAAGCGTCTTACCCACTGAGCCAAGGGGGCTCTATGATCGCTTCATTTTGCATTTGAAAGAGTATAAAATTACTTATAAACGGTGATATTTCTGTTTTTTTATAACTTTTCCATTAATATTTTGAAATATTGATTAAAATGGTACTTGAAGATTAATGATATAATTTATATCAGTATTTTTTATGTTTTATTTTTTATAAATCTGGGTAAAAATGATATATATGAACGATCTAATTATGTGATTTTAGATGTTCTTTAATTAAAATTTGAGGTGAAATATATACGAAAACTGCTTAAAACAGATTTAATTTATATATAGATGTAAATTAAAAATATAA
This sequence comes from Gastracanthus pulcherrimus, assembly GCA_949152435.1. Lineage (NCBI taxonomy): Eukaryota > Metazoa > Arthropoda > Insecta > Hymenoptera > Pteromalidae > Gastracanthus > Gastracanthus pulcherrimus. The sequence continues at coordinate 37,741,796 of OX424573.1, forward strand.
ATGTATAATAAAAATAAGATTATGGCTACAACTAGTTGAATTAACTGCATCAATGATAAATTAGCACACATATTTTGAGCTCCTAATTAAAAAGAGATACAGCAATTTAAAATTAATTTATTAGAACAAAAAATTTTATATTAGAACAATTAATTTAGTTTGAGGAAGCTAAGTGCCAATGAATTGTTTTTCTTTCCTGTATTCAGAGAAAACTCTGCCAGAATCTACAATATTTCTTTTTAAAATCTTTCGTATGGTTTAACTTTATATCCTATTAAAAAATATACCCTAAAAATTTAAGAGACATAGACTATTGTTTTAATGCCATTTTGGTTGAATATTCGATGAAGGTGTTCACATGTAACTCACTCAATTTTAAGAGTACACGAAAGTGTCACTGTGATAAATTTTGTTCATCTATTGGTTCTAAATCTAAATTTGTACTATGCAATTTATATACTTTTTAACTACTAAGCAAGAAGCTCGTCTTTAATCTACATTGATTTATAATCACCATAAACGTCGTAAGTATTCAAGAACCTAAAAGAAATTAATATTAAATGTCCTCAGAAAACCGAACAGAATATTATAAATACGTATACCTATCTGTTCTTTATGTGCGGGGAATTATCCCTTGTTTATAATCAACAAATTTATTACACAAAACTATTATTTATCACGCTCATTTAATAATTTAAAATACCTGTGTACCTTCAAATAAAATCATTTCGCTAAAAGATTTTTAGAAGCGTGTATGTCCTGTATAGTACATTAATTTATAAATATAGTAAATTGAATTGCTTCAATAAGATTTAACAGTAAAGAGCATCCTCGACCTAATGACGGTTTAACGCGATCCAATTAACGACATACTTTAGTCTTTTGTTAAAAAAAGAATTTTAATTGTATACCTGCCAACTTATTTTTATTTCTCTTGAATTATTCACATAATTCGATAACCAACAGCGCTCGATAAAGTTAAACTCGTTAAAAGCAACATTATTGTATTTTTTATCTGTCATAGTATCGTTCGCCCTCAATTTATAAATGCCTATACTCTGTCCACAAAGTTTCTATAAATAAATCAAAATAAGATTACTGTTTACTATACAGTTAGTAACGGAAAATATCGTTTCGCCGCGTGTCCTTTAAATTTAATAAAACAATTACACCCTTTTCAACGTCGGTATTTTTATAGGTATAAATACATCGTGCATACCTATATACGGATACGCATTACACACGCGCATAAACAATCCCCATTGACGCCGCAAAAGGGTGCAAACAGTTGCACTCGAGCGCGCTGCGTTAACAAAATTTTACACTCAATGCTCGCGCGAATAAAAAAAAGAAAAGCGAGCACAATCCCGACGTCCGAGTAAATCACTACTGGAACATTATTCGTCAATCAGCATGCTCGTACATCAGACCGTTTGAACAATTAATGTTCCGAAGCACGCTATTCTCCCCTTTTACTTCTCCTCCTCCACCAACACTGCAGCCGTAGTTTACATTTCGTCGCCCCGTACGAAGCTAGCACAATTCATATCTTGCCACGAAAGAAAGCGCATTCCAAAAATCTGCGACGAAAAGTGGCACATGTCAAAAATCTACGACGAAAAATAGCGCGTTTCAACAATTTCCGATGAAGAATAGCACATTTCACGACTTTCCCACAAAAAGTAACACATAACGCGACGTTCCGACGAAGAATAGCACATTTCATTAGTTCCCAACGAAAAGTAGCATATTTCAAATTTCCGACGAAGCAAAGCACATTTCGCACGTTCATATTTAATCAATTTTTTGTCATGCACGATTTTCGCATTTTTTCATGTTTCTAAAGTAGGCGCGAAGTGGCTGTTTGTCAACTGGGGAGCGAAAAAAACTTTTCGTCGCTCTAAGTGAAAACTTTTCGTCAACTCCTCAAGAAATCGATATTTTTGTGTATTTCGCAAATATTATACATTTATGTGTGTGCGTGTATGTGCGTGCGCGTGCGTGTTCGTGTGTGCGCATGTGCGGGCGTGCGTGTGTGCCTGCGTGCGTGTGTGTGTACAGCGTGCGTGTGTAGGCCCCGTAAACACGGGGTACCATTCGGATAATACCGCATATTTAAGGAGACCTAAACATTACGGTAGCTTGACTTTTGAAAATAGGCCCTAAAAGTATTTAGGCACCCTAAACATGGGGCACCATCCGGATAATACCACATGTTTATGGGGACCTAAATACTACAATAGTCTGACTTTAGATTTGTTATCAGCGACCCAAGAAACCCGTAGATATATACAAATTTTTGTACCTGAGTTGGTACCTTTATATACGGAAACGACGATCTGGTCGTTTTTTCAAACCCTGCTAAGGTAAAGTGCCCAGTACTTGGACAAAATGAAAATTGTGACCAGTACTTGGACAGTGACAAAGATTGTAATTACTGATAAATATGATAAAAAGATGTATTCATTGGCATTCATACGGATTGTTTATGATGTGTAGTATGTAATTTTACCAAAATTATGTTAATTTACGTCTTAAATTTGTTATAAATGTAAATATAACATTTTGAGGTTACGTCGAGAACAGTAATATGCCGAATGTATTATCCAAGTTTACGTCCACTACTTTTTCTGAACCCAGTAGTTGGACACATTTAATTCATATGTCCAACTACTAGGTCCTAACTATGTCCAAGTACTGGGACAAGCTTGAGATATGATGTCTAATTACTGCGACATATAGTTCAATTTTTAAACTTACATTTTTAGTATAAAAAAGTATGTCAGCGTATTTTTTTCTTGTACTAATAACGGTAAAACATGCCGAATTAACGATTAGATTAAAGATTTGGGAAAAATATTGAGTTTTGCCTCTACAAACACTGATTTCGTATTTTCGTTTCAAAAAGTGTCAAAGTACTACCTACTTTACCTTATTGTGAAGCATTTAAATGTGTTTATTCTCCCTCCGGGAGCATGCACCAAATGTGTTATTCTTCTACGGGAATTTGAAATGTGCTATTCTTCGTCGAGAATCATTGAAATGTGCTTTTTTTCATCAGGAATTGTCGAAATGTGTTACTTTTGCCAGGAATTGTTGAAAAATGCTACTCTTCGTGGCAAGCTTGTGAAATATGCTCTTTTTCATCAGTAATATGAAATGTACTACTCTTCGTCAGTAATATGAAATGTAAGGAACGACGATTTGATGTCGTCTCCTTGTCGTCGCAGCATCTTATACACACATACAGACACATGCACGCACATACACTCATATTAACATACACATACACATACACACACTCATACACATAATATACCCACGCTCAAATTCATATATCTACACAGAGAGTAGCGCAGGTGCCAACGTATAAAGCTTCGTAATTTTTAACCAGCCGATATAAAGGGACCGCGTCTACGAGGAGCGAGAGAAAAGTCGCACTCCAGTTTTTCGCGCGGCTCGGCAGCTGGTTGCGATCGATTCGCGGATCGTGCGTGGTGAGCTCGTCGGGCTTTTAGTACACACGCCACATACAGGTCTCCGTATTTTTTTTACTTCCTCGCGATTTTTTAACGTTAATTTGTTCATTTCAGTGTCCTCATTAAGAGTATGTCAGTGTTCAACTCGAAATTTCGGTCATTCCGTTGTTACTAACACATTTTTTCATTCAATTAATGCTCCCATATTTTCATAGTTTGTTGTGTAGGAATAGTTTGTTTCATCATTTTTGGTTAAAATATTGGTTTTTCGAAAAAGCATAAGAATGAAAATATTAGCACATTGATTGAATAAAAAATTTATTTAAATAAATGTTTTTATATGTGCAATATTTGTCGAGATATTTAATAAAATCAATTATTTAATTTTTTATTGCTAATAACAATAAATTTACTGGTGGTATTTTCGTAACACTTGGATATTTGTATAATAATACTGTAAGAGAATAAAATTGTATGAGAAAAACAAGAGGAAACTGAAAAATAAACATATATATTTAAAAACTTGTAAACGATAAAATATGAGGGGGAATAGTTTGTTTCATCATTTATGGATAAAATATTGGTTTTACGAAAAAAGCATAAGAATGATAATCTGTGCATATTGACTGAATGAAAAATTTGCTTAAATAAATGATTTTGAATGTGCAATATTTGTTGAGGTATTTAATAAAATCAATAATTTGAATTGTTTATTGCTAGAACAATAAATCTACTGGTGACATATTTGTAAAACTTGAATATTCGTATAATAATACTGTGAGAAAATAAAATTGCATAAAAAAAATAGGAGGAAACAGAAAAATAAACATAAATATTTAATACACAAAGCTTGTGAACGGTAAAATATGCAGGAGAATAGTTCATTTCATCATTGCTAGTTAAAATATTGGGTTTACGAGAAAAGCATAAGAATGAAAATATGTGCACTTTTAGTATTTTTCGAGATATTGCCAAAAAACCACAATTTTGCACTTATTATTGTTAATAACAACGGAATGACCAAAATTTCGAGTTGAACACTGAGATATTCTTAATGAGGAGACTGAAATGAATAAATCAACGTTAAAAGATAGCGAGGAAGTAAAAAAAATACGAAAACCTCTATGTGGCGCTGGATTATTTCGGGTAAGAGCGAACTATTGAGCTATAATGCGCGAGAGATGACTGCACGGAAGTGAACGAGGAAGCGCGCGAACTGGCTGGCTCTGGCGATTCTGCTGGCGATTCTGTCGGAGAACGGGACTGAGGTTAGTTGAACGAATATTGCGATGCGAGAGCCGCGAGCGTGGAGACTCTTTGATTCCGAATGATGAATTTGTTCTTTGACCTTGAACTTGCTAGAAAAGGATAGCGTGGGCATTGTAATAGTGGAGACTTTACGTAATGAGATCGTGATGATGGGTTTCGCGATATGAAGAATGCAATATTTAAAGTCAAATTTAAGTTTGTGGTGTAAAGGCGTGGAATAATGAAATTTTATATTTACTTTATTAACATTATACAATAATCATTCTAGCGAATTTATATTGAATGTCTCTTTAATTTAAGTCGTCAATCTTAATAAAATAAATCAATTCATCTATATATCAATTTATGATTAATAAAAAAGATTCTAAATTTAAAATTTTTTTTAAAATAATTTCTCTAAAACATCTTTATTAAATTTATTCAACCGATTAGTGATTGCGTTTTATTACAATTGCTTATTTTACCTGTACAAATCCATGTTTATTTCACTTCAATTATCCCTTAGCGGCCACACGGGGTAACTAGTTACCCCAGGCTCAGAAAAAGTGAAATTGGAGGTCTAAAACATTTGAAATTGATACAAGTAACAACATCTTCCATCTATAAATTGACCGATAAAAATCATTAGAAATATTGAAGAACACTTCAACAAACATGAAACAATCGGTTACAAGTGTTAAAACACCCATATGTCTTGTACAACTAGGTTTTTCAGCGTGGGGTAATGCGTTACCCCATGTGGCCGCTATGTGGCTTGGCTGAGGTGTGGCCGCTAAGGGTTAAGATGATACGGCAGTGCTCTGAACATTTGTTTGTAGCGTACAGTGAAATTTTAATTTTATTGTGCTATAAAGTTAGAGCGACGATTTGGATTGTAGATATTACAGTATTACCTAATTTTTATAATAATTAAAAGGAGAAGACCATAATTTAAATATTGCCAACTATATTATTTTTTGAATACACAAAAATTTTAACGTATATTAATTTTTATTTATTTTTACCATAATTTTAAAATTAAGTACTTCGTTTAATTTATATCTAGTTTTATTTATATCTTTTTATAAATTGTTTACTTTCATAATTAACGGTAACAAATTTTTTATAAAATATAAAACATTTTTTGAAAAAGGGTTAGAATTTTATTAACACCTTCAAGAGTGAAGTGAAATTGAAAAAAAAATTGTGCTTGATTGCCAAAATTGTAGGACAGCCATCAATTGGTTGATATATACTGAGTTTAGCCAATCAGTGTCTTACTAAACTCGATATTATCTACTTATACTTAAATTCAGCAATTTCAATGTTCTTATTCACATATAATTAGTATTATATTCTAATCAATGTGTATATAAGTTGAGTAATACTTGGACATTAAATGAAAATTTTAGTATGCATGTAAAAAATCAATAACTTCATCTTATCATTAGTATACATTAATATTTGCACTGAATTTCACGTAAACAAGACTCCGTGAACAAGCATCTCATTCACGCAGTCCTACGCCATACTATTTGTTTCTTTTGCAGTCGCAGTCGATCGATCATGCGGTTCACCGACGTAGTCCAGATCTGCAGCAGCGTGAGCAACATCATGAAAATCGCAGTCCATGCGAGAATCGCGCGACTAGTGGGTCGAGCGCTTTCCAGACCGAGGTTGAGGAGCTGCTGCAGTAGGGAGCCGAGCTCCACTCGCAAATCCTCGAGAGCCTGGGCAAGCTCGTCTACGATCACTGCGACGAGCTGAGCCTCGATCAGCTGGAGACGCTGTGTCGCATCTATCGCGTCACCCTCGAGCGCAAGTACCTGTCAGCGCGGACCTCTACGGGCCAGCGACATCTACAAGGCCGTGATCTGCTCGAGTCTGGAGCTGCTCGACAAGCGCAGAAGCATCGGCGGCGACGGGGCAACGGGCGTTCAGCGGGCCGTCGACAAATACTTCCCTCGAGGGGTCACTCTGCCGGCCTTGCTGAGCTCTCTAAAAAGGGGAAAGCTTCGGGTGACACCGAAAATGCTATCTGGATTGTTGTTGAGCGTGCCGTATGACAGTTTTAACAACGGCGTGCGGAGGGCTGAGAAGATTGTAAATCAGCATTTGGAAACGATGAAAGATTCTGAATTGTCGTATTCTTCGGAGAATTTGAAGTTTTTCAAGAACGTCGATGCTTTGCTGAAATCTGTACTGAAAGAGACTGGAGAACGGTTTCCAACTAGAGAAGAAAGAGCCGCATTGATGTTGGCTGATCATATCGAACGAGACGTGAATTCTATAAGCGATAATATCGAATTCTTTTGGCACTATGTACGAAAACAAGAGCATTAACCTGAAGTATCTGCTTGACCTTGTGATTCTCGATGATCTGTAGATTCGGACATTATTAAAGAAAGAGATCATCTAGAGCAGGAGATGGAGAAGCATAATATTTTAAAACATCTATCGATCGATATATACGAACACACTAGCCGGATAAATTATTGCTTGAAATTCTTAGACAAATGAAATACATTGCTAAAACGATATCTTTTCCAAAGTGCGTTATTATACCGTTGCGTATGCATGCAGATTTTTGGAGAAAAGGTCTAATAATCAATGATTTTTCTGCTTTTTTAAACCTATTCAGTGCTTATGATAATTTAATTGACGATCCGGATTATAAAAGATTTTTCGACTTAATAAAATTAATCAAAGAAAGCTTAAAAATTTAAAGGACGGTAATCTTAAATTAACTTGTACAATGCCTAGGCTCTGCCTACATAGACTTCTGTTAAAAATTTTGGAATGCAGTATGGTTGATGACGACACGAAGTAAACTGTATTCAAATTCCTAGATTTGATAGATTCAAGGGATACACCCGCATTGAAAGAATAATTGCCCAAAAATTCATAGTTAACTGTCACCATTGCAATATCCGGCATAGAAGTCTCAATTCAGGCCAAAACAACTGCCGGTTATTTAACGAATAAACACCCAAAATACAAACCTAAGAATATGCAAAATATTCCACCAAATAAAATATCAACGCCTAATAAAAAATTTAAAACGGCCGACTAAAGATTCTGAAACGAATGAAAGTAATATACCGGCACTAAAACATATAAAGAAACCAACAATCAAGAACAATTCGAAAGAACAGCATCCTAAGCGACTCAATAAAAAGCATAAACATAAAAGCGAACAAGATCGCAAAAGACCAATATTGCGAATAACGTGTGAGGGTGCAGAGGATTGTCTTCGTGAAATGAATACTTCAACTGATCAACACAGACGTACATACAAAAATCTTTCTATAAATAATGTATTTACGCTATCACCAATGCCCAAAGTAATCCACTACCAAAAAAATCCACTACAAGTACACCTAAATCTCATGGAATACACTATCAACAACATCAACGAGGTGAAAATCGAAAACCAGAAAATAAAAAAGAAAAACCAAATAATAAATTAACTCTTGTAAGTCTAGGTGATAACAATAAAGTACCTAAATACAAGATAGGTCTACCAGCTGATACTGTGAACGTAAGTACTATACCCGTATCAATCGGAGATACAACGACCATTCAACAGCTTGTAACGTTTCATATTTAATTTATTTAAAGTTATTTATTTAATTTAAAATTATTATTTAACAATAAACAAACACTAATTTTATATTGAATAATATAAAATTAGTGTTTGTTTATTGTTGAATAATAACTTTACAGTTTGAAAAAGCATTGTTAGAGTAGTGCAAGTGCTGAGAGTTATATGAAATAATAAAAGCAACATAGGATCAATTGGCGGTTATATGTATCAAGCTTTTATTCGCATAATGTTTATATTTCTTTAATATTTTTATAGTCCCTAATACAAAACTGTTTATTTGTCATCTGAATGTTTATCTTTAGTCAAAATATTATTTGTTGAAAGATGTAGTAGATAATTGTAGCATAATAATTATATGACATACGGATATTACAGTATTTTTAATGATTTTTTATAATTGAATTTGTTTGTACCATGTTAAACATTTAAAAAATATTAAATTATTAATATTATGAGCATGAATAAATAGTTCTTAATCGGTATATCAAGAATTCAATGCTAAAATAGTGAAATTATTAAAAATAGCTTATTTTGCTAAACTTTAATGTAACCCATATAATATCGCAAGTGACGCACTTTGCGAGTGTAATGTTGTGTACATATCAATAAATTTAGGCCTATTATTAGAAAAAGACTAAATATTTTGGAACACTCTTTTTACCTCATCGCTGTAGAAGAAAGTACGACAATATCGTCAAGCTACATTCCAAAGCAAATTGTAGATGATACTATATCCATGACTACAAGAATTCAAAAAAATATATTAGAAGGTAGTACTGCAAATATACCAAAAAAATGTGTAACAAATCCACAAGAAGGATTTGATGACAATATTACATATTTGCCAACAGAAGCTACAAGAATCCTACATGACTGTAGCGATGACAATTTTACAAATTTGCCAACAAAAACTACATTAATTATACAAGACTTTTCAGATGATAATTTTACAAATTGGACAACAAACAGTGCGCCATTTTCACAAGAATTTTCAGAAGAAAGCAGTACTTCTTGTCAATACAAAATATTCAAAAACTATCAATGGAAGAAAATACTACAATTGTACCGGCAAAAGGCAAAAGGATTAAAAAACAGCCTGTAGAAGAAAACACTAGAAATGTATCAAACAAGAACAAGAAAATTCCTAACACCATTAGCAGACGAGAGCACTACTATTGTACCAAAAGAAACTACTAATAAAATCACTACCAGCATCTCATTTAAAAAATTTTTAAAAAATCGGTATCAACCTGAAGACTATGTCCCAACAACGCCTGTGATCTCTAATTAAGATTATAAAGACACTGTTGATTGTGTTACTACTAGATGTGAAGGTTCATCTTGTCATAACGATGAGAAAATAAATGAAAGCTGTAACAATCGTTCAAATGCTTTAAGAGAGGATTGTGATTCTGAAAGTTATGAGCCAAGTGCAGAAGAATCTTGCGAAGGACCAGGCTGTTTAGTAACTTCATCATCTGTAGAATGTCAAACAAGTTCTGAAGAACAATGCAGTTCAGAAATTAAAGAAAATTGCTCCAATGAAGATTGTATTACTTCTCCTGCGTTGCCGACTCCATCTACTCAAATGCCCTCGAGCAAATACAGAACTTCTTCAGAAGATTGCATTGAATCAGAATGTTCAGCATCAGAAAGTTGCGAAGGCGAAGAGTTGTTCCAATAAACGTAATTGTGATTCGTGAACCTGTAACTATAAATCTTTAGATAAATGCGAAGGTTCAAATTGTTCGACAAATACAGAAAATTATGAAGAAGAAGACTGCTCTATCCCTTTTGAAGAACATGCGACTTCGACTGGTGTAATATGCGATGATGAAGGATGTTTTGAATGGGTGAATAAACTTTGTCAAGGATCGAACTACAACCCTACTGATTGTTCAACAAGATGTAATGGTGACGAAAAATATTCGAATTCCGTTGAAAATATTACTGATTTACCAGTCGCAAAACCAACTACGCCATTGTAAGAGCCGTTACCCACAAAAGCGACTAGCAATGGAAAAAATAAATCAAAGTTATATAGCACTACAGACCCCCATCGTAAACGCAAGAATGAACGGTTACAAAAAGTACTAAAACTAAACAAAGCACATACATGCGAACAGGGAGCATCTGTACAAAATAATGAGCAGCTCCTCAACAAATTGAGAATCAAAGATCTAAAACCCCCGAAAAATTGCAAAATTTCGAAATGAAGAGACAACTTGAAACGCTATTACAATGATTATCAAAAACAGAGACAATGAATAAACTTACAAAATAGGAGTAACAAAACACCAAACAGAATTCAGACATACCTATTAATACAAGATGTACAAAAAGTGCAAATGATAACAAGAGGAATTATTCTCATTCTGCCAATCTTAATCAAAATTTAAATAGTCGCCGTAAAGCAGGTGATTTCAAAAATACTGGAAGCGTAAATACTGACTTCGAGAAAGTTCTGCCTAACCGTGATTATACAATAAAATAGTAATTTAAAATTTCAACACTTGCGAAAATCCGAGAAATCCCCAAACGATACGAAGAAATACTAATTATTATGAATACACATTACCACTACCACTGTACACCAGACCGCAGCCATATCTTAAGGAACGGCATAATTAATATTTAAGCTCTTAAATGAATATTTAAAAATTAACAGTTTGCACGAATATGCATAAGAAGACATATAGTCTTTAATAATATAATCTGTGTATAACCCGTATGGAAAAAACTCTCAAGTTGAGTGGTATTTCGAACTCTCAACTAAAATTTGGTACGTTATTAGACTTGTACAATATAAAAATTCAGTTGAGGGTTCGAAATAACACTCAACTTCAGAGATTTTTCCATACGGGAACCTTGTCATTGTAAAATAATATTGAGATTGTTAAACGTTTTACAAAAATAAGACATGTCCTTTGTATGGTTGTAACTAAAAGAAGTTTTTAACAATATTCTTGAAGATACATGGTCAAATCCATAAAACATTTTATCTCTTGTGAGATTTTTATTTCAATGTGTTGTTTGCTGTCATTTGTTTACGACGTGAAGCATATGAACCACGTGAACTTAAAAATCTCCAATTCAATCTAGAAAATCAACCTCGAGATTTGCATAAGTGTGCAACAAAAGGCGCGACGTTGATACGTCTAAGACTATAAAAAAGTGTTATACCTATTTGCTTACACAAAAGAATTGGTATTTTCTTTGGGTAGTCTTATGCGTATGAACGTTTTATTGCTGTCATTTGTTTACGACGTGAAGCATATGAACTACATGAACTTAAAAATCTCCAATTCAATCTAGAAAATCAACCTCGAGATTTGCATAAGTGTGCAACAAAAGGCGCGACGTTGATACGTCTAAGACTATAAAAAAGTGTTATACCTATTTGCTTACACAAAAGAATTGGTATTTTCTTTGGGTAGTCTTATGCGTATGAACGTTATGTCGTTCATTGCACACTTATACACATTTCAGGGTTCATATTCACGTGTTCAAACCCCTATTTTTGTTCACAAAATATAAAAATTTAAATATAAATTTAAATTTCATGATTATTTTTTTATGATATAACATATTTTTTGCTTTCTCAAAGAGAAAGCTTTGGTATAGTAAAAAAAAGTTAAAAAAAGCATGTTAAAAACATATTTTGGAACATTTGTAATCCTAATACGCTATTTTTAAATAATGTACGTATGGATAAATGTATGTGTGTGATTAATGATTGATTGATTGATGAAAATAATTTTTTTTTTATTCGTGGGTCGTTTTTTGTTTTTTAGCAATTTTTCGGTAGTGGGTATAGTTTTTTTAAATTTCCGTTACTTTGAAAATATTATCATCGATTTAGTGCAAATTGATTTGAAATCCCATAAAATTATCTATCTTTTCCGTCACGAAATTGAAACACACTTTTCTCAAAAACGCTTAACGGATTGCGGCAAAAGTTTCTTACTTGCATTTTATGTATTCATAAATCATTATCAGATGCAATAAGAAATTTTGAGGTGTAAAATCTGTTTATTTACAGTTTCTGGCACCCCGGATATTTCTAAAAAATGTTATCCGCGTGTATTAATTGAAAACATTTATTTTGAAATAATGGCAGTCAGTATTGATTGTTACAGTCTTACTCTAGTTATCGTAGGCCATAGAAAAACGATTCATTTTATAAATTAATTTCATCTCGGAAACAGAATGACTCAAAAACTTTACCGAATATTGTTCTCGATGTCTATCTAAAATTTCTTACGGGCCATTCATAAATTACGTCACACTTTAAGGGGGAGAGGGGTCATTAGTGTACCAGTATGTACCAGTATGTACTAAAGACATAAGAAAATCAGTGAAAATGCGTTACTTGGGTGGGGGGGGGGGGGGGCAAAAATTCTCAAAAACAATGTGATGCAATTTGTGAATGGCCTCTTATCTAAAATTTCGAACCGGAAAAGATAGGTAATTTCAAGTTCTTCAAAATACTTTTAACTACACAGAATCATTGATATTACCATAACGTATAAAAAACACGAAAAAACGAATATTAAACTACAAAATTACATCCATACAGACAGTTGCTGAAAATAGTGTACATATTTTGATTCCAAATATCCTAAAACATATTTATAACATATTTTTGATGTATTATAACATTTTTAGGCGTGCATCGGCGAACGACAAGATAGGAGGTGAAATGAAAAATTCGGAAAAAATGATATGCTCACAGCGTTATATGTACACTATAAACATGTCAACAAACATTTGAAAACTCGCGTCACTCGCCGCCACCACTTATCGCCGTGTTCGTACGCTAACCTTTTAAGGGTCTGGACTTCATAATATGCTGCATCATCAACAGTGTTGTGTGCGTGTGTTTGGTTCGTATTTTTCCGGCATTCCAGTCAACCAATCAGATTAGATTTGTATAGTTATGTAATAACGATTTTATTTAAAAATCGAAGACGTAGTATGGTTTTTATACGTTTAGACTTATATGAATTGTGTCTGCTCCACTATTTGGAATGCCGTGACAAATCACTCAGATACGATACAGGACACGACGCAGCAAAATGATGATGAAAATTATATCGTAAAACTTTTACTACATATCTTTTATATTTATAGTTTTATGAAAATTTGAGACCTACTGAATGTCAGTTGAGTGAACAATTTACATTATCGATAGCATACCTAATGGAAACTTTATACGCGTTTTTCTCGAAACTTACTTTTCTCAAAAAGTTCCTTACGCAACTCATGTTCATGAATATTTTTTAAATTTGCAGGAAATATAATTAAAGTATTATAAAAAAGTTAATATTTTGTATTGCGGTATTCTGATGCTAAATATTTTATTCACCAATTCTTAGTGTTAAAACGATTTAATTTCTTCCTTACTAATGTTTTGCAAACAAAGTTCTAATTCTGTATAAAAACCCAAATGATTATTTTTATTACATCTAACCGTCTAAATCTTCATATATTACGACAATAATCAAAGATGTTATAAAACATTTTACGTGTGTACATAAGTACACACACTTTTCTTTTCGACAACTTTTTTTACAATCATAAATATTCCTTTTTGTAGAAGCAAAGAAAGAGTAACGGTTTTCAAATAAGCATATAAAATATGATATTTACTATTAAGTAATATTAGTCTGTACAATTATATATTTAATGAATATTTAAATGCAACACTAAAACAAATTAATTTTGGTATAATTTGTAACTTAAATTAATAATTTAAAGTATTAAGAAACATTTGATTTCCTGCAAATAAATGAGTTCCCACTGCACACAACCATTACTAAATCATAATCTTTAGATGACCAAAATTTTTTACTATTCTAACAGAAAATTAATTCAAATTACAAAAGTTTGGATTATCTATGTCATCGTATGAAAGGGATATAAATTGAAAATGTAACAAATCATTTTATTGAAAAAAAACATTTTTATTATTTATAACAGTGTTTTTTAACAAAATCATAATGCCAGACAATAATTATATTGCATATCAGCAAGAAGTCAACTATTTTAAGCTGATAATACATCGCGGAAAAATCAATATTGATATTCAACATAAAATCTAAATGATTAAATTGTTTGTGTAAAATTATGCTGTTGTAATACAAATTTTGAAGTGTAAAATGAATTGTACAATACATGCTACTAAACTTTAAAACTAATAGTAATTATAAAAATTACAAATGATTTTTTACCTTTATCAGTATTCATTTTTAAATATTTATATTATAATAAACATTTAAATTATTATTTCTACTGAATTTATTTTTACTTTATATAAATAAATTACTAGGCTAGGATTAAAACTTAATGCAAATCAAATCTCTCTAAAATTTCGCTTCAGTGACTGTGTTATTAAATTCTTAGAGTAGAATTCGCTCAAATTGCGATAACAATATCACTGGAATGAGATTTACATTCCAAAAATTTTAGAGAGCTAATAAGAAATTATAACAGTTTGGAGTAGATTGCACACGCTTTCTCTCTCTCTCTCTCTCTCCCACTCTCAGAAGGTTTTTGGTATTCAAAAATGACGAATCACATCCGTAGTTTGATTTAATGGACTATTGTATTATCAAGTAATTGTTATTTCTAATTACTCTAAATATGCATTATTTTAGTGAAAAACTGACATCTCTATTTCAGACCATCATTCTGCAAGTGTTTATGTTAGAGAAATGATCCAAATGATAATAAAAGTAAACGGAAAGAGCTTTAATATTTGTGTTACCATGCGATGTGCCAATCGACATCGAGGGTGTACGGTGTGTTCGTAAACAAAGCTTACACATTTTACAGAACTGTTTACATCAATTTGCAGACACTAGAATTCAGAATCCGGGTTACTGGCGTGGGAATCCAACTAGTTTATACTGAGCGAGTAGCCGCAGGTCCTCGTCCCAAAGTTACTTTGCAGCTACTATTTTAAACTGTTAATAACTTTAAATTACATTCATATTTTTATACGAAATCAAGCTTAGATTTTAATTTTTTGTATACTAACATTTTTTGTCAAGTGAGAAATACGTATTCTTTTTAATTACAAAGATAAATAAAAATGTTCTTTTTCTTAATCATTTTTATTAATCCTGATTAGTTTGTCTTTGCATGTTTGAATAAGCCATTAAATAAAACACTCTTATACATAATATAAAAAGTTTTTATGCCCATCTGAATGAAAATGGGCACTTTGTTCCCTAAAAAGCGAGACCAAAATTACACTGTTGAGATGGGCATAAAGTGCTATACGTAACTCAAGCAAAAAGTCGATTTTTCGAAAATATTCGACTTTTTGCCCTTGTTACATAATGTACTATTTGATTAAATTAAACTCTTAATTTATACGTCACACAATTTAATATTGTCTCTTTGAATTGTTTGAGTATCGTATAAATTGTTGTAGAAGTGCACATTACGATTTCCATGGATTTTTCGCTGCACCAAATGCGCCAGTCCACTTAACCTCTATTAATTTTTCCTCAATTTCTGATAATTTCATTACATATGCTTTCAGAAGACATCGTTAATAATGTACACATTTATACCCTATACAAATGATTTTTAGATGAGCCAGCGATTGCCAGCGTGTATGACGCCCTTGTTCCGCTCGGGCGCCAAACCACACGCAGGCCTTTACTGGCTCACTTTATTCCCTAGATGCATAATATACTAAAGTATACTCTTGTAGTAAAAGATATGATAAATATAGTAACGATACTACAACTTTTTAGTGAGTTATAATAAAATATATAAAGTAAGGTGTTCGAATAAAAGTCACTCAACTTTAACAGTTGTAGAGAGACAAAGGCATCCTAATGATCGATTTCGTTAATTTCGTGGTTCCATATTTCCAAATCGAAATAAGTACTAATTTATATATTTTCCAACCACTTGAACTGTATTTCGATGTTTCAGTTACAATTTCGTACATTCCCAAAATGGATGAATTTTCGATTATTTATCAGGAACATGGGCAAAATTATTTATTATATTTTTATTCTTATTTCAGTCCAATTTTTATTCATCATAATTTTAATAAGCAGTAAGAGTCTCCAATGTCAGCCAAATACTCTATTCTGCTCCATAAATTAATAGTATACTTTACCTAATTTAATTATAACATTGATCATTGTTTTTAAAAATGCAGTAAAGTATAATAGAATACTATTTCTTTAAGTTACGTTTCCTAAAGTTTTACGGCAACAATTATCATAAAAGTTTAGTTGTAACTAAATTCCACTAAATTATCTAGTACCTATTAAGTAACTATTATTATAAGTTCTTTTCAGAGTAAAGTAACTATTTTAACTATTATTGACATATATTCGATGCGATTAATTAAAATAACATTAAGATAAATATGTTAATACATACAATTTTATAATTATTTTAATTAAATTTATAGTGATCTTTCTTCAAGCTATTTAATATTTCCTATCGTTAATACACATTATCTGTGTAATATCCCCAATCTTCTTTCACCATATCAGCGAGTTTTTCGCCTATCATTATTACTGGTATATTCGTATGTCCCGTCATGATCATTGGCATTATTGAAGCATCGGCCACCCGTAATCCTTGAATACCTTTTACCTGTAACAACATTTCAATATTGTACGAGTTCCTTTTTCCTAATAATTCCTTACACCATAATAATAATGCAATCGCTTTTTTAATGAATTTTAGTATTACCGTCACGGACCCAGTTCCTGATCAGTTAAGGCGTATCGTCACGTTATTTGCTGTGTCAAATCATAAAAATGAGGTATTCATGGAAAATAACATTTCTAGTAACAAATATAACTCTTAATCTTTATATTAAAATATAAAATTTAAGAAATACATAAATAATCAAAATAAAGTTAAATATAAAGCCTCAAAGGAAAAACGTTGTGGGAGCAATTCCTGATCACTTAAGATTTGTATGGGAGTAGTTTCTAATCATATCAAAACCCAATTCCTGATCACATATATTTCTAGTAGTATTGACACATAAGTATTTTATATGATAAACAAAAACTTATTAAGCAATACTAATAATACATTAGATATACTAAATATATAACATTTTTCGGTTGTGTGATTATAAATGTGAAACTTAGGCGAGGTAAAAGTGTTTGGTTATTCATGCTCTGTCGACTGCACGATATAGACTCATGCACGAGCATATATTAACCTACAAAGTGCACATAGTGTTGTGATTTATTTTCACGTTTTTTACGACTTTTGTCTGATAAATTATTTACGTATGGATTAAAACTACTTATAGAATTGTGTTGTTATAAATATTTGTGTATTTTAAGATTTTTAAACACACATATAACATATTATTAATACTGATCAGGAATTGGATAAACGATAAGAATATGGACCCTATTTCTAATCACACGTTTTATCAAATAAAAATAATATTTTATATGAATGTTTTAGATGATTCATACAAATAAACTGTTAAATAACTTAATTACATAAGTTTTTCTACGATCCGTTACAAAATTTGAAAGAAATGATGTAATTTCTTTGCATGCTCACTTGTAGCCAACTAGAGTAAGATGGTATCAATCATGACGTTTCCGACAACGTCCAACTTTAACATTTTTTATCTTAAAAATGTATTTTACTAGTGACTTTTAAAGTTTCTAAATACAGGGTGGGCCATTTTAATCTCCGCACCTAAATTTCTCCGTTCCTAATCGTGGTATCGAAAAAAAGTTGAGAAAAAAGTTGATAAGGGCAAAGGGGGTCAAACATTGGTGACCTTGAACTTAACCTTGAACTTGATCTTCAAGGTTATTTCAAGGTCAACTTGATTTTTTTAAATGGAAACCCCTAATTTTTATCCCGGAATTGAAAAGAGCGGAAAATTTTACATCGAAAATGTCTTTGAGAAAATTTTGTTTTGTGACCTTAGAGAGGTAAAAAATCAAGGTCAAACGGCTGAAAAACGATAATATGCTTTTTTTTTTCAGAGAAAAAGCATATTATCGTTTTTCAGCCGTTTGACCTTAATTTTTTACCTCTCTAAGGTCACAAACCAAAATTTTCTCAAAGACATTTTCGATGTAAAATTTTCCGCTCTTTCCAATTCCGGGATAAAAATGAGGGGTTTCCATTTAAAAAAATCAAGTTGACCTTGAAATAACCTTGAAGATCAAGTTCAAGGTTAAGTTCAAGGTCACCAATGTTTGTCTCAACTTTTTTTCGATACCACGCTTAGGAACGGAGAAATTTAGGTGCGGAGATTAAAATGGCCCACCCTGTATGACTATGAAATAGTTTACTATTACTAATTATTTTTTTAAAACAAATGTTGTATACATTAAAGTCAAAATAAAAATAAATGTAATCAAATGATCAGGAACTAGGTACTGATCAGGAACTGGGTCCGTGACGGTAATAGCAAAAAATTATATTATATTATTTGTAAAATTATAATATAAAATTTTTTAATGTTTCTAGTATAACGAAATTAATAATTTATAAAAGGTTTTAAGAACAAAGTACAATCGAAGTCATTAATATAGATATCGTTTTACAAACAATTTAAATATACAGGTTATAATTTATATTAATTAACTTACTTGCAATCTCGGATTAACTACTCCTGTTGGGTCATATTCCGGGGCCATTTTACATGTTCCAGAATGATGATAAATTGTAAAAGTAAAAGTTCTCAAAGCACACTCCCAATATTCGTCCGAGTCATACTCAAAGTCTTCACATCCTGGCACAATGAAGTCGTAGAATTGCGAGTTAAAGCGTCGCATAGCTTTTGTCTTGCTTACTTCAATGGCAGCTCGTATCCCTTTAATCATAATTCTCACATCTTCTGGATCATCTAGATAGTTAGCAAAAATTTTTGGTTTCGATCTTGGATCTTTATTTCGAAGTAAAATTCTACCTCTGCTGTTAGGTCGCATTAACATAGGAAAAATAGTCCATGAGTGACGACCTTTAATTCTAGTAAACATTTTCGTCCAATATTCATTCGATATACCAACGTTATTGCGGAAAGAGGCATCCGAAACGAGAGAGGCAGCGATAAAGAGTAATTCTATGTTTGGAAGTCCGTCTAAAGTATCTGCATTATCGACATCCAGAAAAGCTAATGCTTCGCATCCACCTGGAATTGTGTACGGTCCCACTCTTCCATTTAAGAAGTCTCGTAAATAAGGCTTGATAGGGTTTGTCACGTCTGTGGTAATGCTGACAGGTTGATCGACCAAAAAAACTAGACCACCGTACGCAATGTGATCCATCAAATTTTCTCCAACTGGTGCATCTTGAATTAGCGTTATTTTCATTTCTTTTAGATGTTCAGCTGGACCAACGCCAGACAGCATTAAAATTTGCGCGGAACCAATTGAGCCAGCACACAAAATTATTTCTTTCCTTGCTCTTACTCGAAAATTCAAACCCAATTTTGTAAAATCCACACCGTAAGCTCTTTTAGTTCCAGGATCTATAAGTACCTTATTGACATGACTAAGTCTTGTCACGAACAGGTTGTTTCTTTTATTTGCAGGGTATAGATAAGCTCTATTAGTACTTAATCTTGTACCATTTTTTAGGGTAGCCTGAATGTAGGAAAATCCAATTTCTTGATTTGCATTATAATCTACAATTGGGTATCCCATTTCAAGTCCTGCTTCGAGGAAACTTTCTGCCAAAGGTGTATGGTAAGGCGGATAAGTGATATGCACCGGCCCATCTACATTGTGCGTCTCTCTATCATACTTAAATTCCTTGATTCCAATATCTTCGAGTTTCTTGAAATATTGCAACAACTCGCTGTAGGACCATCCATCATTGCCCATCTCAGCCCATGCGTCGTAATCCAGAGGATTACCTCTGGTCGCTATCATATAATTCAAAACACTACTTCCTCCCATAACCTTACCCCTCGGCCAATTGCACTTTCTGTTGGTCATTCCTTGGCAATATGTTTTGGACGACTCTGTCTGATACTTCCAATTTACGTCGTCGCTAAACTGAAGATAGTTCACCAGCAGAGGTATGTCCATGAGCAGATTTTCATTGGGACCGGCCTCGATCAACAGCACCGTTTGGTCTGTCATTTCACTCAGTCTTGCAGCAACTGTTGCACCCGCGGTGCCCGCACCAACGACGATGAAATCGTATTCTTGATTGTATCGCGGCATGCTGTCTTTGAGTTCACTTGCCAAAAATTGTTCGCCCTCGCGCAGAAAATTCATAGCCCCAGCGGCTAATCTTTGAAGAGCTTCTCTCACCGGCGTATTATCTTCCACAAAACCATAGAGATTGCGATAGACCAAACTGTTTCGCCTGTAGGCTGCGCAAATCACTATTACAGCGAGAACACTGACGAGAGCGAAGAATAGTCGACTCATATTGCTGATAGAAGAGAAGTAACTGCTGGACTAGATTTTTTGTATATCGCCACTGTGTGTCTATTTGCGATTTAATCACCGAGTTTTTTCATTTCATGATTGAAATAATTATTCTAATACATAAACATCGGATTGGATCTTATGACATAAAAAGATATTTAATTGAACTTTTTCTTCTATCGAGTAAATTGTCAGTTTTCTAATTTAAATATTTTAATTATTTATCATTTAATTGTTGTAATTAAGCTATTGATTTAGCATTTTGTATGGTCTATAAATTAATGACATTCAATACTGATAAGTTGATAAATTTTCTTAAAAAAAAATTGTATTTAATCATATATAATATTTAAACACAGAATTGAATGCTTAGCTATCATCGTCTTAACAATACAATAAAGTTGCAAGAATTGTAATTTTATTATATGAATTAATTCCGCACTAATTACTAAGCGTGGCTGATCGTTATAATATCGTATTAACAGCATAACTTAACCATTTGGTAAACTGCACATTTTATTTTATAGAAAGGTACTTCTTCTCTTAATTACTATATTTCAATGTTATATGTGCTTTAAAACACCGACAGACGTACATTTCCGACTCCGACAAGCATGAAACTGATTTTATTGCGTTCGATATTCGACGACGATGCGTTCGCATAGCAAAACTGCGTTTGCTGACATTGTGCAAATACTTTAAGGAATGTTTCGTAAGTTGCAATAGCCTGCATTGCAATTAATTCGACGTTCAATCGGTATTATTCCAAGAATTCCTATCTGTACTTAAATATAAAAAAATTGTAAAAGTCATATGAAAAATTGTTAATTGTATAAAATTAATACTAAATAATACAGTTATTCTGCATCTATTAGGTAAACTCAACTGTTTACCTAAGAAAATAATTTATATTGATTTCAAAATTTTGTGCAAGAACAAACATTTATACGATATTGAAAAAATGATTATGACTTATTCTTATGAACTAATAATCTAATAATTGAGAATTCTTGTTATACACATCATCACAATTTTCAAATTATTTAGCTGCAAATGGTATTTTCAACGGGTTTTGTTTATTTCGGATTTACTTTATTTTTAAAACTTAAAAATGTATCTTTTTAATAATATTAATTTAATATCCTTAATAACTATTATTTATAAATCAAAATTGATAAGAAAAACTCTTTAACGCCTATATTGTCAGAGTTTAAAATATCGCTGCTAACCTGCTTTCTCAAGGAAGAGTTAATAACAGTTTTATTTAATTAGCACTTAAGGCGCCTCGATAACATAGATATAGACAACATAATATATGTACAGATTGTGTAACTTCAGAAGATATGAAAAGAAGGATTTTTATGAACATTAAACACTGTAAAAGCGTATTTTTTCACACGCAATCAATCGTGTAATTGTACGCCTCTACACTGAAAAGAAATATACAGAAAATAACTTTTATTTGGTTATTATTTCAATTTTATACAGATTCCCCATAAGGTATAGTGTAATTTTTCCAACATTAATGCCGATCTACATGTTGTCACCTGACTTGCACGGAGTGAATATATAAAGTTGGCATACATCTATGCTATCAGGCGCCTTAACAAAGTGTCAATAAAAGTAATGCATTAGATATGGTTGTCTGTGATTTAATCGGGATTCGTAGAATTACTATATAAATTTACCAAATGTATTAACGAGTGAAGATGCCCAGTGAACGTCCCCAGGCAAAACGTCAGTACCTATCATTTTAATCATACAGACAGACGTTTATTAAAACCCTATTTTTTCTGGTTCAGCATCCATTTTAACAACAAAATTCATGAAAATATCGTATACATACCAAAATTGTCACTGATATTTAAAGCTCTCTCTTTAAGAAATCAAAATAATCTTATATTCGTCAAATTATTTTGTAATTAAAGTGCAGAAAAGAATATCTAACGAGAAAATTTACTTGAAATTAACAATTTTAGAATTTTTGAAAACCTATGGGAATTGTTGAAAGTTTTAATTGAACAGCTAAGATAATAACATTATAAATCAGACTTTTGCTCAAAGTAAATTCCCTTCATTTTCTTCCGTGCAAGCTTTGATAAATGAATAAATACTGATTGCTTCAAAGTCAAGTTTACTTATGTTAAGTACCAAAAAATTTAATTCATTACTTTTTTAGTATCAGTTGTTGTTTGCATAATGTTTATTTTTAACTTAAGGGGGCAGACCTGGGTTAAACCCAAAAAAAGACTTTTTTTACGAGTCCGCAAAATTTTTTATGTTTAAAAGCATTCATTCTAAAAAATTTTGTACTATCAATACTTAATAATATCTTTAATTTTGTCGTTGTAAAACCTCAAAATCTAGATCCGACACGTCACAATAAATCATTATTTTCAATACCATATTTATTAAAGGAACTTTGTTCTTCACATGATTGTAGGTTTAATATATAATTTTTGTTCATCATGTCACCTACAATCATGTGAAGAACAAAGTTCCTTTAATAAATATGGTATTGAAAATAATGATTTATTGTGACGTGTCGGATCTAGATTTTGAGGTTTTACAACGACAAAATTAAAGATATTATTAAGTATTGATAGTACAAAATTTTTTAACATGATGAACAAAAATTTTTTTTTTCACCAGTTATTCGATTCCTCTTCACATGTATTACAAAATGAGCGGAGCACTTTTTTGTTAAAATTTTTGTGTTATTCTCTTTCGTAGATCCAATGAATTTATTAAGAAATATTTTAAAAACCTTTTAAAAAATCGATTGGATCTCCATAAAAAATAATTTTAAAAAAATTTTACGAAAAAGTGCTCCGCTCTTATTGTAATATATGTCAAAGGGAGTCGAATAATCGCCGAAAAAAAAAATTTTCGTTAATTATGTCACCTAGAATCACGAGGAACAAAGTTCCTTTAATAAATATGGTATTGAAAATAATGATTTATTGTGACGTGCAGACTCAAGATTTTGAGGTTTTACAACGGTAAAATTTAAGATAATATTGTGTATTGATACCATCAAAATTTTCAGAATGATTGCTTTTAAACATAAAAAATTTTGTAAGACTCGTAAAAAAAGTCTTTTGTTGGGTTTAACCCAGGCCTGCCCCCTTAAATAAAAATTGTTAATTCACTTTTTAAACATGTGGAACGAAAATCTACAGAAAAATATATTGACGCGCATTAGAATCCATCAGCGGCAACGATCCACAAATCTCGCCAAACAATGCGGCAATATTTTGAACAATCAATTATAAAACAATCGTAACTCTCGAGCGAAAGTGCACGCGAGAGCGAGCGAGAGGATACATGTCCGAAAGGTTGACAGTGCTCGACTGTAAAAAGCTGCGAGGCAATAATCGTATAGGGTAAGAAACAAGTCACTCCTGGGGGAGGTGAAAAATTAATTTCACTCGTGTGACCAGCAGTCGTCACACACGTACACCGTGTATCTGTAATTAAACAAAAAGAGCGAAAGAGAAGACGTATTCGCTACATTCAAATCTCATTCTGTCGCATTATAGGACCATATCGAACGTAATTAATTCCGCCGGGGTAACGGCCGTGATTATATACGGCGGCAGGAAATTTTACGATCGACCCACGAGCGCAATAATGTATCATTTTATTTTGAGCCTTGTTTGATTTCGCGAGTGCAGCAGCCCGCAGTAGGATATACATAAGGCAGTGGCCGCAACAGTAGAGACGTATAGTTTTGTATATTTTATGGAGTCTTATATAGCGGCGAAAAAGATCGGCGCTGAGTCAGATACTTTTTTTTGGTTTATTTTTTCAGTGCTGTAATTTATTTAGGCTGCTATACGTGGAATCCTTTCGAAAAATCGTATACAATGGTGCATGCACCAATACGATGCTTAAATAATGGATTTGTATACGTTTAAATAAGCGATATTAACAATCGATGACTGATGAGATGAAAATTAACTATATTCAATTATGAAGTTATATTTAGAGCTCAACGCACGACTTTTTATCTTGGAAGATTTTTTAATTTTATAGAATAACAAATATAATAGCTTAATTTTTTGTTTTATTATCAATTTAGCCCTTTCGTATATGGAAGGAACTTGTGCATCATACATATGAATTGAAAGTATTTTAAGTAGTTCATAGATAGCTGAAAAAACTTATTGTAAAATTGCATTTTTTTCGAATTTTAAACCCAGAATCGTGTTCTGCGGGGAGATCACTGAAGATACATAAAATAGCGATTGAAAAATATTTTCATGTTGGGCAAAATTAGGAGAGAGTGGAAATAATTATACACGGCGTTTGTATACATTTATAACTGAAGTTTAAGTGTTTATTCAGACTTGTTAATCAAGCACATTGAAGATCACATAAATATAGTCACATACTCACACAAATATAGTATTTATCCCTTTTTAGCAATCATTTTACAATTTTTTTATTATTTTCTATAACAATTCGAAATTCAAATAACTTCAGTGTATCAATCAATATTTAGGCAATAAAACTTTTGAAATTATTTCTATTAGAGTCTTTATTTATAACGATTTTAAGCCCTTTTAGACAATAAAATGTGCGCAATATGCTTTATAATAATTTTCAGAATATGAACTTATGCGTGGGGGACATTTGAATCCCCCGGCACTGTGAATTTGATCCCCAACCAATCAGCGTCGAGTACCAGGGCCGTATCTAGGTAATAATAATAACTCCCCCGTACCTTCCCTTTAATTAAATATTATCAGTACAATTGCTAATCTAGAGTTTCTCAGTACCTGCAAGTTCTATTGTAAATATAATATATATTTTTTAATCATTTTAAAGCTACTATGATGAATAATTTTTTTTTAAACTCATTTGTTTAATACAATGATAAAATAGTAGTTTTTACCAGAAAATTCGTAACCACAAATAAAATGTTTTATTTGAGTGTTGAGTAATTGTTGCTAATCGGTTTTTTCTCAATGAAGCCTCATCAAAACCCGTATTCCAAAGGTATAATACTCTCCTTGTAAGTATAGTCTAGAGAGCGACGCAGTACTTTATAACCGTAACATCTTTATTTTTAGTGTTCAATGAACAATAAATAATTGTTAATAATATACATTTTTTAAAACTCATACATATACATCTTCAGTACGTTTTCGCGTAAAACGAGATGGCAGTCGAAATATACAAAATATGCAATTTCTCAATACTGTGTATAAACAAATTGTTTAAATAAATTATTAAAATATTTTCAGTTTATACATATGATGTTTCATTGCTTTTTATGCTCGAAAAGGTTAATTATATAATTCTCAGAAACTTTAATAAATTGAATAAATTCGAAAATTTAAACAATATAAGTATTACCACTTTGTGTACAACATACTTTTTTCACCATTGATGTAAAGAAATCTTGAAAATCATCGTTAATATTTTGTTATTACATTATAATAAGTTATTATTACCAACACAAAATTATTTTAAGGCTATGAATAACTTTCAAATTTATTAAAAGATATACGTATAATTAAATTTGACATTACTTAGCAAATTAATAACGTTGGTTGTTTAATTTAAGCGTATCGCATATACGTATTCTAATAATATAAAACCATTAATATACTATAGAAAAAATATCAGTCGTATATGGATTAATTAATTATACAATGTAATGTAATCAATTTATATGTAAATTAAAAACTCGACGTTTCAATGGAATTATCGTTACGATATGATTCATCAAGTGATAAAAAAAGCTAAGCAAACGATACGCACCGCGAGGTAAAAATAGCAATCGCAAAGGTAATGTTCAGTAAAGAGGATTAGATACATCCGCTCATTCTACAAAAAAGATACACGTGCCTGAATTATGGTGTATCACGTGAAATTGAAATATTTTCTAATTAATGATAATAACTTCAAATAAGTGATGTCCTCTAAATAATAAACGAAAATGATTGAAATCAAACTCAAAGGCCTTTGATGCATTATTTGTGAGCACATGAGCAAATTCACGAAATTTTTCATTTTGGTAATATTGATTTTTTCTTACTTTGAGAGCACAGTCTTCTACTTTTGCATAAATATTTTGATGTCCTCTATAGATACAATGATCTACACGCGTAATTAATTTGTATCTGCTGGTGCATGAGTCACGGTAACCGCTGGATTAACCTTTTCCTGTAT
The DNA here is from genome assembly GCA_949152435.1 of Gastracanthus pulcherrimus. Taxonomy (NCBI): domain Eukaryota; kingdom Metazoa; phylum Arthropoda; class Insecta; order Hymenoptera; family Pteromalidae; genus Gastracanthus; species Gastracanthus pulcherrimus. The sequence goes on from OX424573.1 coordinate 37,768,723, forward strand.
GAAGTTTTCTTCATGTCCAATTACTTTAAAACGCAATATTTAAGGATTTTTAGTCTACCCAATTACGAAACATAAGTGAAATTTTCAAAATTCGAAATGACAAATCCAATAAGTATAACGAACCCAAAATTGAGGTATTTGAGGTGATATTATCTTTGTAAATATATTTAATTTTAAATTACGTGTAGAATAAGTCAAAATATTTTTAGCTCATAATTTTGAGTTTTTCGATTTCACTTTCCAAAAATGTCTAAAATTTAAAAAATCTTCACAATCTTAAGATTTTAAATGAGCATTATTCATAAATGTGATTATTTTGTTATTTAAAGTTAAATGTATAGATAATATGATTTCAAGGAAAAGTAGGCGCAATTTTCGGTCCTACGCTGGCACGTCGTGGGCACCTCTGAGGCGCCAAATTCAGGAAAATGGTGTTAGCAAGGATTATTACCAAACACTAAAATACTAAAAACGTTTAGAGTGATTTCGACTTTTTTAATAGTTTTTTTTTTATTAATACACTTATTTCAGTCTTTTTTTGTAATACAAAAAAGTCCCAATAAGCAAAAAATTTTTTTTGCTGAGACAAAGCTATTTGAAAAAGTGTGGTGTCTCAAAGGCGCCACACGCGTGTGCTCGCGGGTTAAGCAATGCGAGGCGCGACTACAATTACTTGGATGGTTGACCGCACGTGGGGATTTAATTGACGGCACAAATTTTCTCCACACCAAAGGACAGTGCCGAGGGCGAAGCGGGAATAATGAACTTGTGGGGGATAAGCAAACTGTTTAGATTAAAAAAATGGACATCCACGTAGAGGTAACTGTTCGCCAGTTAAAAAGGTGAAATATTCATGTACGGGGACAAATGAAGCTACTTTAAGCTGCAGTAGCAATCATAGCGAAATCGAAATGAACTACATAGTAATTTTTAACAAATTTTTAACTAATTTATTACCACAAAAAAAAATTAACAGTTGCCGTTGCTTTGCTAACACTCGCTTCGCTAACTTAAAAACGAACTGGAAACTTCGCTAACTTGGAACAAACTACGGGTACTGGACTTCATTTTTGGGTACCGGAAGGCACCACCAAAAGCTTCATCGAAAATCGTTTCCCATAGGTGGGATACTCTCTTTGCAAGGTACTTCCATCTAACGGTGGAAGAGAGAAACCGCTGGTGGATGGTACTGGGAAATGGGCGGTACTTGGCATCAGCTCTTCCCCAATTCTGATAAAAAAAAAAACAGCAGAACGTGATTATGTGCCTTCCAATTGCCAGACTTTGGATATTCGAATGTTATGGAATACTCCTAACGTCACTTTTATCAGTGTACACTTTCAATTAAAATTATATATTAAATCATTTTCAGAGAGCATTCTGCTAAAGCACTAAGCTTATTTTATAAATTTGAAACGATTATATAAGTAAATTCTTTAATTATTCGATCTTTCAACTAAATTTCATTACAAAACCAAATTTTTATGCTTAAAAAGACTTATAGGCATCCCATTCTGTACATATTTGTACTTACGCTCGACTCTAGAGCATGACTCGCAGATTTATTTATATTCCTGAGTTTTCACAAACTAAATATTAACTTTAATACAAATTGAAAAAGAAAACTACCACCGCGGGAGAGTGTAAAATAAAAATTTGTCCACTTAAAATAATGGTTATCGCTTCAATTGTAAACATTATGCCAAAACTCATAAATTCAGCACATGGTTCAGCAAAGTATTGAAAGATCATAAACTATATTTCTGAGCGAAAACCACAACCAAAACGCCTGAATTTTAAAAGTCGCGCTTCACTGAGCGTTGATTAATCAAACAATAATGACAATAAGACATTTTACCATTGTTCTGGAGGATTTTATTACCTTTCTTCTTTTATTTTAATTTAGAAATAAATCTCCCATATAAATCCGATGTAAAATGTATACTCCGACCGGCCATTGTCGTAGTTCACGCGATGTCCGCTATTGTCGCATTACAACTTTAAACTTTCAATAACGTAAAATTGATCAAATTATGGTATACCGTGTATACATTTAAAAATAAGTATCCAAGGTTGTCTCGGTCTAAAAATAACCGAAAACTCATTTGCGCATAAATAATCCATACTCGCATATCACGAGTGTACACTCGACGTGGGAAATTTCTAGTCGAATGAGTTTGAACTTATTTGAAATACTGCAATGTCATTGGGTCTCATTGGATGGAACGTACGTTTTCGCTAAGCTTATTGGAAGATTTCAAACGCATTCGACCAGAAATTTCCCCCTTCGGATGTACATGAAATATGCTAATATAGAAATTTCACCCTCGGAGCTCTGACATGCCGTAGGAGTTCCCCATTTCGGACGTCGCTTTTCAGAATCATCGAGAACTGAATGAGAAGTGAATGAGAAGCGACGAGAAAAGCCACAGGCGTCGACGACATTCAGGACCATTTAACGAACATCACGCGAACCTCTCCTCTCTCTCTCTCTCTCTCTCTCTCTCTCTCTCTCTCTCTCTCTCTCTCTCTCTCTGTCTTGTTCCAGAATGAGTTAACGTTCTAGATAATGTCGATCCAAATTAATAACCCGTTATCCGCGCGACAGGCGTAGGCGACACAACGCTTCTAAGTTATATACGCATCATTGAACGCACGCGTATAGACAAAGATATTATAGACACAACGAAGAGTTGAATAGAGAAGAACTGAAGAGCGGTAGCAAAGTGACAATGCGGGCACGCGTCGCCTGTACTCGCATAATATTATCTCGTCGTCATTCGAAGCGCGTTTGCGCCTCTTCGTCATCGTTTGAATCTTTCCTTTCTCTGTTTTATTCGTTAGCCTCTTTTTGTCTTTTTGATCTTTAACTTATAGATATATATATATATATATATATATATATATATATATATATATATATATATATATATATATATATATATATATATATATATATATATATATATATATATATATATATATATATATATATATATATAGGTACTGCACGTCGATCATCACGCGGAAACGACTCAATTAGATTCGTCGAGGACTTTTCGAAAATTCGGACTGAGGATTTTCAAACTGTAATATGTCTGTAATGCTACAGTGAAACTACCGAATAAATGTCGCGTACCTATTAAGAATGTTTTGGATGAGTGGAAATGAGACCAAAATGCCCATGGCATAACATATATAGTTGTCAAGATGGATCAGGTGTGATGTACACAGGTTATTTTCAAAAAACAGTTAAATGTCGTGTCTACGTTTAACTACATACGAGATAAAAATGAAACCGGTCCTTACGTGAATTCCCGAATAAAAATCGAAAAGATTCAACTTTTTCTATTACATTGTGACCATTGACTATTTATTATAACAGTTATACACTGTAAAATGATCCAATTGTAACCTCCGAGGCATGTAGGTCTTATTGCATATTTATCATTTAAGGGGAGGCCGGAGCGAACTGTACCATTGTGACCTTTACATCGCGTGGTAGTTTTCATTATATATTTAAAATTTACGTGTTAACACTAAAGACGAAGATGATAATGATTTATTATCATGTAAAGAATTGCGGACGACAGCTTTTTTGGTTATGAATAGCTTAAAAAGTGTTTTATCATGAAATATTATTATAATTGATCAATGAAAAACGTTAAAAATGCCGGTCATCTTACCGTTTTCTAGCCCTCAACTCGTGCCGTATCTTTCGTTATTCTATGAAATTTTGTTTAAATATATACCTAGATTTTAATTTGTATTAACATTTATTATTATGGCAAGAATAGGGGACAACCGCGTATTAGCACTACAAATTCCAACAAATTTCTATTTTGATGGTATAAATTTTGGAGGTTAGGTTGACTCTCTACCAATCAGCGTTGGCTACGACCTCTACTTAATGATACATCTTTGTGTCAATATCACAATTTTCAGTTATAGAAATATATAAAATCTGCCGAATTATTTGCAAATATGTGTACAAAATTTACTTGGTATTTTAAGGATCGATTTCAAATGTATCGTTTAATTTTGCACTATTCAAAGAAGATAAATGTCAACTGTTTATAAGATAGCGAGTTAGTTAATTAAAGTTTCAATTCATAGTGCTACCTATTATAATCAATTACGAAATACGGTAAAAAATAGATCATTGAAATCGCATCTAAATGTATTAAATAAGCGTATAGAAAGTTTTTTTTGTCAGCGTCTGAAAAATCGAATTTGTAAAGAGTAAGATAATGAAAACCGAGGAAATGTCACCTCCACATACATGATAAAAATAAACTTTCCCATGTTAAGTTCCATGGTGATAGATACGTACTTTGAGAATGTTTCTTTGTAACATAATACAGGGCATAACATAGGTTCGTGCGTGTGCGTGTGCGTGTGCGGGTTTGTGTGTGTGTGTGTGTGTGTGTGGTGTGTGTGTGGTGTGTGTGTGTGTGTGTGTGTGTGTGTGTGTGTGTGTGTGTGTGTGTGTGTGTGTGTGTGTGTGTGTGTGTTCGTATATATGCATGTATGTGTACCACCATATCTCGAGTAATCCACGGTAAAAATTAATGTTTTAGGGCTTCCTTTTTGTTTTTCTTAAAGGAAAGCGGCTCAAAAATAATTTTTTTTTGTTTTCCGATGCGTTTTTGTTTTTTAGCGGTTTTTAGATTATTGAGTTTTAGTTTTTCGGGTTTTTTAATACATTATAAAAATATCATCAAACAAGCGAAATGGCATTTAAAAGAGTATAAAATTACCTAGTTTTTCCGACCTGAAAGTTTGGGTGAGTTTCCCTTCTTTTGTTATACGCGAAACCGTCATTCTTTGTTTAAACGGTAATATCTCGGAAACATATGAAGAAAAAGGTTTGAAATTTTTTTTAGATGACTAGGAATATGGAGAAGAATGTTCAGTGAAATTTTTAAGCCATTTGCCGAGAAAAAAATCATTTTGTAAAAAAATTCAATTTTCTATGTTGAAGGATAACTTAAGGAAAACGGCATTATTATTTTTGAAAATTTCCAGAAAGGTAGCTTTTAACTATCTCTTGGCTAACTTATTTGCTCAGATCATGAGGACTTTTATTTTTCAAGATATTTGAGGTTATGTTTTTTTCAAACTTTTTTTGATCGCTTATATCTCGAGAACGGCGCGGTCATTTTTGAGCAACTGGGGCTCATTCTTTTCATTTTTTAATGAGGATTTGGATTTAAAGATATTTTAAGATTCACAGACTCGTTTTTGTTTTACAACGATTTCTCTATTTTACGTTTTTCTGAAATCAACGAGGTATATTATTTTGGTATAAAGAAATAATATGATCGCTTCAGTAAAAATTCATTTGAAAGAGAATAAAATTATGTCTTCCTCGAAGTGAAATTTTCTATAAGCTATCTTTCTTCTTTTGTTATACACGAAAACGTTATTTTATGTTTAAATGGCGATATCTCGGAAACATGATGTAAAATGGTTAAAATAAATTGAGCTGAAAAAGGTAGCTTTCCACTATCTCTTGGCTGAGCTATTTGCCAAGACTGTAAGGTCTCTTACCTTTCAAGATATTTAAGGTTAAATTTTTTTTTAATATTATTGCTTATATCTCGAAGATGTCACGGTCATTTTCTATTAAATAAATCAATTTTTAATTGTTATTTTGATAACCATACGAAATCAGAAAACGAAATTAAACATTCCTCGATACGTTTTTGTTTTAGAACGATTTTTCTATTGTAATATTTTAAAATCGATAATGCAATCTATAATCACAAGCTTATAATTTTTTGTAATTTATCTTTTGACAACAATCGATGATAAAAAAACCCACCTTTTTGAATTATTAATAAAAAAGAAATATAGCAATTTAAAATAGTGTATTAGAATCAACAAATACACATTGGAACAATTTATTTAGTTTGAGGAAGCTAAGTGCCAATGAATTGGCAGCAGTTTTTAAAATTTTGCGATATTGAATGATTGAATTTTTCAATAGGTATTTAAATCTATGAAAAAAAAAGATTATGAAGAAAGGAAAGTAACACTGTAATTTGTATAACACGTGCATGAAAATGGCCCTTTTCTATGCCTGTAAAGCGAATGGAAAATTGAGCTTTTCGAGCGTCTGCGAGCAGCGGGAGAAAAAGTCTTTCAATTTAAAACATTCTGAAATTCTTCTATTGATATTCTTTTTAATTTGATTTTAATTGGTGTTGTAGACGACTCAAAGTGCTCGGCTCCGTCGACCTTGCATGCATAAAAAATGGCCTATTCGTGCACTAATTACAAAACATACGGTGTGTAACAGGGGGAGAACAGTACATTGTGCAACTACGGGGAAAAATTGGGTTTTTCTAAGCGAGGATGATGATTGACGAGTGGAAGTTACACGAGTTCTCAAATAATCACCCGAGTCTGAAAAAGCTTCCCCCCCCTCCCCCCAGTTACACACAGTATTTTTTGTAATTAGTGCATGAATTGGCATTTTTTATGCACGCAAGTCGGATAGGGAATTGGAAATTTTTTAAATTTTGCAATATTTTCAAAAATTTTATATGTACATTCGACGATAAAAATATCTGCTCGAATTTGTTTGATTATTTTTGAAATGCTGCAATTTCATTGGATTGAATGCTCTTTCTCGCTAACCTTATTGCAACGCCTCATACGAAGACTAACCGATTACAGCTTTTTAAAATAGGCTGGGTGCACCTTGACCTCAGCGCCGCCTCATGGCGAGAAAACCAAACCACAATAGTGAAAGAATCAAACACGCTTTTACACGGGCAAACACAGATTTTCTTTACACAATAAATACAATAATAATTTTCAGTCCTGTTTTACACACTGAAAATTTTCTACAAGATATTATTGATATAGAGAATATTTTTATTCATTTTTAGATAGATAAATAAAGTACTTATTTCCAATAGAATACACTTCTGAAATACCTCTAGGGCGATATTCGCGTGACGTAACGTCCGACTATGAACCTTAAGAGAAAACTGAAATATTTTGCGAATTAAATTCTATTAAACATTAAAGTATTAATTAATATAATGCAGTGATTTACTCCCATTGAGGTTAAGTAAAGTAAATATGACATACTAATAAAATGTATTTAGTTACTTTTACTAATTATAACTCCATAACTCAGACAAGTTATTAGTTTATAACTCCATAACTCAGGCAAGTTATTGGTTTATAACTCCATAACTCAGACAAGTTATTGGTTTATAAAAGATATTAGAATATTAATTTTTTGTTATTTTATTGATTCTCTGGACTTAATTATAAATATTATATATAACAAAATCTACTGCATTTTTTTAAACAGTAAGTTTAATGTTTAATAAAATTTAATTCGCTACATATATGCAAATATCACCGAGAAAACTTAAATATTTTGCAAATTGAACTTTAACGTTACTACTATAAATAAATGCAGTAGTCATATTTTGTTATATATAACATTTATAATTAAGTCCAGAGAATCAACAAAATAATATTCTAATGTCATTTATAAACCAATAACATGTCTGAGTTATGGAGTTATGGAGTATATCATATTTACTTTACTTACCCTTTATGGAAGTAAATCACCGCATTATATTAATTATTTTAATGTTTGATAAAATTTAATTCGCAAAATATCAGTCTTCCCTTAAGGCTCATAGTCGGACACTAAACAACCAATGTAAGAAAATCAAACATGAATAAAAAGAAATTATAAAAACTAAAAACACAAAGTCTAATACTACTCGTAATTTATTCAATGAGTTGTTCTCGAGATATCTACTATCGTACCTCAAATGCCAAATATTTTAGTAAGCATGGTACATTGGTACCTCTACTTCATATCAAATCATAATGCTGTAAACTTTTACCTGAGAAATTGATTTACAAGTAAAAAAAAGTAGACGGAAAGAACTTTAATTTCAACTTTGTTTTGTTTTGCAAAGTTATTAGTTAATAGTTAAAAAATTATCAAAGAAAGTGATGAAAAATAGCTCGCTATGTCATGTATCTTTTATTACTTACTTTGATAATCATTTTCTTTCATATACTTTTGAATTATTTTTCCAAGGTAAAAGCTTTCAAAGTTATGATCTGATACAGAGTATGATCTAATACAATAATACTTATATGATAATGATAAATAGTTAATGTAAATAGTATAGGATTGATAATTCAAAACCGAAAATTTAAGCCCTGAAAAATATAAATTGATCCATCTGGACGGTCTGTATAAGGCTATATGTGGAAGAACTGTAAACATTCTTATAAAAAAACTGGATTTGCAGCTCATCTATTAATATCAATTTATTAAAATTAAAAAAAACACCTGAATTTACTATGCAACTTGCCTGAATACAAATCTGTTATTGTTATTTCATAATACTCTATTCGATGTCTTTGTTAAAATTTAAAAAGAAATTGAATACAATTTAATAAATTATCGTCTAAATATTATACTCTTCTAATTAAAAAAATGATACATAATCCTTAATATAATATTTTGTAATAATGTACTTACTTTCTTTGATATTTAATTTGTCCAATTTATGTTTCCTCTAGCTGTTGTACAACATGTATGATAAAATCACCACAAAATCAACCAAATTGAAACTTCTTACATCATTACCTAAAACAGAAAAGCAAAATTAATTAAATATACAGAACATAGTATTTGTTTGACAAAGTAGATACTCATTCTATCCATCATAATACTTTTGTAAGTTTTCCAATAAACTTATTTAAAAAAACAGACACTTCCAAACGGATGAAGTACTACAGAATGATAGCTGATGCTATAAGCTGCCAGTGTAAACATCAATCTGATGATTATAGTTGTCTCTGCTGTGTTTTTAGAGTTCAGTTCACTCAGTTGATACAGCAGGCATAACTTATATCAACGGATGGAATAGGTACTTTTAAAATTGGATCGCAATTATTGCAATTGTTAATAGGGAACTTGCATGAAAAAATCCATTAGGTCCGTCAGATAGAATATCGAAAAGTAATCGATACGTATTTTTTCATTTTTCAATTAAATGATTATTAACAAAGATACAACGCGGTGAAATGTCGCGTGACATCACAAACTCCCACTACATAGATATAATATACGAGGGTAGTTTGTAACGTCACAAACTCCCACTATAGATATACTACGAGGGGAGTTTGTACCGTCACGCGACATTTCAACCTGCTGTATCTTTGTTAATAATCATTTAATTGAAAAATGAAAAAATACGTATCGATTATTTTTCGATATTCTATCTGACGGACCTAATAGATTTTTTCATGCAAGTTCCCTATTGCAATTAAATAAATATGTTCTTACTATTGATTAAATAAACATATACATATATAAAATTCCATTTCAATAAGTTTTTATAATGTCGTTGTTTTTAACGTCTGAAACTTCACATATGAGTTTGTGTTTTGTCTATAAATATTTTTATAATTATAAATAATTATGCACTACTCCGTCGGTAAAGATCAAGGTGGGAAATTTGAATTTTTAATTGACTTTCGGAGCCCCTTAATGTGAGAGCGGAATCCTATACCTTATACCCAGTTACCGACATTATCGATTTTTTGTTTTATCCAGTCAATTTTCACTTTAGTACATCTGTACGAACGTAAGCACATTTTTAGTGATAAATAGATTGTGCGTATGTTCGCAAAATTTGAATCTCATTTATTCATTGACTAAATCGAAAAACTGCAATGTCGGTAACCGGCATCCCCTTAATATTTTTATATCAGTACCTACCTATTCTAGTTTTGGCATGAAACAAGAATTTTCTTGTTTAGGAGATGTGTTAGACCTACTTTACCTGCCGATAAATGCATTCGAAAATTTCGTTTTACTCAAAAAATACGCATTAGAATCAAACTTCCTTTTAATAGTAACTTTATTTACGTAAAATACATAGCGAAACACTCATATTATTATAAGAATCGAAAATTAGCATAATCACTTAATTGCCAATTTTCGATTCTAATAATCATTCCGCGCTATATATTTTACGTAAACAAAGCTACCCTTAAAAGGAAATTTAATTGTGATGCGTATTTTGAGAAATTTTTGAATCTTATCTGCGTGCAAAGTAGGTTTAACGTATCCTCTTAAATAAAGCATTTATTTTAAAAATATTTGCATTTGTAAAAAAAAGTACTATTTTATAATATGGCTGTTTACTGGAATTCGCAGCGGTATAATAGTGACGAATACGCTTTGTACTTAATTTTTAAAATTTACTGTATTGTTAATGAGAAATGAGAATCACTAGATGTACTCTTAGCATTATATTGTTAATTGCGTATTGTACAAATACGCGAGCTGTTATGAAAAAAAGAGAAATATAACGTAGTTTAGGCAAATAAAAATATTCCAACGTTAAAATATTTGGTGGCCCTGAAAAGGGCCAATTGTATTATCGGAAGAATACAGAACATTTAACCGCCAAAACCGTAGAGCGTGCGTCCTAGTCTCTTCAAGGCATAGACGACATCCATAGCAGTAACAGTTTTCCTCTTGGCGTGCTCGGTGTAGGTCACAGCATCACGAATAACATTCTCGAGAAAGGTCTTAAGAACGCCACGAGTCTCCTCGTACATCAGACCAGAGATGCGTTTGACTCCACCGCGCCTAGCCAAACGACGAATAGCTGGTTTCGTGATCCCCTGGATGTTGTCGCGCAGCACCTTGCGATGACGTTTGGCTCCACCCTTTCCTAATCCTTTGCCTCCCTTACCACGTCCTGTCATCTTGATGCATAAAAGGTATCGATGTGCTCTCCACGACTGACGACGAGAGAATGATAATTTTACGGAAAACGGGTCCCTTTTTATAGTCGCGATTCTGCTTCTCCCTGCACTATCGCCGAGAATACGCAGTGTGGCTTCCCCCACTTCGCGCTCTCCGACCAATCGCGCGTCGCGAAAGAAAGCAGTACGCTGCGCGCGCAACTCGAGACAAAAGAAAGCGTATAAATAAAACCGGTGAATGCGATAAAAAAAATTCTCGTTTCTACTGCCGAACGATACACATCTGCTTCGACACCCAGTGAACAATGGCTCGTACCAAGCAGACGGCTCGCAAGTCGACCGGAGGCAAGGCTCCGCGGAAGCAGCTCGCGACGAAGACCGCGCGCAAGAGTGCACCGGCTACCGGGGGAGTAAAGAAGCCGCATCGCTTCAGATCCGGAACCGTCGCTCTCCGCGAGATTCGCCGCTATCAGAAGAGCACGGAGCTGCTGCTTCGCAAGATGCCGTTCCAACGGCTCGTGCGCGAGATCGCCCAGGACTTCAAGACGGACCTGCGCTTCCAGAGCTCCTCGGTGTTGGCTCTGCAGGAGGCCAGCGAATCTTACCTAGTCGGACTCTTTGAGGATACTAACCTTTGCGCCATTCACGCCAAGCGCGTCACCATCATGCCCAAGGACATCCAGTTGGCGAGACGCATCCGTGGAGAACGAGCTTAATTTGCTTGTTATAACCTAAAAAAGAAATCGGCCCTTTTTAGGGCCAACAATTATTTATTCGTTGGACAAATTAATCTAAGACATTAAAATCAATAAATAAAAATGACTGCGACAAATGAAAATCTGATGAAATCCATATTATAGGTTATCAAATACTACACATTCAACATATCAAATCAAATTTGATTAGGTAAACATTTTTTTAACATTTTAAATGAGGGATGACACTGAGTGAATAAAATAAACGAAAAATTGTTTTGTATAGGAAGGGTGAGGCATGGCGGGTGAAGATGATGCGTTAGACCTACTTTACCGACCGAGACAAACAAAAATAAAATATTCGTTTCTCGTAAAAACTACTTATAGGAATCGATTTTCTTTTTAGAGATCGCTTTATTTGGACCAAATAAATAGTGGAACGGTGAAAAGTTAAAATAAAGCATGTCTCAATAGAAAAGTGAAAAGAAAATGTTTTTCGAAAATTTCGTTTTACGCCAAACATACGCATCAGAATAAAATTTCTTTTTCAGGGTAACTTTATCTAGGGTAAGTACATAGCGGAACACTCGAAATGATATCAGAATCGAAAATTAACATAATCACATAATTGCCGTTTTTCGATTCTGGTAATTTGAGTGTTCCGCTATGTATTTTATGTAAATAAAGCTACCCTGACAAAAGAAATTTGATTCTGATGAACATTTTTTGAGAAAAACGAAATTTTTTTAATGTATTGTATCGGCAGGTAAAGTTGGTCTCACGCATCCTCTTAAGGGGAGGCCGGAGCTATCCTGATTGGTGCAGTTTTTACCTAACCTCAAAAATTAATATCAGAAATAAAAATTTGTGGTCATTTATGGTACAAAAATACGGTTGTCCGGTGTTCTTGTCGTAATAATAAATGTTTATAAAGCTTCAAGCGTACATAATTGCGTACAATTTCGTAAAATAATGAAAAATACGGCGCGAGGTGAAGCTATCAGTAAGGCTAAGAAACGGTAAGATGACCATCACTTTTACCGTTTTCCATTCGTCAATTGTAACAATATTTCATAAAAAACTTTTGAGGCTACTAATAAACAAAATTGCTGTTGTCCGGTGTTCTTTACATAATAACAAACTATTATCAACCTTGATTTTGATGTTATGTGAATTTTAGACGTATAATGAAAAATACGGCGCGAGGTGGAGGTCACAATGGTAAAATTCGCTCCGACCTTCCCTTAAAGGGGCACTTCCATTTTCAAAATTAGTATTTAAAAAATTTTCCCAGTAGATTAAGAAAAAGTGCATAAATATTTTGCTCATAAGATATAAATTTATTTTATATATATATATATATATATATATATATATATATATATATATATATATATATATATATATATATATAAACTACAAGTTCTTTAAAATTGTTTACATATATATATTATTATGTTCACAATGTAATTGAAGTGTTTAATACCTAGATTTTTCTATAGCAGATCAAATTGAAAAAGGCGTCTTGTATACCAAAAAATAAATTTCGATAAGTCTTACCACGGTTTATAATTAAAAGAACTAGAAAGATAATGGCGCGATCCGCGCGTCGAGGTTATCTTTCTACACATTCAATTGTTTTTTATAAATCAAAATATCGAAATTAGAAATCGAAAATTTGATATATCTACCTGAATTAGGTAACCTCGCGATCGATTTTAATATGAGGGACCGAAAAATGTGCAATTGTTTCGTAATTCTAGCTATAGTAATATAAGTAGGTATTGCGTCGTCTGAATTTAAGGTTACGGATGTATTCTTTCATAATTTTCTTATATAATAATTTGAACTTACCACAGATTTATTTTGAATTTTATTAAAATTCTATATTAATTCAATGATACAAAAAAATAAAGATTTGAAAAAGCATTTGTTTACGTTGAAATATTTGTTGGCCCTGAGAAGGGCCGATTATTTTAACGAGTCCTGAAAAGGACTGATTTTCTTCTCATTAGATCTTTTGCGAGCTGGTGTACTTGGTGACGGCCTTGGTGCCTTCGCTGACAGCGTGCTTGGCGAGTTCCCCTGGCAACAGCAGGCGAACAGCGGTCTGAATCTCGCGCGACTGAATGGTCGGCTTCTTGTTGTAGTGGCACAGGCGCGAAGCTTCCGTGGCAATCCGCTCGAAGACATCATTGACGAAGGAATTCACGATGTTCATCGCCTTGCTCGACATCCCAGTGTCCGGGTGCACCTGCTTCAGCACCTTGTAGATGAATCTGCTGAAGCTCTCCGGCTTCTTGCGCTTGTACGACCTCTTTTTCTTGTCGTCGACATAGAACACGATCTTCTCCACCTTACCGATCGCCACCTTCGTCGCTGCCGCCGCCTTAGGTGCCTTCTTCACACCCTTCTTCGCTGCCATGATGCTCAGAATACACGAATAACCAAATCACTTATTCACGGTATGAACGTGTCGACGATCTATGATCGAATGCGAAATTACGGACTCGACACCTCCATTTATCTCCTTTCTTTGTCGACGATTCTCAGGCGGCCAATCGCCGTAAAACTCGCGCCGAGTGGCGGTGGTAGGCGGTAGCCGCTCATTGGCTCGGCGCAGCTCCTCGCGAGTCTCGGCTGAGCGTAAAAAACGCAGCGGCCTCTCTCATTGGCTCGGCGAAGCTCCACGCGCGGCTCGATTATGCAGCGCAAAAACAAACGATGCCTACCTCTGATTGGCTCGGCGAAGCTCCGCGAAAGTCATGACAAGGCGAAAAAACGCCGGGGAATTCATTTTCAACTCCAGTTCGTTTCGAACTTTCGCAGTTGAAAGATCTAATCAACAACAACAATAACCAACAACAAGATGTCTGGACGTGGCAAGGGTACCAAGGAGAAGGCGAAGCGAAGCAGCCGCTCGAAGAAGGCCGGTCTCGTGTTCCCGGTGGTTCGCATCTACCGGATGCTGCGCAAGGGTCGTTACGCCAACAAGGTCGGCTCTGGTGCGCCCGTCTACCTGACCGCCGTCCTCGAGTATCTCGCTGCCGAGATCCTGGAGTTGGCGGGCAACGCGGCGCGCGACAACAAGAAGGCACGCATCATTCCGCGTCATCTGCAGCTGGCCATACGCAACGACGACGAGCTGAACAGACTGCTGAGCGACGTGACCATTGCCCAGGGTGGCGTGCTCCCGCACATACAAGCGGTCCTGCTGCCGAAGAAGTCCGACGAGCCGAGTAAGAAGAAAAGAAACAGCGGGGACTCCAGTGCTTAGAGGAGTTTGGCATGTAATCAGCTCTTTTTGAAGCCAAAGAAAAATCGGCCCTTTTCAGGGCCATCAAATTTTTAAACGTGAAACATTCTATTTTCTTAATATATGTAGTTGTATGCATTTAGCTTTTTATTTACAAGATTCGATGCAAATATAAAGATAATTTAAAACCCTGACTATATCCGTGTATTCGTACGGTCAATGAAAACTAAATATCCTATAGAGAATCGTTCGTGTTCTACCAATTATTACATTCTCTACAACCAACAGTTATTCATGAACGGTAGACCATGAACCATAAAGTGAGGTTATGTATGTAATGTGACTTATTGTTGTAAAAGTGAATTGTATATGATAAAAACAATGTATCCTTTTATCGTCATTTACAAATTTTCTATTTTAAACTTTATATTTGTTGATTATTAAAAAGGTTCTTATTATTACAATATAAATGGTTGTGCTAAAATTAAGAATACGTGTGTCAAGTTTACAAAACCCTTACAAGTAGGCCAATACGAATAATAAAAAAATTGTGAAGTGTTTGCGAAATAATTCAATGTATTGTTGGCGTAGTGCGTTTCTTACACATAAGAATTGTACTCGTGATTATTGTGCACAATTTAGCATTGGTCAAATTATATATAGATATATTTGACCAATGCTAAATTGTGTACAATAATTACGTGTATAATTCTTATGTGTAAGAAACGCTCTATGCCGTATTGTTCCAATGAACCTATCTCGTATTTTTTTGTCTAATGCACTCCAGTGACAACTAAAGTTCTGTATACTGTAACTGTCAGTTGGTACTACATGTAAAGAAAATAGCAGGAATACCTACAGGAGTGTAATAAATTTTTGTACAGTATACCTGCTCAAAAAGCATTCGTAAACAATGTATTTTCCCATATCTAAATTTGAGATCTTTATAAAGTTTTGGTAATATTTTAAAGGAATTATTTTTATACGAGTTGTTAAAAAAATATTTAATTACTTATGCTGTAGTGTAAAAGTCGATTTAGAACCATAATAATTGAAACTAAACAGCTATAGATACTCTACATATTTTATGGTCATCTAATCCAATAGATAAGAATCAAGTCCCATTACATGACTAAAAGCAGGTCGACTATCTACAGCTGTCTAGTTTAAATTATTTTGGTTCAAAATCGACTTTTAGGCTACATCATAATAAGTAATTAAATATATTTTTTTAACAAATCAAAAAATAATTCTACTAAAATATTACCTAATCTTTATAAAGATCTCAAATTTAGATATGAAAAAATACATTCTGTATGAATACTTCTTGAGCGGGTACAAACAATAATTATTTGTGATAAAAAATAGTTTTATGTAGAAAGTCTGTTCATTTTGGTAAATTATTAACTCTTAATAGCCTCTCTAAAAGGAAGAACAATTTTTCTTGAATTATTAATTAATTCTGTGTAGAAAAACAATGACTTTCTCGAAAATGTATACTGCACGAATACTTCTCATGTATCTCCACTCACTGTATAAAAAAATGAATTGCTTTTTGTCACTTGATCATTAAAGAGAAATCTGTAGATACTCATTTATATGTGGTTTTATATTATTAGGTATTAATATAATAGTTATCCAGTGAGTCTGAATATTTGCGTTAAAATATATAACACAAGATACAAAAACAATATTTGAATATTAAATATTTCATATAGGATGTCATCAATGAAGCTAGTCGAAACTAATTGTTAGATTTTTGCCTTATTTGTCTAATTTTATGAACATTTGCTAAATAATGTAAAAAAATTACAATTCATTTCAATACTTTAAAACCTACCATATAAGGTAAAGTACCCAGTACCGGGACAAAGTGAAAATTGGGAGCAGTACTGGGGCAGTAGCAAAACACTTCTATTACTATTAAATCTGATAAACGTATCGATGCATTAGCGTTGTTTATGATGTTATCTTTGTAGTCAAGACGATATTTTGTTAATTTAGAGCTTAAAATTATTATAAAACAAAATACAAATCTTTTGAGGTTACGTTTCAGAAGCGTGTATAGGCGAATTTTAGTCCCACTTCACATGCCTCTCAATTTGCATAACCTAGTACTGGGACACATTTAATAATATATGTCCCACTACTGCATCCAAACGATGTCCCAATACTGTACTTGTGTACTTTTTTCAAACATACTCTTTTAATATAAAAGAGCATTTTAATGTCTTAGTATGTGCATAAATAAGTAAAATTGATTGAAAATTAATGGTTAGATTTAAATGTTTTGAACAATTTTGCTTGTTGGTTCTAAAATCATTGTCGTGAATCACATTAAAAATTGTCCCAGTACTGGGTACTTTACATTAGGAGAAATTTATTTTAAAGTATAGTATATGATCAAGCAAGTTGTGCGTTACCAGGGAGCTTAACGAGGAACACGACTACTCCTCTAGGCGAATCCAGGCTGCACATAAAGGAGAAAGAGAAAGATCAAGCAAGAGCTGGTAATTGATTATGTATTCGCTGTATAACAGGTAAAATGTTTAATGTTTGTTTACATGAAAAAGTACACCTCATGGCGAAGTTATAATATAAATATCAGCCTAGTTATTGCTGGAGGATAGACGTTCAAAAATTACTTTTTACATGGTAAATTTATTCTTAAATAATAAGACAGATCATTAATTAGTAGTTACTTAATTAATTAGTGCAGGTGAGTTATGCATTTTTTCTGTAAGCCATAATGCTTTATCTAGAGAGTGGCACTCTGGTAATTGAGTCTCGCATTCATATTTAATATTGAATAATATTTACATTGTGTATATAAGGTACACTTATTTAGTATTAAAAAGTAGATAAATTAATATACTCTATACAATAGAACTCTAAAATTACTGAACAGTGATTATTGTATGTTTAATGATGTATTGTTTAATGATAAAAAATAAAACATCCCTCAATTAAAGTACTAACTTAGATGAATAACACGTTATGTTCTAACATGATGTTCAAGATACTATATACACAGGATCAGAAAATTAATAGTCAATTAATTCATTAAACAGATAATCATAAATACTTGCACATAATTTATTGCACATAATAGTTGCATACGTATCTGTAACCTCGAGGCATAACAACGCAAGTCCCACTTATTTTGTAAATTAATTTTTCACTTATTTTGGTATCTATGAGTGGCATACTTGTATATAAAAAAATAAAAGTTGCAAGTCTATTTATTATGTTCTTTTTTTCATAATCTATGCTTTTCTTTTGCAAAAATTCAAACCTCAATATCTTGACATTTCAAAAAATGGACTCAAGTTGTTTTGTCTTTTCACCATAGATATAAAACCAGCTTTTATAAAAATGTTATACAAAGTTTTTTAATTTTTTCAAGAAATATTCTGTTTACAATTATGCGCAAAGATTTCTTGATACTCCATTAAAAGATTTTCAATCACCAACAACACTGCATAACTTGATTATATATTCACTCTTAATTCATCTTACATGTACTCCACTGATGTAACATAATTGTTTATATTGGATTTAAAAAGTTTTACGATTGAAAGTAAAATATAAGAAAAATGAATAAAAACTGTTTTCAAAATACATTGTTTTTTACTTGATTTATTTTTTTAGAATGTCAATAACAAGACATGGACAAATCCTTAAAGAAGAAACATCGTGTGATTTGACGCTTCGTTTGAGTACAAATCGCGCTTTTAACTACTAAATAATGAAGAATTCATTCTGTTGAGAGCTTCAGTAGATAGTTTGAACGTATCTATGGTTTGCACCCCAAATTGATACAAACTACTGGGAAATTATACTGCATCAGCTGTTCAACATCCACATATTTAAAAACTGGGTTTAACCTGTTTTATACTAGGTATTGTATTCACAGTTTTTATTATATTAAATACAGTTTGAGTGATAAGCCAATATAAGCAAATTTTTAGGCTTATTATCTTTTTTAATTTAATTAAAATTTTAAACATTATATGAATGCTTGCATTTTTTCTTCAGTTCATAAAATCATAAAGGATAAAACCGATTGTTGAAATAATTTTATCAATTTTTAGCTCAGTAGTGATACTATACTTATTATTAATGTTTATCTGGTATTATGATATGAATAAATAATTGTAGTTTTACATTAGCTTCAAATAGGTATAATATACGAGGGAAAGAAAATAATATAATATTTTGTCTTTTGATTATTCGTTGTATTTGTTGATATAATAAAAACTCTTTCAATAACTTAAAAATGGCTAAATTCTATTTTTAAATATTTCGTTGCTGAACAGCTGATGTGTGTTCTAACAGTCAGATGTCTCAAACAAGTAAAGATACATAAGACCGTGCACAGTTTACAAACTGTTAGAACTCCCATCAAAATATAATAAACAATCAAGATTTATCGTTCTAAATCTAAATTACGATTTGCAACGCATTTTATAATACGCACACTCATTTAACAAAATATTTTTGTTTGACAAAAAGAACGCAAACATAAATGTTTTCATCAGGATAAAAATATAATAAATGTCCCTATTGTCGGTGTATCCATGCCTACTACTGAGATATCTTTAAATTATGTACTTATTTTTTTATAATTAATAGACATTTATAATCAAGTAACTAATTAAGTTGATAGTTATTAGTTAAAAAAACTTATTAAATTATAAGTTATATGAACTTAACTTTTAACTTTTTAAATAGTTATTCTCCAACGGCCAACCCTGCATAAAATTACATTTTTTGTATTTTTCATTTGTTACTCGAACTTAAGCTTAATATTTTAAAATTTGTCTCAATTCAAAATGTCTAAGGGTATACACATACTAAAGATTCTATGAACATCTTAGATCGATGTATTGAAATTTGTTATTAACTTTGATTACAGCAATTTAAATAATTGAATACAATATGAGATAATTCACTCTAATGAATTTCCATGGATTTTTAAAAACGTATTCATAGTATCACAGGGTCCGAGGAAAAATTGAACTCTGAGAGAAATAATATCTATACTTATGAATACTTATCCATTCAAAACATAAATAGGTACTTTAATATTCTGTAAAGCTGTAAAATGGTACGTTATAGAATTTAAATTAATCTATTTTAATAGTTACTTTTTACGCTTTCTGCGTATATTTCTAAGAGTATAGTATCTCTGGGATTTACAGGATCATTTAAAACTTGCAAATCATGTTTAAAAAAAAAAAACAAAAAAAGATAGTTTAATATCGTCGAGAAAAAGTTTCCTCAAATGCATGTGCAACTTTTGAGTGCTATTTTAAAGTCAATCTATGAGATAGCACATTTATTTTTAGATGCTCATTGAAATCGTGACTGGAGATAACGGAGAAATGCGACAGGTGCTGGAAAGTCATAGAATTAAGCACGTATTGCAGTAATTAAAACTTTCATGAGAAGATTAAAAAAAGTCGCATAAATTATAGTAAACTGTCTTTCACTATTGGAAAAAGTTGTGCAATGAAAAATAAATCTAGTACTTTGACACTACTATCTACACGTTTTATCGTTATATTAAGTGCAATAAAGAAATTTCTATTTTAATCACTCGGTACAAATTTCATTTTTTGTAATATTTTGATTGTAAGCTATTGGAAATAGGTGTTAAATAAATGATAATACACAATGTATATTTCAAATAAAATAACTTTCATTTATTCAAACTCGCACAAGGAAGGAATAAGGTGAGTAATGTGCGACTGCTCTAGGTAGATGCTCTAGTACGACTAAAAACACTTGACAAAAGGGCATAAGAAAATATCGGGGCTGACGCATATAGTTCCCCACTCTTTTCTATATCTCGCATTTCAGTTTATGTCTTTGGGACATTTCTTAGTAAGTCGATTCATTTTTATCCAAGCATTTAGTAGAGTATAACTACAGTTACACACATACGTATGCTAAAGCATAGCGATATTCCAACATAAGCAAATTAAAATTATTTATGCACTTTGTGTACATAATATCACTAAATAAATGTTATGTACAATTTCGGATTTAGAAGATTTATTGCAATACTATTTAAGACAAGCTAAATCAATCAGGTATCCTGGTATCTAAAAATGCTCCGACACCTCGCACTACATACAAATCTACATGGATCAACCTTCATTATCCATTCAAAGTCACGCTTTTTCTACACAACATTCATAAAAAATTTGTCTCCTAGCCGGCGATCGATCATTCGTCATAAATCAGCCGAATTCCGTCCAATAAACGATCTGAGCACGCGAAAATCTCACGCAACGATAATTCAAACGCCGCGGCACTCCGCAACCATTCAATAACAGCATGACGATTCAGACGCCTGCGCGCGTATCGTGTTGATACAGCCTCGAAGATCAGACACACGAGCTGTCGCGACGTTTATCATTACCACTCAATCAGAGCACGTTATAGCGGACCAATAAATTAACGCTCTAAACGCGACAGGCCCATAACAACGCCTAACGCACGTGCATTCTTACGCGAAATCCGAGCTTCTTATAAACAAACAAATCCAGGTGTATACGTACGTAGTCGATTACACGCCCTTGCGACACGACCATAAAAGAATGCACGGCGCATACCTCGCAGGGCATGGATTCGAACCCGAGCCGATAAGTCTTAATAGGGTGATGCCTCGGTTCAGGGGCCAGGCTTTATGTTTGGCTTCGTAACAAACGGCTTGTTTTCGTGCTCCACTGCTCGTCTAAACAAGGATCGTCGCTCTGTGCATGTGTATATTTACACAGCGCGGGAGTAAACACGGGAGGTTACGAGCATTCTTTTTGCATCGAGATAGCACGGGCGCGCGAGCATCGTCTCGGGTTCGTCGTGCAGGGGTCGAGTTGATTCGCCCGATAAGAGAGGCTGCAAGAGAGAGAGAGAGAGAGAGAGAGAGAGAGAGAGAGAGAGAGAGAGAGAGCGCTCGTGCCGAAATAACCTCGCGAGAATGTTAAAAATAAAAGGTCGCAGGTGCAGCGATTCTTTCCACGCGGATGATTGTGTGTATGTATATCAGGGAAGACCTCGCGGAGGTTTGTCTCATCTCGCTTCCTATTCTCATGAGGTTATTTACCTTTTCGTTATATACAGTCTCACGACTCGAGGAGAAGAGGAAAAAAGAAGAGTGAGGATATTGACTGGGTAGAGTAAGAGCCAATGAAGATTAATTTTGGCGAAATGAAAAAGTATTATTTCAAGAAAAATATTTTTATGTAAATTACTAACCAGTTACATAGTTAGAAAATTTGTACGTGTAACGTATGTTAATGCAGGAACATGATGTTTGAAAAATTATGTACATATGTCAGAACGGACGAGGAAAAATTAAAGCGATTAATCAGAGATTTATTCAGATTTGTTTACACAGATATTCCACTGTGTAAACGAACCAAAAATAGACGAATGTTTCGATATTATTACCTATTTATTTAAATTTGTATTTATTTATTTATTTTATTCAATTAGATTTAAGCTATAATCTAGTATTTCTTATTTAACGGTAATTTACCGAGTGCAACACGCGATCGAAGTTATCTTATCAAGAAATAGATGCGTATAATTGGACAAGGTGGTTTCGGGTGACACAGCAATTAGGAAAAGTAATGCATACATTTTTCTGATTATTATGAATGTAATGGAGAAAGAGATGTTATTTTAAATTATTGAACGCACACCATCTTGTTAATTAGGATATTTTCATGATTTCCTAAAGTGCATAACTGAGTTAGAAAACGGTTCATTATTGATAGTAAAGTATTTTTCAGAATTTTTCCAACTTAAATTCATTGAAAAGAATCATTATTTATATTTGCGATTTTGAATTTCGCCGACTTTTCGAGAAATGATTACTTTTGGTAGTCGATTTTTGATGTCACAAGGTTATAGTGTTAGAAAATTAATACGAGAAAATAATTAAAATATGTTCAAATATTTCATGGAAAATATTTCTAAACAAAATAATATGGCAAATATACTTTATAATTTTCTACCAGGAATCTAATGGTAATATTAGATTTTGGGCCGGGGGCTTTATTCTCTAACTATCTCTCCGTGTGAAATTCGTGAAAAATGTGCTCTTGACCAATCAGAGAGCTCCTTTAAAGAGAATATGAGCTATCTCGCGAGTGACATGCTTAGAGAAAAACCGCCGCCCCCCCCCCAATGTAATTTTAAGGTTCATTTAAGGCCCAACTTCACTTTTTCAAATGAGAACATATCTGTTTTATTGCATATTTGAATTCCTCACCTCAACATACACACGGATACATATTTAGCTTATATAAGTCCACTGCCTGATTTCTGATAGACGAAAGCCCAATCACGATAGGGCCAAACCAATAAGGTGAAATGTTCATGATTGATGTAAATGATCAAAATAATCTAAGCCAATAGGAATCGTTACGAAAAATTTCGCGCGAAATTCATAATCGTAAATATAAATAATGATTTGTTTCAATACATTCAAGTTGGAAAAATTCTGAAAAATACTTTACTATCCATACTGAACCATTTTCTAACTGATTTATGCATTTTTGCGAATTTCTTAAAATCATGCAACATCCTAATTTATTAGGATACAGTTGATACGGGCGAGAATTACGCTCATAGTAATAAGAAAGTGGTTATGTTTCAGATAAACAATACAAATGTTAATTGAATTGTTCAATTCTTTCTATAAAAAATATCCCAAGTATTCGACTATTTTTAGCGCGTACGGTGCAATACCTTGTCATAATATTGCAAATATTCGTTTATTATTAAATTATCTATAATTATAGCATCAAAAAACGTGGTCTGCAAACATTATGAAAAAGTACAATATTGACACTAACAAATCCTTTCCTTTTTACTGCACAAAATCGATCTTTTCTATATAATTACCCTTTAAAATTTAATATCTTTCGATGACAATCTAGCCAAAATTTATGAGGCTAATGGCCCCTTAAGGGAACGCCTCTTACCACGTGTATCGCGGCCTCGTTCGATTAACTTTTATTGATATTAATTTTTTCTGCCTTCTCTCCCGCGGCAAGACCTCGCGCCGAAACCTCCTCAGCTTCTTTCATCCTTACGAGGCTGTTTACCTTTATTAGTCATAGTTTTCGAGGAGCCAGAGAGAAGAGGACGTCGAAAATACGCGCGCACACGAGAGTTTATACACACGCGCGCGGTGCTCTTGAGAAAGATATTAACTGCAGGGCGGAGCTAACTCATGACTATACGAAAGCACACGTGAGTATATATTTCGAGTGCGCGGAGTCCTTTGAACCCTGTGGCCTTGTCGCCTTGACTTTTCAATGCGGAAAAAAGTGCACACAGCCTGTGCAATGTGTGCTTCTTTCTGAAAACTGCGAGTATCGCTGTTTGTGTAATTTGTCGTTGATAAGGGCAATAACGTTTAATAAGAGGCGTTCGGGTCATTACACTCGTTACATTATGGGTGAGGGTCACCTGCGGTGAGAATGACCGTAGTGCTTGTTTGTTCGTGATTTGTGCAGTATATGCGGCATACATCAGGGAAATTGTTTTGTGCGGTCGTGAGGAGTTGTCACCCAGTTAATAAATCTAAAAACTGCCCTTCAAAAAAGTTCTTTGGCAACCCAGTGGTGCAGATTTGAAGTTTGAAAGTCATCGTAATGTTTCGTATGCAGTGACTGATCAAAGACTCTATCAGGACAGAGTAATTTATATAGTATGCAAATTTTAAATTTAATTTACTTTAACATCTTTTTTATGTAATAAGAAGACTGAAAATATAGCACGTGCGTAAAATATATGACAAATTCTCATGTTTGAATAAGCAATATAGAAAAGAGAAAAACATCTACAAACTTTATATATAAAATAAATTTTAAGGCTTCGTGTGTTCATTTTAATTGCTCATTAATATTATGATAATGCTCTCTAAAATTTTTGGAGTGAACCTCACTCCAAATGCAAATTAATGACTGTTTTTACTATTTTAGAGTGGAATTTCACTATAAAATTATGACAACACAGACACTTATTGTATTTGAAGTGTTATTCACCTCCAAAAATATGATAAAATGGACTCTCAAATTTAATATTTAATATTATATTGTTATAAAGTATTGAAAGCTCATTGATCCGAATAAATAAATAAATCCATAAAATATAAATAAATAAATGCATTATATCGTAAAATAACAAACTGAAAGTCATTTAAAGAATTTCAATCGTAAAAATAATTGAAACAGCTGTTCTTTATTGATCCTACACTGACAGCGACAAACAACAATGGAACCATAACTTTTTGACAAATGTTCTATACTTAAGTACACAATTCTTGATACGTATTTATTTTTAATTATATTACCATTTCAAGTAGGTATGCTGAGAAACGAAATTCCGAGAATATGCGAGGAGAATTGTACATTTGATTACCTTAAACAAATATTTTTCTATGCTTCTAAAAGTTACTCAGCATCAGGTAACATCAATATTTAAAACAAACTCATATTATCGAACTTTGCACAAAGATAAAATTATTCAAACAACAATATTATTTTCTATACTATGTTATACTTTTTAATTTCCGTAGAAAAATAATGTTTATATATATCAGAATGAACTAGAACAATTGCATTTCACAATGTATTGTGACGTTAAATTCTTTTTTTTTAATAGATTAGATAAGCTTATGTTAGGTCATTCAGTTCGCGGCAATACATAGTTGTTCACACCAAAAAGCTCTCAGAACATTAACTAACTTATTATATATATATATATATATATATATATATATATATATATATATATATATATATATATCATTAGTGTTATTTATTAGTTTTGCAAAGGCAAATTCATATAACGTTTTATAAATAAAAATAATGTTTAGAATAATTTCATATAATTGCATTCTGTGAAGGGAAAATTACATTTTGCTTAACATTGCCGAAATAAATCATATGAAACATTTTTTACAAAAAGCTTTTTCTACTTAATTTTGTTAAAAATATCGACATATTACTTAACATTATGGGTAATTCATTCACTATAGTTATGCAAAGTTTTGTGAATCTTTGACAATATTAGTAAAGTTAGTTAAAGTTTGATAAAGTTTATATTTTCACTAAGGGAACTTGGTATAAAAATTTTTATATATTTTTTTTACCCAGCTATTTAATTAACTTTTCTTCTAGCCCGGATCGGATAAAAATGTATTATAATAAAGAAATTCATATTGGAACAATTTATTTAATTTTAGCTGTTATATTTCTAAAAGATATAGCAATTTAAAATTAATTTATAAGAACAAACAATTTCATATTGGAACAATTAATTTAGTTTGAGGAAGTTATAAGTGCCAATGAATTGACAGCGGTTTTTTATTATACTTACAAAGTAATTTGTTATTTCTATGAAGTGATTTATTAATTATACTCAAATATTTGTCAAGTTTACTGAGAGATTGGTTAAAAAATTGGTTACAATAACAAACAGTAGCGAACGTATTTGAATTTAACCTACAAAGTATAGCTATATATGTCATATATATATATATATATATATATATATATATATATATATATATATATATATATATATATATATATATATATATATATATATAGTTATACTGTATAGTTTAAATTCAAACACGTTCGTTAAGAATCATGTTCTCTTAGGTATAAGTACTTAGATTGGAGACCACTCTAGAACCCCGTTCCGACAATGTCTGTTCCGTAGATGGGGAATGAAAATTTTGATATACTTTTCGTTGAAGTAAAGGCGTCTAAGTTACGACCACTGCTTTTTCTGAACCTAGTACTTGGACACATTTAATTCATATGTGCAACTGCTGGGTCCTAACTATGTCCAAGTACTGGGATCAACTTGACATATGATGTTCAACTACTTCGACATATAGTTGAATTTTTAAACTTACTTTCTTAGTATAAAAAAGTACGTAAGCGTATTTTTCTTGTACTAATAACAGTAAAACATGCCGAATTAACGATAGATTAAAGATTTGGGAATAATATTGAGTTTTTGCTCTACAAACACTGATTCCGTATTTTCGTTTCAAAAGTGTCCAAGTACTACCTACTTTACCTTATGTGGTTTCTGTACGGGTTGGTGGTAGACGTGAATAAAAAAAAAGAAAAAAATAGAAAAGATTCAACTTTTTCTTAACTCGTCTGTGACTCGTGCGCGACGATTCGCTACTCGTGTGAACCCGTATGGAAAAAACTCTCAAGTTGAGTGTTATTTCGTACCTTCAATATAAAAATTCAGTTGAGAGTACTCAATTTGAGTATTCTTTCCATGTGAGTAAAATCGCATTTTACGCACTTGTTGCGTAAAATACTATAATTTTGCGGACACTCATAATTAAAAAATTCAGAAATCCTTTTTCTTTTTTTTTTTGAAGTTTCAAAGTTTAGAATGCAGAAATTCATACGCAGACGCGTAAACTAAAATTCATAAAATTCATAATAACGAAAGTCATATTTATTAGAATGTTGAAAAATAAGAACAAAAATTTGTATCATCTTCTCTGTTATTATTTATTAAAAATTTAACATGATTTTAAGTTTCTGAATGTCGATGTTCGTTGTACACCCTAACACAGGAGTGTATGCGACTGCACGCCTCTGTTTTACCATTGCGGCTCCATTGTATATAACACGGCTTTCGTAATTAAGACTGTCTTTTGAACTTTGAAACTTTATGAAAAGTAATTTTGAACTTTAAATTTCTGACTGGCAAAACTATAAAATTTTGAATTTTTTTGTAAGCAAACCCACCTTGCCTTAAACCCTTGAGAAAAAGAATAACCCCTTCCAACGGCACACTGCTTTTTCACGCGTTAATTACAATCTAAAATTGAAAAACGGCAATTACAAAAGCGCGATTACGCGCATTGCGCAATGCCGTCGTGCGCGCGCGTAACCGCACGAGTTCGCGTGCAGGCTCCGCGGGGCGCATGTATACATATTAGGTATTTTTAGACGCGCTCTTGCGCGCTCGCACGATTATCATCGTCGCGAAGTCGCGCGCGCATCTATTTGCGCTGCAATAATGCGTAACATCTGTGCACTGCCGGGTAGATCTTATTAGATCGCGAATGCACGCGTGTAACCTCTTGCAGATGTTGGGCGCTCTGTGCGCGCGGTGACGCGCTATAGGTATGTATGCGCTTGTATCGTATGATCGCTCTGTCGTATGATCTAATGCTGACGAGATTACTGATCACTATATGACGTTTTATTTGGGTTTGAAGTTCGCGCTTTGTGTGCGTTGATACAGAATTAAGTTTTGAATTGTTGTTTTGAGCTGTGTTTTATACGCAGGCGTTACAATTATGTTGTTTCTCTGGGTGGTGCAACGTACGGCATTGCCACATTAATGCTCGTGTGGGCTTTTATTAGATTTGTAGCTTCTTGTTTGTAGATGGAACAATGTCAATGGAATATGTATGAAATAATACATAACATTGTTGTCTACAGTACATTTTTGTATAAATATATGAAATTGTTAAAATAGTCATGATATTGGGAATTAAGAAACAAATGCTGTTTATTAATTAATATTTTTTCAATTCTTTTTTCTTTGATCTCCTTATAGTATGAAATTAAAGTCTGCCTAAATTAAGCATGTATCATGTACAAATGTTGCAAATTACCATACGTTTTCAAATGTGGGTCGATATAGTATATGTTAGGAAAACTAATCGTATGAGCGTTTTTTCAGTCTGTCAAAATTTTGTGCACGCATTTGTGTATCTACAGCTACATGACATTTTTAATAAAAATTCGTCATTACAAAAGTAGTCATTTATTTGAGTTTAAAAAGCCTAGATTTCGTTTTAATTTTTAGGACGTATTTATTAAAGACATAGTGCATTTATCTCTCGTTTTATCAGGCCTTTACTGATATGGAAAGTCCACAACCTCTGGGAAACGACTTTTGACCAAACTTTAGGAGGTGGTTTTTGGTACCTAAAATTGAAGCGTAGTACCCATAATTTTGTCCAATGGGCCCTTATTCTCTTTTATTTCAAATATGCGTTATTTTAATGAAAAAATGTACCTCTTCTTCGTACATCAACTCTGCAAGATTTTATGCTAGAAAAATTGATGCAAAAGATAAAGAAAGTAGTTAAAAACAGCTATTATTCAAGGTTTGTTTCGTATAGAAATATTATTCTGACGCAAACTTATTAACAAATGAAGATGGAGACTACAGAAAATGCATGGAAAATACTCTGTATACTAATTTTTATTGCAAAACTTCACAAATTGTTAAATTTACAAACGATCATATATTATTATTGGAAATGGGTGTTAAATAAATGATAATACACCATGTATATTTCAAATAAAATAACTTTCATTTATTCAAACTCGCACAAGGAAGGAATAAGGTGAGTAATGTGCGACTGCTCTAGGTAGATGCTCTAGTACGACTAAAAACACTTGACAAAAGGGCATAAGAAAATATCGGGGCTGATGAATATAGTTCCCCACTCTTTGCTATATCTCGCATTTCAGTTTATGTCTTTGGGACATTTCTTAGTAAAGCGATTCATTTTTGTACAAGCATGTAGTAGTGTATAACTACAGTTACACACATACGTATGCTAAAGCATAGCGATATTCCAACAATTATCCTTGGGGTCACCCATTGGCAAAGCTGAAATTAAGCAGTACGAAAGTTTTGAAATAAAAACGGCGACTATGTATCATCTGGAGTGAATTGAACAATATTGACCCACCTTCGAGCACTTTACCTTCACGACTACCTACAAACATTTTTAAAATTAGAATACATTCTAAAGCCATTTGAATAGGTACGCCATAATAAATAATTGCGATAATTGTTTATTTTCGTATACATAATAGGCATTCGTCAAGCAAATCATAATAAACTGGTATTTTTTAAATTAATACAATTTCCGTATGGCGTGCTACAGAGAAAATTCTCGGTGTCTATACCTAGACGCGGTGCGCGTCAACGCCGACTTCACACATGCATTTAACATCGCTGAGGCATAGGCAAAGACAGGCAAGCCTTCGCGCGGGAACGCAGATAATAAATTAATGACATTGTCGGGCGGCTTGTTTTGAGCTCGTTTTCTCGCTATTTATTAATGAGCTTGGGCGATTTTTTCTCTTCATTCCCCGCGCTGATTTATCACCTCCCGTGTTTGCGTTATATATATATATATACACAAACGTTTATTTTTTCACATGCCACGCGTGTGTACGCGCAGTCCCTGTACTAAGAATTATAAATTCATGTTGTATTTTGCAATTATAGTCTAATTAGCAATAGTCATTTTAATTATTTGCTAATAAATCAAGTTGCTCTACTTGTTCAATCTAATATTGCGAATAGATGGACTTGAAATGTAAATCGTACTTTCTCGCTTGATCAAATATTTGTAAGATGAAAGTGCCGTTGTATTGATTAAGAGACGTTTGTTGAGAGATCATTCGTCATATATTATATGACTTTGTAATCCACCTTGTATACTTTGCAATTGGAATAAACGAGCCGAGCAAATGATACACATTTGTGAAACAAACAAGGTGCAGAAATAAGTGCAAATTTGCGTATGTTTATTGAAAAAGTTCTCGCTTTTAAAAATACTGCATGAAATTATGCCAAATAAGCGGCATGTGACTGTTTAGCTCATCGCTGAGTAAAAAGGAATATGATGTGATATTATTTTTGCAATTTCACGGTCGTTGTTTGCCACTATTATTCCAGGATAGTTTGATACAGAATTAAATTTCATCACCAAAGTGAAAAAAGAAATTACAATTTTTAATTGATAAATAAGATTATTGTTATAGTAATAAACAAAATTTTGTTTTAAACACTGTTTAAATTCGACGCTATGAAAATTTAAATAAATATTAAAAGTAACTTTAAGTTTGAGAAAACTATAGTAAATAAAGAAGACAATTTTTTTCTTGTACCTTGATTTATCTTATGGTGGAGCGCAGACCTGATAATATTATTAACCGATTTTTAAATCGTTAAGTGAATAAAAAGATGAATGAAAATTTTATTTTCGAAGTTAAATATAAATAATTGCATACAATTTTACGCATTATTACACGTTTTTTAATTCAAATAACTTTTCCGAACCGTGAATGATTTAGAATTTTTAACGTGAATTTGTGTTTTTTTATAATGGTCAGAGTATATACTTATTTATTCTTAATAATTTCCCTTGAACACAACTTAACGTGAGAAACCGTAGCTTCTTTCAACGTTGCACCAATTTGTCAATTTTGTAAATACTTTTAAAAGTCCGATAAAATTGAAAATAGATGCAAAGAGCGCGTAGAACTACCTACTTCTCAAAAAATCCAAAGAGAAATGTATTTTAGTAGTATGGTATCAAGTGAACGTCTCAAAATTGCAAAATATAAACTACAAAAACTCAAAAGAACATATTTTCCAATATATGTTAAAGTATTCCCGGCAAGTATTCCCGGCCATCTCCACCGCAAGAAACCCACAAAACCCATGACAGTAAAATGTCACCGCACTTGCACTTCCCCGACCCAGGGCTCTATAAAACAAAAAGAAAAAGCTCGCGCTTCGCCGCAGTCGTAAAAAGAAGTCCATTAGATCGATCGCGAAGTGTCACGTTCGAGCTGACTCACCGCCGCCTGTCCGCCTGCACGCGCGCGCGCGTGCATTTCGCCATTATCGCGATGCGGCTACTTCCGCGCGCATTCAAATGCGTATATATATATATATATATTCGCGGAATCGGGAGCCGCAGCTGCGCACGTACACCCACACGCATATTAACACTCTGGAGCGAGGAGCGAAGAGCAAAAGAGGTTTTTTTCGCGGTTTCGCCAAACTCTGTCGGGGCGAGTGTGAATGCAGGGAGCGCGAGGACATGTGTGCAGTGTCAAAAATTTGATGTTATGCAGTGTGCGAGATTCGCGAATGTGTAATCGTACGGGGATTCTGCGAGGGTAGACCGAGTTAGACTGCTGGTTTATGATGAGTACTGTGGGAAAAGGAGGAATGAAGAAAGCAGGCTTGTTATTTAAGAATAAGTGTTGAAGTATTGATTTTGGGATTGATTTAGCCTAGGTATTAATTGTATAATTGTATAATTGTATTAATTACAGAAACTGAGAAACGTATGCATGCGTTTTATCAATTATGTATCGTTAAATTAATTTTTAAATAATCAATGATTTAGTAGTTAAATTATAATATTTAATTGATTATTTTATTGATTCAATCATTCATCAATATAAATTTATGAAATATGTCAATCCTTATATAGATTTTAAGACTCTGTCCATCATAATAAACATTATTTTAATGCTGTAAATGATAATAAGTATTACATTTTTTATCATTTTTGCAGTTTAAACAATGCGCTTGAAATGATGTTTTTTTGGAAGTTAAGAACATAAGCTTATAATTTTTGTGTACATCTATACGTATAAATAACTTAAAATGTGGTGAGGAATATATTCGAATGAATAATTTATTATTGGGACAATTTATCAAATTTGAGGAAGCTAAGCATCAATGAAATGACAGCGGTTGTTCTAGATTTATAAAAACAATTTACTTTTTTATTGCACTCTACCATTTTCAAAAGTTTATTGAATGAAATGAAAGTGATATGAAAATAAAACTTAATTATATTTTTAGAAACGTTAATTTATATCTATATTATTAAAAAAATTCGCTGCCGCCACCGCTTCAATAAATTTTTCCTCGGCATTGACATCCTCTCAGTGAACTCCCCCTTAAATAGAATTATAAAGTAAGTCACACAATAAATAGTGACCGACACAAAGTTTATGTTTAAATAGATCAAGAAATTGTTCATTTTATAATAACATTTTGACAGATAATTAAATATTAAGAACCGTTTTATCAATTTCTTTTATTCTCATCTACCAACCCGGATAGACACCGTATGTCTTTTTACGGGATACTCCTACCACTTGTGTGTAGGAATGTTAGATCCTAAACCCAACCTCCGTGTATACTCTACTGAATTCCCGCATTCACCCGGGGACATGCCTTATTGTGACGTGGTGAAAACTTGATCGACTCAAGAAAACAAAAGCCAAGAACCAGCTGACAGTAAAGTCAAACTTATTGTCAGATATTTTTACTTCCACGAAATGCACCTAAATTTTCATTCCCAATCAACGGAACACTCATTGTCGGGACGAAGTTCACCAATAAGGGGGAACCTCGCGTAAATGATGAAAAACAGGTGATCTTTTTGGATTGTTTCAAAACACTCAAAACTTCTTTTGTGTATTAATACCGACACTCTTGAACAAATAAAATCTGCTGCCAATTATTCATTAATAATTACTAGCTTCGTCAAACATTATAAATTGTTCCAATTCGAAATTATTTATTCTATTTAATTCCCTGGTGAAGAATAAGAATCACAAGTCTACTATTTAATATGTCGGGATATGACGCTGCGCAGGGGAGTTCACGAAAACGGTTAAAAATTTTATATATGAAAATATATTCCAAAAAAGCTCTTTTTCACCTATTTTAGCCTCTCAGGTGCCTCGTGGCTCCTGTCATAATTTACTAAATTTCCTATGTAAATAAATTTTAAAAAATACTAAAAATTGCCTTAAGCTATATTTTACGGATTTGATTTTTCGTTATACAGAAATATTATTCCCATTTTCTTCTCCATTTCCTAGTTTTATTATTCTCTTTTCCCCTATTTTTTGTAAAAATGATGCTTTTATGCCTTGTACTATGTAATCGTATTTCGGATATATACAGGGTGTTCGTAATTTGGACACGGTAAATGTAATTCAGTTTTCCTATTTGCAAAATAAAAGATGTCGATTGATAGCATTAGGTTGATTCAAGGTTAAGCCATTGAAATAAAATATTTGTTAGTGTTAAAAGAAATATTTTATTAAAATAAATAATTTTAATTATAGTTGTAATTTAAAGTATGTAATGACATAAAAAATGTACATATCATATTTCATGATTGGAGAGCCAGGGCATCTTTATTATAGAATGGTGTCAATTAGTTAACAGAACTTATTTGCCGACAGCGCAACGTCCCTTGTTGGATCCCAAGAAGTTTTTCTGTAATGCGGAAATAGGAAAAATATAACAGGAGAATCGTAAAAATATGAGTCCGAAAAAAGAGTTATAGGATACGTACCGCGCACTGAAGAGCCTGAGTGGGGTGCCTCCACTGATCCTTGCACTGGTTAGCAGCTTCACCAAGGCAGCTTTTAGCGGCACCAATGAATAGTTTTTCGATGATCTGGATAACGATTGATACCGCCTAAAACAATTTTTACACATATTTATTATTAACCAAGAACTCTTTCTAACGCATTTTGAGTAACATAGAGTGCAATTATCATTGAAAATAACACTTTAAGGTAGGGCGATTCTTTTTATAAGATTAATATTTGATTTTCACGTATGTTGGAAAATAAATATATCCGGATATATTTCCAAAATTTTGGCATAGCTTGCAAGGCATTTTAAAAAGATATTCAATTCCTAAGTTTGGCATTTTTAACACATTAATTAGAGAAATCTCATTTTTCGTCATTCAATAAAAAAATATATGATTTGTATTGTAGAAAAGATAAAAGTTCAATTCACTATCAAAATAATCGTTTTTCTTTCTATTTTCTATATATACAATAAAAAAGTGTGGTCGCCAGGTATTTAAATATGCAATTACTTATTGAATGTGATTTTCAGTTCTTCAGAATATAATTACTCGATCTACATGTATAATTGTAATTTTAATGGTTTATTTATGCAAAAGCTTTAATAACGCAAGGTTCGCTAACAAAAAAGTTTATTTTTTTCGAAAGTCGCTGCTTTGACGAGTTTTATGCTAGGAGTACCTTAAACACCATTTTGTAATAACAATAAAATAAACTCAGGATTTTATAATGAACTAAAAAGATCAAGAAATACTCATAACTCTATTATAAATATAAAGAAAAAAATAAAATTTTGTTTATGTGTAATAGTAATTTCTTACCGGGTTAGCGCGTTCTTCAACATTTTGTTCTTCATCAGCACTGACGCGAACGGCGACGGAGAACAGTGCAATGATACAAAGGGTTAAGAAGTAACGGAAGAACATTGTGAAGCTTTGGTAGTTGTACTTTGAAAAGTGAACTGTGATATTGCCAACTAAAATTCGCGTATTTATAGGAAAAAAGATATCAGTATGACTTAAGCAATAATTATGCGGTAATGTGAACAAATACATATACGCTGTCAAAAGTTCTCCTAGTCTTCCTGCGTATGATAACGGTTAATTTTATTCAATTAATTTGTACGAGGAAAATTAGTTGTATATTTGTCATCATATTGTGCTGATGATATTAGATTTATAAGTTCAAATAAGGAAATTTTCAAGAATCCA
Source organism: Gastracanthus pulcherrimus (assembly GCA_949152435.1). Lineage (NCBI taxonomy): Eukaryota > Metazoa > Arthropoda > Insecta > Hymenoptera > Pteromalidae > Gastracanthus > Gastracanthus pulcherrimus. Next base: position 37,803,911 of record OX424573.1, read on the forward strand.
TATCATACAAGAGATATTTCATGTGAAGAGTTAAGAAAACATAAAATTAGCGATTTTAATTGTAATTTAAATATTCTAAGTGATATTTGAAAAAAAAAAAAAAAGATCAGGAATGCTTTGTACCCCAGGTATTAATAAATGCGAATATGATCTAACACTGTTATATATTAACTAATATTATAACAATTTATTTGTATCTAAGATATGAAGACTTGAATTTGAATGGACATGAAAGCGTTTTCGTAAATGTGAGAAAAATTTTTAATTGTTAATTTAAGTAACCGGAATTAATTCAATTGTTAATTGAAAGCATTTCAATTAGAAATTAAATTTCAGTTGACAAACAAACATTACAACTTTTTGCATCATTTAAATACATATTTAATGGAAGATCATTTGAGCTTTTAAAATTATTAATATATGACCAAAAAATTTTTAAATTTTTACCTAATTAGATTCAACATTTTTTGTATAATTAGCTAGACTGATCTTACTCATTCTAATACATTGCGCCCTAAGACGCTTAAATTCAATGTAACCAGACTGAAGTTGAAAACTTTTCCATAACTTGTGATATTTCATTTTTCCAATAATTAAACTAATTAACTCTTGCAGTATACCACCTAGGAAATAATGAGTTACCTATACGTAACTTAGGTACCCGACTAATGAGCACAGAGTTAAGTACATCATAAAAAGCTTTAATGTTACTATTTACATCATCAGAAGAAAGTATACTAGTCTAATCTATTGACTCGATATCACTTTTAACAATACTGTTAAACAACTGTTAACTGTTAACAATATTATAATCAACATTTTTAAAATTAAATTGAATATTCTCAAAATTTAAATTAACTAAATAAGAGAGTTGAACTTCAAAAAATATTTGTGGATGATGACTGTCGATATCGACTAGAAAATCAAGCGAATTTATCGTCTTGAAAACTGCATTTGAGAGTAATAAATCCAGTGTATACTCCTTATCAGCATGTCTATGGGTTAAATAAAAAATATTCTTACGAATCCAAGAAATTTTTTATATTTCAAAGCAATCATTCTGAAAATATTTATGCTATAAATACATCGAAGTATATTTAATTTTACCGTTGTTAAACCTCAAAATCTTGTTTCTACACGTCACAATAAATCAATATTTTCAATACCATATTTGTTAAGACACCTTTAGATCCTGAAAAAGTATTTTTCCCGCTAATCTCTCTCTCTCTCTCTCTCTCTCTCTCTCTCTCTCTCTCTCTCTCTTTCTCCCTCTCTCTTTCTCTCTCTCTCTTTCTCTCTCTCTCTCTGGTACACGGATATACTGCCTTGTACGAGGCGAGATTTTTTCCAGAGTGAACTTAACCACGCTGGCTTTCGCTTTATACAATTACAAGCGACGCCGACCTCACCACTGAGCCAGAGATTTGCATTTTTTGCACGCCAAAAACACGGACTTCGCCGTCTCTTCCGCCGCCATGCTGACCGGTCATCGTCGCTGCTGCTGACTATCGTCCTGACCGTCACCACCCAGCCATAGCCGCCTAAACAGCCTCGCAGAGCCAATTGCTACATTGCGCCTATCACCACACACACCTGTTCATCGCATCTGTTCTCGATCGGCGAGTGATGTGTTCAGTGACTGTGCAAGTACCAGCACACATAAACTGAGTACAAAACTGCGGCCCTAGCCATAAGTGTATGTGTGTGCGAAATTGTGCTAAATCCCTACATATTCGTACGCGCATTCATCTCCGTGCATACTAATTGCGTGTCATAGTGCATTGTTTATGCGTATTACAGTTGCAACTAGAATCATTCGTGGTAAACCTGTCAATTGTCCAACGTGTGCATGCCCCGCGGCCATCGTGACTTGCGTTGCGTGGTGCGATCTCGCGCGAGTCGGTAATTAGAATTTCGCACGTGGTACTTTAAATTTGCACGAACAGGTGGCGTTATACTAATTACTTCTTATGTACCGACTCTTAGTGACGTATCGCAACTACGAGTCACAGCTCTATTTCGTTCCGTGAGCGAGTTCATTGTGCCATTCTGCGCTAACAATTCGTGCCTGTAATGAGCAGATCATGCAAAAATCCGCGTGCAGCAAGTGCAATGCGCCACTAAATCGCCGCGATATCGCGTTACAGTGCAGCTTCTGCAAGACACTCTACCACAAAGACTGCTGTGCTCTAGAGTGGTATACAGCCCCAAACATCATATTTTGTTGCGCATCGGGCCGATCAGCTGTTTTTACTACACCTTTGCAACCACTACTCCCCCCGCAACCACTACTCTCCCTGCCTCTCTCTAATCCAGGTTCCCTCAAGCGCTCAGCCATCTCCCCTCTCTCGCCATCCAACACGTCGCGTAGCAAACAGCACCGCATTACGACTTTTCTCACGCCAGCTGCTTCAACAAAAATACTAACACCGCGTCGTTTGATTCGGCCACAGTCGTTCACAGCACCCACAAATATGTCCGATCCAGATGCTCCTGCATATTTTCGTACCTTTTTAAACGAATTCCGGAAAGCTAACTCTGAGAACAAGACAGCACTTGAAAACAATGCCGCTGAAATTAAAAATCTTGCGACCCGCGTCAGTGCCCTAGAGAGCAAATTTCAAGAAGTAGACGTTAAGCACACTACCGAACTCAATGTTTTAAGGTCCGAGATCGCCGCCGTTTCTCAGAAATGCACTCTGGAAGACCCGTGCGAAATACGAATTTCTGGTATCCCCGTTATTGCCGATGCCCAACCACCTCAACTAGCCGAAAAAGTACTCTCCGCAATTGGGTTCGCCAACCTCATGTTCCACTCACTCGAGATGCGACCGTGGCCCGGCAAGGCACATCTAGAGCAGCCCGGCAGTTCGGCTAACGATTTAGGCGGCGTTTCCGCGCCTCCTCCCGCTCAAGCCTTCGTAATTAAGTTTACGTCACCAACCATACGAGATGCAGTTCTAAAGAAAGCGAGCAGCTTAAAAAATACAGACGCGCAAACCATCTTCGGAGTCGGCGGCAAAGGCAAAGTCTACATAAGCCCTGTGTGGCCCAAGCCCGTATATATACTTTATAGTAAAGCGCTTACTGCGTCCAAGGCTCTCCGCTACGACCGACCAATCGTGAAAAACTTGGTCGTTTGCATGCGACAAACACGAAACTCACCTCTCATCCCTGTTTATGACGAGGCCGACCTCGCGGCGCTCGAGCCCTTGCCCGAGACCTTAGCCGCGCCCACAACTGCATGACAGTCTCTAGCTCGGTCGGTGCCAGCACGAAATCGCGATTTCTTACGAATTGGCCACATTAATGCTAACAGACTGAACACTCCAGCCCACTTCGCCCTTATAGAGCAGCATTGTTCCGCTCGTGCGTACGACATTCTCGCCGTGACTGAAACCTTTTTGGTAGAAAATGAGCCGGATTCTCACCTAGCGATCGACAAGCTTAACCTCTTTAGAGTGGACCGCGATGGGAAAGCAGGTGGAGGCGTCGGACTATATGTGCATGATAATTACAAAGTAAAAATATTAGCGCAATCTAATCCTATATACGATAATACGCCCGAATTTCTTATATGTGAATTAATAAACACTTCTATAAAAATACTTGTAGCTGTTGTTTATCGGCGCCCCTCTGCAGCATATCCTATGCACTTCTTCAATTGTCTCTCCACCTACCGCCCACATTACACAAACGTTATCGTCACAGGCGACTTTAACATCAACATGGCCGTCCCAAACGCCGCTTCCAACCACCTAAGCGCCCTTATAGAATCGCACTCCCTTTCTCTAGTCCCATCCGAACCCACCCATCACACCAATCGCTCCCACACATGGCTTGACCTATTCGTGGTCAAGGACCTCTCTTCAGTCCAATCACTGACCAAATCTGAGGCTCCTTTTATTGCAGGCCACGACTTCATCGAAATTGACATTTGCTGCACCAAACCTCCAACCTTCACTAAGGTTATACGCACGAGAAACCTAAAAAACATCGACCACGAAACACTAATTTCCTTACTACGTACCAACCTCGCGCACGTCTTCCGCTCACCCCCCTTCGCTTCAAACACATTTCTCGCCACGTCACCCTCTTCCTGCCTCATCCTCGGACCCAATTCACATAACATCAACGAATCCGAGCGGAACCTAACTACCGCTCTCGTTGCAGCTTATGACGCCGTCGCACCACTTCGCTCGATAACAATTTCGTCGAAGCATAAACCATGGATCTCACCTACTATACGAGCTCGAATGAAACAACGCGACCGCGCCGGTTCGTAGTAGGCAACATCCCTCGGCGAGCTCACGTCACCCCTTTTCGGCTCGAGCTAGGTTGGCTTTCGGCACAGCGCCGCCGTGAATACTTCAGCGGCTCGCTCGCCTACTCGGTAATTTCTAACGAAAGACCTGAGTATCTGGCTACGCGTTTCACCCGACTGGACGTTGACCTCTCCCTCCGCCGCTCTGAGAGGAACCCACCGCAAGTACTCCTTTACCCTGCTCCACGTACTGAAGCTTTTAAGCAATCTTTCTGCATTCAAGCATCAGTCTTGCTAAATTCCCTCTCAGTGATTGTCTTTTCATCACACCTATTGGGTTCTTTCAGATCGTCGCTCAAGAATGCTCTCTTAGAGCGTGACGTCATGGACTGGGAAGAGCGTCTCCGCGCCGAAGGCCTGCCTTCCGCCCCCGAGCGACTCCGCACACGCGAACCAATATTATGCGCACGTCGTTAATTCTACATTGCTTAATTCTACACTGTGAATGTACATATAAGTTTAGTAGTCTAAGATAAGATAAGTTAACTAACAAGCCGCTGCGTAAATAAGAGAGCACCGTTATTTATGTACCTCTACCTATCAGCATTTTTATTAATAATTAAGCACTTCGATTGTAACTGTATAATTAACTGTAAAATATAAATCTGTAATTCAGCTAGCACCAGACGGGGTTCTACCCCAAGGTGTCAAATAAAGTCAAATCAATCAATCAATCAATCTCTTTCTCTCTCTCTCTCTCTTTTTCTCTCTCTCTCTCTCTCTTTTTCTCTCTCTCTCTCTCTCTTTTTCTCTCTCTCTCTCTCTCTCTCTCTCTCTCTATTATTTAGTATTTTTGCCAAAATTGACAAATAAATCATATATCTATCTATCTATCTATCTATCTATCTCTCTCTCTTTCTCTATCTCTCCTGTGCATGCACAGCTTAATGATTTATGGCTTCACGGAGTCGATATAATGATGAAGTACGTTTATAATAACCCTATGGCCTAATTGTCTGCCTCATGTTACGGTAAAGCACGATAAAGTAAAAAATCCAGTGGATTTCGGATTAAAAACTCTCAAAAGAGCACAGATTATGCCTTCTCGCTCCCGTGTGAGCAGCAAGACAGAGTAAGAGAGGGTAAAGACAGAGCAGAGAGAACACGACTGCTCCCGCGAAAGCTAGAAGCCAGAAACAACTGAACACATCTCTGTGGACGTGGTTATTACTACGTATGCCGTGGGCACGAAATCACTACTGCGCATGCCTGCGTACACGAAGTAACTACTACGCATGCCCATATGCACAAAGTTATTATTGCACATGCCTGTGCGCACGAAGTCACTACTGCGCACGCCAATGTGTGCTATGTTCAAGAGGGCATAACAGCACCCGTATGCCTCTCTTTATACCTACCTCACTCTATCAATATCCTCATCGTTTCACCCAGCTCATCCACTCACCCCACTCCTCCTATACTTACTGTATATATCCTGTCTTCCTTCCCAAATTCTTCGATTCCTTCTTTCTTTCTCTTTGATAAAGATACATAAATGATGTAACAAAGTGGTGAAATAAAGTTACATCACAAAGTTACGTAACTTTTTTCAATAGGATTGGTAAATATATATATTTACCAATCCTATTGAAAAAAGTTACGTAACTTTGTGATGTAACTTTATTTCACCACTTTGTTACATCATTTATGTATCTTTTTAATTTGTGATGTAACAATTTGGCACTTTTAGTTAAAATGAAAATATCAAAGCTTAGTTAATTAGTCCATCAGTTTGAGTGTTATTATCCAGATGATAGTTCCACATGTATTTCACAATAGTTTTAATTCCCCTGAACTCTCAAACTTCCCCATCAACCACCACACTCCATTCAGCTATATTTTTTTCATTCTCATACGCTCCCGGTTCTTTCTCACCCATTTACTTCATTCAGCAATGCACTATATCGTAGAAAATTAAGAGTTAATTCTGTGTTACGCTCAAAGCGATTACATGCAATCATTCTTTTCCTTAATGATAGGTGTAATTACTTTGGACTAATCAGAATTTGTCTATTTTAGATTCGAAAAAGTCATATTCTATAAATGATTGCAACAACAAAATGTAATAACACTTTTTTACATAAATTGCTTTTGATAATTACAACTGTGAATGCTTGTGTGTACGAAGTCATTACTGTGCATACTAAAGTGCATATAGGCAATACGCATGTTTCTTAGTCGTAGAAGCTACAGTGCATGTCTGTGAACACGTAGACACTACTGCGCATGCTTGCGTAAATTAAATCACCACTGCGCATGTCTGCGTGAACGGAGTCACTACTGCGTATGCCTATATGCTCGTAGTCACAGGGAGAATGGAGATACTATTGCGCAAGCTTATGTGAATTAAGTCACTATTGTGCACACCTGCGCGCACACAGTAATTACTGCGCGTACTTAAGTGCACATTAAAACAACTATGCATGAGTATGTGCATGTGGATACAACATTGCCCCCTTTCTCATACTCAATCTATTTCATCCTACTCAATAACTATGCCAGAGTACATGACATTCTATACGCGCTCTTTCTCTTTCCCTTTTACCCCGTCCATGACCACCACCACCCCCTTCCCCCCTCTCTCTCTCCTCATTCCACCCACTTCATCCATTCACCCTATTTCTTCTATACTTACGGTATTTCCTGTCTTCCTTTCAAAATCCTTCCATTCTCTCTTTCATTCTCTTCGAATAAATATATATAGATATATACCATACGTGTATTTAACAATAATTTTTATTCCCACGCCCCTCCACTTCCCAGTCACCCACCACACTCCATCCAGCTATATTTTCTTCATTCTCTTATGCTCCCGGTTCTACTTAACCCTTTCATTTCATTCCTCTATTCACTACATCGTAGAAAATGAAGAGTTATTTTGCGTCTTAAGTTTAGCGATTACAATCATTCTGTTATTTAAATTTATTTTTATACTTTTTAAAAATACAAATTTACATTATTATTTCGTGAAAATTTTAAATTTCTAAATTTGTACGAATTTGTCAAATTGAGATGTTCAATGAAAAAAAATCGAAACCATTAGGTACGTCTGACAGAATGTCGAAAAATATTCGATACGTATTTTTTCATTTTTGCAATTGGACAATTATTTACCAAGTTACAACAGGTTTAAAAGTCGTCTGATGTCACGATATTATATGAAAAATATAATATCGTGACGTCACACGACCTTTGAACCTCATGTATCTTGGTAAATAATCCTTCAATTTGCAAAAATGAAAAAGGACCTAATGGATCTGAAAATTTTTTTTCATGCAATATCCGAATTCAATACATTAACACTGAGAAAACTGTATCGTAAAATTCATATCGTACAGGTAAGATATCATAAATTTTACAATATTAATCGTAAAGCGACTAATGCGAAGATTTTGCGATCTCATATCGTAAAAATATGCGCGTGAGATGTGCTCAGAAGCCACACTGGCCCATCTTACGAAGAGAGTACATCTATGTATACCTGCATGTGCATAATACACAGAACAACGCACGCGTTATTGTTTTTTCCGCATGCCCGCGACATTTCTTATCAAAGCGAAGTGTAAATAATACGTGAATACAATTACAATAATCTTTATAATAACTATAGATCGTAAACACTAGAAATTTAGAGAGGTATAGATTATAATCTCAAATTAACTGAACTTCGCTAACGTTTGTTTTTACGATATCATACTGTGATATGATGTTGCGTGAGTTTCGATGTATATTACGTGAGTTACAATATAGTTTTCTCAGTGTAGATTTAGAATGTACGCATCTAATAGCAACTTTAAAATTTTAAGGTGACATTAGAAATTTTTTAAAATATTTATCATTTGTAATAAACCTCATGAAAAAATATTTAGAAAGCATTCCTGATAAATTTGTTTCAATAAGTATCACTTCAGATATGTAAACTAAACATTAAAGTCCGTAATTTTCTGTTTTGATTTTTGGGCTATGACACTTTTCATATATTATTTTAGATACTTCAAAATTTCCTTATTGGTTCCTAGGAGTCTAATCAGATTAGCACAACATAACAAATATAACAACTAATTTTCCTCGTACGAAGTAATTGAATAACATTAACCGTTATCATACGCGAGAAGACGAGGAGAACTTTTAGCAGCATATTAACAAAACAAATATTCCCATCAAAATTTGGCTATGATATATATGTGTTTGTTCACGTTATCGCATAATTATTGCTCAAGTCATACTGATAAATTTTGGACTAAAAATACGTGGATTTCATCTGACAATATCACAGTTCACTTTAACGAAAAGTACAACTAGCAAAGCTTCACAATGTTCTCCCGTTACTTCTTAACCCTTTGCATCATTGCACTGTTCTCCGTCGCCATTCACGTCAGTGCTGACGAAGAACAAAATGTTGAAGAACGCGCTAACCCGGTAAGAAATTACTATTATACATAAACAAAATTTTACTTTTTTCTTTATGTTTATAATAGAGTTATGAGTCTTTCTTGATCTTTTTAGTTCATTATAAAATCCTGAGTTTATTTTATTGTTATTACAAAACGGTGTTTAAGGTAGTCCAGGCATCAAACTCGTCAAATCCGCGACTTTCGAAAAAAATAAACTGTTTTGTTAGCAAGCCTTGCGTTATTAAAATTTTAGCAAAAATAAACCCTTAATCGAATAATTATATTCTAAAGAACCGACAATCACATTCAATACGTAATTGCATATTTAAATGCCTGACAACCACATTTTGTTATTGTATACATAGAAAGTAGAAAGAATAACGATTATTTTGATAGTGAATTGAACTTTTTATCTTTTCTACAAATACATACATTTTTTAATTGAATGACGTAAAATGAGATTTCTTTATCGTTAATGTGCTAAAAATGCAAACTTTGGAATTGAATATTTTTTAAAATGCCTTGCAAGCTGTGCTGAAATTTTGGAAGTATATCCAGATATATTTATTCTCCAATATACGTGAAAATCATATACTAATCCGAAAAACAAAAATAACGCTAGGACTACCTTAAAGTGTTATTTTGAATGATAATTACACTCTATGTTACTTGAAATGCGTTAGAAAGAGTATTTGGTTAGTAATAAATATGTGTAAAAATTGTTTTAAGCGGTATCCATCGTTATCCAGATCATCGAAAAACTATTCATTGGTGCCGCTAAAAGCTGCCTCGGTGAAGCTGCTAACCAGTGCAAGGATCAGTGGAGGCACCCCACTCAGGCTCTTCAGTGCGCGGTACGTATCCTATAACTCTTTTTTCGGACTCATATTTTTACGATTCTCCTGTTATATTTTTCCTATTTCCGCATTACAGAAAAACTTCTTGGGATCCAACAACGGACGTTGCGCTGTCGGCAAATAAGTTCTGTTAACTATTTGACACCATTGTATAATAAAGATGCCCTGGCTCTCCGATCATGAAATATGATATGTACATTTTTTTATGTCATTATATACTTCAAATTACAACTAGCATTAAAATTATTTATTTAACTATTTTAATAAAATATTTCTTTTAAAACTAACAAATGTTTTATTTCAATGGCTTTACCTTGAATCTACCTAATGCTATCAATCGACATCCTTTATTTTGCAAATAGGAAAACCCATTGTCAATACTTCATTGATTCGTTGAGTCGTTTTTCTCAGCACTGCATTTTTGGCCTTAAAAATGCTCCTTGCGCACATACGCGAGGTGAAAAAATTTGAAACTTCAAAGAATTATTGTTTTTTACATTATAAACATATTGTCAGAGCAATGTTTCATATAACCCTTGTATACACATTTTCCCCACGTTCTTATGAAATATAATTAGGTATTACTTATTGATTTACTTAGTGCTGAGAAATGCGAGTTTAAATATTGCAAATTGCATATAAGTCAACACATTTAAAATTTTAAAAATATTCATAAAAATTATAGGATGCTTTAAAACGCAATTTGGTGCTTTCTGACGTATAAAATGAGCTTCAAGGAACACTTTTTTGAAGAAGAAAGAAGTTGATTTTTGTCCCCTTGAAGTGTATTCTAGTCTTCTAGAAGTCTCAAAACACGTTTCTAACATGTTTTTAGTAAACCTTTTATTTTACTATACAACGCGTCTCCAGACCAATCGTCCGCGATAAAAGCCTATAGGCTTTTCCTTGCCCTGTAGTCTCCCATTATGATGCGACCCCGGACGACTTAAAAGATCGCTGTGCACGCGGCTCACGCAGCTCGACTATAGTCGTATACGGCGAAACGTTTATCCGCAGAGGTTCTCTGTCAGTTAATTTTCGAATAATCATCAAATGGCAATATTGATAATGTACACCCTTCAATTTACAATATAAAGCATTAACATATTAGTAAAAAATATTAAAGGTATTAAAATGCGCTAGAAACCAAAGTACGGCATTAACATTGGCATATACTGCACCACGATATAGGTATACCGATAATATAGGAGCACAGCTTTTAATAGCTATATCTTTAAAAAAAGTACCGCTTGGTATATCCAGCTTTTTATATATTAGTTCTATGCTTATTCTACATTACATAGTAGTTTTTCAGAACAATTAAAAGAAAACTTGATTTAGAATAAATTATAAAGTTCGTTTTGTGAGAACTTAAGATAGGATTCCCATGTTAAAAATTGAATCTTTGAAGCTAAATTTCTCAATTTTTGATACCGCAAGGGGGGTAAAAATTTCAACCACGTACACCCAACGGTAAAACCATTTCTCCAAATGTGCCCCTAAATAACAACTTTTTCATAGGCGTAAGAATGTCAAGTCACTAATATGTCAACAAAATGATGACTTCAGGCGCGATTTTGTTTCTTACGCCTATGACAAAGTTGTTATTTAGGGGCACATTTGGAAAAATGGTTTTCCGTTGTGTGTACAACACACCTAAATTGACATATGATAAAAGTTTCAAGAAATTTAAAAAAAAATCAATTACCCGGTAAAAGTCTTTAGCACTTCGAAGGCTGGAGTTCCAAAGACATGAACCGCGAGCCCTGAATTTCCACTTCACACGCATTCGCATACTCACACAAATACGCTCCCCCACCCAAGCGCCACGCGGGCTCATCTAGACTCTCCATCTAGGGAAGTTGATCCTTTTTTTTTAAAGAGTTTTTATTTGAAAGTATTATACATTAGATACAAAGTTTACAAAAGGCGCAAATTTAACCACTAAAAAAAACCCATAAATAACAGATATTACAAATACATGGTCCGTTTTGAGACAGCTCGCAATTAGACTATATTAAATTATAATATTACAATATATAGTAGAAATTGATGGACTAAGATTAATTCGTCGTTTATTGCTTTCAGTATAATAATTATATAACAGGAAAAACTTTACATATAGAAAAAATAACTTGTGTTTTGATCTCTTCCCTGCATGTCGCCGCACAATACTTATTAACTGCCACGTGGAGGGGACACCCGATAACTCATCATTCTTCTCTCCTACAGTCCCGTTTTTGACAAGTTATCGGGAGTTCACTGTAATTATTTAAATAAATTAACTGTTAAAAAGAGATATATAATAGTTTAAACTGAAATATTATACTGATGAATGTTACATTCATACACACAATTATGGTCGAGAAAGCTATATGAATCAATGAAGTTTCAATGAAGACAATGGGTTTTCCTATTTGCAAAAGAAAGGATTTCGATTGGCAGTATTAGGTAGATTCAAAGTAAAGCCATTGAAATAAAACATTTGTTAGTGTTAAAAGAAATATTTTATTAAAATATGTAACTTGAAGTATGTAATGACATAAAAAATGTACGTATCATATTTCATGATTGGAGAGCCAGGGAATCTTTATTATACAATGTTATTAATTAGTTGATAGAATTTATTTGCTGAGAGCGCAACGTCCCTTGTTGGCTTCCAAGAAGTTTTTCTGTAATGCGAAAATAGGAAAATTATAACAGGAGAATCGTAAAAATGTGAGTCCGAAAAAAGAGTTATAGGATACTTACCGCGCACTGGAGAGCCTGAGTGGGGTGCTTCCACTGATCCTTGCACAGGTTAGCAGCTTCACCGAGGCAGCTTTTAGAGGCACCAATGAATAGTTTTACGATGATCTGGATAACGATGGATACCGCCTAAAACAATTTTTACATATATTTATTACTAACCAAACACTCTTTCTAACGTATTTCAAGTAACATAGAGTGTAATTATCATTCAAAATAACACTTTAAGGTAGTCCTAGCGTTATTTTTGTTTTTCGGATTAGTATATGATTTTCACGTATATTGGAGAATAAATATATCTGGATATACTTCCAAAATTTCAGCACAGCTTGCAAGGCATTTTAAAAAATATTCAATTCCAAAGCTTGTATTTTTATATTATATAAAGAAATCTCATTTTTCGTCATTCAATTGAAAAATGTACGTATTTGTAGAAAAGATAAATAGTGCAATTCACTACCAAAGGAGTTGTTATTCTTTCTTCTTTTATTTTTTTTTCTTCCTTTTTAGTTTTATGTACCAACCCGTACGGACATAATATGTCTTTTGTCGGGACACTCCTACCACCAATGTGTAGGAGTGTTTGATCCTACATCCAACCTATATGTGTATCCCACTAAATTCCCGCATTCTCCCAGGGACTTGCACTGTGACGTGGGGAAAACTTGACTGATCAAGAAAACCCACACCAGGAACCAGCCGACAGGAAAGTCAAACTTAGTCACCTTTTACTTCTACGTAAACCGCCTAAATTTTGATTCCCCATCTGAAGAATAATCATTGATGAGACGGGGTTCCCGAGTACTAACCGGGCCCAGCGCAGCTTAACTTGGATGATCGATCAGTCGTGCACCCACGGATACCTCCAATGATGCCGCTCTTTCTAGTTTCTATATAAAATAAAAAAGTGAAGTCGCGAAGCATTTAAGTATGCAGTTACTTATTGAGTGTGATTTTCAATACTTCAAAATATAATTAGCCTATCTAAATGGATAATTGTATTTTTAAGGGTTTATTTATACAAAAGATTTCATAACGCAAGGCTCGCTAACGAAAAGTTTTTTTTTTTCGATAGTCGCGGCTTTGGCGAGTTCGATGCTAGGACTACATTAAACACCACTTTGTAATAACAATAAAATAAACTCAGGATTTTATAATGAACTAAAAAAATCAAGAAATACTCATAGCTCTATTATAAATATGAAGAAAAAAGTAAAATTTTGTTTATGTGTAAACGTAATTTCTTACCGGGTTGGCGCGTTCTTGAACATTTTATTCCGCGTCATCACGGACGTGAATGGCGACGGAGAAAAGTGCAATGACGCAAAGGGTTAAGAAGTACCGGAAGAACATTGTGAATCTTTGGTAGTTGTACTTTTCGTTAAAGTAAACTGTGATATTGTTAGGTGAAATCCGCGCATTTATAGTCCAAAAATTTAACAGTATGACTTGAGCAATAATGATGCGGTAACGTTAACAAGCATATAGAAATTCTAGCCAAATTTGGACTGAAATATTTGTTTTGTTAATATACTGAGAGGAAGGATTATTTGCGGCAAAGAATATTTCTTAATTGTTAAGTTTTGTAGATTTAAATTCGGTCAAATGAATATTTCTTTATTGCCTGACTTTAAGGTTAACTGAATTTTTTATATTTCTAAGACGTTTATATGACCGTTATATGTTAGTATAAGTTTTCGTCTGCCACAGTTATGTCTAAGTATGGAATTTTTTTATATTTTAATGCTTAAAAAGCATCATCATATGCTAGAGAATCATCAAATAACTTTTCGTACTCGGCATGTTTATTTTACTTGTGCAGACTTTTCTCAAGTTAAAGTTCTTTACTATTAAGCATTCAACATTATCGGCAAGTATGTGAGAATTCGATTCCCCAAGTGCACGATTCATTTGCCACAAGGAATTCTTTCTATCAGTATACGCTGCCAAAAGTTCGCTTCATCTTCTTGCGTATGATAACGGTTAATTTTATTCAATTGAATTGTACGAGGAAAATTAGTTATGTATTTGTCATGTGCTGATCACATTAGATTTATAAGTGCAAATAAGGAAATTTTCAAGAATCCAAATCATAGAAGAGATATTTCATGTGAAGTGTCCAAAACTCAAAACATAAAATTAGCGACTTTTACATTTAATCTAAATATTTTAAATGATTGTTAAAAAAAATTATTCGGAATGCTTGCTTAATATTTTTTCATGGGCTTTACAATGATGAGTTTCTTAAACATTTTATTTTGTACCCAGGGTATTAATAAATCGATACACTATGAATATGAACTAATATGAACTAACAATGTTACATATATTACCTAATATTAAAGTAGGTGCAGGTAATGTGGCCAGCTTAAGGAACTTTCGATTCCCAGAATATATATATATATATATATATATATATATGGAACTTTCGATTCCCAGAAGATATATATATATATATATATATATATATATATATATATATATATCATTAGTGTTATTTATTAGTTTTGCAAAGGCAAATTCATATAACGTTTTATAAATAAAAATAATGTTTAGAATAATTTCATATAATTGCATTCTGTGAAGGGAAAATTACATTTTGCTTAACATTGCCGAAATAAATCATATGAAACATTTTTTACAAAAAGCTTTTTCTACTTAATTTTGTTAAAAATATCGACATATTACTTAACATTATGGGTAATTCATTCACTATAGTTATGCAAAGTTTTGTGAATCTTTGACAATATTAGTAAAGTTAGTTAAAGTTTGATAAAGTTTATATTTTCACTAAGGGAACTTGGTATAAAAATTTTTATATATTTTTTTTACCCAATATATATATATATATATATATATATATATATATATATATATATATATATATATATATATATATATATATATATATATATATATATATATATATATATATATATATATCTTCTGGGAATCGAAAGTTCCTTAAGCTGGCCACATTACCATATATATATTGGGGTTTGGGGCTTCGGAAACTATTGAGACATGTTATTTCAACATTTAACTCTAATACCTCATGAGTATTATTGCAAACAAATTTACTCTTAATTTTAATTAAAGAAGTTCTAAGTAATTAAAAAGTGTCCACTTTACCAACAGTGTTGGTAAAGTGGCCATCTATTAGTTCTTATGGTAAAGTCGTATACTAAGTGATTTAAAAAATGAAGACTAGCCTAGCAGACTTCATTTATGCATTATTTAACTACATGGTGCCGTAGCGCACGCCTTGCTGTCGATATTTTGGGATTAGTAGGCCTAGGAATTTTGAAGAAGCAACCGCCGCTTTTATTGACGTCGATTGCCTTTTGCCCTGCAATGCATTCGTATGGATACTTTACCAACCGATAAACGTCAACGAAAGTTTCAATTTTCGCATTGAAAATAAACTCTGCGACAAAAAGTGGCATATGCATCTTAAAGTACTTAAAAAAGCTACATCTTTATGTACCGTATGATTTTTTTCTCGCTCATATCACGCTGACAAAGGTGATTTCTTTACATGCATGCACTGTTAAGAAATCAGAATTTTGATGCTTTCGCGGGTAATCATTAAACTATCTTATAATTAGAGGGCACTAGCAGCAGGGTTACTGCGTTGCTCAACATCTATTGTCACAATCCGGTATACAGTATACGGATATATACTGTAGAAGTTACAATGCCCTAGAATAACGTATATAGCGAGATCTCGTATATGTGGTCACATTACCTGCATGTCCACATTACGTACACCCACCTTATTACAATTGATTCGTATGTAAGATGTGAAGAGTTGCATTTGAATGGGGATATATGTTTTGTAAATACGCTGCCAAAAGTTGGCGTTGTCTTCTTGCGTATGATAACGGTTAATTTTATTCAAGTTATTCGTACGAGGAAAATTGGTTGTTATATTTGTTATATTGTGCTAATCCGATTAGATTCATAAGTGTAAATAAGGAAATTCTCAAGTATCTAACATAATACATGAAGTATCATAGCCCAAAAATCAAAACATCCAATTAGCGTCTTTGGTGTTTAATTCTGATATCTGAAGTGAAACCTATAGCAAAAACCAGTATCAATTCATCGGCACTTAGCTTCCTCACACTGTATAAATTGTTCCAATATAAAATTAATTATTCTATTTGATAATGTGGTGAAAAAGAAATAACAAGTCTATTGCTTTTTAATATGTCGAGACATATGTATATATTTAAATTTTGTAATTTGTGAATTCAAATTTTAACTCAATTAAATATTATTCATTACAAATTGAATTGGAAAAGAAAGCATACAAAATATTTCAATTAATATAAAATGCTCTACAGTCTTCTCTTATATTGAAACTATTAAATACATTTTTGTGTATAAATTATTGGAGTAAACGAATATTTTTGTGATAAAAGCAGGGGTTTTTAAAAAATGTTCTTTACGCACAACTATTAGACAAAATCTATTTGAAATAATTCAAGAACATTTTTAACTATGACTTAATGAAAGCTAATATTTTAGATTATATTTAAACTCAATTTATATTCTGAAATAACTAAAACATTTTTTGAATCTATGCAAAATCTAATCATAGATTATGAAAAAAAATTTTAATTATGGAATAAAATTAAACAGTTTTTCATATCAAGTTACATTTTTTACAATTGTCAATAATTAATTTTATAATTGTTGATTAAATTTTATTTATGAATATAATGTATACTACTTTTACAAATAAAAGTTTTTCGTATTTTTGTAACTTTGTTCGATTTTATGAACAACGGATTTATTCATTAATTACAAAAATATTATAAAAGTGTAAAATCGGTATAAAACAAAAACGAATCGATGATTCTTAATTTTTTTCTATTTCAAACTTTATCAAAAAATAAGAAAGAGCTTTGAGTGGCCTAAAAGTACCGCATAATACTCAAGAAGAAAGCAATTAATTTTATTTTTTTTAAAACATGAATATCTTGAAAATGAAAAAACGTTATAAATTAAAAACGAATCAATAAATCTTAAAAATTCTTCTTGATTTCAAATCTTTATCAAAAAACGGAAAAATGAGCTTTGTTTGGTCAAACATTACCGCGTACGCAATAAATCTAAAATCAAAAATATTTGGAAGAGATATTACCATAAAAAATGAAAAATCATTATAAGACAAAGACGATTCGATGATAAAAATAAGCGTTCATTGGTTAAAAATTACCGTGTAATACTCGAGAAAGAAGCAATCACAAATGTTTTGAAAAAAAATTTAACCTCGAATATCTTGAAAAATAAAAGTCCTCATGATCTGCGCAGAGAACTTAGCCGAGACGTAGTTAAAAGTAACCTTTATGAAAAATTTCAAATGGAATAATGCTGCTTTACTCAAGTTACCGTTTGCCATAGAAAATCGATTTTTATTACAAAATGATTTTTTTCTCATGTATAGAAAAATAAAAGGACTCAATAATTTTATAGAATAATCTTCTTCATTGTCCCAATTACCTCAAGTTTTTTTTAAAGAATTTTCCATCATATATTTTATAGAAATAACCGTTCAAACAAGAAATGACGTTTCCGTGTATAATAAAAAAGAGGAAACAACTTATCCAAAATTTCGGATGATAAAAGATAGGTAATTTTATGCTCTTTCAAATGCATTTTCACTGGGTCGATTATATTATTTATAATGTACGAAAAAACACGAAAACTAAATCCAAAAAGTCGAAAAACCTCTAAAAAAAACAACAACTAACCCGAGAAACTAGAAACATTATTATTATGCCCCGTTCCTTTAAAGAAAACAAACAAAATGACCCCTTGAACATAAAACTTTACCGTGGATTATTTGCATACATGCATACATACATACGTACACACACACACACACACACATCCATACGGACATTTTCTAAAATTAGTGTATTTCGATTCCTTATATCTCGAAATATGTTTGTAACAAGTTTTTATATATATTTCGATGTAAAGTTATCACTGTTCGATTCTCTGTAGGTATATAGTAACTTCTCAGCGTGTGTTTTGCAACGTGAAAAATCGATTAATTATAACACACGAAGCCTCGTACAGTTCTTCACTTTTTGCTGGATTATTATTAGACAGTCTGTTTGACTATCGGTTATTTAAGTATATTTTCGAGCTCTTCTTAATGTC
The DNA here is from genome assembly GCA_949152435.1 of Gastracanthus pulcherrimus. NCBI lineage: Eukaryota > Metazoa > Arthropoda > Insecta > Hymenoptera > Pteromalidae > Gastracanthus > Gastracanthus pulcherrimus. Next base: position 37,822,411 of record OX424573.1, read on the forward strand.
CATTGTATGTTTTTCTTCTGCAGACGGCGAGAAAAACCGCGGTTGCGTTTCTATCTCTTGATTTTATGAGTGAATGACTTTTTGCTTCTTATTGTCAGACCGTTCAACTGCATTGATTCGCAAGATTCATCACTGACAGTAATATTTATGAGCGTTTCTACATTAATTAAACATTTCTACATTTTTCTTAATTTGTCTATCATCGATATCAAATTAAGAATCTAATGCCTTTTAAAGTTATAACTTTAAAAGGCATTAGATTCTTAATTTGATATCGATGATAGACATAGATTCAAACGCCATTATAAGAATCTTTTGCGCTATATTATTAAAGTCTCAACATTATATTTGAATGACTTTCTTATCACACTATATACTACATGAAAATTCAATCTTTCCAGTAATACTTTAATTTATCTTATTTACATTTATGTTAAAAAATGATTACATACCTATGATGGTTTTTATACCTTGTTACATCTTAATATGATTTTTTTTTATGTTTTGTATAACAAGTGTTCGTGATTAGTTAATATGTTTACCTATATGTTTTGTGGTTATAGTAAGAAAATAGTATAGGAATTACAATAAATTAAGAGTAAAAATAAATACTTCAAAGCACTCTACCATATCGTCACTAAATCATTGAAAATCAAGGAAAAAGAATTGACATTATGCGTGTCGTGGTCATTGCCGTTTTTTCTTTAGACCGATCAAATTTACGTCATATTTCACCAATTCTTAGAATAGACAAAACCTCAATCAGGCTTTACAGTTGGCGAAACCCGCACCTAATAGCCTTTAACATCAGCTCCTTACATAAGTTCAATTTCGCGTTTATTTTAAAAGTAGGTGTCTCGGTGTTTAAACGCAAAGTCGAATATTTTATCCATTTAAGTGCTCCTAAAGAACTCATTAAATTTAATTAAATTTGCTCGGGCAAATCAACTGAATTTCTGTTACAAATAATTTTTAATACATTTCGCGTTGTAATAGATTTATCACCAAAAACTAATTTAAAATAAAAAGTTTTATTTATATTTTTTTGTAAAGGACTCTCAAGTCCATTTATTTGATAAAATAAAATAAAGTAAAATAAAATTAAATTAAACGTTATTTGTGAAGCAAAATTTTTGTTGCATGATTAAATTACCCCAAGAGACATTCACCAATCTTAAGCCCATCATAAAGCTTCGAAACTCCCTGATTCAAATCAAATTGCAGTCAGCGGTTTGGTGCGAATACGGAATCAAATTTCGGTACGTCAGATTTTCTGTCGGCACGAAAATTTTTCGATTAGTCAAAACCGTTCGTCGCTCACAAAGGCAATAAAAGCCGCCATTGTCTCGTCTGCCCCTGTAGATCGGCACATAATATACGCGCTCAGTGTACAGTCAATGATGAATAAAAGTCACCGCCTGGTTTAGGAAAGTGAGTTCGATTGTCGGCGTGGAATAAAAGGATTTCCGGTCGCGCGTGCCGAGCTGCGCATACACACGAACGCATACTGGTAAATGTGCACGAATCGATGAATAGAGCCGATAACAAGCGCCGAACGATCCAAGTGCCGCGTCGCTTTTGGCTTTGCGCGGCACAGCTATATCGCGTGGCAATGTTATTTTTGGCAAAATGTCTTGCCTCCGAAAAAAAGGATGAGAAGTGAGAAATCGTGTTTTGAAATATTTATTTTCTTCAAAGGGTAGATATCAGATTGAATTATGAAAATTTTCTTTTATAAATTATTAACTTTTAGATTAACATTTATTATGATAATCAAACTGTCCTATTTTCTATTTTATTTTATTTTATTTTATATTTATTGTATGTTAAAACCATAGATATATAAATTATACCTTGATAATAAACAATAAACTTTTCATTTATATCATGTTATATTTTAGAAGATGCATTATAATACACAGAAATTCATAATATACTTGTCATGTAGTAAATTGAAAATTTAAAAAGTCATCGTTTGAAATGCAAATGAAAACGGAATAGAAATAAATCACAGAACAATCCGTATGATTTATTGTCATTTTTGAGTGACTTTAATAAGACTTAAGAAGCTCACATACAAATATACTTTTCAAAATTCTTTATTTTACTAGACCTCTCTGACCCAAGTTTGTTATCTAATACTCACCTTAAATCAATAAATAAAACTTAAAATTTAACATTGTGCACTAATGGGAAAAAGAATAACCTAAAGTTAAGGATTAATGTATTTTGGATTTCTCTATCGTAGTATGTATAGTTTATGAGACAATTTAAGTGTAATTGTAAATAAAGTATTAACTAAATATAAAGTATTAACTATATTAGGTCTGCATTTAGTATCAAAAAGTCGAAAGAAATTTTATACTACATATTTTTTTATGTCTATAGTTTCATGAACATTATGAGATCCGCTGAATGTCAAAACTCTTAGTTCTAATAAAGTTATAGCCAGTTATGTGACACAATTTACATTGGATAGCATTGCAAATTGAAACTTTAAACGCGTTTTTCTCGAAACCTACTTTTCTAACTTTTAAATGTTCTTTGCGCAACCCATGACTATGGACATTTTTTAAACTTCCAGAAAATATCGGTTAAAGTATTTTAAAAATAAGTTAATATTTTGTTTTGGGATATTTTGATGTTAAATGTTTGAATCCTCAATTGTAAGTATTGAAACATATAGTTTTTTTATATTTTTAAAGTGTAAAGAATGTTTTATTTATTTCAGACCATAAATTCAATTTAAACAGCTTCTCCTCCTCCTTAACTGTTATAAGATATTACAGTGTCTCAACTTTTAGGAACTGCGTATCCGACTGAATATCCAGTATAGTTGAAAACTCGTTAAGAATCCTTTCTCTCAGTGTACAAGTAATAATTAACGTTGGTAAACAGAAATTTCGTTATTCATTTTCGATTATATTATCTATTACTAAAAGTAGCATAATTAATTCGCTAGACTCAAATTACAAATAATTTACTGGAGAAGAAACTGCATAATTAAAAATTATATTGAACATTTAATAATAATTGAGGGATTCTGCAATATGTATACGATACACACGTGCACGTCTCGCCTTATAACAACTACATATTTCTGATGCAGTGCGCTGGAGTGCTACATCAACGTTGGCACGTGCTGAAGCGTTTGCGTGTTGTCTGTCGACGCGATTCTTGCACGATATCGGATTCTCCGTATCAGGAGTTAAGAATATAAAGTTTGACGGGATATAGAGAAGCGGAGAAGTATAAGAGACAGAAGTAGATAACGATAACTAGACCGTTGCATGTATGAAGATATTAGAGGAAAAAAGAACTCCAGAGCAAAAAAGTAATATTACTTTAAATTCTGTGGATTGTAAATGTTTACAGAAAAGGAATGCTTACGAAAAATGTAACATACATATTGTTTTTGAGTATTATGATAAATACGTATGTAAATTAAATATATATGTTGTTTTGATTGTTTAATAATTATAGGTCAGGTTAAAATAAGATTTTAGATTATTTTCTTAAAAAGTGATTCTGAGAGTGATTTTTTATTGGATAAAAAGATAGAATTTTGATGCAATTTGTTCTAGTGAACAATCACTAGGTATTTCACGACTAAGATACACTCGAGTTTCTTAGTAATAATTAATTTTAAACATTTTTATCTTAGAATAGAAATTACCTGAACCACTCTTAACGAGGTTGGTGACTAAATTGAAATATGGAATAATTCTTTGATATTGCAGTATACCATTATTTTACTTATAAGCTAAAATGTTAAAATTTTAGGAGTCTTTACCGCATTTGTTTATAAGATAATAACGATCAAAGTTTATGTATTTTGCACAGAAATAGTAGGAAATCACAAAAATTAATGCTTTTCCATCAACTTTTTAATATTTACAAGAGGAATATGTTTACAAAAAACAATGCATATTAAAGAAAACTGGACGGGAAAAATAAACTTTAAATTTCGCGTTGAATTTTTTTGGAATTCTGTGCGTGTGTAGTATGGTTATGTCAAATATGAAATTTGGACATTTCCATATCCAAACGACAGAATAGCCCTCATTTCATGTTTGACCAAACCTAACCATATGCAATCGCACTACATATTCACGGAATTCCAAAGAAATCCGACGCAAAATTCAAAATTATTTTTTCGTCCAGTGTACATGTATTTTTCATATGATTTACTATTTAGGAGATCTTACCATATTACTTTCAAAGATATAAGTGAAAACGTAAAAATCAATCTAGTACTCTAAGTGCTACAAGGCCTGGAATAGACACGAATGGCGGCGCCTGCGGAATCGAAATACGCGTTAACGCCCGCCGATGCGTCCATAGCAAAAACACGTTTAGAAAATTTTCTATTAAAAATCATGATCTAAAATTTTGAATACACCTTCTATAGACCTTTTATAATGTATCTATATATAACTAAATATTTTAGTTTTACGAACATTTCAAACAAACTTTTATCGATGGAAGGAAGAAATACGCGGTTTAAAAATAATATTTTTTCGCATATTACTCAATGTTAATTATTAATTTATTTAAACTATTATAACTTCGTTAATTTTTTGAATTGTGACGTCTACCTTGTCTTAAAATATTCCTCTAATTACAAACTTTAAAGTTTGTAATTTTTTTATTATTATTTCTTTTATTTGAAAAATCAATAAAAGAAATCGATTTTTTGTAAGAAATCGGTAAAGCTTCATCCTATTTAAGAGAGTATATCTCAGAAAATGTCAATTTATCTTGTACACCTTGAATGTGATTTACGATATTATGATACATCAGTTTATACAATATATTATAGAAACTTGAGTACTTAAAAGACTAAAATCATGGAATAGTAGATAGAAGAGAACGAAGAAAGAGATATGATAAACAGAAAATTATAGATCCGGAGCAATGAGAGAAATTGGCACGAGGTTATCAACAAATAAACTATAAGGAAAATAGAGAATAGGAAGTTGAGTAAGACCTAGAAAATTAAAAGAAAAGCCGTCGATAATCGTGAACAATGAAATGAATAGATAGGAAGTACTTTAGGAGAAAGAAGTAAAAAAATCACAATAACGAGGAAATCATCAAAGAACCCCGGTTTCAAAGTTCCCCTAAAGTCTTAAATAATTGAGAGAGATAGACGAGCTTGGTGATAAATTAGCTGTTATATGAGTCATTATAAGCGTTTTACTTCATTCACAAAAAAGACCCGTGATTAACCATTGATTGTAACAGTCTGTCGACAATCGCATACGACGAAATTATGTAATTGGAATAAAAAAGTGTGGTGCAAAAATAGACGAAATATATAACAAAATTTAGTGTGGTTATAATAGGAAGAGTTTTTCTATTTGACCTTAATATTGGTTTTTAGGTCGTTTAGACGTAAAAATTACATAAAAACGATATTGATACATTGTTTGGTGAATATCACAAAGAATATGTACATAATTGCTTTATATATAGTTTTGTAAATTGTATAACGCTATTATGACTATTTTATAAACTACTTTATTGTTTATTTTATAGAATAATTTCTTTATAAATTAAATTTTTATAAAAATAATCGGGGTTCAACTAAATATTTTTGAAATTGACAATATTTACACTTATGGCGTCACGATTTTTTTGGAACAATTTTTTTTCATGTAGTTATGAACTATTATTAAGTATATATCATTAGTTTTATCACACGACCTTTATAGACACTAATATAATTTTTTGTTTTATGCCCCAAAACTATCGAAAGACCCTTCTTAAGTAAAACCATTTACATTAGATAACATACAAAATTGAAACTTTAAACGTGTTTTTCTCGCAACTAAATTTACTAACTTTAAAAAGTGGCTTGCGCATGAGATTTTTATGTATCTTTTTGAACCTTTCAGAAAATATACCTTAGTATATGTAGAACATAAACTGTTGATTGCATTTAAATTTTTTTCTTGTTTCACTGTATCCATCAATCATTATTGAAAAACGTGATTATTTAAGTATTTTCATAAGTCAAATAGAAATTAAAATATTTTAAGGAATTTTCGAAATTCTGACAACAATTTCTTTAGTTGGTCAAACAAGGAAGTGACTCATGTTTTTCAGAGCTTTTTCCCAAAACGCTATGCGCAAGTAATATTTTGAAAACGGGTCATTTTCGTTAAAAAAATCGAATTTTATTAATAACTCTGAAATTAAGCGATGTCTTGAGTTAAAAATTAACATAGAATCTATTAATATCATCCTACATAATCCTTTAAGATCTTAGCTCATAAGACTGAGCAATAAAAGAAGTTTGCCTCCTCACCATTGTCCTACCTTAAATATGAGAGTCCGACTATCACTACCCAGAAAAACGAATTACAAAATATAAGATTTGGTAAACGGATAGATTTGGTGTATAAAAGAAAGTTCAATATTTTCATCTCCGTGAGAAAGCAGCTGTAGCACAATATCTGCAATAAGGAAATAATCACCGCGCAGAGAAGAAGAAACTCTCACTCTCGCTCGCGCGCACGCGGATACGGACGGCATAACGCGCACGCGAAGGGGCACACCTACGCCAAGAAGATTTGCGGACGATCATCCACGTGCTAGGGCTTTTTCATGCCACCCCCTCGCGCCACTTATGTAACTTGCATGATATGTACATTGTGTATATACCTGTCTCGCCTTCTATTCGTCAGCTGAGATGGTGGTAACGATGATAACGATTTCCTTGTGAATCGGCGTCATAGTTAATTCAGCTTGTGTATTATGCCTTGTGCACAATGCCAGTTTGCGATCCCCACTCCTAGTGGTCAGTAACCCGTATTTACGTTTGAATATATAATACGTATCTAACAGGGTATTGTAGACAAGATTTTTATAAATATATTATCTAAATATACCTTCGACGTTTTGAAACCTCGTCAACAATATGTTGTTAGAGACAATCGTCTAAATTAAACAATAAGTAGGTACAAGAACTTAGAGTCATCTTAAATACGAATTTTTGTATAAATATTATTTGTACAAAATATTTAATTAACTTTTCTTTTTTATAAAATTATCGCTTTTATCCTGCTTTAAGTTTACAGATACAAAAAATCATTAGATTATTTTGTTTGGCATTTGAAAAATAGAATATCTCTATACAAACATGCATCTAGATACTTTGAGCCAAAGATAAACATATATCTACAGATAAAGTTTATAACTTTCCCTTTTAAATAGTCCTTACGCTGCGCTGTATTATTTTACCTAAATTATTATCTAGATGAATGTATCTACATATTTGCCCACAACGTGATTACACGTATATGCGGGAAGCGGCTGATTGAAGCTAAAGACCGGACGCAATTTTCATCGGCAACGGCGGCAACCACGTCTGGCACACCGTAAGAATCTTCCTCCTTATTTTCCTCATCTCTGATTGAAACGTCGAGATGTAATGCGACAGCGCGAGACCTTTTTTCCCTTCGTATTTTAGGTATCCAGCGACTGTATCCTTATTTCTGTACACGTGCGAGAGATGCTTATCTCGGGCGGCTGTAGGAAATGCCACGTGGAGTTTTGTGCACGCGCCACCCGTGCACTGCACGAGGGCAGAAAAACATCGTAAAGGAGACGCACTAGCGGACGATAGAGAGCACAATTTGTGCATTGCGAAATCGTTTGGACGAAATTACGATGACTGACGTTATATTTATTTCAGAGGATAAGTCCTCGAGAGGGGGCGTTTATGATTTATTTATCGATGATGCAGCTGACGGGTCGGTTCGGTCTCTGTTGCATTAATTAAGGAAAATTTCATTCAATGAATCTATTATTTGGTCATTTATACACATTATTTGACCTGTATTCTCAACTTTTATTTACATTTTTTAATTGTAATAATGAGCTGTGTCTACTATACGACCGTGGTTTCAATTTTAAAAATCATTTTTTAGGTTTTCTTAATCTTTGGGAAGAGAGTGACCACTTTTTGATTAAGTGAAACAAATTTTCGACTAGTTACTGGCCATTTCTTACCGTTTTTGTGAAAAGTAGCTTAATTAGCAGCCTAGAAAGCATTTCATAAACAATGTTTCTACTTGGATTACTATTTATTCTAAATGTATATAAAACTATGTATTTAGATTAAAATTGATTTTTTATATTCACGCGTTTAGTATTAATTCGGATATATTTATTAATTAAAATGAAATAATAGAAATATCATTATATGAAAGGTAAATTGACCATTTTATGACATAGTGTTAATCAATTTCAAATGTGCAGTCAAAGTTTTAAAAATTTGACATATAAATTGGATTGGATTAACTGCCAGATTATTTTGGATAGAATCCAAAAGTTTAAATGACTTTTTTCTTTCGTGCCAAGTTTCTTATAATATCAAACGTGCAGCTCCATTCCCCAATTGTTCATGAAATAAGATAAGATAATTAAAATATTAGCAACTAATATAAATTATAAGAATAATTCAAATACTAAAAACAAATCAGCGACGATTCATACGTAACTTTATATGACTAATGTAGCAATATTAACAATATTTTAAATGACTTTTAAAAGAACATTGTACATAATGTAAAATATTCGAATGCATGCAACTCATGTATTATATAAAAGTAATTTCAGGTTTATTCACTTTATTATTAATTTTTGCACATAATATAACAATTTAATGTTTTATAATCACATAGATATTGAATAATAAAACTTAAAAGTATTTGCAATTAAAAATGGAATCCGTTCAGATTATATTTTCCTGTTTGTAGGAATAGGTGAATTTTTATCAAAAGTGATGTAATTTTAGAATATATTTATAAAAAAAAACTACTTTCTACTAGTTAATCCATATTTGAGTAACCACTTTCTCTTTAAAAAATGACAATGTAAGATAGAAAATGAAATAAAATTACATCAGGTAGGTACATATATTAAAGCATACAACAGAGATATACATGCATTCTTATTAGGTCATGATTTAAAAGCGATTATGAATCATACTAGAATACATACATTAAGACTAAAATGTCTATTACTGTTAAAATTATAAATTATAAATATACCTAATTAACAATATCGTATAATACAATATAATATACGTTTTGAGAATGTCAAACAATTATATTCTTAATTTTTAACAATTAGAGAGGCTCAAATACAGAGCAAGCTTCAAGTATTGCGATAATCTGTAAATTTAATTTCTGGATTATCTCTTTTATTGTACACTCTCTACTCTCCATATCTGCTAGATCGAATATTTGGATAAAGGAGTAGAAGATAGCACTTTTGCCATGGATATATTTCACTGAGCGGATCACCTCTGCTAGTGCATATGACATAATTAGTCAATAAGATATATCGATCGCAAAAAGGCTAGCTTCAACTCACGTATTCGAATTTTTTCGGACAATTTTTAATTTTTTTAAATATGCAGATACCTATTAGACTATTTAATTCTTTTGTAAGAATTTTCGTTATTCATTTACCTAAAAGAGAAGAACGATATTTTCAGCATTTTCTTTATTGGAAATACAAACGAATCCCATTTACGTAATTCGTAAATAATAATACTTCGGGGCTAGCATGATAAAAAGAAAGACAGAGAGGGAGAGAAAGGAGAATATAGCATGGATTTATTATCTATGAAAAAAATGGCGGACAATCGTTGACGCACTCGCGCGTATATTTTCCTGAAGCACGCGCGAACTATTTGCGCCTCGGTATTGAACTTAACGTGGCGCTAATTTTCAGTGTAAGCGCACAATCGCATGTGACTTTATCTTTGCATATGAGCCGGCAATTCGAGCCTTCCCATATTAGAAGTTGCGAATTGTTGAAGAATGCGAGGAGACGTTATCGTTACAATTGGGCCGCAGCTATCTAGTGTTGTTTGGACACACAAGAAAGAATCGTAATATTGATTGATTTTGATTAATAATCTTTAAAAGAAATTTTACTATAAACTCTATTTCAGTGAAAAAGAATCATGTTAAGTATATAGAAATATAAACAAAAATTAAAGTCATACTACGTTGAAACACCAGCTCAAGTACTACTGTGTTTATCTACTGGGTACCGCACTCCTGGGAAAAGTAGTCTTCAACTCGGACTCCCGAACTGGGACTACTCTGGGTAAGCTATACATCTGGCATGCTTTGCGGTAATGAGCTCTCGGGCTCGGGAAAACCAGACTAATAATACTGATTTCTTGTTGTTCAAATTCTTTCAGTAAAAACATTTTGTTTGCAAATACTACATTTTTTAAAACATTTTATTTTAAAGTTATGCAGGATAATGTGTTAATATTTAGTAAAAACGAGCATTTTAAAAAAAATTGAATTGTAACCGCAATGATGCAAACTTATATGTTTATGAATCATTCGCATGTATACATCGAACGGAATAAAAGTAAAAATCAATTATGATAATGAGGATCAGTGTCAAAGAACTTGACAATCAACATTAAGTTTTTCATTGAAAGACTTTTTGACGAATAATTATTTATAGTAATTATCATCCTATGCGACAGACTTAAATGTAGTACTGTTGACAACAAATTCGTTGAGTTTTAAGAAGCTTTTACACATCATATCTGCGATAAAACTATTATTAACTACATGTATCTTCCTAAAATTTTTTTATATGATAATATTTATACTGAATATGACTATATTTATCGACTCATATATATATATATATATATATATATGAGTCGATAAATATAGTTTGGAGAAAGTTATGGTATTCGATTAAGAATCCTATTGAAGGCAATACATGCATTTTAAAAATATAAATATTTTTATATTAAATAAAGTTTACCTTAATAGGATATAGGGTAACACATGTGCGCATGCATACATACACACATAGGTATACCGAACACGCGTTTGTACACAAGCAGACACGTTTATGCGCGCAATTAAAGTATAATATGTATACTCGACATGGTTATAAATTAATTCCATTTTAATAACTATAACGTAATAACTAGTAAGTTTAAATGTTCTTATGCAACGATCTATCGATAAAACTCCAAAAAACTTTTACTTTAAATTTTTAGGAAAATCCGCATTAATTCATATTTAAACATTAAAAGGAACAATTTACGTCTGTACAGAAGTATGACTTTTTCAAGCAAGCACTTTCACTGATAATCACCCACATATATATATATATATATATATATATATATATATATATATATATGTGGGTGATTATCAGTGAAAGTGCAAATTTGTGAAGAAGCTCATTATTTTATAATCCTATAGCAACATATTTCATATATCAAAATAGGCATTATATATAATCTTTATATAGTCCTCTACTAGAAGCCAATCAAACATTTTTATTTTTTTTTTATTTTGTTAATTTAAAATGGAATTAAAAGGCAAAATGTAACATCCCCTTGCTTGAAAAAGTCATACTTCTGTACAGACGTAAATTGTTCCTTTTAATGTTTAAATATGAATTAATGCGGATTTTCCTAAAAATTTAAAGTAAAAGTTTTTTGGAGTTTTATCGATAGATCGTTGTATAAGAACATTTAAACTTACTAGTTATTACGTTATAGTTATTAAAATGGAATTAATTTATAACCATGTCGAGTATACATATTATACTTTAATTGCGCGCATAAACGTGTCTGCTTGTGTACAAACGCGTGTTCGGTATACCTATGTGTGTATGTATGCATGCGCACATGTGTTACCCTATATCCTATTAAGGTAAACTTTATTTAATATAAAAATATTTATATTTTTAAAATGCATGTATTGCCTTCAATAGGATTCTTAATCGAATACCATAACTTTCTCCAATGAACTTGTCCTGCGATACCACTTTGTTTATAGCTTTAATATGTTAATGATCACATAGAAACCAAAAAAACTTGAGTTTTCTTACTTCTTTTTTCAAAAATAGAATCATAAATTTGCACTTTCGCTGAAAATCACCCATGTACGTATGTATATATAAATAAATAATATTTGTAATTTAAAGACATCTCGTTCCCATTACTTTTAAAAAGTTGCAAAATATAAAAATATGCAATAAAGTTTTTAATAATATAATAATAGTATATTATAGCAGAATGCATTGATGAAGCTAACTGTGAGCATTTTTATTAATACTTCAAAATTATAAAATAAGCTCAAGATGTGGGTACTTATAGTAATAATGAAGCTGATTCGCAATTTCATTGCATATTTTTCCGACTAGACAAGCATGGATTTATGTTCAAAAATTGATTGATGAACAATATCAATATGCACTGCAAATATACTTTTGAATGATGTGTACACACTCTCATCGATGTGAAATTTATATGTATTAACCATCCTATCTGTAGTACATATTAAACGATAATATTTATCAATGCAGATTTACGACAAAACATCGACTATTAATATCGAGTATAAATACATACATGTTTTAAAACAATAAATAATAATATCGTTATTTATGCAAACAATCGGCAGAGCGAAATCACTTCAACCTGAAATAATAAATCTACTTTTTCAATGAATTGCACTTTTAATCTACAGTGTCTTTTCTAGAATTTCCTTATAACGGCATTGAAACCTATACAAAAATTAGTGTGTAAAAGTGAATAAGCATTTAACCAATAAACCAGTTCATCCCACACAATACAAAATCCAGCCTCTCATCTTTTGTAAACCAACAATCAAAAAGTAACAAGCAATCGTTGGCTTCTGAAGGCTGTTCAAATGCAATTGCTTAAAAGTAAAAAGAATAAATTAATTTTTTAAATGTTAAAATGTTACAATACAATATCTTATAAAATAAGCCATAATTTATAAAAGAAAAATAATCAGAATAAATTTTTTTTAGTTAAAAAGAGTGGAATGAACTCATACTTTTTTCAATACATTCATGTATTGTGTGTGTGTGGATGTTTGTGAGTGGGTGTGGGTGGGTGTGTGCGTGGGTATGTGCATGCATGCATACATGCATACATTCAGAATAACGCATATAAAAGTACTTAACATTTTATTGATCTGTTATAAACGAAATTGTCATTTTTCAAAAAAAATCATCTCAGAAATATATAATAAAAAAAAATAAAAAATTTTTGAATTAATTGGTAACATGTGAAATAATACTCTGTAAAATGGTTTAGTCTTCATCTTTTTCATTATCAAAAAAAGAAATCGATTTGAAAATGTCTAATAAGGTAGCTTTTTGCTATCTCTTTAACTATACCATTTCATGAATAATCGAAACATTTCTTATTTTCTCATTTCAGACAAGATTCAAGCCCGCTATAAATTGCTCGAATTTTTGTATCTCCAGTGATGAGGCTGTGTATTGCTCTACGTCAGATATGCTGTCGTGTACTCACATTTTCGTGTTTATCATTATTTTTGTTCAGCTTTTAATTTAAGAAACAAATAATTCAACAACAGTAACGAAAAGTACGATGTAGCAATCTGCAACCGGCTTCGAAATCTCCTTAAGCGATTTTTCACGGCCAATCAATCAATCAAGCGCGCGTGCGCACACACATGATTCACGATGCGCGCGCGGTATCATCGGCGAGCCATCAGGGCATACCAGAGCGCGCATCAAGTGCGCGCTCAACGTCAAGAAATCGCATTGTCTGCGGGAACCGGTTCTCTCTGGCGAAGGAAAGCGAGCAGGCATAATTCAGCCCCGTGGAGAGAGGATCCGGTAAGCGTCGTGACACAAGCACAGATCGCGAAAAAATAAGAAGAAAAAATATGCACCACAAAACGCGAATGATTAATGTAAGCTTACGAATTCACGTCTTTGTAGATTTATAACAGAGCAACAGTACAGGGAACTTGGATATGTGGGGTGTAAGTTCGCACGGTACGTTCTTGTACATCGAAAGTTGTTCGGATGATTTGTTTGAACGCCCATATAGTTTTCGTTTTGATTCACTCGGGATCGATGAACGGTTGTTTCGAATTTGGCAATCTTTATAAGTAAGTGTTATGAAGAAATGTAAAAATGAAAGGTAGAATTAGTCAGATAAATTATTTAGGATATCATATATTAATTAACAAAGAAAGAATTAAAAATTGGTAAATTGTCATCTTGAGAACTACAGTTATGAAAGTGTGGAACTATTGATGCAATTGATGGCAGTCAGAAATGCGTTTTCAAATTAAATAATATTACATCTAATTATTGAACATATGTTTTTGTAGGTCATTTGAAGATAGAACCATTTTAGAAATAACCAGGTATTTTTCAATAGAATAGAAAATTCAATATGAATATAGAACGTCCCTATTTTATAGCAGTTACATTATCAAGTTTTTAATAAATTTTAATATATGACAAGCTTAATTAGTATAATATCATCTGGTTTTATCTACATGTCTATCTCATTATCGTGGTCATATAGTTATAAAGTAATTGAAGCCAGATTTATATAGATATTTTTCTATTATGAAATTCTTATTATTGTATTTAACGAAGTAAAAGTAATTATTCTGATTACATCTGATAAGAAGATTTGTATATATCAATTTTAGATTATCTGATGCACACTCTTTCGATTGCAGTTAGTAACGATCTACAATTATTGTATTTGGCAATCTATCGATAAGTATGTAGTTATTATTAACAATTTTTGTGAATTAGTTGGAACTATAAATTAAGATATTCATCAGTATGAAGTTTTATTAAATATATAATAAAATATATTCAAGGAAATAAAATATATTAACAATAAATCGATTTAGTGTCTTCTTATCTTAATTGCCCCGAAATAAAGTACCGAATCATTGTCTCTTCTCATACCACAAGCAGTATAATAAATCTTATCCTCAAAGGTGAACCGACGAACTCTCGGCCTAATATTCTAATACCCAATCGACAACCTTTTACGTTAATTTATATTCAATGAGCAAAACTGCTAATCGATACAATTTCCATAAAAACAACGATGTCACAGTCACGCGTTGCGTTCACACACGTGCATAAGGCTCAAACAACAGATGCGTTCCCGTGACATGTTACGTGGCTGCTTTTTCCATCAAGTACTATCTCAATGCCAGCAAAAAGAGTATAGTAATTGACAATTAGCACCGCGCGCATTTCCACGATTATTTCTTCATCATGGGAAATGAATAAGTATAGTAGCCCATTCTTGACGAACACAATATGAATTTTCTAAATCCTGGACATAGAAAGTTCTCAGTACTTACTAGTTTAAGGTATCGTCCTAACTTATATATGAATACATTAATGATCCTTACGGAGAATAGTTTCATTTTTTAACAAAATTTGTTATTTTTCATATATAAGTACAATAAACAAATTGATTTGAATAACAAGAAAAAACAAATATTAAGAATTAATAAAATATGAAAACAAAATTGAAGATATATTCATATCAAGCGGTGCGGTAGCGCCACGTGGCAAGTATGAGTATTATTAATTAAACTTCTAAGTGTAATATTGTTTTCAGTAAAAATTAATAAATTATCTTTTTCTTATTAATTATTGTCTACTTTTCGCTAAATGGGAATCGACATTTTCTTATATCATTTATATAAAACAATAAAAAATTATTTGCTGTTTATATTTAAATTATAATTTTTATATTTATTATTTGAAAAATAGTTTGTTAAAAACAATGGATCATTAGCTGAATGCTTGTGTTGTTTTTAATATATAAAATTCTATGAATTTAAAATAAAAATAATACTAAAACTAAAAGAGATAATGTACAAGTCTATCGTATTTCGATCGAATTGACAAAGGAATAAAGGAAGGCTTATTGTGGGTGCGTATGTTATGTATATGTGCGGCGCGGGCGAGACACGAGACCGCGTGGCAGCATGAACAGCTTCTCCTTTTTTCCCGGAGTCTACAAAAAAATGTATACACTCATGATAACGACAGTCAGCAGTCACGTGAGTGGGTTTTAAGGATAAACTCTAGTGAAGTTTCGGAAAAGGAAACTGCAGAATCCGGTTTTTAAAATGAATATTTTTTCAGTGTCACTTTTGTGTTCTCGTTGCGATTTCGAGGAATCGCAACAAAGTAGCAGTTAACCGTTAAAATTACATTGCGACCTCGTACCTTAGTGAAAAGGCAAACAAGATGTATAACAATAATTATTTATGGCTCTACTATGTATTACTTTTTACATAATTGTTAAAAGAATTTAAAGTAACTTTTTTGTAGCAAAGGTTAATGACATTCGAATACATACCCTGTATATACAATGTATTTATTGATACATTATAATATCGATATTGGACTATCAAACCACTTTAGAAAATAAACATAAGTAATTTAAATATTTAGAACAAAAAAAAATTTACCTTAAATTTTTTTGCTATATTCTGTAGTATAGCAAACTATTTCATTGAACGAAATGTGAGGACAAAGTCTTATACGATGCTATAAGTGTTAACTCCAGCTAAGCAGCTTTCAAACAAAATATAGCTTGTATCGCAAACACAGATGTATTTGCATTTAACATTTAAAGACTTTAAGAGCTTTTGTATTCTTGGTAGTACCTTGTATAACTCTCATAAAGAATGTCCATTAATACATTGAGAATGTTACTAAAAAAAGAAAGATCGCTCAATAAAAAAAATATATATTTACTTGAACATAGACAAATAAAGTATTGAAATAATCTGTTATACTATACATATTTACGGAAAAAACAAAAAAGATTATTTTTTTATTCTCGCAAAAACGTTCATTGAAGGCCAAAAGGTTGTTACATTATTTTGTAAAATCTTAAAAAGCTGGGCTTTATCATAAATATGAAAAGAGCGTCCTAGTTCCAAGTAAAATTTGTAAATTTTTAAGTTTTCTATTCAATTCTGCTAACTTAAGGATTGAATTACCTGAATCAAAGAAGAGTAAAGTAAAACAATTTGTCAAGAAATTTTTAAATATAAAAACATGCAAAATTCGGGAGTTTGCAGAATTTATCGGATATCTAGTGTCTTGCTGCCCCGCTGTCAAGTAAGTACGGTTAGGCTTATACTAAAAGTCTTAAAAGAGAAAAATACTTAGCGCTCAATTTGTGTAAAGGGATTTCCGATGAAGTAATTGTTTTATCGGAAAAACTTCGCTCAGATTTGCTATGGTGGCTTTGCAATATATCTAAGGCTGAGAACTCGTTAAAAATTAAAAGATACTGTCTCGAAATTTTTTCGGATGCCTCGTTAACAGGTTGGGGGTCGCTTGTGGGAAGCAAGATCACATGGATTTTGGAACAACGATGAACGATGTTTACCTATAAATATTCTCGAATTGAAAGTTGCATTTTTTGGTTCAAAATGTTTCGCCGAACGATTTAACAATTGTAACATATTGCGCCTCGACCACACTGTAGCTATTTCATACGTTAATAGGCAGCATGGTGTCCAATTTGAAAATCTCAACCAAATAGCGCGTTCGATTTGGGCTTGGTACAAGGGACGAGATATTTGGGTATTTGCTTCCTATATTAATTCGAAAGAAAATGCAGAAACCGATAGAGAGTCCTGAAGATTAGAGCTTGAAACAAAATATTCTTTATGTACTAATGCTTTCAATGAGATAGTAAGATATTTTGGAAATCCAAACATCGACTTATTCGCTAGTCGCGTAAACATAAAATGTTCCCGATACGTTTCGTGGTTTAAAGATTCACATAGCATAGCGGTAGATGCTTTTTCGCTTTTCTGGAATGACTATTTTTTCTATGCATTCCCTCCCTTTTCTTTAATAGTCATAGTATTGCAAAAAATTCAAACTGAAAAGGCGACAGGCATATTAGTTATTTCGGAATAGCCAGCACAATCCACTATAACGATCTATACTAATTAGCGAACCGGTCATTCTTAAACCAGGTATTAATTTACTTACCTCCTCCAACAGGGAACCTCATTCACTGTGGCAAAAGCTTACCTTGACTTCCGCAGTGCTATCCGGGAAAGCCTCCAGTTGAAAAACACTCCCGAAGAATCCATCGATGTGAGCTGCGCTTCCTTAAGTGGTTCCTCCATCAAACAGTATAATTGTGCATTGAAGAAATGGTGGAGCTTTTGCCAACGTCATCTAATAATCCCTACGACGCTTCAAATACAGATATCCTTAATTGCTTGACACAAGAATATAAGAATAATGCAAAGTATGGTCCCTTGAACAGTTTAGGGTCTGCTATAGCCTTAATCATTGACCCTCACGTATGAGAAGACATTATCATCAAACGATTTTTTAAAGGCGTTTCAAAGTTAATACTATCTGACCCCAAGTACGATCAAACGTGGAACCCGAAAATTGTGCTTGACTATTTTGATAAATGCGACATTAATTAGGAGCTTACTTTAGTAGATTTATCATATAAAACGATTATTTTATTAGCTCTATACTACGGGCCACCGTGTTCAAACCTTATCGTTCATTAAATTAGACAACATGGTTAAAAATACAGACCCCTTTATTATTAAAACATCCGCATTAAATCGTAAACAGCCTTTATTAATCATTCCTTGTTTTAAAAAGAACAAGAAGATTTGTCCAATGTCGACCTTGGAGTGTTACTTAATAAAACGCAAAACATTATAGCTTCCGTTGAAACTCATTCATTTCTTTTAAAAAACCACATGCGGTCATAACAACACAGTCCTTAAGTATATGGATAAAGAAAACACTTGAACAAAGTGGCGTGGATATAACAAAATTTACAGCACACGCCATGCATCAACTTCAACAGCAAAAACGAAAGATCTGAATATCGACGTTATTCGAGCAGCGGCCGGATGGACTAAAGAATCTTCGACCTTTGCAAAATATTATAATTTACCAATTATAGAGGATTCAAAAACAATCGCTTTCGCGGTCTTGACGTCTAAAATGTGAAACTGGAGATATATTCATATTTCTTTTAGTAAATTAATAACACAACGATATTCATTTCTATATAGATTAAGTCTGTAATTTAATAACGGAGTTGTAAACATCAATTATATTGCTCATTAAATTAATTGTTATCTATGAGATATGATAGTTGCCGTTGGATAAGCTTTAAACATCTACCAACTGTTCGAGAAGAGGACGAAATACAATTATATAATTAAACGAACTTATCTAAGTGAAGTTCAATTATAATTGTATGTAGCTCTTCCCAATCACTCCCACCATTATTTTACCAATTCCTTATCTATCAAGCTTCATAGATACCCAAATTCTAATTGAAATGCTTTGAAGAAATGAGTTGCACAACGCAGTTGAAAATTGTTGTATTTTTAATTTTCACTTTTAATCGTACAGTTCAAATATTAGCACCTTTTCTTATTTCGATTTTAATAGAAATATATTTTTATTTTCGATCTTTACACTAACGCGCATGAACAAAAGGTAAACCTGAAAAGTGGGCCCTAAGCTTATTTTCTGCATATTTTTGCAATTTTTGAGAAGCGGCGAAAAAAGTTATTTTTCCCGCTATTACAGCGGGAATTACAGCTTCACTTTGATCCCCGCTACATACATATTTTTATGCCCATCTGAACGAAAATTGACACTTTTTCCCCTGAAAAGCGAGACCAAAATGACACTTTTTGCGTGCAAAAATAATGAGATTTTCGATTGTCTTTTAGCAGTCCATTAGTCCCGCTTTCCAAGTCAAAAAGTGGCCCCAGTTGAGATGTGCATAAAGCACTATATGTAACTCGAGAAAAAAGTTGAATATTATTCCCTCGGGTAATACTGCCCTTGCTTCGCTTCGCTCGCTCGGACAGTAAACTCACCCGCGGGAAAAATATTCAACTTTTTACCCTTGTTACACAATGTATTATTTTAAACTTGTTTAAAAAAGTATTGGCATGTCAATAATTAGGGATACGGTGTCAGACGTTGACGCTTAGACCATAGTTAAGTCATAAATGTGGAAGTTCGACCAATAACCTTTACATTTCCCAAAGGAATGCAAATTTGTATAGAATTTTAGAAATATATGATGGTTTCTTTTTAAATTAAAATAGACTAGTAATTTAATATTTGACTTAACGGTGATTAAATTCCCTTAACAAACCAAAGCCTTACCATAATATTATAAACATAAAACTATTGTATAAAACTCGCACGGAGACACATACGCTCTCAGTGCTTGTACCCGTGTATGTCGCTTCCATCGATTTTCAATTACATTCGCGCTCGCTTTTAGATATATAACTGCATAACTCCTCTTTCCGTGCAAAGGACACGTGAGCCCGCCCCGCCATGCGGAAGGTTCATCGCACCTATATATTTTCGCTCACTGGCCGATTCTACACTGCAGTGTACCCTGGCGACGGTTCGGGATCATTGTCCCCTATATTATAGTCGAACGCCCAGACGCGAACCTTCGACTTCCATTTGTCTTTTTTTTTCGCTGACGTCGCGTCGCTGCGGGGCTACGATGCGTGATATAGGTAGGTGTAAAGCTTTACGCTTAAACGCACGTGCTATCGCACGTGGAAGAAGAGCGTATAGTAGAAAAGAGCGGTTAAGGGTGGACGGGATAACGTCGAGTTCGACGGTTTAGCCATTTCGAGTGGTCAGAGGGTCGCGGAAAAATTGCCGAGTGATCGAGTGTAAGTACTTTGCACTTTCATTTGGAACGTGACCGGGAATAATGTATAAGAAGTCAGAAGTGTGAAGAATATGAAAGTGGCAGATACAAGCAAAATTCTGTTAATCCATGTGGAAATTAAGAATACGTTTCTACTGTTATTTTGAATATTCAAATTCTTGTAAGTTATAACCTTATTGTGTAATATAATTAAGAGATGCTTAAATACTTCAAACAATTGAGGTAAGAGTATTAGTTGTTTATCTAACAAATTAAGACTTCATTTGTTAAAGAATTTCTGCGTTTCATTTCTACGTTAGTCCTAAAAATTTTTTTATGGATTTTTTAAAAACAATCATTCTGAAATTTTGTTTACTAAATACTTTGTAATATCACAAATTTAACCATTGTTAAACTCGAAACTCTTGAACCTACGCGACTCACAATATATTTTCATTGTCAATACTATATTTCACATTTTCAGAAAAAGACCATAACAACTCAAACATTTTTTAAACGATATTTTTGTATTTTTATTTTTTTTTTATTATGTCCGTCTTACCCGTATACCCTTTCGGGTTTTTACAGGATACTTCCACCACCTCTGTGAGGAGGTATTTGATCCTAACACCCCACCTTAATTCCCCACACTGATCCCGCATTCGCCCAAGACACCGACATTGCAGATTTCTACCTATGCCGATAACCTGTAACGAAGAAAAACCCGTAGGAAAAACCTCCGCCAGGATCAGCGCGCCGTCTGAGTTCTTTTTGCGGCAGGATACAGAGAGAAAAAATCCTCGATCTGCTCCCACCGGGAATCGAACCCCGGCCGCTCAAGCTAGCGTATCTCCGCTACACAGAGAGAATTTTCTGATAAAAATTACCGTAAAAATCATTGTAAACGTGGGATATTCTGACTTCATGAGAGAAAATACCCTACTGAACGGTAAAATTTACCGTGCTGAATGGTAAAATTTATAATGAATAACGTTAATTTTTACCGTTCAGTAGGGTAATTTCCCTCCTGAAGACAGAATATCCCACGTTTACAATGATTCTCACGGTAATTTTTATCAGAAAATTCTCTCTGTGTAGCTAAGGCGCTACACTGGCCTTTACGTTATTTTTTAATTTAAAAATAATTAATAATAAATACATTTTTGTATTTAATAAAGTAAAAAAATAAAATCTCTTCATACACTTCAAAAATTAGTTGAGAGTTCGAGCTATTTAATACCTCTTTGTTGATGCATTGAGAATTTATGAGTATATTTCCGTTATAGTTTGTTTTATGTAGGAGCATACGGACATTATAATTGCAAGGTATTTGAATAAGTGTTTAGGTCTATAAATATGTTAAACATAGATAGAGATTTATGTTAAAATGCTAATTGTAGGAACTATACAAAAAATGGATGACTTAGATTCTAAGAATAAACCTTGATTGATATCTTTGATTATATCTTCAGACATCAATGATTTATAAATAAATCACTTGGCTAAAAAATGTTTGTTTGATTGTTTAAAAATCACGTCTAAAATACAAGTGTAAAATTATACATATTTTTAAAGGATTATAGTTCCTTATCCTCAAAATTATTGATTCAAATTTTTTACTCCCGCTTTTTTCTTGGTAAGCGGATAAACTTTTACATTTTGAACCGTTCTTCCAATCTCATTAAATGTATCTCCTGTATTAAATTGCACATCATTACCCCAAAACTTATAAACTCATAAAAATAATTTTTTCAAACTGTTCCGACAAAGCCAATGCGGGCATCTCGAGATAATCATAATCTCACATCAACGTATATTATAAATTCAGAAATATTGCCTTAAACATTTGAATTTGAAATTCTAAGAGAGAATAAAGACATACCTGAATGTCAAATTAAATCACGCTGATATAAACGTGCTAATTTAAACTCGATATTGAACCGCGGTTGTCGTGCGCGCGTGCATACATTATATTGAAATATGACATTACATCGTTTTTCTTCACGCCGATCGCGGAGCGCAAGTCGATCCGGCACGAAAAGGAAGGATAAGCTTGCGACAACGTAGTTCGAATGGACGCGTTAATTCAAGGGCGAACAAAAAACGGATTCTGCGATTCAGGCTCTGAGATATTTGTAACACTGGAAAGAGAATTCATTTTATTTTATTTTTTTATTTGAGCTTAAAACTTGAAAAAGGAGATTTCTTTTCGAATGTAATAAAGAACCTTTATTCTTCAGAAAATGTATGTGATATCAAATAAGGAATATAAATAATTAAATGAGTTATTAAAGATTGCCATACATTTAATATAAACTAATTTGTTATACTTATTAATATAACTTGATATATATAAGTTTGCTTTATGCGTAAACAATCAATTTGCTAAGTAGAAGAAAAAATTCTCATTTTATTCGACATCAACTTAATCCTAGTCTCCAGTATTAACATGTTAAACCATTAACTAAATGATATGATATATAAAAAGTGTGGAAATTACGTTAATTTAGGGAATAGACACTTTCGATCACGGACAAAGATTCATTACTTATACTTACTGTTATGTATAGTAGTAAACATTGTCTGAATAATTAAACATGTAATTTAATTTAATTGAGAAGGGAATCATTATCGTAATTAGAACTAATTTCCAATTCATTTGTGAATTAGTACTTCTAAAAGTTCTATTCATAGACAAAAATGTTCGTTAATGAAATTGCCAGTCATGGCAGCAGTTAACGCACGGTGCAAATATTCAAACAGCTTCTCGAACAATAAGTGCCATTACTCAACAATCATGCCGATTCCATGCGCACGCCGATAAGACCATTTAATAAGTCTTGCGGAACTCTTTGTGTACACAAGCGCGATGTAATGACAGACAGTCGGACCCACGGTACTGCCAGTTTGAGACATTATTTATTACTCGTATAAGCGCCTGAGCTTTGCCCCGAAGTGTTCGCGCGCGGTACGTGTGTACGATGCCTCGTGACTTCCTCCAAATGTCTTGTGTCCACTTGTTGGGCTACCTTCTTTTTACTCTGCGCCGTGTGCGTAACGATGACACTCAGCGCTCGTAAATTCTTCATTCGTAGATCGTATAACTTACTATGTCCTTTTACCGGGCGATTTTTTATTGACTTTTCTTTGTGTCCTTTGTACGTTTTCTTAAGATGATTCGTGTATTCGAAGATGGAGACGATGCTCCATGCCACTTTTGGAATATACTATATAAAGAAGAATCGATCATGTTTTTTTTTTATTCAAAACAATTTCTCAGTTATTTAAATGTTTGTGAAGATACAAATTTGTTAAACTTATTTTTATGTTAAGGTGTTTACAAAAACATCATTGATTACAAGTATTTACGTTACTAAAAGTAGTCAAGTACAATCGTATAAACGGAGACAAGAAACATTAAAAAAATATATTTTTTAAAATTAATCTAAAAAATCTTTTTCATACAATTTTTATTTCATACATTTTTATCCAGGTTAAGTGTAAGAAATTCTTCCAAAATAAATTTCAAGTATAATTATAGTTAAAACGATCCACACAATGATATTATTCGATTATTTTTCTTATTCAGATAATCGGTGCTTGAGGATGCACGCACGTGAATCTTTTCTTTGCCGTTCGTTTTTTTTCAGCAGTTCTCGTGGCGTTTTTCCTCATTTAAATTTATTTAAATCGGATTATAACATTCTGATTGATCGAAATGTCACTCTCGATTTGGTGCCTGCGCGCTCACTCGCTTCTTTCTCCGCTGCCGCAAAACGTGCCATTAGCGCTTGTAATCTGTATCTACAAGCGATAAACGGTGATTTCTTTATCCCAACACAGTTAGACATGAGTAATTATTGCACGCTCTAAATTGGAAGCCTGGAATGCTTCGAATGCCTACATAGCTATTCCAGTTTTCACATGTTTTTCTCTTTTATGATTTTCTGCCTTAAAGATTAAGAAACACATCACTAGTCTTTTTTTAGTGCTAACGTAAGTATGTATTGTTTAGTCTTCTTGTTTACATACTGCAATCAATAATTAATAGTTAGATAATCAATAATTAGTAATGGTGATGTAATTAGTATTATGCAGTGTTTACGTAAATTAAGAAAGACTATTTTAAATTTATATTTCATATTGTTATGTGTGTTCTTTCATATAATATTTATTATTTTAAAAATATTAAAGTTACTTAGTAAACTTAAATACTATTTTCATGTTTACTTTTTAAAATGACTTTGTTAAGTTGTAAATGAACAGTTTATAAGAACCTTCGAACACACTTTAAAACGGCAATTAAAGGAGAATTTCAAAGTATCAACTTTGTACTTTATATGTTTTTCACTGCCAAATATACATAGTCACTTGAATTTTTGTAAGAATAAGTTTCTTATGAAGAAGGTAAAGAAAAATTTCTTATCAAAGTATGGTTTTCACTCAGATATCAAATATATTTCGAAACCTACTTTCAATATTAGATCCAAATGTTAGCTATTGGGTACTTACACAATTCTTGCACACCTACCAAGTGTTTAAAAAAGCCTCATTCGAACCAGATCCGACAATCGCCGTAAGAAAAAGAGAATTTTAAAAACATCCCTGGCAATGCACAAGAAAAAAAAACTCGTTTCAATATCACCATTGTAGCAGGTATTAACCGTGCGATCTGCCCCAAGGTGAGAGCAAAATCTGCACGTTTCGCACGTTCCTCCGTCGAATCCTCGCGCGCGCGTTTATTCCCACGTGCAGATGCTGCAGCGTATGCGAGCACGACTTTAAAAAAGCAACGCCGCGCAGTTTCCACACACACATGCACACACGCAGGCATATACATATGCAAACACACACATGTACACACACACACCCATATACTTATCGCGAGAGGCGACGGAATGTTAAACGTTACTTTGCTGCTCGGGGACTACCGCTACGTATCCTTGATTAATTTCCATAAACATAAGGTGATGACTCTCGCAGATATATAATATAACGCTCGGGTAAGTTTTGCGAGCCGCGTGACTCACTCGCGATATTCGTCCACCGTCTTCTCCTCCTCCTCTTCTCCTTTCGCGGTGCCTCTTTCGAAGAAATGCCCGCAACGCCGACTTGATCTTTCGCTTCTCTCCTGGCGGTTTACACACTCTTTCTCTCCCACATTATATTATATTAATAGCCGCTTGGAGAATATACGGCGATGGTTGATCTTCGCGCTCGCGCCATCAGCGCGGATTCTCTTTTGTCGCAAAGGAACCGGACTTGACGTAGGTGGGGAATCACGCGTGTGTTTCACTTTTTTTCTTCTCTTTCTCGCTGCATGCGCGCTCTTTTTACTTTCGAAAAAAGTCCATTTTAATCTTTCCTGTTCCGGCTTGCCGGTGGAATTGACGCGAGGACTTTTGAGCTACTCATATAATTATTGCCGCGAGAGAGTAATTTACGACTGTGTTTGTATATTATGGACGTGGAACTTGATTGAATTTATGTTTTGTTTTTTGTTAATTGAATGTTTTTGCGCGATAACAGGGTTGCTCCGGATAATTATCTGCGGTCTGCGGAGAAAAAGAGAAGCGAGAAGCGTTTGTTTATGTGTCTTGGTATATGTGTATGGTCATCGGATAACGAAAGGTTAGATCGCGTTGAAAATTTATACCGCTTGGGATTTTATAAACATAACGTGAGTCACCAAAGAAGCGCGAATTCGGAAAGAAAGCTTGTCTAACGCAGACGAGAGACTATAATAAAGACATTCTTTAGTGTCTGACTAAGATATTCTCTTTTTTTTCTTCTTGTTTCTCGGTAGCAGATGGGAAATCTATATTCGGCTACTTCAGCTTAAACTGTATTGTCATTTTATGAATTTATAATTATATACTCTTTCCAGGAAATACAATTTTGTAAATTTATTACGTTGTACATTCGAGGTGGAATAAAGTTCCGTTGGCGCGTTTATATAGTTTATTATGTACGGCCGCACTATATTAATTTGGAAATCGATAATTTATTAGTATGTTTAGAAGGAAGTCGTTATGAAAAGTCTTTTGAATTTACTTAATATTCTCATGCATCCAAATAAATAAATAAATTGATGCTATCACATTGAATTAATTACCAAACTTATGGCACTTGTACAAATCTTTTGATATATTTCAAAATTATTATGTATAATGAAATGTTTATTGATTTATATTCGGTACTAAATACTTTGTAGTTTAAACTCAAAGATAATGTTAGATCAGATATTTCGTATATCAAGTAATGCATAATATAAAAATTGTTTAATATATAAATACTTTCGTCAAATTGCATCAATATTCAAACAATTCTTTGAATTCTATGAAATTAGTACACAGCCGTATTAAATTTAATTAAAAATTTTTTTTACAAAAATCAAAGATGCATTTCACCATATGAGTGGATTTCAAACGAATGCAATAATTTAAAAAGTTTTTTAATATCACTAGATAGGTACTTTTCACAAAGCAGAATTAAAAAAGTAGCTTCAACATCTTTCGCACGAGAACGCAGATCTGTAATTAAACTTTTTGCCGATAAAACCCTTATCAAAGAATCACATTTAAAACGTTATATCGGTTTCTCTGAAATGAAATTAAATGAAATAAAATGAAATGAAATGAAACGAAACGAGGAAACATATAATCACGCGCAATCCAACTATCCCTATACTTCCGAGGATCAAAGTTTCCAAGGGGAAACGCGAAACTCTAAGAGAAAATCATTGTTGCTCATGGTGGCTCTTTTTTATGTTTAACGCTGTAAGGTCGAAAGTATTTTAAAAGCGAGAAAAAAGATTTTTTTTGCATTTAGTCATACTTAGAATGGTTTTAAACTTAGATTCCAACAGTTTATTAAAGTAAAACTAAGCTCTAAATATGATTCTTAGGGGTAGCCTTTAACAGGTGCAGTGTGGTGTGAGCCATATGTGTCACGATTCTCTTTCCTTGTGTGCTTCATGACACATATATGGCTCATGAAGTATTAGCATGGAATGAAACATGAATAAAATTCTTTCGACTGATAAATTAAATACTAGTATATATCCTATATGATCCAAAGAACAAAAATATTTTATAAAAATTAAGGCATGCCGAATCAAAATGTATTTACAATAAGAATTAAACAAAAATGTTCAGAATTCAATTATTAACTTCAGCACAGTAGGCTAGCAAACTCCTCTACATTCTCAGCACTGAACCTGTTAGAAACGACTAAAAGTCCTCCTAGACTGAAATCAGTTAAATTGTAATAACTAGCATGGTGGTAGATCGTTAGTTTGAGTGTCCTTACACAATAATGTATCGAAAGAATTACTAAAAAATAAGTTTTTGTTTTTGTATTTTTATGGAAAAATCCGCAGCGCTATACACATTGCTTTTTTGTTAGGCTAATGCCATTTTGAATTTGGCGGCATACAATTAAGTTCTTTTTTATTCTAACGCATGCAGTGTCTTCCTTTTGAATAGGTGGACGGAATCCAACCTATGTAGGACCATCATTTTGGGTATTGATTTTCATTTTAACGCGGAAAAGTGAGTGGCCCCCAGGGGCACTGTAAGTACTAGAGTATTAAGATGGTTTCAGCGTTTGGTGCCGCATCAAACTTGGGACATCGTGTGAGATTTTATATTTTTCTTTAATTTACATTAATTATTTTTACTTTTATTTCATCATTGATGTATCATTTCCTCAGTGCTATTACAATCTTTGTAAAAAAATCTGTAACCATCCTTTTTATATAAAGATTTATTTTTTTATAATGCATTGTAAGAAGTAATTAATTAATTTAATAAGACTACTTCTTGTTATAGGGTCAATTTTTAAACTCTTCTATAAATATTTTGTCGTTGGCCTTACAATTTCTTAATGACAATTAAAAGTTGATCATTTTTAACTTGATTTGTAATTTTATAAAAAGTTACTGATGCCGCCTTAATTATGATTTCGATTTTTCTATAAACTATTTTTTTTAAACAATTCTATATTTTATTCATTAATGCCAATAAAGTTTACTCTGTATTACTTTTACTTTTACATTTAAAAAAATACAAGCTAAACTTATTTTAGAGTGTGATTCCACTTGAAGAATGAGTTGAACGATTTCACTCTACTACGAGTGACTTCCTATGGCGTGAGTCAGACAGCGCAGCAGTTTAACCTCTTTTCGACATGTGCACGATACTAATTATAAAAGAAACTTAGTTATACGATTTAAAATAATGAATTTTGATACTATATTATTTATTGTCAGTGGTTCAGAATTATTGAAAAACTCTTTTCAAGACTCGCTCTTTGAATGATTCTTTATTGAGATTCGAGGAAACAGAATCGCTCTTACTGAAATTAGAAGTTCTTCTCTGGAAAAAGAAATAACTCTGAGAGCAATTCCTTGAGGTCAACAGCGAAATCGATCTTGCTCGAAGTCGAAGTTATTCGATAAAAACGATACCAAATAATAAGTCTGAGAATGATTCGTTTGAGTCAGTCGACAATCGCTCCGAGTTTGAAAAGTCGTATCATAATGGTATATTGTGTATCATGGGGAATACGGCCTATCACCCATAGTGCACACCGTATTTTTTGTCAAACATGTATTGATAACGTGTTATTTTTTATGCCTTTGAAGCGAAACTACATTTGGCTGTTCTTCGACACAGTGTAAACACACGCTTGTTAGACTGTAAAATCAGCTAGAGTGATTACCTAAATATGTGGTATCATCCCGATGATACTTAATGTTGAGGGGAGCCTAAACCCACTTAGAGCTGATTTTCGACATTTTCGAAATTTTTTTATAGCGGGCTCAAAGGTCATTTTCGCCCGCCGGTCGGAAACCGGCCACTTAAGTCCCACTATATGGGCATGAGAGAACGCGTTTTCGTGCAAGTGTGACAAAAAATGTTATTTTATTTTCGACTCAACAGTAATGGCCACTTTATTTCCCCAGGTAATAAAGTAGTCTATCCCACGAGGGAAATAAAGTAAAATTTTACTTTTTAATTCAATAAAGTGGCCACAGTTAAGTCGGGAATAAAGTGCTATGTGCAACACGGGAATAAAGTCGACTTTATTCCCTTGTTACATAATTTACTATAACGTGCTTTCGATGCATCTGAACGGCGTTGTTCAACTACCGAGCTAAAATAATTGAATACTTACCTGTTACAAAAATGTGTGAAATAATAGGTCATATAAATTTGTGCAGACTCTCCTAAACATGGGGTACCATCCAGATGATCCTTTTTATTCTATAACACGTAAATTCTGAAAACCTATTACTATTACGTATAGAATCGCTCTTTGTGAGTCGCTCTTTTTCAGAGTAATTTATTCGAGGGTCATTCAATTGACTGCATCGAGACAATCACTCTTCTCGAGTGCGCCTTTTACATGATTTTTCTTTGCAAGAGAATTAGATTCAAGATTTTAATGAGAGCGCTTTATCTTACAGCGATTCATTAAAATTCTCGAAAGTCACTCTTCTTGAGAGCAATTGCTTCAAGATTTTAACAAAATCACTATTACAGTGAATAAAAAGAAATCTTGAGTGAATCGCTCGTTGAGTACACCAAACTCTGAATAAGAGCACGCTTTGTCGGAATGATTTATTAAAATTTCCGAATCATCTAAATCACTCTTTGGAATAGTACTATTACTGAGAACTTAGAGAATCGGTTGTTGCAAAGAGTGCTCTTTTAGAGAGCCAAATATTAAAATTCCCTAAAAAATGTCTGAATATTGAGTTTTTTGCGAAGATCTCTGAACACCTATTCATTACTTAAATGATTAAGGTATACAAATTCATGCGAATATCAGTACTCAAATGTAGGTCGGTAGCATATTTTAGCTGGATACGTAGGATCGATAACCAGTAGTGATTTTCTAAATAAAGATACCCTTAAAAAATTCAACAAAACTGGGATAAATTAATTATCTTTTAAAATAATAACATAAGAAATTATTTTATAATATAAAACTACAAAATTTATCATTTTTTTCTATAAATGTTCGTAAAATCGCGTCTAAAATTTCTAAGTTTCAAAATAGTAATGATTAATTTTAAAAAATTAATAATGAACAAAATATTGAACATTTTTTCTTGTTATTTTTTATTTTTCTTATTATTTTTACCTACATTTTTATCTTTTCAAAAGAAAATGTGTTAAAGCAAATGTATGTTTTAATTATAATGCTAGATTTGCAATGTAAAACTCAAAATAAGTATAAAAAACCGTCTATCCCGGCATTAAATAGTTACGAAAAAATAAGTTGATTTATGAGAAATTAACTAATTTCTGACCAAAATACCGCTTAGATTTCTATCAGAATGTATCGCGTAATATGTTTAGAGAATAAGGCCCCTGTACCTATGACAATGTGTTATACACAAGAACTAAATATACCTTATATCGACGCTCCGGACGAAGACTAGCACAACTCAGAATTCTCAAAAAACAACAGTTTTAATCATAATCCTCCTACGAAACTAGGAGTTTTCAGGTTCTCAGACAAAAACTATTACCTTTTCAAAGGTTCTGAGAAAATATTAGTATTTATTATAGGATCTAAAAAATGCTAGTTTTATAAGAGTCTTGGAAAAGAACTAGCTGTTTTTGAGAATTCTGTGCTGTGCTAGTCTTCGTACGGAGCGTCGATATAAAAAAGAAATTTAGAGGGCTACATGTAATTCAAATTTAAACGAGCGTCAAATTACTCTCTTAACTGGCAAAAATAATAAACTTTGTTTATCAACTAATTTTTTTATTTGGGTATTTATACAGAAATGGAACCTTGTTTGCAAAACATTAGTAAGAAAGAAATTAAATCCAAAATAATCGTCAAATTGCGTTAATAGTACATTTCTCACTTCGCTCGAGCGAAAAACGTCACATGAGGCAAATAATCTACTTACGCATTAGTTTCAAACCGTATTTTATACCACGAGCGCCGAAAAATCATATTAAAGTTGTGATTTTGAGGTTAGAGTGGTATACAAGTTTTTTATAATATACACTATGTATCATGTTTTACATATACAGCTATTTAATTTTAATCTAAAAAGTATTTATTTTGTAAGTTGCCAGTTTATAATGAAAAAGAAAATAATATTATGACGGCTCTTAAATTTTAGTTTTACTCTGTAAAAACCGAGTTGTCTACAAGTTATTAGAGAAAAGTTATATTTTGGTGATAAAAATAAGCGTTTTTTGAAAAGTCCCTTGCAAAAACCTGTATGACAAAACAAAATGAACAAAAGTAAATATTATTTAAACTGTTGACTCAATTTTGAGCCTAAAATAAATAAAACATTTATGAACTTTAAAAATTTTAAAAAACTACGTGTTTTTTAACTAACAATTGCTGAATAAAATATTTAACATCAGAATACCTCAAAACATATATATATATATATATATATATATATATATATATATATAAACTTATATTGAAAATACTTTAATCATATTTCCTGCGAGTTTCAAAAATATCGGGCATAGTGCGTTTCTTACACATAAGAATTGCACACATAATTATTGTGCACAATTTAGCATTGGTCAAATATATCTATATGTACAATAATTACGTGTATAATTCTTATGTGTAAGAAACGCGCTATGCCAAATATCCATGGACATGGTTTACACAAGCAACTTTTTGAGAAACCTAAGTTTCGAGAAAAACGCGTTTAAAGTTTTATTTAGGTAATGTTACGAATGTAAATTGTTTCACTCAATTGGCTATGACTTTGGTCAAATTTAGAGTTTTGACATCCACCAGATCTCAAAATGTTCGTGAATCTATAAATATAAAAGATATATAATAAAGAAATTTATGATTTTTCATCATTTTCATAGTCATTTTAAAGCACCTTCAAGCCTGGCTGCATAATCTGCAGCGTCATGTTCTGTGTCATGTCCAACTGGTTGGTCCACATTTCACGGCGTTCTGAAAAGCGGAGCAGATGCAATTCACATAAGTTTAAAAATATGAAAACCATACTTCGTCTTCAATTTTACATAAAATCGTTATTATATTACTATACAAATCCAATTTGATCGGTTGACTGGAATGCAGCGAAATACGCGAACTAATTACAGACGCACACGACACTACTCACAACGCAGTACATTATGAAGCCAGACCCCTCAAGGTTAGCGTACAAATATGCCGAAAAGTGGTGACGATCGACGCGAGTCTTCATTTATTTGTTGGCATGTTCACAGTGTTACCATATAACGATGTGAACATATCGTTTTTCCGAATTTTTCATTTCATCCCCTATCTCGCCGCCCGCCGAGGCGCACCTAAAAATGTTATAAAACATTAAAAAAATCTTATGATCCTGACGAATTTTTAATTCTATATTATTATAACGTAAATATCCCATGCAAGTCTGAGTTTACTAAGTGTCCCAGATGAAAACGGAATTTCAAAGCAAGAGAATAAAAAGAAAACTTAAAATACACTATTTTACTTTGCCCTGTCGGATTTTTTTTCGTAATTTGTGTTTCTTATTAATAATATTAACGGAATAGCTTGAAAAATTTTGGTTATTGTTAATTAATGAAAAACGAGGTTGACGTCCCATTTTTTTTTTCAAAAGAATATTCAGAATCGAATGTTATTTATGTTGTGTTCCGTAATTTTTAGTAACTCATTGCAACCTTTTGCAACTCTTTGTAACTTTTGTAACTTATCGTGATTTTTTTGTCACTTTTCGTAATTATTAGTGAAATTGTCCAAATTCGGATAAAAAGTTACAAAGAGTTACAAATAGTTTCAAAAAGTTACAAACAGTTTCAAAAAGTTACAAAGAGTTACATAAAGTTTCTGCCAGGGTGAATATCGCTATATTAACCCTCCTGCGAACTATATATCTATATAGTACATATGGGGTAGCCTTGTATTTTGTACGAATATATTCCTCCTACTGCACAGGTGGGTAAAATTATTCACTTCAAAAGTTCAAAGACTAAAATGTAACTGATTTTCGATTATTATAAAAATCTTAAACGGCTTCGAAATTCATCTTAATTGTTTGTTACATGCGATAAGAACAGATATTGCTCGAAACTTCGATACATCCTCATCGATTAGTAGTTCTAGAAATATTCTATGTCAATCCGTAACACTAACACTAGCCAATGTTTGAAAGTTTACTATATTAGGATCAACGGTAAACAGCACAGTGTACGACCCGCGAATCGGAAGAACAGCAATACTAAAATCCCTCCGGTATCTCTGTCTTTGCGCTCAGCTCCTTCGCTCTATAAATGAAGTCAGTCGGGATGACTCGGCTGCGCCGCTTCGCTAAAGCCATAAAGAGAGAGAATAAAAAGGACGATGAAAATAAAAGAAAGAAACAAACCAAACGAAGGGAAAAGTTCCTCTCGCGGAAACTTCTAGACGCGCTCCTCTATGCCCGATTCGATGAAAAGGAGTTTGCCGTTATTCCCTCTTCGTCACTCACGTACACAGAAGCACGCGCACACACGCATCACGTGTGCACTCGCACAGAGACATACCTCGACTCCTCGCTTATTCTGGCTCTCACGCGCTTCTTTTTCGCTCTTTTTCACAAGTCTCCCGCCTCCAACGTTTTCTCCCATGCGCTTCGCTCGCTCTCGCAGACTCTTAGTCTCCGCGCGCTTCGCCTTAGATTCTATTTTTTTTTCTCTCCTTTGATACGTCTATATACGTATATCTGTCGTATAGGTCCCTTTTTCCTTATTGATGGAAAAATTTGTTTACGTTCGCTTGGGAAAGAGAAAAATATTGAACTTTCGCTTCATCAAAGGAAATGTTTTTTTAGCTCGATTAAATATTCGCGGCACTTCGAAAAATGTTTGAAATATTCTAATGAATAATAGAGAAAAAAATAAAATATCATGAAATTTGTTATATTATATTTGATTTATTTAATTTGAGTAAGACAGTTGCTGTAATAATCATTAGAAATGAAATAAAAAAATCAGATACTTAATGTCTATATTTTAACTAATAAAACCAGGGTAACCATAAACTCGGCGCAGCACTTAAAGAATCGAACATTCGTATTATTTGAGAAAATCTTTTAGGTTGCTAATTTATTTGAAATTTTATTATGCCTTTATTTAAACTGAATTATGAAACAAATTTTAATGGTTAGTAATTATTTGAGTATTTATTACTTCATATGAAAATGTACAATCCTGTATACATACAAAGTTCAAAGACCAAAACATTTACGAGATAATTTCTTAATAAGCATTACGAGACAAAATAACAGCTTAGTGTTAGCACTGAGTGGTTCGAATTTCTCCGCGTTCTCGTGCATCTCAAACCGTAGATGTTTTCTTTCCCTCGGTGGGTACCGTATACCTGCCGGTCTTCCTACCTGCCTGCCTACCTGTCATTTCTTCTCTACCCCTATCCCGCCTACCTGTCATTTCTTCTCTCTCTCTCTCTCTCTCTCTCTCTCTCTCTCTCTCTCTCTCTCTCTCTCTTCACTCTTCCATTCCCTGTTTTCTTTGTTTTCTTCATCCTTCTCTCAAATAGCAATCAGGGCAAAAAAATACAAGATAACGCCTATATTGTTTGATGTTTGCGTCAATGCAATAAATTACTCATCCTAAATTGTCACACCAATTAGTGGTGCCGGCAATACCTACGTAATGAAAAATATAAACCATTGATAAAAATTGTTTGTGCCAATGCCAAATCAGAATATAGCGACATTATTCAAAACAATGTCTATATGTGCAAATACCTATATTCAAATTTATATAAAAAAGTAACTCATGATATCAAATTTATTTTCGTCTAAAAATATATACCTAATTATTTTTTTTATCCGCCAGTAGGAACACTTTTTTGCCATTATTTGACACTTTTACAATATTGTTTTAAGTACTTTTAGTAATTGAAAAATAATATTTTCAAAATTGATTTTCTCTGCTTTTTTGAAGCTAAAACACATATTTGAAGAACACCTACAGGTCTCAGGATAAAAAATATTATTACCAAGAAAAAGTTGTTTTGATGAAGAATATTTTTTGTTGAGATAGTTATTTAAATCCTGAACAAGTTTTTTGTTAATACTATACCTAAAAATGCATAAGGAAGATATATTTAATTTAATAAATTGTAAAGTCAAGTAATTACAGTGGCGATATTAACCGAAGAATAGAAAACAAAATTACCACTTAGAAATTAGGAAAAAAATATTATTTTATTAAGATGAACCATTTATTTCAGATATATTTACCACCTAAAAAATTATTACCTGGAGTAGAAAATCATAATTTTATGATGGTTGTTTCAAAAACTCAGCTTCGATGATTTGCTTTCAATCCACATTCAATATTTTCACAATTTAAATTTACGTCTATCGCATCTAAAATCTCAGTACTTCTCATAACAATATAGTTATTTGAACTCAAATTTGCATTTTGAACATAGACGATACAACCACTCAGTAAATCTTATAAAACCATTGTGTACCCGCAATGTTAATTCGACGGGAATCCCTTTAGTTTGCTGCCCTTTAATACAATAAAAAGTTGCAGATTATTCAGTTCCACTATTGATATATAACAAGATTTATTTGTTATTTTAAAATGAAAAATAGTTTTTTTGACACTCCGTGCGCGAAACTCGGTTTTGTACATGCTGCGTCAAACACGCATGTTCTAAATCGAGCTTTGCACTCGTCGTGTTAAAAAATACTGTTCGATAAATGTGCGAGAATGTGATTTCAGCCTTGTGTGAACGTTTGCGCACGAGCGAAGCGAGTATCGAAATATCTCGCACTAGTATCGAAATGTACTATTATTCAATAGTAGACTGAATCAAACTCTATTTAAATTTGGGTTAGAATTTGAAATTTATTGAAGCATTCATGATCAAAATTCGGACGTTTCTCAAAAAATACCCTTTTTCAACCTAGGTACTCGTAGAAAATTGACTAGTTCGGCCACTATCCAGTCAAGTTCGCTACCACTACCCAGATAAATATTTACCTATATAAATTAATTATTTAATTCAATGCTATACATCTTTTGTAATAATAAGCAATTATTTTACAAAAATTAAGGCTTTCATACAAGCACGTAAACTATAGATATATTACGTGGCCAAATAAATCTATCAATAATCTTATCGTGATTGATAACTTTTTATTTTTTTACATATATTACTAAATAGTTGCATTCAATACAAATATTTAATTCTCGGTAACAAATTAATATATTTAAACTACTTTTTAACGGACTCGCTAGAAATGCACTCGTGAACGTTTGTACCATAGAATTTATTATAATTTATAGATCTTTGCATATATCTACACATAAATTAAAAATTATTAACATGATATTTATAATTTAATTATTGCTTCTTAAACACAGCGCCTTTAATCCTAAGAATGATTTAATGAAGCAATAACTTAATCTAGCAACATACATTCTATATTTGTTTCTAGTGTTTCCATATCTCTGATTGGTATTGCAAAAGTTCTACCTTTACTCATCACTCTGTTTATTGACTAATAATGCTAAATAAGTGGCTTCATGCGGCTGATTAGCCAATTTGTTTTTTCTTTTCGATGTATATGCAAAACTTTCAAACTGACATTCTGAAAAATTCACTAATTTATCTAAATTATCCAGTCAAAGTATTATTTAATAGGCCACACTGGTAAAAATGAACGTTTTTATGAACAGTTGCTTTTTGCATCAAATGTTATTTCACTCGCAAATATTATGCAGTCTTTTGCTAATAAAGACATAATACTAATTAAACCAATCCTAATATTTATTGTCCAAGTGTTTTTATTAAAAACTATCAGTTATTTATCTTGGATCTATTCACCCTTTATAACAAATGAGTTTATAAAAAAAGTCTAATAGTAATGAATAATATATAACATTTCGTGAGAGGTTTTCCAGCATTCTATAAATCCGCTTCATTTTCTACCAAAACAATAATACTTGTAGAAATTTTAACACCTTAAATGCCATTGAAAGTCATAATTGAGAACTAACAGTTTTCTTCCACCAAAACAGCGATACATTTACAAGATTAATGCTTTCGAAAATAAGACAAATAAAAGTCCTGCAGGGCGGAACGAAACATTTTTGCTTGCTTAAAAAACACCATAAGTTAAGCTAAATTTTTTTTAAAAAGAGAAAAAATAATGTTTTAGTTAAATCTATACTGTTACTTTTAACGAACTAAGTCGTCAACTCATCAACTAATTATAAACATTGTTATATTGAAATCCTCCCAAAATCGCCCTCAATAAGACAAATGTAATTTATTGTCTACATTTAAAAAATCATATATGCCAAACTACTTATTGGCTTCTTATTTTCAGACCACATACAAACAAACTATACAACAAAGAACTATTTTCTTTGAGCCGTAACAAGTTCTCGGTGCAAAGGCTTAATTTCCATGTCCATTAAATAATCATACATAAGAGGGCTAAGCCAATGTTCCCCACCGGTCCGCCCATCATCATCTCGCTCGTTTCCCTCCTCCTCCCCAAAAGTCAGCATCGGGAACGAGCCTCCACCACCATCCCAGTGAAACTTCCCACCATGGTAGGTAGGTATGCGCAACGTACACCCATACTACTGAACCCACGAAGGTGTATATATATATACGTGTCCGCGTCTGTATATAGCAGCATTCGTGCCGAGCCGAGCCGAGCCAAGCCGAGCCCAGCCGAGAGCCTCGCACACCGCCACCACTGCCTGCTACTATACCTATATACTGCTTTTAAACCCGAGCCAGCCAGACTACAGAGAGAGAGAGAGAGATAGAGAGAGCGCGAGTTACAGAGCCACAAGAAAGAGAAAGAGAGACCGAGCGTGCAACGACGCTGCCGCTCTGTGCGTGCTCTTATATATATATATACGCGTGTGTATACATGCTTGCGTCCGTGTGAGTGCATGGCGCTGTACACTATAGCCGAGAGAGCGGCGAGACTCAGCAGTCAGCACTCGATAGCGGTGTGCCCAGGCAGCGCGCTCCTGCATGCACACCATCACTGGAATACATATCGAGAGAGAGAGAGAGAGAGAGAGAGAGTGACGCCGCGCGGGCTGATGCGAGGAGAGCACCGCACGCTTGTTTGTTTAAAAAGTTTAAATATTTCGCGCCTCCGCAGGCCGGACAGCAGCCCCCTTTGCCTCTCCTGCTCCGAATTGCACGCTCGGCGAGCGGAGATACCGTACTCGCGTATACCGTGCGCTCGTGTGATATTTTACGCACGTATACGGGGGATACGTTGTACTCGGATTTTTCGAGCGAAATAAAGAGGACGCTCCCGCGTGCTTGTAAACGTACACAGTGCAGCGTTCGAGATAAAAAGAGAGATTTGAAGGCGGGGGGGAGGGGAGAAAAGAGAAGGCAAGCCCTTTGCGCGAGTGGAGCTTTGTGGAGTCTCGAGTTGGAAAGAAGAGGAGTAGAAGAGTAATTTCGCCCAGGCGCGGATACCTACACTGAAGGAGTGAAAAGCCTTATAGCCTGTGCGTGTGCAGTCGTGCTTCCCGAGCTCGATGACCGAGTGACTGCGCGCTCGGGGGGTGTGGATTCTTCCCTACTGGACCACCAGCCGGTGAGTGTATTATACTACACCCACACTCTGTGTGTACTTAGCTGAGTTGCAGTGACTGCGCGCCTCTGTGTGTGTGTGTGTGTGTACTTGTGTGCGTGGATGTGTAACTGCATCCGAACAGTGCAGTTCAGCTCTTGCGCACTGTCTCTGTATATTATACAGTATTTGTGCTGTAGCGCAAGTAGTTGGATTTCTTCATCTGTGCGTTTCTATAGCAGTAGGTCAGTCGAATGTACAGAAAAAGAGATTCATATTTTTTTAACACACTTAGGGACTATTATAGTGAGAAAGTCATTTTTACTTCTCTATTGGTAAATTACAGGCACAATGGCATTATCTAAATAATAAATAAGTTTCAAGTTTCTAATCGATTTTTATCAGCGAAACAGACAAATTTGTTGGTCGGGATTGAAAGCTTCAACCTTGTTACGATACACGAGCGATTAAATCGCCTCTATCCAAATAAATAGCTGTTAATTTTGTAAATTGCAATTATCTGTCTATATAACTGCAGCGAGCGCGAAGGAACGTTCTAACCTCTCTCCGCCGCGTTATCCCGCGGAGAGCATCTTGCTCCAAGGCCAAACATCCACGCTCGGATGCTTTCACAATCGCGCGCATAAACGTGCTCCGAAAAATGTGCCTGAGCGCGCGCTCTCTTTTTTTTGCGAAATTCCCATTATTATTATTGTTGTTGTTGTTACCTGTCCAGTCCGAACTGTACACACGCGGTTTGGCTCGATTCTCCTCACATCTATATCTATATACACGTAGTTCAGCGAGGTGCCGTTCTGCAAGGCGCCGCCATGCACACTGTATGCGCGTGTAACGTGCCTTTTTACGACCGTGTTGTACTCGTGTGCGTGAACGCGCCTCCCTTCTTTGGGCTTTGCCGCTCTCGGTTGAATTATATATACCGCTGCTCCGATCTGCTGATCTGCTCTCCCTTTCGCTCACGAGAGTCTCTTGCTGCTGTTAGGTACCGCTGCGGATGCGAGGAATTTGCAGTGATACGCGCTGCAGATTTTGTAAATACAGTAATGAAGGAGACGGGGTTCATGTCAATATGACAATGTAGCATGTCAATGATAAATTATGACAATGCGAAAGTGCGGATTAGGTCGTTGACCAAATGTGCAGAGTGATTCACTTTGATAAGCGGGGCTTTCGGCAGATTAACAGCAGATTATGATAATTTCGTTTGTTCATTTTAATGATTTCAATTATGCAGTTGATATTTCGTTATGGTTCTGAATGGTCCAAATATAGGTTTATCCAATAAAATGGAATGGAGAAAAACACATTATCTGTTTTTCACGTATAAGTATTGTATTGTTTTATCTATAGTATAAAATAACGGTGAAATTTTGTTTTGCTTTAAAGTATTGTTTCTATGTTTATCTTACTAGAACAAGTAATATTTGGACGTTTTAAACTGTTTTTCTATTCGAAATTAAACCTTCAAAGTATAAGTTTAGATATGCAGCTAATGTTACTTTTTTCAAACACCATTTTCTCAAACGCTTTATCCCTGTAGACTGATTTTTATACTTTGAAATTTGTTCAGTCTTAAGCATTGCAACTATTGCACATACTATTCTTTATTTTGTTATTTTATGTATGTATGAATATATACCATTGTATTTTTTTGATCTTTCCAAAATAAAGCCTAATCTATCTATCTATTTATATATAAAACTCAATTTGTTGTAAGCTCATGCCATTTTGATTAATCTGTCTGAAACTTGAGGGATGTATTCATTAAAGAATTTCAAAAAGAAGTTGGATTTGACATTTACTATGTTTCATAAATAAGGTATATATAAGCTAGAATCATTAAAAGAAGACATAAAAATGTGTTTTCTTTCACCTTTATTTAATCAACTGTCATTATTGATTTTTTATTATTCATCAAGGAGTTTTAATTACAGCTGCGAAGCTAAATTTTTATCATTAGGAATTACTGGATCTATAGAAATTTTTATACTACCATATCTCAAAATGACATGCGTAAGCGACATTTCAAAGATGTGTACTTTTTAACAGAAATAATTTAGCTTTTTTAAATAACTCTGTTTAGATTTGATGGATTGGGCTAAAACTTGCTGAAAACGTACTTTTTTCATGTTAAAAGCAACATAAATTTTTAATTGAGTTTTGTAGAATGCTAGAGAACTTTTTTGTATTCGCAGAACCTCTCCTTAAGGGTTTTTGGAATTTTGAAAATTAATAATATGACGGGCAATATAAATTTGATTGTGTTGTACAGAAAATTTCCCCTAAGCAGCAATTTAGTTATTCGCACGTAGTTATGAAATCTTGTTATTTTTTTTAAATTTTAAATAAACGTTTAGGTACGAAAGTTGTCAATCATCTTTTTTGAAGCACTAATTACCAAAACATGAACATAGTATTAAGGCTCTAAATGAAGAGAAATGATTTTTTAAATTTTAAGATGTTGCCGATAAGTGTCATACAAGCTATGCAATTTATAAAAATTACAAATAGGCATATCATATATTTTCCATACACTACATAAGTCAATCTGTCAACTACCACAAAAATGTAAATTTACTTTAAAAATTGCCAGTTATTAAAGCCTAAGAGAAGTTATTTGACTTTATAGTCGAAAATTTATATAAAACGCAAATATGAAAAATTGGAACAGTTTAAAAAGTTTTTATATTACTCGTAAATCTTAATTATATATGATATTTTGTAAAATTATTTACAAATAAAGTTTTTAATTATATTTCCGTACACTTTAGAATCTGAAAATCGATAAAAAAGAAATTATCGGGTCCAGTATAGCACTCGTGCAATATGTACCTGCATGTAAGAATCACCTTTCATATAGCATTGTTACATAAGGCTGCTGCTTTACAGTATACTTTGCTGTCACAACAAAACTTGATTGAAATTTGCTTTGAGGGAAATTGCCTGGTCAACAGAGGCTATAGCAAGACACTTGAGATTCCCTGGGGTATAATACCGTTGATAACAATCTTCATTTTAGTACAAAATTGTATTTTTAAATAGTATCATGTTATAGGTAAATTAACACGACTAAATACTATAACTTTCCGTATCACAATATCACGATATCGTGACACAATCGTTATAAAAGCTTAGGGCTACTGTTAGATATTTAAAAACAAACTACGTGTTGAATTCAGACTAAAGGTCTTCTATTACGAAGGCTCGGCAGAACAGCTTTATGAAAGCATGTTTTAATAATGAACTTATGAAATTTTCATATATCAAACTGATCACATAAGTTTCTTGCATAGCGCGAGGTTTATGACAAGTTACAATGAAAGGAATTTTGTATTAATTTTATCAAATTCGAATATACTGTTTCGATTAAAAAATCTATAGAGGTGCTTGCAAGAAAATATTGAATATTATTATAAATCAGTTTTGTGTTGTTCTAATAATAAAAGATCGGTTGAGTCGATATTTTAAAGTATTTTAAATTTAATAAAAATTTTAAACTGCGTTAATAAAATATTTTAACTTATTATAATAACATACATATTTTTAACGCAAAATTTTAAATTAAAATAATAATCGATGATCTATTATATTTCTATGAGTATGCTTATGTAATTATTCCTAACAAAGAATCCAATGACAAAAATTTAGTAATCAGTCAATTTCAGCAAATGCATGAAAATTCGCGAGCAAAATTGAAGAAGTTAAGTGCTACGCGATTGTTTGCAATGCTACCATTCCTCTTTTATCAAAATGATTGTTATTCTCTAGGCTTATGAACTCAGCTCAATGTCATCGTTATATTTCACTCCTCTTTTGTGTGCATATTGGTATGCGCTTCTCGTACAAGACTATATACAGATATGAATTTCCTGATTACAACGGTACAGTCCAGCTTCATACAATTGCACGAGAGCAAAGAGTTTTACTTTTATTGACATAAACTACTTACACAAAAAAAACACTATTTATTTATATATTTATTTATTTATTGTTTAAAAATTATACGTTCATAAAAATTGTAAAGTATAATTTACACGCAAAACTACTCGATAAATTGAAAAATGCAAATTAGCACTAACTACGCTCTTCGTGCTTCCTTTTCGCAAAATTCAATTCCAACAATTCCCACTCCACAAAGCTACAGGAGCAAAAAAAGCCAAGGTCGAAGGAAACACAACACTGCAACATACATCTCACCTGCAATCCCATAAATCTGCGAGTCTCGTGCCAGGCTCGAGCGTATATAAAATTACGAGGTGCGCCGCGGGGGTGAAAATCGCGCGCCGAAAAGTTATTCCTCATACCTGAGTAATGGTACACGTGAGCGAGATTTTCTGGGTCAAAGCTGCACCACCGTGCACACTGTACATACAATACCCAGCCAGATATAATAGACATCGCGCGCGAGCATGGCCTGCACGCATCTCGCTTGCTTGTATTAGCTGTTATAAGTGCTCTGGGGCATGCATGCATATTATATATATATACGTGTTGTCCGCGATTCTCTTTCGCGCTGTAACTGCAGTGTGCAGCGCGGCGATAAATATCTGACCTAAGCGCGGCCCCTGCGCTGCCGTGCTGTCATTAGGGCGGGTGTTTCTTGATGGCGCTCCGACGAGTTAAGGACGAAGACGAATATTATTCAATTTTGATTTATCGCTGCTGGGAATACGCAGGG
Organism: Gastracanthus pulcherrimus; assembly: GCA_949152435.1. Classification (NCBI taxonomy): domain Eukaryota; kingdom Metazoa; phylum Arthropoda; class Insecta; order Hymenoptera; family Pteromalidae; genus Gastracanthus; species Gastracanthus pulcherrimus. The sequence continues at coordinate 37,866,262 of OX424573.1, forward strand.
TTTGGAAAGTGATTTCGATGGTTGTGCTGCGAGAGTAGTGGAAATAGGGAAGACACACGGGTGAAATAAGAAAGAATGAAAAGAGTCATTGTATTTTGTGCGATAATTGAGCTTCACACGTAATAGAGAATGACTCCGTTTGAAAAGTGGTTTAATTATCCGCCTAGAATTAAACACTTACGCGTCTAACTGTACGGTAAAGTTACCCCGTTTTAAGGTAAAAATTACCCTGATTCGCTGAAAGAATTTACCTGATTTGATCCTTTTCATAGTAAAAATCATATGGAATATCCTAGTAGAAACTCATCCAATTTTATACAGGTTTCTGACTTATTAAGCTGGGAGTCCCGATTATGAACCGGGAACCTGGACAAAGCTAGATTATTTTATACCAATGTAACTTTTATTTTTATCGTGCAGCCAGGACGACCCACTTTGACTATGATTATCAAGGTTATTTTAATCAGAAAATTATCTCTGTGTATTACTTTAACATATTTTCTACAACTTTCAAACAGTTTTATTATACTAATCACTGGAATACTTATATAAAATTATCTCGATTTAAAAAAATGCCAATGCGTTATTTATGTTCCGCGAGAGATAATATGGCGCATCGTTCTTCGCATAGATAAATAAAATAAAAATGAATTGTATAATATACAAATAAAATAATATTCGTAAATGAAAATTATATTAATAACATGTTTTTCTATAGCAAAGTATTTTTTATCAGAAACACTGAAAGATTACTTTTTTAAAAAATAATTCAGATATATGCAGCTCTTATGCCGTAACATTTTTTGTATACACTTTTATATTATACGTTCATAAAAAGGTCACAACTGTTTAGAGTGTTACAAGTACATCTAATTCTTCAAAATTCAGGTTTGCTGTCTTAAATTCCAAGCCACTTTTGTAGTATTGCTACTTTTTACTGAAATTTGTAATTTTTACTTGCTACTTTTACTTCTCTAAAAGGATCTAGTTTTTACGCTATGACTACATGCTTTATTGAGTTCATCGTTTTAATTTAACTAATGAATCGTATTTCAAATAGTATGCATTGATATTTCGATTATGAAACTTGAAATATAATGATTAAGTAAATCTTATCTAAATAAGAGATACTAATCCTCAAATACGAGAATTTTTTTTAATTCTATACATAAAACTGTAAGTACTTCTAAAATACTTAAAACTTTACTTTACTTTTCATGTGATTATTAAATCTAATAATTTTTTAATTTTCGAATCAATAAATACGTTCAGAGAGCCTATATTCACTGTACAAAAGTCTAACTGATAGTAATGAAATTAGATAATTAGATTATACATATTATTTAATAATCGAGATGTAATTAAGTAGATCATTGCCTTCATAAACGAAAAGTATATATTTAAACCTTTAAAAATAGGATAATAATTTCCAAACGAACTCAAATTAAAGTGACAGTAATTGGTACGTTTACCCAAGCTCCGCACTCGATATGCGACCGTCAGCTATAATGCACATCGTGCTGCGGTTAGCGGTGCTAATACTCGGCGAAGGTGTAACGTTTCGCTCGTGTGCCAGGGTTTCTCATGCATGAGTTCGCGCGCTTAGGAGCGCAGTTTTTCTTGCATTCTTCGAACGCAAGCTCGCGCGCGCTAATGCACAATTCATATCACTTTTTCTCGGGTTATTATACTTTTGACGCGATTTTTAAAGTTTTTTTTTCTTAACGCTCCGTTTCCCCGACGCAAAAAGCAGCGTACTGAAAAATGCATGCTGCAGCCGGTAGACTGCCTCGGCATTGAAAGATTCATAATTATGCATGGTGTATTACTCCGCATGGGAATATTGTGTGAGCCCGAGATAATGCGCGTTTCCCGAAATATTTTCCATTTATAGACGTATGCGAAGTCGAAAAATTGCAATATAAAAACTGCTTGGGTAATACTGAAACGTGGAAGTGAAGCATTTGTTTATTACGTTATTAAGTATGCGTGTTATGAAGTTTATCATGTGTACATTATTAATTATTTTGATTTTTTTCAAAGAAATAGTCATTAAAATGGGGTTTAATCGTACATAAATTTACATTTTAATTGCTAATTTATTTCATCGCTTATAGCTGTAGTAAAAAAAGCTCTGTATTAACGCAACGCACACTAACGTCAATACTTCATCCTCCTAGTTGTACATAAATATATCTTAAATTTTAAACTCTTAATAAAATATCTTATCAAATTCACCGAAATTTCAAAAGCCTGTGCAATAAAATACATAATACGCTTATATCCTATTATAAAGCAAAAAAAAAGTCTGAAAGAGCACTGATTATACATCAAAACATTTCATAAGCTATAACGAGTTAACATTAAATAGTCCTGTACAATGTTCATTACATAAAGCCTATTTCTATTGGGTCATCGCGTCTAGCCCAAAAGCCCAAAGAGGCGCAGAACAGCAGCTGCTGAGTCCACTTCGAAAACCTACTTTCATAACATTGCTCCTAGAGACAAATCTCGGATTTATCGAACGACTTAATTTAGCGCAGCATTTAGTTACGCAGTTTGTGGTGTGTGCATATACGTGTACGGCCCCATTCACTTTTTTACTTTTTTTTTAATGCATATTGTCGGTATCTACGCGATTGAGTGTAGTCGAGAAAAGATTGAAATCAAAATTATGGAATCGTAACAAATGTTTATGATTATTCAATACTTCAAGGCTCAATTCGAGGAATTAACATATTCTTTTAGACATTTTTTTTTTAATTTCGAATATTTAGAATATATTATGTTTAAAAATTTGTTAGCTAATAAAATAGTGATATTTATTTTCGACATAATAAGTAAAGGTTTTCTGAAAGATGGTTTTGACGGAAGGTGGAAAAATACGAAAATTAAAATTTTGTGAACGTTTGCAGTTCTTTGTAGATTTATTCAATAATTAATAATAGAAATTAGAAACATAAATATATAAGAATTTAGAAAATATCAAATATTAAGAAAAAACATGGTTATACCTTTGATTCTTCAATTAAGAGCTCATTACGAATTAAACATAGACCTTGTAAAAGATAGCCAACTTGATATAGCCGTTTTGCTAATTCTTAGCCAGCTTCTTTAAGTTAATATTTTTAAGTTAACCTTATAATCTCAAAATCAAAAATAATGCTACTGGTAATGTTCCAAAACTAAAAATTATATTCCATAGAATAAAGTAAGACTTATATAACTTTTAATAAGTTTTACAAATATTTATGGCAAAATTATTAATGAAGTAGGACCGGTAATAATGAATTAATTTATTACACAATTTTAGAAATGAACTAATAGCATTCAGTCAGTGTGTCGAACAAAAATGTGTCGAACAAGAATTCACTTAGGTCTCTACCAGAGGAACTCCAAACCTTTATATTTCAGTTCTCGTGTCATTTTCACATCGTACCAAGTGATCCTCTAATGCGTATCTTCGATCCTTCATCTGTAGAACTCATACCGACACCATTTCAGACACATCGCTAACAGCTGGCTGTCATCGTGTCCGATCCGTCTTCTCCGCTATATAATTACAATGCGACCGCGCGTCAGCTTGATCCAGTATACTTGCACGTCGATTTTTACGCCAGTCAAAGCGATCGATCCTCGTATTATGCAATTCCTACTCGCAAGTTCTAATTTATTCAGCCGCGCGATTTCTCGGAACAAGTTTTTTTTCACTCTCCTGCGCACCTCTCTACACTCATCCGTGAGTCTTCGACGTGCCTCCCGAAAACTGACTTGAAAAGCGGCATTGAAAATTGAAAAGGAAATACCGTTTGCGTCATGTTTTCGGATTTATCGGGCGTGCCGATCGAAACCTTCGAAAAGGTTTTGAAACACACAGCATGTTGCATGTAACAATGGACTCTGCGAGGTTAATCGCGGCAGATAAGCGCGAGTATTATCCCCTCGTCAAGATTCTGCACTTAAACAAACTTACAATAAATATTTCGAATACTTGGATAGATAGCGATCGGTCGTGGGGCGAGATTGCGTCAATGATTCTCCTATAAGTTGTTGAGATAAGAAGCGAGATATACACGAGTTATCGCGACTTTTCTCTTCCCCTGTCGAGTCTTATCGTATACCACCGAGTTTTCTGGTTGCTAGAGCTTTTCGCGGACTCCGCACACTCTCTAGCCTTATCTTTCACGGTGTATACATCATTGAAAAGGCACTATTATAATCGGCGCGAAATCACGACCGGATAGCCCGATAGACTTTTAATATGCATCTGAGATCTGATGTCACTTTTAATCGTGGGTTTTTTGCTTCGCACTCGCGCTCTTCAATCCCCGTGCACGCGACAAAGGAGGAAGTTCAACACACCAAATGGGAAGAGAAAACAAAAAACATAAAATCATTAAACTATAATTACGCTGCGTATAACGCCGCAGAGCTGCGTACGCGTGTTTTCGAGTGCGCGGGAAGAACGCCAGGCGAGTTTTAATCCGCTAATTGTTCTGGAAACTCCCGCGTGGCGGTGCGGTCGACTCGGTCGAGCTGTGCGTCTATTATAATATACCATATTTAACGCGCGTCAGCGGATTATGTGCAGGCAGTCAGACGGAAAAGCGCGCGACTACCTATGAGAAAAAGAAGTCGTTTCAGGTCGTTTTGAATATATACGGCGTTACCGTTACGGCGATAATAGCTGAGAGTGCGCGCGCGTGCACTGCAATGTACGTAGATCGAGAACAAAGGTATGCTTTTTTTTTCGTTGTTGAAGGCGCGTGAAATGAGCTTGGCTGAAATTTACATGTACGTGGGACTGTCTTGACTTGCGCGCGCTTATCTCGGAGCGCGCGCTAAAGTGGTACATTGACGAACGTGACGATCAAATTGAAAATCGAAGTATTTTGAAAAATGCGGCGCGGTTAATGCGCTTTTCGTGTTCAAGGTTGTCTTTCTTGGAAGATCCGCGCTTAAGCGGTTCATAGCATTTTTTTTTAATATTTTTTAAAGACCGAGCAATTATATGTAATTAGTTACCTTTTTAGTACGTCATTCGGCGATTTCGACCTTACACGAGAGTTAGTTTACGTTAATCCATTAAGAAAATCGCTCTCGATTCAGCGTAATACAATGCTTTTATATGTCTATCTTTTAATGTATATAATTCTGAAGCACGTTTAAACTTTATTAGATATAACACTAGGAAAAGGTATTAAAATATTAAGTATATTTATATTGTTTACACAGATTATAGCACTACCTCTATATTTCTGAAGTATAAACAAACGTTTAACTTTTCACAAAGAAAATGTTTCCGTTCGCACAATGATTCACAGGATAATAACACGTCGATTTTACGGATTTTCTTAATACTTTGAATACTTTTATTGTTTACTTTTATGTGTATTACATTTATTTTATCTTTCTTATAATTCTCTCTTTGGCAAACAACAGTTTCTTTTATCATAAAATTTCCGTCTATGCAAAGTATTAAAGTTTTAGTAATATGCCGAAAGATGTCATGATTTGAGCTTTAAAGTGCTTAAGATATATTTAACTAAACAAATGATCGTACTTCGAAAATTTGCCAACCGTGCACTCTAAATCTAACAAACAAGTTCACAGCTCATGAGTGATTAAGAACAAAAAAACTCTACGCAACTATTTCACGCGATCCATATCGTCCTTAATTAATAACAGGCCACGTGCCGCGCCATCCCAGTGGTATAATCACCGGCATCGTCTGATTGACATAATCTCCATCATTGTTTTTAAAGACTCATCTAGCACGTATCGCGCGGCGGGGGGGAATTCCTGGCGCCGAAATTCCCGCGGATTAAACATTTAAACAGCTGCTGTTGCACGCTCTCGCAGCTCCTAAGCACAATCGTGGCAAATTGCGTGGAAACGTTTTAGCCGCGGTCGCCAACAGGGGAAAAAAACAGAAAAGAAAAATCAAGCCGGCGCGGCGCTCGCGGCGTAAACAAATTCGTTCGCTTTGTTTCTGGGTGCAAGAGTTTTATTTCGAGCCGTGAACGAGTTTGCAAAAAAAGAAAAAAAGAAACACCGACCGGCGCGCGAGTATAATTATTGTGTTTCATAAGCGATACCGAGAGTGGGATGCGTTTGTTTTATTTTTTTCGATGGTCAGTTATACTCGCGCGTCTATAATGCGCGAATCTCGTGCACCTGAGCGCACATAGTTCATTCATGCTGAATCTCCGCGAGTTATTATTAACTGTTTTCGAGTGTCCGTGAGGGAAAATATAATTAATGGTTTTCGTATTAAAATGTAGTAATATAACGAGTTCTCTTTTAGGATTTTAGAGTGAAGTGAGTAACTACTTTAGAATTTGGAAGAGTAATTATGAAAAACTAGCGTGTGCGGGACAAACTGTCGTACTAAGACACGTGCACGGTAGAGTTCATTGATTCTGATAAGCATGCTTTTGCTAGATCATTTTCTAAACTGCTTTTACTTGTGATCATAAAGATAAATTTGGGAAATGCCGCATAAGTTACGTAATGTCCAAGATAATATACGTTATGTTCTTAACTTCAGTAATTATAGAAATAATTGAGTTTAAACAATCTTAAATTATGTCGTCCTCTAGATCACTGTGTTTGTTTAAATTGCCAGAAGGCTATAAGCAAATCGTTTTATTTGAATTATTCAAGTTCGTTGATTATTCAGAGTCAACATGTATGTAACGTGCCGCCAAACGTTGTAAAAAATGTATTTATATCCTTTAAGATAAGCATCATTTATTTATTCTTTTTATCGCTTCATCTTACTCGAAACGGGAATCTATGTTCATTACTCTATTTTCTATAATCTGTGAAAAAATTACAGGATGAATATGTTTTGCTTTAAAAAAACTCGTATTATAGCGTGAGTCAACGTATACGTTTGTTCAAGTTTTTGTACTATTGTCATCTTCTTTTTTGCAAAATGTTTAACCTGAGTTACTAAGTTATGTTTGCAGAACTCGATAAATAAACCGGTATAATATTGCAAAACACCCCAACATTAAGAAAAAAAATCTTCATTTATTTCCATGAACCGACTGCAGCAGCTGCTCTAACCGTGCACACAATGCACGTATTTTTAAAACACACAGCGAGACCGGAATCTCAAAAAAAAGTAACGTCCTATTTTTCATCCGCTATGTGTTTATTTTTTTCCTCGTATGCTTTTTCTTCTATAACTTGATGCGCCATAGAATAAACTCCATCGTGCAACGTAAGAGATCCGCGTGTCAAAAAATCGAAATTCGAAATTCATCCTTCTAAAAATAGCCCCTGCGCGTCTCGCCATATTAAAACCATAACGGATTTTCGGGTCAAGGTCCTTGACGGAGAGGCATAATGTATAGGCGTTGCCCAATTGCGACCTATGAGATCGCTTATGCCGCGCGTTACGCAATACCTCCTCCTCCTCCTCATTAGCCTCATCTCGGCTCGAACTTGCGAGCAAAATATTTTCTTGTTTCGGCGAAAAAAATACGCGCGTTGTATTTATGGTCGGTGATGGCAGTGCGTCTTACCAGGGTTCAGCGATGTATAAGGCTAACAGTGATTCATAAGTAACGATTGACAAATTTCTATGGTATTGGTGAAAAAAATGGGGAATCACTGATATTGCAATGTTTGGAAGTATTAAGCGGTTGAGAAAAATTCCGTGGAGTTAAAACAGATTTCATGTACTAAATTGTGACAGGAGTGAGTTAAAAAGTTAATTTGTTTTTTGTAGCTTTTTCTCGTTAGTTTAAACGATCGGAACTGATACATTTTTTAACGAGTATTTTAATTATCCAGAATACATGAAAATATATTCTCTTCTTAAAAAAAAGATAAGAATGATGTCAAATTAAGTTTTCTACTAAAAACGACGTTGTATAACGATGAGCCAGTGCCTAATAAGATGCGTTATTCTTACGATACCAGTTCCTGATCATAATTTATTAAAATAAATTGTATTTTATTTATTATTTCAAAAATTGCTATGATTAATAAATCAAAAAATAGCAATAAACTAGTTGCATTTTTTATTTTAAGATTTGTTTTTAATAAAAAAAATCGTTGATCAGGATTTATCTTATCTTATCAGGACTTGGTACCGTGAGGATATATATACTAAATATAATCTCCCGAAAATCCGTTAAAATGCGAAAGAAAGTTCTAAATATGCCATATTTTTGGAATTTTTTAAATCTAGATTTCGAAACTTTTTAGAAAATGTTTGCACTTTTAAATTTAATTAACTAAATAACTGACGTCTAATAAGGTTTGTCAAATAATGCGGTATAGTTGTAAATTCCGGTATGGTAATTTGGTATAAATAAATTTGATATGGTGTATGCTTATTAAATTAGGCGCGTATACTCTCGTATACTTGACCGGTCCTTCTTTTCCATTTAAAGGCAAAGTTGGTATTAATACTGTTTACATAATATAAAAATTAAAAAACATTTGAACGAAATCTACTAAAGAACGTAGCAAATTGTGATCTTATATTGTAGCAATTGTTTATCAACTAATATCAGCTTACTAATATTTTCAACAACGTCAATAATTCCAATAAAAGAAGTACAAACTCACAATACCCAACTCGGCATATCGATGCACTTTTACCTCGAACGTATCCGACTCTTCTTCTATGTATACATATATATATATATATATATAAAGTGCGGGGCTGCAGTCTACATTCAGCGATCGCGGGAGGCCATCCGGGAAGTTAATCGTGAATTCCGGTGCGCGATAAGCGTCGAGCGCGTCCACACACATACATCGCTGCACAATAACATACATATGCGCTACACCCATTATAGTCGATGTATCCGCGGCGGGGAAAGTAATCGCATCGCGATTCGCGCGCAGGAGAATGTGCTGCACGTATTATACGCGTATGTATGTCGGGCGTAAATTGCGACACACATACCATATATATATATATATATATATATATATATATATATATATATATATATATATATATATATATATATATATATATCGTATATAGGTATATGTACATGTACAGCTATATGGACTTATGCACACACAGAGAGAAACGGACGCGTGTCGGGGATTCACGAACGCCGCGAGAGCTCGACTTTAAGTGCACAATCAAATTACGTCAGGCTGTGAGCATACGGAAGCTTCCACAGTCTTTCGCGTTCGTTATGTGTAACGACTGCTTGTCTGCAAGAAATTTCGTTCTAGCTGTGCACTTGTGATCGACGGAAAAATTGATTTTGAATGATCATTTTGATTCTAATTAATATTACGAAACTGTTTAGAGAATAGTTATTATAACAGTTTCGACGACTAATGATAATAATGTTTATTAAAAAAATTGTAATATATACGAAGTATCTTAAAATATGATATCTATATTGTGTTTCGGAAAAAGTAGTTAAATTTTAATTAAGTAAATAAATTTCATTATTATAATAGATTTGCTTAAATTTGGAAAAGTTAAGATTTTCTCAATGTTAAAATGTCACATGACACTCTATGCCATGTGTCAAATGTCTCCGATGATTAAAAAATTCTTTAAAGTTGCTGCAATATATGATAATTAGAACATTTCATTTACCACCCTACATTTACAAGCAACAAGAATCCACTGATCTTAGAGATACGTGAATATCAAATATATATTGTATGATCATTAGCTGTTTTAGATAGTTAAATACTGATATCGTAATTTCGAATTGATATACTAGCGCATAACTTTCTATCAGTTCTGATTTTATCGTCTACTTTTTAATTAGGATTTATTAAAATATATCGGTGGCTTATATGGGTCAAGTGTAAGGAAAAAGAAAGCATTGTTAGATACACCCGTGCATGATGTTTTTATTGTCATTACATTAGAATTTATTAATTAATAAACTACTGTCAATCTTTATTAACTAAAATAAATAATAAAAATCGTATCATCACTCAAAGTTCACATTTACAGATCGAACATTTGTTATGTTTACATATACAAGTCAGTATCAGTATATACATAACGTTGGCTATCATGAAGAAAGAACGATAATATACATGTTATAAAATTAGATATTATAAGCTTGATTCCAAAATAATAATACAAAATATTTATTGATAATTTAGAAGCCCTACAATTACTGTATTGCGAAATAATCTTGATCTTGAATTCCTGTTTTCGCAAATGATCGATGACACAAGACCTATATTCATGACGCAATGATTCGCCAATTTCTGTTCTATATCTCAATCTAGAAAACCGCATACCGTATCGCGAAAGTGTCTGTAGCTGCAAGTTATAAAAAAAAGACCTTATCTTCCTCGATAGCATCTTAATAGAAAAGAAAAAGAAACTGTAAGCACACTCGCGTGTTTTCAAAACGCGTCCCATCAAAGTGTGTTCACGGCGATACGCGTCAGAGGCAATGAATCGTGCATATCACGCGATCTCAGATTATCGGACACACGGCGTTTAACTGTCATACTATCCGAGCCGAGGCTCGATTCGCCGATTGATATAACAAAGCGAGATAGATATGTGGCGAAAAAAAAGAAATGAGCGAGCACTTTTTCGCCACGACGCCGAGGCAATCAGACTCGCGCGAGCTGCCTCGCGGCCGAGTCCGATTGATCGAGTCAATTTTTCGAGACAGCCGCGATCCGATGGCATGTACGATTGTCAATTAGGTCTGTTATAAAAGTTCGTTGTTGCCATGAGAAAGGAAGGCTGAAGAGCTTTAATTGAAAAATAATGAATGCTCTTTCGCTGGTTCGGTATTATTATTTTTAATTGATAAGATTGAAATTTCTCAATGCAGTTCAGAGAAATGGCAATGGCAATTTTGCTTTTAGTTTGTGTGCAATAAAAACATTGATTGGGACATATGCGAAAGAGACAAATATTTATTATTTGTTATATGTTGTGGCAAAATGTGCTATGATGTTAGTCGGTGGTTTTCATATCGTGTGTTACGCGTGTACAATTAAATACGATCAAACCATAACATATTATGGCAATCGAATGTTTGTTTTCACGCGATAGAAAAAGAAATGTCTGCGTGTGGTAAGAAACGCGTGTTTGAGAGAATAGAGATTATGAATCAGAGAGTAAGAACTGGCGCGAGAGTGGAAAGTTTCAACGAAAATAATGAAAACTTTATTTAACTCGCGCTAATCGTGAAATTACGCGTTACACAATCCGCCAAGCAAAAATAGATCGCGCTCACTAATGCGCTTCTAATTAGATTTACATTAAAAGTCTCGCTAACCCAATTAGAGTTTGTATACTCTCGCGGAGGTAGGTGTGCGTTATTATAGTTCTATTTTATAATCATTAAATTATATCCTAGAATTTTATGAGCTACCGAAACTGGCGTTTATTCTACGCAATTATATTTTGATCGAGAGTAAAGGGATATATATTTATAGTATGTATACTATTTGGAAAAAATATTGTCACCTTTATTATTATATCGTTACTCATACTATAGATTTTATCATAATCATAAAAATTGTCATTAACATTTAAAATAATAATTTAATATTCAATACTAAAACAATTGTGAAGATATATAATAATTTATACAACCTATAAGCAGTTTTATCGACGATTTATTAAATAGTCAAATACATATATAACAATTAATAAACACCAGTTATAGATCCCCAGGTAAGAATTGCAAAGTATGGACAGTCTTCCAGTATGGATACCTACAAGTATTAATCGCTACATGATAGTACTTTATTAGTTGGATTGCATGCCTGTTATACAACTATCATACTTCAGGTTTGTTATTGTAAATTCAGTGTTCAAGAAGTTTTCATAAGAGTAACCATCCAGCCGATGTTTTCTGTGTCAACCGCTATTATCCGAAGGTTGAGCACTCGTCCGATACACAAGCAAACTACATATTGACCCTCAACGTCACACTTCAATAAAGTTTTACAACTGTCACACTGGAGTAAAAATGATCTTAACATTAATCGATCGGAAAAATGCAAAGGTCGACAAGCATATAGCCCACTTAAAGAACAGTACCACAATAAATCATTCATTTCAGAAAGCTCTACTGAAAACCAGATACTAAACAACACTCTCTTAAAAGCTCAATACTTGATTTATCCATTTGACCAAAGCTATTCTACCCATACAAAAATTCCCTTCTAAAATTTTCACTTTCAAGCAATAATAAAAAGTACCAGTCCCAATAGCAATCAGTACCCATATACTATCTATAGTATCTCACCCCTATATCACACATAGATTTCGAAACACATCCCTCCAACTTATCAAATCGAAAAGTTCGATAGAACTCCCACCCACAAAAAGAAAAATACAAAAAGAAAACGGAACAAATAAACTGTCTCGACCGATAAGTGTATATATATAAAAAAGAAAAAAGGCAGCAGAGGGCACGGCTTCGCCCGCGTCTGATTACTCGCTCGCTCGCGAATCGAGACTCGCCTCGGTTTATCGACCGTCGTCTTGTACAACATCGGGCGCCGCGTCGCCGCAGGTAGTCCGTCTCGGCCGCGCGCGTGTGGTCTCTTTCTTTCTCTTTCGTGCTTTCGATGATCGCTCCCAGGGTGGCTTCGGCTTCCTCGCCCTTCCCTCGCGCACACACGTAGCAGCGTGGAGCCGACGAAAATTGCTCGCGCGCGCGTGATGCAATCTATATTCCGCCCGTGCAGTGCAGCTTTTTCAGGTCTACGGGTGTATCTATATATAGATATAGACACGGCGTCGAATCGTCTCTCGGGTATATATATATATATATATATATATAGTGCGAGAGGCGAATCTATAAATCTTACTCATTTTGTTTGGAGCGCGCGTGGTGCGTGCTGCGCGTGTAGGAAAGTACCTGTATTAGTTTGCTCAGAGAGGATGGGGCTGTGTGTTTGCGTTGGAATGTATAATAGGCAAATTTTCGTCGGCTGGTGATCGGGAGAGGAAAAGTACGTAATCGATTGGGTTATTGGGTTGGTTCCTTGGCGATCGTGCGAGGGTCGATTGCTTTCTGGGTAATAGAGATTGCCGATTGGTTTGTCGACTAGGACTTGTGTAACGGGTGTAATTGGTAATGATAAGTATAGGTATGCATTGTGAGAGATATGAGAGAAAGAAATTGATCTTTCTGAGTCTGAAGCCAGGTTTTTGAAAATTTCTGACCGATTTTTAATATGGCAGATCAAAGTATGTAGGCAAGAATTTACTTCATTACGAAGGATGTCTCGCCAGTTTTTGTCGGCCTTAATTTAGGTCGAAAATTTTCGAAAATCTGACTTCAGAATCAGAAAGTGCGAGTTCTTCTTTTTTGGAATTTTTTTTATCGTTACTTTGAGACATTTTACGCGTTTTACGCATTTATATAGTGTTATAGGAAGTAATGGTAGTCGATACGGGCGATATGAGTTAGAGAACTGCGGTTTTAAGATAATGTTTATGTATGGTGTATTTCTTACTTAGTTCGTTTGATTTTCTATAGCACTCAACAGTTCTGATAATTTTCTAATCGTTTTTGTATGACGTTGTAATGAAAAATTTTTCTACGTAATGACGTCAAAATAGAACGTTGTGACGTTTTTGTGTCCTAGATTGTATCATTGGCTTTTGAATTATCACCAATATTTCAGTACTCATAGACTATTAAAAAAATTATATTTGCATGTTATAACTTTAGCTGGCTGTGGTTTTTCCTTGTACGGGAAAAAATATAGCTTGGTGTAACTGATATACGTAGTTTAAAAAAAACGATTCTTACTACAGAAATTCTTTATCGCGCGCAAGCAACTCATTAACAATAACATTTTTCATGACGATGATAAGGAACTAAACCATTGCTTACGTAAATAATTTTAAACAATTACTGCTTTTTAAATTACATAATTAACATTGGTAGCATTCTTTATCTCTGAAAAATTCTATATGTAGCTATAATAAACGTTCTACTTTCAAAGTTATTTATAAAACTAATAAATAACTCAATATTATGCAGTATTTGAAGAAAGTAAATTTAGGATTGTATGCATATTGAGTACTTCTGAACAAAAGTTATAAATGTAAAACCATGCGCAGACTGAAAACAAAAAATAGTGAGATATTTTATCAACTTTTCGTTAAAAAAACTATTTATTTCTTTGACCTTTTGTCAGCAGTGCCTTTGAAAAAGAAATATATTAGTATTTAACTTGTCAAAACAAACAATCTATCGCTACTTTTAAAAGGTTTAGCCAATTCAGCGAATGGGAGGCGAAAATACAAAAATTCAAATCGCCCTTACAAAAAAAAACTGACCGTTTCCTTCGATCATTCGAATCAATTAATCCTGAATAATGAACACAAATTACTCTTAAAAAAAATCTTGCTAGCGAAGCATCCAAAAATAGAAGAAATAATCCACCTGTCATCTGACAACTTAACGCGCAGAAAAAAATTCTGAATTAGAATTCAAAGTTCAAGGAAAGCAGCGACAGGGGTAAGAATTGTTGTAAATTTACATCTATATATTAACTGCTCTGGATACCATCGGAATACAATTATTTCATTGTAATTAAAGGTTGGATTTCATGTTGTAAATTGTACAGGTGTTTTACAAATTTGCCGTGTCATTGTAAAAGCACTACTCCGAGAGTTTAATAAAATGATATATTCTGAAAGTATATAGTAATTTAAAGACAATCGTAATACTACAAAAGCTTGTAAATTCACAAATTTTAGTGAAAATGTTAAAATGTAATAGAAATACTATAATCAGACTATCTAATCCCAATGTATAAACTCAATCGCTCCTTAAATTTGTGTGACTCTTTTGTGTCCACATTTTCTTTCGTAAGTCCACATTTTTTTCATAATATCAATTTATAATTTTTTATTAATAGCTCTATGTATACATGATACTGACGCCTTGCCGAATCGGTGATAAGTCTTTGGCTCGCTAAAATATACATTGACTTACATGAAACATTGTAGATAATGTCTTTTCTTTTTACAAATCACTATTACATCTAATGGCAAATATATATATATATATACACACACATATATATATATATATATATATTTAATTATCCGCAATATTACCCAATAATATTTTTGCTGCGCTAGTACTAGATGTCGTGCATACAGTGAACAAACGACTATACCAAAAGCAGTTCGTTATTTCTCCAACTCTCGGAGATATCAACATTCTACAACACAATTTGCACACCCTATATACATTCGCAGCAGTCGGCAACAGCAGCAGCAGCAGCAGCAGCAGCGGCAGCATCACGATGGACGTCATTGTCGCGCGGGCGTCGCGTCGGCTCGTCTCGCGCGCGCTAGAAGAAGCCGAGGAGGCGCGGCGCGCAATCAGGCCGAGATACATCCGCGCGGCTTAGAAAAAGACGAGCGAGCCGAGAGCGCGTCGTTGCGCAACCCCCCACTACGAGGAGAGAACGGCCAATTTGTCGCGATGACGAACGCCGATAAAGACTCTCTCGCGTATGTACATAGACCAAATGGCTATTAAAAGATCCACAGCGCGCGTGTCGCGATCTTCGATTCTCGCGTTTTCTATGCGAGACGTTGGGCACTCTGCGAGCGAGCGATAACGGGAGTATATAGAGTTAAGGGTTGGGGAGGAGCCGCGGGAAGAGTATGGTTTTTATCGGAGGCGATGTCGATGTTAATTATAAGGTGATTTTTGCACGGGTGTGGGGATC
Organism: Gastracanthus pulcherrimus; assembly: GCA_949152435.1. Taxonomy (NCBI): domain Eukaryota; kingdom Metazoa; phylum Arthropoda; class Insecta; order Hymenoptera; family Pteromalidae; genus Gastracanthus; species Gastracanthus pulcherrimus. Next base: position 37,881,958 of record OX424573.1, read on the forward strand.
AAGAGGGAATCGAGTGGGGATTGATAATTATCGTTGATGATATTTCAAGTTGAGAGTTGTGTAAAATTTCAGATTAGCTCATTGAGTGTATAATATAATAATGTGCAAGATAATTTACTTCGAAATTTGGGGGTTTAGGGAGATTTATTCTGGAAATTCATATTTTATTTTGTTAGTTTGAGTAATATACATATATTAGTTATATCCAAAACACTTTTAGAAAAAAGTAAATGTTATATACTAAAGACGATAAGAAACTTAAATAAACTTTCAAAATTATAATTTATTGAAGTTGATTGACTTCAGAGGCGAAAATGGTCACAAAAACACGAATATATGAACATTTTAAACAGTCTTAAAAGTTTTTAACATAAATCTTAATTTTATTTGTGGGCAATTTTATGAAAGGTCGCAAATTATAAGTTTCTATTTATCTTTTTATGCATTTTACGATCTGAAAATCGATACAAAATTATGGGGCCTACATTAAAGTACAAGACCTTAGGTGTTGTTCTTCCGCGAAACCAAAGGTTACAGATACTTTAAAAATTAATGTGTATTGTACGTACAATTAATAAGTCTTCCGCTGTAAAATTTCAGGTTACAGACCTCTATGTTTATCATAAATAAATGTTTGAAATAAAGACAGACATTTGTTTATTTTACTTTTTTTTCGGATATATAGTTCAGAAATTATAATAGTGTAAGGAATTCACACACATTTATGTTGTTGATCGTGAGTTTTAAAACTTTATTCTACATTGTTTATGTATTAGAATTAGATAAAATAAAAAGGGTAGATACAAATTTTAATTGTTTTCTGATTCAGATTTAATTTACTTATATGTTCGAAAACATAAACCTATTTATACGGTATAGAAAAATAATTTATTTGCAATTAATTGTTTATTTATCGTATATTTAAGTTACATTGAATTATGTAATTTCATCCCATAAATAAGAGGTTCCCCGAGTTTTATTTTTATTAACCTAGTTATCTATTAATACTTTCCTCTCACATGGAAGGTTAGATCGGTATACAAAAAGAAAAAAAATTGATGGAGGTTCATGAGTAAAAAAGGGATTCATTCTAAAAATTCAATATAAAAATACTATTGCATATTAAGTCAATATTGCAAACATCGTGTAAATAAATCAATTACAAGCTTAATAAAATAAAAGAAAAAATTCGAGTAACTAAGTTATAAACTTAATAAAGCACGTTGCAGCGTATCTAACTCAATTTAACAAAATTTTAGTCTCACTGACCATATTATTTACAACAGTATTTATAAGTGAATGATTGAGCACTAAAACCCATTAGCAACGTGCGTATACGTACAATCTTATTATAAATTTCGTTTTAGATCATATTTTTTTACAAGCAATATCGCGACCATTATATTTGCTCAACGTAGCATTAAGTGTGTCAATGAGTAACCGCACACCGTGCAACACACGCTCATTAATTTTGAGGATACTGTTTGTCATTAAACCAAGCGGCAGTAAAATACGCCACTTATCAACGTTTAATCCACGCTCTCGTAAAATACAATTTCTTCCCAAATTACCCATTGCTTATCAATTGTTTCCCGTCCTCGTATGCATATTCTCCAACCAGCGAAAAATTGACGTTCCGCGCCGTTCCACGCGAATCACACGCAATCGCGACAAATTGCATTTCCAAGGAAAATCCCCCCCCCCCTCCCGAGACGAAATTCTCTCCAGAACGCATAAAATTCTCGACGTAAAACCTACCTTCACCCACGACGCGAGTGCACAAAGCCGCGCGCGCGATCGTCCTTTTCTCTCGTTTCGTTCGTTAACCATCGTCGCGAGGCAGCAGCCCGCGCGAAAATATATTGCACACGATTACAAGCACTTCTTTCCCCGAAAAGCGACGTAAAGCCGAAGAATCTGTGTCAACAGGCCTCTTTGGGCGATGCGCGCTGTGTGTAATGAAACCGATATCAAAGGTGTAGGAAGCCTTTTCGTGAAAAATCAGCGAAATGGGTCAATCGCCGATCAGAGCGGTCGTAGGTATATAGGCACGCTCGGCTCTTTTTTATATTTTTTTTTTTCGGCGAAACGTAAATTTCGCGGCGACACCCACGGCCCCAATATACACGTGTGCATCTGCGTCATTGCGTGCATGTACGCGCGTGCGTTCGCAGCTCGCTTCCGTGCGTGGGATAGCTATGCACTTGACCGCGCGCGGACCGAGGAGAGAAAGAGAGATGGGGGAGAAATAAGAATTTGGTTGGCTCGGCCACTGGCTAAGTGACATTTTTGGGGTTTTTATATATATTTGTTTATTTATTGTACGACTATTGCTGTCCTATATTTTGAGTTAACAAAATTACATGCATTGATTAAATATTTATATTTTACATTTTAACATAGCATTTGAAATATGATTGGATTATGATTATTGCGTCAATATGGAAAGAACTTTAAGAGACACACTTTTAAGAATAATTATTAAAAAATTTTTGCAATTATCTGACGTCTTTGTTATATTATAACACATTGTTGAATTATACGAATCTATCATATTATAAGTACTTAAGTTTTATGATTTTTCAAAAAAATCAATTAAATTATTAGGCATGCAGATTAGTAAAATATTATCGTTTTCTAAAAGTTCAAGGAGTTAAAAAATGTGAATTATACGCTAACTATTGTAAACGAGCCAAAGAAAACTATTTAAAATGTCACCTCTGTATCACTTTTTACCTTCGATGATTTCACCTTCGATGAAATCTTCACCATTTCACGCTGTTATTAGCGAATAAAGTAATAGAAACTCAAATAATTTAAAGCAATCATTTGAAATTATAATTTAAAGTTTTAAAGTAGATGAATAATTATTGCAGAAGATGGACTTCTCATTTAAGTTTCAGTTCGTGTTAAACTCTAATAAATTCCATCTTCTATTCAAATGTCACCATGGCATCGTAAATTAAATAGAAATACGTTATCTTCAGATATGAAAGTGAATATGTAGTTTTAGATAACCAACAGCTCAGTAGGTGATGTCAATACTAATTATTTTTGGTTATTTTAAAAATACTTGATGGTAGTTTCAATAATACTTATTTTTACAGTTTTGCAAATGAAACTATATATTTACTCATACGACAGTTTCAAAGTAGTGAAGCTGAAATGGTCCAGTTAATAATGACACTAGATGAAAAAAAAGATTATTTCGTTAAACATAATTATCACATAATAATGAATCTCGTGACTAACACGCGATCACCAATACATTTCTTATTCAACAATTCAGAGAACGCATAACCGTTGCATTATATATACCTAACGCCTTTTCCACGCATTACACGCTCAATTATAAATACAAGCTTTTTGTGAGAAAGATACGTGTTACTTACTGTATCTGTACCTACAGTATATCCGCTGTACAGTATAATCCGCGATCGCTGCGTACACACTTTTTGCCTCCTTCGTTCCTTACTGCCCGTGAGCCAACGGCCGAAGGAGACGAAATAATTAGCATTTATCTGGGCGCGAGTGGCTATATATACGTGACGAAACGGCGGCGCACGATGACCGAACTCCATTACCCGCCGGGCCGTTTCGTCACATTGTATTATATACTATTTTGTGTTTTTTTTTATCTTTTTTTTTTAATAAATTATACATTGTAAATTATGGGTGGAGCGAAGGAGGCGCGTGCGCGCCGTTGACGAAATTGAATTTTTTTTGGGAGGGAAACTGAGTGGTACGTCGTTTCACGAAACGGACAGCTGATTAGTGCGTGGAGATATGAATACGTTGCGTAGTCGCGGTTATAAAAATGCACGGTATTAATGTGTAATTAATTATGTATTTACTTTATTGAGGTGTATGCTCGTAAGTCAAAAAAGTTGTGATCAAACTCTTTTAGTAAATGTATATTTTGATAGAAAGTTAAATCTAATAATTAATTTAGAAATTGTCTAATCCAATATTATTTTCATGATTATTATTGAAAATTTAAAAGAAAAAACAAAATCATTAATTTTAAAATGCAAACCTTGAAAGAAAATGTCAAAAACAAATAATGAATGAATGAATGAATGAAAAATAACCAGAAATAGATCGTTAAGATAAAATAGATGATAGCTTGTTTTGTATATATGCAGTATTGTGTGTTAAATAGTCTAATAATTAGTCTAATTATTAATACCGCGCTGACTAGGAAAAATATGAAGTACTGTATTAAAATTTCTTTCTTCCTAATGTTCCATTGACTAACGATCAATCGATTGTGTTATTCAAAACTTCATAATTACTATAGCATCCCAATTTACAAAATATTATCACATGTAATCGAATCACTCGGATTGAAAACAGACAACACTGCAGAACAGAAAATAGAGCCGCGCATTTCTTCGCTTTCTTTGAGCAAAAAAGAATCGAATGACTTGCAAAGTTGGCGAAGCGCTAAAGCTTCGAGCAAACTGTTCTTTTTTTTTTTTTTAACCGAGAAACTTTCGAGAATCGAAGCTTACATCTTCCCTACAGTGTACATGTGTATATGTAGATTTCGCCTCAATCCGTCGTCGACGGCGCGAGCCGAGCCTTTAGAAACGAAAATCTCCTTAACGACGCGCGCTCGCCCCACTCTACTCTTTTCCTATTCCGTATCGCTTACTTCGCCCGTTTAGTTCAATTAGAGTGTACTCTGCATTCCTTGCGGCGAGTTTGCGCAAACTCACGTGTACGCGCGTGATATATATCATCTCTCTTTATCTCTCGCTCGTGTTTTTTTGCACCTTCTTTTCTTTCTATATCTGTCGTGTACGTATCTCGTGTGTTCTTTTTAAGGGAACGAGTAACTGCATTAACTTTTTTTTAACTTGATTAATAGATTTTTGTTTGACAAAAAAGTACAATGTTAATAATAATGAAAATGAAGTAGGTTTGTTTCAAATTTGAGACATGAAATTTGTACCAATGATTTAGTAGCTTTTAATGCGAAGGAGATAAATTAACGTGGAAATTAAAAGTTACGCAAATTCTTAAAATAGTAAGAACTGTATAACTTTCGTTTTCTATGAATAGCAATATGTACTTATGAACATAAATTTAAGATTTTGGCACTAGTAAACCTTGCAAATTAAGTCATTTTTTATGGACCATGCTTCTTATTTCTTATTTGAAGTATATAAATATTCAAAAGATCTAAAATAACTTGTAAAGGCACCATTTTTGTAAAAGCAGCAAACAATTATGAAGTAATATTTTTCAATACCGATTCACAATTTATAACAAGACCACCCGATCATTTATACTAAAATGATCCTTTCAATAATCTGTAACTTGCAACTCAAATGCCCAGACATAAATAATACAAGCAAGCTTTTAGAAATTTCGCATACTAGCTACTATACATGAAATGGAACGACCTTCTGTCTAAGTGAATACATTCACACTACTTAAGTCAATAGTCAGTCATTGAAGTGTGAAATTTTACACCAAAAGTATTTCATGATATACACTAGCTGTTACTTCTGCAAATTCACCATTCGCAGTGTGACTATTCACTCGACTATAATGTGAATTTTCACTCCGCGGAAACATCGATTACGTTCCGCCTTCAGAGAGACAGCGAATTTTCACTCAATATGTCCAAGCGCGTACAGCGCTACACCACCGCACCTAGTTGCACTCGTTCCTAATATACCTGTTAGCACCTATATGTATATATATATCGTCGGCTGGCCAGCAGCCACGCGATTATGTACCTCGCGACGGGACAATCGGTCATCTTCACGCGCGACAGGCGAAGCGAATCTCTCCCCCCTCTCGCCCCTGAATGCGGTTTTCCGCGTCCGCGGCGCATCTCGCGTTTTGTTGTTCTCTCTCCGCGTGCACTGCAGCATCATCCGATAACGCGACGAGCGCAAATGTCCAAGGATGCCTTACACCTGCGTGGCGAAATTTATTTTTAAGCTTTCGCGCGTTTCGCGACGTATGCGCGTTAGTCGCCGCTACGTGTGTGTGCGTGTGTGCATTTCGTTGTTTTGTTTTAATAATGGAGAGAGAAAGAGACTTTGAGAAGAGGGAGAAAAAAACAGCGGGGATGAGACAACTTTATATTTGAGGATGTTTTTTTCAGCGGTCACGGACTTTGAATTTTTGTATTACTGACGCACCGCGCGCGTGTGTGACCTGTCAAAATTCGTATTCGCTGGTTGTTTATTTGTTTATTATATGTATTTTGGATGGATCGATGTATATATAGGTACCTCAGTGGAAACACACTGATTTGATTGAAAATTAATTTGAGACCATTTATAAATAAACTTTTTATAGGTGTTATTTTAAGAGATTAAAAGACATAGACTAAACATATTATTACGTATATTTAAGCATATGTGCCAAAAGAATCTACGATAAAGATGAAGTCTCATTGTGGGTTGACCTAAAAGAAAATAAACAAAATTTTCTTTTCCCGAAAATCTCTTCAATATAATATGAATCTTAGTATTTTTCGATATATCTTTTATTGAAACCTTTACCAATTTACTAATTGCGCTTATTCTTAAAAGATTTAAGACAGTGTGATAACGATTCACATATAAGCTTTAAAATTCTTTTTGACTTTTTAGATTTCAGATCAATTCACGATGAAATTTCATGCCAATCGTAGATTCTTTTAGTGTATAACCTTACAATATGTAACAACGAGTTCAAAAATATTTTATTACACTATTCCAAAAGACCTGAAAAAGGACCATTTTCGTATCAATTGACCAGAAGATACTATTAACACATTATCAAATTATATTAGAATTCTTATTTCAATAATAAATGTGTCATAACATTCCCGACTAGTGCGAATCTGTACTTTACTAATTTTCAAATCAATCGATCAATCAATCTACCAATGCGAGTACTTATACACACCTACAATTCGAGGGAAATCCCCAGGTCTTCCTGCCACGATTGAGCAGGATTATACCTATAAAGTCGCCGATAACAACAATGCGCAAAAATTTTGAAAGAAAAGACAAACAGGAAACGGAGCTATTGCACTCGAAAAGCTTATCGGCACATATTATCAGGTTGCGTACGTTCGTATAATTGCGATAACTCGATTTTATCAGTGAAAAGTGCTGTAACGACTACAATAAATTTTCCTAAAAATAAATGCAACTGAAAACTCGGCGTTTAAAATAAGAAAAAAACTTTAAGAAACTTTTGGAGTTTCTCACTTTTAGATCCGAGTAATTCTTAAATTTTTTGCATCTCAAAGTCCAATCCTGAACTGAAGCTCACGCCATCTTGTAAACATTTTAAACGTCGTTTAATTGGCTGTCGGCATCGAGCACTAATTAACTTCAAATTCAGTGTAAAAAGTGTATATAAGCAGATAACTAAAAATGACGCACGAAGCGCGCTATGAACTTCTAGCCAGTACAATTTTGTATAATGTAAGTACAAGGAAATACTCGCACAGTATACTGGCCAAGCGCCAGCGTTGCCAGTCTTACAATTTCCAATGTGTTCAGGGGGGGCGACGTCTTAAAAAGTATAGCCGCAGTGACATCATTCTTCCGCGATTAGCGAACGTAACACGCGCGCGCGCGCGCGATCGACAACGTCCCATCGCTTAAGCGATACTATTACGTAGACCTTTTGTTTCCTTTTGTCGGCTGGAGTATTTGTAACGATCGCTCGCCGATCGGTAATTCGTCCACACGTGCACACACATGTGCGAGCTTCGTTACGGATCGTTGATCGGTGTCGATCAGAGAAAGGCCGTTGCGTGTTTATGCAAGCTTTCGTGAATAATACGATGCGGTGGAATGGAATGCGATGATTAATATTCTTATGCTCGAAGAATTTGTTTCGATAAACGTTTGTTTTCGGACATTTTGTATGATTTTCTAACGATTTTTTTCATTTCGGTTCGATGTACGCGTCGATTTTTTTATCTTTCTTTGGAGTGTGAAATCATTTGGCGTTTATCCTGGGGTCTGCATTATTGCGCGTTTCCATACTTCACTTACTGATTATAAGATTCGGGTCTGATTTTCGAGAAACTGGCATATTTCTAATCATAAAATTGTAAAAATGACATCGTCTACTTTATAAACTATAATATTATACCATACATTAAATTAGTGTCTGATATACGCCTACGCTTTAGGTTGTTAAAACTGAATCTTTCATTTTCATATGTGTAAAAGAGCTAACATATTATGTTCAAAATATGATGACACAGAAATGACATTTTAACAGAGAACATAATTTATGGCGAATTAACCAACACTGCCTTAAACTTAAATCGGAAGTCCATCGACTGCAGAAATGATTCATTTACTATGAAACTTTGAATTATATGTAAATTATTTTTAGTTTTATTGCTTTGTCCACTCATAAAAGATTTAAGTTACGAGGTAACATTTTAAATGTCTTCCTTTGGAATTATTTACAATCATTATAATACTCTCTTTATTTAACTCATTAACTTTTAGGAAACGATAAAATTTTATGAATCCATGTATGACATTTTACAGTTTATTGCTTTTACGTACATAAATCAGAAATACATAAAATATGAATGTTTTGTGAAAATCATATAGTGGTCGCTTAGTACATAATTCTAAATTAACAGTTTCAAGCTGGGTTATGTATACAACCCAGTTTTCGCAATCTTTTCCAGCATTACTTGAAATTTCGAACATTTTATCAAACTTCGATATTTCTACATCATTTTAATATTGTAAAAAGTAAACAAAATCAGTTTCATGTATAGTTTAATTAATTTTTACTTTTATAATGACACGAAATGTACACACATTTTCGACAATTCAAGAAAATCAAACTCAAGAAAAAATTAATTTTTAAATTTCTATTTTTGAAAAATGTTTGAATAAGCATTTAATTATAAATTCCTCTTTTTGTTTCAGGTGAGTTACACCCTTACACTGTGCATTACATCTCTTTACTAGAGTTTCTACGTTACGTAAGTCAAAGAATTCGAAATTATATAACAAATTTCTCTATTGTAATAGTTGCGAATTCTTCAAAGAATATGAGTTAATTTTTACCTAAAAGGCAAAATAACAATTTTATTTTAAATGCGAAAGGTACATATTTTGGATACTATTACACTTGACATCTTTCTTTTGGAGCTGAGTCAGCAGAAATCACTGATATTTTCTACTTTTCCTCATTGTCTTAAATCAATACAAAAATCTATTAGTGCACGCAACATCCAATAATAGAAAGAATGGACAAAAAAGTCAAACGACACCACGAGTTTGAAGAAGCGTCTACTGTCTTCCTTGGCAAAGTGTGGGTGTGCACGCACACGCTTAACTAAATAAACAATCCGCCGCCGACGATGGCAGCGATAATACAATTGACTAAACACAAAGGTCGAGGATGTTCGTAGTATCGTTGCGGGGTGACGAGCATCATATGATAGCGCGTTTACTTTCGATTCTGTCGCGTGTATACTCGTATGTTTGCATATACCGTATATTTACCCGATGATGCAATATCGTATTCTCCATCACGCGCCGCGAGTTCTAAATATAGGAGGACCTTCTTTAATGTAGCGCGAATATAAATTTGACGGGGCTATTTTTGACGAGCAGGAAAGAAGAGATTCGACATGTCAGCCGTGGTTTAATAAGATAATGCTTCTGTGTACACACGAACGTGTCGCAGCGAAGGAAATCATATTGTCGACGTTGGAAGAGGCGTTCTTAGCTCTCTGTATCGATACAAAAGGTTCGCTTTGAAAGCCGTTGCTGGTTGATTAACTTTTTTCCTTTGTCGTAATAGTTCCGAAAGGAAATAGCGCAGAACAAAACGCGTATATTTTATTGTCGCGATCCTAACGCAAAGCAGTCGAGGTCCTTGGAGGATTTCGCGGTAAAAATGTTGTTCGGATGAATCAGGCTGTTATTTTTTCTTTTTGGTTTATTCACTTTACGTAAGAACAAAAATCTGGTATTAGTATCACACGCGACGGTGGCGCACTGCGTGTACGAAAAAGATCTTTGATTCATGAGTAACCGATAAGCGCGTGATTCAAAGCTCATTAAATACGATATTACAAACGTTTCCCGAAACTGACTTGCAGAATTTTTTTTCTATTCTTACGTTTCATGCGTATCGCAGTTGTATCAACGAATTTGTTAAAATCATTCATTGATCGTTTTATTATGCAATGTTTATATATTTAAAACAATAGGTGTCGCAGAACTTAAATATGCAAGCAATAATTCAACAATACAATAAAGACAGAAAGCAATTCATTTCTACATGCATTCAAACAATAAATATTAATTACAAAGGAAATATATTCCCAGTCCATAAGGAAACGACGTTCAAAGCTCAAGCTCAAGTCTTCGATGAATATTATATGCGCAAGAGGTTAAAATAACGACTTAGATTTTCGTTGCCCAAAAGCAGTAAAAACTCTAAACACATCAATTCACACCATCAACAACCAATAAAAGAAAACACCGCGATCTCCGCAAGATATGAGCCTCTGACGAAATTCCCCCTATATCCGCGTACCGTTGTCCCCTAAAACCATACGCGATCCTCACCTAGTGTACACGGACGATAACAAAAGACCCGCAAACGTATAGGCGAATCCGAGGCCGTGCGATTTTCGGCGTCATCGCCGCACGGTAAAAAAAGAAGGAGAAAAAGAGCAGCCGCACGCAGCGCTGGCCGATTTGGTATTCTCACGCCGCGGCTCTTCTCTCTGCGTACGCACGCAGCCGAAGTTATATATACGTGAATCGAATGTACAGGCAAGGCTGGTGTACAGCGTATACTCGAGCTCGCGCTTCCTTTTCTGTGTGAATTACCGAGCCGCGCGAGCGCTCAACTATCGAGCGAGTGAAATGTATTCACTCTCTTTATTAGAGAACATGCAACGAAGCTTTTTTGAGTGAGCTTTTCGGTCTACTTCAGAGAATAATTTTTATATTTTGAGTGAGCTTTTTACTTAGATATAGAGTCGGATTGTAATTTTTAACCAAGTGAAACGTTCACTCGAAATTTAATGATTTACTCTAAATGTGCGAGACATTTAATTGAAAAAGATTGCATTTTCACTGAAAGGGAGTATGCATTTTACTTGCTGAAGTCTAGGGCGTAGTCGATACGCGTACAGCGAGGTCGAAAGCGAGGCTTCAGGAATCCTATTAGTGCCTCTTGCGCGTAGGTATTATCCGCGTAGGTATATTATATAAAGGTATTATCTCTTAATCCCAAGATTTCGGAAAATTAATTGCCACGCACGTAACGGATAGTTTATCGGGAATAGAACTGTTTCAATCTCGGTTTTTATATTCATGAATTTCACAAAGAATTATACAATGACTATATGTAAAACATCATAATTTGCGAAAAGTTACAAAAAATTGATAAAGAAAAGGTATTAGGTATAAGAAGTAAAATCTTACGTAGAACGTGTCGAAATGTAACATTTGATTCTTACATAAGTAGTGTAATATGTTAGCATAACAGATTTATTAAGTTTGTGATTTTTCCCAGACAGAACGACACGTTGCAGGGAAGTTGTCGAACATTGCTCTGGCAACCAAGTAACTTTGCTTGTAAGCATTGTAATAACGTATTAGTAACATCGCATAAACGTTAAAATGTCAACTTGGGTTACAAAAGAAACGTCGTAGAAACATTGTGGTAACATGTTTAAAACATTCTACCATGGTCCTAGAACTTTACCTTGTAAACATGCTGAAAACGTTTCAGAAGCGTCTCTGACAACTTCTAAAATTTCCTGAGTATATTTTTTACGTTGTAGGTATATTGCCAGAACGTTGCTTCTTACGCAACTAGCAAAATTTAAAAAATTAAAACTTCAAGAATAATAAACTCTAAACTTGAAGAAAACATATACAGTGCTAGACAAAAGTATTGGCACATCACTAAAATTGTATTTCCTCGTATTCCTTGCTCGTGAGTTTACCTACTATTGGCTAAGAATAAAGAATACGATCAATAAGAGCTTATGTCATTAGCGTGCATGCTCAGGCTTATCCGCTAGAACCAATTACATAGATTTTTACAGAAGAAAAAATAAGGTAATGGTACACATGTTTTATAGATTACGTGTTGATAGCGATTTAATCGTGAACATAAAAAGTAGACGTAAAGTGTATACCGTTCCACGAATTGTTTACCATTGTGCGCTTAGATTCACTTACGATTTTCATTGACGCATAATACGTTTGTAGAGATTCAATATTAGTTGTCATTAAATAATATACTCTGAATAGAAACTAAACAGTTTCTGCATTTCATTATCAAAAACCAACAAGTTTAGTTTTCAACTTTAAGGTAGACCTACACTGAGAAAACCTTTTTTGAAGGTCTATGTGACGAAATGAAGAGCAGTTCAAATCATTATTGTGTCTAATATTTTTATCAATAAATAAAGTTCTTTTTAGCAATAACTTAAATTTATCAATTTAGTACTACAACTAATTTTACAAATAATTTGATGACCATATAGAAAGCATTTTAAAGTGCAAAAAATAAATACGTACAAAAATCCAAAATTTGAAATTTTAATACAAACTCACCTTAAATAAAAAGACATTCTTAATATATCATAACCTAGAATCATTGACAATTTATGAAGTTCATCAACAAATCAACTTCTGAATATTTCCCTCTGCGCATAGCGGACTATATAAATAAGAATTAAAAATACACGAACATAACCCAAATAATATAACATGAAATATTCGCGCAGCTCAAGCGTGCGAACATTATCTGCAATTTAAAATCTCGATGATACCTGTCGCGCGCAGCTTGTTTTCATTTAGTCCAGTAGGCATCGTCAACAATAATCGTACACTCGTATATGCGAGCGTGCACACGCGGACACACGCGTCGGCGTGCATTTTTGGGCGGGTCGTCTCGCGCGAACGCGTCATCTTCCGGAAGTTCTATTTTCGCAGGAGAGAAAGAGAGAAAGAGCTGCCGTGCATCGTGCTATGGGGCAAGTGCGCATTGTCTCTGAAACGCGGCTCGTCGCGGAACTTTCCAATGCCGATCGCGAATGCGCGCGTACGACGCGTGTATATATATATATATATCATATATACATTGTTCGCAATTGTATACGGGTGTGCGCATGTGAGTGTTTGCGCTCGCGATCTATGTGCACGTTGATGAATTGAGTTATTATTAGTCTGGTGAGCGGTAATTTGTATGTTTTTGCAGAATAATAGAAGCTTATAATAAATATGTCATTTTTCGGAGCTTTAGTTGTAATACGATTACAGGGAAAAATGGAACATTAAGTTGGGTTATTTCATGAGTAGAAATACTATTACGATTCTGGCTGGACTCTGGTTAGTTTAATGCTTAAGTTTTCCATGCATAGTGGATACATATCAGATTCTGACCGTATTTCCGTACGTTGATTTTAACTTTTCGAGCGCATATGATCTCCCTGTCTGAATCCAATCTACAGATCCTATTATAGTATTTTAAAGTCAGAAGCTTCATACATCACTAGGGGAAATAAATAAAGTTACTTTATTATCGAGCAACGCGTTAATTACACTGTTCTTCTTCTGTATAAGAAAATATTGAATGCACCAAAAATATCAATATGTGAGTTCGAACCAAAACTACGAAATTTCTATTGACTTTCAATTTAATCAATGTTTTCATTTTTCAACCAATTATTCTTTCTATGTGCTCTTTTGATTGTTCATAGAATTCCCAACAATGGCACTATTGCTATTTTACATAAATACTTATAACCACTGAAGAGCAACATGGTTTTGTTGATCTTAAGTAGGTACTATCATATTCTATAAATAAATCTATGATGCTTTTCAGTGATTAAGTATTTTTTGAAATCACAGCGGTCAAATTGTTGTTAATTCTATAATAAACTAATATAGCACCTGGAAAGAACAATCGGTTCAAACATAAAGATTCTTCAACGCGAAAGCCAATAAATATTTCATACTTCAGGTGGTAAGAGCTCGTTTCTTCATAGCTTTTGCCCAATCATTTCTATTCCAAACAAAAAGATTTCGTCTAATTGATGTAATAAATTCATTGCACAAAATCTATTGCACGACAATGAAATATTTTTTTCCGTTTCCTTGCAATGTGCCGAGTTGCTACCTTAAATGTTATATATAACACTAAACTTATGACCTAAAAACGTTCAAATTAAGCCTTAACAAACCGATCATTCATTCGCATACTCCTCGATTCGCTGCGCGCCTCGCAACTTCTTCCAAAGCTCCTTACGTCGTAAATAAAAGAAGCAATCACCCGTATATACGGAAAACCCGAACTCCGTCATACAAATCGTGCGCATCGTCCGCAAAATACTATGTTCAGAATCCCGATATTCGATTCTATTCGACACACGACAAAAGAATGACGCCGACTGCCACAGCAGTTTCCGGGTGGAAGGACCTTGCGCGGCGCGCGCTAACGTTCCGCGTCGCTCGTTATTCGGGACGGCGCCTATACTACGTTTTTCTTTTACGTTGTATGGGTATACCTGTATATAATGCAGATATACTCGAAGAGCGAGCGAGCGTGCGAGCGAGAGAGAGAGAGAAAGGAAGAAAAAAGGGAGCTCCGATATGCCATAACAGCGCCGCAACCTTTGGTTGTATACGCGCGACCCTCGGGTGTAATATCCCGTGTTCGGCGATTCTTTGTACTTGTAAGTGATAATCTGTCGCGGATCGCGAGCAAAGCATCGCGGAAGCGAGCGCGCCGCGGATATACACGCGTTACGAGTGCGCCGAGGATAAACATCTCGCGGGAGAGCGTATAAAAACATTTACGTATTTTAAAACGAGCTGGTGTTTGGGAAGGGAAACACGCGATTCTCTGCCACGAGAGCAGATGCGCGTCCGCAGTGGCGTTTAGCGAAGTGGTCGATGAGCGTGAAAAGGAACTTTCGTTGAGTCAAAGAAATTGATGGGATGGAAGTGTAACAGGCTAAGTGAAATTAAAAACCCTGATGCATGGTTTAAAATACTTTTTGTTTGTTTCTTAACATTATAGGTGTAATGTCTAATTTGGGCTGTATATATTGCCAATTATAACGTACGAATGGGTTATTTATGAGTTAAATAAAGCGAATATTTTAATTATTGTAAATAGTTCAAAGATTATCATTCATAATGGCATTTTCAAGGCATCTTCAGTGAACAAAGCAATTAAAACAAAAAATAATCATTGTAATTTAAAATTTTAAAGCAGATATGAATCATTTTTTTAGTCGATGGACTTCTGATTTAAGATTGAGTCCATAATAAATTGAACCAAATTACGTCTTCTATTAATTTGTCACTTTTGCACTATCTCATTTTGTATGAAATAGTTATTTCACATATTTGAAAATGAAGTTCTCAGTTTTAAGCAACCGAAAGTATAATAGGATGATGTAAGATACTAATTACTTTTGATAATCTCAAAAGTACACGAAATCAGCTATAATTCACAAATGCTAAATAATGTAAATAAATAAATCATATACAAGAGTCTTATAATCAGAGTAAGCGAAGTGGAATCGAAATACAGACGCGAGATTAAATGCACCATTATTCCACGCCCCCAAAGAAACACAAATTGACGCGACAAGAAAAACGCGCTCGTATTGCGCGTCGATCCCAAAGATCTCGATCGAGACCACAGCGGCGAATCGTCTGCACAGTGTCGTTGCAGTTATGTTTGCCAGGAAACGTTGTTTGTTTTGACCCCCCGCGAGCGCGCAGAGAGCAGAAAAATGTTGCAACGCGTTGCGCGACGTCGGCCAATTCGACGTTGATGCGCGCGGAACAGCGAAAACTTTGTTATCGCGAACGGGAGCGTGACAGGGCTATATACCTAATGCGCGCGCGCCGCGGGGGACTTCTTGTGCAAGTGACCCAAACTTCGACCCACATAATGCGAACGCGACGCGTTTATATTATATATACTTTCTCCAGGACGAAAATAACGCTGGAGCTCGATGTGGTTTGTGCGCGGCAGGCTTTTTTTAAAACGGAATACGCGAAATTGCGGAGAAAATTCGATCTGATTGTGTTTGTTTGTTTCTATCACGCGGGTGGGAGTGTAAAAGTTACGAGACTACTTTTTTTTTTGTTATGTTAGTTTTATTAAGCAATAGGTGTTACTTAAGATAGTTGAGATTTGCGTATATCTAGTCAAATTTAAATCTTGAATCTATAAAATAGATTTAAGATGTCATGTTTATGTATATATTTTTAAGCATATAGTGATTGCATTATAAATATACGATGCAACTGTCAGTTTTTGCTTTCTCAAAGAGAAAGCTATGTAACGATGATTTTTTCGAAAACCAAGATGAATTTCGATGTTTTTGAGGTCGCTGAAACGGAATATCTAGGTTTTTCAAAATGTCTGTCTGTATGAATGTATGTGTGTATGTGTGTGTGTATGTATGTATGTGGTCAGCATAACTTTTTAAGGCCATCGTATTTCGGGCTGAAATTTTGCAGGTGCTTCAGATATCACCTGCCATAGAACTGATTAGATTTTGGTGCTAAATGGTTAAAACTAATTGCTTGTTTTTGTTAAAGAATTGTGATTTTGAATTTCTAAAATTTGTAAAATATAGAAAAAAAATTTTTTGTCATTTTATACGTTTGATATGCCAAAAATATGCATATATCCGTAAAGCTCGCGTAATTTTCTTTCAATCAGTGTATCTTACAGTTACTTTAATATTGTGTTTGTTGAAGAATTTTTAAAAATTGATCAAAAAATTTATTGTAAATTTATACATTAAATAAGTAAAAAAATATGCACTTATTTATAATTGCGTAATTTTCTTACAATTTGTATACCTAACAATTACTTTAATTTTTTTTTTGTGAACGAAGCCGAATTGTAAATTTTGAATGTGCATTTTATATGATCACATTTTGTTGTCACCATAACTTTTGAAGCATTTGTATTTTTTATTGAAAATTTATAGGTTTATCAGAAATACATCAGTTTAGAATAGATTAAGGTGACTCCGACGCATAGTCCCGTATCTACGCGGGCCCTCCTGGGCATACATACTTTTATTTCTAATAACCAACGCAATTTTAATAAAAAAGATTCAGTATCAATTGTCAGACTTATTATTACTGATCTAAATATATGTTATAATATATGAGAAATAATAACAATACACCATATAACTGACACCAATAATCAATTTAGAGAGTATGCAATATTGATTAGCAAAGTTATCGAAACAAAATGATGAATGTGTTGAAGATACAATTCGGTGACATGATAATGATCTATAACTATTCAGTTTTAACTGAAGCTAAAGTTAACCTTTAGTTATATATCAGTTGTTGATGGTACAGTATATATTAAAACTATTAGTAATAGCCGTACTCGTTTATCGTTTTATTTTTAAAAGTTCCTAAAATTTCTCGTCGTAATTATCAACATTGAAAGTTTTATTTTATAAAACAAAGATTGAGTAACATAGTCCATGCAAATAATACACTCTCCCCTCTAAACATAACATAAAAATCAATACAAATATACTGCATCTAACATCATTAACGGTAATCGGGCAGTCCATTCAACCATAATAATTGCGTCTTCATGGACGCACCGGTCTTGACTTTGGTCGTGATGGTGGTCCGGCAGTAGGGGCACGTCCTCGGGCAGGGATTCGGTCCCAGCTGAACCGAATGCACGACGATAACGCTCGGGGCCGCTGTTCATGGAATGCGTAAATTCATTAATACAGTGTTAATGACGCTGCGAGACGCGGCAATTAAACTACTGCTCTGTGAAGATTCGATTGAAAGAAGTGTATGTAATGGATTTGTATTATTATTGAAAAGTTTGTATGTATATCTAAGGGAAGTAATTGCGTACGGTGAGTAAGATAATTCGCCGGTTGAGAGGAAAACCATGCCATCTCAACTGAGTGGTGAAGACCAGGCAGTAACTATGAAACAATTACTTTATTATTATTATTATAGTATTTGTTTAGTATTATTATTATTATTGTTATTATTATTATACTAATATTTCTATTATATTATTTGTCTTATTTCATACTGTTATTATAGAAAAAAATTTAACGTTATAGTGAATTTTCCGCTCAATAACGTATAAGCAAAAAACTGTTTTTTTTTGTTATTTATGCAAAAAATATACTAGATTGAAGAAATACTTCCTAATTGCGTTTTTTATAACAAACAGTACATCATTAACCGTTCAAGAGTGATTTAATTAATTTCTCGAAAGCGTTGCCAATTTAAAATTGTAGAAAAGACAATCATCGGTGAAATGGCATGGTCTTCACCGCTCGGTTGAGATGGCATGGTTTTCCTCTCAACCGACGAATTTATGTAAAATTTAACGCTAACGATCTCGTTCTCAAAGCAATAATTTAGTTCCAAACATTTATTTACCCATGAAAGTGATCCTTATTGAAGATATTCGTAAGGAAATTATAAACAGTATCATAAACATAAATCATATTGTAAAAATTTGGTAATACATTTTTTTTAAGTTAACTTACATTTACATCACGCATGTAAATATTGACTTTATATATAAATATTTTAATCTATAAAATTATTGATTTTCAACATTTTGGTTCAACGAATTTTTATTTTCCATATTTTCACCCTTACGAATTTTTTTCTATGCCCTGTCTTTCAATATTTCTATATTCAATAATATTTTCTGAATTTTTTTCTTTCCAAATTAAACTTTTAAGATTTTTCCATTTTCCATAAAATATCTTTCCGAATTTTGCTTTTATGCAATTTCATCTTTCCGAATATTTAACTACCCCCAGAAAATCGAAGTATTTATAACCTTTGCTTATATTCAAAACCTTATCGTGTATCTGTAATATTTTAAATATCGGCTACTTCTAGATTAAATAGCGAATATATTGTAATGTAAATCCCAATATTTGCGTGCGATTATAACAATTTATTTTGAAAAAAATCGAGTTAAACTTTTAAAATTCTAGGAATTATTCTAATTATTATAATCGGATTGTAAGAATTGATTTTTGATACATGTATGTATACTGTTACTATAAACTATTCTAATGCCGAAAAAATATAATAAAAGCATATTGTGTTAAATCCTGATTATATTGCAATTATTAGCTCTTAGCGAAAAAATTACAAGAGGAAAAATATGTATTTTCCTGAGTTAAAAGTCTTTTGTTACAGATATTTTAACTAAAAATCTAATCCTTTGAAATTACCTCTGTAGTACTGAAAAATCTCCCATGGCAAAGATTCTTTGCCACCGACACTCAAGGGCTTAATAAAGTACTTTTATAAAAAATCTTTTATTATGATAATTTAATGATCTTTTACTATGATAATTTAAGTAATCAAAGATAGTGAATAAACACAAAAAAATAGTCAACAATTAGAAATCATGAAATTTAGTGGTTTTTTCGTGTTTATTCACTATCTTTGTTCGTTCATAACTTTTGATATTGTTAATCTTGTTAATGCGGTGCGTTGCAAATTAAAGCTTTTTTTCTCTGCTTTACATTCTATTACGTTAAAAAAAAATTCTGCACCCTTAGAACTCAAGCGATTGTTATATTAATGATAACCGTTCTTAGTCCATAATTGCCATATGAAATTCCCATAAGAAAAATTGATATACAAAAAAAGTGTGTCACAAGGTCTGTTTCGCTTGTTGGAAATTTTTCTAGTACATTTTAGGACCTATATACAATAAGAAAATTCGAGATGCAGATGCGTGCCTCGTCATTTATTTTTCGTCACTTTTCGAACCACTTATCGGCCGATTTTTTGTGGAATTCCCCATATAAAAGATAGCAAGTCGAAATTAATTTTCTTAGCACAGCCTAAAATATATAAAATATACGTTAATATTCAGAAAATGCGTGTCAGTAGTATTTGAATTATGTCTCTCAACGCTATTCTGAAGGATGAAATCATTAAATAATTTTTGCATTAATTTATTATTTCCATTATAAGTTTCTATAAATTGATTAATCAGGACCTCTCTTTGAGAAAGCATTCTGCTAAGACAGTTTAGCAGCGGTTTTATATAAGCACCGCAACTGCTTCTTAATTTTTCTTTGCTTTCTCAAATTACTGAAATATTTACACGCAATTTAACTGTCAACTGCTGGATGAGTTGCTCAAACCGCTACCTTTTCCTTTAACTTTTTTACGAAACGTAATTACAAAAAAATACTAATTGAAATGTGAGAATACGTGTAACTAGTAGATTTTCTATTTATATTTTAACTAGAAAAAGTTTAACATTTTATTTTAATATTTTTTTATGATATCTTTCAAAACCGTCACGAAATAGCGGACCGTATTATAAATCTCAAGCTTCATTTTAAAGCAACTAAACGGTACACTTATCGTCAAACGTACGAGCAAGATAAATTTCCGACTTCCGATTTTTGCAATTAACTACAAATATCCAACTGAACAATACCTTAAAACAGTCTTAAATAATCAGATTTACGGTACAGAATTTCACCATTCCTCGGAATCGTTCATTAAATCATAATCTCTGTCATAATAATTAAGTAAAAAGAACAGTTAAGCCGTTCAGGATTTTTAAAGATCGTATTGTTGTGAAATCTTCAAGTCTGTTTCTATAGAACCCAAATAATGTAAACTGAAAAAACGGATAATTTCATTTTTTGTTTTCTATACACAAGTAACCACTTTCTTAACAATTTTCACATTTTTATTGCAAAATAAAACGTTCGATATTCTTAAGGTATATCTTGCGGACAAGTGCATATTGTGTAGGTGCTTTAGTAGACCCCATCATTTTTTTTATTGGTTTTCAGATTATAAACGTATAAAAGCATAAATGGAACCTGCATTTGTAAACTTTCATATAGATAATATGACAAATTAAGATTTCTCGTAAATCGACGGAAACCCCCGTTTTATTTAAGTTAATGATTTTGTATATTACTTTAGGGCATGATCTAATCTGAACTTGAGTCATAACTAGTAATATTATCAACAATATATTTCTATTTTAGCGATTTCCTTCTATAAATTTTTCACCGTCATGCAAAAAACTACCTTAAATACCAAAAACATTGACATTTCATAATAACCAGTTGGCATAAATAAAAGAGAAACCGTAAATTACGAAGTAGGTACAAAAATGCACAATCAAGAAATGGAACGGAAATGTAATTATCCAGTTTCACTTGAACACTTCGTATAATTTATGACTTTATCGTAACGACTAGTATAATTCGTGACAAAGATGATCCCGGAAGATCCTTCCTCAGCTTCGTAAATTCGGCGCAAAACGATACGTCACACCTGTCCTACCGGTAGCAGCTGATCAGTATCAAACCCCGGCCCTGACTCGGCGCACGTTTCTCATCACGCGTGACGCTCACACACACACACGCACAAAAACGAGATCCGCAGTCACGGGCCCCGCGGAACGTTAATTGCGGATGACGTATTTGTACGCACATTTCGCGGGGACTTTCAGAATTTCAAACGTCAACAAAACATTCGTTTAGCGCATACTGGACGAGGCGCGCATATACAGCAGCGCGCGACACGTGTGCGTAATCCGCGAGCGGACAAAGTACGTTACGCGTCCTTAATTCTGCGTCTCGCCTGTGGTACGAATGTGCGCGGGTATCACGCGCCGAGCGCGCGGGAAACTATCATAGGCGTCGAGTTCGAAAAGCCCGTATACGTGTATGAGTTAGATTGCGGAGAGCGGAGGGGAGAGGAGCGGTTTCACGCGGGAGCCGAGTGCGCCGTTCCCGGCGCGCTTCATTCAAATATATTCAGATTTATTAGCGCGCCGCGGGCGCGGACAACTTGTATTAAGTACGCGCTTGATGCGTTATATATAGTAGAAGTATAGTGTAATTGCTCGCTGCGCGTTGGGGGAAAAAAAAGTTCTATCAAGTTTTTCTTTCGATAATTAGCGCGGATGTTAGAGCTCATTTCTCAGAAACGATTTCAGATGTTTTTGTTCCAATTATATTATAGATGTAGCGTGAATTGTATGTGGTGTGTCCACGGTAAGTGAGATGTGACGTCAATAGGTTTCATATTAAAATTTAATTAAACGAAGTTGAGAACTGCGGTATAGTTTAATGATAGTGACTGTCTATATCTTCAAATTTAAATTGAATCTTATGATTAACCCGTTAAGACTCAAAATTTGAAAATTTCTAGTTTTAGGCGTTTATTAAAGAGCTTTTGTCATAAAATCTTTTTTTTACTTCTATGCGGAAAAAAAGACCCATATTTTCTCCCCCATAACGAAATAGAAAATGATTCGCTTTGATCTGCATTTCGTGCATATCCTCCGCGATGCATACAGTTCTAATGGATTAAAGTACATGTATGTTTTATATTACATTGCAGTCAGCATATCCTAAACCGCAGTTCAATGCCACCTTATTAGCACTGTAAACGTTGTTTCACTGGTCGGTAAAATTCGAGCGCAAAATACAAAGTTAGTATGAAAAAAGCCGCGCTTCGTACGCTATGGTGATGTAGATAGTACGATAAAATATTCATATTGATTGTTTTTCTTGACTTCAAAATAAAAAAATAGGTCAAAGACAATCTCAATACCTAATATGAATATTAATAGATATAATCGGAATATAAACAATGAACATTTTTCAAGTGGGATTAACGAAAAGCAAAAAAAAAACGAACATACACGCGACAGACCACAGCACCATGCCGCAACGCGGAGTGTAGTCCGCGAATCATGAATGAATCTCTTGTGTCTCCCGCGCGCGCGCGCTCTTGGCCACCGCCCAGGCAGACGCATAGCAGAAAACCGGTTGATGAAATAAGAAAAAAAATGGATCGCAGAAATCTGACGATAAAAAGCGCGGTGACTCAATGACTCTTTTCAATAAGACACCGCCGATCTGACTAATCGAGCGCGTCGCTATGGAGGAAATTGGGGCATGATGAGCATGCCCCTTACATCATCAGGTGGGTGATTTTCAAAAAGCACTTGTATTTTTGTAGTATAGACGTGGTGCGAAAAATGACTTAAATGTGAGTCATCCAATATTAACGGAATACATAGACTTTCAGTGACTCAGTGTAATGTTGATGGAGCTATACTTGTATTTTTAATACGAATTATTGATGATTCGATTATGAAATACCTATTTGTAAACATTATTTGTGTTATCCTGTTATTTTCTTGTTTATACGATAAAATAGTGTGCCAATGTGGCACCAAAGTTGTGTTCATTTAATTCCGGCGTAGGGGGCGAAAAGCATACAATAGACATTTCTACGTTCTATGTTCTCACTTACGAATAATCGTTTTCCTTTGTTTAAAAGCAAGCGCCATTTACAACGGAATAGTTCAAGAACATTAATACACTGTAAAAATCCCGCCATTGTTAGCAAACACCAAGATATATATCATAAAAGTCCTCTCCACCCGTCTCGCCCCGATCTCCCCTTATAAAAAAATACACAGCCGCCCACCTATCGCGCGAAAACGATCGACGGATCGTCGAGACCACCTATACCCGCCGCGCGACACCTTGAAAATGTATAAATCGAGCGCTCTTTACTCCCGGACACGGCGCTTCGTACATTACACTACACGCGCACACCTACCGGCGGACGTTGCTTCATTCGGGTCAGGTCGAAATTGTAATTGGTCCTCCAACTCCGCGTCGCGAGGCGCGCATGAGAAAATCTGGGACAGCTGCGGCGCGCTCGCCTTCGGCCCATCGCCGCGCGCGATTGTTTTTCCAAGCCGACACGATCGAGGATATTCGGCGGCCGCTCATCCTCTGCTTCTTCTTCTTCTTCTTCTTCTTCCTCTCGAGCCGGAAACTCGCCTTGAGGGCTATATTAGAGGACCTTCGCTCGATTTTCGAGGAGGCATACGCACATACGCGAATGAGACTTTGGTGTATATCGAGTGCTCTGCAAGGGTAATTGACGTTTGAGGTTGATTGGCGAATAACGATTTTTGGAGCAGTTCGGTGAAGCGTTGTAACTACTCGCGGGCAGCGATTTGTTGTGATTTTAGTGCGAATTCTCGGTTGACTGAAGTAACGAGGATTTTCGGATGTTTGGATTGGTACCGAAAATATAGCTTGAATTTTGGCAGGAATTACGATGTGTCCATCAGTTGACCCATTTACCTGCAGAATTATGATAAAAAGTATGAGTTGCTTTTATGTATAAACTAAGCGGCAACGAATAACAAAATCTAAAATGCAAAAATTTTCATATTCTTTTTTTATTTTCATCTGCGAAAAGGTAGTTATAAATTTACTTCTGGAATTAAATTATATTTTAGACGTTGTAAATATTATTAACATTCTTTTATATTGCTGCTAACAAGAGGGAAGTTCAAAATTCAGTTCCATTCTGACTACCGACGCGTGTACACACATTTTCACTTACACGCGATATTATACTTGTTATTTCTTTGTTAATTATTTTAATAAATTTATTATTAACTTTAACAAGAATCACATCATTTATTCTAATCGTCGCGCACTCCGCGACACAATACTTTTCGTAGTGCATTAAGAATAATTGAAATATTATTTAAAACATTTTGTTCATGTTGTATATTAAACAAAGATATTTGAAAATATTTGTGCATTATCATAAAAATTGAATACAAGTAACCATAATTATAAATGAGATCATTTTATTTAAATAAAAAATAGTGTTTTTGGGTAATTTATAGCCTTTTTTATAATTAATTATTTTTTATTTGATCTAGATCAACACACAGCATCTTGGCGATGTACAAATTTCTTCATAATGCTAAAAAGAATATGTCCAATTAATTTCAAAATGTTTCGACAAAATGCACGTGGAATGTTTTGTATAAAGAAAAACATAATTTGCAAGAAAAGCTGTTTTTCTTAAGAAATAGCACATTTTTTACTTTAATGAATAATCATACTTTAAAATGTCATTTTCGAACTGAATATTTGATGAATAATGCGATCCGTTTCTGTGTTAAGAAAGGTTTGAAGAATCGAAAAACCAAATAAAAAAATCTAATTTGGGCAAATAATGGTAGGGGTCCCCGTTAAGGAAAGTTAACTGTTTCGGAGTTGAAATTGCATAACATTAATCTAAACTCTATTTTAAATAAAGTTCTTTTACGCATGTCTGAGTAATTATTTAAGAACTGCACGGTCTAATAATTTCCTTGTGTTTTGGGAACCCCACGACATTAATATTCAGCATATTCTTTGCATGAATTTAAATTTCAATTATTTCTTACGACAATAATACACAGTAAATAGCTATTTTTATATAAACTGATAACATTCTTTTCCTAATAATATAAAAATAGGTTTAAAACCCGTATAAATGTAAATAAATTGCTTATTTACGTAGCCTGTCAGGCAGCTAAGAAAAGATCCTCTTGATTATGCAGATATTAGTTATCTCATATTACGATACATGAATTATCATTGTTTTCTCGTATTTTCTTCGGAAATAAAGAATGGCTAAATTGCAGCATACGGTTATAAAAATCTCGACAACAATACATAAAGCAAGATGCAACTCCGCGATGCAGCTTAAAAAATATCATCGTTGCATCAACGCGTGAGTAGGTTCTTTATTATACCCGCATCTACAGAATAAAAAAATTCCTTCTTTTCAGCGTTAGTATACACGGAAATTTAAAACAATAAAATTCAATTTCTTACGAAAGAACTCGACATTAATTTTCTTTTTTTTAATATTTTCAACGAGGCTCAATGACACGTCCATTTAAGGTGCGCCAGTTCTCTTTATCTCTCCGCGCGGATATGACTACTACTACTACTACTTCTACTACTTCAATGTAAGCGCGCGCGGATAACCGACAGCCTTGTGAACGTTCGCGCGACTTGTGGTATATAGCATCGCGCTTTTCACTCCCCAACGTCGGCAAATGGCTTTTTAATTAACATTTATGAAAAAATGGAGAAAGAGAGGGAGTCGTGAAGAAAGGTATTTTGGCTTAACGCCTTGCGGTCGTCGTTGTTGTTGTTGTTGTTGTGGTCGTTCTGTGGAAATATAGTGCAGTTGTTAAAGAGTCGACTGGAGTAATTGCGCCTCGGCTCTTGCGTTTCCTACTCTTAAAAACAGCATTATTTTATTACCGTCTACGTAAGTTGCATCTATAATTTTTTCATAAAGAGACAATTCGACAACTTTCTGTTTATCTAAATATTTTACAATGGATATATTTAAATTTATTTCACTTGATAAGTGCATGTATTTATAAAGGTTAGATCTGCAAGAACACTATTTGTATTTGAAATCCAATAAAATTTAATATACTTTTTCGATAATTTTATTACAATAAATTCTAATTATGATACATTGCCAAAAGAAATAATAAATATTAATAGACAGTGTATAGTAATTATTCTGATGCTATAAGAATTGTCTAAAATTCATTAAAGAAATTTAAAAAATTGATGCTGAGTGTTTTGAACGGATGAACAATGAATCTGCCTGACATGACTGCAAATACTTTAAATTTTGAACAATAAGGAAAAGTGAGTGAATATTTGTATCCATTTGTTTTTTTACTGTACGTTTTAATTTTCTAAAGTTGTTCAACATTTTGGTACATAATAATATTAAATACAGAAGCGCTATTTATCATTATTAGTTTAGTGAATCATGGCCATTGCTAGAAATCATAAATATTATGTTTTCTCCATGCACCGTTAGAAAAACCATTCTTTTTATTTCAGTCAATTACGTTTTCATCAAAGCTTTTATTCAACGAAATCATCTCACTCGAACCCTCATAAACACACACGTTTTAGAATGCAATTGTAAATAACGAAGCTAATTGCATTAGACTAAATGACGGTCGCGTACTTCCCCATTATCAGCGACGCCCACATAAACATTTCAAACCGATTTTTCTACTCCCAACCTCCTTCAACACATAAGTCGCCGCAACCCTGCTTAAAGCACAAATTGACGCGATTGTAATGCACGCGCGCGCGTCTGCGTCACTTTGCGCTCATGCAGCGCGAGTGAAAACAGCCGCGCGCGCCTGTCTCCAATTATGTAAATTAACGTGCCGTAACTAATTGTCCCTGTGATCCTAAAATCGAGAAATCCATTAGGAAATTAACATTGTTTGCCGTGCTTTGTTTATGGCTCTCGGTTCTCTTTTTTCTTTTCCACTCGTTGTGTCGTTAAACGGCGGAATTATACTCCAGAAAGATGAAATGTCGACATTTTTTCGTCGTTTCGGGTCGTGACACGGTTCTTGACTGCACCGACGAGAGAATCGCAATTGGGTATAGCGTTAGGAGGAGGATAATATTTCACGAGTTAATATAACATGCGCAATGCAAGTAATTTTGCATAGTAATTTTTTACTAGGTAAATAATATTTTATTCCTTTTTAAGGCATCGTTAAAATGACGTTACAGCAAGTAATGCGTAGAATTACGTGAAATGATTAGCTTTGTATTTTATTTTTCCTGCAAAACATTTCAACACTACAAAAAGAAAATCTGAAATTCAGTACTACTTCGTATTGAAATGGCAATTTCAGATCGAACGAACTGTCAAATCAGAGAGCAAAATTTAACCTAGAAGAAGGATCTCTGTAGGAGGTTATGGTGGACGATGATGATGTCTAGGTTGTACGCTTCGTATTTAAGGCAACCAAACATTGTAAAACTTATTAAAATAATGTGCTGATATATTTGAGGTTATAAATATTATATTATCGGTTATGATATATTTATATATTACATATATTAGTAATAACCTGGCCAGATCCCCGATAACGGTGTCTTGGTAAAAGACTTCGAGGCTTTTTACCTCAATATGCTTTTGACAACGTCCGGGTGCGGTACACCCGGTCCCCGAGAACGGTGCCTTGGTAATCCACTCCGAAGCTTTTTACCTCAATATTGTTATAGTTGTAGAATCACTTTTGAATCAAATTATTTTTACTGGCAGATTAAATTTTAAATTACTGAGGTAAGAAACTTCAAAAGCAAATGCCCTTATGTCATGGAAACTGTAACTTATCAATAAAAAAACTTTTTAAAATAAAACTTAAGGTACCGAAATATCAATCAAAAGCTTTTATCATTGTAATAGTATACTTATTGTAAAAATTTACTTTTGCTTTTGAGTCTTTTACCTAACTTATACGTACTCGAGCACTGAATTTCAGATTTTCTTTTTGTAGTGAACCTTTACAAAAATTAATATTTTCAAGTAAGGCATTCAGATATTGTTTATAATCGTATACAAATGGTAGAGTTCATGGGTATAATACTTCAAGATAATTCCTGGAATATAAGTAACAAAATAAATCAACATAAATGAAATTCTGGAAAGAAGACACACTAACACTTCGGCAATATTTCAAACTCACTCGCGGGTATTAGCTACCATTCCCCATCGCGTTCCCACGATTCATTCACGATCGCCAACTCTTTCAGCCTGTCATTCTCGGTCCTCTCTCGACGCAAACACACAGCGCAAAATTTGATCCTTTGCCAATCAACGCTTTTTTCAATGAGCGTCCACACACGCACATACAAAACATACACACACACACACACACACACACACAAATTCTCATACACATACAAAATATACACACACACATGAAGTACACACACTAAACACACATGTATACACATGCACATATACACTCACACGTACGCACACGAGTATACACAGTAGTCAGAGAAACCGACGAACGCTGTCAGGTATTAAAACAAATGCTTTAACGCGCGGCTGTCGGTTGAAAAGTGTCGATCAAAAGTCAAGCGTCTGCGGACTTTCTTTTCTTTTTCCGCTGACCTTCGTACATGCGGAGCGTTGGCTGCTTTTAGTCTCAGCAGTGGCAGCAGCAGCGTTTAAGTGGGCACTAGCGCGCACGGGGAGCTTTCGCCAAGGCTACATGCTGCTGCGAATCGCGCATTGCGCTTATACATTTAACAATATTTCTATACACGAGCGCAAAAAGGAAAAACGCTGGGTATTTATGCGCGCGCGTGCTCGTGGTGCGATTGCGCGACTGGGGTATATAAACTCGGTTAGCGCGGCTGATGGATTCGCGGAAAACTTTTTCTTGCATATAACAGGAGGGAGATTTGTCCGCGAAACTTTTTTTTATGGCCTGGGAAAATGCCGTAATCGGTGCTGAGTAGGCTTGGATGTAGATCTAATTTGATCGTGGAGGAAGAATGTAAGTCAATTTGAGTGCAGGGTATGCAAAATTAATAGAGGGTTAGTTGTTGTCTTATCAATGTAGAATGTTACTACTTAAAGATACTGACACTGTATACGTGGCAGATTCTAATTTTCGAAGTTTTGTAAAGTATTTTTTTTGTTAGTTATACATTATACACTTTAATCCTTCATTTATCATAAAGATATAGTACTAATTATAATTATACAGTATAATCATAAGATAAGTTTCGGAATTTGGTTGTCTGAAATGAAGAAAATTATTTTATTACTGATGTAACCGTAATAAAATTATGATCCAACGCAAGAGTCAACCTACAATATTGTAACAATATTTAACTCAGTATTTTCGAGATCGATACGCCACTCTTAACGAAAATTTAGACCCTTTATGAAGAAATATCGATCATTTTTTTCAAACATCCTATAACTATAATTCAATGTTATCTTTTGCACCCTTGAAAGAGTGTAATATCATCCATCGAGGATAAACCGCGAAATATTTGCGCCGCAGAGAACAATGCTCAGCTCTCAGTCGTACATAACGATTCTGAATCGTCTCGAAATTTCCTCGGCACCGGGGTCAGCCAAATCTAGCTCGCAAAATATACAACGATCGAACCTTCGTATAATATATAAATACCGTTCTAACAGAGGTGTCTCTCGTGTACCTATTCACACATTAAGTTAGTTCTTTCACGAAGGGGCGAACCGTTTGGGGGCTTTGAAAGTCTGTAAATATTATTCTGTTCTTGCGATATTGCTATCATTTAAGAAGCTTAATGAAGCTTTCATTAACATATTTGTGTAAGAAATTAAGCTAAAATTGAGTAAAAAACCATTTGTACTATTTCTGTGATTCAAATTTTTAATACGTAACTCTTTTGAACTCTTGACAGCCTAATATTATTTTTACATCTTTAGTTATCTTAACATTCTGTGCAAGTTTCAATGTATAAATTAGTTAATGTATAAATAATTAGAAAAATACCCGTAAATGCCTACAGTAAAATATTGAATTTTGCAAATTTATTTCCTACACTTTAAGGTCAATAACCCAGTCCGAAATCTCACCGCGATAGAATTAAGTTACCGATTACAACGTGCAATATTTATAAACTTCAAAAGTATCCACGCACAACCATTGATTTTGTATAAGCACCACCTTTCCAAAGGTCAGACGGAAAGATCTGGCGGTCGAAGCTGCGCTCCGGCTTCCTTCTTTTTTCTTTATTCTCAACCACTGTATACCTATAGAATAGCGCGCCCGCGGGGGCACTTTGGAAAAATTCCGAGCGCGAGCCGCCGAACCTCCACGATGCTAATGCTCGCGGACATAATATCGATCGGCTAATGGGCGATTAAGCATGCAGTCGAGAGGCCGCGTGCGTAAGACACCGATTATATATACGCTGTAACACCCATACGCGCGCAGCGGTATACGTACGTGTCTACGCTGCACGTGAGCTCGCGGGTGCGCGCGTGTGCGTAAGTCTACCTTTTGTGTTCGGCTGGAGGTTTTTTTTACGCTCGGCTCCTGCAGCTCTGCGTATACTCGAGGCTCTCAGCGGGGAAAATTCCTTGTTGATGTCTCGCCCTCCTCTTTCTTCTCCCTCTCTCTCTCTATCCCTCTCATAGCGCGAATCTCGAAATTTTCCTGTTGCAGGTGATACACCGCGACTCGTGGCTATACGCGGACGCCGAGCGGAACGCTTATAGGAGGAAAACATGTGTTTGTCGCGGGAGCGCACATTGTACAGTGCGTTTTTGCCCGGGTCAAGTGTATATTATAGACTCGCGGCCGAAGGAAAGTCGCGGGGACGGGTTATCATCTCGTCGTGTTTGTCTTCTCGCGGGAGTTTTACGCGGATTTTTTGTAGTGTTTGTTTTGGCGCGTCATCGTGTCCTTTGAGCGTAAATGTATAGATAATCGCGAGCGCTCGATTGGCGGACGAATTGCAATGTCGGCGAAGGTGCTGCAGGCAGAAGTCGGGAGGATAATCCGCGAGTCGAAGGGGAAACGTCTTTGACGGACTGACGATTCTTTTATCGTAAGAGTGACAGCGATGGTTGTGCGGTTGTTTTTTTTTTAGTTTTTTGAGGTATAGTTCGCACGGGAGATGAATTGAAATCGATTGATTGTTCGTCGTGCGTAGGAAAATTTGATGACTCTGCCGTAATATTCCAGTGGAATTGACATTACAATATCTGACACAAGGTAAACAATCTTTATTTCATGAACTGACTGAGCTTGAGGGAACTTCTAAGCTTTGGTGAAATGCAAATTACGACGATACTTCGCGTCCGATCTGGCAAAATACGTCGAAATATTCCTATAAAGCGTGTGAAATTGATGTAAACAGTGCATCACAAGCTGGCGTAATGTTTTCATTATCTCTAAAAAAGCACAATTCAATGCTCAGCAAGGCAGATAAGAACTCAGAACCAATAAACCCGATGGAAACTGGTCCCACTCGGCTACCCACTGCCGGACCCTTTCCACTGAAACTCCACTCCCCTACAAAACCATTCACGCACTAATCGCGAACCGGACAAAAACAAAAATACGAAGAATCTCCCATCTGGGAATAGTACACGTAGCGGGCGAAATTCCTCGTCAAAACAAAAAACCCTACAGATAAGCGCTCATCCTCCCGATTACGCGCTGAGAGCAGAAAAAAGAGAAAAATTCCCAAACGCCTCCCGGCGAACGGCGACGAGCACCGCGCGGTCGCGTCATCTCGTCGTCGTCGTCGTCATAGCGCAGCCTCCCCGCGCGACGCTATTCGCAAAATCAAAACATCATAATCGTATCAATCATCGTTGGCGTCGCGCGCCCCACCGCCGCTCGTGAAATATCCCGCGTGCGCGTGCAGCAAGTTCAGCTGTCGCTTGAGCGCGCGTACAGTAGATAGTCAGTGTTTATGCAGGGAGGGGATCGGGGCGAGATGGATGGACGGTTTAATTCAATGATGTAGTTCTAGATTTGGTGCAATGTATAAGTTGTTGTTTTAAATTATTCGAGTGTGTTGATTGAAATTAATTTTAATAATGCTCCGGATCTGAGTGAATCTATACGTAGCGAGAAGTACAAAGTAACGTACGAAGGTGTGGATTTGATTTTTGAAAAGGTTCATTGTGCTCGTTTAGCTCCGAGTGTTGGGGTTGAATGGACATGAGTTTGGGGCTAAATTAGCATCTTTATTTTACTGAAATATCGATTCATGTTCAATTCTGATACTAATCATCATTATAGAATTGAAAGATAAAGAATTTAATTTGTAAATACAACTCAGAGTTTTTGGAATTGCCTAAACTATGTATATTTATTGAGCCTCTTTTTAGCGTGACCATTTAGCCTCAAATGACGTAAAAAAATTTTTTGTCTCAACCGAAATTAAAAATTATTCTTTTAAAACAAAGTAGAATACTTGTGAGTATAAGAATGACTTACTTAGGTGACTATCAAAATGGTTGGGATAATTTCCAAGAAAGATGCCCCATATCTTTAAATGTTTTTGAAAACTTATAAACATGGCTAAAAAGCTTTTAGAGTGCTAAACTGCAACTTCCTTTTCTTTTGAATGTTCAAATACTCCGTTGATTTGAATAAATCATGTCTAAATGTCTAATTTGTCATTTTCCTGGCATATTAAGTTTATTCCCATTTTCGTAGGAAATCTAATTAACGGATTTAATCGAGGATCAATGGAATATTTAGACTTTTGTAACAATCGGAATATGTTCCATTAAATTGATTAAGGTAGTCTCAACTTTTCTCTTGCATATTACACGTTCTAAAGAGCATTAAACTGTCTCCACGCACTAATCAATACAGTCTCTATTCAGCTTTGAACGTTGAATAACACTCGCCAGAAAATCATAACGTCAACTTCAAGCATTTACACTCGATACCGTTTATTTTCCATCCTTCTCCAACACTTAAACAAAGCTTTCAAAAACTCAACCATACCCTCTATCGATCGCCACTCACCCATACATCCAATACCCAAACTCCAAACTGAAAAGTCTCCATCACCCATCTCGCCCCGCGAAAGCCTCTCTCTCTCTCTACTCGAAATTCGAGAAGCTCTCCGGCTCGGCGGCGGGACGCGCTCGCTTTATCTACACGTCGGCGCCGTCGCCGTCGCCGCGAACTATGGTGGGGAGGATGAACCGAGAGAAGAGCGGGAGTACATACGCTGGCGCACCAACCGAGCGGCGGCGGCGGCGGCGGCGGCGGCGGCGCGGCTTCGTCGTCGTCGTGCCATCGGGCGATTTTATTGCATCGACGCAGCCGAGAGCGAGCGGAGTCCCGAGTGCGAGAGACTCACTCTCCCTGCCCGCGAAGCGAGTTCAGTCCGTACGTACGCGCGCACATACATATACAAGCACGCCGATGGGTCGTTGTCCGCGTGCGCAGATTGCATTGTAAGAGGCGCGCGTGTGCACACGAGTGGTGGACGTCGTTGTAACTGTGCGAGAGTCGATTGTGTCGGGCCGCGCGGGTGCTGTTACCACTTGCACTTGTACCAGTGCTGCAGGTTGTCCGTTGAACTGACTGACGATGAATTGTTGTGGTGTTGGGTGTTGAGGAGGAGGCTGCGAGTGGTGCTCGGTGGGGTATGTAACTCGCCAGTGTTGTGGTGCGGACAGTCGAACGTGGGACGACGGCTTTTGATGACAGCGAGACGGGAGATCGAGAGACTAAGAGAGCTTCGATTGCTGGCCCTTTTCGACCTGATAAAGGCGTTGTAAAGTGAGTAGATTTGTTGGATGATAAGGGACTTTCGAATTTCCTTTCAATGGATGGAGATTGTTGGTGTTTTTGAATTTTTACAGAAACTTCACGAATGATGCAGACGCGTTGTAGTTATGTTATGGGAACTTTAGAACACGGGGTTACTTATCTTGGATTTGGGGATCTCGTGAAAATTCGAATAGTTTAGAAAGAAAGTCTGCTGAACTAACGTTATGTGCTGTCAGATTAAAGACTCTTTTTATATGTACTGGTAATCGTTAGTTTGCATTGCGAAGATAGAATAATGACTTTCTTTTTAAGAAGTTAATCCCCTTTATTCACTTATCGCAGCCTATGGATCGAACTGAACCATGAGTTCTTGGTCGGAAGTTTTAGAAGTAGTATATTTCAAGCATAATATTCGTTTTGATGATTCAGCTAATTGAAAATTGTAATTTTGTATGCTGTCAATAGTATAAAGCAAATATTATTCTGAAAACATAAGTAGTTTTAACTGACTTTGTACGAAAATCAATAGGTAGGTTAACTAAATCAATAGTTATAACATAAATTGATGAAGCTTTACTAAGCTTCAAAACTTTTAGTTATTATGAAGTGTACTATATTTTATTTAATACGTAGATTTCCTTACGAAAATATTTACGATGTATTTTATAAGGTGTGAGATGATATTCACGTTAAAAATAGTGTAAATGAAAAGTATCGAGCATGATGAAGTTTCTTATTTTGACGATGAATGACGCTTTTAGTAAATACTCTGGTAGTTATGTTTCCATGAAGTACCGTAAAAATGCGCAGAGTAAACTCGGTTTTTATTTGTGAAAGAACGTGCCTATGGAAGAATATAAAAAACATTAACTTTTATAAAGATATGTTTTAACGAATACGTTATTAACGACATTCATTTTATAAATAATTCCCATCATTTTTATTTACGTAAAAAAGTAAAAATTTTACTTCCGGAAACATTTCTTCATTCTTCTACCAGCAAACGAAGGAGTTCTAAGTTTGTTTGTTTACTTGTTCCGAAATTATTGTTTCTTCATTTTTTCAAACATATAGGCAAGAAAAAGCTTAATTCTAATATTAAATTAAACTACTTGCAATAATTATTCGCAAATTTAAGAAAATTATACGTTTCGTTTCAATGATCGTGCATAAAGTTTTGTTATAAAATCACGCAGTTCCTAATACCTAGTCATTTCATGGGTGGTTAGAACGCCTCTTGCGATAAAACAGATGAATATTTTGTGTTCATTATCGTTACCGAAATACATAAATAAACAAGCTCAAATTATTGCCTAAAATAAGTATTTATATTTGTTTGAATAAACTATGATTAAATTTTCAACAAATCAATGAGGAACAGCCATTTGTTCATTTTATCCACACCATTACTATCAACTGTTTAATTTATTTTCATTTTCAAGTGCACACTTAAATTTCGAATACATTTGTCGATATGATCACTAACTATACGAAAATCAACCCGTCTGTATCTTCACAGTAACATCGTCGATTTTAATTGCATCAAAATAAACATGTACAGATTTGGCTATGCTGTGTTTGATGTAGTTATCTTTTTATTTGTTAACCACGTCGTTAAAATCTTTTTATGTCTATTTATAGATACTTATATACTCAGGAAAATTGTAGGTATAGCAAAAATTACTATTTCTGCGTATACACTCAAACGAAAGTAATTCGTATCGAATGTTACGAAACACTAGAACCTCAGTAGTTGAAATCTGTCAATTTTATTGGAGCATTTCTACAACGTTTTATACGAATTAGTTTCTGTTGAGTTCATATTGGGGG
The DNA here is from genome assembly GCA_949152435.1 of Gastracanthus pulcherrimus. NCBI lineage: Eukaryota > Metazoa > Arthropoda > Insecta > Hymenoptera > Pteromalidae > Gastracanthus > Gastracanthus pulcherrimus. The sequence continues at coordinate 37,917,796 of OX424573.1, forward strand.
CATACTTGACTTTCTATAAAAATTACCATATTTATTTGTAATTTATATCATATGATTCTTATCAGTATAAATGGTAAAATTTTAAAAGTAAAAATTAATTATTCATTAAATAAGTAAATAAATAAATAAAATGATTTTATTTTTTATGAAATAGTCAAAATCAAAAGGAAAGATGTATTAAAGTTTAAATTATATAATTCGCAAGTTCATGCATTAAAATATAAATTTTAAAGTATTATCATAACATTGGATAATATAGCATGTGCACGCTAACTTTTTTGAAAGAATTAAAATTGCGCTTTAAAAATGCAGATATTCTATAGTCCATGTTTTAAATAAATTTTCATCGAAATTGGTGCAAAAAAAGTGTTAACTGCGACTTGAAGTCTAAAAATTATCGCGCGATACTTTAAACTGAAACATGATGTAAACTCACGATAAAAATAGTAAGGAAATATCTTATACATTGAAAACATTGAGCATATACTGATAACTCAAATTATAATAATTTTACATTTTCTTCTTGAAGTCAATTTTCATCGTGCTTTAATTTTGTAATAATTTTATAAGAAAATTGTAATAGCTACAAATAAAAATTGTATTTTAAAGCACATTGACATTTATCAATTAAATAATAAAAATTAAATCTCTTGGATAGAAAATATTTTGAATTTATGTATTTGAGAAAGCAAGAAATGATTATGACAATAATTACAAATCGTGTAGTAAAAGTTACCATTGTTATGTATACATGAAGTACAATTTAGATTTTTTATCAAAATACCGCAGTCGTAAATGAACAGGAATTACTTTTATTTTGTCAAAATGGCCAAAGTCTAGTCAAGAAAAGTCTTATAAATGGTGTAAATTCACCAGGGATAGTATATCTACAATAAAACTTGTCATATTTACAGTAATATAAAATTAATAAAATTAAAGTCTAGCAATTTTAACTTTGAACAGGATAATCTTTACTACAGTTCAGGCAAATTCTATACAAAAAATCACACGCATATCCTCAGCACACAAACTAAAATAATACATTTTCCTGTTCGATCTCCCTCACTAGAACACTAAAACCACGGCCTCCGGTTCTTCACTTCCCTCAGTTCATTCTCACGTTACGCAACTCATCACGCAGCCGAAAAATTTGCGAAAATCCTCAAGAAAGCAATTCTTACCCCGACGACCAAGTACCTCGGAGAGCTCATTAGAGGACGCATATACACTCGCTAACGAGCTGATCGCGGCCTTCGCTCTCTTTCTTTCCTCCCCCCGCAAGCGCGCGCGAACTACGTGAAAATCCTTCGGGCTCGCGAGCCAAAGTCACGAGGTTGCGACATCGCGCATAAGGCGAAATTTCCCGTTTGCGCGGGGAGATTAATCGGCGTCGCGGCCGGCGACCGACGGTAATTGGAATTCGAGTGTGCACTTAGGCCGTCTAATAGTAATAATAAGTGGACGTCCGTCGAAATTTGGAAGGATGCGTTTGAAGATTTCATGGATGTATTTGTATTTGAGATAAGCTCCGTGCTTTAAGTGTTAAGTCGCGAGGCTTCGAATACGGATAAATGAATATTTCGTTATAATATATATATAGTAGTTAACGAGTATAGAGACTTGAATTCGTGAGATAGAGGTAAATCAACAAATAAGACAGTTTCGTACGCTTGGGTATTTAAATAGGTATATGAAGGTAAAGCAAAGTTTTATAGACTCAATGAGAGTATTAAATAGAGTCTAATATTTGTTAAAGTCATACGATGATAAAGCGTATCTATAATAATTTGCATATGCTTGCTAACTAACCTTTTCCAGGCAGACTAAGCAATATTTCGTAACGTTTAAGAGACGCGTATAACAGTTGAATTTTATTGATAATTGATCCAGACGCACGAATTTCATTGTATGAAAGAATTTATTCGCTGTCTGGATCACCTTTGAATTTTTTGAACGATACACTTGAAGCTTTGAGTGAATCCCAGTGTAATATATTGTACTGCAGACTTGTTTTTCCATGGGATATTTATTTCTTTATTTACTTATTTATAACGTTTTTATTTTTATAAGGAAAATACTGCGTTTGTTTGTTTTAAACACTATTCATTGGCTCTTATCATATTTAGGTCTTTGGTTATTATTTTTTCATTAAAAAAAGCAATATTTTTTGTCGGATGATGCATGTAACGAGAAAACCTATATATAGAGAAACTTCCGATCGACTCACAAACTAACGAATTGATTATTTTTGCGTATACCTGTGCGCTAGTTACATTATTTATTTTGCAAATCACAAATTAAATTTGCAATTAAGCGATGAACGTGTCATTTTTTATTTATTGCATTTAAAAATAGATGTACGGGTGCGACGCACGTCACAATGAAACCATAATATCGTTACATAGTTGATCATACGATGGAACATAAGATCGAGCAAGGAATAAGAACCACTCTATAATTATTTTAAAAACAGATACTTCATTTTTGTACGTCATACTTGTATACACATTGTGCTTACAATAAGCAGTTAGCATACTGTTTCTCTTTAAATATTTCTTATTCGCAAATTCTTTTAAATTATTACAATGAATTTTTAAAAAGTAAACATATGTACCGTCAAAAAGGTTTTGCTTAGATTATTACAATCTACAATAATTTGGTTTTTGTATTAGTTCTGCTTTTAGTTTACCCAGAAAATTAAACTGTTTTCCTTATCTTTTGGTCAATTAGAAAAGATTATATATCATCATCCGTCCAGGAAACACCATCGGTGTTAAAAAGAGACGATACATATTATATATCCTGTCTAGACCTTCATTTTAAATTCCCCTTCGTTTAGCATTCAATGCTGAATAACATTAATATTATTACAGTTAGACCGCAATTTAAAAACTTTTAATGAACAGGAACCATTTGCCTTCTTTTCTTACTGTAAACAAATTTTGAATACTTAAACGGGTTGTTAAACTAAAGTTCATTTTTACACATACAATTGTCAATAATTAACTATGCGTGTTGATTAACGTAAAATAATTTTAACATATGATTACTGGGCAGAGCGAATGCCTAAGTTTCTTTTTTACACTGAAAGAAAAAGTATATTATTGATAATGGAGTCAGAATGTCCGTGTGTAAGCATTCACTCACAAGACATAATTAATTAACATATTATCATTCTCATAATTTCCATGTCAATTTATTAGTTTCAATATCAATCTCTATCATCCCCACCTCATTAAGTCATATCTCCCTCGCCGCTAAAAATGTTTCTATATTCCCGCTAAAGTAAATTATTATTCATTTTAGTGTATACTAAATCGTCAATAAAGCTAGTACACGATCGATAATATTCTTTTGTCCCCGTAATTTACGACAATCCACGATTCCACGCGCGTACACAGTGCACACACGAACACAAATTCCCCCTTTTCGCGTATAAATCGTGGAACCCGAGCCTCCTCCAATTTTTCGGCGAGACATCGCACACACACACACACACGCACATCATCACACGCCAGTCACACGTCGCGCGCACGAGGAAGCACAATCTAATACAGCTCTATATCAACCGTGGCACGCGCCTACTACATACACCGCGAGCGCTCGGCTCGCTCCGTATCATTATTCCGCGTGTCGCTCTCGCGGCATTTGACATCCGCTATGTACCCATACATGCATACATGATATGTACATATAAGCGTGTATTTCGCTTCGCGCCTGGCGCCGTAGTTATATACCGAGCTGCTGCCTGCGCCTGCCTCCGAAGTATACGATAATCGCTTGGTTTATAGTGCTGGACTGTGTCACCTTCGATTCGCCTGTGTATATGGGGCATTTCGGGTAAAGTTTCCGAGTCTGATAATTATTAACTTAAGTTCGTTAAAAGCCGCGGTAGAAAATTAACGAGTACTGACTAGAAACCGGCTAAGAACTCGTTAATTTAATTTCGCCATATTAGCTGGATACCTAGATAAAGATTCGACAAAGTTTCTACCAGAGATGGTGTCTGAAGAAAATGAAAAGAATTGTTTTACTTATAAATCGTTGATAAACAAGAGAATTTCAAATCATTGCAAATCTCGTGAAAATTATTTAGAATAATCCCTGTAATATTTTAAATTAACCGCAATAAAGCCGCCAGTTTCATGTTTTGATTTGCTGTCCGTGACACTTTGACGTGAAATACCTCGTGTATGCAACGCGAACGCGATTTGCGTTGTGCGCTATATATGCGGGAATCGAATCCACGCGCGAGTAAATGTGATCGCGCGCGTTTCCATACGCTGATGGTTTCTGACAGTCGACGGGAGTTCTCGTACCAGCCTCCTACGAACTCGTCGAGCTGTGACGCGCGTTTGCGCGGGTGACAGACCGGTATCGTGGGTTAATGTATGTTGGATCGACGTTATGCTAATGAGTGCTATTTTTGGAGGTTTTATCAGGTTTTTTTTTTATATTTAATATTTAATTATGCAGTCTTTAATTAGATGCACTTTGTTCCGAAGAATACGAGTAGTTCGGTTATCTTCGTAACACTTGATAAAAATAAGCAAACGATGCCCGTTACATCATTTTTGTACAAGCGTGCACCATCTATTACTAGTAGTTCTTGGTATTTTAAATAGAGGTAAATATTTATTGTAGATGCTGAGGTAGTTGCAATTTTACAGCGTTTTTGTCATTGGTCTAGCTGTAAAGAATCACTGAGAATAATAACATTAAAATTGATTATAGACATTCTTATTCTAAACAAATGCTTTTTTTCATCAACGTATTCTGGATAAATAGTTGCTTTTATTTAAAAAATCTGGTAATCCCAAATATTTTGTGGCTTGCTACAGTTCTTCGTAACTATTATCTATCGGTATTTTCTCGATGATTAAAAGAAGAACAATTTCAACGTAATTATAGCGAGGATTCCCCAGCGTAATTAAAAAATTACAACTCAACATTCCCATTCCAAAGCTCCTATTTTGTTCTAAAGTTTTAAAAATGTGAAATAAATTAATATAGAACAGAATTGGAATATAGTGTACAATATAGAAATAGGTTAAATATATATGTAGAAACAAGCGCAAGAGAAAAATCGTGTACGAATAATGGATAGTCAATGTCCCCTTAATGTCTTTGCCTTGTATATATCATAGACACATATAATGCACTCGAGAAAAAAAAAGCGCGCCGCCCGCTCTTAATATCGTATACGGCCTGCAATTGTAAACATTGTATACACACACACGAGCGGGAAAAAGTTCCACGCGTTTTTGCGCCAGCGGCGGTGTGGCACACACACGCATCATTCATATTCTCCAATTTATCTCGCTCATTATGACTCGAGCCGCGCGGCGCGGTTCATTGTTGTCGACATAACGGACTTTATTTCTACAGCCGCATCGGCAAATAAGACCAAAAAAACTAAGTAAAGGAGAGAGAGCAAGAAGAGTCGAGGATAGTGTCGGTGCCCCGAGTCAGATTCTACATATTGTATATGGGCAATTCTCTGTTTTAAAGCAATTTTGAGTATCTAATTTTTATCATAGGATGATTTTTTACAATATGAATTATTTTAGGATAAAATAAACTTTTTAATTGTCTTACTATCGTTTTCTAGATAATATTTCTAATAAATAAACGTTTTACATACTGATACAGAATTTATACAAAAAAGACAGAGGTACAAATTTTAATACTGAAAATTTTTAAATATATATATTTTTGTCAAAGATGAAACATGAAATTGTTTAATAGTCGTATCAGCAAAAAAGATCATTTTACTCAGTAAATTATGTATTGAACGATCTATGAAGTTAACTATTTCAGTTTAAATTAGGAAGGGAATACTCACAGTCAAAGTAAAGCTTGAACAAACTCATACTAGTATGAGTTTGTTCAGGCTTTACTGCTTTTACTGCTGCGCTAAGTCAAATAAACTATTTACAATCGAATACACCTATAGGGCACATATTTGCTTTACTGATTCTACTACTGATTTCATATGTAACAAGTTAAAAATGTATATAAATTTAATGTTATAGTAATATTTACACTAATCTTGATATTACATTAATTAATTAATCGATATTTATAGATCTTATTTTTCGCCGATTCAATGATAATAAATCATAAAATAAGAAATATTAACTCGTGAACTCTCAGTAGAGGGGACGTTTACCCTAGTCTGACCATTGAAGTTAATGCTGATAAAAAAGAGTCATTCATGACGTACACAAAATATGTATTTTTGTGGCGAATCAGAATCAGAATCACCCATATATATAATACACCCGGGACGATTGACCCGCGCGCCGGGCGGTTGCAGTCCTTGACATCGGCTGCGTTCGCCATTTCTTCGCTCTCCGATTGTATCGCCGACGACGACGCGGCCGCTCTTTTTTTCTTCTGCGTGTCAGAAACGGATCGGATTTTTCCCCGCAGGCGAGCAATTATACACACACAAACGATATTACACGCGGCTCGTGCGCAGCGATTGTTCGGACACTTTTACGTAAGTGCACTCAACTGCAGTCGGTGAAATGCGTATACAATGTGCACGGCGGCGCACAATTTCCAGAAATTTCGCTTTATATTAGGAAATATGCACGCGCGCGGCAGCCAGCGATTGCGCAAGAGCTTTCGAATAGTAGATGCACATTTGCGCAGTCGTTATGATTGCCGCGCGCATTGCGAAATTAAAGTATTACGGCGCTGTTGTGCGCGGCCCGCGTGTTTTTCTTATTGTATGCCAATTAACTGCGTGGTCGAGCTTTCTTTCCTTTGGGCTCTTTCACCGTTCGTGTTCGTGCGTGCGACGAAGTATGTGGGTTGCGGTATCGATAGGAAATCAAGAAATATTTATTGACAGCGAATAATTCTATTGTAGAGTTCGGCATGTGATGTTGCCGTTTATGGGAAAATTGAATCGAAACTATAATTTATATTTTTCGCTTCGTGCTACGGTACAACCCTCGGAAATACCTGCGTGGTAGATATTAGGTATTATTGTAGGTATGCCATATTCTATTCTAGTAACAAATCTAATATTACATAAATATACTTTCGATCACAACATTGTATATTCGAAACTACTGCGTATAAAAAATTATGATACGCCTATTAGACATAAATGAACGAGTATAATCGAGCTTTAACCGGTATAAATGCGTTCTTGCAAGCTTATTATATATTTTACTATTTTAATACTATAGTACTATCTACGACTATCTAATTTAAACATTTGCGTGTTAAATATGCTACGTATGACTTGCGTTTAAAAACACAGTTAAAAAATTGTCTATAAATAATAACTTTATAGCCTAAAGATTATTTTCTTTGAATGCTATCGACAGTACGCACACATACACAGGCACAAACCTCGCTCTAATAATAATTTCCCCGTTGCTCAAAAGCCAGGTCTCATCCCCTTGAGAGACCATCAACACAGCACTATCATCCATCAGCCTCAGCTCCACAGACACTCACAAGCAAGAGAAATACAAAAAGAAAACACCTCCCCCCCTCTCTCTCTCTCTCTCCTTGATACCGATATATCGCAAAGCCTCGCTCTCGCGCGATTGCATCGCATCGATATATAAACACGCGCCCAAGCCAGAAGCAGAAAAGCGCGCGAGTTGCCCGTATCCTTGCCCCCATTATCAAAGCCTCGCCTGCACCCTACACCTCGCCCCTTTCTTCGCTCGCCACGTCGCTCGCCCTCCCCCCCCCCCCCCCTCAATGCGTGCGTATAATTTTAGGTTAGGTAGCGCCGCACGGAGCCCTCGTGAAAGCTCACGGCAAGGTCACCGAGGCGATTCGCAACGGCGCGCATCTCTCTGTAATGTAGGTGCAGTATATTTCACGCAGCGAGTGATTTGCTGTGGGCTGGAAAAAATTTATAGCTTTTAGCGAATAGGTAATTTGATTTAAAAAATTGCTTTGAATGCAAATTATGAGTTGCCGAGTGTCCGTAAGATATTCTAGGTCTGATGTGTGTGCGGATGAGATTCGCTTCGTTATTTCTGAATGCAAGAAGCTTTTAATTTTTAACGGAATGTTCAAAGCGAGTATTTCACTGAAACACTTTTTGAAGAACACTGTATACATTTTCATTTGTATTATCTATATTTAAAACTGATTTGATTTATTTAAAAAGTAAATGAACATTCTTTTTAAGAAGTGAGATTAGTTATTAATGTTTATTGAGAAAGTGCAATAAAAAGCAGTATTTATTGAGCAGCGATTTAACTGCGGCGAATCAAAGAAGCACCTTCTCTCTATCTCTTTCTCCGTTGCTCGAAATAAATTGCTCACGGAGACGTCCTAAGAGAGAAAAAGAGTCTTAGAGTCTGCAGCCTTGCTCGCAAATGTGCAAGCATCCATCCATCCATCGCCACCGAACGGCCGAGATTAGAGAAAAGTGTATACACGCGAAAAGGGAGAGACCGCGAGAGAGAGAGAGAGAGAGAGAGGAAGAGAGTGATGAGCTTTCGATCGGTTTTGGGTGGGGTTTTGACCGATTATTTTTAAAAGTGACCTCGGCACTCGAGACCAAAGAGATGAGGCTGCAGTTTTTCCGCGAAGTCGAGACCGAAAGATACTCTCTATTGACTCTTCTTTTTTTTACTGCAGCTTTTGACCCTTCTTTTTTTTTACTGCAGCTCGAAAGCCGTCTGCAGTTTCAAAGTAGAGGTGATGATTCGTCGAAAGCTCGTGCGCGCGTTTTTTTTTTGTTGGGATTTTCGAGAGCGATGGAGAATCTTTATCGCACCGCCAATTATTCGTTAGATATACGGCTTTTGCTAAATTTTACTTTCGCTTTTTATTTGGGAATTTCTTTTCTCATACCTTCGAGAGTATACGAGTTTCTCGTAATACGGAAGTGCAGATACGCAATAGGAACTCATTTGGTTAATATTTGCAGTGCAAGCGTGCGGATGAAAAATGCGCGTTTACATTGCTGAAAGTTAACGAGTCGATAAATCATGCTCGTTTATTTGAGTCCCAATAAGCGGACGCGAAAGTACCTCCAACAGTCCAAAAAGTGTAACTCGATATGATGTTTGCATTCGTTAGCATAAACAAAGATGAATTAATGGGGATTGCAACTGCCAAAAAGATGAAAATAATTCTAAGCTCAGTACACTAAAGTACTCAACAAGTGCATTGTTGTAATTGGATGAAATTAGAAATTTTACCTTGAAAAGATCTGCAGTAGGTATTTATTGCAAAAGAGCAAGGTGTGCGATTTTACTATTGCTTTTGTTATTTAACAACGCATGTTTATATTATAGCAGAACTAAATATTACTCGCCTGTAAAAGTGTCCTCAAGAATATCGGAGACTTTCAACTGAAAATTATCGGGTATAAGACTGAGGAAATACTTTCTAACGCATATACGCCTTTCCTCGTGGCAGTCTACATTTATTGTTTTCACTCGCACAAAATTTCCATTCTTCAATTATCACTATAATTAATTAACTTTCAAAATACAAAATTATCTCCGAGACTAACAAGTCTCGAGTAAAAGTTACTTTCCACTGTCTCTAAAATTAGCAGTGCCTATTAGAAACATGAAAGAACTGGAGAGAATTAGTCATCATCGAGGGAATTTTTTTTAAATAGGTACATATTTTGCAAGTAATTGCCCATTTTTATTAATTTTATTCGCAAAGTAGCTAGTTTTTCAAATTATGTTTCAAAATGAATTTATTTTAAAAAATTCCTCAAAAAACGTCTGCATCTACAATGTAACAAATAAATTAAGATGAAATCATACATCGACAGAAAAATAATTATTATAAAAAATAACTGCCTGACCAGCGCATTGAGTAAAACTACTCTAAAATGCAACTTTTTCAAGTTTTCCTCCATCTTCTTAAGTATAATTACTACACAACACTACTATACTCTTATATAAATGTTGCACTCAGCCGCGTACCCACATTCAATTGCGAATGTTAAGTAATTCACCTTATCAAATACATGAATTCGATAATTGCGCTGAAATTCGATATTTATGCAACTGGCGAGCGATAATTTTCATTCTCTTATCTCGTCGTTGATTCCGATTAAAAATTAATTAACAGTCGATTTGAGATGTTGCAAAAAACGCATATATATACGCGCCGTCTCATGAAATTTCATCCTATTCTCTTGCAAATCGTCGACGTCCACACGCGCATACCGCGAATACCGCGCATCCAGTGCCATTTTTTGCATACATTAGCAGCTGCGATTCCAGGCCAAAATGCATACAAAGATCGAATGCTACCGAGAGTGTATAATCTTGCGCAAATTTCGCATAAATAATCCAGCAGCGGCCACTCCTCTTCGCGATGGTGCACTCGATCGCGTCAAGGCTCTCTAGTCACTAATCGCTATGTGCAGCGAACTAAGAGAACACATAGTTTTGTCCGTTGTGGGTTTTCGTGCTTCACGTCCGGACACATGGATTAGATCGCATGCAGAAATAGACAGAAAAACTCTGTGTAATGATAAAACAATTATTTAGCGGCAATAATAACAATGAACTATAAAATTAACAATAAAAACGTATATTTCTTCATTATTAAATTTTAAGATTTTATTGAAAATTGATCGAATGAGTCAGATTATACTTATTAAAAATCTATTTTAGCAGACGGCAGATTTAATTTGGCTCGCGACCCCAATGAAGCGAATGAGATAGAGCGGAACTGCTCAGAACTTTTTATGTATTCCGAAGGTGCTTTATCGGCAAAAACTATTTTTATTCATCATCAATGAATATTTTTCGCTAAAGAAATATATTTATTTAATGTCTAAATATTGTGATTAAACGCCCGTATATCGCTCCCAAAAAATTCAGAACTTAGATATTTATTCTATTTAATAAGAGTTAACGACTAATTCTCTACTTATAATCTGAGATAATATTGTTGTAGCCTTTGAGATGAAATAGATTCATCTGTCCATAAATAGATTATTATTTGCAAAAATTTTAATTTAGAATAACCATGACATTTTCGATTTTTAGAAATGTAGCAATTCTTTATTATAAAAGATTAAACTCTAATTTGTAATTGTATACGATGTAAAATTCAATTATATTTACTTCATGCAAAGCAGAAATCTCAAATTTAATATTTTCTTTTAAACAAAGAAGCTTCTCACATTTCTTTAAAGTGTACGTTAACATTTTAAATACTTTTATAAAGTATAATAACTAGCATGTCTCATTAAAAATAATAAATCACTAAGTTTCAACTGTTTTGCATCAACTTTTACTCTTTTCAGCTTAGACCGCAAGCTCTATTATATTCATTGATCCCAAAGTTATAATATTATTCGCCAACAGTCAGCGCTGCCTAGAAGTTCCGCACATAGCGACGCAGACGCAAGAAAGTTCGAGGGAGCTGCAGTGTCTCCCATCTCAGCAGATTCTTATCCTCTCATCTATGAGCTATATAATGATTGAGCAACGAGCGCGCCCATTACGGCATCAATGCGCATATATATATATACGTATACGCCCGTTCACGCGCTCGAGCGCGCAAATAAGTTCGCGCGCAGTCTGTTATTATTGTCAAAAGGAAAGGCGCGATGGAAAACGAAGGCGCGGAGAGAAAGGTGGGATGCGTTTTAATGGCTTTCTCCAAAGATAATAGATATTTAAAGTGGTAATTATGTTACCTAATATCTTTAAATTCTCGCGACAATAACCAAGCTAAAACATTCAGTCTCGAGTTTTTATAGAGATATAGTCCTTATTAAACGCGAATACTGAAGGTTGGATGAAAAAGATAATTTCAGCTTTATTTAGCAAGTGCATACATTTTTGGGCTTCTAATTCATCTATGTAGATATCAAAAAAATAAATTAGAAAAAATACATAAGTACAGTATAGGAGAATCAGTTTTTGTACTCTGCAATTGTTACTATAATACTTATACCCCTCAATAATTTTACTTAATAAGTTATAAAATCATATAGTAACATGGTGAATAAGTAAACTACTATTTAATTCAATCAAGTTACTACACTATATAATAATTTTGTTCAATAAAAAAGCAACGCTTAAAAATTATATCTTCCCCTTAAATTTGACAAAGATCTCGGTTTAGTACCGAGAAATGAAATTTAAACGAGTATACGAAACACAAAATGCAAACAAACATATATCCTCCGCCACGGGGGAAAATCCCCGCTTTTCCCGGCCAATGCCCCGCCTAAAGCCAACGCTTACACCACGCAACGAGCGCAAAAGAATCATAAAACAGGCCATCGCACATATATTTCGCATACCCGTACACACACACACACACACGCGCATTCGCACATATCCGGTGCCCACACGCAGCACAACGCGCACCTATAATCGGATTCCGCGCGGCTCCTTCGATTTTTCTCATCTAACTCTCCGGTCGGCGGAGGCTCGGCAGCGCGCGCGTATTATAGACGTGAAAAGACGCGCTGTCTGGCCGAGATCGGTCGCGCTGACGCGCTCGTTGACCTTATAATATAATCTCGCGCGAGCCACGTGTGGGTGGCGTGTGCGATTTTGCTGCGTTCGGGAGACAAAGGGGGGCTTCGGAGGGAACTCGGACACTCGGGTTGTTTGACCTTTGGGGATGATGCAGATGTCGGGATGGAAGTTGGGTGAAGGGTGGGGAGCAAAGTGGAGCGAGGGAAGTGTTCAGGTTTTCGTTTTTGAGAGGTAATGGAATCGATCGAATTTTTAATGAATTTTTATTGTAGTGGATAGTAGACCTGATTGCAGATTATTTTGTAAAAGTGATTCGTTGTCGCGAGCTTACTGGTTTGGAAAATGATTTTACGATTTCGGAAATGATTGATTAATATGTAAAAGTGTGTAATTTTAAAGTATAAAAAGTTTGAGTAAAATTTTCTTTTATGGAAACAAGAGCTTACTAGGTATTACAGCTGATCAGTGAACAATGAATAAATTTCGAGGGAATTTTTCATTTGTATATCCCAAATGCACTGAGGATTTACTCGAAGTAAAGGATGGTTGCATTTTTTCTCAACAATCCTTTAGCTTCACATTTTCATCTAGAATCCCAATGAATTATGATAAATGTCGAGGAATATAATAGTTATCGATATAGTTTAAGTATAAATTGAGATAAATGTAAAATCAGGTTAAATGTTATCATGTTATAGTATCTCCATAGTCTAAAGGTTTAAATTTATATATACGCTTTAGTGCTTAAAGCGTTTTACAATAAGGAAAATTTACCATGGCATGAATAAACAAATCGATCGATCAATCTGTTAAAACTGGTCGCAAAATTTTAAAACAGTAGCTTAGTAAACGAATCATCATAAAGATATTACGAATCTGATACTATGATATATTTTTTAAAATGATACTTATTAAAAAACAATTTATTAAAAATTCTTATATCTATATGACATTCAGCAACAAATTGTAATATATAATTTTATCACAGTTCTTTGTGTAGTTTTCTATTTTAGATATGCACATTCCTTTACATGATAAACGGCTCTACGTTATCGCGAACAATGTCTTTATTTAGGTTAAAAAATATGTTTTGTTAATCATTAAATTTATGTTACCTTGGTAAGATTGATAAACTACAATAATATAATATAAAACAGATAGTTAAAGCAAAAGCAATAAATCTATTGTAAATAATTGTAAATCTACTTCACCAAAGAAAAATATTTTTCTTTATTGCATTCAAATTTTGAAAATCTGTAAAAATATGTCCTGTCTTTAGAACAATAGTTATCAATGTCGCTTTTTGTTATACTTAAGATAAACTAAAAAAAATATCTTATTGTTTACTTGCCTTGGAGTGTACATTATAGCGCATGAAATCTGCGACAATGCCGGCAAAATAATAACCTTATAAACTGTTACACATCATAATCGTGTATAATCTCGCTCTCAAACTTTGTCCAATCTAATTAATTCGAATATATTATTTTTTTCTCTTTGCAAACTTGTACCTCATTATCAGATTCTAATCGCACAACTCAATCTTCAGGCCATGGCATATCTGAATTAAAAAAAATCACTTCGATATCACAGATCTTTCTCTCTCTCTTTCTTTCATTCCACACTATACGTCAAGGCTCCACGATTTCGATAAAGCACTGCACACGTACACCTCGCGAACAATATAAGCTCACACGAGTGATTGTTTTCACCGAGCGCTGAAAACACTGAGAACAATGGACAGTGCCCGTTATTAAAAAAAAGTAGCAGAAGTAGGTATATCAAGTGCATAATCGGTACAATTCATTTTTTCTAGTAATAGTTTATTTTATTTTCATTGTATTGGGCGGGCATTACTGTTACTTTTTTTTAACTTTGATGAACACAACTTAACAAACTTTAATCGAACATAAGTATTAATAAGAAAATTTTGAAAATATTTTCTTGATTGTATATATGACAAGTTGAAAAGCAAAAGACTTAAAAGTAAAAATCAGAAAAGATAATTTACTTTAAATTTTCGCAACTGCTATAAAATAAATATTCTTTTACTGACACCATTTATTTAACATTACAATAAAACAGTAAATGTTACTAAAAAGACCTAGTGCCACCGCAGCAAATCGCGTTTTACTAAACGCTCTTGCATGAAACCATTCATTGCCTAGTAACTATCCATTCTTATCCGATTTCCATTCAACCAATTGCAAAAATCGTTTCACACTCCAACCAAAGTAGCCTGCCAACAACCTTCAATCGCTCGCTCATCACTGAATCTTCATCCTCCAAAAAATCACCTCCACCTACACACTCGCGTCCACTCGCATTCTTCATCGTCATTCTTTTTTTGTTCCTCCTTATCTACACGCCAATGGCAATCGCATACATTGACATCTCGAGGAAAATCGCGATCTCCCGAGCCGATAATCCGCACCGCCGGCGCGAGGAATTTTATCTCTCGCTCCGCGGGCCTTTACACGCGCGCGTATCCTACCTCACACTCGAGTACACAATTGCGATAAACGCGCGAGCCATCCACTGCCGCTGATGTTTGTCGGCCTTATAATCCCGACAATGTTGCAACGCGCGGGCATCCGCACCGCCGACGCCGCCACCGCCGCGGGCCGCAAGTGTGCGCGTACTCGTATGTATATATTTCGGAGCGCTAGCCGCGAGCAACGCCAGACCAGAGGCTCGCACCGGCGCGAGACATTATAACATCGGGCAAGAGACTCGTTGTCTCGCGTGATAACTCGGGTACTAAGCAGTGTACATACGTATACACTTACGCGGAAAATCGCTTTGAGCTCGAGTTTTCGCGAGAGTTGCTGTGCGTAGTGCTTGGTGATATAGAGGCAAGGATGTTATGTGTTTTGGAGACTTGTGTTTTCGCCGGGTGCAGCGGTGACAGGCCTCGCGAGGCTGAAAATAATAAAAGTGCCGTGAACTTTGTACCGCGTGACGGTGGCGATGTTGTCGATTGCTCGCCGGCGTTAAAGTGACGCAAATGCGTTGAACGCGCGCGCGTGCGAGAGCTGGTGCATCGTGTGATTTTGGTATAGAAGTGCGGCGAGCCGTGCATATAAGTGAACTGCGGACGTGCAGGCTTGAAAAGGTGATGTTGTTTGCCTGATTTTTCATTATTCCTTCATATGAAATTCGATCTTGTGCACTTTCCATTGAAATGCGAGACAATAAGGTGAATAGATACATTTCGAAGCTCTCATTGGAGGATTTATACAAAAATTTGAAACACGTTCCGATAACTGAATGTTACGTATGGCATAGAGCCACGTTTTCTTAAATATGCTGTATCAACTCGATAAGCTATCTATCTATGTATTCCGTTTAAGTAGTTAGTCCTCAATCACTTTGTTTGGACAGTGCACATCACGAAGTTTAAGTATAGTTATGCGCGAGGAGAGAATTCCGAGTCAGTTGAACCAGAAAAAGAAGTATTTCGGTCACACACTCTCCTCTTGCGGCTGATTCAGCTGAAGCGTCGCGCTCAGCGCGCTTAGTAACCGTTGCCACATTATCCGCGTTATAAAGCTGCATCGGCCAATTTTGCTCGTCCAAAGTCACGTTCCAAGCTGCTATCTCGCGAAATCAAGCCTACTTTCTTGCGATACCGCAAAACAACTTTTCCTTTGAACGTGTAATTTATTTCTTTGTTTCAAACCAATGTAATGATAGGTACATTAAAGAGGTTCTTCAGAGACTTTTCCAAATAATTTAGCATTCTACTATTTTTAGGATTACTTTGTTTGAAATGTGTACACTTTTACAGATTTTGATTAATGAGAGGATATGTAATGTATTCTGTTACAAGTGCCTAAAATACTTTCTAATGGATAATTTCTTCGAAGACCACGTTTTGGGTTAAAATGTGACTTCGTACAACATATTTATCAATCCTTTTGAAACTGATTTCTTTTAGTATAAGAAAGATATGTAAACATTTATTTAAACATAATTGTATTATTCAGTCCTTATTTTTATTTATTATTCAAAAACAATAGTAACGAATTGAAGAATTAAAAAATGCATTACTAATTTTAATATTAATAACAATAATGATAATCAATTAATTAATAATATTAATTAATTACTATTAATTTGTATTAAAAAATCTAACTCATGTTTCTTATATAAAAATAAGTCTTATACGATAAAAATCCCCGTTTCAATAGGACTGATAAATTTACTAAAAAATGAGGTCTTCAACCAAATCATAAATCAAAGAGTAATTTAAGCACTTGAGTCGCACAGAATACTAAAGATAGCATCCAAGTAATCGAAAGTCTTCCAATCAATCAACTTACTTTAAACAAAATATTCGAAAAAGCTCACTGCATGCCCATCCTTAAAGCTCACTTATACGCGTCACAGCTATAATAAAAATGAAAGTATGTAATGACATTTCCAGTGTTTGTACAACGAAGATCTTTAATTTCTCGTTGCAGGAACGTGGAATCATTTATGAATGGATGGCGGTTCGACGGAGGACGCGGGAGGTGGATCCTTTGCGGGCCTGGGAGGTCTGGAAAGATGGCGGGCCCACTCGAAGATCGCGATCTGGTGCCTCGTGCTGTGCGGCTCCGTGCTGCTCAACGCCACGCTGCTCGTCGCCTTCATCAGGCGGCCCGGCCTCAGGACCATCTCCAACAGGTTGGTGTCTCCGTCGCGACTTCGATCCGTTCTTGCCCTCTGAAAAAGCCTAAAAGATGTTGTGATTCTTTCGTGTTCTCTCAATTTCGAAGAGGGATATTTTCAATTGATACATTTCGAGGGTTCACTGTAACACGTTTTAAGATTTTACTCGATTCGAGGCAGAAGCTAGTGACTCGAGGCTTTTCAAGCCGCTGTAAATGCGATTCTTTGAACTTTAGAAAGAGAATGATCAATTATTGATTTCGATTGTTATTGGTGATCGTGAATATAAAATTATTTTTCAAGTAAAATATTATTTTTTATAGGCATAATTGGGATTTAGCATGGGTCTCATATTTTGGTAGATTTTTTATTTATCAAAAATTAAAGTTTATATTATAGATTCATATTTTAGAAACTTTGTTCATCTATAAATTTTACAGAAAATTACACTTACAAATTATGGTTTTCAATTTTTGCGCAACATTCTAATTTTATCAATCAACCGTGCAGACAATAAAGTTCTCCCGATCACCTTCTATAACAATATCGCCGCTCATCAAGAACGATCAACACGTATATACAATAAAGTTTTTCCAAGCACCTCCTATAACAATATCGCCGCTCATCAATAACGATGTTTACAAGTTACAAAACCGTTTTGACCATCGAATCCGTCTTCGTTATGAGCAGCCCGTAGCGCGCGCGGTAGTAATTATTGCGGTGATTTAGCGACCCAATTCCGATTTTTCGCGTAGGCGCGCACGAAAAAAAAAGGAAGCCACGCGGCCTCGCGGCAAAGTTCGCGGGTTTCGGGGCCGCCTATTAGAAAAACCGTCATTGAGCGCTATTAGCCTATACAGCCGGCGGTGGCGTACACGCACACACGCACGAAATCGCTCCTTTTTCAAACGCGCGCATTCAGCCTCCAAAGTCGCGGAGCTATATGCGCGCCTCGCGCGTCCCACGCAAATTGATCGCGATTCGCGAGCGCGCGCCTCTTATGCGTGTTATAGAAGAATCGCTGCATTCGATATTAATTTTTCTAGTCGTGAGTTGTGCGTTTTATGAGTTCATGCGCTCGAATTCATGGAAGGAGTAGGAGAGACCGGAGCTTATTCGTAGACATTCTTGTGTTGATGATTTTTAGTTTTTATAAGTTTGTAATTTTAAATAATTGATATTTTAGACGGTTTTTAAGACGTCTTCGGCAATTTTTAGGATTGTCAAGGATCTAGAAGTTTGCTTTCAAATAAATTTTTAATTAAAAATTGCAATTTTGTACTTTTGACTAATTTTATTAAATTTTATTTAATTTTGTTATACTTTGACAAACTTATATCAATGAATATTTTCATAAAATATATATAGGGAAATATGCATAAATAAATATTATTGATGCAATTAAAATATATATCAAAGCTAATGGGCGCTACCTTTAGGAAGTAGCCCCATGCAAACATTTCTCTTTCATTATTTATTGCTAAAGTAATTTTGCACTTTTCCGTACAAATGGCCACACATAAAAACTTTCTCTTTCAATATTCTAATAACAAAAAAATCGAAAAGTCTCGAATCTTATACAGTTTAATAGAATGACATTATTACAATTTTAAAAATAAAGAAAACTTTAATAAAATATAAGCCTGTTTAAAATAGGATACTGGATCATACGGTTCACAATTTTGTGCGAAGTTTAACTTTGTAAATATCGTTAATATACATGACCAATTATTCGCAATCTAAGCATTAGCACTGAGGATTTCAGCTCTTTACAAATTACCCCCGGTCCTACACTCAGTACTCTCTGAACAACCACTTCTAACTATACCAACTGCGTTTATGCTGATTTTCTGCAAAATCACTTGGCAATCCAGACCGTGGCACTGTACGCATCGCGCTCCCGTCAGTCAAAAAAAAGTATACACATGAAAAAAAAAAAAGGTGAAGAAAAAGTTGCATAATGACGGCGAGGATATCCGCCGTCGCGGTGATGGCTCTTGGTCGCGCGACGCAGTATACGATACGGCGCTCGCGCGTTTTCTAACGGTTTCACCAGGAAACTGCGCACACGTTTCGCCGTACATGTGTACTTGGATGGTGTACACGCGCGTGCGAGAAATAAAACGTCTTTATGACGAGCGGAGCGCGTATTCGTTATACGCGTGAAAGCTGCTGCTGCGCACTGCGCAAACGGCGGTGAAAGAAGGTCGTGAAAAAAATTATATAAGTTATATGCGCGAGACCGCGAGTGTGCTCGTTGAAATTATGATTGATTAAAAAAATAATTTTATATCAAATATTTATATCCTTCACGTTCGTAGGCATGATCGTAGAAATGATTATATTTGAGGTGCGGTATAAATGCCAATATGCAATTATATTTTATAGGACATATCTATACTATATTGCTTCTTATTTAAATCAATAGATATTCTAAAATGCTTTTTCAAGACATTCGATTACAATGCAATAAAATATTGCTAAATTACACGGTGCAACTGTACCCCCTCCAATTGCGATTTTATCCTAAATCGACATTTTTATTAATAACTATTATACTTAGAAATGCGTAATTTGCCACAGTCACGCGAGATCGCAATGAACTTAGCCCTATATGCATGAAGTCAGCTAGGAGGAAAAAGTAATCGCCAGCCATGAAAACTTGCGTCGCACCGATGCGCGTATATTACCTATATACTCCTCTCGTTAATGGACAATGTATGTATAATAAGCAACGACGCGCCGCCACCGCCATTCCGCAAGGATATAGACGATGATTAAGCATTAGCCTGCATACATATATACGAAAGCGCTCAGAAGCGGCTCGAGAGTGCTTGTGTGCATATTTCTTACCTCTTTTTTGTCGCTGCCGCTGTTGCCGCTTCGCAGTCATGCGCGAGGCGTATGGAAGATTACGCGGACGCTGCATTGTATCAGAGACGCGCGGTCGTGTCTCTCGGTTTCATTTTTTTCGTCTTTATTGGGTATACGCGCGCGTGTGCGTGTATGTACGTTCTGCAATTTAATCTGACCTTTTTTTTCTCTTGCTTGGGAGCCACGCGAATCGTCCGGATTTTTTCGTCGTCGGAATAGTTTTTATACTGGCGAGTTTTTGCTTTTGTTTTGATGCAGATTGTAAGGTTGTTGGCCGGATCATGAAGCTTCAGATATGATTGCTGAAATCAAAATTAGTGTGCAATTTAATAATAGAAAAGTATTGATTTTAAAGTATTGAATATAGTGTTATTAATTGTACATACCTAGAGAATTATTATGAAAAAGTATAATGATAAAAAGCTCGAAAGTATGTTTTATCATAATATTTTATAATTTACGCTACAATTCATTATGGTATAACTCTAATGAGAAATTATTTATGACTAGAGAACTGAAAAAAAGACTCTCACGAACATAAAATATGTCTAACGCAGATAAAGTTTTCTTATTTTTAAATTACGAAGCTAATTAAACACCGCGCTTGCTCAATGAATTATGAAGACTAAAACCGATGAGATTTTTTTTCAATTACCTTGTCTATCATAGGTTATTTTTCTTAATTAAGTATTGATTAAAGAAAAAGCCGTCGATAATTGAAACCGCTTAATCTAGGGTAGTGGTAAATACCGTTAGCCATGCAGCATTGATTTCTCGATTATTCATGAATTATATTTTATTCTAAATTAAACTTTAATATAAAAATCGTTAAATATGTCATGTTCATTATAGAACATAAAGAATATAAAATAAAAATAAAATTATAATACTTATCGTGAATTTATTATTTACATAAAAACGTTTAATATCGATTGCTTGTATTAATAATATGCGTGAATTAGTTTAAATACTTTTTTATTAATGCAACCTTTTTCTTAGGCATTTAAATTACTTGCAGATACTTGCAAAGCACTATTTTCTTTATAACTCGTGAACGTTTACTCTATAAATAGCAGTATAAAAGCAATAAATACATTAATAATAATTATTATAATTTTTTCGATCACTCATTAGCTAACTCATGTTGACGAAGATAAAGTATTTTTTCATAATGATCAGTAAATTATCAATAGAATGTATACTCGAAATGTTTTTTTATCACAGCATTGAAGGCGATCGATCTAAATAAGACACAATTATAACTTTAAAATGTTTGATAATATTTCATCGTGACGTTCACGTGAACATTTTTTTTCATACTTGGTCTCGCTCTATTATCGAATGGCATTTTTTAACAATGGTTGTCTAAAATTAACGTTGTCTCGAGACTGAAATAAACAAATTATCGTTTCTTATCAATGCGTTTTTGCAAAACTAAGGAAAATAATACTAAATATTCGTTTATATAATTAACATTGTATTATGTAAGTACTCAAAATTTAATAATATCATAAAACTTGAGTAAAAAAACACTGAAAGTACATTTTTTAAACCCGGTCTTGCCACATACATCTTTTTCTACTGATTTAAATAACTTATTCTATACAGTCGTAATTATTTGTACTTAAACGGCATATGTGAATCAGTTTTATTAAAAGTAAAACAATATAATCATTTCAACCCATAGCAGCACAATAACAAATTTTCCTAAATACCGTATAAAAATAAAAATACACAACTTTACCAGAGACAATATCCGAACGAATCATTAGTTTCGCATCCTGAAAAACCTGACGTACATTTCTGCCGTCATTTCTCTTGCTCGTCCGCTTCTCTTTCTCTCATTGTTTCTTCAAATATATCTTTCGAAGCACATATTTCTTGAGCTCGCGCCGAACGACGAAATAAAAAGAACACGACTCGAATCAAAAGTAGGCCGCGCTCGACGCCGCGATTCCAGCTTCGACCGCCTTGCATATATATAAACGTCGAAATAACGCTCGCGAGCGCGACACACTATATATATATAAAGCAGACCGGCGGCTGGCCGAATTGAGTTTACGAGACGAGACTCTCGGGCGTCGGTGTGTTCCGGCTTTTCCGAACCGCACCGCTATATAACCGCGCGCGCATTAAATTTGCAATGGCCGTCGTTAAGAGGGAACGACACTTAAGCCGATGGAAAGAGCTGTCGAAGACTTTTATTTTGACCCTTGTAGACTGAGGTTTCTATTTCGTAGAGAAAATTATTCGAAATACAATCGAAATATAGGTAAAAACTGCAAAAAACCAATTTTGGAACTTTTGATCATTTAATTTTTTTATTAAACCTTTACAATTTAGTAAAACTAATTAGGGGTAGTTTTTTATCTTGAATAATCTATACATTGGCATGTATTTGGGTTTACAAAATCTTATTTTTTGAAAAATTGAAAAGAAAAAAACAAATTTAAAGTTATGGGATGCCAATTATGTAATCTTAAAGGATTAATGTATATTTAAACTTTTTATGCATTTTTTTATTGTCATTTTGAAATATGTGTCTTGAAGTTTAAAAAAAGAAATTCGTTGAAAAATATTATTATCTGTAGTTACAGCATTTCTAAAAAAATCGATGCAAATGGGAGTATATATTTATCTCCACAATAAGCTTAAAATAAAATATTACAATGAATCCTTAAAATTTGTTACGATAGTTTCAGTCAGGCGTGTATTATTTCTTATCAAAACCAAAAATTTCTTACAAAAGAAAAACGAAGTTGAAAAAATCTTACGTTCAACAAACAATAATCTGATTTAATTACATCCGCCAAATTTTGAGTGGTACAAAGAGCAATGAGATATTCTGGTTCATCAATTAAAAAAATAGTATTTTCTTCCCCCCGGACTTCTAAAACTCTATAATTCGACCCAATGGCACTAAACCCCTTCGTCGGTTTATTTTTAATGACTCAAGCGATCACACAAAATACAATAAAAAAAGAAATCTCCACTTTTTGAACGTTTCGAAGTAGTTTTCCCCCCTTAACGCGCTCTCGACTCTCGCCAATGAAAACAAACCGCGAGCTCGCGCTCCGGAAACCCGAGCAATAACAATAACACGAGACAAAAGAGCTCTGCAGCCGTATAGCAACGAATGCGGGTAATGCAATATCTGCGCGGGCGCTCGAATTTTCGCTCCTCGTTGTACAACGCGACTATGAAATCGCAACGACGACGACGGCGACATTAAACGGCTTTCCGTTTATACGAGACGAGACCCGAAAATCCGGCGAGTTTTCCTCTCGTGAATCAAGCTCGGGGCGCTAGCGCACGCGATCTGATTTTCTTGAACAAGCGGGCGGCGATTATACCCGAGCGCGAATTATGGATATTAACTCGCGCCTCGAGTTTTTGACGCGAAAAGCGCGCCGCGGTTTACTGTTTATCCCCCTGCGGGTTTATCGCGGGCTTTATGGAAGTTCGAGAGCTTAACGCGCTTCCGCGAAACGATCCGAATGTTGAAACACTATTTAACGGTGCGATTAACGCAGTAAGTAGACCGTTTCGTAGGCAACTGTAAATTTTGCGCAAAAGCCTGTTTGCACGGGAGAGCGAATGAAGTTATATACGCAGTGGTAATGTGATATACACTGAGAGAAATTATATATAGCAAATTTTACTATTTCCGTTAATGCATTGAGGACGCACTTGATTTTCATAAATATACACGGAGAGAATTTTCTAATAAAAATTATGACGAAATTTGCAGTAAAAATTACCGTGAATAACTATAAAGCTGGGACACTCTAACTTTCCGGCAATTTTTATTGATATTTACGATAAATTTTACCGTACTGAAGGGTAAAATTTGCCTGCCGCAGAGTAAAAGTTCGCTGTACGAATCTTAGAGAAAACCAAAATTTGTGGTAAAATTTGTATGAAATATGTTTTAAAAATCTGGATTTTCTTCCAATTATTGTAGCAGTATCATTAATAGTTAAATAAGTACAATATACACATTTATATTTGAGTTAACCTAAAATATGTACACGATCAGTTGTTTCCTTTATCAGCTGTCTTCTTTTTCTCAAATCAGGCAAATTTTACCATTCAGTGCGGTAAAATTTATAGTCTGTGCAGTAAAATTTGTAGTCAATGAGGTAAAGTTTTTACTAAAATATCAGTAAAAAGTGCCAGAAAGAAGGACTGTCCCAGCTTTATAGTTATTTACGGTAATTTTTACCCTGAATTTCGTTATAATTTTTATTAGAAAATTCTCTCAGTGTATCTATATTTAAAGAGAGTCAATACATTCTCAAAATACAAACAATTATAGTAAAATATTTAGTATACAGTATTTCTCCCACTACAAATTCATAAACAACGTGCATATCCAATATCCACACTTCCGGCCGGAGAAATTGAAGATGTAAAATACGAGCGAAAGGTTCTTCACACGCGTGCGCGCGCGCGCAAAAAGCGACGAGGTGTCCGTTAAAAAAAAATAGCGAAATTGCGCAAGCTGCGGGCGGTTATTGTAGGAGAGCGAGCTTAAGTGACGTGTTTCGCGAGGGAGCTTGACGGACACGGGGATCTAAAGTTAGAAAAAGCAGGGACGAGTAGGTATAGACCACATCGCTCGGGCACATCCTTTCACCCGCGCGGATAAGACACGTCTGCGCGGAAATTACGCATTATGTCGACTGCCGTGCGCCCCGCGCGATATTACGTCAAGCTCAAAATAACGCGACGCTTAACCTCGGCTGTACACATCCCGGACTTTACGCAAGGCTGAGTATTTATTTTTCGGTGGAGAAAGAGAGAGCATCGCGCGAATAGCTCGACCGGCGCCCCTCCCGCACTGGCCGAAAGTGATTTCGCCTCGCGATAATGTGTTTTGCTAGAGCGCGGAGAAAAGAAAAAAAATTAAAATATTCCTGTTTTTCAACGCGGCTATTAGCGCGCGACTTTTTTCGCGAATGATTTGCAGGCGCGACAGTGGGAGTTTTCGAAAAAAAAGAGCGTGATGGATACGTTGGATCTTTTTATAAGTTGGATTGTTGACTTTTACTTTCTGTCCGCAGGAAAATTCTTACGCACGATTATTTTTGTACTTTGTTCACAATAACAAGGAAAATTAATGCTTTGTGACACTGGACTTTTATTAGAGACTAGTATAACTATGGTCACTACGCGAGTTTTCATCCTTTTTATCCTTTTCTTATTCATTTATCATTACTTTTCTTAGAATTAAGAACAAAATAACATACTCCAGAATAAAAAGATAATTTTAATTATATTTACGGTTACTTTTGGTTTGCGTTTCCGATAGATACCAATAAAATTTCAGAAATAAGAATAATATCAAAGAATCTAATTACACTCTATTTCTACATCTGTTCGTTTAACGAATGTACGCATTTTCAATTTGATATTTACCCACGTTTAGTCAATACTAAAAGTACTACACGCATAATAAAAAAGCAATGAGATCGAACATAATTCTAACTCTCCTCTCCTTCTCCACAGATTTGTGATGAACCTGATCGGCTCGAACCTGCTGGCGATCTTCGTGCTTACGGGCCTGCTGATCACCGACAGCTGCGGCATCCCGGCTCTGAGCCACGGTGGCATCGGCAGCACCAACCCGACGACGCCGAGCTTCTGCGCTCTAGCGGAGGGCGCGACGGCCTTCGTCACCACCTCCTCCATCCTCTCGGTCCTTCTGATCGGCGTCGACCAATACCTAGCCGTCGTCGATCCCCTCCGCTATCGCACTCGCATCGACAAGCTCAAGTGCGTCCTGCTGATGGTGGCCGTCTGGCTGATCGCCCTGGTCTTCGGCGCCCTCGCCAGCATCAATCCCCAGCCCCGCAGCCTCTGCACCACGACCTTCGCGGATGACTCGTCCGACTCCGGCGGCGACGGGCAGCAGCAGGTCAGCTTCCAGGCGAGCCTCGTCCTGCGCAACGGCAACGCCACCGAGAGCGCCGATCTCGAGATCGAGGGCGAGATCAGCTTCCAGCAGGTGGGCCTCAACGCCAGCTCCCTCCTTCGCAACGCCAGCGGTAAGTTCCTCGGGCACGGCGGGGGCGCCACCCGCGCCACGACCTACGGCCTGGTCTACGCGCTCGTCTACGCGCTGCTCGGCTACCTCGTGCCCTTCCTCGCCATCTGCTGGATCTACGTGAGCATCTACACGGCGGCGCGCAGCAACTCCGAGCGCACCAGGCGCAACGGCTCCCGGCCCATCCTCTCCTCGGGCAGCTTCAGCGAGGAGTCCCAGGTGCACCGCCAGCCCGGCACCGACTCCTCCATCGAGGACTTCCGCCGCATACCCAAGATCTCCTCGCTCTCGTCGATCGACGAGAACAGCGAGGCCTGCCCCAGCCAAATAACGAGCGGTGCGGGAGCCGGCGGGGGCCGCTCCAGTCGCGCCAGCGAGCGCATCGACGAGGACGAGGCCGCCGGGGTCGTCTTCACCCTCGGCACGAGCCAGGTGCAGAGGCAGAGGTCGCAGCCCGCCGACGACGAGGAGAACGCCAAAGATAGCACCGCAAAGTCCAAAGTTCCTACGGCCGCGCTCAGGGCCAAGTTCTTGATGACGAAGGAGGAGGAGGAGGCGGAGGAGGAGGGCGACCGGGGCGCGGCCGCGCCGGAGCCGACGCTGGAGCAGCTCGTCAGGAGCAAGTTCCCCGAGGTGACGGACCAGCGGCGCAAGTCCTCCCACGATCTCATGTACGAGGAGATGATGCTCGGCAGCTGCCGCGACAAGCATCCCTACGAGTACGAGGACGAGTTCGATCGGTCGAGCGAGGAGGAGGAGGAGGACGAGGAGGAAGACCCAGAGCGTCGCCAGCGGGAGCACCAGCACGAGGAGTACGAGGAGGCGCTGCCGCTGTCCGTCGCCCCGGTGGAGGATCGCCGCAACGCCCACAGCTCGACGCGCTCCATCAGCGTCAACTTCGACCTGGGCGAGGCACCCGCGAACGGGGAAAACTCGAGGATGCTGCAGGGCTGTCAGCATCCGGGAACGGCGGCCGGCCACCCGCCGCCGATAGTGACGATCACGCCGCCGGGCCAGCGGTGCGCCGCTGGCTCGGTTCCCCTGCACCGGGTGCCCAGCGTCAAGAGCACCCACGGCTACATCAACAACCTCAAGTACCGCATCAGCAACGGCTCGCTGTTCAAGTATCGGGAGGAGACGCGGGCCGCGCGCATCAGCGCCCTCGTCATCGTCATGGGCCTCATCTGCTGGACGCCCTACGTCTACGTGCTGCTGCTGCGCAATCTGCCCGGGGGCTATTACGACGCGGCGGCGGACTCGGGGACGGGACGCTCGAGCCTGGACGCGACGGCCCTGAGCTTCCTGGTGCTGGCGACCTACGTCAGTCCGCTGCTGTTCGGCTACAGGTCGAGGCGGGTCAAGCGGGAGCTCAGGAAGTTCTTCTGCTTCAAGCGCGAGCTGTCCTACAAGAACAACAGGAGTCTCATGGCGAAGAAGGTGCTGAGGAGGAGGCACAGCGGCCCGACCATACTCGGCCTGGACGCGACGCCCCTGGACAACGCCAGGTACAACATCTTCAACTGCGTGTACGGCAACAGGACGAGGTGGCCCAAGGAGAAGGTGCACTTCGTCCAGGTGCCGGAGACCGCCCTGGCGGTCGAGACCTGCAGGAGCAGCTTCAGCAGCGGCGCCAGCACGCAGATATCCAGCACCTCGACGGACGAGTGTTAGAGCGAGTGTGCGGATGGACGGTTCTTGTTTGTTTGCACCGGGTGCGATTGTGCGCGTACACGTTGTTGGGAGAATGCGATGTCGAAATTTTTCGTCAAAGAAAGATGGCAGCTATGCGCGGTAAAACATTTTCCGAAATCAATTTCATTCGTACGGGTGTCTTGTAAATCGTTTAACGTTATTATCTGGACTATGCAGCAGCGGAACGCGAGAGAACGTTCAACGTGTAAACTCATCGCGTATACGTCGCTTTGGGAATCGCGTCGTTTGAATAATGCATTTTGATATTTTTAAATATGGAATATTTTTCATACATTTGAATACCGAGTACGTGTACGCGATCGAGCGTGCGACAATATACGACGGCGAGGGACAAATTTTCCTGCCGAGCCGCGATCGAAATTTATATATCCAGCGCTATAAATGTCTGTACTCGCTCGCACGCGCAAAATACACCCGTAGGAAGAAGAAAAAGAAAAAGAAAGAATGAGAACTCGGACGCGCAAATCGACCATCTTTTGCTCACGGTGTACGTGACGAAAGTCCGATCGTCCTTGGAATATTTTTGGATAAAAACGCTTCTTGTTGTGCGCTCGGCTCACGAAATTTTCATTCCCCGATCCGCGCGCAACAAAGTCCAGAGCGTTATTGTATATATACCTTCGCGAGCATTGGCATCGGCGAAAGGAAAACAGAAGCGAAACGTTTTCTTTCGAAAACCGCTGGTATCGCCGGTCATTATCGCATTCTCCGCGCGCATCGAGAGCCGCGCCGCGGATTTATGAATCATCGTGCTCGGCACTGTCAGAATTTGCATAGCCTTTTCGAAAACGAAAAAGAAAAAAAAAAGAAGCGGAGGTTCACGTAACGACGGCGACTGTGTGTGTGTCTACGTGCACTTTCGCATGATCGCTCCCGCGCAAGCGGAACTTCGTTTCTCGTCTCCGCGCACGACGGCGCTCGAAAATCGAAATCGAGCGACGAGGAATGCGCGCGGAGAAAACGGGAAAAGCGCAGCTCAAGCTCGGAATCTACGTATATATGTATAAAACATACGTTGACATCTTTCGCGTCGACGCTTATTATACACCGAAAGAGAGAGAGAGAGAGAGAGGGGGGGAAGAAGAGTGCAGTAGAGAAAATCTGGCAAACTCAACGGATTTTGCTTAATTGCGCGACACAGTTCGGCGAAGCGAAACATTGTTAAGAGCGCTTGTTCTCTCTTTCGGTGCGCGATCGAGGCGTCGGCGGTAGTATTATTATGTAGTGTTGTCGTCTCTCGGCAGAAAGGAACCTTCGAGATACTTTCCATGACAGTTCCCCCCCGCGCAAGCGGTATTTTCTTTTCTCCTCCTCGCCTCTTCGTGTCCGAGTGGCGAGGAGACAAAGTTGTCTTGATACTCGAGATCGAGAGAACCGGGATAACACACGTGTACATATTATAATTTATAGCGACAATGCGTAAAGCTGATTACTCGTTCGTTTATAGTATTTTAGCGTCAGTTTTAGATTTTAGTTAGTATATGCGTGTTGTCTGCGTGCATGCGAGTACGATTTATGATCATTGTACATAAAATACATTGCGAATAATGTAAGAGTGAGAGTCGTTTTGCGTAAATGCGTGGGAGAGAGAGAGAATGAAATGATATTTTGGAAGTAAGCAGCAATTATGTATGCGTTGCGCGCAAATCCAGGAACGTTCGTAGAAAGCTCGAGTTTTGCAATATTTCTATTTTACTATGCAATAAATTAGTTTCAGTGGACTGGTAAACGATCGCATACTAGTCAGTCATCGCAATCAGGATAAAAGCCAAAAAGGAAGTACTTAAATTAGTGATGTGGCATTCTATAGAACTTTTAGAAGAGTCGGTTATTAATTTTAGAAAGCTTGTCTTGCAGTGACTTGTAAATGATCATTTTACTGGATTTAAAATGTTATTTATTGGTGCCATTTTCAAATGCTTTAATATTATTGATACTCTTTTTTTATTTTTAATCGCTTAAAAATATAAAAGGGGAATATAATTGAAGTATATTAATGACAAAAGAAATAATTACAAAAAAACAAAAGGAAAAATACTTCAAGTCGCAAATAAACAGTCATAACAATAAACCTCTGTAACTATAATATGTCAGTTATCGTAATTAAGATAAATGTTGAATATGATGTAAATAACGCAATAGTCATGGAGAAATGCTTCTCACAAAAACTTCTTGATATTCTTGACAAAACGTTTGTACTAAATTATTCATCAAGTTAAATTGTACCTAAACAATTTTGTAATATCAGCAAACTTTCTGTCGAAATAACAATATACTTTTCATACGAGTCCTCAGCCTTTGTTGAGTTGATGCGTTCATTCACTCGTCGGACTCTGCGTTTTTCTGAGTATCCAGAGCTATTTACGTGGCGTTTCTTGGATTTTATGTATTGTTAAACACGAGCTTACTTCCCAGTGCAACTGTCGTAAATGTAAGCACAAAAAGTCGAAGCTTCGTGATTCTAGTTTGTTAATTTTTACTATGCAGCATGAACGTGTGAATTCGATAATTATCCTAGTCCTTCTTGAGCTACATACTTTAAAACATTTCGTTGATTAAACGAAGGAATGTCGTATTCGTTATTGAAAATTTCCACATCTAAGAAAGCAAATATATACTATGTAGTTCAATAGAGGCTCGTCAATAATTATGTTGAATTATGCGAGTCCAAAAACTCAGAAAATACTTGTATGAAATAAAAATAGTGGACAATGACTTTGTACATTATACAAAATTAATTCTCTTTTGTTGATCAGACTACAACCAACTTTTACTTCGTAGAAACACGTTCACTTTGGTAAATGCAATGTTAAATAAAAATGGAAATTCTTTGGGTTTTAAAGTAACAGACTGAAAGTTACAGAAATACATTGGTGATTATGATGAATTCTTGTTGCCAAGATAAGCATACATTCGTTAAAATAACCAAATATTAAGTGGAAATAAAATTTGTAAGCGTAACGTTGAAATAGATTGAAATTGTATAGGCAGAACGAAGTATTCTTGCAACTCACAAAATCGTAATTTGAAAAACCAATATAAATAAATATACTTGAAAGTATTAAAACAAAAATTGGTTGTACGGCTATTCTCATAATTTGTTTTCAAATTACAATGCGAATAATATGATTATTCTTGTTTATTTGTAAAGCAAACATAGAAGAGCAAACGGAATTCTTCGCATGCGTAAACGTTGAAGCTTCGACTTTTTTAATCGAGCGAAACGATAACTTTGTAAATAGAAAATCGCGTTGTAAAAGCGTATACGTTTGTTTTTTTGTCTGATATATGAGCAGAACGAGAAAAAGAGAGAAAGAGAGAGAGAGAGGAGAGAGCGAGACTTTCTTCCGATTCATGGACAAGCATTTCGCGCATTTCTTTCGCATTAGACTTAATCGACGAATGTGTAATTGACGGGCGTAATTTATGTAAGCCTCGAACAAATTTCAGAGTAGAATATTTTTTTTTATTTTTCTTCTCAGCCCTCACACAACGTCATTGTAGATATTTTGTATAAGTGCGTCTTTAAGTATTTTTGTATACGAAAACAAAACTTCCTCTCTTTTCTTCCTGACTGTATTTTTTTTGTACATTACCGAGTCGTCCGTTATCAATATTATTTATATTAAATATGCTGAACGAGCGACCGCGCGAGACGAAAACATTATTATTAATTGTGCGCGCAAATGGAGTTGAATACGTATTTCAAATGGTTGATTCTTTATTGTTCTTATTTTTATTATACACTCAGAAAAGAAGAAACTTGTTATAAAGTTTTTTTGCGTCTCCATTATCCTTATTTCAATCGAAACTACTGCGAATTTTCATTGATTGCGCCACTCCGGAGCGAATATTAATTTTCTGTTCTCATATCCCTGTTCTTTGTACCAGTAGGAAGCAATAATTGAACATGACAATTGCAAATTGCTAGATTACGCCTCGCGCGATCATTAACTCTCAACTATTTCAAATGTGTACTCAGCTCCATGCGCGACGAGTCAGTCAGTCAGTGCAAACGCGGGAGAATCGAATCGAAGCGTCAAAAACGATGGAAAAAAGAAACGAAAAATCAACTTTGGTCGAAGCGTACAGCACGCTCTTCCGGACCGTTTACGAATGTACGGAAGAGAGCTGCGATGTATTGTAAATACGCGAAAAACGAATGTCAAGGAATAATCGTTGCGTATATATGATTTCGAAGTCGAAGTCGAGGAGCGTCGCGACGCGACGGGCAGTCTCTTACAACTTGTGATATATCTTCGTACGTCAGCCAATTATAATAACGAGTCAGCCTTAATTTGTATTAATTGCTGAATTAAGAAGTCCTTAACTTATATGACTTAATTAATAAATTATATCTTCCAACGTATCACAATTCTCTTTTGATTTCTTAAACACATGTCTGATTCCTCCATCACCTGATTTCCTTCTGTTTTGTGAATATGCTTTAAAGATGCATTGAATTTCATTTAAATGATTGTTATACATTCTTATACATTCTGCTAGAATATAAATGTAATGAGTAATGAATAACTAGAATTTGTTCACTTTATTAGCTCTGTTTATGTACCATTTCTACAAATATTATGGTTTGAAATTGAATAAATCATTATAAATTAATATTATATTATACAAAACTTTGTCATGAAAAAACCTAATTTTTTAAAATAAATAAATAATATTCTTTTTTATCCGATTGAAGTTCAGAGTAAGAAATTGACAACAAGACACCGATTCGTTCAACTATGAATGAAGCGAATTACTTGATAATAGATTTGCAAGAATTAACGTTTTCAAATAAAACCATCGCTTCTCTCACAAAATACAGTAAAAATGGTTCTTCCATTACAATCATCTAAAATCCTCGGTCGCCCACTTTCTATTCAAAGACATTTTACGACTCTGCAAAATAACCCGCGCAATTGATCGCCTTATGTATTTCATAAACGAGTGTGTATGTGTGTGAAACACCTACAGGAGTGCGATCCCCTCTCTTTGTGCTGCTGTTGCTGTCGGATCCAAAACTGCGAGAGCTGGCCACCGGCCAAAAGTCTGCCTATGTGTACGGGAGAGACACTTTGGCCAGAGGCCAAAAGCCGCGAACGGTGGTTTTCTGGACTAGTACTTCTGAAGTAGGCCTTTTTATTATCCTGCTCGTATTTCTTGGGATTTTCTAAACCCTTTTATAGATCCGGGGCTATTAATGAAAAATAAATCATGAAGGATTTGTTTTGGTATATGGAGTCGGGATGAAGACGTAAGAAATGAGAAGAAACAAGATCTTTGAGTTCTTGTTGAAGATCAAACTCTAAAAAATGTTTGTGTGTTTACTTAGATATCTGCGCTTAATTTATTATTTCAAATTTCAAATTTTTTCCTTTTTCTTTTGAAAGATGCGACGCAAAATTTTATTACAAAGCGCTGTACGCCTATCAGTCTATTAACCTTTCATATATTTGTTACTACTGGGTTTTCAAAATTGTATTTTCTTGTAATTTACTGTTATGAATAAATTTTTTCCTTTCATTTTCGACATCGTCAAATGATGTGTTATACGATTTTAAAACCTGTCATGGTTGAAACAGCATTTGTTTTTAGATTTTAATTTTCATTGTATATGTAACTTTTCTCTTTATATGTTTCCCTGACTATTGTGTTAATATTTTCTTTTCATTGACAGGGCTTATTTTAATAATGAAAGTTGTGGAAATTACTAAAGCACTTAAGAAAGAGTACAAAAACTGTTGTTATTCATACCTCTCTAATGGATATTCTTCTGCGTCATTTTAGACAAAAATGATTCTAATATTATAACATATATTTAAAATAATATTTAGTAAATTAATATTTAAATATACATGTATACGACTCTTTTAACATGTCACTTTTAAATTATAAATTTAAATCGACAAATATCTAATGTGATTTTGAAAGATATTACTATTATATTGTGTTTGAAAATCAAACAATCCATAATACTTACATAACATTTTTGTTATCACGTACATGCGGATATTTAGCCTCTAATAAATTAGGTGACGATTAAATATATTAAAAATGTTTTGAAAGCCTATAATCCTGATAATTATAAAAGATTAAAATTATAAAAGTAGCACAACATATACACTGTGTCAAGAAACATTACAATACAGGAAACAGATGAAGAATTCGATATTCAAATGTTAAAATCAATATGTTTATTATTACAATATCTATAAGTAAATTGCATTTAATTAATCTTATAGAAAATTATTTTACATTGTCCTTCATATCCTATATAGAGTATTTACAAGCGATAATAACTCGTATAAAGATTTAAAATTAAATCTTATTTTATAATATATGTACAGAGATAGTTAATCGCTTCACTTCTTATATAGAAGATCATTAAACATCTCAATTTTATTACGACTTCGTAGCTGTGAGCATACGTAATACTGAACAGAAATAACTTTCGATTGATGTAGGTTTTTTATATTAAAAGTTTATATCCATATAAAAAATTTTTTTTTATGAAATGTCAATCTTTTTGATGTAAGGAAAAGTAGGTAAAAAAATACGCTTGAACTGTTTTCTCTAAATGACGTCTATAGATTTTCGTCTTTTTCCTACATGGACGTCAAATACAATAAATGTTCAGATAAATTTGTAAAAATTATAGTAAATAGTAAATATCTTTCTTCATTTCTTTACATACTAAACAAATTGTACTGCAGCGAATAGGATTACTTTGTCAGGTGACAAAAGTTAAATCAAGAGGAAGTTACAGTGTTGGCGCAGATACGGCATATAATCGTTACTAAGGGCAAGCGATTAATTTTCTCATTTTACTTGTCTCCGCCTACCTATATATAAGTAAGACTTATATATATCTATATCTGTGGTATACGCGTCTTACGCGAGTTCGCGTGTGTCTTCGTCATTGTGAAAAAGCGCGCGTCTGTACGGTCGCGGCTTACATACTCATTTATA
This sequence comes from Gastracanthus pulcherrimus, assembly GCA_949152435.1. Classification (NCBI taxonomy): domain Eukaryota; kingdom Metazoa; phylum Arthropoda; class Insecta; order Hymenoptera; family Pteromalidae; genus Gastracanthus; species Gastracanthus pulcherrimus. Next base: position 37,952,521 of record OX424573.1, read on the forward strand.
TATGTGTAATGTGTGAATCTATATATAATATATTGTCTATTTCCAGCAATCGCCTATTTCTTTATTTTTCTCTTTCCGTTTCGCACTCTATCTCATAATTTTTAAATACATTAGAAATGTATTTAGGTAAATGTATTGTGATTCATTAAAATATTTTTTGTTTCGAAAGTAGTCTGGAGTGCCATGACCTTGAAGTTAATTTCCATAAAACTAAAAGTAAATAAATATTCAATTATTATTATTATTCTGGAGGACTATGAGCTGTAGATTCAAGCGGCAGTACTATCGCTTTATGCGGAACGAAAATATAGCTGCTTCATTTTGAACTATAATTTCACTTAACTGAACACAATATTTACTCATGCATATTAGGTAAAATAATAAGTGAACATTCACTCTATAACGAGTCTACACTAACTCCACTGATATAATTTATTTACGATCAAACTGATGGTAATGCTTCACGAAAATTCAGAAAATACGCAACAACAACTTCGAATTACATTATATTGTCTCTACAGTCCACTCGCCTTTCACCACCTTAAAAACAAACTCGCCGAACGCTCCATCAAGCTCTGCACTTCTTCATCTTTTTTTACAAAACCACGCAAAAAGGAAGACAGAGTATACTTACACGCATTTGTCTATACACGTAAGATCGACTCGATATTCGTTCATCACAAATTCTTATAATACAGGCCGCATCCGTGACCAATTTTTCCTCACAGGGCCACGCTAAATCTTCTACAATGAAATTCCTGCAGCCATCCCATCCAGTGCGAATGTCTCCCCCCCAACTCTAGCTAAAGTAACTCGCCTCGTACATTCAAGGGTGAAGTAACTTCAGCCCTCCAACTTGCCGCGAAGATTTAGCGCGCGTTCTTTGGGTCGATTCCGTTGTATTTTACACGTTGCGACGCGTAGAGAACGCGCCGAGGGTCGCGCGGCGATCCCTCACAGGTGGGAGTTGTCGTAGCCGAGGTTCGTCCTGGCGGGCAGCCGCGGCAGCTCCAGGGTCGACGTCTTGCCCTCGTCGTCGAGGTAGTTGCGGTTGTCGTGGCCCTCGGTGTCCACGTCCGCTGCATCCTTGTCCCCCGTGCCGCCCGGCATCAGGAACATCGTTATCAGAAACATGAACGTGCCTGAGAATCAAGGTGTGGGTTGTTGCATATCGTTACAAGGAATTTTATAGCCTTGGATACGTAATATTTATATTGGGAACGTTCAATGAGTTGAATAAAGCGAGTATTCTGGTTCTAGTTATTTTAGATGCAGCAAACACGATTAAAAGATACATTGTGAATGTCTCTTCTATTCTGACAATTTCAAGCTTTATTCATATGTGAATATAGCATTAGGGACAAAGCTAATGACATTATACATTGTAATTTAAAGTTTTTAAGTAGATGCATCATTTCTACAGTCGATGGACTTCTGATTTGATTTCAACAAAGTACAGATATGAGTAAAATATTCAGTAGTATTCAAGTAGTTAAGGAGGAAATTCCGGCGAAATAATGGAAATACGGAAAAAATTATTTTTCTGTAATAGATATATGATATTTAAAATAAATACACAGCATTGATTAGATAAAATGTTTCTATTCACGAAAAAAATGTAATAACAGAAAAATAACAACAAGTGTGCTTCTACCTGGAGTAAGAAGAAATTTACGCGCGTTTACAACCCAACAAACTTTTATTTTCAAACTTATGATTTTCAGATACTTTTTAGAATCCTTAGACAATTTACAAGGCCTCCAACCTTTCAATTTTTAAAAAATACTTATTCAGTGAAGAACGATATGCGTTTGTTTATAATACTTTTGATCGTATTTCTCATTATCATGCGTCATATTTTATAAACAAATGTACATTCTTCTTCAATGATTAAATATTTTTAAAAATTTTCAAACGGCGGAAGTCTTGTAAATTGTCTAAGAATTCTAAAACGTATCTAAAAGAAATCATAAGTTTGAAAATAAATGTTTCTTAGGTTGTATGCGTGCGTAAATTTTTTCACATTCCAGGTAGAAGCACATTTGTTGTTATTTTTTAGCTATTAATTTTTTTTCCTAAATAAAAAGGTTTTATCTAATCACTGCTGTATTGTTACTTTACACATAATACTTTTTGACAGTGAAATAATTTATTTTCTGTATTTCTCAGAATTCGACGCAATTTCTACCTTAAGGATAAAAAAATAGTTTGTAAACCAAGTCCATTGCTGGACCTATATGCCTAAAGCAAAATTAATAATAATAAAAAATATATTTAGGTTTAAGCAGCGAAAAGTGTAGGTTATGTCAGATACTAATTATTTTTCGTAGTTTTAGTAGTATAAGATGTAAAAATCACCCATAAGTTATTTATGATTCAATAATCTTTAAAAAGAATGATGCTCAGAGTAATATGGATTTTATAGAATATAAATTTGAGTTACATGAACATTGAAGTAAAGAGTATAAATTATAATTTTCCATAAATCATAGACATATTAAATTTTATGTTTTTGAAGATGATGATAAAAATATAGTATAGCATAGAAAAAAAATTGTTTTTCAAATTTTGCTGAACTATAGTGAATATTAAACACTTTGGCAAATTTTGGTAAAGTGTAGCAACGTTTTACAAAGTCCAGCAAACTAAGGCAATCTTTAGCAAGAATAATACTCTTATTTAACAAATATTGGCAAGGTTTAGTAAGCATAGGAGTTTGGTCAACAATTTTTTTCTACTTGAGTAAAGGCAATAAAAGAAAAATGAAGCTATTGAACCAATACCCACAAACTAGTACAAACAAATATCCTTTTTATATAATTACTTATTTGTCATTTTAAAGAAAAACTTTAAACAGTATGTATCAGTTTTGTATCACGCAAAGAATCAGATTTCAATATATGATTTCGAACTTTCTTGGCCGTAGTAAGAGAGTTGCTGACATGATTGTCTTCAGACCGAAGACATTTTCAAGGGTAAGAATAAAGTTACACGGACATCAATTGTTACTGTCAGGGCGAAACTTACTTATTCCGTAGAAGCCAGCGTAGAAAATGTACAGAGACTCCCGGTAGCCGATGGCCTTGCTCGTCGGCTCGACGAGGATCGGCAAATTGCCGCCGATATTGTTCATCACGAAGAGGAAAATGCCGACTGTCGTTGATCTCATGCTCAGCGGCACGATCTCCACGAGGATGGCGAAGACAATGCCGAACCACATTTCAGCTGTAAACGAAAAATTCGACGAGTTCAGATAAACAGTTTTTTTAAAAAGGAAATATCTTCTTCTATTCAAATTCACAATTATTTTGAAATAACGTTTAGTTTCATTTTACTTCACTGTGCGTACTTTACGGAAATGAAGAGACGAGTGCACCTAGCTTTGAAGATAAAATTCATGACAATAAAATCTTATATTAGATAATATTTTAAATTTTATTAACTACTAAAAATCTTATTTTACTATAAAAATGTGTATTCTTGTAGTATTTAATGTATCTATTTCGAAATACTAGTAATAACAGTAAGAATTCAGTTTATGATAATTTTGTAATGCGTTAATTTAAATAATGCATTGCAATAACTTGAAGATGTTCTCGCGCTACTAAATTTGCATAATACTTCATGTTGCACACATGTGTAAAGATAAATGAATAAATGTAGAAATTTAACATAAATTAAGTTACTATGTCATATGGCCTGGAAGTCGTAAAATCTTTTTAATAAATATTCGGTAATTAACTATGCAAGATAGAAATAAACATTTTACTAAATAATATTAGTGCATGAATTTTTATTTATTTATTTATTTTATATCATATTCTGCTAGATCACATCATATTTTCTTTGTGAACTTTCAAAATGTTTCGAACATATTGAAAATCGAAGATGATTGTCGTGGTATCACACTGCAGTTTCGGCACCTTTCAAGTTTCCAATATATGTCGTGAAAGAAACTTGAAAAGCTCTAACTTTTTTAGATTCATCTTTTTGTGAAATATTTAAACCAAATTTATAAATCGTTTGGTGTTTTTATTATTCATATAATGGATACAGAAAACGAAAAAATTTTATGCACATTCCCTATCAATTTAGTAAAGAAAATCTTTTCGTGACAAAAGAATCCACTAAAAGTATATTAAAGATCCCTTAATTATTCAACGATTCTCAGTTAACCAACAGAACTTTTGTATTTGCAAATCTACTGTATAAACCAGAAAGTACTCGAACAGAAAACAAAATCAATACATGTACACTCGACGGAAAAAAACCTGATTGAAATTCTTTGAAATTTGTTGTAATACTGCAACGTCATTGGATCGATACTACGTTTCCGCTAATCTCATTGGTGGATTTCAGAACAATTCAAACACATTCGATCAGATTTTTGTTCCGTCGAGTGTACCTCTAGCCTTCTTTGCAATGAATACGCGTATGCATTTAAAGAGTGCCTCTATTCGCTTCTTTACTGCTAAATCCAACCAATATTACCGATCAAAATTATGCAAATTCACTTTAAATTTCTTACTATATACACAGCACACCATGCTCAGAGGTACAAGACATTCTATAAATCATGGACCAATGAATTCTCACTTCACACGGTATAAAAAATCCTGCTTACCGAAAAAGTAGGAAATGCCAAGGGTGATCATGGCGCCGAGGGGCGCGAAGTAGACGCTGCCGAAGGCGAAGGGCGTGGCGATGAGCTGGCTGATGACGAGGACGGCGACGCGCGACCTGATGCCCATCTTCGCGACGAACTTGTCGCTGACGACGCCCCCGACGACGACGCCGATGCTGCCGATCACGATGGTCACCGCGAACAGCCACCAGCCTAGATCGTAGTCCGGGAAGTACTCACGGTAGAACAGGTCGCAGTTGTAGGCGAAGCACATGCCACCTGCGAGTAGAAGGCATTTTCTGTCATATAGCGTTGTTGGTGTATTGATACGCGATTGGGATATGAGAAGTCAATAAGAAATGTATTGATGTTCAATGTTTAAAGATGGCGAATATTGGAAATTTCTGTGTGTTCAAATGATGTATAATGAAAAGAGTGACTTAGCAATAAAAATTTATTTTTAACAAATTTAGAATAGTGATTTTATAAATATTATCGTAAGAAATTTTCAGAGGTAAAAGATGTTTTTTATAACGATTTATAAATATTTTTGGTCTAACTTATTTGATTTTAAAATCTTTATGTCACTTTATTTGTAGCAGACTTACCGTGCCAAATTTCACGATCTACCCAATGGTTTTTCGCTTGTAGCATTTTCAAGAGAATTATTTTTTTATTAAGTTATTCATATGTACTGAAAACGTTTTTACTTGCAAATACTTATTTAAACATTTTTTGATTATCAATTAATTTTTGTTGCATTATATTTTATATTATTTCGATAAAAATAATAGAAAATTGCAATGTAGTAATTATATAATCTATCAACTTTCGTTAAAAGTTGGATACTTGCTATTCTTAATAAATAATTGCTACAAGAAAAACCATAGATATATGACCCAGACGACATAAACTTTTGTAAGATTTAACTATAATTTATTTGTAATAAATTAATATCATACCACAATGCCTGATACTGGCCGCAAGGCACAGGAGGATGATACGCGGCTGAAGAATCACTTTCCAAAGAGGAACTCTTTTGCCGTCGCCCTTAGTTTCTTCTCCGATGGTCGTTCTTTCTGGCTCCTTAAGCGTAAAACCGGTCAAAATCGCTATGATCACTCCTACAATTCCAGCGCCGTAGTAGCACACCCTCCAGCCCTGTTGATCACAAAGTAATTAGACGCTAAGTTAACATCTCATCCTTACGGTTGAAACGTCAAAAGAAATTTAGTCATATAAGAATGTAATCGATTGTCGTACCAAACCCCAGGAATTTAATTTAGGTACGTATCGGCCAACTGGAAAGGCAATTCCGTAGCCACCGTAGATTCCCCAATTGAAAATTGACATGACTAGACCACGCTTTTCCTCCGCGAACCAATCGGAGAGGAGACCAGTGGATAACGGATTGCAGCCAGCTTCTCTGTTGATTCAAAACAATCATGCATTTAGTAAAAAATAAATCGTCCAAATTTTTAAAGCGCATTTTAATCTCAAACTCAGTAATCATTTAATAAGTACTAGATACATATAGTGATTTTATTGTACAATATGATGATAGTATAACATTTCTGTTTTTAAACGTATAAATTAATTTTTATTTGATTCTACAAAAGAAGAATATAATAGAACTAAACTTTTTAATTTGAAAAACTGTCTTTTTGACAAAGTTAGAGATACAATTGAAAAATATGAATCATTAATTTTCAGATACTTTGTGCGAAATTGTATAAAAAGAATCTAATTAATTAATGCGGAAAATTTATTAATATTCTCTTTTAATCAATCACCTTTTTGTCATCAAGAAGTAGATTAAAAGTTAGAAAACTGCCTTCTACATTTAAATATCGTTCTACATATATAGTTTTCTTTAGAATATAGCAAAAGATAACGAGTGAATATTTCTTAAGAATATTTTATAAATTTAATCTCACTTTTTTATAAAATGTTTTTTATAATCAGTGAAAATTTAATCTATAAATTATTCTAAAATTCATACGTTTTTTAAAATTATGTTTAGATCTATGATTATCATAAAATAAATCCTTTAATCTTTTATCAAAAATCGGTAAACTTGTTTCTCAATACCAATATTTATACAAATCTACCCACCTCGCACACGATCCGTCTAAAAATACAAACCGAATCACCGCAATAAACGGCATTTCCTCGACTCGCGGCGGCACTTTGTTGCGTCAACTGGCATCGATCGATAAAGACGTAAATACATATCTCTCGAAGATAATCGCTCGCTCGCGCGAGACTCCAGCGAGCATTTGCATTTTCCGACCGAGCCACGCGATAGGGAAAAAATTTATTATCCACCCGCGTGCACACGCATAAGTGCCGCTTGTTACGTTGCGCGATTCGCAATGAAAAATCCTGCAGCCAGCACCCGGATTTCAACTACTCGCGTTCGAGTCACCTTGACGAAAATTGTATACAGACGCACGTCGAAAGCAAGAAAAAGAAAAAAAAAACAACTACTCGTCCAAAAAGAAGAGGAAAACTCCACCGCGTCCAAGGCAGGAGAAACACGTTTCCCGCGGGTAATGCATCTTTGTTCGCGGATGGCGCGCGCTCGTCAACATCCTTATACATCGTTTGTTTTGTCATTTTCTCGCTTACCGCCACTGTTCCCGCGTGTCGCTTCACCCCGTCCGCGCGCAGGGAAACAAGAGCAACGACACCGCGCACGCAACGCGTTTCTCGAAAGTACATTGCGATATGCGCGAGGCATTGTGCACCTACCCTGCCGCGGCGAGCATCCGAAGGACGACCAGTTGCCAATACTCCTTGACGGAGCCCATCAGAATGATGGCGATGCTGAACACGAGCGTGCAGACGGCCAGCAGTCTCACTCTGTAATGAAGCAAACGGGGGATTAAAGAATTAGCGATAAGAGCGGACTCTCGTCGTGCACACACGGGGAAAAAAAACAAAGTGCTTGATTCACGCCTGTGGAAAAATTACTGTGTTTATTGGGTGAGCATTGATTGGGAGGCTGCTTTGTTATTACGAGCCTTTGATTGCGCGTTTCGTAATGTCGATATCGAAGCTCTCCCGCGCTGCTGCGCGCCGTTTGCAATTCGTTTGTGAAAGTAATGCAGTAATCGCTTGATTAAATAATTTATATTCATCAATGCGTATGCAGATCGTAATGGAGATTAAGTAATTAGAATGTTTGTTTTAATTATTCGGTTATGGATTTATTATTATTTACTGTTTGATATATGTATGTATTCGTTTATTACTCGAGTAATCCCACTTTCATTTTCAATAGGCGTTACGTTGTATAATTTTATTACTCATAATTTTGTTTTTGATTGCACAATTAAAATTTATATAGTCGTTAAATTCGCGAATAATTGAAATCAGAAAGTTTCCAAAAATAAAGGTTAGTCAGACGACCATAGCCAAGTATAGTGGGCGGAAAGCAGCGACAAAGTTCTATACCATTAAACGGTGACTAGACGGCAGTACTTGCCAAATAATATTCGCTTTCACATACTTTTAGCTAAAGCTCATCTAAATTGTATATATTATGATCTCACGTGTAGGTACTGAATTTATGATACGCGCTTCACAAATCAAAATGCTGACAGCACCGCGTGTTTCGGTAAGAAGAAACCGACAGTATTATACACAACAATAAATAAAGAGTAACATTAATTGTTAGAGACAGATTTGATAAAATTGTATTGTAAGTAAAAATGGTGTGATCTAATTTAAGAATAAAATTTCAAGTTATATAAAACTAAAGAAATAATAATTAAATAATTTAATAACTTTTTATTATTCCAATATTAAATTAAGGGGACAAGCCTGTGTTAAAACTCGAAAAGCAATTATAAATATTAAAATTTAACTAATTTTTTCCCATTGGATTTTCCACTTAAATGCCTTAAAATAAAAATGTTAGCATTAATATTTACGCGGTGATTTGAAACCTTCAAGAAATCTTCAAAGCGATTTCTTATAAATAAGCCTAGCAAAATTTATAAAATTTAAATTAATAACTGTATTCTACTCTAATAACATTCATTCAAATTAGTGAAAACGTATATGCAAAACAAAAAGAAAAACTGAAAACACTTTTAAATGTGTACTAACTAAACAATTAAAGTTTTCATCTAAATTTAATTCTTCTCAATATCTGTTTTGCTTATTTTTAAAATAATAATGTTCTGCAGATTTCCTGAAAATGTCAAATGGATCCATTGAAAAAAAAGTTGATCCAGTTACAAATATGCTCTCTTAAAGCAATATTTCAAAAACTCGCAAAGTAAAATCCATTCGATGAAAAAACGGCACAATCAATCTTTAGGCGTGAACAGTCGCATTCATAGCTGCGCCCTTTTGTTCTTCCCCTCGCCTGCACACCAGTTGATCCCCGGTGACTGTTCGATCGTCCGTTCATCGATGACCGCTCGCGTGAGCCGGGGTAATGTTCGTTACTCGCTCACCTGTTGAATCTGTCCGCGGCGAAGCCCAGCAGCACGCCGACGACGGTGAAAACGGCGATGAAGCTCGGCCCCGCCAGTATCTGGTAATCCAGGCCCAGACCGTTGTAGTTCCACTCGCAGTAGCGCGTGCCATTGAGCTCCAGCGTGTCGCAGCTGTATGCCGGAAAACAAGAGTGGCGTTCATTGTTATGTGCATTTTTCTCTGGAGTACTGTTCTATACTTCGTTTTCACTTTTCTATACTTTTGTGATTGTGCGATTTTGCTTTTTCAGCTTAACGGGTTCTATATTGTACTTTTGTACCTTTTGTACAAATTGGCGCGATTTTCTTTTTTAGTTTTATCGTTGATATTGGCGGATTACGTAAGAGATTATTTCAGTATAAACGATTAACCGATTAGGTAAATAATTTGTTTTAATATATTAATTCAAACTGCAATTACTCTTAATTATCTTATTACAATATATACGTATAATTTATTATATATATTTATATTTATATTTAGAAATATCAACAAACGAATACAATTTAAAATTCCATAGTAAGTTTCCAATGTATATCGATGGCCCTTACGAAGACTAGCACGTCTGTTGCGTTTCTCACGAAGAAAAACACATTTCGATTTTCACCGCGAAGACTAGCACTTTTCATGATTTTTCTACGAAGCTAGCGCATTTGGCGATATCCCGTCGCCTGATTTTTTTGGGTTATATTTATTTATTCGGGTAGCCTGATTTTCTCGGGTAAACCAAATGTGCTACTCTTCGTGGTAAGTGCTGAAATGTGTTAATCTTCCTGCCCGTATGGAAAAAACTCTCACAAGTTGAGTGTTATTTCGAACCCTCAACTAAAATTTGGTAGGTTATTAGACTTGTACAATATAAAATTCAGTTGAGGGTTCGATATAACACTCAACTTGAGAGTTTTTTCATACGGGTGGTAAGTGTTGAAATGTGCTAGTCTTCGTTGAAGTTTCAAATGTAATAGTTTTCGTAAGGGCCATCGGTATAATCTATTTATGAAAAACCTTATATCCGTATATAACAAAATAACGGCGGTAGCTAATCTAATAATTCTTGTGCTAAAAAATAGGTAATTTTAATCTCTTTCAAACAAGCTTATTTTCATTAATAAAATAATCGATTTCCACATATCTTAAATTAGAAAAATAGTTATAAAACAGAAACGTTTCGATGAATCTTAAGAATTCTTTTTGATTCTGAATATTCATAGAAAACGAAAAAAATGGGTTTTGTTCGGTCGAAAAAAATGGAAACAAAAGTTACATTAAGTTTTACATTAAGTTTACGTTTGACGTCGCTTGAAGTAATGTACATTACCAACATGGTATAAAACATGGACTTTTAGATAATTTAATTTAACAGCTATTTGTTCTTGGTGTTTATAAGTAAAAACTAATTCTAGATACATTCTAAAGGTTAACGCATGATGTATTGTAGCATTAAAAAAATATTTTTATCCATAACTTCTAATAAAACGTATAACATGGTAAAAAGGGGTTGAAACCTTTTTTTATATTGAATACAGTATCAAATTATTAGACCCGTGTAAAAATTTTATATTTTTTAACCAAAACCATAGCTCTATAATTCTGATAAAAAAATTTAAATTATGCAGATTGTATAGCCGACGTTATGTCTTAATTAATGGAAATTATCCGGAAATAAATCGAAATACACGGATGTACGTCAATTGCATAATGCAATCGTGGTTCACTGCGCCTTTGCTGCACGATTATTGATGCGATCAAACTTCAATTGCTTGACTTTCGTTCTTTACGCACTGACTTAGTTCATTCAAGAATATTCAAAGAGTCGATTGCGCAATAGTTTTCAATTCAATTGAAATCGTCTCAGATGACAGGGAAACACGTAACAGCCATTGCATAATTTTTATAAGATATTATGCGGGATTTTTTTGTTCACCTCGTTGAGTAAAATGTCTTTTGTTTGTAGGTGTTCGTAATATCTCAATGTTATTTGTTTTTTATTCTGTATTATGTGGTTGATGCTTTATTATGCGATTTTCAAGCTCTATTATTTTAAAATAGGGAAAAACAGGATATATCATATTCTGAAAATAGTGTATTATGTTAAAACTAATAACATTCTCGGGATAATATCATAATTAATATTGAAATATTAATAACTTCCGTTTAATTTTTTTCTTTTAAAGAAATAAATATTTATGTTTCAAACTACGTAGATACTGACTCTTATTTTTATGATGTATAATATTATCTAAAGTATTCAATTTGTGAATGTTAAAGCAATTTACTTACACTTCTGAACTGTTTGCTGTTTCACATTGAATCGGCAGGTCAATGACAGCCAAGTTTGTCACGTTTAATTGACAAGCTATATCACCATAATGTAAATCAATTGCCGTTGCTTTACTCGTGACACCTGAAAACATAATTTTAACAATAAATAACGACTCGTATAAATTGTTTATGGTAATGAAATAATTAACATTTTGCGCATACCAATTAAATAATGCCCTAGCTCTCCAAGAACGTATCCGAGAGATACGATGGCCAGAGCATAAGGTTTGTAGAAAAATTTCAGCTTTTGAACAAGTGTCGTAAACATCTTGGAGCCTGAAAAAAAAGAATTTTGTGTCACTTTATTGAATTGATTCTATGCCCACATACGCATAATTGTTGTTGTGAATAATAAGTTTATCAATCATCTATATATCACTATATCTAAGTATTTTTTTACTCAAATTAACTGTTGCCAATCTTAAGATTAATATTTATTATACATAAACAACATACAAACAATAGTAACACATATGAAAATAATAAAAGAATACACATCGAGCGCACTAAACCCTAATTTTGTATCAGCACACAAGAAGGTACAGTTTGGCTAAAGTTGAGCTAAAGTTAAGTTTCGTCAACCCTTGGCAAGCCTGGACAATGAGATACTGCCAAACTTTTAAAATAGAGTTTTTCATTGCAAATGTACATAAGTATGTATACATCGATGGGTCCTAGTCACGTTCTATATGCGTTATGATTAGAAAATACCTATCTCACGCGTTACGATTAGAAAAAACCTATCTTGCGCGTTGCGAATAGAATCGGATTATCTATTTTGAGGTTGTTTTGTAGGCTCTATTCAATGCTGAAAATTTGTTATAAAATGATTGGACGCCTTACTTTTAATGACGTGAAGATGATAATCTTACATCAGTAGTATTAAAAAGTCAATAAAAGTTGAAATTATCTTATAATAATTATATGACCTCAAAGTTAGTGTAAGAAATAACCTCAAAAGAGATAGTCTGTTTCTAATCGTACCGCGCAAGATAGGTCTTTTCTAATCGTAACGCGTGAGATAGATCTTTTCCATCGATGTATAGTACAAGTATAAAATGAAGTCTTAATCTCTGCTATAGATCAATTATAAAGTTCCACCAAGTTTTGCAAAGTTTCGTTTGACATGTCCTGGGTAAGCTTCCTGTAGTTTGGTTTTAATATTGTGAAATTTATTTTTAGAAATAAAGGAATGCTAGAATTGTTTGAATCAACCAAATTTTTAGTGCTATAAGGATTCATATGCACTCATAAGTTTCCAAGTACGGTTGTTAATTCACTATAGATTGACAAAATAGGGAGTGCACCGGTTAGTAAATATCTGACTTATTCTATCGTCTCGCTAATATATCAGCAATATTAAATGGTGTCTCTCGAAAACCTGAGAAAACTGACGAAAGGGTGGGATATTTATTGAACGTTTAGAAAGACAAAGACAACACATTTTAAAACAAAATAAACTACTAAATATTTTCATTTTATCGCAAAAAAGAAATTGTAAAAAGAATATTTTTACACATTTTGTGCCAAACAGAACTATTACAAAAGAGAAGGGAAAATGTCGAAAAGAAAGTGCACTCAAATACGAAAATATCATATTATTCGGTCGAGGACCAAATACTCTTTTTACATTTATAAATGTCGTATCTTTAGGGATTTTATTTTCTTCTTTCTCTTTTCGGTCTTTCCGATTTCTAACAATCAACGTGAATATGATTTTTTCCATCGCATCAAACCCCTATCGAGAATTATTAGCACAAAAAAAAGGAAACACGGAGGCGCGATCGCGCACACGAGGATTATAAAACTGTCCTTAAATATTCATGAACGCGGGGCAATAAGGCGTCTCCGTGCGAGCGAGTGTTCAAGGTCCCGCGGATCTGCCATCGCGTGTGCAGCCGCGCCTGCTGCGACACACGCGCAGTCCGCAGAAGGATTCAATTATTGCAGGAAATGCAATCGAATTCTCTTATGCACGACTGGAAGCTCAATTAGCACCTCGCCGCTATGATGCCCGAACGCGCTTCCTATCTGGTGAATAGTGTATAAGTCAGCACGGCTCGCTTTTATTATTCTTGCGCGCATATGATATACTTATGCGCGCTGTATATTTGCAATTTGACTTTTATGAACGTGAGAACGTGTTTGCTATGATAAGGAGAATTTGAATGGTTATTAATGAAGAGCGTACGTGCAGAAGAAGTAGTAATTTTGAAAAATATTTAGGAATGTCCTTGGCTTTTTAATGGAAATTGACCTAAATGAAACGCGTGGCATGCGTAAAGTGGCACGATAATTATAAGCGGATTGAAACAATTAATTACTCGACTAGATTGTTAGGATATATTCTAAAGTTTCGTTTGGCTTGAACTGAAGAAGATCTTTTTATGAGCTACTCGTAACTGCTAAAGATTAATTAATCAAGGAACTTTAATAAGGCTTTATATTACGATTTCAAATCCATTAAAGTAATCAGATGGACACTATAACAAATAAAAACGAGTGATAATTCTGTATTTAACAAGGTTCATAACTCCTGTCTGGTCTTTATCGCGATATTATCGTTCCCACAGCTAGAGAACAAAACTATCGTCGACAAATAGCCAGCTGGCACGCACTGCACCTACACAAACACGGCGCGCGTATCAACCAGCCGCATCGTGGCAGTCCTCGGGAATGTCATTGTCCCGCGCGCGGCGGACTTGCATCAATTCGTGCCATCGTCAATTCGACTTTTTCTCAGCCGACTTTCAAGCTCGATTTTGATAAAGCAGATATAAAATGCTGTACATTTTTGCCATGACTGCTGTAAAATAGAATATTATCTAATCGTTAATTTTTCCAGAAAGTCTCAGAATGTCTGATAATTAGTGCATCTCAAATTCAAGTACTTTCAGAGAGTTCTTACTTCGAAAATTTTTGTCACACAGAAAACATTATACTTTTTTAAATTGGCCTGCACAGTATGCACATTGATTTATCTTCAACTCATTTGAATCTGGTAAAATGAGTTACATGAATTACATGAATTTGAGAAGTGTGGAATAACGATTCCAAATCGTTAATTAAGTGAACCATATGAGATCACAAATTGAAATGACGAAATCTCTTCTTAAGTTAAAATCAATAACTAAATCCACTGATTATAATCTACGTGTAAATTATAAAAGTAATAAAGTCCATAGGTTAGTAGGGTATAAGTAGAAACAGAATAAAATAATTACATAAAAACTGTTACGGATTTATGATAACATTTCTTTTCCCATGTAGAATTATTATCAAGATTTCATATGTCTCGTCAGTTAGGCAAGCTCTATTTGGCATAGCATTTTTCATGCACATAAGAATCGTGCACATTTTAATTGTACACAATTTAGCATTGGTCAAATTATATATAGATCTATTTGACCAATGCTAAATTGTGCACAATTAAAATGTGTACAATTCTTATGTGCATGAAACGCACTATGCCCTCTATTTGGAGTCTTCATAACTTCTTCAATTCAAAGTTAAATCGAGAAGAAATTTCACCAATTCAAAATTGAAATGAGAAAAACTTCTCTCCGATTCAAATACAAAATAAAATGTTATTGATACATTTGATATCGCATATTATATTAGGTAAAAATCCTAAACTGAATAATATACATTGAAATTAAAAAATGTCGCTACCGAGTAAGCGCTCACCTCTCAATCTGCATTGATATCGAATCTATATTAGATCTCCCGTGCAAACGTCGCGTCACAACGAGGCTATTTATTATCTCTCTCTCTCTCTCTCTCTCTCTCTCTCTCTCTTTCTTTCTCGTCGGCAGCACGCACGCGGTTCGCCGCGCATATAGTGGGAGAAAGGCCGGCACGCGCGCATGTAGTCGCCCCCTCGCCTTGAGCCAGAATCGGTGAGACGGAACGGAAATATCGTTATAATAACGTTAATCCGTATTACGCGCGCGCACCGCGCGCTTCGACAGGTCCCATTGTTTTTCCGTGCGACTTGTTGCTCCTGCTGCTGCTCGTGCCGCAGCAGCTTCGCGACACACGAGGAGCTCGCGACGATATGTGTAGCGTCGCGCCTTATCGAGATTCCTTTTTTTTGTCGTGCAGCGGCGAAGGAGAAGGACGGAATCACTTGTGCGATGTGTGTTAAGTAGGTACGTTGGTGCTTTGTTTGTTATAGAAACAAATGTATCTTTTACGGATGATTGGGAAATATATACATAAGTTTGGGAGTAATTTTTGACTAATTTTTTAGTGAAAGTTATTTTGTCGAAAACTATCGAATACCTGAGAATATATGACAATAAATTTTAAAATTTGAAAATAGAAAGGCAAAAAATAAATAGTGAAAATTTTTTACAAAGAGGAATTTGCAGAAAACTTATTTGCAAGAATTGTTCGTAATTGGTACCAATTCTTGACTAATTCGTACATAAATAAATAATTTTGCTCAAATAACATGAATACGTAATCTAGATGGAATAAAGGGCTGGTGCACAATAGTACATTATGCACCAAGGGGGCGAACTAGAGTATTGTACCAGAGACGTGTACCGTAAAACGGGGTAACTTTGATTGGTAGTAAAATATTAAATGAAACATTGCAAAAGACATTGATTCATATAGAAAGATGTTGTACTTTAAAAATTTTGTTTTCATACATACACAATTTGTAACCATTATTTAAGAATGTTGCCAAAGTCACCCCGTTTTACAGTCACTGCAAACACTCTAATGCTAAAAAGCTCTCTTGCATAGTATACTTGAAGGCATGAAAAAAGCGCGAAAATAATGCATGTGATACAAAAGAATGTTTGAAAATTGTTGAAGACTATTTTATAATAAATGTTAAAGACATTAGGAAGTTTTAAAACTCAACATTCCTTTTTCATCGTCTATATCGACGGCTGATCGAAAGAACCTGTTAACTAGAAGCGCGATAGAAAAGCATGTTAACTCGTATATAATGTGAAGAACGGCTACTTTAGCCAATTATTTCTCACGTTTAGTTGTATATTGGCAACTTTAGAAAATAGAAAAATGCGTCTTTTGCGAAAATATTCGTTCTTCTGTTTTTTAGAGTTGCTGCCAATATACTATCATGAAGAGAAATAATTGGTTAAAGTAGTCGTTCTTCACGCCATATCTGAGTTAACATACTTTTGGAGCATGTTCCGAGTTAACCTCTTCTTCGAACGCACTCCGAGTTAACAGGTTCCGCACAGCCGTCGATATGTTGTAAATAGAAAGTATTATTATTTTTATTTCATAAATGTTAATATTCATTAACAAGTATGATTTTAAAATGTATAAACACTATGATTAACAGTAAACAGTTTTTTAAATTTATTATAATTTGGAACAAAAATATAGAATATAAAATGGTTTTTAAAAAAGGTTTTAAATGTTGAAAATCTATAGAAATGTATTTGTAATTGCAATCACTTTTAATTATCTTTTTGAGTTATTTTCGTGTAATTATAAAACTACGGAAATTATTAATAAACTGTAGAAATAAGTATTTGCTCATAAATGTTTGTTCGAAATTGATTAATTTTGTGAGGAGTCGATTTAATGTAATTGCTTAATGCCGTAAAATCGAGATTAGGTATTTATAACAGAATTGAAACATTATTGAAGCATTTTAATCTTTTTTTCCAAACATGAACAATTTGTTAAATTGTCCAACAGAATTTCTGAGTTTTAGACAAATTGGTTTCCGCCAGAGTTATTACCTTTGACAGTGGTTAATGATAGCTTGCAATTTAATTAAATGAGCTTGTATGTTGGAACAATGAAAAGAATAATAATCGTTAAGTACTTAATTCTTACACAACTGTACTAATTACAACTTGTAACATTGTATACACTCTGAAGACTTAACTATTTATCGTTCAATGAACAATCACGTTTAATTGATACTCATAATGTTCTTCACGTTCCGTTATTCTATCAGAAATTTTCTTGAATTTTAAATATATGAGAGATCAAATCGCAAGTAGGAAATTATGTAGCTAGAAACTAGTACCTGCTTGCATTTCTAAACTATAATTTTGTTATAAATCATAAGATTAAAAATATGTTAATAATAACAAAACCCTATTATTCGTTGGCAACAATTATGTCACGTGTTAATAACAATGCACAATGAAGGTTCTCTAGCATTAACATTGTTTAAATTGTGCTATTATAGACACCTTTTAAACATTTATCTACAATATCAAGCTTTCCTTCAAATCTGTTATAAAACGTTTCAATGGCTCGAGATAAATCCGATATCTAAAACTCGTTCTTCCTCAACAATAACACCGACAATTCCCGACGAAATAAAGCTCTCTCCTCCCACGAGCACAATATCTAAAATCGCCACTCAAGCACGCGCGCGCGCGCATACGCGAAATTTATGCCCCCAACGTCCGAAGCGCATAAAACTGTACAAATCTCCTTATCGCAAACAAAGCGCACGTATCCCGCACCGAAATCGTAAAGAACAGCGCGCAATATGCACCTGCAGCACGCGTCGAGAGAAAAGAATATATAGGAGGACGCGGAGCGAGGCAAAGTTCACGGACGACGAATGGTTGAGGTAGGATATACCTAGTCGAGTGCAGAGGAGGGCGGAGAGTGAGTGAGAGAGAGAGAGAGAAAGCGCGCGAGGTCGCACGTAAAGAGATTCAGCGAGCCGCGCAAAGCGAAAGCAGCAGAAGCAGCAGCAGCAGCAGCACATAGGAAGTACCTATATAGGTATGCTTTTACAGAGAAGGCATTGAATCGAGAGCGACGCTGAATGAAAAATGTCGCGTGCGCGCGTCTCTGAGTCGAGACCAATTACATTGTCAAGGAGACTAGAAGTGCGCGGCCGAACGCGATTATTAAAATTTGAAGAGCGTTATTTGACGCGCGCGCGATAGCTGAAATAGCGACTGCTTCAAGTTAATTGTCTTCCCTTTTTCGTCGAACGTCTGTGATTCGTACTGAGATATCTTGTATAATACGAAGAATTGAAAATTGCAATATATGGAGCGAAGGTTTTGTCTCGGATAAAAAGGATTCTCTTAACATTTAATGCGCGAGTTCTTAATTGAGGAGTGATCAAACAAAACCAGATCATTCCACGGGCCTGAATTGTCAGAAAATTAAGAAAAGTGATATTCTTCTTCTGTTAGTTTCAATGGATTAACGTATTTTAGATGCTTTGTTAAAGGTTTAATTAGAGCTGAGATAAATGAATAACACTATAAATATGAAGACAGCAATATATTATAATAAAACATGTAAAAACAATTTTCACAATAATGTGCAATTATTCAGTTTTGTTATTCCCTTCCTCAACTATACTTAAGAACGTACTATTTCGGATATAGACAAATACGTAGTTCTTAATAGTTAAGATATTATTCTGCATGCTTATATTTGCATTCATTAATTTGGAGCAATGAATACTCTGTACCAAATATCTGGCTACTTAATTTAAGCATTCTTGCTTTATCTTTTGTTGATTATCTATACCTATATAAATACACTACGAGTAGAAACATTCTAAGTACGTTAATCGTAAACTATAAATAATTATTTATCTGTACATGTATTATATAGGTGAACAAAAAGAAAAATGTGAATAATAATTGTTGATCTAATTCATATGTATCTAACAAAAGATTCATACAGGGTGAATATATCGTTTTTAGCCATCCTAGTCCGAATTGTGGACATGGTTTTTAAAATCTGTTCATCTTTATTACTCGTTCTTTTCCATCTTTATGATGCTCTCTAATTGTACTATTAGTGAACTAATGATATTTCAGTTTCAAAATTTCCTATTTATTTTATGTTATTATCAAAATTTGGCGAAAAATAGAGCAGTGGTCAAAACCGATACATGCACATATGTATAATAATCATAAAATAATATTGCATTTATTTTGACTCTATCGGTCTCCATGAGCACATTTCCCTTTAATTTTGTACCTATCTCATTCTCTCTAATGAAGAGGTGATGAAAATATCATCTCTTCCATCTCCATAGTAGAACTTTTT
This sequence comes from Gastracanthus pulcherrimus, assembly GCA_949152435.1. Taxonomy (NCBI): domain Eukaryota; kingdom Metazoa; phylum Arthropoda; class Insecta; order Hymenoptera; family Pteromalidae; genus Gastracanthus; species Gastracanthus pulcherrimus. The sequence continues at coordinate 37,971,992 of OX424573.1, forward strand.
GAGAAGGCAAATGTAATCAATAAGAGGGAAAATGTTTTGAATTACAAAGTATATTTGAAATTTAATTTGCGAAAATAAGGTTTCTTAAAACAATATAAAATTAAAATGTGTTATAGATGGAAATTAATGGTAAAATTTACTAGTGGGAACAAAATGCTAGTTCTCATCTAGCGGTAAAGAGGGAAAATTAATATCCATTTATACCCTTCAAAAAATGTATCATATTGTGTCGAAGATAGTGCTGCCTACATGTCTTCCTGACGAGCCCAGTAGGCAGTACGGGGCGAAACACATTTTAATTTTATGTTGTTTTAAGAAACCTTATTTTAGCAAATTAAATTTCAAATATACTTTGTAATTCAAAACATTTTCCCTCTTATTGATTACATTTGCCTTCTCAAAAAGTTCTACTATGAAGATGGAAAAGATGATATTTTCATCACCTCTCTATTAGAGAGAATGAGATAGGTACAAAATTAAAGGGAAATGTGCTCGTGGAGACCGATAGAGTCAAAATAAATGCAATCTATACTTAATACGAGCGATAAATTCATCAATTTTATAAAATAATATTATTATTAATCAGTAGTATGAAGTCAGTAATGTCAGACTAGTTTAATTGTTTATGTTTTGCTCTTTGTATTCAATATTATGTAAGTAGTAATGTTTGCTTTTTTAAAAGTACAAGTTTTTTAGATAAATTTTTGAAGTTTGGATATAATGCATAAAGATATAAAATAATTTCTTGCAATTTGATGTACTCCTGGAGTCTATAGAATACTTAGAATACTTAATAAGCTTCAAGAAAATCACAATGTGCAATGAATTGCAAAAAAAGAGTAGCATAATGTCGACACCACGTGCCGCAATCAGCGTCGCATTTCTACGGTTATTCAATCCCGTGATTAGAGTATTTTGCACGAAGCGCGCATGTATAACCTTCTTCTAGATACGAATAAATTCGACTCTTGCGTGTCACTCACACCGGATTTCGCGAGGGGAAATCCACCAAAACTAGATTTGATTATCATATTGATATCTGTGAGTGCCCGGAAAACTTCTAGGACTTCATAAATACACAAACAAGAACAATATATTTTACGAGAATCTTATGAAATAAGACATCTCGAGACATATTACTTCAGATTACTTTTTGTGCCATTATTTTGATATATCGCTTCAGCTAACGCGGACATTTTTTATATACTTGGTAAAATATTCATTTTGTTTACACATATAATATATTTTTATATTATTCAGGTATAGAATAATTACAATATTGCTTTATTATTTTATTATAAGCATACATTAATCACAAACTAGAAATATTTATGCACGTTTACTTTTTACAACTCTTACTTCCATTACTTAAAATAACAGTAACTATTCATAATATACTACATATAATAATTGCTATATCTAAAAATCTTTTTTTTTCTGCTATCTGATTCCTCACAAATGGAAACAAAATGCAGACTGACGCGCATCAAACGAAAATATATTCACAAAACCTCTCGATCCGCTATGTTTACGCAACAGCGCGGCAAAAGCGGATTTTCAATGATTAATCAACGCCTATAAATACACACCTACAACGCGTGTCCACTAAACGCCATTAATTAGCACAGCGCGCATAAAGAGAAAAATGAAACGAACGACAGAGGACATAAATCTCCGCTCCGCTGCACGAATCATCGAGGCTCGCGCGCGCAGCCTGGAAATCCGTTGGATTCGATGCCTGACACAGCGCGAAACGGAAAGCAAAAATAGTCTGCCTTCGCGTATAATCTTCGACGGCGACGGAATTTTTAATCGAATGCACGCGCACAATGCAATTACGCAATAAGGCCGCGCGCGCGGTACATGGCATGCATGTGTGCGCGAAGCGGGACAATGTCGCGGGCGGGGAGATGTGTAAGTACCGCAATGGGTCGTCGGTGCGGTTGGAGATCGCGTGTCGCGCGCAGCGGTGATGATCGAACCGGTAAAAAAAAAAGAAACGGAACGCGCGTACACCACGCACGAGGTATACTAGCATAACGTTTATTATAGCGTTTGGCGCATCGAACGCTGCGCGTGTTTTGTGCGCGCGGCAAGTGTTAATTGTTTTGATAGGATGTTGATGGTTGTTTGTGTGTAATAACCTTGTTGAAAATATTTATATGGATATCTATATGTGAATTTCAGTATGAAAATCGTATAGATATAATGAAGTTTATTCAGAAACACCTTTATATCGAAATCTGTACATACATTTATTGATACCATATTATCTTTTTTATTAAGATAAAAGAAATATATACAATCAAGAGAAATTGCATAAAATGTAAAATCGTTTGAATTGAATTTTTACATGGATTTGGATTTAAAAATGAATATTAATATTTTCAAAAGAGAATACATATTATATTTAGATATTATATATAATACATCTAAGTACATCGTAATATAAAAATCTAACAAGGTTAAGTTGTACCCAACGTATTTTATGTATGCAGAATTCTACACACTTGACCTGTTGAATAATCTAGTTCGAATGCATTTTTCTCAACTTTCTCGAGAGCTGCAGCGATAACAATTTCTTTTAAAATTCATGAATTTTGTTTTAGAAATAATGGTGAAGTTTTAGAAGGTATTCTCCCAGGAGAACATTGCCGTGAATTCGTGGTTATAAGGGAAGGAATACAAATATAGAGTTAAAAAATGCACTGCAGTATTACGAATTCATTAGATATTTTCCAGTTTCTAAATCTCGCTATAAAGACACGATAAAACATATAAGCATAAAACTCTCTATTTTGTTGTTAAATAAAAGATCTAATTAACTAATTTAATATAAAATATAACAATAATAAAGCAGTTAGTTTAAACTCCAATTTTCTTTTCGTAAGATCTCAATGAGACCTCTTTGTATTAAACCGAAAAGATAAAAGAAAAGCCAAGCACGTACGTATGAAAAAAAAGAAGCGTCAAATTAGGGGCAATAAAAAAGGATCAATGCCGCCCTTCGTGCCGAGAGCGCCTAGGACAAAAAAAAGAGGAGACAAGAGCGAGGAATCCTCTCCGCGCTCGGCGACACAAGGTTATGCGCGCGCATCGCGGGCTCCGCGGCGCGTTACAGTGTCATCTTCCTTTGGCAATTCTCTCGCGGGGACCGCTGCCACGATGTATATAATAATGGATCGCTCTGCAATTACGGCGATTCCGATGCACGCGGAATGAACGCGAGTCGCGCAAGGCCGTCTATTTCTCCGACTCGCGTTCTCTCTCTTTCTTTCCTTTTCTCTCCATTCTGCGTGCGTCTCTGCAGTCGCGCTTTTCCATCATCGCAATTATCGGCGCTCGCACGGTTGATTTCCCGGTAACTCGAATTTCCGGTGAATCATTTAAGGGGAAATCGTCATCTGCGTGCTAATGAGCCTTTCAATTTGCTTCGTTCAGATTCATGCATTGGATGCTGTGCTTTAATAATACAAATACAAACATTGTATTATTATTGCATTGATGATGAGATATTGAAATTTATTCTTTTTATATATATATATACATACATAGTATGTTTATGATACTTATTTTTTATAAGATTTTGGTTTTCTTTATATAAGGAAATGTTTTTCAATTATAATTATTAATTTATTATTGTTGTTAATTATCAATTCAAACTTTACTTATTGTTGTTCCTTATTAATTAAAAACGTATACTTTAGTAATAACACTCTTCATATATTTTTAATTTCTTGCATTAAAAATTCCAATAAACTCTACGTTCTGAATAAAAATGTAATTTAATTTTATTAATTATTAATCATGATCCATGTATGAAATTCTTCATTCAGATGCAAGTATTCACTCGATTTTGAAGTTCGTAAAACTACTGACACCAGTAATCAAGTAAAGAATGTAGAATATTCGTTAGCAAGTTCATAAAATGCTAAGTGAAAACGTGATAATGAACAGTAACCAGTTACCTAATTATAACTATCAAATATCGGAAATATAGTAACTTTGCGGAAAGTTAGTAGTTGGGTTAATATTCGGTACAGCTTCTTATAACTATCAGTAACAGCAGTATTATTTTTTCAAATTTATTTTTATAAATTTAAATTTGCATAAAATTTAATTTTATAGAAGAAATATTAAATTACAAATCTGCACGAATAATATTTGATTCTGTCAGAAAATAAAGTACAAATAAACAGAATACGTTACATCTATCCCTAAGCTGTCAGTTGCAGGTTCACTTACTTTATATGATTAGCTAAAGTAGTTGCGAAATATAGGTATGTAAACATTAGTGCACGCGCAGCACACTCGCATGCATCTACAGTACCTTTAAACAAGCAAAAGCTGTAAATCGGTAACGTAACTATACTTTCAACGCAATAACTATCAGTTTCTGTTCAATTTTCCTTTTGTTTACTCGGGACGGTTCAACGTTTTTACGATCTTGTGAATAAAAAATAATGCATGCATTTTTCCCATAATCACTCCGATTAGAGCGCCAATCTTCTCACAAAGGCTAACAAAACCATAAACAAGCTAATTTCTTAATTAAAACGCGGAACCTGCGCATATGCGGTATCAATTAAAACCCGGAAGCCAAACGCGGGAACTAGATTTCGTCGATGCAAAAGCAAAATATGTAAAGTCGAGGCGAAGGACGTGGCCTGCAAATCTCTGTGTGTGAAAGTCACAAGAGTATCAGCGCCGCGTCGCTAAAACGTGAAACGAAAATACAACGCTTATTGCGGTGATTCAGCGCGAAAGCCGTTGACAATTTTAACGCGCTTATTGTTAGAGGAGAATTTATTAAGACGTTTATAAATTTATCTCAATTTTTACAACGTTTAAAAGATACATATGAATTGAACGTCTTCACTAAAATAAGATAGAATTTAGTGTTATGTTATAGCTAGTATTATTTATACATATACATACTCATATCTTTCAGTAGTAACAGATAGTAACTGACATTAAACGTATTTCAACAATTACTCTAAAATAGTATTTTCAGTTCACGTTCTATAAATCTTAAGCTATTTATACATCAGAAAAAAGTATGCATTTATCTCTGGCATCAATTTAGTCGAAGCGTTAAATTGAGTACTTCTTCGGTAATTGAGTTCATCTTTTTTCTTAATTCACGTCAACATGTTCATGATGCATACTTGCGAATATTCAAGAACGCAACACACAATGGTTCCAAGGAGAATCGCGATCTCGAACGATTAAAAGAGTCCGTCTATATTAGAGAGCAATGTGCTTGCATTTTTTTCTCAGAATGTAAGTTAGCTAGCTTATACGGATGTGTATACAGACTGATTTCATCGAGACATGGACACTAAGGTTGACAAAGATGTACTTGAAATGATCTTCATTCTATTTGTCATATGAATATGATATATGATATTGTGATTTGTTAATAAAGATATGAAATTCATACTGTAAAATATTTAGTTTACGTATTTGAAGTTTGAAAGTTATAAAGCCTATTAAAAATGTATTGAATTTTTAGTTAGAATGTGTGAATTCAATTTCAATTTATGTAAGTGAAAAATTCAATCACATTGTAAATCAAGATGCTTTATTCATTTGCATATAAATGAAAATTCAAGTACGAATACTTGAATTTACATTTCGATGGCCAAAAATATATGAAAATATATTAAAATGTACCTGAATATTCAGTAATTAATTGAAATTTTAGATACTATCTATACTTGAATTATGAATTATACGAGTAGTGTGAATAAATTTTGAGTGACATGCTTGAAAAAAATTAAATGTAACTAAAAATTCAAGTACAAATATTACAATTTATTTTTCAATGCACAAAAATATATGAAAATTCATGAATATTTTATACTATTTACAATATTGACATAGAAATATCAGTTACCATATTTCTTGGGATTATCAATCGCAGTATATACAACTGAATATTTCGCGACGTGCTTGCAAAACACTTCAATCGTTCAGCTGGACATTCAAAAAAATTCTCAACAATGATTCACAAACTTAACTCTTGATATAAGTAAGTTTACTCTTTGACAAACTTAAAAATATCATCCTACTACGTTGATATTCGAATTGTACCGCACACCATCCCGACAAATATTTCACAAACAATATCTACGAGGCACTGTGCTTCGTTGCTCCCGTAGAGCATAACAAATTCAAACCGAGAAACCCTCTTAGAACGAAATCCCAATGTATATGGCCCGTGCACACGCCCGCGCCGTAAGTATCAACGCACTCAACGAGTACATGCACCCGGCATAACAATCCATTATATGCTCGCGTTCGTCGAACCGTGAAAAGACACGCGCGCGCGCGCGCGAGTGTATGTATCTTGTCGCTTTGTCAGTCTATATATATGCCTATAATTTGTTGCGTCGCTAATCCAGAGAACGTTCACTATAGATCTGCGAGCACGATATACGCAGGGGAGAGCGGAGAAATGCCGGGGTCGTATAAGCGAAAAGCATGTACAATTTCAATTCATCGCTCGATTGTTCATAATTTTCGTGCATTTTATTATACCGTCATCTTCTTGAAGCGGAGTATTTTGGCTATTATTATTTAAGATAATATTAGAAAGTTAGGGGCTGAATTGAATAAAAAAAAATAGGGTAAGCAGGATAAATTCGGCTATGACGGTCACTTGACAAATTAATTTTGTATATGTAAAGCTCCATGCTAATGAATTAAAGGAGCATAAATATATGTTTCACTGTAATAACATAAATAATAGTGCTATGGACTCTAAGTTACATAAACTTACTGTTTAGACACTTAAAACATATGTATTAATAAAATGCCTTGACTAAAATTGCAGTAGGAGTGTGGTAATTTCCACATTACCGGACAAGCAATGCATCATATATCATAATAGAATGTTTCTTATACTTCAAAAATATGTTAAGTATATACAATATATTTTTTGATATCATAATTTTTCTATTGCATTTTATTATAGAATTTCAATGACTAAAATAGAAGAGTAGTAAGAAATATGCTTAATATCTTATTTAATAAAAAGAAATTTCTTAAAAGAGTTGCATCATAAATCAAACCATTCGGAAAATGCTTTTTGTAGATTCTCAATAAGCAATTTTTATAATAAAAATCGGTAAGATCTGTCTAGTGACTAGTATAAAAATCGTCTCATCTAATCGCCAATTCTGGTCAGTTTTTTTTCCCACTTTTATGTATAGCATAATATCGCGTTCCAGGTAGAAATTATCTTATAGCTTTATCTAGGCTCCCTGCTTACAATCGCGGCTTCCAACTTAATAAACCGAGAACATCCATAAAACTAAATAATTTTTAACCGGGGATTGAAATAAGTTTTTAAATCAAGGGTTACCGGAATCACTCACTGACCGGTATTACCCCTCCTCGCCCGAGATATAAGGCGATACAAGTGGTTCGCCTCGCACGCTAAGAATGAGAAACAGGTGCACGCGCACCGACAGCGCGGGCAGCGCGAGAAAGCACACCGTTGTCCGTAAGTACCAGTACAGTCAGTAGTGTGCGCGTGAGAGATTGGCTATACGGATTGTCCGTTTGAACGACCAGAGAGAGGCGATAAGACCAGTGCAATTAATTAAGCCTCGGGGTGTCGGTGTAGAGCTGTAATTGATTGCGGAGTAATCGACTGCAGCGTTGTCTGCCGCTGTTATCTTTCGATTGTGAAGTTTAGGGTCGTTAAGCCGATCTCACTGATTTACCTTCCTTAAAATCGACGAAGGCTCGAAATTCGGTTTGAAATAATTATTACTTTTCCTTTCTTTTTTTATTTTAATTAATTACAGTAAATTCTTTCATCTTATTGATTCATAAGTTTGCCTATAAGATTTATTTAATCAGTTTATAAGCGTGATAAAAGTTATTAGATAAGTAAATTTGTTTTATCTATCTATACAACTTTCCACTCTAAAGTAGTTGCTTCTGTTTTACGGTAATGAAAGGAAGCTCAGGCGTGATTTTGAGTGCTTGTTTTACATTAAGTACATAAGGATTGTCAGCGATAATGGGAAATAAAACCTTGTTTTATCGTCTGAGAGAAAGGACAGTACTAATGGGACTGTTCAATTATGTGTTTGTACTTTTACATATTGTTTATTCTGATTTTGTAACGGTAACAAACGTAAGCTGTATATAAATATGTAACAGCATATGAATGTCTGTTACTACTGACGTAAACCAATGCTCTGATTTCCATAAATTTCAACTGTACAGCGTCCTTAGAAGTAAAAGTATAAGTAATTTAAAATACCTATTTATTTAATTATTTATTCATTTACTTATTTAGAATGTTAATACAAGCCTTACTACCAGAATACATAAGAATTTAAAATAAATTTAAACATTAGGATTTTTTTCATCTAATAAAAAAAACTTAATGTAGTTCAAAGAAAGTACTTAAAAATTACACCATACACGTGGTATCAAATAAATATCTATAATAATTTGTCTTGAGAACGCAAAAGTTGATTCATTCACTTATAGAATTCGCAGAGTTTTATCGTGAATACGCATTCTGACTTTGGTCTTGGAACTCTGGCTGCGTGCAATCATTTCATCAACTCACGTGCGTATAGACTTCTGAAAGTGCATTAAGTAATGGAAATCGAATAATCATAAGTGATACGAATGAATTACACGCTGAAACGATTACGTTGGCGTAATTATCGACTATTTTATGTTAATCAAGAATTATAATTTATACGTATGATATCGTTTCGATTATTGAATAATTTCATAATTTGTTATACTCTAATGAGCAACAAACCATACTATCTCAGCAAACTGTTTGTGAAATATTCGTCGTAACAGCATAAAAATTTCTTACTTATTTGTGTAGGCTTTACACAATGCTAATAGCACAATACTTATACAAAAACATTTGTATTATCAAAATATACAATAAAACGCTCAAATATAATAAAAATTATAAAAAATCTTAAATTAAACAAATTATATACATATTGATTATGCTATAAAACAACTTTAATAAGATATCTTTACAGTTAGAGTATAAGAAATTTATAGCTGCTATAAAAAAGCTCTTATAAAGTATTTACGTTTATCGTCTGCCTCTTCTCGTTCGTTACTACTGAAACAACCTCCAAATAATGAAACACTTTCACATCAGCGTCTTTCACAATCTCATATTAATTTTTTTTTAATATTTAAAATATAATACAATTATGTTTTAACTAAATAATAACGATAATGAATTAATTTTTTTCAATTTTATTTATTCAATATTTAATAAACGGAGATTATTTCTTAAAGTGCATTATAGCGAAAATTGATTTTCTTTAAATATCTTCTTGAATATCTACTAATTTTTCATAAAAAATTATTACAATTATAGCTATTCTAATGTTTATATAATATATTTCCATTTAATCGTCTTTTTAAGATTTTTTACATTATTTTCGTATACGTTCTTTTGTATATAACAATACAGTATACATAATTTACAGTTTAAAACACAACTTAATCCTATTAAACGGTGATTTACATAAAAAATAACGTTCGAACTGGTTTGCAACGCGACCCGACCACCTGAAACTGCAACTGCCGCAAAAGCGTCAGCCGTGTGTGACACTATCTCGCGAAATTCGCATATATCTCTCCCTCTCTCGAGATTGCGGCCACGGCGTTAGAGGTCCAATCAGCATAAATGTCAAGGCGACAGTGTCGGCGCCCGCCGCGCGGCCCGTTCGCGCTTATGTATATCCGGTTGCTCGACTTATATGCCGCGCGGATACAGGCCGCGATTTCAGCAACGCTCGTTATATCGTACAAGTGCTATTGATCTCCTTCGATTAGACTCGGACAATGGGACGACAAGGGCCCAATTGTCGGCTGCATCGAGCCTGCGTGTATATTATACAGGATCGCAGAGGTATAAATCGATCGAAACTTGAGTGATAAGAGCTTTGAAATGACGATAACGTGACTGCGCGGCGTATTGAAGTGAAATTTTGTGCAACGTTCGATGCTTATTAAATTAGTTAACTAACTCATGGTGCCGGTATTTAATGAGGGAATGTATAGTAATGAAAGGCAGTTCACAGGTTTTGTAAATAACTTTGATAGCTAATAAGTTAATGAAATCTGTTTTAAAGAAACTTATAAATATTGCAAGTAAATGTTGAATATAGTTATTTATTAAGCGCAATCAGTATCGAATAACTTCGTATTTACAAATTATAAATTAATATTGGAATACATTCTAATGGAATATTTCGATAATGAATTCCATTTAAAAATATGCAAAATTAATTGAAATGTATAACTCTAACAATTAATTAATTTTATTCTGATGCGCTAAACGTCTTATTGAAAACGAAAAAAGTACAGCTCTATAAATCTTCCCTTTAAAATATACATATTAATAGTAATTATAGCCATTCAACCGATGCCATTAAAAAAAGGAATTTAAATACGGAAGAACAAAAGATCTTCTCGGAAATAGCACTCAATTAAACTTTATTACACCGGCAGCATTATCAGATTTCAATAGCGGCAGGCATTTGAATTTGCTAAGAGAATTTGCGGGGGGCCGGAGGTGCAGCAAGCGATCGTTAAAATCGCCGTTCCGCGGCGCTTTTACGAGACTTCGCGCGCTTTGTGAAGTTTGGTGATTTAACGATGAAAAATTCACTTTCAATTGCAAATGAGCTTGCACATATATTCTTAATGATTTTCATAGCAAGACGTTATTTAAACGATTCTATAATGAGTTCATATTGCAATCGTTTTCTGGGATAAATTGAATCAGTTCGTATTAAGTCTCTTTCCTCTGAAAAAAGTATCTATGGCTTCTTTACTTGTGTATACTTATTTGCCTATATCGTTACAGTTGAAGTATATAATCCGCTATTCTGTAGAATAAATATTTATTCTGTGAAATAACTAACAGGATAAATTAAAATGTAAAATAAATCTCCCTTACATACTTTAAATAAGTTATTCTATTGTAGTGTTGCAGAATTTAATTTCTTTTTCTTGAAACAATAATTTTATATACCTATATATACTCCATCTAATCTAAACAAAAAGCAAAGTGTGCGTAAGCAACCGTTGAAGGATAAAAAGCTGGCTAAAGCGCATGTCCATTCATCCGGTAACAACGAGCTTGCATACTGCGTTATACGAATAGCGATAGTCATTTATATATATATGCTTCGTTAGTGGCCTCCAGGTCTCACATTCTGATCTTGCCGACAAAAAAAGCAAAGAAAATAATGATACAGCGACGTCACTGCGACGACAAGTTCGACGATGTTCGCGGGATGTGTCGAATGAAGTTTTCCCGGAACTGGAGATGTATACGAGATTTATTACGGAGGGGCTATAATGAGCGCAGTTGGACGTTTCAATTAAGAGGCTTAAGGATGACTCGCCCACGCGGATCATATAGTTACGCAAGAATAATTTTCTGTTTTCTTTTATTTATAGGTTGAGTGTATTTCAGATTTCGATGGCGCAGATTATTCGTAGTGCCCTATGTTCGAACTCAAAATAGATAAACGTATGTGATACTGGAATCTGCGGATAACAAATTACAAAATGAAAGCTATGAAATTAATGATTTATAATCAATTCCTATTTCAACAGTGTAATCTTTCCAATGCTAATGTTACAACTCGTATTGTATAATCATTTATTGAATGCAAAAATGAAATTCGAGCTTATTTTAAATATTTTATAAGCATATATTTAAAAATAGTTAAATATGTATTCAAAATTGACCTATCTTTTTTAATTGAAATGTAACATTTAAAGCACATGGAAATAATACATTACAAAAGTGAATTTAATTGTATAAGCGTATAAATGTTCTCATAAATGGTGTGATGCTCGTCGTTAAATTACGATGATACTGCTTTTTTTTTTATCGCGTTTTATGATCGCGCCAAGTGCAGGCATCAGCGGAAGTAATTATTTATAAAGAAATACATAAAAAGCAATTAGCGTTGACATTAGTCAAATAATAATTGCAATGAGAGTGAGCATCTTGAATAATGGAACATTATTATATACCAATACATAAATTTGATCCCACAAACTTATTGTGAATTATGTACGTAATACTAGTTGCATTATTTTATGTAACGTTACATTCTTGATTTCTTCGCTAGTGGTAAAATAAATCACTTAAACGATGCTCAATGAACATAATAAGCATTTGATTTTCAATTCATTGACTTTGCGATCACTCATTATGCAGCAATTAACAATCACTATTCATCGTAATTCATCGTTAATTACAATATATTATTTTCCATCAATGTTTGACGTTCCCGATTGATGGGAAAGATTCACGCGTGAGTACAGTTTTTTAATTGTGTATTCCAGCGTCTAGACAAGGTTCACTGATTTTTTCACGAGTTCCTGGATCGAAGATTCCAATTAAAAGCGACGATATTGAAGTTCAATTATTTACGTAGTCTGGACCTAATTGAAATGTTATTTTTTATTTTTAATTGATAGTCTAAATTGAAATCCTTGACTCTTAAATGATTTTTTAAACAAAACGTATGTATACATCACTTATAAAAGTATTTGACTTTACAAGAATTACGTCAATTGTAAAACTATTTTATCATACACATTACTTAGATCAAACATTATTTTAATTATTTTTTAAGATTAGGATTTTTAATCAAATTTCAACTTAATTATTTCATAGTACCTAATACCTATTATAGTATAGTATTTGTTAGATTCTACGTTGCAGGTTATGATTAGAAATAAAATTATTTTATTATCGGACTCTATAGAACGTATAAAAGAAGCTGTCACGATATTAAAATAAATAATATCGATGATTTCGACGAATAAGTGGCTACCTGCTATGTTTATGCGCAGCACATAGCCACTTGTTCGTCCAAATCAACGATATTATACTGTATAATATTATAAGTTGTCCAAAAAAAGAACAAACAAACTGAAATTTAATGAGTGAAATGTTAAAATGAAGTTTTCTTCCTTATTATAGAAAGCAATTCAAGGGCCGAATGCAATAAGGGGACTAGAACTTTACCTATGACTTTTATCTCAAAAAATAATGCTCAGATAAAGAAACAAAAAATATAGTGTTATTAAACTAATTCTATTCTTCAATACTATATTTTTGTTTCTTTATCTAAGCATTATTATTTAGGATAAAAATCATCAAAAAAGTGCTAGTCCCCTTCTTGCATGTGGCCTTTCAATTAACGTATAGAACTCTGGTGTTTTTTGGTCAAAATATCAAATAAATTTTTATTATATTTTCTTAATCTTTGTAACTGTAAGAATATTTTAAGACCTGTCAGGTGTAGAAACTCGATGTTTTGAAAACGTTACATGTGGGCAAGAAAAATAATTAATATTAGATATCATACAAAATTGAAACTTTACACGCATTTTTCTCAAAACTAATTTTTATAAATTTAAAAAGTGATTGACGCTAGAGGTTTCAACGGACCGTTTTGAAACTTTTAGGATAAGTCGTTTATGTTCTTTACAATTATAATTGACATTTTTATAACAATATTGTAACACAATTTATCGTGTCACTACTAAACAGCATAAATAGAGTTATCTACTTTTTTAAACAACTTATTTTGTAATAATATTATTTTGGATAACAACAATTTTTAAATAAAAAATCATGCCAAGTTTTGTTTGAAGTATGTATGTACAAATTTCCTTAAAAATAGCATCAAATAAATGCAATAATGACACACTGTAAGGTTAAAGTAAGTTAAAACTTACTGAAAATGTGTACTTAGCAGCATACAATAATATTAAATATTCCATCAAAACCTCATTCATGTCAAAACGAAAACTGAAGATTTCTGTTGTCACCATAGTCCTACCTTAGTAAAAATTAATTCGAAATATAATGATTATACACAAAAATACTGCGAGAATTCACTCAAAGAAGGTTAAATGCATTTTGAATTAAAAGGACTGAACGTGTCCCTCACTCGGTTCTGCCACGCATGTCTCTCCCTCTCTCGCAGCATACAAACCAACGCCAATTGCACAACACCCATACATCTCACTTGCGGCACTCATTCACACATATACCATAAAGTGACCGCAAGCCACTAACAGACAAATCCTGTTATTACTTATATACACATACACACTTACATACACAAATCTATACATATATATATAAACCGTCGCCAGTCTTTGGCGTCACTCACGCGACAGATCACAAGCTCTTCGAGAGCGCACGCACAGTAGTCGGCTTCGGCCTTCCACAGGACGTTACACCTGTCCTCCGATTAGCATCGCCCCTTTATCATTATCCACCGCGGAATACGACGAGAATATGATCGCGTCCGTGTGCACTGCGACGCGCGTACGTACGCGACCCTGACTGGATTTTTACTCATCGTCGCGTTTCGCGAGCGGTGACTTGCGTGTACATCGTGCGCTTGCAGGGTCGCAACGGCGCGGGACAAAGTTATGACGAGGATGCACATATCGAGGCTTTGAGTCAGATGGATCGAGTGTCGCTCGAGCTATGTGCGTTATATATATCGTATGAATGCGAATGGAAATGGAGTTGGCTTTTATGGGGAAAACCGCAAGTTGGTGGATGCTGGGAATACCGGGAGAGGCGATGGATTCTTGCAGTTTCTCTTTGAGCGAGTTCTGATGTACTTATTTGTATACATAGTGGATGGTTTTGAGGGTCTTGTGTGGTTGACGTTGTTGGATGATTTGAATCAATGTAAAATTATATCAGATTTGATGGCTTAAGGTATGGGTTTATGCAAGATTTCAAAGATTTTGCTTGTATTTTCGGAGAGTTTCTGAAGACACTAAGTTTTTTACTGAATTTGTACAATTTTCACCCAACAAATCTAGTAAAAAGTGAGTACTTCCTACGCATTCAGTTTCATATTGCAGAGTTTTGAAACTATATTTCTCAATTATTATGACTAAAATAATTCATTGTATTTATAGCACAGTTCTTTAATTTGAATTCATTGTTTTGATCAAAAATATCGATTTTTGAATATTTCTTGGTATAGCCTCCCTTTAAATATGCCCATAGTTCTACTTGTCGTGGTAATAAACTTAAATTATAAAATATTATATTTAGATGAATTACACATAAAGAATGTTTATTTTAATAAGCATTTTGTCATATGTAATTATGATAATAAGTTTACTTTAACGAATGAATTATTTAGTAGGTTTATATTTATAAAATTCAAACGCAAAACATATAATTATAAATTGATATAAAATCTAGCTAAGGTAAATTTGCTTGGCAATATCATTCCTTAAGAATCATTCGTTTGTTTTTATATTAATCATCGTCCATTTCTTATTTATGTGAGAAGCATATAAAAATCCGCTTTTAACACAATTTTTATAGCCTTAATGCGTCTACCTGCAAAAGTCTACAAGCTCAAGAATAAATTAATTCAAAGAAAATGCGTTTTATAAGACACGATAAAAGTTTTAGCTTCATTAAGATAATATTCGCTTTATTTGCTCACACGCATTTTTGTTCAGTAAAATTAATTTTCCTCGTTTAGATGATAAATGCAAACGAGCTTTTTTTGCCTCGGACTTTGCGCATTTTTTATGCGCACCATGGAAAAAAGTCCGCTTTATACCACATCCCACTGGAACGCGCGTATATGCAAATCCTTAAAAGATCCTTCTCAACACGCGCGCGCTACGTCCTCGTGTAGAGCCGAGCGTAGATCTTTGCAAACGTTGCCCAATGGTCAGCTGCATAATTCAGGATTACGGTATTCCCAATAGCATTTTGCGCACATCTCCCCAAATATCTATGCATAATTTGCTACCCTTCTTATAAACATTTCACCAGTCAGTTTATTTTTCAAAGCTCCGTGTATTGCATGATTTTGTTACAGATATGAAAATTGAATCGCATTTCAAATAAATTTCTTACTCTTGTTATTTATTTAATTTGGAGCAGTCTTATACTACTAAAATTTCAATTGTGACTTTGGAAGAATTATTATTTATAATAAAAATTTATAAAACATTTGTTCTTCTAATAACAAACTAAGAAATACATATTACAATTACACTTATTCATGTTAGCATATTTAATAATATTAATTTTCACAAAATTAATGAAAGTCTTCATTAAATTGGATTTAAGAAACTAAAAAAATTTTTCGAATAGAAAATGCTACATTAATTTTTCCCTTCATGTATAATAATACACCCCTTTGGTTATCAAAATTAACTTTACACACTAAGATAAACGCGGCTAACTACTTTAGCAAAATGCTTTCTCAAAAAGAAGTTATTTCGTATTCTCGTTATTGAAAATTTACGCTGAAAAAACTAGTGCTTAAATCACCTACTGGTTGCCAGTATCCCAACTACACGTATACAAATTATAATTTATTACCATAAATTATTGATTCAACAAAACTTATTGAAAAAATTATGAAATTGATTAAAATCTTAGTCTTTTTGTTTAAGTATTTAAAATGTGCGTTAATAATTAGATTTATTAAATACATGAATCAAAGAGAAATATGTTTGCTTAAAACATATAATACATGCATAATATTCCTAATACATACGACTTTTAAGTAAAGTAAAAAAATTTTCAATACTTTTTATTTCATCAGAAAAAGTACTATGTTCTCTTTGAGAAAGCAACAATAAGCAACTGCCCTGCCCTTTTTTAAACATAATTTATGAACATTTCCACATCGACAGCTTCACTGATACCGTCAAAACTTCCAATTCTACGTTTGCAATATTTCTCAAGATTTGTTTCCTCGCATCTCAAAACGTTACAAAATGATCAATTGAATAATTCAGAATGATGGCTTTTTTCCAATGGCGTTTCGCGCGCGCGATTGGAATGTACAAGACCCACCGTCATAATTACGCAATCGCCTCATAGAGAACACAGAATAACACACACAGACACACACATACACAAGGCGGACAGCTTTTCTCGAAACGATTTTTCACCTCGGCGATCGCTCATCCGTAAACGATGAGCAACCAAAGACTCGCGTGCCGCTTTTTTTCTGTGTATATATCTATGTATATATATATATATATATATATATATATATATATATATATATATATATATATATATATATATATATATATATATATATATATATATATATATATATATATATATATATATATATATATATATATATATATATATATATATATATATATATATATATATATATATATATATATATATATATATATATATATATATATATATATATATATATATATATACACAGTCATGTCTTCAGTCCGCATTGGATTTGTAATTGAAACCTCATAGAATCGCTAATGATTATCATCGCGAACTTATTTTCACGCGTACGATACGGGAAAATCAATCTGTTGCGCGACTTTTTTTACCGTCGTACAGGGATTTTTTCTAGTTTGTTTTTCTTTAGTCGCGATTAAAAGGTGTCAATCGATGCCATTTACTTGCATTTTTTGTCGTAGTGATTTATCATCGCACATTGAAGTAATGCTATATACGATTTGTGACGATTTTGATAGTACTGATTTCATTGTACCTTAAGGTATTACACCGGATTTTTCGATTTCTTTAAAATTTATTGAAAATTGATATATATATATATATATATTTATAGAGGTACGTATAAACGCAGTTAAAAGCTTGAACCCTCAAGCCACATGCAAATAACACAGGAAGCCTATACTAAGCTCCATAGCGAGAGACGTTTCATTGAATTGCAAAAAAAGATTTTTTTTAATTCTTTTAAAAAACTAGCATATGATACAAAATAAATACGATCTATGGAGAAAAAATTTGATAGGGCAAGCGATGTTTTTTTTTTAAATACAGCAGTCCAAAGTTTGAATCCCATGCTATCAGTATATCTATGTAGGTGTGCGGTGTTTCACTCTCTTTCGACTTTTGGGAACATTTGATACTCTAAACACTTTCTATCGACATTCTGACGTTTGATATTACAAATTGTAACGTTTTCACGTTATATAACGCAGTATAATATCTTCGAAAAGAAATTTTATAATTTAACCCCGAGTTGAGCACCACTGCAGCCGGAGAACTACCTTAAATGAATGTTAATTCTTGTGAATTGTGAGATTTTTTTTATGGAATAAATTTTTGTCAATTATTAATTAAGAATACGTGTTAGACGAAGAATACGTATTTTGGTACGTACATATTAAAAAACTGTTTTTAACGTTTATTTTTGTTCCATTTTTAGACGTATATGTTAATTCTAACGCAGTGTTTTAAATACTTGTATAGGGCACTTTTCTCAAGCTTATTAAACTTCTACAAATTCCCGCATTTATTCAAAAAAGTGCTTGCAGTATTCTAAATTAATTTAAACTTTTCAACTTTTGTGAAAACCTACGCCAGAAATAGCCTGCAGAAAAGTTTAGCTTGATCCTTCTTGTCTGCAGAATATGTGATACTGCCATTTCATATTGGCCCTTGACCTATCTATTCTCCTACATTATTAAATTCTATCAGACAGGTAGTTAAAAAATGCTAATTCAAAATTTCTTTCAAATTTTATCACCAATTTCTTACATATTTTATGATTTCTTTAAAAAACTCATAGATAATTTAATGAGTATTATTAATTATAATTTACAGAAAATTATTGTTTTTTATCAAGTATGTTTATTCAATTTTCATAATACTACGTTTTATCGGCACTATGCCATTGTTATGGTAAACCTTGGAGAGTTAATAACCACGGCATTAATTGATTAATAACATTCTAAGCATAGTTTAGCATTAATAAATAAATTGATGGAATGGAATAATTATGCACTATATTAGTGGCAAATATATATATTATAAAATAATTTAATTATGCTACTGGAGAAAGAAAAACCGATTTGAAGAAATATTTTAAAATTATTCAGAAGTATAATCCTGTAATCATTTCAAAGGTATGAAAAGAATACAGAACTCTTTCGTTAATTGAAAAATAGAGAAAAAAATGCAATTTCTATTTATGGCTTACGTATGACGTTAACTCCGACATAATAATTTCTACGGATAGATTAAAATAAGAAACTGAAGAAATGCAATTTTGAATGCTAGTCTCGAGAGATTGTATCAATTATTATCGCCAATTGTCATTTGTCATAACGTCTAGCGAGAAAACAAATGCTTTTCACCATGTGAAATCAGCCGCCTTCATGTGCCGAGAAAGGATATATCCACAATTTTTCCAGTTATCAAGTCAAACAGTTACATAAATATATGGAATTACTCTTAGGGAATAGCTTGTTTTTAGTTTTTATAGTTGAGAAGTCAAATCATATACAATAAAAAATAATTATCCTGCAATTTCAGTGTTTCTTTTCTCAATTACTAATGTATCTAACTTATGTATACTTATTTTCACTTATTACGCATATTGATTGTACACGTAGTTTTGTACTTCGATCTTATCCATATATTATTATAATAATACATATACATTATAATATAATAATATTATAATATAATTAATGACAATATAATATAATAATATAATTAATAACATTATACTATAATATATTATAATTCCAAATTTAAATGCAATTAGATCTCACAAGTTTTTAATTTAAATATTAAGTTTTGACGGGCAACATTTATTGTATAACTTCACTGTTGATGGACAAAGTTTTGTTGTATAAAATTGCATAAGATTATAATTAAATTTTCTGATATCTATTTATTTAATTTAAAATAAATCAAATTTATAAAAGCAATGTTAGGTATTTTTCGAACAAAAAGATCAAGAGTTAGTAAGACGAATGTCCCAACTTCTACTCACGTCTCTATTTCTACACACCTCGTATTTTTGTATATTATTAATTACGAATAATAAATTTATTTCTGGGGAGCAAAAAACTCGCTGAAAGCTCAAACAATTGAAAATTATATTTTGTATGACCAATGGCCATTATAGATAAGTCTCATGTCCATTATATAGTAATAAAACTAAGTGAGTATATAAATGGGTACGAACTGAGTAAAAATTAGAACATCGACCTCGACGTTTTTCATCTAAAATGAGAATACAATTTTAAAAATCACCAGAACGTAATTTTAATAAACTAACAATCTAACTCCCATTGATAACACACTAGCACAAAAGTGTCACCACAACTCGTACCCAAACATTCAACAACCGGAGTACGCCTAAAGAATCTCACACTCAAAACTATCCTATACAATCACAATAAAAAAGAGATTACTCACCGGTCCAACGAACTCTATTCTCTCGATCAACGAATAAACTCCCACGAAGCGATCTCCCCCGGATCGCCGCAGCAGCACAGCACGTCGAACGAAGTGTAAAAGAAAAAAACTCACACGAGAGCACTCGCGAAATAAAACAAAAAGACTCCTCGGTCCCTCCCCGCGACGCCAACAACGACAACGACACCCCTATATCTCGTCACTTTCTGCAATACTCTCTCCCTTACTCTCCGTTCCGCGAACACTGTACCGACAGGAAGAAGGAATAATCCGGTCGCGGGGCACGGGCACGCGCGCTTGACCCTCCCAGCGAGGGGTTGGAGGATCGAGTGGAACTCGCCGGCCTGTCTCGCCGTCATTTATATAAGAAATCGCGCCGCGGATCGACGGAGATCCTTGCGTTACACGGACGCGAGGCTGCACGTTCGCTGGTGCTTGTGCTCCGCTCTACAAGCGAGACAGAGAGAGAGAGAGAGAGGAGGGGATCGCGGGACCATGTGCTAGGATGATGTCGCGAGCTGGTGGGAGCGCGCTTGTAGCACGTTGTGTGCAGCGATGTATGTGTGCGTTGTGCGTTATACGTACTCTCGATCTTTGACTTTCAAGGACGATAATGAGGTATATAGCGCGAGACGCGTACGGAACGAACGCTGCTTCACGCGTGTGTAAAGCGTGCGTGTGGTGCCGCGAGACAAGATTACTTTTGTCGCTTGAACGAAGGGGTACTAGTTATACTTGGCAAGGTATGTGATGTTGGATTTGTACGCGAATGGTACTTTTTCAGTACTGTGCGGGGGAATAGATAGGAGAGAAATCTGTTTTCACTAATGGTACGGGATTGATGTGTACTTTATTGCCGGTACTTGAATCTTTTCATTCGAGTACTTTTCTTTGTACTTGAAATAAGTAGGCAAAAGTATATGCATTGTTTTATACATGTATCTTACAAACTTTGCAAATTCGAATTAGTAAATTATAGTTGCTAAGTATTTTATGAATGCGCTCAATTCTGTGAGGTATAAATTTACCATGAAATGAAGTTAGAAGAGCATTATATTCGACGAATATAATTCGATCATGAGTCAGTCGAATTACGTATAATAATAAAAACTGTTGGAATTATACTGAAGACAGGTAATACTCGTGGTATATTTTCAAACAATTAAGCTAATGGTATATTTTCAATGTAGATTGAATGACTTTTGTTTTGTACAGGTTCGGTTTTTTTGAACTGTCTGCTTTTAATTTTGACTGGTCTGACTTTCTCTTAGAGGATAAGTGCCAAACAATTTTTTTATAATTATAAATATTTTCTTTAACATCCCACTAAATATCAGCTATAACTAATTTATTAAATATTTTCAACCTGTAACTGATCCCGACATCAAATTTTAGTGCCAATCAAATGATTTCCAAAGGGAATTTTCACTACATCCGTGATTACGTAACTACATGCGTGAAGGGGCGCCAAACTCATTCCCAGCAGGCTATTAGTTGTCATGCCGGGTCAAAACCATGTTTTCATTAATTAAGCAATGTATATAGCAATCTTACCATTAATCAAAACGTTCAAGGTCAGCGGTGTTCTGACGCTCACCCAAGTTGCATTTGGTAATCTTTATCACCAAAATAAGATGAAAAAATACATCTTTTCTGACTCTTTTTCTGCTTCACGGTTTATAAGTGGCTTTTACACGGGAATACAAAAGTGTGTATGCGTGTGTGAGTGTGTGTATGCGTGTGTGAGTGTGTGTACGCGTGTGTATGCGCGTGTGAATATGTGTGCGTATACGTGTGTGTCTTTTGGAATGAGTTTGCAATTTTCACTGAATCGTATTTTTATGAATTGAAATTCAATCTGCTACATATCGTCAGAACAGATAAACATTGATAAATCTGATGATTAACAAAGACTAGTTGAATTTTTATCGATGAGCATGTTATTTCAAGTACCTGTACGATTGACTGTAAAAATAGTTAATCGTCATCGCGTGTATGGTAAAGCATGTAAAATAAATAAGATCGCACGCTTCATAATTGTATACAATTATATTATATACATCACAATTATATTATATACTCGTATACCAATAATAAGTTGATAAAATTCATTTTATGAAAATACAATAGACTTTGATATACGTAATTCATTGGAGTTGGCTTACAATGTTTAGATCAAATAATATTATGATAAAAAATATATATTGATTGCGTAGAAAATATCTATCTATCTTTTTAATGACCGCATAACTTTTTTACTTCTTAAGTTATGTCACTATTACTTATTTATTATGTAATATTAATTCTATTCAATGAGCGTTTTACTGCACGTAAAAATATTTATTAGTGTTTCTTTTGCATTTGTCTTATTTAACTTGAGTACACTCAAAGTGCAAATATTTTTTTTAAGATAATACTTAGAGATCACACATTGATTAAAAAAAATTATATATGCTAAGTCAAAGTTCATTAAACCAAAATATTAATTACAATAATACTAAACGATCGTAACATTTTTGAATAATTATATTTTTAATCCTGAATGAACTAACAAAGAACAAAAATTTGTTTAAACTATACTGTAAAATCAGCAATATATAAACAGTATTATTACACATCTTTTAAAACGTTTATATAATTATTCATATACTTATTTTTATTTTTAATCGTCTGAATTACATAAAAAATCAATAATTTTTTAAAAATAATTAATTTTGATATATTTGTTCTTGTTTACATGACATATTCATTCAACTACTGCAAGAATAAACCATTATTACTCGCGAAGGCATGTTATGAAAAGTATTAGGGCACAAAGAATTAGGCATCCAATGACGCAATTCCGTCGTCGTGAGTATATTATTCAAAAAAGTATAATTCTCTATCCGCTTCACGCTCCACCAGGCGAAACATCAAACAGAAGCAATGACCGAGCGCTCGACCGACGCCGTGACTTTAAGCTCGATACTTCCGGGGACACGAAGTTCATGGCTGACATTGTTATCGCGCACTCGCAAATAGTTATACCCTAGACAATTCAAAGTTAATTGAATTTACTAGTACGTCAATCTGGAATTTAATTAATTAGGATCAAGCTTTTCTCGTGTGACACGTCTAATTAACCCTTATACGACCTCCGTTCATTTGCGATGCATACAGGCCTGAACATATTTCAACTTTTGATTTGTCTCTAATTTAGAAGGATAGATTGATGAAATGAATGCATTTTATGCAAATGCGTGTTAATTTCAAGATTATATTATTCTATACATAAAATATGCATTATATATAAAATATAAAGATTTGACAAGGTCTCAAGAAAATAAAAATTTAAGACTTTAAATTTTGATGAGACTTCATATTGGTATTGTTTTAGTCTCGCCTTGGTCTTGAAGATTTTTAAAATTTAAAATAAATAGTTCGACAATCAATTATATCACTAAATTAATAATGCAGTTTCTTATTGTATAATAAGCTATTTTTTAAATACAATGTGTTACGTACCTTGCTTGATAGCACTTTTATGAAAATATCTAATAAGCAATAAAAAAATTTTAACTATGAAAAAAAATTAATTTATTTTAATTAAGTTTTACAAAAACTAAAAACTAGTTTCATTTACAATATAAAAAAATGTCTGTAGTGTCGTATCAAAGTTCGTTCACATGAAAAAATGTTATTTAATCACTGGATAAGTATTATAATTTATTTACCTATGCGGGCTAATCCTCGGCTTTACATCATACAAAATACTTATGTATATAGGTATTGTGTGCATTTAGACTTAATGAAGAAATATTTAATCTATTCAAGTTAAATGACAAAAAAAAGGAAACGTATTTTGACGCATCGTAGCATAATAAATGTTACTTTATACAATATCATTTGGATAACCGTAAGATAAAAAGTTCTGTTAAATTGCGTTTAATCATATATTATTGTTATCTCCTCTCAGGTCACAGTAACTACAACAACTACAACCAAATCACACCAATAAAATTGGAACTCACCAAACTACAGCATAATCTTCAGCAAGTTGAAAAATACCAACAAGACTGTTAAGATGTCAAGACATCCAAGCCTTATCTCAATCTTCTCTCGAAATTTTCAAAAAGAACCGCTACACCAGTAGCCCTATAAATCCCAAAAGGTAAAATGTCGCCTTTGACGACTCGCCCCGATAGCGCGTCACCTTCCTCTCACAGACCTTGACACCGGGGGTGGTGGCAGTTCAAGGCCGCGGCCGCGCGATGCAACCATCGCATATCTCGCCTTGCGCGGCAGGGGCGGGGCGCGAATCGAATCCTTGACTCGAGCCGCTATATTGCCGCCTGCAGGAGCCGCGCGCGAAACATGGCCGAGCGTCAGACCCGCGGGTGCCTGCACACGACACGGCAATAATCGGCAAGCGTTGCTCAGCCGGCGCAAATGGAAAGTCATTCATCGTTTGCGAGTGGGCGACGGGTGTTGGACGTAGACGAGGCGAGGCCTTGTGAATAGAGTTGTGCTTGGTTTTGTGGATGGACCGTCATGGTTTAAGGTACACGGGAGCGGTGGTTGTATTCGATCGGCGTTTGTGTAATATGCGTGTTTTGGAGGTGCAGGTGGGTTATTAAGCGTGGAGTTGGAAGGTATAATGTATTTGGATTAAGAAAGGGGGTTAGCGTGGCTTCGTGTACTTGTAGGTTTCTAGAAACTCAGAGGATTATTGCGTATCTGTGTAGGATGATCTTGTCGGGGGTAGTTAAATATTCGGAAAGATAAAATTCTACAAAAGTAAAATTCGAAAAGATATTTTATCGAAAATGGAAAATATTGAAAAGTTAAATATGGAAAGAAAAAAAATCGGAAAATATTAGTATTGAATATAGAAATATTGAAAGACCAAAGTGTAGAGAAAAAATTCTACGAGGTGAAAATATGGAAAATAAAAATTCATAGAGCCAAAATATTGAAAATCAATAATTTCATAGATTAAAATATTGAAAATTGTTAATTGCTTTTTTTTAATATACGGGTATTACCAAGTAAGCCCTTACCAAGTTATCGGATTGCATATCAAATTTTCAATATTTTAGTCTATAAAACTATTGATTTTCAATATTTTGGTTCTACGAATTTTTATTTTCCATATTTTCACCCTTACGAATTTTTCTTTCTATATTTTGGTCTTTCTATATTTCTATATTCAATACTAATATTTCCCAAATGTTTTTCTTTGCAAATTTAATTTTTCAGAATTATCCATTTTCCATAAAATATCTTTCCGAATTTTACTTTTATGCAATTTTATCTTCCCGAATATTTAACTACCTCCTGTCAAAAGTTTGTTATATAGCTTTTTGGTTGATATTTGAAAAATGGGTAGAGAACCTACGCCCGATTGATGGATCAATTTCAATTTTGAAAATAGTTATGATTTACAAGTTATAGTGTGTCATAGGTCTTGTGTATGACGTTGCCGTAATGAAAGATCAAAGGATACTGGCGTCAACATCGTGACCGTACAACTTTAAAGCGCTATAGCATACATAATTTTCGAGATATTTTGATAATTCCAACATTATACGTACACATAGAGTATCATGTATGATCTATCAAAACATGGTATTACATAAGATTCGTTGTTTACCAAATTATTACAGATAAAAGCGTAAGATAATTTTTTTGCTAAAATTTGAATAAGAAATACTCTTGATGTACTACTTAGGGTAGAACTGAGTCATACCGATCACTTAAGGAAAAAATGTTATAAATAGAAAAGTATAAGCATTTCTTTGCTTTTTATACGTTTAAGAATAAGTTCAAACCTTTATTTTTTCAATTTTAATAGTTTTAACTGACAGAAATACATAAATCTCGTACTTTTTTACCAAAATAAATAAAATCGGTTATTCAATATTAATCATATAAGGCGGGTCACTTCCGATCAGTTAGACAAAACGTAAAATTAAATTAAATTTCCCTTAAATGTATACTGCTCATGCTCATAATGTTAGATTTTAATGTGCAAGACACTATTTTGCACTAGCAAAGTAAAAAAGAGCATTTATAAACGTTTTATCACCTCATGCAAATATACGGTAATGCTAACCTCTTTTTGCGCTTCCCCCATTTAAATACACACTGATTGAAATGACCCCATTTCACTACACAATTTCAAAATTCATTTAACAAATAATAAATATTACTAGGCAAATAAAAATTTTTGAATTTGATAGTTTAAATGCTATATTTTTCTTGTCTCGCACTTAAAACCTCCAATAATTAAATTAATTAATTGTAAAAATGGTTTTAACGCAAACTTTTCTTATACGAAAAGTAGTTAAAACCTATCGATGTGAATATCTTTATAGAAATCTTTTCTATGTTTGATTTTTAACTTTTATTAAGTTGAAAGGTACATTCTAACGAATAATAATATTTTTTGACCAGCCAGATCGATTTGACCCTGTTCTCCCCTATACATCTCTTCGTGTTCTAGAGTTAAAAATTGTCAATTATACAAGCGTCCAAAAAAATGAATATTTGTACACATTGAATATACTCTAGACTACTAATATACGAAGTAAAAGCTGCCATATTTAGAGTTATTTTAACCGTTGGGTGTACATACTAGATCGTACATCGTGAGACCTTCGTTATCGGTATTATAATTATTTTGATTATTACATAGTTATTGGCAGTTTGATTGGTATACTTTTGTAGTTTTGGATGCGTCTGAATCGATTTGATAACTTTTCGTTGACCTATGATCCATTTCACAGTTTTGAAATTTCATCTTTATTGACAAAGTCTATTGCTCAAATCATTGTAACAAAAATTTAATTATGTTCAAATAATTAATAAAAAGAAAAATTACATATTGTACGGAGTTATCTTTTCCGTATTACGTATTTTACCCATCCTGATGCATGAAAATAATGGCACAGATGTGCATTATGTTCACAATCGCTTACATCTATGCTATTATACATGTGTCTATATTTATAGAATCACGTCCTTCTATATTTCTATTACAATCGCATTGTCACTATTCGACCTTTTGGAATCATACTAGATTGGTGTACAGCTCTAAACGATGACTCTTCTTGCATATCCGACTTGGTTGGATACAATTCACAAATTATATACTTTATATACAAGAACGATACTTTATTAAAATGGATTTTAAAGAACTTTACAGGCTACAGAAAATAAGATAATCTATTTAGATTGAAATAAATATTACTTTGAACTATTTGAACACAC
The DNA here is from genome assembly GCA_949152435.1 of Gastracanthus pulcherrimus. NCBI lineage: Eukaryota > Metazoa > Arthropoda > Insecta > Hymenoptera > Pteromalidae > Gastracanthus > Gastracanthus pulcherrimus. Next base: position 37,999,521 of record OX424573.1, read on the forward strand.
TAACTTATTCTCAGTAGCTTGCCAACCTGATAGATATAAAATTTAATGTAGTGGTTAAAGACATCTCACCGGGCCAACAGACCCCAGTTTACGGTACCGTCAACTTCATTCTGATCTTCCAAAAGTAACTACGTGACGCAGATTCGGTCCTAATCAAATAACATTAATTTATGAAGACTCGATCAAATAAACTCGTATGTAATGCCTACATGCTTAAAAGTAGAGCAGGTCTGAAAAAAAATTCCTGATTTTAAAAACTGCGTCTCTGTAACTTAAAATTTATAAATAAGTTATAAATGTATGAAAATTATTAATCAAAACGAAAATATATACAAGACAATAATAATGCAAATTGCATTTTCACATATAAAAGAAGAACGCAAACACACACGCTCGCACGCTCACACACATGCACACACACCCAACAATAGCGTATTTCGATTCCAAACACCTCCAAACATATTTGTAACATGTTTTCACGAATCTTTTTACTATTTCACAATCCTTTTTTCGAGAATATCAAAAAATGGAAAAGAGTAATTAATCGAGGCTGCTATACCTAACTAACCTAACAAAGCTGCGTCGAATGCTCGGTCTAATCATCCAAAGCCGAATTACATCAGCGATATAACGAAGGTCCAACAATCCCATACAGGCACAGGTTACACAATACACCCACTCTCAATAAACGCGGTGATTGAATATAACGACGCGCCCGTGGCCCGCGGGTCGCGTGTGTGTGTGTGTGTGTACAGACTCGCACAGCTGGCTCGAGTGCGCGCGGCTGCATTTTCGCGAGCATTTCGCCGATGGCAAATGCAGTGCGCGCGGGAGGGCGGGGGCGCGCGGCTCACAAGGCCTCGCCTCGTCTATCCAACACCGCAAACGATGAATTACTGAAGGGGTTGGCTATGTAGCCGAGCACATTTCCGTGTATGCGCTGACAGGGCAGGCGGTGTAGTCATCTCCTGGGCCCTGGCGTAACTCGAATCGAGGATTCCCCCCTTCCCCCTCTCCCCAAAGAGGATAGATGGATCCTGGCCTTGAACTGTACACCTGTGTCGAGGCCTCGGGAGAGCGCCACGCAGGCTTTAAAGATTAAAAAGAATAACTTTTTTTGCTTCAAGAAATGGGTGCCCTGAAGCTCACTTTATCCGTTACAAAGCTCCAAATTGCATTTTTAAGCATCCTATAAGTTGTTTGAATATTTTTGTAGTATTAGTAATTTGTAATCTTTAAAGGAGTCGTTATTCTCGGCACTTCATTTTTGTCCTTAAAAATGCTCCCTGCGCAAACGCGCACGGTGAAATGATTTGAAATTTCACAGGATTATTGCTTTTTATGTTATAAACACATTGTCAGAGCGATAGAGATAGGCTCGTAGAGAGCTAGGTAGAGGGGTCAATGCTGTGTCCTCCCTCTACCGAACGAGGAAGCCAGACAACAACGACGCGGGACTGACTCAACCTCCGGAGGACGACGAGCGCCGCCAACGCTCCAAGCGCTCCATGCGAGAGTTCTATAGCACCACCACCTTTGAGGCAAAGACGACGCACTCATCGGTGGATCATCGCCTCTGCAGGCAACCACGGCCCTGCCGACACGTCGCTCTCTACTTAGCGACTTCACCAGAGCTACCGGACATGGCTGTACACGTCATCTTCCCGTTCTCTCACCATTCCACCACCAGGCATACAACAACGTAAGACATGCTTGCAAGTTAAGGAGGATTCCCACCATTTTTGCTAAAGTTCCACCTTGCCTATGAATTTTTTTTAATTTTCTGTTAGAATTTATTGTTTATTTATAAGACAACTTTATTTATAAATACAATATAATTATAACAGTGGTTATACACGTAACTAGCACAAATAAGAGTAATAAAATATAATGCACACTGTAATATAGAATATACTCTTTAGTTTCTTAAATTACAAATGCACTTTATGACAAGTATTTTTAGCACTGTATCTAGTGGCGTTGACTGAGCTGTGTCTCTGTTCGGACTGAGGCTTCCTTTCTCTGATTCCTTCCTCTAGCTGTCCCTTTGGGCCCGGGGTAAGTGTCATAAGAAGTGCAGGTCAGTTTTCCCCTTAGAGCTTCTGCTGCATTGCATATCTGTGTGTGTATAAGTATCGTTGAATTCCAACATTTTCATATATGTTTATAACCAAAAATTAAAGTTTTTTGAAAATTTTCTGCGTACTTTACCGTATGTATATTGAATTACAACGAAAACTCATGATTTTAGTCAAAACGAGGAAGATTGACAACGCTCCTAGTGGACACAGAATGTTTTATACAGCCTAGAAAAATTTCTACTTACTTTTTATACCATTTTGAAAATATTTGTATATTCTCATCAAAATTGAATGCCAGTAACCATAATTAAAAATGAGATCATTTTATTGAAATAAATACAGTGTTTTCACGTAATTTATAAATAATTATTTTTCATTTGATCTAAAAAAGTACATTTACCTTAATGTATAATAGTACTTTAAAGTATCATTTTTAAACTGAAAATTGGATAAAATAAAAAATCAGATGCATTTCTGTGTTAAGAAAGGTTTAAAGAATTGAAAAAAGAAATAAAAAAATAGATTTTTTGGTAAACAAATTGGTGGGGATCCCCCTTAAATAGCAGTTTAAAATCGTATCATTTGTATCAGCGTATTGATGTTACTTAATTATAATAGTAGTGTTTCATTTACACATTTAAGAACTACACACAATTTTTTTAAATTATAAATTCATACTATTTTGCAGAAAGAAATGCTAAGACGCAAATACATTGCAACAATAATTTCAACAATTAATTTTAAACACTGGTTGCGAAAAAGTGTAAATCACGCTATTTGAATAGCTTTTATACGCTTCTTTATCGAATGTAATACTTATAGAGTATACAAATTTCAATTACGATGACATTATAACTTTATTGCGCAACATGATTATAATTATATTTTTTCAGTACTTTTGAATAAGCAAAAATTGTGCGTGTGTGACAAAAATTTTTTTTACAAAATTACTTATTGTAAAAGTAGTTATCGTCAACTAAAGAAAGATTCGACAAAACAGTGAAGACCTTTTTATTTGATATCCGATTTCAATTTTGAAGGTCCCATTTTGTTCCTTGAACAATTTTAGAGGGACATGCCGTACCGAAATTAGAAAAAAATAAAGATTCCTCGATTTGTTTTGCTTTATAACGATTTTGACAAATGACATTCTTATAACACTTAAATAACATGATCGATCAAGTGTAGATGCAATTACAAGAGCATAAAATTTGTATCTTTTCCGATCAGAAGTTTTTGATAAGTTATTTCTCTTCTTTTGTTAATCACGAAAACGTCATTTTTTGTTAAATGATGATATCTCGTAATTCTATGACGGAAAATCTTTTTATAAATTTTATGTCATAAGTAACATATAGAAGAATATTTAGTAAATTGACATACTAACGTCCGCTTACATCATTTAATTTAATAATTTTGTATGCAGAGAAACATTATGTTTTGGTAAGTCGGTTATTTATATTATGCAGATAACTATTCATTTTATCACTGCTTCGAATATAAGAAACGCTGCCACTTGCTTTGACACTATGCTTTCTTAAAGAGAATTTAATTAAAATTATTATACAAGTAATGGAGAGCTGCGCAGTACCGTCCATAGTGGTTATTTTCCTGTCTAACTATTTTCATTTAGTGATTTGTGCCCTACTGAAAAATGAATATTTTTCAATAAACATATTATCGTATATATCGTATATCAGGGTGTCAGCGATGTGTCATTGATACTAAAATCTATTTTTATCTATAAAATCAAATTAAATATATACCTATAATAGCTTCAATTAATGTTTTTCTCTTTCATTGCAAATAAATACATAAAACACAAAAACGCATCATTTTTTTATATTACTCACTTCAAACTTTTACTACTATTTAACATATACTAGTTTACAAAGTCCATCGTCAAAATAGTAAAAAAATTATGATTTTTCTATGCTGTATTATAGATAGATACAGATTCAATATTGCAAAAATAAATTATATCATTATTAAATCATTTTTAAAAAGTCACATTATCTTTCCAGTTTTTGGATTTTTTCGTGCAGTATAAAACGTAAAGTTGACTAGAAGTGTAGAATAGTAAATCTCATATATAATGATACTTAATATCTACAAGAAAAAGCACAATGATAAAACTTAGTGATGCCGTGATATACAGGGTGATAAAGAATTGTTTAAATTGAATAATCTCTGATATCTCAGAAGATTATGAGCCAAATCGGTTTAAAATATTCAGCCAATAACCTGACACCTAACAAATATTCTCCGAAATTTTCACGGAATTACGTCAAGTATTTCTCAAGTTATCGTTGTCCAAAAAATGCATTTCTTTGATATTTTATATTTTTTCTCAATAAACAAACCATCTCATTACCTAAAAATTTGCAGGAATGTATATTCAGTAAATTCATGAAATGAGTATTCAGTAAAAGTTTCACTGACTTTTATCGTATAGTTTTCGAGTAACAAATGTTGAAACATAAAATTCAACACAGTATAACAACTGAAAAGCGGCTCATATAAAATCGTTTCTGGTTCTAAAATGAAGGATTTTAGGAGTGCTTTATTGTGTAAAAAAATCGCTTCCCATACACCATTCCTGCATTGAAAAAAATTAAAAAAACCGAAACTTTAAAATTCTTATATTTTGAAAAATGGTCATAAACAAAAATTTATTTGACCATTTTCGCTGAAACTTTCAAGCGCACTTCTTTAATGGCAAACATCTGCGCAAAGTTTGGGAAAGTTATAACGCAGATTGAACGAATGGTGATGTGCCACATACTAATGCGCACACCCACACACATACTAACGCACATACACACACACACACACACACTAACGCGCACCACATGCATACACACACGCACACACATGCACGCACACGCGCACACACGCACGCACGCACGCACGCACGCACGCACGCACGCACGCACGCACGCACGCACGCACATACACACACATGCACACACACACAGGCACGCACGCATACACACACACAAGCGCGTACATCCATACAGACATTATCTAAAAAAAAGGGTATTTTGATTCCCAGCATCTCAAAACATGTTGTAACATGTTTTAGCAAAACTTCTTTTCTACCATCACAGAGCTTCGTCTATGAGGAAGAATATTTTTTTATTAAAATTATTTTATTTCAAAAGGGCGGTGGCACATAAATTTTTTTTATGTTTTTCGATGCGTTTTTGATTTTTTAGCGGTTGTTCGATTTTTGAGTTTTAATTTTTTGGGATTTTTGATACCATAGAAATGATATCATCGATTGAGTGGTAATGTATTTGAAGGAGTATAATATTACCTATTTCTTCCCACTCGAAATTTTGAATGAACTATGTTTTGTTATTCACGAAATCGTCATTATTTTCCAACGGTTATATCTGGAAAATATAGTTATAAGAGTTTTTGAAAAAATTGATATGATTAGAAATATGGATAAGAATATTCTGTAAAATCTTTGATGCTTTATCTTTTTCTTTTGAAGAGAAAATAATCTTTTTGTAAAAAGAATCGATTTTTATTCAGTTGCGTATTGTGGAGTATATCGGTAGCATTTGATCTGAAACTTTCCAAAATGGTAGCTCTTTACTATTTCTTGAACGAGTTATTTGCCCACATCACAACGACCTTTATATTTCAAGATATTTGAGGTTATGTATTTTTTGAAATTTTCTTTATCGCTTATATCTCGTAAATGGCAGGGTTTCTTTTTATTAAACAGGGCTCATTTTTTTCGTTTTTAATGAAGATTCGAAATTAAAAATAAATTTAAAGATTTATTGACTCAGTTCTTTTTATAAAAATATTTAGATTATTGAATTTTTGTGTTTTAGTTTTTCGAGTTTTTTGGTATGCTAGAAATATTATGATCAATTTAGTGTAAATGCATTAAGGAGGTTAGATAGATCTCATCGTATAGGATGAGGAAAGGAAAGTCCCCTCACACTGCGCACCGGCTCATCTCTTACCGCGCACCTCCCCTCGCAGCTAACAAGCTACTGTTTGTATTTAGACTATCGCTTAGTACTCGGAATCGGTGGTATCATTCGTTCTAAAATTTCGCGTACAGGGTCTTTAATACTTTTCCAATATATTGCATTATTCTTTATTACTTTCTTATCATTTTTAAACAATCGCACTCTAAGTTTATTTTCAGTTTACAAGTTGCTCCCGTAAGAGCCCGTGTATAAGAGTCAAACTTTGAAGTCAGTTATCTTTAAAACGGCAATGGATAATGTTTTCAAATATCACATGCTATCGCAAACTTCATAGAAGAATGACATATTAAAATTTCAGAAACATCTTATCATTTTTACTTAACTATCCAACCTTCTTAAACAGAGCAAAGAAGTCATATTTAGTTTAAACGGTTATATCTCGAAAATCTATGATGGCAAATCGTTCACAAAATTTTAGATGAATAGTAATTCAGTGAATCTACGTACTAACATTTGATTACAGTTAATTTAAATATTTAAATAATTTTAATAAATTACGTACAGAGAGAAAAGGGCTGTGATGAGGATTATTACCTATCATTCTGTAATTTTAGTAAAAAAATTATGTTTTGTTAAACTATCAATGATAAAAATGCACACCCTTTTTGAGATAGTATTTAGAAAGAGATATAGCAATTAAAAATGAAGTTAATTTTGTTTTTAATTTAATTTTTTGTATTTATTTACATTAAATTACTACTCACAGACGTTTAAAAAATATTAGAGCAATACTAGTTTTTATTTACATCTCAGGATAGTTCGATAACATATTAAAATGATCGTAGCAGAATACTTGTACTGGTCTGACCTTAACATTTTTTGTCGTCGTTAATGTGTGCGTCATCGTAGAATTTTGACTTGCTATTACTTATTCCTTGTTTCTTACATTGTACACGGAAATTTACAAGAGGAAATTATAATCACCACGCCTGTCACCTGCGTATAAACAAGTTTTACGTCGCTATTGAGGACCATTATATCAATACCTAAGATACTACCTTTCCTGGTTTTCAAATAAACACATATCGAACATTTTATTGAAATATTTATCAAAATGATTTCATTTTTAGACCATAACATTGAATATTATGTTCTTTCTCAAATTTTCTTTAGATAAAATTATTTAATACTTTATGGAAAATAATATTTGAACATTAAAAATCTACTATATCTTAAGCATTTAAAGAACAACTACTTTCTGTATAAAGTAAAGAATATGAAACTAGTGAATTTTTAGAAATTTTTACTACTGATTGTCTTTTACTACTGAATCTTCATTTTTACAAGTATTTTATTAAATTTAACCCTCTTTATTTAAAGTTCCCCTTCATTTTCTCGAATCAATTTTTTCATTATCATATTTTGACGCAAGCTCTAAGTAATAGAGTTAGTTTTGTACGCTATCCTTATTTTCTGCGTTCCTCTATATGTTCCAATCCATGAGGATCCTCCTTTCAATAGTAACATTTTCACACTGCATCTCGAGAAGTTTATTCTTTCTTTCTCGAAGATGCTTGAAATTGCACATTGCTATAATGCAATGATGATAAACTTTCCGCGGACTCGACCGCATCTACACGCGATAAAGAGCGTATTTCGCGATGCTCCTGAGTCACTGATCCGCAGGAGGCGCGAGGCCAAAACTGATTGCTACTTCGGTATACATGAAAGCGTGCGTTATAATACGTGCACTCTCGCACTTCGCCTCCTTGAGCAGTTTAGATTCAACGGCGATTGGAAAAGAGTAGATTGCTATTTGACGTTACTAGACTACGAAAAGCGAAGATCGGTATTCGAATTGTATGATGAAATAAGTTGAATAGGAGCCTGCAGTTGTTACAGTGCAAGCGAAGGAAGCTTAACTTGCTGCGGATTATGTACAGTGTATATCATTTGATTAAACAAATAACCACTTTAATTTGAATTCTTGAAAAATCAAATATCGGTTAGAACTAATTTGGGTGAGATATTGAGTTATAATTAATGGACGAAAAGCATTACAAAGCAGTTGTGGTTATAAATAATAATTGCAAATAATTATCATTTAGACTATATATAAATTGTTTTATTTTTTTAGCATCAATATTTTATTTTTTTAGAAACGAAATTACCTAAAATACTTTTTAGAATTATTATATAGTTACAATAATAATTATTCAAATAGTAAAGACCATCACTTTTCATATTTATTTTATAATAGTAGTACAGCACGCTGCTAAGAAGTTGTATAAAAAAATGTATTTACGTCTCTTACTTGTAACAAAGAAACGTCATAATCTATATACACAAACTTTAAAACGTATGTATATAAAAGGTAAATAACTGCAAATCGGTTATATTTTCATTGCATAGCATGTGGACGTTCTTGACGCTTTATAAATTGCCACAACATTGGCGGAAATTTGCTTTATCATGCTAAATTAATGTGTAGTAAAGCGTATATTGAAACAACTGTTTCATTATAGACTTTATCTGCTCTCATGAAAAGTCATTATCTATCTGTTAATGAAATAGAAATCTGTTTAATATATGCGCAATAAACATATATTTTTATTAAATATTATTGAATTTTGAATATCTCATAATATTGATGTATACAATATTTTAAATATATTAAATATATATATATATATATATATATATATATATATATATATATATATATATATATATATATATATATATATAAGTTTTTATATATATACATATAAGTTTATATATATATAAACTTCCTAAAATTTTAAATAAATATAGACATTATATATCTGCGACGAACCGGGAAACCGACTTAAGTCCACTTTTTTCAATTTTGAGTTTACACTACAAATGTCTGGCTCAGAAAGTCTTGCAAAAGTCTGGCTTCGGAGACGACCAAGACTTTTGTCAAAAAATACAAAACAAAAGCATAGCGTTCCATCATCTCCGCAGTAACCAAAATCTATGTCTCATTCTTTACAGAAATTTAAATTTCTTAGATGACTGCAATGTTTAAAAAAATTTTTCACGATATAATTGAAAATATTACTTGTTACGATTCCGATCGATATTAAAAATAATTGTAGTGTCCTAATTACCCTCATAGCACCTAATATTGCAGGAATGCCGTAGAAATATTTCAATGTTGGTGTGATATTGCGGATGAGTTCATATATTGCAGCTACATTTCTGCGATATTCCAGTATGATTTCCAAGATTGCAGTATTGCAGCAATCTTTCTATAATATTACATTACTTATATCACATACAACACTGCGCGATGATAAATAACAACGTAAGATTGCTGCAATTATTCTACAATATTACATTGTGATAAATTACACCGTAATATACGTAGTACATTACTGCAATATTGTTATGTGACATCACATTGCGATATTACATCAATATTATTACAGGTTTGACATTTCTCGATGCATGTCACATTAATATTGCCGAAATATTTCTACAATATTTCACTATGACAAATCACATTGAAATATACGCGAAATATGTGGTTATCACCACAATTTAAATACCATAATAATATTGTTGTCATGTTACTGAAATGTTGCCTGGTGGTCACCAAAATATTATAGGGGAGGGTGGGGCATCAGTGGCACCCTAACTTTTAACAAGGATTATATAAAAATGATAGACACTGAGAACATTTGAAAAGCACAAAAAGTTAGGAAATTATATCAAGAATCGAAAGCGACAGTTGAATATGTGTTTTCTGTGACACATTAATTTATATAAATCGAAAAGTAAAGTCAGTAAAAACTGCTCTACGTACCCCACTAGGGGGCAACTGTGGCACCCGGTGGGGCACGTAGAGCACGGCTTTTCATGAGGTATTTTCACATTTATAATTTTACGTAAATAATCAAATGAAAAATTAATAAAATCAGAAGTACTGTGCATATATTTCATTGTATGATATGATTTGCAATGGAAAATAGCGAAATTCGATCTTACAGCGTTATAAACTTTTAAAGGTTAGGAGGCAAACAGCTGACGCGCCGCGCAACAGATTTCGTGTGCTATTCGTGCCCACCTAGGTGCCCGTCGTGCCCCATTTTCAATGTTTTTTCCGACTGTTAATACACAATTACTGAGCACTGCAAGATAAAATATCAAGCAAGGCCTGAAAGTTGGAAGTATAAACTATCAAGTAGACTTTGTTTCAAACGGATCCATTCTTTTTTCGCGTTCTACCAGCCAAATGAAAAATTAAACCAACCTATTATTTCGGCTTTGAATTTCAAGCTCATTTAATTAATTGGTTGGACTTTCGATTTTCTATATTATGATCAGAGACAAAAACTAGAAGTATTTTTCTTTAGATTTTCACAATTATTTGCTTAAAAATATCTATTAATCGTTTTAATATCGAGGTGCCACGCCATGCCCCACCCACCCCCACTGATATTCCCGTAATATTCCTATGATAAAAACGACGCGAATATTAAATGTTGCTACAGTATCACTGCAATACTACTCATATATATATCACAGGAATATTTAATATTGCATGTAGTACTCATGTGATATTACTGCAATATTGAGTGCTATGTGGGTACTTGCAGGTAAAAATAAGTTTTCGTGACATAATTCAACAAAGGTCTGGCATATAGTCTGTCTTATAGTCTCGTCTCCGTAACCACATTTTTGCAAGACTTTAGCTGAGCCAGACCTTTGCCAGACTTGTCCCAGACTTATTTTTTTACACGGGATACCGACTTAAGTCCTAATGAATGATATATAGTAACGTCAGTTACACGCCACTCAGCACAAGGTATTCAAATTATAGTTACTGCCACTCGTCACGACTGTCGCCCACGTATTTTCCAGTGGCAAGAGAAGGGAATGCGAGAGAGAGTTAAACATTGTTTTTTTTTATACTGTTATTAAAAGATATGATGTCGCTGTACATTTCTGATCGTGTATAAATAATCAAATTTAAAAGAAAAAATCTCAAACCGACTTAAGTCCACATTTCCCGGAAATACAACTTAACTCAATTCTTTTGTAAAGTTACTCGAGAAATAAAAAGTATTATTTCTTATGTGTAATTACTATGATTAGAATAATATTTGACACTTTGTTTAACAAACATAATATTATTGCATATATCTTCTGTTTCGATCTGGTACATCAGTGCAAACATTAAAACGTTAATATCTCGAAAATACGGTTCGCCACAGAATATATTATAACATGATCAGTATAATTAGGCTTTCAGTGCAGTTATCACTATATTAAATATATCATATGTTAAACAAATTTATATTAATAATGCAGAAAATAAAAACATGGCCAGAATATGCTTCAAAGTTGCTAAATAATTTCATAAAAAAAATAATACTTTGATCGACGTTGCAATAAATATTTTCTTCACCTTTTAATCTTTTTACGCAGACTTATTATAAGCGACAAAAGAAATTTTCAAGGAAGTTAACAGCCGGTAATAACTTTTACATCCCTCTTAGCGAACGGCGCAAAAAGAAAGTTATATACCTAGAACCCAAGAACGCGCGCCGACTTCCAGTATATTCCAGTTATTGAGCTTTCAGTCAAACATCCGAGACGAGCGCGTGGGTTTCGCTTCAAAGTTCTGACATTTACGCAGGAGCCCCATTTATATGATACAAAGCGTCATTCACGACACATTTAATCAATGGAGCCGATACGCTACTTTTACAATATTCTCTTCTCCTTGTTCGTACAAAAATCCATGTACAGTTGCATTTGTGCTATTCAATTAACATCACTGCCTCCTTTAGATACAGTCGACCGAGGGTGTCGAGCGCTTTATTGAAAAAGATTTAGCGATGTAACGGAATCCAATACATCATATTTAGTGAAAATTATTTATACATGAAAATTCTTATTATTATGAAAAAGTCGTTTTAAATATAAATTGTAGTTAGCTTATATGATACATCATCATTAATAATTGTATTTAAAAATGTAATCAGATAATAAAACACTAGAGAAAACATATAAATTGCAACATTCCTGTGGCTAATACCCGAAAAAATTAACGATTTTTTTTCAAAAATTATTAACGAATTTTCATGTTTTCAAGATATTGAAGTTTTAATAATTACACTAATGTGTTGTTAGATTAAAACATAAGAAATAAAAGTAAAAATTAGGTATTACATATAAAAATTAGAAAATACTTGCTTCTTATTGAAGAAAACACGAAAATGTATGGACCAATATGAATATCGATAGTTATTTATACACAGAGAGAATTTTCTAATAAAAATTATAACGAAATTCAGGGTAAAAATTACCGTAAATAACTATAAAGCTGGGACACTCCTACTTTCTGGCACTTTTTACTGATATTTTACTATAAAAATTACCTCATTGACTACAAATTCTACCGCACAGACTACAAATTTTATCGCACTGAATGGTAAAATTTGCCTAATTTGAGAAAATGAAGACAGCTGATAAAGGAAACAACTGAGCGTGTACACATTTTAGGTTAACTCAAATATAAATGTGTATATATGTACTTATTTAAGTATTAATGATACTGCTACAACAATTGGAAGAAAATCCAGATTTTTAAAAAATATTTCGTACAAATTTTACCACAAATTTTGGTTTTCTCTAAGATTCGTACAGGGTACTTTTATTCTGTAGCAGGCAAATTTTACCCTTCAGTACGGTAAAATTTATCGTAAATATCAATAAAAACTGCCGGAAAGTTAGAGTGTCCCAGCTTTATAGTCATTCACGGTAATTTTTACTACGAATTTCGTCATAATTTTTATTAGAAAATTCTCTCCGTGTATATAAATAAATAATACGGTATACCGTAACTTAAGTACATGTAATAGAAATGAGTTAGTTTAGTTTTTTTAATTAGCACCAATAAAGTTTAACCATAAATAACTTTCTGCTTGCAGGTTTCATGTAAAGGACTTCAGTTATTTCTTCGGCGATGCCACGGTGTTATGTTTTTGTAAAAAGCAAGAAATAAAAAATAAAATTAAAGCATAAAGCTTAAACTAAATTAAAAGAAAAATACAAGGTAGTTTTCATTTCAAGAAGCTAATACAGATTTATTCTGTACAGTAATTCCTCGAGCATCCTCACCGTCATCAAAATGTTTTTTGCACCCCACCACATTGCGCAAGCAAAAGCATTACCTATGCACGCCGCGCTAAAGGAAATAGAGAGGCGATTCTCCCGGCACCGCATCGCGCGAGAGGAATCGCTTCCAATCACGTTCTCAACCCTACCTTCATTTATCTTCACCCCCGCACTCGCGACGGCGAGAAAAGAAAGAAAGGCCGGCGGAGAGTAGGAAAACCTCTTCCGCGAGCAAATTACACATAGCGGGTGTACAATCGGCGGGCGAGCGGACCGATCCTCGCCTCGTCGATTAAATTCAGCCGGGCACGTCTCGGCCGAGCTGCGTGAATGGGAGCAAGACTCGTGGAGTACTAAAGCCAAGTGTCGTGGGACGAAAAGGAAAATTAGTTTCAACGTGATTTGCTATGGATTTTACGATAAGTGTGAGTGGTAATTTTCTTGTCTTGTTCATTTTTTAATGCTTGTCAGTCGTATCGCTTTTTATAAATGGAATTCTACATGCACAATACCTTATTTTGTAATTATTTGTTGACTATCTTACGTTAGACTTTGTGTTCAAAGGTTTTATGAGACTAATAAGTAAAAAATACCATTTTCTTGCATGTATATAATTAATTTATACAACTTACTATAATTTTGATAAATAGAAAGCGGTAAAAGTATCGGAAATGTCAGTTACTCGGTACATTGTTTTACATCGTTGCACTATAAACTCAGAAAAGCGAGTAATAGACACTTTTAAAAGTTAATACACAAATCTATATGATTGTATTTATTATATAATAAGATATAAAATAGTTATCAGCTTTTCGTACTGATAAGAATCTTATATATTTATCCTAAAATGACTCAAACTTTTCGTTGCATGATTTGACAATATATGCAAGGTTTCTAAAATATGCATGGGCGTCATATCAATTTTATGCGAGAAATATAATAGTTTAGTAACCCTGGTAGAAAATGATCTAGTTTTATCGAGGCCCTCGATTATTTCCTTGGCAAACTAGATAGATCTACATAGTTCTAGATTAATTTTCTACCAGGGAAGAGCCATCCATATCTTATTATATACAAATATCAGTGACAACTAGAAGAAACCTAAAGATAAGTTGTGTCGTAAGTAAATGGGATAAATAATATTTTCTGATTAATCATAGCCGCATTAAAGTGCGATAGCGGATGAAAAGCTAATTTTTTTGGTTAAAATCAAAGTAGGTTTTCTTATAAATTCAGACGTAACTAAATTTGATATTACTAGCTGCCCATAGTCGCATTTCACGCGCTTTATTGAGCTCTACACTTTTCATATTGTTTGAATTGCGCTCTTCGCTGTTTAACACAGGTAGAATATAAAATGAATGACTTTCACAAAGAAATATTGTAAAAATGACTTCTCTGCCCTTGTCATTTATATTAATAACATACAGAAAAAAAGAATTCCACCCAGCATGAGAAAATATATCGGAAAATTGTATTGATGTTTTCTAAAATTACATTTTCATACATTAAGTAACAACGCACTCACCACAATTGAAAAAGTCTAACAAAAATATTTTCATCCTACCGCTACTCTTCAATCGAGCGCTATTTTTTTCCCCAGGTCACGCGCAACGTCTCGGATCCGACAAAAACGTGCCCCGAAAAAGATTCGAGAAAAAAACATTCTCTCGTCCTCGCGCCCCCACTCTTTCCCCCCCCCCCTCTCTCTCCTGCCGCCCACATACACACCGCGAACAACACCTCGCTCAACAGGTACACATCTCGCACCCACACATACACATATATCTTCTCCACCACCTCCCTTTCGATTTCACCCTGCGCGGCGTCGCTTGCAGAAAAACAGACTGAGAGAGGGAGTAGAGTTGGTTCTGCGCACCCGGATTGCTGCGGAATTTCGGAAAAAGAGCGCGCGCGCGCGCGCGTGTGTGTGTGTTCCGCCGCTCTCTCTCTCTCTCTCTCGCTTCCGTCACTACTACGCAATCGCCTCTTTATCGACCCGTGCAGCCAGCGGCAGCCGCCGAGACGTCCGACAGAGATGATGATATATAAACACACTCAGCGGTGTGGAGGAGAATGGCGAGGAAGAGAGAGAGAGAGAGAGAGAGAGAGACGCGTGCAGAGATTTCGAGGGAGTGGGACGAAGAATATATGTATATGGATGCACGAGCTTTATCGTAATATGTAGGAAAACAAGTGAGAGAGAGGGTGGTCGAGGCGATGAAAGGTGGGTAGTGCGCATGCATGTTTGTGTACTCTGTTTTTGTTTTGAAGTGCAGATTTCGTTATGTAATCCGGCATTCTATACTGTAGGAGATCGGAAATGATGTATTTTCTTTTATTTTGGATTTTTAGGTTGTTTTTGGTATGGAAAATATTGCCATCTGAAAATATGTAAGCGAACGTATATTGTGAAAATTCGAATTACTGGCAAAACAAACTTTAAATGATTTTTTTATTCGGGCGATTATGTCCGAAACAACTGAGCCGATTTAGTAGCTCTGTTACGTATACATGCTCGCAATATATCTCGATCTGATTTGCACTACGAGTTTTTACGATGCAAGAAAACAATTTTACTAGCCGTTAAAAATAATCTTTTTTTTGCAACAATCAAACACTTTGCACAGTGAAATCGTAGCAACCACGTTAATAAAGAACATGAGCTTTATCCAAACGGAGAAGAAATTTTTTAAAAGGCATGCGCCAATGATAATATACATGTTTATATTCACAATAAAAATGGTAAAAGCATTTGTAGTAAAATTAGTACTTTGAAATCTTAATTATGGACAAAACACCGCAAAGTATAAATTTATAGCTTTTGGTTAAATAAATTCCAAAAAAATGGTTAAAGTGAATATTACGGTGGAACGCCTTCTTAATCACACTTAAATACGTGAGTGTCGATTAGGCCATCTACACGCTATATAAATAGGATAATTAAAGAGGAACAGCAATGAATACTGAGAAATAGCCAAGAATAACGAGAAACAACCAAACAAGCAGATGGAATAAGCCTAATTGCTGCTTAGTGTTCCTTGCTGTTCCTCGCTGTTCCTTTTTATTGTTCTATTTCAAGTAAAATAAGTTTATATCGTAGGTGTAATACACGCGTAATAGCTGATGATATACATCACCCCTTCACATATAATTCGATTGAGTATCAGATGTTTAGATTACAGATTCAATAGTTAAATGACATTAATACCATCAAAGACGATGATAATCTCAAAATCCTATTATAACAAATGACCTTGATCCAGATTTTAAGGCTATTGTGTCGGATCGTTCAATTAGTCCAAATACGCACCTATTACGCTTCTCAAAAGAACATCGTTAAACAATTATGAATTTTAGGTAATAATATAAATGCCAGGAAATTTTATTTTCAACATTTATTATCTTTTAAGTTTTCTTTTGTTTTTAATCGTTATTGTAAGTAGACGTAGGAATTTTTTTTTAATTTAACAATTGGCTTTTATTACAATTGTTTTACATAGACTTAAAATATGTCAAAAATCACAATTCAAACATTGAAAACCTCATATTCTAAGAAAGTTAGCACTAGAAAGTTTAAGCCTTAATTTTTTCAATCTTCCCTGCTTCTGTATAACAAATTAATACTATAATAAAATACAATACTTAAAAATAATAAAAATCTGTAAAAACATGACATTATAGAATTTTTCCGGGGTCCCAAATAATTCAATTTCTTAACATTGTTCTTTCCAACTACTCTCCAAAGACCGCGCAAAAGCCATCATCTCTTTCGCGAACCAATTTACGCGTCCAGAAAGATCCGCAGCTCTCGGTCACTTCACTCACACACATCAGGAGAAACACAACGAAAGCGAAAGAAGCTATATCTTTAGGAAAGAAAGTAACTCTAAGGCAGGCAGCCACCCGAGCGAGAGAGAAAGTTGTATGTGGATAGCATCATCATCCCTGCGGTGCCGCTAGGGGAATCGGACGAGGTGAGACGGACTCAGTTGACTTTAGTGCTATGTAATTCAATATTTATTAGTAATAACGAGACTAATACCGTCATCTATATTCTTAAATCAATCAATTACTTACTGTTTTTACTTTAAAACAAAAAGGAACGTTTATTTTTATGTGAGAACTTAAAACGATAAATGGGTAGGTACATTTTCATTGCATACATTAAAAATGTTAATAGGTAAAATATATGTCATGAGAGATACTAACTAAAAAGAACATTTATAAATCAAACATTTGTTTAGAATTTTACATGAAAATTTGTATACAAGGATTTTGGAGTTCGTTGATTACGAATTTGTTCTCCAAATTACGGAATCCAAAAGAATGGATCCAATATGTCCTACTTTAAAATATAATGTACATATATCGTAAACATCGTAGTGATAAGTAACTAAAGTTTTATCGTTTCTTTAAACATCAAACTCTAATAAACTGCAAAAGATAAAGACAAATCAATTCGTAATAGTTACTAAACACTCTAATAAAAAACAATTATTTGGGTTTACCAGGCTTTTTAGTAAAATTCACTTCACATTCTTTTTATTACATATGCGGGTATTACTGCCCTTAACCGAGTAGCGGGTTACAGGCCCGATTTCGGTCACAGAAAAATCCGGAAAAACATTTTCTTAAAATATCCCCGAAAAATTCGGACTGACGGGGATTCGAACCCTTGAGCGGTCGTTGTCTTAAGAGGTGCGCGTTTATCACTTAAGCCATCGATCGCCCCATTTTATTTTAATATTAAATAAATGCCTTTGATAAAAATTATGTTTAATAACGTTTTGGGTATCGCGTGAACTCTTTACTTAAAAAAACAAGCCCTTCTCTCCAGGTAATTAAGTCAAGTAATTAATCCATGTAATATATAAATGTAAAAACATTACAAACACAACAAATACGTTCTTAAAAATAGTTATCTTCACAATATTCATTTACTTTCAGTTGGTAACTTTTCCTGTTTTAAGTTCTTCTTTCTAAATTTTTAAGAGTGACATTTTCACTTTAAACGTCTCCAATGACTCACTTACAAGATTTAAACGAGTCACAATTAAGCCACTCGTAGCCTTGGTAGTAGTGAAAGCATCATTCGCTGAAATTCCGAGAGTTCTCAACCCACTATCTTTCTCTCTCTCTCTCTCTCACTTTCTTTATTTCTCTCAGAAACAAAAGATTGTCGATTTTTTGTCGGTTGTGCCCGTCGCCCAGCCCTTGTCCTACCCTCCTGCTCCACCTCCGGAATCTCGCTCTCTCCCCATCGCGCCGGCGAAAGTAAAAGGAACCGAACCACCGCCGGAGAGACAGAGAGCTACTACCCAGCGCGAAAGAGAGATACACATCCACATCCACATCTACGCGGCCACCCCCCGCATCCCCATCTCCCGCGAGAAAAACAGAGCGGCGCGCGGGGGTAGCGGCGTAGAGTACAGTCGCTAGTACGCGTGCGTGCGGCCGTCCTCCCTCGCGTCCTCTCGGCTCCCGGCCACCACCACCACCACCACCACCACGGCAGACGCGCTGTGCACGTGCACACAAAGGGTACACGCTCCGCAGCCTGGTAGTGGTAACGGAAGCGCGCGGCGGCCTCCTTTCTCCACGGCTACAGCTTCGGCATCAGCTTCCACTCTCCCTCTCTCAATATACACCCAGTTGAGCCACGGCGCGCGCCGCAGTCGCCCACCCCGCGTCAACGCGCTCCGCAACGTCCTCCTCGTCGCCGATTGCACACGCATACACCAGATAGCTGCACGAGATTGGCGGTGCGCGCACCCTGCAACCCCGATGTAGCGCGCGCCCGATGCAAGTCTCAGGCGCGCGGAGGTGCTTGGAAGCGCCTGGATACGCCCGTTGGCGCGCCGTCGGGAGGATGAGCTTGTGCCGCGAGTCGAGGGAGGATCGCGGAGCCGCGAACGTCCTCGCGACGTAGTTGGTGCTGCGATTTCGTAGTGCTATTGAAACAAGAGAGAGAGAGAGGAAGAAAGAGAAGGGGATACTGGCATAGCTGAATGCAGCAGAGGGATGAAAGAAACTGCTGCCCCTGCTGCTGGCTACTCACTGCCGCAGTACCTGGACCATGTCGTAAGTTCGTGTTTATGTATGTATGTGTGTGTGTTCGTTTGCTTTTTGCACGATGGTTGAGGTTTTCTTGAGTGGAGGAAGCCGCGCGGTGTTATATTGCGTTTTTAACGAGCTGGAGATGAGCTTGTGGCTGCAGGCAGTGTTTATTAGGTGTGTGCATGTATGCGTGTGTGTGTGTATCGTTGGGTCTGTGTGTGCTTTTGCTTGCGAGGTGTCAACACAATACGGGGCAAGGATTTTCGGGGCAGGAGCGTATAGTGGCAAGGACTGCGCCCTCCTGTACACTAAGTAACAAAATTGTACAGAAAATACATACGATTTCTGTTCGTACATTGGAGACATATTGGAATGTCTATAAAAACTGTAGTTACAAATATAGTAGCGATTGCCACATGCACAATAAATGCTAATCTTTATTTTGTAATTGCATTGTGAGTGTGAGAAGTTTTACTATAAATATGATGTTATTATAGAAAATCGAGAATTTTTCCAGCGCACGTACTGTAATAGTAAATTATCCTTTTTGCTATATTATTAATATATTTAACATGATAATATTCTGTTTGTTGTAAATGTTCGTGCATGAGTATTGTTTTAATGCGGCAATAAATTGCGACGACGTTGTTATTTTGACAATGTTTAAGAGGCTATTTTGCTAATAGTGTAGTGTCTTTTTAAATCTTTATTCTATACATTTTGGTTGTTATGTACAACATATTGAACTGTTAGAAATATAAAGACTTACAGTCGAAAAGTATAAGCGTTCTAGGTTAAGTTTATTTGTTGTTTGTTTTTTTAACCAGTCGCACTGAAGTATTTAAAAAATTAAAAATGCTTTGAGTGTAAGTTACAACATAAATATGGAACGACATAAATATACGACACAAATATATGGAATAAAGATTTAAAAAGAGTTGCAAAATAGCCACCTAAATATCGTCAAACCAACATCGTCTCAACTTATTTTAAACAATCGTCGGGCACGAAAATGAACAGTTAATTATGCTTCATAATTTCTCTCAAACTATTATTTAAAAAGCGTAAATATAACTAGAGATAGTAGAATTATTAATATTCAAAGTTTCGTTGTCGATGACTCGTTCATATTATAACGTATACTTATTAAAACTCAATTACATTAAAAAGTATAGAATGCTCGTGTCATGAGCATCTTTGGCCTTCGAGAAAAATCTATGCCACAAACCCCACTCATGAAAAAAATTAATTTAAAACAAATCAATATTGTTTCTATATCGTATAAAGGTTATGAAAAATGTATAGTCAAACCTATACGAGTAACCATTATCAAGCGTAAATAAAAGCTCAATAAGACAGTGTCTGACTAAATTCGGTCCATATCTACTTGAATCATATACGACCCTACTAATCACCATTATATCATCAAAAAAGTGGTAAATAAACATATCTATGTTTCAACTACGATGAAATATTAAAACCTCATTAAATGAAATTATGCAGGCAACGTTTATTATCAAAGTTTATGATTTCTCGTGTTATTACGATGTATAATATTACGATATATATTTATTGAGCATTAGCCAGAAGTAGATATAATAATATTATGAAAAAAATTATTTATGTGGATTTATTTATCGCAAAAGCCATCATCTTCATAAGCCATTTTCTTCTCGTTAACAATAATCAATACGTAAATATCAATACGCTCTACAGCAGATTTTCAGCAATACACAATCGTAATTAGCTCTTGTCAAAGATTTTACAAATCAACTATAGAATATTTACGAATATCTTATATATATTTTTTTTCTTTATAAAAGCAATGGAAGCGTATGCAGATGCACTATATATTTCTTGCCATCTAAGCGAGTGGGTAGCAGGAGGGGGGGAAATCCTGTCTAGTAGGAATGAGCAGATAGGGTATGTGTATACAAATACCGTTTGCTTATTTACGTTGGCGAAACACCAACTGAGGCATATCTAGTCTGAGGCATTGAGTTTTGTAATCCACAGCAGTTAAAAATCGTAGATTAACAAGCGTATGATTGATTGCTCGAAACGTTAAATTTATCTTGGAATTTGAGTGAAAGAAAGTTAAAAAAAATATTAGTAAAATATAAACAGTAAAGAATAAAGAGAGCAAAATTAAAAGTTGTCTGTTTAGTACTTCACAATTTTTATGACACATATACCATCATATACAGTTTTTGATCAGACATTTATGTTTTCGTGTAGTTATCTATTAATTGTTTCTTCAAATTGAATAAAATTTGTATGTATCAATCCATTAATATAGACTTATATTAAAGGTGAAAAATACTGTAATAGTCCAAGTATAAGTATTTTATATGATCTAGAGAAATTATGTAATAAGGTTAACGTACCAATGCTCGGACGCTTAAACCCAATAATCGGAGATATGTTCATAGCTCTGCATGTTTTTAAATAAAAAAGCGTTAGTAACATTACCTATAAAAATCATTTAATCTATCATTAGTCTACAGATCTGAGGTGATTACGAATTATTTCATGTATCTAATAAACACTTATGTTCAATGTTGTCCGATCAGTGGGACGTGTCCGATCATTGGTACGTTTACCTTATATAGCTTTAAATTTTGAAAACACTTTATTGACAATGTTGTAAAGTAGAAAACACGTTTCTAACTTCATTTAGAACCCTAATACTATGATGTCAAGGTTCACAACTTTCTACTAAATGATTTATTTCAAATAAAAAATCATAATTAAATTATAAACTATGTGTGGATGACTAGGTTGTTACGTAGTAAATTTAAAATATTTTGTATATTAATAAAATTACGTGCAAACAAGATTATATTGTATTACATTATACTGCAACGTTCTTTCTTCGGTTTTTCATTTAGTTAATTTTCGAAATTCTCTGCACAATGACCTGGTCATCTATTTATAGTTTCTCATTTCGCCATAAACGTATTCACCACTATCTTTTGTACTCTATTATATTGCCCATAAAGTTTCCTAATCAATTCAAAGAGATATGCTAATGTTACCCAGTATTTCTACAGTAGATTATACAAAACACTATACCTTATACTTTATAGACTGTTACGATGTCTTCTACCGTTAAAAAATAATCAAAAACTGAATCTCTAATACTTCAAACGCCATTCCCTCGTATCACTCTTACTACACACGTCGCACCTCCAACTCGAGTGTTAGCAGCGTCATTTTCGCAAACGCGCGCGCGAATCTATATAAACGAGTGCAATCGTCGTTCTTTTTTTCGCGCACTGCAGAGAGAGGCTTGGCCGCGCGTCGTCTCGTGCTATTGGTGTTCGCGCGCGCGCGCAAAAAGTTCATTTTAATAAAGCGCACGCTCGAGGTTGCACGACAACGAATAGAAGTTTCCGTTACCGCGGGCTCGCGGGGAGTCTTTGGACGTCGCACGCACGCTCGTACACGCGCGCGGCGGATTTGCGTAACGAATGGCGAATTCATTCGAAAACCTTTTTATCGTACATCGTGCGCGGTATTTTCTTCTTTATGCATTTATGTAGATGAAAAAAGACCTTTTTTTCGTAAAAATTCGTTCGCTCTAAATAATGTAGTATAGACCTATTGAAAAATTGTGTAAATCGATAACATTTTAGCTGTGAATTATGAATTAGGCTTAAACGACTTTTAAATTTAACGTGGAACTTCCAATTTGGCGGATTTAATGTGGCGATCTAAACCCTCAATGTCGTCGTAACATTGCTATGAAAATGTGTTTGAACTTATAATAAACATGATTTAGTAGTGGCTGTACTTAGATGTTGCGTTACTGAGATTATTTTTCAGTATTTAAAAATCCTTAGATATAAATTTTCGAAAAGAGTCAATCAATTTTTAAATTTTTGCATATAGAGTTTTCAGTTGGTATTCTATGTCTTCCAGTTATTTGTTCAATAAGTTCTATGTTATTACTTTTATATTATATATTTATGTTGTATAGGCGTTTTTATTGAAATGCATATTATAGACGCAATTTATTTCAATATATAAAATTTCTTAGGAATGAGAGAGAGGGATATATATATATAAAGTAAAATCACTGCAGTCGCTGACGCAGAAAAATATCTGCGCATTTATCAGTGTACAGAATATATTATGCGTGTTACGTCAGCATCGTGATCCTCTTTAGAAATCAAGAAATAACGCAAAAGTTGTATGACACTTTAGATTCGTTTTTCCTTCCATTTGAATCGAAACCTTTTCCTACGTTCCGTTAACTTGATTATTCTAACTTCGTAAAATACATTTGTACAAAGGTTACGTAAAACTTTTGACGACTAAGATGCGAATTGAAGTGATCCATTCTCGTGAAAAATGACGAGGTTACGTGAGTGGGAAAATCTTCCTCTGTTACTGTTACGCAAGGAAATATGTCGGAAGTGTAAATTAATACAGGCGTACAAACACCCGCTTTCCCTCTGTCCCAAACGCGCCCATCAATATACCCAAAAGTTTTTTATTCTAAACGGCAACTTTCCTTTGTTTACATTCGTAAGAGCAATCGATCATCGACGAATGGCCGCTTTTTTTCTATATAGGTACACAATAGAGCGTTGTGACGCACTAATACGTGCGTATTTAAGCCGCGGTTCTAGACACATCCTGATAAATATCTCTATTTGCGGTGATAAAAAGAAATTTGAATCAATAATATACTGCAAGTTTCTTTCTCGCATGAACAACAAGTCGAAATTGCAGAGCAATTAATTATACATTGTGCTACAAGGAGAGACTATTTCTAGCGAGGGTTAGGTATGCAACATGAGACAGAGACGAGTGCTGAAAACACCTCACCTGAGTCTGAAATAGCTTTTCTCTCCGTCTTACACAACGTATTCTTTTCAACAAAGCGTAGGGCCTTTTCTATGTATATGAGTTCGGTAAAGGATTGTGCATTTTGAGTCGTGCACAATACAGTTGATAATTCATTATTTCTTGTAAAAACTGGAGATAATGTTCATTATTATTGCAAAAGCGGGAAATAATGGATATTTTTTCACACTTTTTCCAAACACACTCGAATTGCGCAATTTTCTACTTTCAGGCATGAAAAAAGACTCATTTCATGCCTACGTTGAAAAAAGTATTGCTTAATCAAAGTAACTTTATTCTTAAATATTAATAGTAATTTTGTATTTATTATCGTTCAATTTTCAATACAGAAATTCTTCCATAACTATTCCAAATGCACATGAACATTACACACTTTCGCCCGTGTCAATTATAAATATAAGTATCGTATAGTTCAAATCGCACAACGTTCATAAAGAAATGTTAATAATAAAAACATCTTTTTTCGATTGAAGTCAATAATAACGAATACCTCTCGCAACGTTTACCTATTCAAATACAAAAAAAACAGCGCGCTACGACAAACCGACACCCCGCGTTGAAAACGTCGAAACACCTGCACCTACCCGATTGATCGTCAATCGCATGCCCGAGAAGGACGTAGCCGCGTGCACTGCTCTCTTATCGCTCGTGCCCACACCCGATGTGCCAACAACCGGATCAGGGAACAAAAATATTTGCAAAGCTCGCCGCCCACGCAGTCTGTCCTGCGCTCGCAATCGCGCGTAGGTATTATACACACCGCGGCGGCAAACTCAATTCGGCCAGAACTCAGCGAGAAAATGCGCGCCCACGCGCCGTCGTGTCCCGTATACAATAGACCAAGAGCGATGGTATACAGTGTAATACGCGCCCGCGATACGTGCATTTCAATTCGCAGAGAGCTGCTCTTTTTTACTCGCGTATCTCGCTTTTCTTTTTTGTTGCACGGGTATGCGGGAGCCTTTGTCGCAATTAGCGCTCTGAGTTGATTAGCGAAAATTGGCGTCGCAGCGCGGAATGCGATTTAGCGCTCGGTAGCAAGTGTGCTTCGTCGCTGATCCGCGTGCGAGGGCGCAAAAAGTCTGATGGTGGATCGTTTAAGGATGCTCGGGTGGTACAGTACAGTCCGTGGCGAAAGTAGTTTTGCACGTGGTGGGGTTTTATTGC
The DNA here is from genome assembly GCA_949152435.1 of Gastracanthus pulcherrimus. Lineage (NCBI taxonomy): Eukaryota > Metazoa > Arthropoda > Insecta > Hymenoptera > Pteromalidae > Gastracanthus > Gastracanthus pulcherrimus. The sequence continues at coordinate 38,024,812 of OX424573.1, forward strand.
GAGATGTTATTTGTTGATAAAAATATTTATTTTGGCGTAATACTGTATTCAACATTCAATAAAGCATAATAATGTATATTTTTATAAACTAATAAATTGTAGAAACATAATATAAATAGGTTAGATTTGCATATAAAATACGTACTTGCTTAAAGCATAGTCTTAAGTAGATTCTAGCCAGATATTACCTATAATTTGGAATATTGATAACTTATTAATCTGGCTAATAATTAATAAGTTAACCAGACATTCTAACTAACTTTCTACCATGGATAATATAATGGAAATTTAAAAAAAATATAGAATTTATCGCCCGTTAACATGGACTCCGAATTTACATCAAAATCCCTTCGACGGCTGGAATGATTCATGATCTACTTTGAAACTTTTAATTGCAATATCGCAATATGATTGCTATTTTCATTTATATTACTTTATTTACTTACACCAACGAAAAATGATGGGAATGTTGCATAGGTAACGTACCATGGAGCTGACATTTTCAATGGTTTACAATAATTCAAATATCCCCTTTATTTATACCTCATATAACTTATATAGCGATAATATTTTACGAATCCACGTATAATACATTACAGTTTATTACTTTGACACTTAATAAGACCCATGCACATAAAATATGATAGTTTTACGAAAATTATCCACTTAATTACGAAAGGGAAAACGCTTTTGACGCAGATTGCGAATATCCTATATAGCAAACCTCAACTCCGACGAACGCGCATCTGCGTCACAGTTAGTAATTCGCCGTGATCCTGCGCACGTTTTCACTTCCTATACAACCGACTGCTTCTGATACGCGGGAAGCCTCAATAACGCGCTTTTTCCCCTACCCGCGTCGTACCCTCGCGAAGCCGATTAAGGAGTCCGGAGCCTTCGCAGCCGCTGGATTAAAAGGATAGCAAGTTTTTACGCGTCTGCGCTTTCCTCGTCTCCGCGCGTTTCCTCTTTTCTTGCGCCGCAGTTCGCACTCGCGCGCTCTAATTGCAATTTTATTGACGGTTTTTATTTCTAAATAGCTGAAATTACAAGGGGAATTCGCGGTCTTTTGTCAACGGCTCTGTCTAAACTGAATGAACGATCGCGAGAATTGTTATTTTCTTTTACTTTGTATTTGAACATTTTTTAGTAAGGAATGCATACTTGCGTAACAGATGGCTTTATAACAATATTAAAAATATTAGAGAATTTGAAAGTATTTCATGAGATGCTGTTACTGTTAATTAATAATCACATTCAACATTGTCATAAGATAAAGCGACGTAAACATACTTTCATAGATATGAAAACCGAAAGATTGTAATTGCGGCTTTTTGGTTATATAGAATTAAAATAAAATTTAATATTAATTTAATAAAACTATTGGTGTTATAATTTTGCATTTTTTAGTATTAATATTGATTAGTTTGTAAAAAATTGTGCTGGAACTCTAATTTGATAAGACTAAACTAACAAAACATAAATGACAATTTTTCTTATTAAAAATTAACTTTATTATTTTTGCTTTCTCAAAGAGAAAGAATTGTTTTATTTTGTCATGCTTATAGTCTTGCAGAAAATAATAAATTGCAGAGGGATCAAATTATTTTGTTAAAATATTAATATTTTTTAGGTAACGGTAAACTTTTCAATTTACATCAATATTACTATGAACATGACATTTTGTATTTATGGATCTTTTTGCTTTATATGGCGGTAGCGTCTATTAAAGCTATAAGGCTGACCATTCCACACGTTACTACTTAATGTATATGTATTCACGTATTCAGTATAAGCGCTTAAACACAATACTAACATTGTAATTGTTTACACAAAGAAAAATATAAACAATAAATCGATCAGGACTTTAACTTTATTCATAATAATTATAATACAATTATTATAGATATGCTAACTGAATTTTTAACCATTATTTATCATGATGTTAATATGATTATACTTTAACTTAAACCGCTTTCATTTAAAATTTTCATTTTCAAAAAGATCCATCAAAATTCAGCAGGATAATTATTTAAAAGACCAAAAACCGCGAGCCCTAATTGTCGCAAATTTTTCGTCGCGCGCGTTCAGTACGCCAATCTCAGTCAGTCATTTCCATGAAAATTCCAACCTCGCTCCGCACAGCATCGTAGGTAGCTAATAAAAATGCAAACGAGGAGAAATGCCCTAATCGAATTTCGCTCTGAGCTCCTGAAAAATTCAACGAGCGCGAGCTGTGACAACGAAGACAATCACCGTTGATTTATCGCGTGATAATGTACATCACGCGGCTATAGATCGATGCGAAATACCGACAAGCTGTTTGGTGCAGAAGAAAAATTGTCGAGGCGAGCATACTATGTGAATTCCGACAAATTGCAAGACTATGCGAGCCGATAGATCACAATTATTAATTGGATTCACGAAGCGTAGTGGAATAAGTTCATTTTAAACGTCGTACAAAATATTCATGTTCATTTAAAAATGTATGATTTATATCATACAAAATTGGATCGTTTGTAGATCACCTTTGTAGAAAACTAATTCTTATATAACTTTGTATAAAAGTCGGATTTTTGAAATTCAAAATTATCGAGCGAATTATAATGGACAAGAAAATTTTCTTCCGTCATATTAAATCGGCAGTTTTGTATTTTTTAATTTCAACTCAGAATTCGTAATAAGCGACCTCGTAAACACCTGGATAGATTTTTACTAACACATTTTTGAAGGTTTTCGAAAAATTATATTTTTCTCGAAATAAGTACCATTTTTCGAGTTTTGTATATATTCATAGCAAATTGGCTCAAAATTTAAAATATCAGCGTAAATGAATATAAAATTCGTTGCATCAAAGACGTAACACATATGATACACTGTGGCTTAACCAGCAAAATCACTCGAATTACCATTTTATATGTCGCAAATGTTAAAATGAGTACGAGCGTTTGCTAAATTTTCAAAATGTACTTATTCCACTATGGTTCTAAACAGCCCAATTATCCTTCTCTTAGTCACAGATTAAAATCTGTTATAATCGGCAGTTCGCGTTGTCGCGAGAATCATCGCTCCTCTTTACCCTATAAACGACTTTCCTCCAAGTGCTTAGAGATGAAGACATTAGACTCGCGCGTTAATTATAACGAGACGAAACGCGAGCAAAAAAATGGCCGATCTCGCATACACCTATATATGAATGACGGCAAAAACGCGAGGTGCGCGAGGCGTATATCTCGTGCAGCGCGAATATAGCGATAAACCTGTTCGCCTTCGAGTGTGTAACTGCACCCACACGCGCCCGCATGATTATCCTTTTCATTATGCGTGTCTCGTACGCTTATTAGAGGCCGACGAAGTCGTGCAATATGGCGAAAGAGACACCTGTTCGCTGTATACATGTAGGATTTCCTATTTGCTTGTTTCCCGGGATGGAGGTCTGAAGCATATCAGGACCTAGGAAGGTTTTTTTTCGTTAGTTAGAAAGCAGGAGTTTTCGTTTAGTTCCGGAAGAAACTTCGACCATTGCTAGGGTTTGCGGGAAAAATGATTTCATTGTCGCGGAATGTATTCTGCGCAATGTTGTTCGTTACACCAATAGGTCTGATAAGACAAGACACTTTATTCTGTATAGGTACGAAATGAGCTGAATCGGTCAGAATTATTATCAAATGAGCTTTTTGTTTTGAACCGATTGTCCTTTATATACTAGGTGCTTTCTTGATTCGTTATGGAATTTACAAGAATTTTACCATTGTGAATCTACAAAATATCTGTATCTGAATAATTACTTTGTAAAATAACAATCGGGATATTTCTTTTATATATATATATATAACAAATCAGTACCTAGAAAGAACAATCGTTGATAATAAATACAATTCGTTAATTTGAATACCAATAGAAACTTTATACTTCTGCCATGAGCTAGTTTGCTAATATTTTTTATCCTACCAATTCGTTTCATTAAAAAGAGAAGTTTTGTACAATAGATTTAATGAGTACATTGAACAGAATATATTGCACGACAATGAGATAATTTATTTCCATTTCCCCTTGTAATTGGCGGAGATTACAGGGTTATTGGTGATTTTTACGGAATCGTATTGATAGCTTTTCGATGCAAAAGTCATTATATGACTTTCGTTCTATATTTATATTTATAGATTTTCGCTTCTATTATGTAGATTTTATAATACTGTATTGATTTTTGAATTTCTTTTATAATTGTCTTAAAAATAAAAGCGATATCACGTTCACTGTTGTATAATGTAATTATAAAATAATGTACAATACAGCGATTAATTATTTATTAAATTCGAACTAACAATGGAGTTTATATTTTTTGCATATAAATAAACAATTTATAATTGCTTGATATCGCGAGATAAAACAGTATCTACCTATTTATTTAATCGGAATTTGCAGAATTGCGTTTACCAATCAAAAGTGACAATTTCTTTTTTTGATAGCGTTCTAAATTAATTAGCAAAAATAAACGAACATAATAAAATGCAAACACAACGCAAATACCTTCAGCACAAGTTAAAGAAGAAATTATGTCCGGCTATGTTGGAACGAAATTCATAAATCAATAACGTATATTCAGTTGACTTTTAATTTTCTTGTGTTGTTTGCTGTTTATGTCAATTTGTAATTTCATTTTAAACTGAAAGGTAAATATTATTTTATGCATGTACATTTTGTCAATATTTTATTTGATTTTATGATTATTAGTTCACTTTTTAAATAAATAGTTTTCTTTACTTACTATTTACTAAATTTATTTACTAAATCGATCAGTAACATTGAAAATAGCATGACAAGCACTATGTGACTAGTTACGTAACAAAGTTACACGTCTAAGTAGTTAAGGGGTAATAAAGTTAAAATAGTCCTTGTATCTAAACGCGAAAGTGTTAGATGCTCTGAGAATTCTATTATGAAAATAGTGGAATCTTTAAAGTCTATTAATAACAATTAAAAAGTCTGTGTGTTTTTAGATTTAGTTACACTAGACTTTATACATATAATAAGTAAAAGAATTAACCAATTTTTAAATAAATTTCGTAAATGGATGATTTTCTAAAAAAAAATGTGTGTTTTTTCTTACGTGACCTATTGTGCTTTTATATTTCTCGTAAGGACGTCCTTAAGCTTTTCCATACATATAGTAAAAAAGAGCAATGCATATTATATCCATTCCACAAACAATGACATCTACGTCGCAGCGAGGCCAATTTTTTGCCGATCCCGCGCCAAAGAATTACTTGCAGACTCACTGTTCTAACAGCGATAAGTTCAATCTTCTAATAAATTTGATGGATATAAAGAAGTCATGTTAATCATATGCAGTACAAAATGTTTAGGTACTATAGTTCTGAACTTAAGAATCAACTTTATTTCGTTACTTTATGTTTACTTCATCAAAAGTTATTATTTTAACAGACAATTTTTGTTATACGAGTATATCAGACACATGGTAATAAATAAAAATCAATCTAAAAATGTTTATGCATAATTATTTATGGTTTCAATAAAATATCCTAATTCTTAAAGAATGTTTTCTTCTTGCATTATATTAGCTAAATTAAATAAGTTTAATTATCTCCAAATCGAGCTAATAAATAGAACAGAATTTTTTAAAGGAGCTATATATTTGACCGATCAAACGAACTTACATACCTCGCGAAGCGAAGTAGTACTACTTACATGATTTTCTATCACTGAGAACGAGGCAAAAATATAATGCTAATACAAGATATGTACCTCTATAATTTGTGAACTGTTTCTGGTCATTCTTAAATCCATTAGGAACGCGTATTAAATTTTCTCGAAAACAAGCTTCTGAATCGACCTGTGATTTTACGCGTATATCTTTGTATTATTAATAGAACTGTCTCTACACAGATCAAGCTAATTCTGATCGTTTTGACATAAGGAAAGAACTCCCTTGAACGCTCTCCCCTGCAGTCAAGACGCTATACAGACGCAGAAAGATCACGTCACACGGCGCAGCTACCCGCTGATCGGTGCAAATTAAAGAGAAGCTCTCTAATCGACTCCTCCGCGCTCGTCCAAACGTGCAATTAGGAGGCGTGCGCGGCCCGACGAAAAAAAAGAAACACGGAGACACGCGCCCAGCTTGACACTCTCTCGATAACCATTAATTAAAAAATAGCTCATTACGTAAACGAAGGGGGAAGGGGAGCCCAGATATGCACAATACGAATGTTTTAATGAGGCGAGCGCTAGCTACTACGGTTTTGCGTAATCGATGACAAGAGGGGCTTGTCCGGACGATTTGCATGTTATCGCGGCGTGCATCACGCGGGTGTGTTCTCCGAGTCACGTTTTGCGAGCTGATGCTGCTGCTGCTGCTGCTGCTGCTGCTCAGCTCGAGCCTCTTTCTCGACAAGAGTCGACTCGAGTATACTGGAGAGGGGCTTTCGAATTGAGTGTACTGTTGGTGGTGTTCTTGATGGTAGTAGGGAGATGGAAAGCGGAGGATGCGGTGTCGGAAATGGATCGAGAATCGGCTCTGATATTTCATGGAAATGATGTTTTCCGACAGGACCGATAGGTTATAGCAAGGAAACGTGAGTTTCTTCTTTCCGCGGGATAATAGAAGTTTAGCAGAAGAAGAGAAGTGAAATTATAGATTCTTATATTGAGAATCATAATGCTCACGTACTATAAGGAGAATTGAAAGTGTATTTCGAATTTTATCCAAAATAAATGAAAACCTATGAAATTGATTAAAGAGTAAAATCTTATTATTTTTGTAGATGTATGGGTAAATCTCAGGAACTTTTGTGTCACTCGAAATTTGAGACTTCTCAAGGTTGTAATTCTTAATTATCATCAGGCACATACTTTTTCCGTGGTTTAAATTATGTATTTAAATTTGAAGAATATATCCTCTAAGTTTGAGTTCATTATGATTATAATTTAAAAAAAGAACATCTAAACTAATCTCTTATTGCTTATTTTAGTTACATCTTTTTATCTGCATTGAAATTGCAGCACGTTTTGAATCATTAAATAAATATTTTAATTTCTTATGTCTCAAAACATGTTTCTAACATGTTTTAAGCAAAACTTTTTGTTTACTATTACAAAGCTTCCTTAAGGAAGAAGCAAAATTTAAGCCCTTGCTCAATGGTATGCTGCTTCTAATTATCAAGCAATAAATAGGTACTTGAAGAATTTGTGACTGTCTTGTCACTTTGGAGCTTCAAAAGTATTCAAATTAAAAATGATTGCTACTCATTAATCCAAATTAGCACAATATTGAATAAAAACTTAAATTGTTGCTTTTGGTGCAAAGAATATGCTACAATTTTTTTTGTAATTATTGTAAACATGCTGCAGTTGCTATATAGATAATAAAAATGTACCTAAATAAGCAAAAAAAAAAGACTAATTCTTTTTTTAAATCTACACCTTTAGCATTAATTGTAATTAAGCCAAACTCGAAGCTATACATAAATTTTATTCATTTCATTCTTTAAAGATAAATACATCATTTAAACCACGGAAAAAGTATGTGCTTCATCAGAAACACGAATTACAACCTTTAGAAGTCTGAAATTTCAAGGGAAAGAAAAGTTAAAAGTTCCTGAGATTTGTCCGTACAACTGAGTATTTGACAGGATTCAGTTTTACTAAGTAATCACATTGGAGCAATAGATATTTTTTGCATATCGCGGACAAGTCATTATTTAGAATGCGTCAAAACAATTTTATTTTCTTATTGTAGAGACGAAACTTGTACAATTTCAATAGACTGAAACCTTTTTCATACCAAATAAAACCACTTTTTTACATCATATTTCCCATAAATAAGCTTAATAAAGTTATCTTTTAAAAATAATGGTAACATTCCAAATAAATTAGCATCCAATAACGATTACGGAATTACCCCGAAGTTGTTGTGCTAACTTTGGTTCAAGTATATCGTATCGATTCGGGGTAAAACCCAATAAGTCGGGGATTCGAATTCATTCCGGTTTTCTGCGTTTCCTTTTCAACATTTAAGTATCTTCTTTTTCTTTTCAAGTCTTTCATTATCTTTTTGCAGCATACTTATGGAGTAATAACTTTTGAAAAATTCTTTCAAACTCTTCCGACAATTGCTATTATATAAGTAAGTAGTTTAGAGATGGTTTTAAAAATAATTTTATCAATCAATTTATTTTTGTTACAATAATCACTATAAAAGGGTCCACCTAAGAAAAGCATATGTCATGCTTTGAGATTTTGATTTTGGTACACCTACACATTCTTCTATTCGCGATTTATTATCGCTAGGACTAATATTGCAAGCTTGTATTGGCATAGTGCGTTTCTTACACATAAGAATTGTACACGTAATTATTGTGCACAATTTAGCATTGTTAAAATATATCTATATATAATTTGACCAATGCTAAATTGTGTACAATAATTACGTGTATAATTTATGTGTAAGAAACGCTCTATGCCCTTGTATTGTAGGCATAATTGAATAACTTTTGAAAATGAGTATTAATGTAGAAATATTAATACTTTAAGAGTTGTTTCATTTTGAAAACTGGAAAAACTGTAGATGAAAAATATTAAGAATCAAACTATATATATATATATATATATATATATATATATATATATATATATATATATATATATATATATATATATATATATATATTCTTAAGTTATCCTACTACAGCTTTCGAGATATGCGTTTAATAGAAAAAATGTCACTGTCTCGGAGTAATTTTAAGCATTTTCTAAAGAATTATAAAAGAATTCAAATGAATATCTAAAATCACATTGCAAATAAGACATAGTCCGTAAAGAATTAATTTCAAGTTAGAAACGAATTAGAAAAAAGTTTATAAAAGCACTTATTAATTAATTCATTAAGAATTCGAAAAGAATATATAAAGAATCAATATTTTTTTACAATATATATACAATATTACAGTATTTGAATTCTTTTATAATTCTTTAAAAATGCTTAAAATTACTCCGAGACAGTGAAATTTTTTCTATTAAACGCATATCTCGAAAGCTTTAATAAAATAACTTAAGAATCTAATGTATCCGAAATATAACTATTAAAAATATTACATTGTTGCCCTGAAGAAAGAATAAATCCACAATAAAAAATTGGATACTAAAATCTTCAATATTGCCAATATAATACGGCATTACATAATATATTTAAAATAAAAAATCTACAGCTTCTGCATAAATAAAAACAAACTATGTACAATAAATCGCACGCACAAAGTGCACAGTCACCGTCGCCAAAAATAAACAACAAAAAAAGTCCGCCTTTTTTTTCCTCAACGATTATCATTCGCACAGTCAGCATCCACTTTTCTGCGGTTATATAGCTTGGCCGCTCGCTCTCCGCCAAGTTCTCGATCAAGGTCGTGCCCGCGCGCGCGCGCGCGCATATACCTCTTCCACTGGCGCGAAACAATATCGCGCCTATTGCCATTAACGCGCGAGCCGCGCGCAACTCGCGATAATAATGACTATTATGGTCGCTTGGGCGTGTGCCGCACGTGAATCCGAACGAGCGAACCATTAACGTATCTGCGGTCACACTTTTTATTGCCCCCCGAGCGCGAGTCGTGCCTTCTCGTTCTTCGTCGACGCGTTTTGCGAATATTATCGCGCGAAAAACGAGACAATGGTCGTTGCGCGCAGCGCGGATAATCGTTATTATGAGCTTTTGGCCGAGGATCGCGAGCCAGGGTGATTTAATAATCTATTGTGTACCTAGGGCACAAAGCCCACTTTGCCCTTGGTGACACCATATTTTTTGTAACGCATGTATTAATTTTTGCGTTTTTCTAGCATATTAATCGGGGTTTAATATATATATATATGTATATATATATATATATATATATATATATATATATATATATATATATATATATATATATATATATATAGCAATTTTCCGAAAATTTTTAACGGGCGCAAAAGTTACTTTTACGCCCGCCGGTCTAAAAGATTGTCCTTTAGGTCCGCTTAATAGGTACAGAAAAACGCGAAAATCGTGCTTGTGTTACAAAAACTATTTTTTGGTATTCTGGAAAATATCGTTTTCTTATGCTTCATAAAACGTGAATTCATATCGCTGCAGGCTTCTTGAATTTTTTATGCGATGAATCAAATTCAGTATGACTGAAGTAGACATATAATAACCAGGAATCGTGTTTCTAATGAACCGTGTAAAATGTCTTTTGCGAACATTTTTGAATAACAAATTTACGTTGTAAATTTATTTCAAATGAAACATGTAATCGTATGAATACTTTGAGCATAACATTAGTATACAAAGTATATGAATCTTGGTACTTAACATTATTTAATAGAAATTACTTATTTAACATACCAATCAATGTTATATACGGTCTTTATAAGAGAATAACTCACACTCAAATTTGCGCAAATCATTTTTCTGTTTCATGATTTGTTGCAATAAAATAAGCAAGAGAAATCTAATCAAAACTTGTAATAAATATCTGACAATAGTGTATTAAATATACATACATGTATCGAATATACTATTAAGTTTTCAATATACTTTAGAAGCGAAAATTAGCAAATGAAAAGCATTATTGAAATACTTTTTACTAAACGTTGTGCTATTAACTATACGTGATAAGAATAGTCTGTATCGAAAGAAGGAAAAAAACCCAGCATGAGGAAGTCAGAGTGCGTTGGGCATTATGAGTGAAAAGTTTATTGTCGATTGTCGTTTAATCGTGTTTTTATGTATACCTAACCCGCGCGACGAGCGCATTATCGCAGTATAAATCGCGCCGCGCGCGGCCTTCCGGCTAAAGTTGACTCGCGCCAATGTCCCACAGCCGCAGGCGATTCCGCGATGCCAACGAATTCGAAACAAAAAATGTTATTCGATCGACAACTTTGATAGTATTGGCTATTGTTAGCTCGCTGATTCCTGACAGCTTCACTGAGAAAAGTATTAGTTAGATTATGTTTTTGTTACAATCAATATGTCATTTGGAAAGGGCTGAGACTAATAATTTAGGAGGATTAATTATACATAAGACTTTGCTAATACAATCCTTCAATAATGTTAATTTTTCTATAATTCAAACTTCCTTTATACCCCGGCTAACACCCATTTACTCTCAATGATAAAAAATCTTCATAATTTGAATTTATATAATTCGAAGTTTTCTCAAGAAGATGCGTGTAAATAAATATCTATTAAATTGTTAGAATACTTATACATTTTACCGATATATAATCAAGGTAACTAATGAGAATGTAGGAGTAATTCTTAGTTCCCTCGTTTGAATACTTAGATATTATGCTGGTTAGAAATAAAATAAATCTAGTAATTTAAACGTGAAAAAATCGACTTTTCCAAAATTGAAATTTTCTTTAAACCAATTTTTTTTCTTTCGTCACACAACTTTAATTTTTGAGTACATAAGTTGATGTCATAAGTCGAAATTCCTGTCGATATTTAAAGTATATTTCTTCGTACTTACTCTTTCAAGTTGTTTTAACAAAGAAATTCACAACCAAGAATAATCATTTTGATTCAAACAGAGTTTGTATTCTTCTTACTGGAAGGAGACAATTCCTCTGAGTATAGCTCAGTCGGTTTGAGGCTTAAACTATCGACCCTCGCGCCTTTGAGGGTGCCGGTTCGAATACCGGTCTGGACGACTCGGCATCACCTCTGTACCAAATTTTGTTCAGCATTTTGCGTATGCTTACCACACCCATATGACTCTGATTGTTTGGAACCCATTTGAAATTGTAAGTTCAAATGAGGTTTTTAATTTTTATACTAAAGTCAAATTAAAAATATTTTATGCTTTGATAATCTTGATCTGAAGGTGTGATATTATAGTGTTCCATGTTTTTCTTTCGCTTTCAAAAAATCCGGAAAAACATTTTCTTAAAATGTCCCCGAAAAATTCAGACTGGTGGGGTTCGAACCCGCGCCCCTTCATCGGCCGTTGTCATAAGAGGTTATTCGCGTTTACCACTTGAGCCATCTACCACCCTTTATATTTCAAAATATTTCTTAAAAATTTAAGTAAAATTAGATTTTATGGAAACAAGATCTGATCAGAAATTATAACTAGCTAATAAGAAACTGAGTCAGTAATGATATATTATAATTATACCTATTATAATTTCTTTCTAAAAAATATTTTTGCAATATTCGGTTTTCATCTTTTTAATAATACTTTAATTGATATATCTTTATAATGCGTTTATCAGATGATTTCTTATCTTATAAAACTGAACAGTCTCGAAGAATTTTTTACCTTGTATTTTGACGCTTTACATGTTTCTTACCCTACCCCAAGTATGCGTAATTTCCGATATTCATCTTAGATTATGACAAAAACTTTACATTAATTTCTTGTGACACAAATGGTTGTGATTATACATGTAAATTTTGATCTATAATAAATTCTTAGTATGAATGTTATTTAAGGACATTTATTTATAGAACACATCCAGAAATAAATATAGTGCTTGTGATTATAAAAGTACTTCCTTAGAAATTAATATAATCTATAAATCTCTATTACGATTAAGAAAATATATACATTGAAAAATATTTCACATGAAAAATAAACGCCATCCTTTACATTTATTAAAATGCCCAGTGAAATTGCCACAAAATTTTTCTCTTAAAATTAATTCCGTACGATCTATAGCGATCTACAGTTCGACCACCTGTAGCACTCGTATCAATCCTGAATTATATCAACTACGCTCATCGGGAATAATGCAATCGGTGAGGTTCGAAAACCGCGAGCTCGCGGCCACGTGACGCGAAGAAGCTGCGCGCATTCCGCGCTTAAGCACGGCGAGCAGATGATTAATGACTCACCCGGCGCATTTAGTCCGGATACCAAAAAAAAAAAGAAAAATGAGCAAAACAGGCCGCGGAGCAATCAATTTTTTCCTAGTATTTGATATTTTACGATTGTGCGGCTTCGCTCACTCGACTCTGTCTTATATAAAATATCACGCGAGCCTGCGAGTTTATTGCGATTCAGCTGGTAATTCTGTCTCTTTTGTGCCGTCTTTTGTCAATGCCCGTTAGCGAACGTGGTGTAACGACGGTGTTGAAGCTAGAGTGTATAAAGATATGATTCTCCAGGATCGAGGAAAGGAAAAAAATTTCGTTTGCATACTCCAGTGGATCGGAACGTAAGTACGCTCGCACTAGCGAACAATCGAAGTGAAGGAAGGACAAAAAAGGATTAAGATCGCGGCGTGCTTATGTAATGTACGGAGTTATATGCGCTCGATGAGTTGGGTGACGTTCATTATATGAATATCGATCTTTTCTACATAAACAATTGCGGATTCAGTATTGATTTTAAATTCGCGATCGTAATCGACGGTGTTGACCAAGGCACAATACGCTCGGCAATGCGAGAAAAAAGCCTCTTGAACTGCCAAGCATTGTACAGCAATCTGATTGCTTGTGCTACAGTATAAATTATCCATCAGTCATTCGAACTGATATTGTTTGTATACTGGATAATGAAGTATTAATATCGTAACAATCGCGTTTCAGTGTTAACTCATTAGTTCCGAAGTGAATACATAAATAACTACATTTTTACTCTGATATACTTATTTAGAAGTATATTTCAGGTTACGATTGAAGAGTATCGAAAAGCTGTTAGTAGATTTAAATAGAGCAAGTAGTTTTATTTCGGAAGAAACAGTTTTAAATATAAATGGATTAATTTCATCGCTACAATGCGATTAATAATGGATTAATAATTATATGGAAATGCCGCTTTCAGCGAAAAATTTCTTAGATCCTAAAAAATGTTCTTTTGCTCTTGATGATTTTTAAGTAAAAGAACCTGACCTTTCTTTTAATAATTAGATTACAACAAAAATTAAAAGATTAAAAAAATACTTGTATTTATTCTGAAATTTCAAGGTCTAATTTTAATAATTTAAAAAAATATTTATCACCATCACAATGCTAATGAAAAATTCTAATAAAAGCATTACTGATACATTTTTTCAAACACCTTTTGAGGTATTTACATTAAAAACATTAATTCTATACAAATATTAAATTGGAACAAAAAATAAAATTTAAATGTTACAAAAAATTATTTTAATGTATTCTTTATCTCAGTATTTTCCTTAGTTCTTATATTTATCTCTTTCACTACGCATTTTTACTTTAAGGAAAAAGGATTCTATTGATCTCCACGACAAGAAATGCTTTTTACTTGTTATTACTGATAATAGCATGTTTTACAATATTTATTTAACGGGTTTGTTCATTTTTTGAATATAAGTAGAATATACTATTAAAAAATCAAACCTATTACACTTGATATGAAATGTCTCATAAATTCAAGTATTTTTATACTAATTTAAATATACACGACATACATACTTGTATCAAAACGACATTTTTAGTATTACTATTTATGCAACGCTTTTTTAGAACGAAATTAATTACATAGTATATCATTATTCAGTTATTTACGAAACAAACCCTCTAATTAAATAAAATTACGAGGTCCGCCTGCCATTATTTCGCGTATGAATAACCGGCATCTTCACTTTCATCAAAATTCAGCATCCAGCAGCACGCCCGTATAAATCATGCGAAAAGATATACGAAACAAAGAGCAGATATATCTCGCCATACAAAGAAAAAACCGCAAATTCAAATTAAATGAATACATATTATATTGTTGGACTCTTCGAGCCACAAATATAACGGGTACATCGACCCCGTCCAGGCGAAATGTCTCGTCTATCCCACCGCATATCTACGAAACTGCCCATTATACCCTCAAAATCTTCAAATCCGTCGGTGCCGCTTGTATAACCCCACGGCGAAACTGCTCGAAAGTCGCGCATCATCTGCGCGCACGGCCATCGAATCCCCATCAGGCTCGCAAGTATTGTAGCACACACGGCGCCGCGCGTGGCTTGACAAATTTCTCCCTTGTATAAATCAAAAGGAGCAAAGCGGCGCACGTATTATACGAGCTGCTCGGTCGCCCCCTTGCCGTACGTAATGTAGCTCGCACGGGTGAAATATTAACTCGCCAAGGCACGATGTGGGCAAGGTATGAGAATTATATCTGTAGGATATATGGCACTCCTGGAACAGGACTGTGACAATGCGAAATTCTATGTTTTTATAAAACCAAGCAAGTGATGTGAACTTTTTTCGACACAAAAATTTTTTACTTAAACGTTATTTATGTTTATTACAAGAGTTTGAACCTTTGAACCTTTAGAGTACCGGCATTTGGAGTACGTGATTCCTCTAAGAAAATGCATATAAATAGTATCTTATATCATGGATTGACCATGTGTTAAGTGTCGATCATGGGTCGAGCCTCGAAATGTTTATTTCTTTATTTCCTACTTGTTCAGAGCGTTACGCAAAGAATAAAAGAAATTTGAAAAATATAACTCGACTACGGAAAAATACATTTAATACATATTTTTATTTTCCTGTTTGGTTCACAGCGTATAAATATGGATTATAAGTCCGATTAATCGTTTAATCTCTTCTATTTTATAACAAAATGAAGTATTCTGCGTAAGAGTAACTCCTTAACATTTTTAAGCTTTATCTAATAACTAGTGAAGCCTGCCCCCCCTGTTACCAGAGCTAGTTAATTTTCCTATTTTGAAAAAAGTTTCTCATCAGATTTAAAATTTACGTAATCAGCGAGCTTGAAAACCTCTAAATACTATAGATTGAAAGAAAAACTGAAAAAATTTTTTTGAGCCATTATAATGGCTTTCCGGTACTCTAAAGGTTAATCAATTTTCGAAGCATTTGATAAGCTTTTATTTTCGTATGAGATGTATTATATTATATATAATTGCAGTAATAAATTTATGGTAGCTACTTTTGTGGTATAAGCTAAAGTGCAAACACGTACTTTTAACAGAATAGGGAACTTGCACGGGTTGCAATAAAATTGTTATTTTAATTTTATTCGAAAGTTCATGAAAAAATAATAAAATTTCTAAGATATTTCTTTTTCTTATGCGATAACTTTTATAATATAATAATATATTAAAGTTGGGCTAAAATTCGGTGTTAGTTTAACCCATTTCTTCTCAAGCGGACATTTTATAGTCGACTGGTTTTTTGCCTAAAACCGCCATTTTGAAATTTTTCAACGGAAATTTCAAAATTCTGACTTTAGAATCGGAAAGAGCGGACAATTTTACTTCAGAAAAGTGCTATTGGTTATTATTATTTTTTTTTCGACAATTTTTTAGGCAAAAAACCAATCGCCTATAAAATGGCCGCTTGGGAAGAAATGGGTTAAATTTCTGTCACGTGAATTTTTCATGATGACGCGGATATATCGCCGTTCATCGCCTCCATCGGCAGGTATCAAAATTATTATATGTGTTTCAAAGGTTCAGACTCACCGATAGAGGCGCTGAACGGCGATACATCTACGTCATCATGAGGTTACGTAACAGGAATTCACACAACCACCAAATTCCAGCGCAACTTTAATATATTATTATTATACAAGTTATCTTATACGAAAAAAAAGCTGTCTTGGGAATTCCATTATTTTTTCATGAATTTTCGAATAAAATTAAAATATAAATTCATGCATGTTGCCCTATTGCAGATGAAACTTGCGGTATTTTGCAATATATGAATATTTTATCTGCACAATTTTCACGCAATGTTGCTCGATGCGGACGTGAATATACAAACTTCATGTCTGCACATTTCTACCATAAGTCTACCGCGATTCTGACGTACTGTGACTGATGCCACGCAAGTTTTCTCCGCAATTCTGCTACAATTTCGATGCAACCCTTTGTGATTGCACGGTGTTGTCAGCTCTCCTTTACTCGATGTCCATGCAAAGCATAAAAATGACCCTCATTCGATCTTTTTCAGAAAGCCGTTCCATTCCATCCGTTGATTCTTTCTTTCTGCACTGTACAGGCACGGGGCGGAGTCGGTCATCACGAGGCATCGCAGGAGAGTCGATCGTCGCCGGCGGCGTAGTCCCGCTGCAGCCGTCAGCACAGTAGCCGGCCGCCGCGGTCGCGGACTCCTGCCGCACGACTTCGTCGTGCGATGAGAGCCCGGCGATAGGCGACGCGTCCCGCCCACCGTCATCCCGCGCGCAGCCCCCGGAGGATATTTTCTCGGGCACAAGGGGGGGCGAGAGAGAGAGAGAGAGAGAGAGAGCGAGGAGGAATCGATAAGGAAACAGTAGAGGAAGGTGAGTGTGTGTATTATTTACTCTTTGTTTTTTTTGGAGAGATATATACGTTTCCTGGTCGATGATATAAATTGGCTTATTCATTTTTAGGTGAGTTTGTTTGATAAAGATTAAGTAGAAATTATAGCTAAGATCTGACTAATTTCTAGTTAAGATTGACGTTAATGTGGACCTGGAATTCGCTTTTCGAATATACAATGCATAACAACATTTTCTTTTATATTCGGTGTTTAAAGAAAATTATCATCAGTTAAGTGAAATAATGTGCATGACTGGATAGAAGTGCAAATACGGTGACTGTTAAACAATAAATTGGTTGTTACTGCTAAAACCTCAATGAGCTATATCGGATTTCATTGATTTATATTCAGATTCTCTACTAATCTAGTTACTTCTTAGTTACTATAATATAATCTAGTTGCTACTAAACGATTTATTTATAAACCGAATTAACTAGAAATTAGCTAAAGAACATGCCTGTTTAAGCGGCTATCCAGCTAAAACAAATATAGATAAACTAGTTTATGAAAAAATAGCTTATTTCCAAAAATTCGCGTACATTTCTACCGCAGGGCTATTGTTAAATTACGCTTTTCCTTTGTTGCGTCTATAATGGATGAGAAGAAGGGCTTCCGGGGTGGAGGCTGTTTGATTTCCGACTTCTTCGTGCGCGTGGAGCATGAAAAAAGTCGAATTTGCAAAAAAAGGAGAAAAGAAGAAAAAGTTCGAGACCCTTGTTTCTTCTTCGAGAAAGAAGGACGTTCGGGGAATATATACAGGCTTTTTTTAAAGATAGATGGCAGGAATCGGGTACATAGTCTTGTGTATGTATAGCTTGAATGCGGGAAACGTCGAAATTTGATAAAAATAAGTTTTGACTTCGATAAAGGATGAATAGGCTGAAAGAAGCGTGTTCGGAGTTCTTGAGATAATTCGAACAGTATATGTTTGAGTAAGTGTACTTATACCCTTATAATCTGTTCAGCATATACGTATCTATGATAAATCCATATTATATAGAGAATATTAATAACTGATCTTTAAAATTTCTAGAATAAGATTCTCATTTCAAAAAGTAGTAAATTTCTGCATAACTTTCTCTGCAACTAAAGGAGTTTTATTAATTTGTATACTTATCAATGCGTTAAAATGTAGGAAATCTATTTTATCTTCTCTTCTATTTTATGCATGAAAGTAGTTTTATATATAGATAAACAGTAATGCACAGTTCTCAAACCAAGATTACGATAACTGAAAATTCTTTTTAGATTAATTTTAATGTACAAAACAAGTAAAAAGAACATACAAATTATACCCATATATGCATCTTGAAAATCTATAAAAATTGATTGAAGACCAACAATGTAGGTAACGAAATTCAAGCGGAAGTATGTAGCTCTTGAAATAATTTTCTTGTTGAGCCAGTTTAAAAAAAATACAAAATTTTGATTTGTCAACCTTGCTCTAGAGGTGCAAATAGTAAGCTCTAAAATTTTCCATTACATAATGACATCACAGTACGCGATATTGAAAATAATGTATAACTTTATTAGTATAGTGGTAGCGCATGCGCGTAGATGTGTAATATACTATTTATGCCCGCTAACGAAATTTTCTTTAAATTGCCCCGAACATGTTTAGGTTCCTCCAAAACCTGTCATATCATCTCATTTTTATCTTTTGCGACGCGAACTATTTTATAAGCTTTTCTATTCTTTTGTTAAACACAAAATAGTACATTATGTAACAAGGGCAAAAAGTCGAATATTTTTCCGGCGGGTGAGTTTACTGCTTGATTAAACACGGCAGTATCACCCGAGGAAAAAATGGACTTTTTTCTCGAGTTCCATATAGTACTTTATGTCCATCTCAACTGTGGCCACTTTTTGATTTGGACAGCGGGACTAATGGACTGTTAAAAGACAATATTGTTAAAAGACAATCGAAAATCAGGGTTATTGATAGAATTTGATGAAATAAAGGAATATGAACTATTTTCTAGTGAAGTCACTTTTCTCCCGCTAATCATTTTTGCGGGCAAAAAGTGTAATCTTGGTCTCGCTTTTCAGGGCAAAAAGTGGCCATTTTCATTGAGATGGTCATAAACGTCAGTTTTTGTTATACGGTGATAACTGGGAAACATATGATGGAAAATCTTTGAATAAATTCGAGGTCATCAATAACAAATAGGAGAATATTTAGTAAGTTGAAGTACTAACGTCCGCTTACGTAATTTAATTTGATAATTTGATATGGAGACAAACAATATTATTTTTATACTTAGGTTATACTTTGTAAATTAACCACGGCACTTGGAATTTTATCGATATGCAGATGTGCGGAGACTAAAAACTAACAGTTTCGTGAAAATCGGCACGTACTCATTTTATCACTCTCCTTCCAATATCAAATGACAGCAAATATCCACTTAAGCGTTTTATAGATTGCGGATCCCGAATTTATTTAATTATTTAAATAAATTAACCGTTTTAAAAGAGATATATAGTAGTTTAAACTGAAATAATATACCGATGAATATTACATTCATACATACAATGAATTCATACATTACCGATGAATATTACATTCATACATATAATTATGATTAAGAAAGCTGTATAAATCAATGAAGTATTGGCAGTGTATCTTTCTAGATACTAAAGAAAAGACGTCGATTGCCAGTAGGCATATTCAAGGTAAAGAAATTGAAGTAAAACATTTGTTAGTGTTAAAAGAAATTACATTTTATTAAAATACTTAGTAAAAGAAAATTTTGTAATGATAGTTATGATTTGAAGTCTGTAATGACATAAAAAATGTACATATCTTATATCATGATGGAGAAGCCATTGGGCAACTTTATGCAATGTTGTCAATTAGTTGACAGAACTTATTTTCCGACAGAGCAACGTCCCTTGTTGGCTTCCAAGAAGTTTTTCTGTAATGCAGAAATAGGAGAAATGTTACAGGAGAATTGCAAAAACATGAGTCTAGCAAAAGAGTTATAGATATTTACCGCGCACTTGAGAGCCTGAGTGGGGTGCCTCCACTGGTTCTTGCACTGTTTAGCAGCTTCACCGAGGCAGCTTTTAACGGCAGCACTGAACAGTTCTTCGATGATCTTGATGACGATTGCTACCGTCTAAACAATTTTTACACATATTTATTATTAATCAAAAGCTCTTTCTAACACATTTCAAGTAACTAGCGTACATTTATGATTGAAAATAACACTTTAAGGTAATCGTAGCATTATTTTTTTAATAAGAGTAGCATCTGATTTTCACTTATATTGGAGTATAAATATATCTGGATATACTGCCAAAATTTCAGCATAGCTTGCGAGGCATTTCAAAAAGATGTTCAATTCCAAAGTTTGCATTTTTATCACGTCAAATATAGAGAAATCTCATTTTACTATCAAAATAATCGTCATTCTTCCTAGTATCTATAAATACAATAAAGAAGTGGAGTCGCGAGGCATTTAAGAATGCAATTACTTATTGTATGTGATTTCTAGTACATTTAACCTCAAATTCAGAGGTAAATCAGCTACTGTATCGTACTTTTTACATATAAATAAAACAAATACGATGAATGTAAGTGATATTTTATCTACTTGTATAATCGCATTCTTTAAGGGTTTATTTGTGTAAAAGCTTTAATAACGTAAGGCTCGCTAACAGAAGAGTTTATTTTTTTCGAATGTTACTGTTCTGACTAGTTTGACGATAGGACATGGGACTACCTTAAGGTGGCTTCAGCGACTTTTTATAAAAACACGTCTGCCTTAGAAATTCTCAAAAAATGTTCTTTGAATATTATACTATTGATCTGTGAAAACCTAGGGTGACACGCATTTAACACATAACCTTATGGGATGAGTTCGTTTATCACTTCTTATTAAATTATAAACACATATTTCTTAACAAACAGAATATGTGTAATCAAAGATTTTTGTATGCACAATCTAATGACATCATCATAATTATGTGTTAACGACCAAATAAAAAAGATATTGAGGATTAAACGGTAAAAACGTGCTTCTGCGCATGCGCACCGAAAATTAAGTCAATAAACACATATTTCTTAACAAACAGAATATGTGTAATCAAAGATTTTTGTATGCACAATCTAATGACATCATCATAATTATGTGTTAACGACCAAATAAAAAAGATATTGAGGATTAAACGGTAAAAACGTGCTTCTGCGCATGCGCACCGAAAATTAAGTCAATAAATTAGCGGTTTCTTACATATTAGCAAAATAATTTTTTGTTATTGACATTCAAAAGCAGTTCACAATGTTTTTCAATAAAATTAAAGTTACATAATTAATCCAAAATAAAAAAAAGATGAAGCCCCCAGGGCCCTCGCTAGATACGGTACCCACCGCAGAAGCCACCTTAAACACAACTTTGTAATAACAATTACATAAGCTCTCGATTTTCTAATGAGGTAAAAAAATTAAGTAGTACTCATAGTTATATTATCAATATAAATAAAAAGTAAAATTGTGTTACGTATAATAGTAATTTCTTACCGAGTTGGCGCGTTCTTCAACATTTTATTCCGGTTCCTCGTCAGCACTCACGTGAATGGCGACGGAGAAAAGTGCAATGATGCAAAGGGTTAAGAAGTAACGGAAGAACATTGTGAAGATTTGGTAGTTGTACTGTTCGTTAAAATAAACTCTGATATTGTGAGACGAAACACGCGTATATATAGTCAAAGAATTATCAGTATGACTTGAGTCTAAATTGAAGTCAAATTTGGATGGGAATATTTGCTTTGTTAATAATCTGCCAAAAGTTCTCATCGTCTACTTGCGTATGATAAAAGTTAATTTTATTTAATTAATATGTAGGGGAAGGTGGGGCAGTACGGGCACCCTAACTTCAAAAGAATCCTGTACTTTCTATTTTGTACCAATACAAATTATTAAAAGTGCCTCTTAAAGTAGAATATCTCAAGATTTAGATACATTATTTTTTATTATAAAATATATATTGCATTGTTTTTTATAATGCAAAGTACAATACCGCTAAAACTGCCCAGTTTCCCCACCCGTGGGGCACGATTGGCATGGAGGTGGGGCACGATTGGCACGGTGAATTAATGAAAAATGTATTTGAAAAAAAATATTGGACGTTACTATTAAATTTGCATTTTATAGGATTGAGGATCAAAACTAAAAACCAGACCATTTCATTAACACTGACTCTTTCACCAACATCTAAGACTCCGACTCCGAAATGTTAAGGGCGCAAAAGTAAGGTTAAGAAAATCAGCTGTTAAACTCGGCGGAAATAAATTGACGACTCACGTATGCCAATCGTGCCCCGCTAGTGGTGCCAGTCGTGCCCCATTTTAGAGTATTTTTATATGTAATATTACTTTTTTCCTAAGCATCGGAGATCGTCAATCAAAAATACTATTAAAAATTTACGATTTAAACTGTAAAAGTAATTCCCTTTCGAAGCTCATATGATTTATTTGTTCTTGAGAAATAGATTAGAATTATGGAAAAAACAACGTTTTGAAGTCCTCAATTTCTAATAATTCTCATACGATTTGTATTAATTTTTTTCATTTAGGATTTGCAGAGGGAAAAAGTAAAAGCTATTTACAACATATAAAAAATACTATCATGTTAGAATATTCATTTATTTAGTGAACATTTGAATGCCCAATCCACCCGCCAAACCCATCGTGCCCCACCTTCCCCTATAAGGAACATTAGTTGATGTATTTGTCATATGAAGCTGATCACATTAGATAATTATAATTACAAATAAGGAAATTTTCAAAAATCCAAATCATACAAGAGATATTTTATGTGAAGAGTCCAAAACTCAAAACATAAAGTTAATGTTAATTTAAGTAAGGTAAAAGTACCTATTACGAAACACCCTCTTAACTGTGTCCCTTTTATGAAACAGTATCAAAAATAATAAAATAAGAAATAATTATAACATGCATAAGCGAATATAATTTTTTATTGATAATTATGAATGTTTTCGTCTGTAAATACACGAATATGATTAATGTTATAGAATAAGTAGTAGTATAAAAAATGATTCAATTTTGCATGTCTCCAAACCTGTGCAGATCGGCGGATTTGGGAGCCGAAGCAGCTAATTTATACAACTTTGTTTTTAACTATATTTAGAAATATAAATGACTTGACACCATATGCAATAGCTTAAACTGTAGCTTTCGGTCCGTAGATTTGAATTATCTACAAACTGTTTAAATGTCGATGCAATTTTTATTAAATATGTAGCTGTTTCATAATAAGTACACGAGTTAGTGGAAGTCCGTATTTATGAAACACCTTTGCAAGGGCTTTTTTAATAATTTTAGCTATTTGAATATTATTTTCTGTATTATGCAATAAATACTAAATTTTAATGATATAGCTCCCGTACATATGAAAAGTAAGTAAAATAAACATGTTTATTGAATTTAGCAGCCTAATCTGTAACTTATAGATTACGAAGTCGATTCTATGAGGCATTACCCTAAATATGATTATTTTGTTGTTATTAAAAACTTTTAAAAAATGATGTAAATCTTATGTTGACGTTATTACTCGCGTATATTAGGCGCATTGTTTACGACAGATATACCAATTGTAAGTAAAAACATTCAAATAAAGTAATATTTACATATTTATTACGTTTCATAATAGGGACATAAATTATGAAACACCCGGATATCGTGCGATTGCAGTGTTTCATAATACGTACAATGGATCACTTCAGTATATTATTAATATAATTAATTATTAACATTTAATTTGTATTTTAAAGTCATTATCTGTTCAAGGAAAGTCTAGCCCTTTGAGTACTATCAAAACTTTTAACGTTATATGCTTATTCAATCTCAATTTTAAAAGTATAAAATGCACCCCGAAAACCGTTTCATAATAGGTACTTTTAACTTACCTTTTTTTACCTTATTTCAATGAGATTTAAAAGAAATTATCAGGAATGCTTTCTAACTAATTTTTCATGAGCTTTACAATCATGTGTTTCTTAAAGATTTTGTTTTGTGTCCCGAGTATTTAGAAATCGAGACACTGTGAATATGAACTAATATGAACTAACACCGATATATATTAACTAATTAATATTATAACCATTTATTCGTAACTAAGATGTGAAGAGTTGAATTCGGATGGAGATATTTGTTTTGTAAATATGCTGCCAAAAGTTCTCCTCGTCATCTTGCCTATGATAATGGTTAATTTTATTCAAGTTATTTGTACGAGAGAAATTGGTTGTTATATTTGTTATATTGGGAGTAATATCTAAAACAATACATGAAAAGTGTCATAGCCCTAAAATCAAAACGTTAAATTAGCGACTTTTACGTTTAGTTTACATATCTAAAGATACTTATATAAAAAAAATTATCAGGAATGCTTTCTAAATATTTTTTATGAGCTTTATTACAATGATGAATATTTTAAAAATCTTAAGGTGGCTCCGTCGCGTAGTCCCGTATCTACACGGGGCCCCGTGAGGGGTACACAATTTTATTTTCTAATATTAACGCAATTTGTATAAAAATTATTCAATATCAATTGTCAGACTTATTAAACCAAAAATATGTTATAGTATATGAGAAATAATAACAATACAAATATATATATACAAAAATACACTAGTTTTACTTATTTATTGAATTTTTTTATATTTGACTGGCAACCGCGTATTTTTGTTAAATAATCGGAATCTATAATTAAAAAGATACAATCTCCTGGTGGTTTTATAAAGAAATCATGGGTTTTCATGTAGTTATAGGCACAAATATATATTTCGCCATAAGAGCCCATGTTAGAAGTTCCATTTTCAAACATTTCTTTCTCTTCAGTTTACCTGCCATGGCACCCAACCAAAATTTTAATAGAATATATAAAACGCACACTTTCAGTGGGATTTTTATTTTTTATCAATGATGGATTTTGAAAAAACGACGGAGCCACCTTATGCTTGTAATACGCACTCGCCTTTGGTCTAGTGCCTGCTCGACTTCTACTCGTATTGCAAACCTCACAAGCGGGCGACAAAAGCCTACTTCACCCCCATGGTACACAATATAATTTTATGGCTTCCTATAGAGGGAAAACTACCTATATTTGTTGACTTGAAAGTTTGAATAAGATAATTCCTATCTTCTGTTATACACGAAAACATCATTTTTGTTTAAACGATTATATCTAGTAAACGTATGATGCAAAATCATTGAAAAAATTGGAAGTTATCAGTAACATATACAAGAATGTTCAGTTAAGTATTTCAGTTTTGATCTTATTTGGCTTCCTACTAGAGAAAGCTTAGTAATAGTGAAAAAAAGTTTTTTAAAAAGCATTAGAAACACGTATTGGGCCACTTGTTATCATAAGATTAATACACTATTTTTAGAAAATCTCCGTACGGATGTGTGTTTGTGTGTATGTGTGAGTGTGTATTTGTGTGTGTATGTGTGTGTGTCGTACATCCGCGTTCAAATATTCTGCTGTAAAACCTGACCAAACTTTGCATGTATGTTTTTTATTTACCCCTAAAAGGGCTTAAAAATTTCAGTGAATATGGTTAACTCATTTTGATTTTAGAACCATATTACAAAATTTGAAAATTTTGTATGTATATATGTATGTATGCATGTATGTACGTATGTGTGTATGTGTGTATGTGTGTATGTGTGTGTGCCTGTGTGTGTGTGCGTGAGCAATGTGTATATCTGTGTGTGCGTGTGTGTGTGCGCGTGTGTGTGAGAGCAGGGGGTCTCAAATGTGGCAACTTCTACCATATGAAATACGTGTATTTCCATAGTAACGGATGCCACATTTAAGATCCCTGAGTGAGTGTATATGTATGTGTGTGTGGGTGTGTACGTGCGCGTGCGTGTATTGTGTTTATGTATTCATGTGTAACTAATCTGGGCTCAAAAACCAGTGAATATAATCTAATCAAACCGTGCCCAGAATATTAATTTGCAGTTAAAATTTAAACTTGATTTATTAAAAATCCTAAACAAAATCTGCTTGTAAAAAATCGATTTTTTGTTACCTACGAGAATTAGAGTAAAATAGCAGCATTTCGTCTGAAATTGTCCAAGAAGATAGCTTTTTACTATCTCTTGGATGAGTTCTATGTCCAGATTATAACTATCTTTATATTTCGAGATATTTGAGGTTATGTATTTATTTAAAAATGTTTTGTTCGCTTATATTTGGAAAATGACACTGTAATCTTTTACCAAACAGGGCTCATTTTTTTAATTTTTAATGAAGATTTGAAATTAAAAATAAATTTTAATATTCATTTATTCGTTTTTGTTTTATAACGATTTTTATATGTTACGATATTCTGATATCGATAACGTAAATTATTTCAGTATATTAGAAATAATATAATTAATAGCTTCATTGTAGTCGTGAGAAATTCCATAAGAAATCTGCACTTAGACGGTTCAAAAAATTAAAAAAAAAATTGAGGCATACCTCTGCAACCATTTTTTTCTCGTTCTACAGACTATATAATATGTGAAAAATGTTCAAAATTGACAATGTAATTTTTTTAAAACATAAAATCAATTTCTCTTATGGGAATTTAACTTGGGAATTATGGACTAAAACGGTCATTATTGATATAACAATTACTTGGCTTTTGGGGGTGCAAACAATTTTTTCACGGAATAGAATATAAAGTAGAGAAAAACAGCTTTAATCTAAGACGTAGCGCGTTTAAAAAGATTAACTATATCGCGGAAGTATTTGGGGACTGGGGGGTTCCAACGTCAGGAGTACGGAGTATACCTCCTAAAAAAACGGTCCTCAGTCCAGAAGGGCTTCTCTATAATAACTTGATTTGATTTCAACTGAATACCCCACGTATGCTTAATATACAGATACTTTTAAATAAAGCGCCTCACTACCCAATATATGACAGTTCAAAATATAATTTACTTAAAATAAACCGTAAACTCTTACACCTCAATACCCTATGTATGAGTTCAATAAATAAATACTTTTAAATACGCCGCTAACTCTGGAACCTTATGTTAAATTAATTATTTATTACGCTCTTATTCTTATACAAGAGGTTTTGAGATGCAAGAGTTTGCGGTTTATTTAAAAGTATTTATTTATTGAACTCTCATACTTGTAGCATTTAGCTTTAAGAGTTCTCGGTTTATTTAGAATACTTTATTTCTTGAATTCTTTCATACATGACATATTGAGGTTTACAGAATTACTAATATAAAATTTTGTAAAACGTTTATTTGGTAGGAAAAATTTTTTTTTATCTGTTGGTCTAAGGTACGGCAGTGCAAATTCTTTTTGTCGCTCTGCATTTCGCGTTATAAATGCTCGCAATAAATTATTAACATTTAAGTTTCGCGCGCCTAATTTATGTACACATAACAGTACAAGATACGTTAAGCGATCTTGATTCATGGTCATACGCAAATAACTGAGAACTCTCCTCAAAGCGCTAAATGATCTTTCAGCAGCCACATACGCAGCTGGTACTGTTAAAACAAGTATAATTAGCAGTTTCACGTGACTTATCATAGTATGTACAGTTTTTGATTCATTCTTTAATATATTAACGATACTATGTATCCACAATTCCGAATCTTTCCTTTTAAAAACAAATACGCTCCCCCACCCAAGCACCGCGCGGGCTCATCTGGGATCCACACCTAGGAAAATCGACCCCTCTCTTCCCTGCGTGTCGCCGCACAGCAACTTCACTACCGCGTGGTGGGGATTCTCCTCTCCTACAGCCCGTTTATGACGAGTTATCGGGAGTCCACTGTATTATTAATTGATTAAAAAATCAAAGACATGTGATTTTTCAAGGATTTGCATTGGGACGTAGTCAAGATAGGAAGAAAATAAAGTCTTTATGAAATGACGTAAAAAACTTTTTTATAATCTTCTACATCCTCGTATTCAAGAAATATGAATTTTTAGCATGTGCATATTACATAAAAACATATAATGCTAAACAGAATGGAAACCAGTATTTGAAGAAAAGTAAGACTTTCTACATTTTATTAATTTAACGAAAGAATTTTGTCCGTTTTGGAAATTTCTTGTGAGAAAGTATTCTTTTTCAAGAAAGGAATAGAAATCAGCTTCGTATATAAGTGTGCCACTTCTAGAAAAAATATTATGAAGTTCTTAAAAATGTTAACCACTGCTATTACTCATAACTATGAAGAAAAAAAATTAATTAAAAAATGTCATTAAATGTTTGTTTAGTATTATTAATTTTAATCAAATGAGAACTTAGAAAGTAGTTTAATATTTCATCTAGGTATATGCATGAAAAAATATGAGTAAAGAAAAGTATCATCGAAACGTCGTACATACATAAATTAATACCTACAAAATAATTAATGTAAGAATTTCAATAAATGTTTGTTTAATATTTGTTATCAAACGAGAACTTTAATGAATTTCAAAAATATTTTACTTTTTAACTGATTTTAGAGGTTTATAACTTTTTATTTTATTTGATTAAAATATTTGTTTTTCTTGAATGATATCGTTAACCTTTTAACGCCCAAAATATTTTAATAGAGAGAAAAAAGTACTTTTTGCATTTAGTTATGCTTAGAATGGTCTCAAACTCAGATTTCAACAGTTTATTAAATTAAAACTATGTAGCTCTAAATATGATTTTTAGAACCGACCATTAAAAATAACTATAAGTCCTCCTGATCTTAAATTGGTTAAATTTGAATAACTAACATGGTAGATCGATAGTTTTAGTGTTCTTATACAAGTGTCACCGAAAGAATGACCAAAAAATATGTTTTCTATGTATTTATAATAATCATAAGCGGCATTCTCATTGCTTTTTCCCCATATGCATTGTTTTGTTGCTGTGTCATCATCAGTTTGAAATTTGCAGCAGTCAATCAAGTTCTTTATTTATTCTCCTGATATCATCGGATTACTCTTCATCCAAATAAAACACTCACAGGTTTCAGAAACCTTTTTTCTATCGATAATGATTATTGGTCGAGCCTCACACGTAGGCACCCATATATGGGCGTCTCGGAGTTAAAGAGTTAAAGTAAAAATGGTTATTATTAACAGTTTCTGTCGTACCCATACTACGTTGTGGTAACTTTTATTTATATATATCGCTATCAAGACGCTGGATTTTTATCTATAAATATAATGCACTCACTGTAAATTATGCCATCAAAGGAAAATGCTCACAATATGTGAGATGCCTTGGCCTTTAAAGGAAAGTAATGTAAGGTTTTTCATTACTTCAAAGATAAAAGACTCCTTAGAGAAACGAAGCCCAATATTTGTCGTCTTAATTTGTGGATATCTTCTTTCATTGGACATGCAATAAATTGTTAAAAGAAAGAAAAACTAAGAATAAAGTTTTCGTATTGCAAAAAATACAAGTTTATGTCACTGAAAATATGTTTCATAACCCGACCTTACAAAGACGGAACCTTACAAAGAAGTGAAGCCTCTTTCTTTGTTTAAAAGTCAACAAATTTTTATTCATGAGTTTAATAATTTTATGATATAACTACATCAAAATATAAGAATAAATGTTATGAATAAAAACGCTTGTAAAAGACTCTTATGCTTCGTCTTTACAGGCAGTTTAATAGAGTCCCGCTTTAACTTTCAATAATGAATAACATTTATGTTGTATAGAAAAGCAATACTTTTTTAGTATGAAAAAATAAAAGAAACAATTCTCTACACAATAGAACTCTTTAAAAATTACTAGCAATTATAACTGTAAGGTTATTTAATATTATAAGTTAAAGCGAGACTCTATTAAAGTGCCATTGAAGACGAGGCATTACCCACGAACCATTATGAAGTTTTAAATAATAAACGT
Source organism: Gastracanthus pulcherrimus (assembly GCA_949152435.1). Lineage (NCBI taxonomy): Eukaryota > Metazoa > Arthropoda > Insecta > Hymenoptera > Pteromalidae > Gastracanthus > Gastracanthus pulcherrimus. The sequence goes on from OX424573.1 coordinate 38,054,998, forward strand.
TCATAGCTTTAAAGCAAATTTCATTCAAAAACTTCTTTTAGCCGGTGTTTAATTAGTTTTTAAGATAAAAGCTCATTACGAGGCTTTGGCAGAACAACATGCTATCTTCTATGCTTCAGTAGGACAAATATTATTATATTATTATATTATTATATATATTATTATATTAATATTATATTATATTAATATTGATAATAATGTTATTATATTATTTTTATGCTGCCGTTTCTACAGCTACTGATCATAAAGTGAGAGACTGTTCAAGCGAGCTTTATTGTTTTAGAAAGATGCAGCGCGTACCATCTGTAACAGTACACAACTGTTAATCTGTCTTAACCTTAAAAATCCATCAACTGTTTGTATATTTATTAACAATAATTAACGTATTTATATGACGCACGTTATTTTTAATTGCAGAATATTGAAATATCTTTGTCTAATATACAAAATAATCTGTATTCTTATCCAATTTATTTCGTATTTTTATATTTAATAATAAAGTGCTTTATATAATACTGGCTGGTGGTTGACTTCATACCGAACAGTAGTGAGTCTTTACCAGCTATACTACAGCTTGCTTTATCAATGTCTCACTTTATCATTAGGTGTTGAAACGAAATTATATTATCATATTATTCTGTTTCTTGATTTTTTCAGTAAAAAATGTAAGAAAATAATTTTTATTAAAACGAAGGTACAAATAATTCTTAAAAATTGATGAAATGTTTTTTAATTTATTCCTTTAACACATTCTAAATTTTGAATGTCGCTCTCAAATCAGTCGAATCACTCCTTTTTGTCCAAAATATCGACGCTTTCTCTGCCAAAAACTATAAACCTGTATATGATACACATACACAGACACATGCACACACACACGCACTCACACACACACATACACACACATGCACACAGACACACACACACACACACACACACACAGCAGACATAACTTTCTGCGCCTCCCTTATCCGAATCAATGAACCGAGAGAAAGCAAGAGAGAAAGTATACACAGACAAAGAGAAAAGCGTATACATGTCTAATATATCCGTACAGAAGGAAGCAGGCAGCGCGATGGGCTCCCTGCCGAACCTGCACGAGCTCACGCGGGAGAAGCTCTCGAGCCCGGTGCACAGGCCGGCGCCCCTGGGCGGCCTCGGCCCCGTGAGACTGCCGCCCCAGCCGCCGCCCCTCGCCCACACGCACAAGCGCGCCCGCAGCAGCGGCCATCACCACCACACGGCCCAGCTCTGGGACAACGACGCCATGCTCGAGGTGAGCCCTGATTTGCGCACGCATATCTTTCGCTTATTCTCTATTCTCGTGACTTGCAGCTGTAGAAGGTGATGTTTGTTTGCTTTTTTTTATCTGACTGAAGGCATTCAGCGAAGTGTGTGGGATTTTTTTGAATGGAGAAGTAAGTTTGAAAGATTGTCCGTTTGAACGCTGCAATTGTAGGAAGGTATTAATTTGTAAGAGAGTTATGGGTGAATTTTGCAAAGGCATTCGGTGAAAGGCATTTTGCAGCGGCTACTGCTGCTTGACATTGGACTATCTAAAATAGAAGCGAAAAATATTAAATTGGAACATTGATCTATCTGGAATCTAGGTACTAAGCTTTCTGCAAATTGATGAATGCTGAAAGTGGAATCATAGATTTTGATAAACCAAACTGTACTTTCAGCATCGGCATTTTGTTCCGATTTAATTTTTTTATTTAAAGCTTCGATTAGGCTTTTGATAACCTATTATTCAATTTTTTATGTATATTGTTTTAGTCCCCTCAGAAAAAATAAGAAATCACGCTTTACTCTCTTAAAAATTAATATTATTTAATGAAATATTTGCATATGATACTTTAAATGTTACTTGATTAGTTAATATCCAAGTATACAATTTCGGGGTAATTTCAATGCATTTAGTAAGATTATTCATTGATTTAATTATTATTTTCTTTTTTTCTTTAAGAAATATTACATTTTTCTTGAATATCATCGTAACCGTAACGTCTTTAGATGACACATTGTACAGTAAAGAAAGTTTCCTTTTCATGAAATATTAAATTTTTAGTAATCAACATTTGTAGGTAAGTAGTAATGCTCTGGCTAGCGTGCGACGCTGTAAATGTATAACATGCATAGTAGCGCATATCACATCATAAACTGGATCTACAATATCGTGTTTTTTTTTTCAAATATCCATATGCATTTTGATTCGTGATTATTTCTACTACGATGTTATGGTAATATAAAAGTCAGTGATAATTTTTTACAACTGTTATTTAACCTTGCAGGTACAACACATTGATTATAAAATTAAATTTTAACATTTTTAATCATTGCATATAAAAAGCCCACCTGTAATCAAAATTAAGCAGCTTTTTATATGTTATTCTTCGTTAACCATAAAATAAAAATAGTTTTTTATAACACGTGAATAAAAAAGACCATTTTTGGCGCCAATAAAGTGCAGCGAAAATAGAGTTTTCCGAGCGTCAAATAAAGGGTACCGAAAATACTCATTTTCGCTACCTTTTATTTTCGGTAGCGAAAATGAGTATTTTCGGTACCCTTTGTTTATTTTTGTTCCATTTCCTTAATAAAGTGGACGACTCGAAAAACTCTATTCTTAATCCACTTTGTAGACGACAAAGAATGGCTTCCTTTATGCACTTGTTATAAAAAATACGGTACGCAACTTGGGACAAAAGGGTATTTCCAGACCCGGATGATGATTTTGAGCACTCGTGCTCAATCATCATCCTCGCTTGGAAATACCCATTTTCACCCCTAGTTGCGTAATATACTATTCATAACATATATTCTCAAATGATTAATTATATACAATGATAAAAACGTACATACAGAACAGCGCACAGTGCGCATTCATAAAAGTATCTATATAAAAATAGCAACGCGAAATCATAAAACAAATGGCGATCAGCCACTTGAGTTTTTTCATCCAACACCTTTTATTACCAGAAAAACACTTTTAATGAGCGTCTTACACTCGATTATCAAGATGATCGAGCTACAAAATTGTAAACAATGCAAAGCCCCGCGCACGATCGTTAACAATCATTTACAGCCCATTCCGCAAATTGCGCTGGCGCATCAGCTGCTGCTACAGCAACCGTTCATTTTTCCATCTGTCGTTTCATCAGCTCTCGCTCATATAGTTACAGGAAAGTTGGGGCAGTGTAGGCATCAAATTTTTCAATGTGCTACAATATTTATTTTATTTTATTCCATCATAAAAACATAATGCACTTAGGATGTAGTAAAAAAATCTATTTTTTGTAAAAATAAAGTAATAGGTACCTCAAAATACCCACGTCTCCTCATTTGTGGGGTACTATGGACACCTGCACGATACTTTTCGTTTTTAATATTTTTTATCAATTTGGATTATTTCTTTTTGTTAAATCGTCATTTGTCCTTTCTTATTTAGTAATGCAAATGAGACCCACATAACCGTACATAACGTATTATATATAAAAATAAAACCAACGCCCATTGCATAAATTGGATATTATATTTTTTATTGTTCATACTAGATTGCCAGAAATTCTTTCAGGTAAATTTTAATTTGCCGCTTATTTATGAATGATTTAGAAAAATCTCAGTGTCAGAAAATGCATTATTTACGAAAACCCATATAGACCCATCAGTGCCCATATCAACCCATCACCTTCCTCTATCTGTTATCTCGGGAGCGAACGACCGTATACATGCTCGTACAATATAAGATCAAACGATGGCTGCTGCACCTGTATACGTATAGCATAGACGATCGATATCGCGGATATAACGAATGGGGGGAAAAAATAGACGCGGCGACAGCTCGGTTATGTTCACGTGGATGCTCGGACGACTCTTCGCTGTGATTTTGCAGCTGAGAAGTTTTCGCACGATTATAAGAAAATAATAATTTGTAGAAGGTATTCGACTTTTTGCGAAATGAGGTCTTATGGAATGCAAGAATCAATATTTACTATTTTTTTCGTAAGGATTAATGTATATCATGGAATCTAAATATACTATTTTTAGAGGGGTCCGAGAGTTAATTAATAATTAATATCTCTCGCCTTGATTCTTACCGACCGGTGAGTGAATAATTATATATAATTATAAAAATATTTATATTTATATTTAGACAAAAGTCAAACTCGCTTTCCCTTCATTGAGTAGTAACAGATCTCTGTATGACGTACGAAATTTTAAGGTGGCTTCTGCATAAATATGTACCTTAATATTCTCATATTATAATATATAAGAAATGATATAATATAATAGAAGGATACTTCAAGTGATGAAAATAAATTTTTTAGAAAAATTTCCATATTGCAAAAGTGATTATCGACAACTAGAGAAATATTTTACAAAAAGCACTGCAGACTTTTATATTTCTTATTCAATTTTAATTTTGAAGGTTTCATTTTGTTCCTTGAATCATTTCAAGGGGACTTACCGATATAAAAATGGGGAAAAATCGATAAACCTGCAAAGTATCGTTCGATTGTTTATAAAACACATGCACAAGCTTATAAACAATTGGCTGTAACTTTGCAGATTTATCATTCTGAAATCGGTCAGGGAATAAAATAAGACCGTCAAAATTAAAATCAAATAAGAAATAAAGAAGTATGCAGCTTTTTGTTGAATATTTCGCTAGTTGACAATAATCACTTTGACAATATGGGAATTTTGTTGAAAATTCTTTTTTTCATTACTTGAAGTGTCCTTCATTTATATTATATCATTTCTTATATTATAATGTGAGAACAAATTATTATATAAATTTTTATACTTAAGGTACATATTTATACAGGAGTCAATATTGCAAATAGCAAGAACAATAAAAAGATTATATATTTATTAAAAAAATTTATTACAAATAAATAAAATAATACAAATTGTTCATTATCTAATTTTTAACTTTAATTTTTGCACAAATAAGTAAGTCATACTTTTGTCAAACTTCTTAAGTGATATTGATATTCTTGAAGTATGTATTAGTAATATGATATATTTATTTATTGAAGTATGATTTTATGTTTATACTATACTGAAGGTAACATATTATACGGATATAATTTCTCATAAATGCAAGGAAAAAATCTTATAACAAAATGGACATTAATCGATTTCATGCTTGAGTATTGTATTTATAACTTTATTTTGCAAATTATTGCGATGAAACTATTTCAATCATTTTTAACACTCCTGGTAATCGGCAATTATTCTACGGATAAATGATTAAAAATCATCTGTCGAGTTCTTTTATTCAGGTTGCGATTAATATTAAAATTCTTCCGATAATTATTTATACGATAAAATCCGGTTTTGATCTTTTTCCCAAACATCATGTATTGACAAGAAGAACACCAACCCTGCGGTACTCGGATTTTGATGAGGCTTTAGGAGGTGCTTTCTAGTACCTAAAAATGAAGCCTAGCACCTTTAGTTTATTCTAATGGGCCCTTGTATTCGAGATATAAGCTATTTTACTCCGAATATACGGTATTTTAGTGAAAAAAGTTACCTCTTCTAGTGATTATAAATATGCATGTATTGCCACTAGAAAAATTGGCTTGAATGATAATATAATTAGGCAGAAAGAGCTTTAATTTGAAACCTGTAACGTTAAAGAATATTACTCGGAGCTAAAGTTGTTAACAATTGAAGCTGATGACTAAAAATGGATGAATATTTGTAGAATTTAAACTGTTTTTATTTCGTGAATTTTTTATGCATTTTTAGTCATCATCTTCAATTGTTAATAACTTTGGCTCAGATTAATATTTTTTACCGTTACAGGTCTCAAATTAAAGCTCTTTCTTCCTACTTTCATTATCTTTGAAGACATTTTTTCTCGTGTCAATACATGCATATTTATAATAACTAGAAGAGATACCTTTTTCACTAAAATAACGTATATTCGAAGTAAAATAGCTTACATCTCGAATACAAGGGTCCATTAGAACAAACTAAGGGTGCTAGGCCTTATTTTTAGGCACCAGAAAGAACCTCCTAAACCCTCATCAAAATCTGAGTTCCGCAGGATTGGTCTTCTCCTTATGAGTGTAAAATTGTATAAAATTAATTCCTCACTGTGATACATAAAAAATAAAATCATTGATTACATCTCCTTTATAATACTATTCATTCTCGATAATATATGTATCTAATATTTTACGGCAAATTATGGGTTGCAGAAAGGTAATAAATGCATATATATTGAATGATTAATCGATTTCCTTTCAAATCTCTTTCTCAGGTTTAATTATGTAACTAAAGATTATTATCTGTAATTATTAGTAATTACCATTCCCGCATGTACTTGTGCATGTTTGGATATTCAAAAATCATAATTAAATCATATTTGCAATTGCAAGAGTATAGAGCTCAAATATCCGGCAATTCTACATTTACGATTGTTTGATAGTTTTCGTTGAAAAAAATGAATTCGCATTGAAATGTTCCATTGATCGTGGCTATTCGTTGGAACGGAAAGATGTACAAGTTTATTATTCATCAAGATAAATAAGTAATTTAACGCTGTTCTGCTTATTACATTTCCGGTAGTTCATACCACTTCGATCCTCTCATTATACATCTAATATGAGAAAATATCGCAGCTCACTTTAAGATGTACCTTACAATTAGATTTCGCATATAATTTTAATATAATAGAATGTAAAGTATTTATAATAATTAAAATTTTAAAAAGTTGTAAAAATTCATTTACACGTTTTCAGACTTGTTAAAAATACATTTTTATTAAAGAATTAATTATACTTACGCATTTATCTGATGATCTAATAGACTTTTATACGTCTTCTTTGAATACAAATTTACGAGGGTTATTTTTAATTCTGACTTACAGCAAAAATTTAAAAAACAAGATTTTTTTTATACAGTATTTTTTCACTTCTCAGAAAAAAACTAATAATAAGACATATTTTATTCAATTTATTTAAGACGAATAATTTATTTAATTTTGATAGTGAAATAATATAAAAAAATTATCCAATACACTTACCATGTTAACTGACTATTGGGTCTATAAATTAAAATTTATACTGTATATTTTCTATAATAACTACCTATATAGGGTATGATACCGATTGTAGCCACTGCTCTGCTTATGACCATATATGAATAATAATGTAAAATAAATAGAATGTTGTAAATTCTAAAGAAGAAATGTATACTGTTAACTAATAATGATTAGGTACTTTGACAGTCATGATATATAAATTAATAAATATAGTCATATCCGTAATTTCTCTTGTTCACATTCAATAATATAACTGTATCAAGACAATTGTTCACAATAAAAGTGTCAACGCATTAGATAACGGATGTTGATGAGGCTTTTTTGATTTGTTTTTATTTTGTACTTATAAAAATGAATCTGACAGAAGATGGAAAGAGTTTTGATTTGAGTCTTGATTTTTATAAAAATATTCATTTTTTCCAAAGATATTAGTGTCGAACATGCGTCAAAACCTGATTAAAATAACACCACCTGTATACAAAACTTCAGTCTAGTATATTAAGTCTGGTTAAATAAGTCTGGCGAATGTCTGTCAAAAGTTGGGCGGATGTCTAGACTCTACACCGGTATACCGGACTTTCGTTGAAATTATTTCACGAAAATGTCATCATCAACAAATATAAACTTTCTTAATATGTTGTTGGAGTGAATTCTCAGTCTATAAGTGGGCAAATTTGAATCAATTCGACTCGAGTAAATATTCAACTCTTATGGAGACGACTTACATTCTAATTAGAATGAGATGTTACTTAAAAAGTGAGCAATCATTCTCTCGCTATTCCAGAGTAAAAATTTAATTTACTCTAATAAGGAAGAAAACCGATATTTAGTTAACAGTGTATTATTGTAGACCTTGGTATTATTTCTTTGTGTACGTCTAGAATTTTTACAATATCTTTAAATTTGAAGAAGATATAAGTAAAACTGAAAGCGATATGACATCACTACCTACGGTCGGTATCTTTTGATCTTTTAACGATGTAACGTAAATCAAAGGACATTTAATAAACTGTAACTTTTGTACATTTAATTTTCTTTTCTAAACACAAAAAGAAATACGCGCTGGTATGGCTTAGGCTCTTTATCATACACACGAATGCCAACAAAAAAAGAATAAATTATTTTTCCCTTCTATAAGAGCCGAATTTTCACTTCAGTCAAATTGGTCCAAATTTGCCCATTCGAGAGAATGATTATAATAGTACACTTATTGACCAATTTATTAGAAAGCATACAAAACAATACATTTTGATTGGAAAGTAGACAAGTTTCTTTAAAATTTACAATCGCGATTAAAATTTAAATATTTCTAAAAAGAAAATACATAAAAATTAGGTTACCGCAGGCTTGATAGAACGCAATATCCGCAGACTAACATAGTGTCGAACCCCAGACTTCTCCCAAACTAGCTTTGCTACTCCGACAATCAAAAACCCCGTAACCCCAATTTTCATCTATATTCTTATTCTTATTACTATTATCATATACGTAATTATAAATTTTATTTTGCGTTTATGAAATTTTAGTTTAGATAAAATTAAATTTAAATTACATAAATTGCATCCACCATCATTATACCACTGATGTTATATACTCACACATAATATATATACAAAACTTCTTATACACACATATATATACATATATATATATATATATATATATATATATATATATTTTATACACGTTTTAACTATTTTGACCAATCTAATTTTGTATCTTAAGTTGCCCTATGGGATATATACATTGGTCCCAGAGGGCGTAAAATAAATGCTCCGAATCGGAAAATGTGAAATCTCCTCTCCTTCCCGCAGCACATGGCGACTTACTCGCCGATCTCGTGTCGCTCGGCGCGCACCTCGGCCCTGTCCTGGCGTCGTCGGGACTCGATGAGCTCGTCGGCCGGCGCCTCCTCGGTGCGCCGTCTGATCGCCGCGGTGCGGACCGCGCCCTCGGGCCCCAGGCCCCCCAAGAAGGCCGTGCTGCGCCACTGCGCGGCCGTGCTCCTGGGCCACGCGAGCTGGTCGGCCGCCACCCTGCCGATGTTCCCCCTCCAGGCGGGCCTCGGGGCCTTCGATCCCCAGCTCGGGCCCATGCTGCTGGGCCTGCTGTTCGCCGCGGCGACCCTCACCAGCTGCTTCGCCCCCATCGTCACCCAGAAGCTCGGCACGAATCTGGCCATTTGCGTGGGACATCTCATCACCATCGTCTTCGTGGGAGTGCATCTGTATCCTAAGTATGTGGACGGGGAGTGCTTTGGGGTTGGCTGGTGCTTGTACTGGGGGATGCCGATTGAGTGTACGCGATGTTTCTTTGAAATTTGTCATGTAGTGCATGAGCTTTCTATTTTAAAAGATGCGTACGCATAGACAGCAGATTTTGTACCATGCGCATTTTTTCAATTGATTTGTGATTACCTAATCGCTTCACATTTTCATCGGTTTTAATAGTTGTATTCGTATTGAATTCTTATCTTTATAATCTTATTAAAGTTAATTACACATATTTTAGAAAACTACTTATATTAAAACATTCTTATAAATAACGCATTTTTAATGTTTAAAAACAAACTTTTCAGAAAATGTCATCAAAATCGGTATATATCAAAAAGCTAAGATAGGTACCAACTTAGATAAATTCGAGAAAAGGATTAACTTCTATAAAGGACTGTAACTTCTATTCTATTTGACAGATTCAAGGTTTAAAAAAATTGAAGATTCTATAGAAAAGAAAGAAATATATGCTTTGTTTTGCTTTCTTATGGTTAAAAATATTTAAACCGGTGGAAAATCGAAAAAATGCGCGTGTGGGTTAGAGTTGCATAGAATGAACCGTTCACTATGGAAGGTCAGGTCATATTTTTTTCTGAATATTGTTCAAAAAATGGAAAAAAAGTTCATATGAATAGAGTCAAACAGGTGGCCTCCAGTTTTTCTTTAAATGGCTCGTTTTCAGTCATTTATCAAGATTTAAAAAGTTTTAGCAAGCCTAAATCTTGATGAATTGAGCTGATATTTTTTGTGGGGACTTTTTTCGATACGTATACTTTGATATAAAATTTAAAAGCTAAATAAACCACTCCAGGACGAACGTATTTATTTAAATTTGTTTGGAAATATATAATATATTCTACAGTTGTAAGTAATTCATTAATTAGAATAAATGGTGATGATAACTACTCTATAACTACTCTCTTTGTGCTAAAATGTTATTCTTCATTTTAATTATTCTACGTAACCAAACTGATTTGAATACAATTAAGATTCATCAAAAACGAAAATTAAGAATCAATTATTTATCTTGCATCACTAACTTGAGATTTCTCATATGTAAGTTTTAAGCGCATAATAAATTAGTTTATTATCAACAAATTATTTCAACAAGTTTCATTAAACAAATTATTCTTTGTGAAATTTAGATGGATACTTATAACTATTAATGACAGTGCAATACCTTAGGTGACTAAATATCACGATAAAGATCAATTCATACTTACAATTTTCATTTTACAATAAAAATGCACTTGAACAACAAAGTTATTCTGATCCTGTTGCTCGTCAAGTGGAGTATTTCTCTCGATTCAGTTCCTCAAAACATTCAGAAAAAAAGATGAATCGATCTTATCGTAAAAATCGCAAGCATAAAACAAAAAGCCACTTCACAAAAGACTTAATTCCCGCAGTGACTGAGATAAAAACTTTTTACAACCTCTTTTAAAATTAAAAACGCTATATATCTACACTTTTCCACGTATAAACCTAAAAGCACGCAAATAATTTAGCTACATCGCCGTAGCTCGTAAAACTAGCAAGAGATAAAGGAAGACGATGAAACAGTAAAAACGCTCGTCACGTGCAGCGCCGTTTTTTATATTTTTCTGCGCCGCACTGCTGCACGTTTCGCCCATTATTCCTTTCATTTGCACGTGCACGGTTACACGCTACTTCGAATAGCGTATATACATATAATTGATAAATATGAAAAAAACACGACTCAATCTCTTCCTTTATCTTCTTCGTGGAAACTGGGAATGCAATGAACCATGAGATCCTTATAGACACATTTACATCCCGGTTCACGTGTATTCCCTATAAATGTCATAAAGCTTCAGGAATCTACGAGTGAAAAAAGTCGAGGTGGTATTGATGTGTTCATGGGATATGTTTATAATACAACCTGCATGTGAATGCTACCTGTGCTACTATGCTCATAGCGACTTCATTATTGAATCTTTTGAATAGACATTACGTAAACCAATCCTACCAGAACATCAATGTCGACCCTACTTCATTAAGACTTTACTTTATTAATTACTTTATTTTATTAAAAAGAATAGTAGGCCACTCCAAATTTGAGGAAAATCTAACAAACAGTGAAAAAATTAATTCAAAGTTTCAATTTTTGAAGAAATTGACATCACAATGGTGTTGTGAGGCCGTCAGAAGTCCTGTAAAAATATGGTCAGTTGACCATCAATTGACCGTCCAGGAGCCACTGATAAATTTGTGACCTTTTTTGTAACGACACCATATATTATTATGATAGGATGCGTTACATTTAATTCAAATGCACCCATATTTATGCACTGTTGTCATATCAAACGTTTGTACTGGGTAAGGGCGCATTTATAGTGAAACGCGTTAACCAAACGAGAATATAAATAGAGAACATCATAAGTATTATTTATTGTTATGTGATAAAATAAGTATGTGATACCAATATATAGTATTATTTTAACCCGTTGATTGCCACATTTTCTTTAATCAAGGAAAATCATTCTTTTGCGTAAATGTCTTCTTTATATAAACAATTGATAAAAACGCAAATTTGAGCGTTGCAAAATTTTTGCATATTTTCTTTTTTTCGGCCACAATAAATCGGTTATCATGTTATTTCTGGTGAATAAACATTTCTTATATTTATGAAATATGATACTCAATTTTTTCGGAATATCTTCTATTATAATAAAAGATTATTGAAATATTTCTTGAAAAATAGGTTGGGTAATATATTACCTAAATGCAGTCAACAGATTAAATATAAAACACTGTTATGATTTCATAACGATTTGGTAAGAATGTTTAAAAAAAAAAGACTTTCGGAAAAATAAGTTTATACAAAGACTAAGGCATGGTAAGATTAGTTGACTACAAATATTTTTATTTAGTATTTAATTAAAGACGAAACGTTTGGAAACTCTTTGTAAAAACATTTGTTGCATGTAAGAAATTTTTACGCTCATTGCCGGTCAATTGACCGTCATTTTCTTACATAACACATTATATAGAACTAAACTAGTCTATAATTACATTCTGATAAAGCCTCTTTAGTACATAAAATTAATTTTTCTATAAGTCACAGTAGCTATTAAAATATTGTAAAAATAAAAACGTAACATTATAAAGCGCCATTTTTGTATTACGTAAAACAATCAATATTTTCAGTGATATATTATTCTAAATTGAGCTGCGATCCTAAGCAATATGGAGCAATATTCTAAAACAAAGACAAAACAATCACGACGTTCAGAAAAAGAATACTTTTTTCAACAGGATATAAATTTTCGCTTTTTTTACCCTCGGATTTAAAACTTACAAGAATCGAATAAAGCAAGAATGTTATTACAATTAACAGAGCTGTCGAATGAAACTTATTTCACATCATTTGCAGATGGTACATACTGCTGCCGAGCTACGCGCTGCTGGGCGCCTGGACGAGTCCGAGCTTCCTGGCGCGCACCTCGCACGTCAACATCTCGGCGACGAGTCTGGGCCTCGTGTGCGCCGATCCGGAGGACCCGGACGAGACGAGGCGCGACTGCATCCTCAGGCGGCTCAATCGCGGCATCAAGCTCGCCGAGGACATGGGCCTCGCTTTCGGTTAGTCGCATTTCTTTTTGCTTCCTCTAGATAGTAAAAAAAAAGTTTTACTAAAAACATGTTAGAAACATCTTTTGAAACATAAGGAATCAAAATACGCTATTTTTAGAAAATGTCTGTATGAATGGGTGTGTTTGTATGAGGGCATCAATATTTCGAGTAATCCACGGTAAAGCTTAATATTCCAGGGCTCAGTTTGTTTGTTTTTGAAGTGAAACTTCTTATGGCGCACCATGGTATTTTGGATGAGGTATGAATTGATGAGAAGCGTCACGTTCGAATTGTCAGATAACGACAGATTTGCACAAACCGGCGAGCGGTTAGCATGATAACGATCAATCAACAGCTTATATCAACAGTCTCTCGCGCTCGCTGATCTCGCATATAACCTTCTCCTATTACCTCCCGTAGTGTTGTGACTTGCAATGGCAAAATGAATTAGCGTTATTAAAAGTAATTAAATGATGCAATATAAATATGTTTAGATTGATTTTATAGAATTCAGATGGAAATAAAAGATAGAAAATAAAGTTCTTAGATTGTTTTTAATCTAAGAAATGTGAAGAATACGTGAGTAATGCTAAAATAACAACCCGTTGACTATTATCACAATCAAATCATTTAAGTATAATTCAGATATTTGATAATTAAATTGCACCAGCACCATTCGCTAATAGTTATAAACTGATATATGGTAATATAGGATTATATTGACTTTTTAGAGTAGTATGGAATATATGCAGAAAGCAGGATTTATTTGCAGTTTCCCATTTTCCAATTAACGTAAACAACATTCAGGGTAGTTCTTATGGCATTTTTATGTTAAATACAATCATAATCTAAAACCGTATTTCGAATATTTAAATTTTGTTTAGAATATTTTTTGTGTTGATTTACAATATGATAAACTACAAGAACAAATTTACTCTTCTTATCCTAAAATCAATAACAATATTCAATCAATTATCGGTCATAAATTATTTCAATCTATCAACCTAAGTATTCTATAAAAATAACAATATTTATATTGCACCACAGTACAATGTTTCAATATTTAAACATTACAAATTATCTTAAATTCAACAAAACTTAAATTAATCCACTTTAATATAAAGTGTTATATTGAGACTAATTATCATAATAAGCCACTAACTTTAGCCGGAGATTTCAATGTTAATTTTGATGATGAGAATTCGCAACCATTCATACATTCCTCGCAAATAAACTTCAATTATAATAATGAATAATTATCCGCAACATTCCATAATTATTTACGGAACAACAATCTATGTAGTACTATCAATATTAATACATGAGATAGAATCAGTAACATTTAAAATAATAAATTTAGAAATAATGCTAAACGTAAGGACATTTATTTGCTTTACATTAAATCAATTTTCCATATAAATAAAATTCACATACAAAATACCTTGAAGTTTCACTTCTGTCGTGCGTTTCATGACACACACATTTTTTTACACGAAGGGAGCACAATAATAATTTTTTTTGTTTTTTGGATGACTTTCGGTTTTTTTAGTGGTATTTCAATTTTTGGGTTTTAGTTTTTGGGTTTTTTGGTACGTTAGAAATAATATCATCGATCCAGTGAAAATTCATTTGAAAGAGCATAAAATTACCTACCTTTTACAACCCGAAATTTTCTGATAAGGTATTTCCTTTCTTATGATACTCGTATACACGGAAACGTCATTTGCATTTTGAACGGCGATTTCACTGAAATATATGATAGAAATTATTGAAAAAATTGAGGTGCTTAGGATAATGGAGAAGATTATTCTGTATAATTTTATTTTTCTATACTTGAGAAAAAAATCAGTTTGTAAAGTTCCAAAAATGAAAGTCCTGATAATCTATTTTTTATGTTTTCTTTTCCAACACAATTTGAAAGGAATCAAATTTAATTGAGTTAAAATCTGGGTTTACAATTAAAATGTGTTTCAATAAACTATTTTGAATACATATCTCGAATAATTACACTGAATAAACATTTTTAAGATTTTCTTAGTTATTATATATTAGCATCTTATCTAAAATTTATTTCTAAAAATGGTGTACATTATATACATTAAAAAATATTTTAATCAATAATATTGTTTCATAATCTATGCTATACTTTTGTATAAGTTTTAATTACAAAATTTAAATATATAGTGCCAATGATTTGGCAGTGGTTTTTAATCTCTAAAGATACGAAAGATTCCGATGTTAATTATGACTAAATATTTTGTAATCTTGAAACACATTCTCTCGCCTTTATTGCTTCATATTTATTACTCGAAAAATACTCGAGGAAAAATTCGTTGAGCCGATTTCCGCGGTGACGACTGTTGTTTCTTTTCAGCCCAATTATGAATACTAGTGATTTTTATCAGTGGTTTACGCGATACTATGCACATGGGTGATTCTCTGAAATCAAGGAAGTTTCATGTGAACTCTAACAATTTTTAAATTTTTTATCTAATGTTTTCTTAGGATAGTATGTTTCGGCACGTATGTAAATTATTTTAAAAGAGAATTTTTAATTCATTAATTAGTCAATTAATCAATTAATCTACTTTTTAATTGTATTGCTAAAACTTTCGAGATATTTCTCTAATAGAGACAAACTACCCCAAGGGAGTTCAGGCAAAAGAAAAGAACATTTGAAAATCTGTTATTTGATACCCTTTATAGAACGATAGTCTTATAGACTAAATATCACAAATATATTAACACTATTATCCTACATTTGGTCTTGTTATTTCTCAACCTTTAATAAAAGTTAATGCCGTACTTCGGGTTTTCGTGTGATGATTTTTTCGCAAATGAACTGTCGACCGGTGAACGTCCTTAACGAATAACACTAGGATCTTAGTGATCCAAGTAGATAAAGCAAAAGAAGCAGGAAAAATGTAAACATCGCAATGTTTGGCGGTCCATCAGGCTGCCTGGTGGCGTCGGTCCTGATAAAGATAACGGACACGTCGCTGCTCCAGCCGGCGGGCATGAGCGAGGGCGAGATCGAGGAGACGTGCGGCGCCGAGTACTGTCCCGAGGAGGCTTACTTCTACAACGAGACCCTCCTGCTGCCGACCATAGCGCCCAGCACGTCGCGCATGATCGTCAGCGTCTGGCTGGGCCTGGCGGTCCTGGCCTTTGGCATATCCTGCGCCTTCCTCGACGCCCGCATGAAGGAGCCCCAGGGCGTGCACGAGCGGCTCAGCACCCAGGCGATCCTCAAGTCGGTGAAGAACGCCTTTCAGGATCCGAAGATGCAGCTGGCGGCGCCCCTCACGCTCTTCATCGGCCTCGAGCAGGGCTTCATCTTCGCCGACTTCACCGAGGTCAGTGGGTCTTTTTTTCCTGACTTGCTTGGAAATGTCAAACGTAATGGTTTGTTGTCAATCGATTGACTTTCTTCAAGCTCTTGAAGACTGAACTGATTGGAGTATTGAGAATTGTTTGGTATAAAGAAATAAGAAGATAATATTTTGAATTCAATTACAAACATTTTCCTGAGATTCTGGAAGGCTGGCATATGATCGAAAACATACTTTAGTTCTATATGTACCCCTCCCCCTCTTTCGGTTCAGGCCCTCCGTCAGCGTGTACAAAGAAATGGCACAACACTTTTAAGTCTGACGTTTTCTTTTGACCCTCGCGAGGTAACTGAGGGTTAAGATTACGCTTCCTCACTTACGAGGAGAGGGTCCCAACTTCGAGAAAAAAATATTGACGAGGCTTTCGAAGATGCTTTTAGACATCTAAATAAAACGACTAAGCCTATGTAGTAAGAGCGATTAATCCGGTTCCAATCATGAAATAGAGTTTACGACATCGAAATTGTACATTGAATTTGTGAAAAATGACACCTATATTATGATCGTAATTCAAGGCTTATTCAATTTATACAACAAACGTACAAAAACAAAGAAGACGGAAAATACTTCCATTGGAGAGATTGCGGAAATTAGTTAAAAGATCATTCTAACCCAAAGTTATGGCTGATATATAGCTATTCACTTTAAAAAAAACATTAAAAATTGGCTATTTAAATTAAATAAAATAATTTCAGATTTTATGTTTTTAATTAACCGAACACAAATGAGAAGAGAAGCCCTTGATACGCTAGACCTCTCAGATTAAATCTTATTTATTATCTTTTATTCTGTATGTCAAAGTTATTCATTTAATAAATGAATGGTATATTTTTAAAAGATCTTAAGACAAATTTTTAACTTTTTCTTTCGAATTAATAATGAAATAACGCCTAACGTTATGTAAAAATTATCTAATATTTCCTCTGTAAGAAAACTATAGCACCATTTTTAAGCTCTACTTAATACTTACAAATTGTAAATTATTAATGGGAAAATATTTATTGCATTTTTTATTTATAAAAATAACTTACAAAAGCCGGTAGCTTTTTGCACCTAATATAAATCTCTCCTGTTCAGACGAATCTTTAAATTCTGTTCAGTATTTGTAACTATAGAGTATAGATTATGCATCGTTTAGCTCATACAATTATTTTTTTTCTTAATTTTAAAAGCTTATCGATATGAAATTTTTACATGGATATTTTTATAAGTCCTTTGGTACACGAGTATAACATTGAATATACTTAGAAAAGTAATATATTAGATGGATTCATTTTTAATGGATTAATTAACTCTTGTTAAGTTCATCGATATGTACCCAGGTAGAAAAGTATCCACTTTAATTGAGGTCCTCGATTATTTACCATAGAAAACTAGATAGATCTACATAATTCTAGATTATTTTCCACCAGAGTAATTAGAGAAACAATATTTTTTTAGACTTTTTTATTTTTGTCAAAAATCACTTTTGTGACCTAAACTATTCTAAAAATAAACGATTTAAACATACATACATACAGAGTTATAATTTTCAACGTAGCTTCCGTTTTCTCACTTTAAATGCATATATTTGATACCATAATCTGTGTATCTCGAGATTGCGACCTCATTAGCCGCTCTTACTAGTCAAAGTCGCAGTTTCTAAGTACCAAAAAGCATCCCTCTTCTTGTTAGCTCAGTTATCTTGTAATATGATAAGTATTCAGAAGCTTAAAAAAATAAAAAATGTTTAATAAACTGACGAAACATAGTCTTAGGGCTGGGTGAGACATTTATTTGACATTTAAGAAAAACATCGTTCTGGTCATTATTTGTATAAATACTTAAGTATTGTCAAAAAACATTGAAATTAACACACTTTTAGATAAAATTAACTAAAAAAGATGTCTACATTATCCCGAATAAACGGGATAAAGCAGCTACAATCAATAGAGAAAAATATATTATTTTTACAAAAGTACCACTCATTTTTTTAAAAATACAAGAAAATACAGAAACATATAAATTTTAATTTCTAAAACCAATTTAAATTAAAAAATAATTCAAGTAATTTAATCTGAAATATGTAATTTATTATAAACCTTAGATCACGTATATGAGATATAAAAATTATATGTTTTCTGAATAAAACTAGACTAATAAAAGTCAAATTTATTAAGTCATATAAAGTTAAGATTCTCAATGTATTTTAATATAAAAAAATATTTCATCATTTTGACCATGAAATAACTCATTGATTTTGGTGAAATTTATATTTTAGTTTCATTAAATATACTTTGTTGAAGAATGCAATAAAAAAGTTTAATTTTAAAAGAATTAAAGGTCGTTCAGTGCTCTTACAGTCGTACGTAATTTGCCTGGATTAAATATTGAAAATGAACATGAATGTTTAAGGTCTCGTTAAAATATTTCCTTCGAAGTTAGGTAAGTAGGCACTCAAACATTTTTTAAAGCAAAATATAACACCTCATTGTGAGTATTTTAAATGTTAGTAAGGTCAATTATCTCATTTAGTTAGCTTGCAATTCTCTGAACGAAGGTAAAGTGCACGAATGTGGGTCAAGATGTAAAATTTGAAGTTCAGATACTAATGTCAATGTTTTTTGTTCTCTATTCTGTTGTCTGTTTTCTTTTAAACTTTCGTAGATTTTAAGTTTACTTATCATTCAAAAATGTATCCTGTTATTGAAACTTTTCAACAAAGACCTAGGAATTTTAGCCTCAAAGATAATATACTACTTTTGTATTAATGAATTGAAATCTCGATATAGGTACTTAAATGTAGTTCATTCGAGTTATCTATAAACGACCCTATGATCCATTTTGCTTATTTATTGGTGTCCAAATAAAATTTGTTTCAATTAATGGCTTTATAATTTTTTGATGTTTCAGTTAAAAAACTCTTTTTATACAGTAATTTACGGTATTCTTACGACTGTTATTTGGAATTAAACTTACAATTATTTTAAAATGCTTATCGATCAATCCAAGGTAATGCATGAAATAAAAATTCTCTGTAATTTTTAAATCTATTCGTTAAAAATTGGATTCACAGAGACATAACAAGTGAACGTTTATGTTAAGACTTTAATGTTGGTAGTTTCAAGAATAAATTGTGAGCTAACTAAGAATAAGAGAAATGACTTTACTAAATATTAAAATACTCATGTGGTGTTTTATTATATCTTCAAAATTACTAAATACCTAGCTTCAGAGGAAAAATCCTTGTTAGTAGGTTTTGAACATTTAACGTAAACTTTTTAAAAATAATGCGATAAAATTAATATAATAATATATTAATATATTGAGATCCTACTTGTAAATGAGAACCTCTGGTTTATAGTATCATTGTAATTTCACCAACCAAAGTTTTCGTAGTACTAACTCAAACGTTGGCTGCAACATACTTCCAGCTCATTTTCAAATAAAGCTAACCAAGTTCAATAAAAATGTACACGTTTTTATTTTTTCCTTTGCACTATAACTAAGATGAACTATAATATATTACAGGCCTACGTAGTGTGCGCGTTAGGCGGTGCCGGCACGGTGACTCTCAGCTTTCTGAGTCTCGGCTTGCTGCAAGCTGTCGCCGGGGCTACACTATCCATGCTGATGAGGCACATCAGAAGATACTTCGTTATCGGTAAGCTCTACTTAAAGAATATCAATTTTATTGTACTTATATCTTCAACGCGGTTATATGACTTTTTGAAAATCAGCCGTAGGCTTCGCCTTCCACGCCTGCCTACTGTTGGCACTGGTCACATGGAGACCGGCGGGAGACGATCCTGCGCTCTTTCACGTCATATCCGCAGCCTGGGGCGTGTGCAACGCTATTTGGGAAACCCTCATATACAGTGAGTTATTTTGCCTAACAAATAAGAGAATTCCACATCTGTTGAGAAACGGATTTCGACCAGGTCTTGGGAGTTCTGATTCATTTCACTCCAAGTGTCCATAATGTTTCTGAGAAATGGTGCCTTTACTTCTGATCGAGCGGTCATAACTTTGCAAACTTTTACAATAGCAAATTTGTATCATAAGTTAATACACTTTGCGATTACTTTATTTAATTTTCAATCTTCGTTTTAGTGCAAAAACTTGAAGTGTTATTTATGATCTAAAGTTGTGGTACCTATCATTTCATCATCACAACTGCGAAACCAACTGAATTCATTTCAACGAGAGTTTCGTTTTTTATTAATTCCTTAAAATCAATTCTTCTTAGAAAGGTAGCTTTATTTTTTCTTCCAAAGATATTAGCCTCTGCAGGCTATGTTCCATAAAATGCAATTTTCTTTTGAAGATCGCCTTATTTAAAAAAAAAGGGCGAAACGATTGATTTCAAAATAAAAAATTAATATAGATGGCAAATTACATGGTATAATCGGTTTGCTACCTTTGGGCCCTTCGTCCATCGAAAATAAATCGATCTCCTTGAGAAGCACGATTGCTTCTGATTCTAATAAAAAACGAATGCTTTTACACAAACAACCTACTAATATCCGCAAATCTAATGCACCTTCCAATTTTCACGAATAACAAACTAACAACGAAATCTTGTCCCCTCGCCCCCCGTCCACTTGTGCAGCGCTGCTGTTGGGCCTGCATCCCGGTTCGTGGCAGGGCCCACTGGCCACCTCTCTATTCTGGCGCTGGCTCGGCCTCTCGCTGGCCCTCGGCCTGCACGGCCTGGTCTGCACGCGGGTTCGAGTCCTCGGCCTCGCCGCCATGCTGCTGCTCAGCGTGGTGCCCTACACCTGGCTGGAGATACGACTGGCCAAGCGCGGCAAGAGCCTCGCCCCCTTGTGACCGCGTCAATCGCACAGCCAGCAGAGCCAACAGCAGCAGCAACAGCAGCAACAGCAGAGTCAACAGCAGAGTCAACAGCACTCGGTAAATAGAAAGAAGCGTCAAGCGGGTGAACGGTTGATCTCTTTTCTTTGTGCGATCGTTGGTCAGTAGAAATGACGGACAGAATGTTGTAGACTTTACTTTTGGAGAAGAATGTTAATTATTGAACATCATGGTTTGTGATGGTTCAATTGGAAGTGAAAGGCCCTGTCCTCAGCTTTCTACGGTTGTTTTTATGAATCAAGCCGTTTTATAAAAATAATAATTACATAATTTTATAAGAATAACTTCATAAATAGTTACGTTATCATTATTTTTCATTTTAGGTACTGTACAGATATCATTTTTTCAATTGAATCCCTCGCATTGTGACTGCAAAAGGTTTAGGCTCGCTAGCCAATGAATATAGCACTGTTATATTTATGCATTATGTACACTCTTAACCGGTAGCTGTTTCATGATTAAATTTAAATAACAAAATTAATCTTCGTAAAATATTATTCATAAAACTTTTTATAAGACTATAATAAGACTAAATAATAATAAGACCCTTTCTTTACAAAAATGTTGACACAATTTTCTTTGTTAATCTATTAAATCTTTAATAATATTGTAATAACAAAATTTCACGCAAAGGCGGAGTCTAATGCATTAATATACAGTATAGTGCTGTACCTGACCGAGTCACAGTACGAGAACATTCGACTGTATTTCAAACACCAGTGTAAGAATAAAAGCAGATTCTAAGGATACGAGGAGAACAAGAATCTAAATATTATAGTATTATAGAGTTCACAATTTTGAAGCATTCGATCCTACGTACGATGAAAGTATATCTGTGGTAAACCGGAAAAACGACAAGTCCATTTTTTGAAATCTGGAGTTATTCAGGTTTGAATTTTTAAACTGCCATTTCAACATATGCAAAATAAAAGCATAGATTATAAAAAAAAGAGAACTAATAAATTAACTTTTGCAACTTTTGACTTTTTTACATGAAAATATATCATGCACGGATACCAGAACATTAACAGTCAATGTTAAAAAAAAAAGGACATAGTCGTTTTTCCGGTTCACCACAAATATATAGGATCCGATCATGAAAAGCACGGTCTCCTTGCTGTATTTTAATTGGTTAAACGCACGGTATACTGCCGTAGATACCGTAATAATTTCACGTTGATCATTCTTTTTTGGTGTGAAAGTCTTTAAGAAACTGCCCTCATGAAAAAAGTCTGCAGGAAAGTCAGCAGGAAGTCCTGTAGGAATTCTTCTAAAATGGGAAATTATTTATGTTCTAGAAATTAAAATTTTTTATTCACGCCTTATCTAAAATAACCACTTTCTCGCCCTCAAAGCGGGAAAAAAGTAAACTTTACTCCCTAATATCAATTTCTCTTTTTTTTTTTCAATTTTTCTCAATTTTGCTTATTTTTGTGGGCTCCACTTTTCAAGTAAACAAAGTGGCTACAGTAAAGTCGTGAATAAAGTTCTATATGCAACACGGGAGTAAAATCGATCATTCACTCGGGTGATTACTGCCCAAGCGAAGCGCACCCGCGGGAATAATCTACGACTTTACTCCCTTGTTACATAATGTACTATAAAATCATTAAAATAATTTAGAAAATGTGCCTTTAAAGGTGATACCATCCGGAAGATAACACAAAAACTCAGGGACTAAAAGTTTCTAACTTTTATTAGGCAATCCTGCAGGGAACGCCTACGAAAACTCTGCAGGTGATCCTGATCCTGCAGACTTTTTTCATAAGGGTGAGCCCTCGGCGTCAGTTCCCCGCTTCCTCCCTGAGCTAGCCTTATAGCGAAACTCCCATACCGAAAAAGAACGAGTAAACTAGATCACCAGAAAATGTGCTCGAGCAATTTTAGTACGCTTAATCCGACACTTCCAACGCAAGATTTTTCTCCAGTAAGCTATAAAGAAAAGTCGGCCTGCTGTCAAAGTAAATCACAGTTTCACACCACAACAGCTAGACTTTCTTCCCATGTAGAATACAAAACATCGCGGCCAATATTTCCCGAATAAACGCCCGTTAACCCATCTATATTTCACCGGTCAACAAGCGTTGCAAAGCGAGTCATTTAACCGTGTGCCGCAGCAGAGTCAGAGCCAGAGCCATCATCCTCAGCATCAGAGGAGCAGGAAGGCCACGCACGCCGACTGAGTCAGGCTCGTTCCATCCGGCTCCTGGAGCAGCAGGGCCGCTCGATCCAACAGCCTCAACGGGCCCGGCGCGCTCGTCGGCCGTTACGCCGGCCGGTCAAACAGCGTCACCGTCTTCGTCTGCCACACCACGAACCTGCAGCCCGAGAAACAACAACAACAACAGCAGCAACCGGAGCAGCAGCAGCGGACCAAGGAAGACACGACGAGCATCGACGCCACCCCCGTTACGGCTGACAATACCTAACTTTTCAGTTTGTTCGGTTTGTTTAGTTTGCGTGAGTGAGTTCGCTACACCCACTTGTAGCACAAAACGCTTTGGAGACGTTTCAGTAGCGAGTTTTTGGAAATTAAGCAGAGTTGAGGGTGGATGCGTCAAGTGTGCGCATCCGTTGCCTCGGGTTGAGTTAACGTAGAAGAGACGAGATCGAAACAAGGAGCGCTTTGGAACGTTCGGCAACTTGTTCTCAACGTTGCTTGTTTCGCTGATAAAACATATCTGAAACGTTTCCGGCTTTGTGGAGTAGTTTCTATTCTTTGTTGTGCGGAAAGTAAGATAGTCGTGTCGCGATTGGATTTTCATCTTTGAGAGATGAGTTTTGGTAGGGAAACGAGATAAAGATTGGTGTGACTAATCGAGTAATGTATCTATAAATGTATCTTCTTGTTGAGCTTTTACTTGGTAAGCCACTCAAGTGTAAACCAATGAAATAGGTATATCGGTTTAATTTGAATAAAATGATCGAGCCATCTGAAATATATATTTTACCGTTTCACGAATAAAAGTGGTTTTTGAACATATGTTTCAAAATATGTTTTAATAGGTTTCTGCCAAAACTCAGGACCGTATTCTCTCGAGAAAAAATAGATTTATGAAAAATACATTTTAATATTTTTGAGAATAAACGGTTTTCTCTAACGACGATAAAATCTCTCAAATATAGAAAGGATTTTCTATTTTGACCTTTTGCTAAGTTTTTTATATTTAGTTATATATTTAATAATCGCTTTTGCATTGTATTTAAAGACAATAATGAAAGATGCATACTTATATTTACTTCATATTAATGAAACTCCTATGCGCTATTTTTTTACGAAAGAAACTGTAGTATGAAAATTATTCATTAAAATGAAGTAAATAAATAATTGTCGTCATTCTTGTTCATTTAAATACAATTATTAATAAATTATTCCAGAGAAGTAAGAAAGGATAAAAATCAAAATATGATTTAGCAATATTATGAAACCAAAATACATTTTCATATTTTTGTAACTATTGGAGCTATATTATCATTTTTGTGTGAATAATAGTTAAAATTTAAAGAAACAGTAATTTATAATCAGTTTATCTTAAATTTACTATCTGAAAGAAAAAGCATTATTTAATTGATAAATTTAAATAAAAATTAAATTAACGGTTGTGATTTCAAAAAATTATGCAATCTAATATGAATATGAATTATATATATTATATTAATTATATAATATATATAACGATCAATAGTTTTTAATAATTTATCTATCTCATATTAGGTTTCCTCTCTCTGTTATTACCCAAAAAGGCTGTGAAACATCATAATGAAATCAAATGCTTTAGACTTTAATTTGAAACTTAAGGGGATGACGATGCCAGTATGCTGTTGCGTACTTTCCGACATTTTTGTATTTTCTATTAATGTTGTTCAAATTTTTAATTTCTATTTATTATCTCAGTCATCCGGTGTTCATTAGGTATTACAAACACCGGATGACCGACATCATTAATGAAAACAAAAAGTTGAATTGAAAATACGATGTAGGAATCTGCATTTGGCTCCGTCGTCCCCTTAAACACACGATTAACCCCTATTAATATTATCTTATCTAAATATATTATCTATCAATAAATTAAAAGATATATCCAAAGCCTTCTGAAAGATACTTCTCTTTAAAAAATACTGGCTTGATGAACTAAAAATCGCACAAAACAACAACTTCTAATGTCTGCCAATTTCGCAATCAAAGGTAGTATTTTTATTAACATTTATTGACATAGATCAAATCGCCTCGTCTACCGAGGCACACTATTTTTCCTATCTACTGAATGAAAAAAAAATACACGCGCGCACGTCGGTTATACATGTATATGATTCGAAAAAAAATTAAAAACAAAATGAAAAAAAATATCGTGCGTCGATGCCTGCGTGTATCAACCCTTCGAGCGGATCGATATTTACTGCTTATTGCATCCTTGCAGCTGGATGGAACGTCGGCTCTGACACATTATAAGCGTTCTAACGTTTACATCGATTGAATTATCGTACGAAGTGATAGGTGGAGAGAAACGCTAGGAACAGATGTTTTTGTGCTTTTTTCACTTTGATATATTTTTTCCTCTTGGCATTGTTATATTTAAGATCTTTTTCGTTGGTTGCAAATAAAAGTGTAATTTTTGTTATTATTTCGAAGATAAGTGCTTTATATTTAGATAACTCAACAAATTATATATTTTTCTTCTACGAACTTTCATTTGAAATTAAATTAACTTTTCAGACTTAGTGAACATATTTTCATTTTATAACATATCAAAGCACAAAAAGTACAAAAATATGTCTAGCAATTACGTTTATTCTCAGATTTAGTTATATCCGCGCGGGACTAACGCGGACTAACGCATCTCATGCCAAAGCTCATACCTGTAAAAAAAATTAACGAGACTGTTTGTTTTATCGACTTCTTAGTATGCGATATGTTGTGAATTTAAACAATATAATTGGGGAAATAAAAGAAATAAACTTATAGAAGGATAATTCATCTGCGAACTACGCTGTATTTATATAATATAGGAAAAACGCTGTTGAACGGTACATTGAGGAAAAAGTTTAACATTCCCATATTAATATATATATATATATATATATATATATATACGGAGTCACGTAAATATATAGTGCCGCTACTGCTTTTTAGAGATAAATGAAAGAAACAGAAACGCTAGAACGATTTTTTCAACACGTTTTGTATAAGGATTTTTGATTCTGTATATAGATATACGCAAACTTATTTATTACAATTTTTGTATGGTAAACTTGGAATCGTTAATTTTCAACTTTGAAAAGCTTTACTGCAATAGTTGAGACTGTAATTAAATGAAGTTTTTCAATAAACAACCATGTATTATAAATTAGAAACTAAGAATTTGTATTGTTAGTATAAGTTTCCTCTCTCTATCTTTATTCGATCTTTCATACAATAACGAAATGCTGAGTTTGTCACCAAAAAGTATATATATAATAAGTTTATTAAAACTGACCTCTGACAACTGCAACGACGAATAAACTTTTTCCTTGACGTGCGTAACTTACTTTTTTGGTACCGATTATCAATAAATTGATTGTTACCATTATTGTGGCAAAAGACGTAGGAACTCATATTGGTTTCAAAAAACCTTACACATAAGAAGATAGAAAAATTAAATAAGGAAGCAAAAAGTACACAATCGTCGTTTTACTGTATCATAATATAATTGATTCAAAGTTTGAATATTGCTCGAAAATATTCTAAAACAAATTAGTGAGACAAAAGAAAAATGGTAATTAACATAAAAGTAAAATTACTCTTACCGTTGCCAAAGAAGAGTTTGAAGGCCCGTGCCTAAGAAAATTCGAATTTTCAAAGCGTAAGTAAAATAAGAGGAAGATAATATCTCGATTGCATGAAATAATGTTCACGTTATAAGGGACGTGTTCCCGTTTTTCCTGCCAGAGATCGATCGTTAAGTAAATGCACAGCAGTTTCACTACCATTTAATAATATTTAAATAAAAGTGTAAGGTAGAAAAGATCTTATTAAAACCAAGAAAAGGAACAAAAAATTATAAATCAAGTGTAAACAAACGACGACATATTCGGTAAATATATAACGAATTTCTTCAACGTAAATCTTCAACATTTATAACAAAAAATGTAGCTATGTAGACGTACAAAGTATAGATAATCCCGAGGCTATTGCAACCGAAGAAATTCGCTATGTAACTGTTAATATGTGAAAGTGTCGCGCTTGAAATTCGAATTTAGGAAAGCTCGGGTAATTTGAAAATGCATGAAAATGAAAAAAAATTGCTATGCATCGAGTTTAGAAACTTAGTACACCGTTTCCTTTTTGTATGTACAGCGAATGCGCGAAGTAAATGGAAAAAAACGTTCGTTCAAAGCAAACGACGTTCGTAAGTTCCATATCCGAAGGAAACCAAAAAAAGACGTTCAACAAGCGTGTTTGCATATCAAACGATTCAGGAAAAATGCAAACTACCTATAAAAACGTTACGTGTATAAAAGTTCTCGCAGCCTTTGACTATATAGAGAAAAGAAGAGAAAAGAACTGCTTTCGCGTTCGTTTAGCTTCGATCGGGACATAAGTACAGAGTCGTGTAGATTATGTTTTGCGTTGATCCCGTCTTACTTGGTGCAAATTGTAAGCATAAACGAAATAGAAACCAAAAGTTACTGGATACTAGTTGACAGAAAATGATTTTCATTGTTAGTACGTAAGATTTTACGAGAGTGTGTTCGTTCGTTCGCCTCGAGGTTCTTTCGTTCGTCGTTGCTACTGGGATGAAATGTTGCACTCGTTAGTGTATACAGTGAAATTTATCGATATTTTATATAGGTCAATGTTTTGAAATTATATTATTTGATGAAATTATATTATTTGA
Organism: Gastracanthus pulcherrimus; assembly: GCA_949152435.1. NCBI lineage: Eukaryota > Metazoa > Arthropoda > Insecta > Hymenoptera > Pteromalidae > Gastracanthus > Gastracanthus pulcherrimus. The sequence goes on from OX424573.1 coordinate 38,083,055, forward strand.
TGAAATTATATTATTTGATGAAATTATATTATTTGATTATATTATTTGATTTTTCAATGGATCCCATAATACTTTCTATCAGGTGGTTGATGATATGCAATTATTTGTTTTACAAAACCTGATATTTTACAATACATTTCATTTAATGAAAAAAATCAGATATTTTTTTTAATAAACTGAACTATAAACACTGGTTTGAATCTTTATTGTCAAAAACGAAAATACGAAAACGTTTATATCAATTATTCAAAAAATTGGTATGAGAAAATTTACTGTCCCAGCCAACAAATGAAAATTGTAAAGCAACGTCGAATGAGAACCTGTTAATTGTATTTCACGAAATGAGTAATAATAAATATTCACTTATTTTATAACTACATGGCCATTTTTTGACCTCAATATTTTTTCTTTTATATTTTTCTAATCTTCACAAGAAACAAAACAAAAAGAAACATGCATGTGTTTCACATCGAAGAATATTACAAAATAAGTAATAATAAATAATCACTTATTTTATAACAAGGTCAAATTTGGACCTCATTTACTTTCTCACGTATTTATATATTTGTCTTATATTTCTCTATTTATCGCAAAAAGCAAAATAAAAAAGCATAAATTGTTCATATATAATTGTAAAATATTGTACAAAATAAGTAATAGTAAATATTTACTTATTTCATATTTATATAAAAGGCCATTTTTCGACCTTGATTACTTTCTCATTGTATTTTGTATATATTTTGTATATATTCTTTTAGACTTCTCTAATCTTTGCAAGAAGCAAAAACAAAGGAAAATAAATTATTCTGTATACTTCATATCTAAGAATAGTTCAACATCAATTAAGTACAAAGAGATTAATACATGAAATACCGAACTTCTCTAGTTCATTTAAGTACGTATCTCAGAGCTTACTTCAACAATATATATACATATATCTGTATATATTGAGCTTAGCTCATAAAATTTTTCTTTTTTTTTGGTATATATCTTTAATGCGCGTGTATATACTATATGTAAATATCTACCATTATTAAAATCGTAAACTGTTATTGTCAGCACCGCTTAAAACGAGAAACAACACGCGAAGCTTTCCTTCATTTTTTGCTCTCATTAGACAATCTATAGAATAGACAATAAATATTATAACAAATAGAATTTCTCTATCTATATATATATACTAACACGTTCAACTCGCACTTCACTCGCACACAGTCTCACAATAAGCACTTGGCAGGCAAATTCGAGTAACTTTAACAATGCCCCTTTATTAGTTCTCAAATTAAATGTTTTTTTTTCGTCGAATCGTTTAGTCGTATTCACATATTTCTAATTTTTTCTTGCAATTTTTCGGCGCCTCTCGCACATGATTTACAGAGATTTAACGTTTTACAACAATATTATTGTATCCTTTCGCAATTTAAAAAGCACAGGTGCATCGTCAATTTAAAAAGTATTTATACCTCGTCGAAATAACGTTACAAAAATCTCTATGAAAATTATAAAAAATGCAAGTATTGTAAACGGGTAGGGTAGCTTTTTTTATCTTATTTTTTTGTTTGTTTTTTTTTTTTCAATTTTTTTCCTCTTTTGAACATTTATCGGTGATTTCTTCTACGCCTTTACAAGATTTTCAGGAAGCAAACAGTTATAATATACTGGGGCGGACTTATTTTTCGTAATTATTACACGCGCTGCCTTGAAAATTGACACATAAAGAGCAATACGTCTAAAATAATATCGTAGTCTTGATAAAGCATTGTACTTCCTTATTAAGTTTCACAGTCATAAGGTCGTTAGTTTCTGTCTAAAATAAACTGGCACTCCTGTCGCTCAGTGAGTCTAAAAAGCCGCAAGTAACAAATGCTTTGAAGTAGCATCGATCTTCTTCAATCAAAAAGAGTGTACGATTTTTCTCATTTCTTGGCATGAAAATTCAGAAACAAGTTCCTTCATATTTTTCAAATTCCATAGGCGAAGAGAATAAACCGATCCCGATTTAATTATCACACAATACTTGTTTTTGTACATTGAGTTCAATGAAAAAAAAGATCATAAAAACCTGAAAAATTGTTAAAACAGAATTTAAAATTGAAATGATTAAATTTTGAAAATACAGCATTCAAAAAGATTCGTTAATTTACAATTATTATAATTTTATTTTCTCAGTATTACTTTCTTCTTCAATAAAGAAACGCACGTAAGAGAATTAAAAATCAGTAAAAATACTTCTTGTTTGTTTTTATGATATTTTTCTGTTATTTTTATCATTTAAAAACAATTATCGTGGCGAGCTATATCATCGAAAACTCGCGCATCCGCTTGTACAAGATTTGAAATCAAATAATCAAAGCAGACTAAATTGAAGACGATCGATGCTGGCAAAGTGTTTAAAAATACATTAGTCGTTCGTATAACAGCGGACACCTCTGAAAATCATGCCTGCACATATCGATCACACAATCGCATCGTCGTCGGTAGCCTCTCTCTCTCTCTCTCTTTATCTCTCTCTCTCCGAGCATGCTCCAGCCTTCACAATAACATTCAAAGTCTCCATTCCTCTTTTTTTTCTTCAAAATCATTTTTCGTTCATACATATATTTACTATATATATATATATATATATATATATGTGTGTGTACGTGTGTTTGTGTGTATGTGTGTGTGTATGCGCGCGTATGTGTGTAAGTCCTCGGTAACTCGCTGACACGCAGCGGAGTATAAAACGCGCGCTCTGTTATATCTTATATCACTCCTGCGCCCCGTCAATAAGAGTCCGCCGCACACGCCCCGTTAGCCTCTCTCATCGCATCGTCCTTTAAATTAGTCGCAACAATATACACTATCTCTCCCTCTCTCTCTCTCTCTCTCTCTCTCTCTCTCTCTCTCTCTCTCTCTCTCACTCTCTCCATTCTACTACAGACTTTCCAATAAATATAATAGCAAATACATTCATAAAAATCGGTTGCACAACACTTTGAGATACATTGTAGGAGGGCAAACGTCTATTATCATTTCTTCTTATTCTTCTTCTTCTTCTTCCTCGACGACACGCGCGCGGTTAAAAGTCGAAACAAACGAATGATGCACCAACAAAAGCGGGAGAGAATACATACAAACAAAAAATATAAACCAACAAACAAACAAACCAACAAGCATTACGTAATCGAGGCGATGCAGAGTTCGTGGGGGGGGGGGGGCAGAGACGGGCGCGGGGGCTGTTGCGGGAACGAGCGGGGAAAACGATGAGGGAGCGCCTTCCCCGATTGACTTTTCGCGAGGCTGCGCACAACTCTCGCTCGCAGAACTAGCTGCACAGCACTTCCTTTCTTTTGTTATTTTTGTTTTTGCTTTGTCTGCGAGTGCTCTAGGCACCGCACTCCTCGCATATCTATATAATCATCATCATCATCATCATAATCAGTATTAGTCGCAATTGTACGTCTCGAAAATCAGTCGTTTCGACGCGTCGTCTCGTCCGTGAGTAAAAGTCCATCGTTATCATCCTACTAAGCCTAATTCGTTACATTCTCCCTTCGTTAGCCACCGTTTCGTCGTCGACTTTTCGCTCCTCGTCATCGATCGCGCGAAATCCTCGACCCTTCCAACTCGCACTACTGCGTTCCCTCCGTCGCGGTCGTGTTCTACAACTATCGTTTTTATCTTATACATCTCTCGTTTCTCCTTTTGTGTGTGTGTGTAACGGTACTTTTGGTTATTTGTTTCCTATTCCTCTCCTTTGTAAAATCGCTCGCGAATCATTACGCCCGCGCGCTCGCGCTAACTGTATGATGTGGTGTTTGTCTCTCTCTTGCGCCCTCTCCCCGGTACGAGATCGTCGCGGCCCTGCGACGCGCCGCCGCCGCCTCGGCGCGCTCACACCGGGGTGTAGTTGCCCTTGGGCTTGTAGAAGATCTGGCCGCGCATGAGGCGCCTCGTGATCTCCGAGAGCAGCAGCTGCTTCTCCTTCTTGATCTTCTTAAGTACGCCGCGGTTCTCCGTCGCTCGCCGCGACAGGTAGGGCAGCACCTCCTTCACCGGACCGTACGGGATGTACTTGTACGCCGAGTAGCCGGATTGACCTGAGTGGAACGATGAGCATTGGATTGAGAATGAAGGGCAAGGCGACAATTTGAAATTGAGTGTGTGTGTGTGTATAGCTTACCAAGTGGGAATGTCAGGTAATCGCACATGCCGAACAATTGACCAAAGCAGATGACTTTGTCTTCGGGAGAAATTCCAATCTCCTTCATTCTGAAATTTTAAGAATATTCGTTTTTATTGGGGGATTCACAGCATTTAAGATAAGCGAGATTTCGACGCATTTAGCCACGATTAATGAGGCCCTGTTGGCGACTTTATTTAAACAAGTCATTAAAAGTAGAAATAAATTTTGTATTCATTTTTTGAATGAAAAATGATGTTAATAGGTTCAGTCGCATCCCCAGACTAATAATTTTTATTATAAAATTGCGTTATCTACAATTTTCATCTAGTTTACTTAACAATTTCACAGAATACTCTTCAATAGATTATCTATATACAGAAACATGTACGATTTTTTCTAAATAGTGACTGGAATAAATATAGTGAGTATTGAAAAAAAAAACTTAATTTGTATGAAATTTCGTATACAAATGTTACTTGCAGAAAAAGTGTTGATAGCTAATCTACTAAAGAGTTATTTTTAATACAATCATTCTAAATTTGTATTCATTCTTTAATAAATATTTGTTATATCTCGCGACTGAGTCTATTAAAGATCGACATTTTTACATTTCACGAATGAAACTAGATAATCTAAAAAGTTTCTTAATATAAACCTGAACATCAGCAAAAAGAGCATAAATCTCTATGCATTAATTTTTCACGTATTTGTTGTTCAAATATTTAAAATTAAACATCGTGGTTGCCTTATATGCAGATTAAAATTGCGCCCTCCTCCTGTGACAGCGAGAATTAATTTCAATTTTCGCTGGTAAACTCATAAAATTCGCTAAACAATAAACAAGTGATCGATACCCACTGACAATTTTACACAAGGAAAGGAGACATCAATTTACTTTTCAATAGCGAAGCGCACGGTATCCTCGTTGTGCGAAGCCACCATAATGCCAATCTTCTTGGGATCCTCGCCCTTGTCCTTGTACTGCTTCATCCTGCGCAGGCACTCCATGAGGGTCCTGTGATAGGACTCGGTCGTCGCCTCGTAGGTCGGATTCGTCGGATCCGTGTAGCCCATAGCCGCGGCTCGAGCTCTCTCCTTAATTTTCGAATTGAGTTATTATCAAATGCAGACAATGGTACAAAAATGACATACCACGCGACAAGCAGATTATGCCTTTGCATGGTCGAGATACATTGGGTGTCGTGATGATTTCTGCTTTTACAACTCAGCATGAATAAAGTTTTTTATACGAACACTTTTTTGCGAAAATGCTGTGTATGATAAAATATGATTGATTATATGACTAGACGTATAATGTTAAAAAACTGAGGTTCTTAATCAGATTTAGAGACAACTCTATGGAATAAAAAAAATAGTTGAATGAAAATTCCTTTGTTCCCCATTATGAAACCATAATTAATTTTGATTTTATTTTCCGACAATTAATTTAACTGTTGATATGATTATACCGAAACTCAAATAAAACTAATTTCTTTATTGCCTAACTAAAATTCTTTATCAGTAACAAAATGGAATTCAAAGGAACTTGCTTTTCAACGTGTATGATAATTCAATAAAATACAAAATTAAGGGGATTTAATTAGAAACCTTATAATCCAATTTTTTTCATTAGCAAATATAAATTAAACTAATTTTAGCTAGAACTGATTTAGTCTGAAGTATAACTAAAGGTTGCTTATTATATTTCGGAGATCCTACCAGAGCATATATTCAAAACTTCGTAAGTACTTGTTTTAAAAACTATATCTTATCGGTATCTCATCTTCGATTTTGAAGAAAATTTGAATTTAAATAAACTTCTGAATAAAACGGTCTGGCAAGCTCCTCGAAATCATAAGTAACCTTTGGGTACAATTTCAGCCATTTCTATTCAAACTTTTTTACAACAAAATATTGTTTGGAAGTTATTTTAACATAATGAAAGATGAATGTTAATAATTTTACGTCCCCTTAAAATCAATGATAATACATGATTTATTATTGGTAAAAATGTATGTTTGCAGTCGTTAACAGATTCAGACTTATAAGTTCATAATAAACCGAACAAAGTACAATGTCAAATTTTAAAGAAATATAAAAGTATTAATTTGATCAAAATGAAAAATAAACTGCTTGACACAAAAAACAAATATTATACTTATTTATCTTAACACTGAATCTGTTGATAGAGACTGATTTAACATAAAATTCTTAAATGGAAAAAATGGATGTAACATTTTTGCACTATTAAATTAACAAAATCCTTCTTAAAATAATATCCGTTAAACTTCATGTACGGTGGATTCAACCTTTGAAAAGTGCAAAAGTTTTCCATCAATTTTTTTCACGCACACATCCACAAAAATGCGAAGCTAATCCAAAGCCTTCGTCCGAAACGTGAGCCAACAACAGCGGCAAAAAAGACACATCTCCAGGCGCGCATCCTGGTCGAAATTCTGAGCTATTTAAAGAAGCATCGAAAAAAGAACGAAGGACTTCTCCAAGTCTGCCGAAACAGCCACATACATAAAGAAAAAGAAAGGACAATAATAAAGACCAAGTGGGCGGCAAGTTGCGGCTGGTCTATCGGAAGCGACGTCGGACGCATGACACTGTAGCTATTGTAGTCCCTTACCTGCTCGATATAAGCGCCCCGCACGATCTTGGCGCCGAAGTAGAAGTTCTGTCGCTCGGCCTGTTCGAGATCGGTCTTGACCTCCGTAAAGGCGTCCTTTAGATAGGTCTGGTACGTGTTGAACACCACGGCCTAGGGAGGGGGTAGACCACACATTGAGATTTTGAGAAGCTCATTCACTGATAACCTCTGTAACGATACACATTTGATGGAACTAGTCTTATGGTCACTTAGTAATTACCCTCTTTGTATTGTACTTGCGCATCATCTCCAGTGTCAGTCGGGAGATCGCCGGCTGGAAGTAGGTCTGCTCCGCGTCGATCATGATGCGCACGTCCAGCTTGTCCGCAACCTGCGAATGGCCAAGCGGAATTTTCCATTCATTAGCGAGGACGAAGAGATGAATTTGATGTTTGGGAGGTGCTTGTCATTTGCATCCCCGGTGAAAAAACTATAACGACACTTCGAAATTCTCAATTTTCGCAATACTGATTGAGAAACAAGCTTTTTTCACGAGATAAATAATTGCTTTCACTTGGATTTTATTATTACATAAAAGGTCCTTAAACTGTGTTTACCGATTTTCAAGGTATATTATTATGATGTAATTTGTACTTCCAAGTAAATTGCTTTTTACGCAAAAATCGAGCTGAAATTTCGAGTTATCATAGTTTTTCTTTGGGATGCAAAAAGATTTTAATGATAAATTTTCATGTTGAAATTCAAAAGAAACTAGTTAAAATTACAGTTACTTTTGAAAAAATATAACTCATTATATTATGTACTCTTAAAATTATCTTAAAAGTTACTTTTGGTCACTTAATTTTTCCTGAATAAAAATGAAGAAAATGACACGATAAAATACCTAAAAATTTGTATTATTTAGACAATTCCACAGAAATTTGACTATTCATAAAAAAATGTAACATTAAATTGATAGGCACAGCATTTCACACATATAATTACGCACTTATCAGAAGTTTGCGGAGAAAAAAATTAGTAACAGCAGAGTAATTCGGAGACGAAGAGTAAAGCTGGTTGTAAGTTCTTGACGTCTAGCATTAAAATAACTTGCTTCCCAATGTTTTTAAAATCGTATAACGTAAAAAACTGCAGCAATTGATAATTAGCGGAAATAAGTAGTTGAAATGTTTGATTTAAAAAACGCATAATGATGAGGTATAGCGTAACAGTGGGGAGTTACAACAAAAATAATTGAAGCAATCATATTTTAAAAGATCTTCAAATAAAGTATCTTGTTTTTCAAACTTTATAACTTTTCTGCATTATCATGTTCCGAAACTACTATGTACAATAATTGTAGTATAAGATAATTAAATATTTCATTCTATAATTTATAACAAAAATGATAAATTATCATTAAATATTAGTATAAAACTACAATTTTTGCATAAGTCTAACGCAATATTTTAAAATATTAAAGAAATCCATAAAATCATATAGTTTATGTAAAGAAAAATTGTATTTCGCATTAAAGTTGTCTGGAGCTCGACTTACCGATACGATGTTGTTGAGACGTCTGATCATATTTCGGAACATCTCTTCTTCTTTTGTCGTGAGCTGCGTCATTAGTTTCACCATTTTCCCCGTTTTGATGTCCGGTACTTGGAAGGTCTCGCTCAGCTCGTAGTTCTCGTCCAGGATTCCGCTCCACGGAAACAAATGGATCACACTGAACAGAACGAGAAAAATTAATAATGCTGCGAATAGCGCAAAATCGTGGCTGAGAAAATAAAATAAAAGTTTACAACACTTAAGAAACTAAATATAAAAAAATCTCTATCGATAAAGATTACTTCATTTATTCGAAATTTGCTAAACGTAGTACGTTTAATTGTTCTTAAATTTTCGTGTACTACACTGAGAAAATCATGTCTTAATTGTTACATTATCGGTATCATAAACATTTCCTAATAACAATTTTTTCTCTAGTTAACGTTTTGTATAACCCGGCATTAAATTATGACTTTTTTATTTAACACAATATGGTTAAATGTTACGTTGTATGTTGAGACAGTGATAATATTGTTTTCTCAGTGTACTGTTAGCAAATATGAATAAACTCTCATAATATTAGAATCGTTAGAAGTAATAAAAGTCAATCAAAATGTTAAGAAGCGACTACTTGAAGTAACTTCCCCTATGTCTCCTCTACCGTCAAAAAGCATGTAAAAGAATTTTGAAATTTATGTTCATCAAACTTTTTCAGTCTTAATGTGTATGTATCAAAGGATTCATTCACGGAGATCTTACGTGAGTGTATACAATGCGGGACTCTACAGCTCTACTGGAAAACAAAATATCAACGGAAAACGAACTGGAAAATGAAAGTCATAGAAAAAATGCATTATTAAAGTTGTTTTCTTACTTTCTGCACATCCAAAGACAGCATCCATGTAATGAAAAAAATACGTTTTATTAGCGTAATTGCATTTTGTTTTCGATCGGTAACAAACGAAAATTACGTGAAAATTACTCAAACTCGATTCGCATATTCACATTCATTATAATCGTCCTAGCGCAGCGTTTTTCTGCTGATTCGACTTCGCGCGTATATAAAATTTTGCTTAAAAATACGACAATGTTATGTGCTATTTTTGCGTTTGCCTACCCCTCTTTGTCGGATTGAATCTTTTCCAAGAACTTCTGCACGGGCACGGACTTCTGTATGTGCGCCTCCTCGAACTTTCTCTCGAAAATTTCGGGTTTCGCGTGGTGTGCCAATACCGCGCCCTCGCCCCCCACGACGTCCGAGACGTACTGACGTGCGCGCATGATCACCTCGGACAATTGAAGCTGAAAAAAGAATTATGAAACGTTATACATTGAATTTAACTGTTGAAATAGCTAAGAAATTGATAAATTAATTACAAAATTATACAGTGCGTCTCATAACTATAGAAACACCAAAAATTTTTAAATTTGTGTATTATACCTTTTCTTAAAAAACCTATAACTTTCGAAGCAAAAAACCAAGGATAATTTTAAAAATAGCAAATAAAAGGCAATTTTATTCTCTTTAAGACGTTACCAAAATATTGTGTCTACATTAACAAATTCACGGACGGTTTAAACAAAACTTGAATACTAGATAAAAAATTTACATTGATTTAAATGGGTCTAAAAATTTAAAGTGTTTCTATAGTTATGAAACAACGATAACTTCTTTAATGTTGATGCGAAAGAAATATTCTAGTAATGTTTTAAAGAGAATATATTTTCCATTCATTGGTTTTTGCAAAATTATCCTCGGATTTTTGCTTCCAAAGTTACAGGTTCTTTAAAAAAAGGTATAATATACACATTTAAACGTGAAAATTTGTGGTGTTTCTATAGTTATGAGACGCACTGTAGTATTTGAGAAAAATCATTTAATAAGTATATGTTAAATAGCACCAGCATTTGACAACAATTATTTCGATTTTTAAACATTTAATTTAAACAAAAAGCATAGTATGAATTTATTTCAATAATTATTAATGTATCAACCGAATTTCTATAATAGTAAATTGATAATATTAATTGGGCCCAGATAAAATATGCATGACATTACTTTGTTTCATAATTTTTAAGATTCTTCTTAATAAATAATTTTCAGGATAATGTTACAGTTGTATCCATTAACCTATAAACTTGTCAGTATACTTATGTAACTACCAAACATATTTAATATCTGAAATCATCTACTCTTTTTGTTGCTTGAAACTAAATATTTCACTTCAATGTCTAACGTATTACGTTCAACAAATGATGTCACGAAGATGCATATCAACAGAAGACACATTTTATCATATTTTAACACGGACTCATAATTCCAACAACGATTCATGCACAAACAATTCATTAAATCTTTCGGGAAAATCACCCATAAAGGAGTGATAAATGTTTCCCTACATATTTATTTACAGAAACACATTTTTAACAATGTAGAGCTGATGGATTTGCATGAAAAATAAAAAATTTAATTGATGAAAGAAACTCTTAACTCAGTGATACACAGTACAAAAAATTTAACATTCGAAATAGCTATAAATTTCATAACTTACCAAAAGCTGCGGCCTACCGAGGGCAGTTAATTTAACCGCGGTAAAACCCGCTCCATGTGAATTGTCTAAAAAATGAAAAGTTAAATTAACATTCGATACAATACTTTAACGTACACATCTACTAATATGGCATAATATATGATAATGATAAAAGACGGGAACATTACTTGCTACAGCCTCGAGGCATCTGACAAAGATGTCCATGTTCCGCTCGCAGGAAGCTTCGTTGAGATAAAAGTACGTCCTGGCGGACGAGACCTTGTATCTTCTGTCGGCGAAAGACTTATCCACGTGGTACTTTTTCAGCGTGCCCGAATTCTTCTCGTCGCCGGCTTCCGATACGGAGGCCCTGGAAAGAAATATTAAACAATTATATACTTGTTTCGTATAACTTATTATCTACAGATTTTGTTTTCTCTCTTTTATCAACGTTATAAATATAGAGTAAAAATTGTGTAGCCTAATCTCTATAAATGACGCAAATTGGATTCAGATTGAATCAAAGAGTAAGAAATGTGACAGATCTTTAACATTTTTTGGTATAAACTACCAATCGAACCTTGGAAACTGTTAAATTCTGGAGACGCTTAAAATTTGTACCAACTGCGACTTATGCGCTGAATGCACCAAAAGAAAATTTATTTTCACAATATGCATATTAAAAAATGATAAACTTTCATTTAGAGATACTTTTGATGATTTAATTTTAAACTAGATAACACGAATATATTTTTGTATCATAGGAAATAAAATTTAAACCAAACATACCTAGTAAATTTTCAGGTAAAGTGAAGAAAATTCAATCTTATGAAATTTTTTAAGTTGTTTGTTACTTTTACTAAGATTTAAATCATCAAATATAATTTTTTAAATTAGATCTCGTATCATTGTAAATATGTTACTAATCTCCTGATACTTTTATTCAATTGGCATGTAAAGGTGAACCTAGTTTACACAGTTACAGTGTCCAAGTGTAACAGTTTTCGGATTCTCATATAATTTAAGTGTACGTTTCTTTTCCATGATTTTACTAAAAGTATGAATTAAAATCGCGAAATATACTCACTTTACTTCACGTCGTTCAGCTTCCTCTTGGGTAATATCCTCTTCTACCGAGTAGTCGAGAATCGGTTTTACACCGAACTGTCGCAACCTGCTGAGTACCGGGGAGATTTTGACCTCATCTTCTCCGGCTACGAAATGACCATAGAACGTCGATCTCATCATTAACGAAAAAAGTTTCTCTCCCATAATAGTCTGCATGACTTTCATTAGCTGCAACATAAAGAAAAAGACAACACATCAGTATCTGTACATCCAAATCGAATTCACAATCAACAACTTCGTTTTACAAAATTTCTCTCGACATCTATATGAAATGAATCAGTAAACTGTAATCGTATTAGGATCATGTTATTGTTGATAAATATTTTTGCTTTTAAGCTTTTCAAAATAAAAATTTTGCTGTTTTTACTCTGCCACGCCTTAATTAACATTTATTAGGTATAATTTATATTCATTATGAAAGGAAGAAATGTACATGATCATAATTTTTTTTTGCATTATTAAGATCTTCTTACAACACGGATAATCTTGCACTCTATTTCTTTTGCTCCATAATCTGAAACCCGTAGCTATTTATGTAGCGCAAAAAAATTGTAGGCATTTTATAATTGCGCATCTACACTATACGGCTTTAATTTTCTTTTGCTTCGAATTTTATACTCGAAAAATAAAGAACAATTATAATTATACTTCATTTATAATAACTATTTGAACTTTATGTAAACGATACAAATTAAAAGCACTCTGCATATTACAGGTTATTTTTGTTGTTGATTCATAATATCCTCAAAGAAATATAAACTACTGTACCGTATAACTGAACCATTAAATATACAGACATCTTTCACTTAATAACGTCATAAAATTCGATCTTTTATTATTGTGCAGCTATGTACACTCGACGTGGGAAATTTCTGGTCGAATGCATTAGAATTTATTGAAATACTGCAGTATTATTGGGTCTCATTGGATCGAACGCACATTTTCGCTAAGCTCATTGGAGGATTTCAAACGCATTCGGCCAGATTGTAAATATGACGGTAAGGTAAACAATAATTCTCAAAATTTGAACGTTTTGCGAATATTAAATGATGACTTTTATTCTTGATAACTTCAATAAAAATTATTCACTGAAAAATATAATCTTTCAATCTATTGTAAGATGATATATAAAATTTCTTAAATATTATAATATCTTAAATATTGCCAATGAGGGATAGAGCAATACGTTTTTTTGGCTAAAAAATATGGAATAAAGTATTACTTTCAAAAGTAATATTTGTATCCATTTTTCACTAAAAATTTAGTGAGCAACGATTGTTTTCGCTCCATGAAAATGCACCCCAGTGCGACCACGTGCTACGGCACTATGTATACCGACCGACTTTCAGAACGAGCCTCTCATTTTATACAACAGCGTTCTTTCGTATACCTATTATAGTTTCACCGAATAAATTATGGCCCGCCGGGCGTCGACGTCGAAATTCTGCGCGCTCCCCTGCGGTCACGTGCAGATAGAAGCGCATATATCGTGCGTCAGCTAATCCCCAAAAAGATCCCCTCGTAAATATAATATATATATATATATATATATATATATATATATATATATATATATATATAAATTATACAGTCAAGCCTTGTTCACTGTGATTCCCTGACTTTGAACCCGCATAAGAATGCACAGCGAATCAAATGAGCGTTGCTATGATTACAAAGGCAAGCAATGAAGTAAGATATTTCTCAAGTAATTACTTAAGTACTCACTTAAGTATTAACTTGAGTAATTGCTTAAGTAAATACTTAAATAATACCTAAAAATTTAAGTAATAACATCAAGTTTTGATATCTGATATGTTTCAAAACATTCTTACAATTACAAAAATTTTAAAAATTAAATAGTAATTTTTTTGAATTTTGGACAAAAAACACTAGTCCTATCTTAAGTTATTACTTAAATTTTCAGATACTTCTTAAGTGATAACTGATGACATATAGCGAACATTGCGGGAACGTGTTCAAATTTACCATGATTTATTTTCAATAAAATGAAATATGTGCAATCTTTTTAAATAATTAAAAGATAACGCAAAAAATGTTCATCTGCTAAGCGATCAAATTAACGTTCGACGTACTAAACACGCAACCAAAAAGTATTTTATTTTAATTAATAAAGTATGCGTGATTAAAAACTGTAATCGTAAACTGTAATTTATTTGGCCAATATACAATTTTGGAGAATTTTAAAAATACGTGAAACTAATAAAGCAAATAATCTTTCATATTTTATGGTATTGAATTTTTTTAATAAACAAATACGTTTAAAATTGGCCGTATTTCTTATTTTTATGAGGTTATTTTGGCTAAATTCATAGTTTTTATTTGTGATTTCTATCAACAATAGTACCACGTATGAAAATGTAATACATACGATCAATTTTTGTATATTTTATTAGTTTCAGTGTAGAAGATTGCCTTTTTAAAAATTTTTGATAAACTTTTCAAAAATACATTCTTTCATGTTTAGAGTAATAAAATAAATAAAAACTATCGTATATATTATATATTTACATTTTATACTATTATTCATAGAAATTATGGATAAAAGCTATAAAATTAGCAAAAATAACCTTAAAAGAATAAGAAGAATGGCCGGGTTTGAGCATATTTGTTTATTTAAAAAATTCAAAACCATAAAAGTTGAAACATTATTTGCTATATTAGTTTCAAGCATTTTTAAAATTCTACAAAATTGTACCCTAGTCAAATAAATTACAATTTACTATTACAGTTTTTGAGCATGCGTACTTCAGTAATTAAAATAAAATACTTTTTGGTTCCGTGTTTAGTAGGTCGAACGTTAATTTGATAACTTAGCATGTGAACAATTTTTGAGTTAATTTTAATTATTAAAATTAATATTAAATATTAATATTAAATTATTAATTTTAATATTTTATTTCAATGAAAATAAATCATGGTAAATTTGAACGCGTTCCCGCAGTGTTCGATATATGTCATCAAGTGAACATACCTAATTGGCGTACTGAAAATACTCTGCGCATTGTTCAAGTGTTGGTCCTACGCAGTGTTAGACATCAAAATATAAAATATGAATAATTATTATTTTTGCACGATAAAGCGCTTGCGCTATCTTGTAACCATTTTAAACGGCGTTTGATTGGTTGCTTCGATTGAGCGCGAAATTCAAACTGAATATCAAATGTGCATACATGTAAATAAGCGTGCTGAGCACTGGATATAATTGTTATAAACTTCTATAATAACAACAAATAATTAAGTCGTCTTTTTGTGGAAGTGTAGTGATAGTAAAGCGCAGTGCAGTATCCGTGTGAGTAAACAAGAATTGTTTTTAATTTTTTTGAAAGAATAATAAATTTAAAGCTGTTTTGTTTAAAGATTTTGTATTGCTCATATACTCAAGTGTACCATATTAAAGTAACACAAATTTAAAACGGCTAGGTCTACTATAGTTTTTGTTTAATTAAACTAATTTTTTCACATAATAAGCCACCAAAATAAGAAATAAAAAAAATAATTATGCAAAATCTTAATTAAACATTCTTTTCACTATCTATGTAATTATTTAAACATGGTAAAAAATAATCCAATACAAATATTTCACTACGTTTTGAAATTTAAAATCATGCGGTGGTTCATCCTATCATATCATTACATCGTTACGGGGGTCAGGGACGTTCTACCCAATGCGATTCGAGATATCGAATTTTTAGGTTGGCCACACAGGGGTTATGTTATGAGTATGAAATATGTAGAAACGCCACGTGATGTTTACTTTCGGACTCAATGAGGGCACGGGGCGAAATGAATTGTAGAAAAGCTAATCATTAAAATCACCGAAAATTTTGCTTTAAAAGGCAATTTTTTAACCGAAAATTTTGCTTTAAAAGTGTTTAAATAAAAGTACTCATTAATTCTTTTAATATTCTTGTTTAATGTATATTACATTACAAGCTTTCACAACAAAACGTAAAAGTTTAATACATTGTTTGTACAATTAATCTGTACATATGGAAAATGTTTCTAATTAAAACATGTTGCCTTTGCACTTAACAAGTCACTTTTTTCTTTTCTTTGATTTTTTCATATTATTCATAATGAATTTGCAAAATTTTCGGTGCTTTTAAAGCTCAGCTTGTCCACAATTCATTCCGCCCGTGCCCTCATTGCGTACGAAAGAAAACATCACGTAGCGTTTTTGTATCTTTGATACTCATAACTCCAGTGTGTCCAACCTAAAAATTCGATATCTCGAATTGCATTGGGTAAAACGTCCCCGATTCCGTTACGGCCCTACCGCTGAAATCTCATTGGACGACGGACTAACGCCATGATACCAACAGTGCGCAGGGCAACACAGTCCCGAGAACTATAACAGTGCACCAGATTTGACTGTATACAATATTACGCGAACGAGCAAGACGAAACCGATCGCGTGTACTTGTAGTTACGTCATTCGGAAACTGGTGAGCGCCTCCGGTGATGGCCGCGGCTTATACGCAGGCGGTTGACCGCTCGCAAATTTTGCACGACGACGAAGGCCGAGTCGGTATAAACTCCGACTTCTATACGCATGTGTATATAGCGTTATACGAGCGAATGCCACGGCTGCCGTAAAA
Source organism: Gastracanthus pulcherrimus (assembly GCA_949152435.1). Classification (NCBI taxonomy): domain Eukaryota; kingdom Metazoa; phylum Arthropoda; class Insecta; order Hymenoptera; family Pteromalidae; genus Gastracanthus; species Gastracanthus pulcherrimus. The sequence goes on from OX424573.1 coordinate 38,099,651, forward strand.
CTGCGCGCGTGCGAAGCACGAGGTCCGGGCGAAGACTTCCGTTTCGACTCGGTTGCGACAACGTCGGATGTTATGCGTTCAAGTTTGAGGAGATGCGTATATTTGTGGATTTTGGGTTTGCAGACGAGGAATGTAGAGTATTTTGTCACAGTATATAGGTGGGTATAATGAACCAAATTCCTCAGTCGAATGAATTTAAAAAATACCGCCGACACTTATTTATTAACAGTAATAGCGCACATTTCATTTTTGTAAAAAAAGATTTAAATTTATTTATTTTTAATAAATAATAACAATACTTTATGTTATTTTTAATTAGATTAAGATACTGCCCTGGTAGAAAGTTAGCTAGAATGGCTGGTTAGCTTATTAATTATTAGCCAGATTAATAAGCTATTAATAAGTCAAATTATAGCTAATATCTGGCTAGCATGTGCTTAAGACTATGCTTTAAACAAGAACGTATTTTGTTTGCAAATTTAACCTATTTATATTTTATTTTGAAAAGTTATTAGTTTTTAAAAATATACATTATTATACTTTATTGAATGTTCAATATAGTATGCCACCAAAATAAAGATTTTGATCAACGAATAACAACTTACGAGATTATATAAATATGTATATGCAATACTAAAAGTATTTGATAACTAATAATTTCCTTTCCGAAAATTAGTCAATCATAACTTAGTCAACAAAAATTTCGTGATTGATGTCGAAAATAAAATTTTGTAATAAAACTTCATTGTAAAACTAGAAATATTTGTTTACCAATTCTCCAAATTTCGTCATAACTTACATTATTCTGTTTTTATTGTTATTTTTAAAATAACAATAATTATATGACTACATGCATTCTATTATTTACAACATAAATTTCTTTAATAAAGACATTTAAATTTTACTCGGGGCTTTGGTACTTTTTATGTAAATAATACTTTTTAAATGCACGCGTCGTTATGTAAACAAATAACCTAACCTCCATTACTACTAGACATTTAAGGTACATTTTTAACTTGAATTTAGTAAAATACTTAATGTAGTATGATTAGAATTGCGTAATACTTTGATTATTATAAAACTGTTATTATTTCCATTATTAATTAATACATAAATTACTTAGTTTATCAATTTTATATTTACTAGAATATTAAGCAGAATCTAGCTAGAAATTAGCTAAAAAGCATGTCGTTTTTAACTGATTTCTAGCTAATTTATTAACCAGAATTAAAGCAGATTTAGAAAATCTAGCTAATATCTAGCTAGAAACCAGCTTAGATTTCTACCAGGGTGGTTTAAAGCCAAGAACCCTCCATTTGATTAACACGTTGATCAATAAAAATGGTCAATTTTCTACCAGGGTGTGTTCAGTTTTATTTATTAATTATTTATTTATGAGTCCGAGTGAACTTTATGACATGAACGCAGAGGTATAGTATTAGAATGGGTTATTTTAGTCACTAAATGAATTCTAAATTTACCTAGGTTCATTTTCAAGCTTATTATTTGCTCAAGTACTTGAATAGTTTTTTTAATTATATCGTATAATTAGTTTTCTAGGTATTTCACTTTCACACAAGAACCAGGCTTGGAAGAAATGATATAGTTATAATCTAGTTATATTTTGTTATTAAATGATTGTATTGTTATGAAAAAAGTCATATCGCTAATTAATACAAAACTAATATTTATTGTTCCGGCGTATTTTTTTAAAGTAACCAGTTATTTATCTTGAAATTACCCACGTGTAAAAAGTCTAGCAATGAACATTTATCATATTTGTTTTATTACTCTCAAGGCTTTTTAACACCACAAAATTGTTTTTCCGCGAAAATAATCAGTAGTTTTAGCAAGACTAGTCGAAACTCCTAAAAAATATTATTTGATATGAAATTCAAAATAACGATTCCGCATCCACAAAACAACTCGTATAAAGAAAAGCAATGCGTATGAGAAAACTGATTTTTTATTGATTACTTAGAAATATCTTTTGTAATTCTATCGATTGATGATTGTCCAAAAGCACATAGAGCAACACATGCCTATGTTAGTTATTAAAATTTAATTGAACTAAGAGCACGTTTACTAAAAGGTAATTTTAAAGTCTACCCCAAAAAATTATATTTAGATCTTATTTTTAGTTGATGTCTATTCGAGGTAGATGATAAAGTTAACAAGCCCTTTACTATTTATGTTTTCGACGAAAAAAGGATTCTCATCGTTAAAGAGTTAATTTAAACATTGAACTCAAATACGTAAAAATACGTAATAAGAACTATAAACGTAATAAAATGAACTTTCAACTTGATTACTGTTCATGTTTTCTCTTCCTATATCAATCTGTCATTGTAAACACCATTTTAACGTATTCCTGCATATTAAATGAGTAAAATCCGAAGATGTAAATAGATACTTTTCGCGACTGCAGTCTGATGATTCATGAAGTCATCGCCCTGCGTGTCTATTAATAAGTAGACTAGCAGCCTTGACCACCTGTTCTGTCAGCCAATTCTATTATAAAATAACTAACTGTCAATTTTAAAAATAGTTCCCCGATTTTTACAAGAAAATATAGTAATTTGGTCACGGACTGCAAGGCAAACCCAAAAAAACTACTATACTTTTCGATAAAATTTCGCGAAGATTACACTAAACTGTACTATATTTGTATACAATATAATTGACCGTGGTATAATAAAACTTGCTAGAAAAAATAATAATTTGTTACGTTTTGGCGATCTGTGACCAAATTACTATTATAGGGATACAAATAGGGGCGCTGTTAGCATAAATGTAACGAATCATTTCAGGAAAACTGTATATAGAGTATATAGGTATGCATATTCACTGTTCCTTTTTTTATCAAATTTTACAAAATCAACAAAATTGCCAGACAAATTTTATCTACACAACGAAACATGTCCAAAATCTTTAAATAGTTCATTTGTATGACTACGCACAACAGGAGCGAACAACGATTCTTCATTTTTACTGCTTTCAGCGGTCACATTTATACCCCCACAACTTTCTAGTGAAATCTCGGGAACTACATTTTTAAAATTGACATGTGTACATACACATACTTTCTCCCCGTGTACGCATCATGTTCTGTAAAACCAATTAAAACCTGTAAATAACGATACCGAATAGCCTATATATCAAACTTCTTTACTTCTCGCAACTCGAACGAACACAACAATATCATCTCTTTCTCGCTAATCATCCGAACGTGCACCGCCACGCACGGCATATTACAAGCATCTCACCGCGCGTCCCTTATTATCGCATACATATGCGCTTGAACCAACGCTCTGCACTCCGTGCACGCAGCCCGCCGGGTCAGGTTTATTATATTACAACCGCGGGCGCATTGTGCCAGGTTGCAGGATATAAATACAACACGCTCCCTCTCTCTCTCTTGCGCCCGTGGAGGTCTAATGTTACGAGCCGCTAATATTCCTAGAAGGTGGAGAAAGACGCTTACCCGGCGAGAATCTAGAATGTCGAGCTTGGTAGAGAGATGCAGAAGTAGCCGGGATACCTACTTATAATATGCAAGCGAGAAACTGTAACGATAATTTAGGCGAGTCAATCATCGTCGCGGCGGCTTTGTCGTGAATTTGACGCTCACCCGCGGTTTTGTCTTGACGTAAGTGCACAAATGACAGCTTGTCGATGATGCTTTTTGGTATTTTCTTTCATTGAAACATGGTTTTATAGTGTACTAATTAATTATACTTCAGGGTTTATACCTAGCTTCATAAAAAATGTTCGCAACTTACTAGAAATGTAATGTTTCATAATTCTGGAAATATGTAATAGGACGTTATAATTTTAGAACGAAAAACAACTCAGTGAAGTTCAATAATTTTTGACACGTCCAATTTCTACGAAACTTCTTACTTATCAGCATAAACGAGCAAACCTTACTAATCGTTATGTTAACGACTGAATGACTAATATTTTCCAATTTCAAATGTATAAATCTAGAATCTGTTGGATAGCTTTTTATTTCCAAGACAATTTATTCAATTCTAAAAATATAATGTATAATTATTAAGTATTAAGTATACTACGTTTATTGACAGAAATAAGTATCATCGTCAATCAGCAGTTTACTTTTGATGGTTTATTCTTTTAAATTTCTGCCACACGAATGTAAATATTTCCACGAATATTACAACAAAATTTGTCCAAACGATAATTGTAGTATACCCGCGCAAATACTCGCTTAAAATCCTGATAATTAAAAATTGAAAACTCTCACAAACGTGACGCAAATGAGTTGGGCAAATGAATTTCATTGGCGCTTTTAATTGTTTAAGAAGATAACGCTAAACGTTCGTTCCCGTTTGAAAGTACGCATAGACACAGATTAAGAAAGCACATGAACCGTTCATACCATGCCGCAGTAGACGAAAAGAATTTACATACAAAAATCGTTACGAATAGTTATTTAAGAAAATAAATTAACTAAATGATCGAAACTTGGGATATTAAAAAAAAAGAATTGCTAAAAATATCATGGAAATATGTTTTGAGAACCTTAAAAGCATAATACGCTATTTAAAAAAAATGTCTGTACATTTGTTCATTCATTCATGTGAGTGTGGGGAACGGGGGAAAGGGAGGGGATATTAGGGTTAATTTATCTTTATTTTTGTACGGGGTGCTGAAAACAATTTTTTAAGTGATTTACGCATTTTGGTTGCATAGCGATATTTTCAGGATTTATAAAAATAGCTTCGAGTTATCAATCTTCCCCTGTCAGTTTTTTTCTTATTAATGATTGTACTTTAATTATTTGTCACTTATTAAATTTTATAAAATGAAAACAGATATAACCGAGGATACAACGGAAATATAAGTCACTTTACCAACTGTATGTATTTAAAATTTTGAGTCTTAAAATTAAAAATTAAGAACTATAATTATTTAAGTTGGATGAGGAACATGACAATTTATTAGCCACAGTTCCTTTCGTTCGTCCTCTTTATAGAGAATGTCAAAAATATATTTTCCCATATGATAAAAATTAAACAACGTCTCGTACAAAACAAAAATTGTAAACCTTATTATATCCAAAAATGATTTATGAATGAAAGCATTATTATATAAAATTTTGTTACAAGCATCACGTGCCTTCTCGTCATGCATATCAAATTTCAACAGACTGAATAAAAATGCCAGATTTACATGATTTCTGTAATTTCTTTATCGCGCTCTACATTCCAAATAATATATCTAACGAAAAGCGCATACTAAACTCGCGAGCACCGCAAAATTTATTTCTTTTTTAGCTTCATGCGAGTCTCACAATTGAAGCGCGGGCAAAGTCATCCGAAAGGACAGTAACACACTGTGCACACATGTTTGCGTTGCAGAGTTATATTGTTCGCGTAGCGATTACAGGAAAAGGTTATGAAAAGATTCGAGTGGCGTTTGCCGCGAGCAAATTTGCACAGAGATAAGTTTCGAACTACCACTTGTGTAATGCTCGTGACCGCGCAAAAGAAACTTTGTCTACACATATACATATGCATGTATATCAATTTATGAAGCTTCTTCCTTCTTTGTTCATATATCTTAACACGTGTAGTTTTTGACAGGAGCTTATATCACGGCGGTAGCATTTCTATCATTTAACAATCTGTTTGCATATTTTAGTTAATACATTTTTAACAAATACTTATCTGATACTATCAAATTTATTAAATCGTGTCATTTCCTCAATACTTCCTGTGAGGGAAAAATTATTATTATTGATTAGATTATCGCCTTTATTTTGACTGCGATCTGATAAATTAACGTGTTGCGAGAATTTTCGCCTACGCAAATTGTTGGCAAGCAGCCGGATTCAATGCGTCAGACAAAAGTTGTCACGAAGCTCATTCTAAGATTGATACGAATCATAAAATAATGATAAAACAAAACAAATTTTAAGCAGTCTCATACATGCGATTAAGTCGTACCTTTTCAATATTGACCAGTAATAAATCATTGCGCACAAACCTTTGAAAAAACGAAGCATTACGATTTGAATACAATATTCGAGCGCGCCAGACTTCGGGAAAAATTCAAATGATCGCGCATTTGCGGCATTATACATTGGAGCGCAAGTGAAGTATATCTCGGTCACGCTGTGTATTATGTCATTAATCGGCGCGAAGGACACTGGCCATGACTGATAAGAATTGTAAACACAGACGTTCTCACGAAAGACAGTCATCGCGCGCTCGGTTGCCGCCAAGAGAAAGACAGAGACACAAGGCAAATGAGCCCACGCGGTTCTGACATTAAACGCAAGCCTAATCTGTGCTAAATCATTTACTTCCTACCGTATATAGGCTGCTGCACGAGCTTTAGATTACGTGATACGTTAATCGAAGCCGTTTAGTTATGGCTCGTTAAATGTTGAAATTTCGATTCTGATAGTTTTTGTTCGCACTAATAGGCGAGATGTAGCATGTTATGCGATTTTAGACGAGATAAAATGTCTAGACACAAGTTATCATCTAAGGCAAAATGAAAAACGATATTATCGTATGAAATGAAAGTATAGGGTAGGTTAGAGACCAAATAAGTGTAAACAACACTCTTAGAAATCCTCTTATTGTATATTATTTATGAAGAATTGTTAATTACTTCTATACTCTTGAATAATTTTTATAGTTCTATCCTAAATTTCTTTTAAAAACGTAGACACCGAGATAGATACGAATAAAAAAGACTACTAGAAAACCGGATCCATGAAGAAAAGTATAATTCGGGGAGACTGGGGTATAATGTGCCAGCGTAATTTTACATTCTTGCTGTTAAATTATGGGTACCAAAATACCGCATAGAGAAGTACAATGTTTCTTTATGATACGTTATAATGACTCATAAATTAAAAGAAACTTTACATCCGCTATGCATGAAAATTTTTGTCATTTTTGCGGCTCAGACATAATTTGAAGAATTGAATTAGTAGCAGATATAAAACAGGAATCTTATGCCGATTAAGTCTTTTTTATAAATAAATATGTGAACCTCTTTCTTTTGGATCTCTCAATAATGTCTACTCTTTTACAATCAAATAAAACGTTATTATGTACTAAAAATAGTGGCCCATTATACCCCAACAAAAGTGGTCCGTTATGCTTCATTTGCAATAATTAACGGTTCGTATCATAACTTTTTGTAATATGAATGAAATAAAAAGTTTTAAGAAGCAAAATGAAGCTTAAAGCATATTCTAAAAGCAGCATTGTCTGGATTTTTAATCAATCCAAAATATACACGTTTGGCGATTTAAAAGGTATATGTCGTTTTTCATATAACCTGATTTTTTAATTTAAAACTTCATTGCACTCTAATAATTTTTTTGCTCGGAGGATTATATCCATACAAAGAAAATTAACTCACACTATGACCACAAGTAGATTAAGTCGCGGAACAAAAAATTTCGTCCCTCTTCTACAGCAAATATGGCTAGTGGCCCGTTATACCCCAGTGTCCCCTATGTCAACCATGAAAAATTACATGACAGTAACTGTTTGACACAGTTACGTAACTTAAACCTTAAACCTTAAAAATAAATAATAAAATATCGATTTATCTGTAGCGATATAATTTGCTATTTGATCTTATGTCAATATTATGTTATAATATTCTATTAGTACTTTACATCTTTAGGCCAGTAAGATGAAATAAATAAGTAAATAAATAAATAAAATTAACAAAAAAATCACGCTGGAAAATAATGATTTCCGCAACTACTACGAAAGTGTGAAAATCCATATTATACAATTTGTGTTGTTTCTCAAAAATGAAAAGTTTTGGAGTTTTGCCCATATACTAAGAATAAACTGTTGCACGACTGGATTACGTTGTGCATAACACTTATTGTAGGTTAGATTATTTGTAGATAAAATACAATTTGAATAAATATAAAACCAGTTATATCTATCCCAAAAAATCTTTTTACATAAAAAATTCTTAAATAAAATAAATTTTCCGTTTAGAGCAAAGTCTAATATGATTAAAAGATAAACATATTAGATATAAATATATTCAATATATGTTAAATATTGCTATCAATTTATTTCTCACAATTGTTTGTTAATCGTCAAATCGACGATTTGGAATCGACGTATAGACTTTTTCCTGTCTATACGTGCATATAGACAAGGAAGTATGTTATCTGAATCGTTTCAATTTCTGAAAGTGGAGTCAAGCGTGCCACTGAGACCTTATCGATAAAGTGTACTGCGAAGTATTTCCTGTAGATATCACAACAATCGGTCGATTTAAATTTTTTGTATACAAATCTATTAAGATAATATAAATTAAACAAATTAATGTTATTATAATCAGAGAAAAAAGTGATCAATATACAAATTGAGTAAAGCCCGTTATTCATAATAAAGACATATTATCGCGTGTCTGGATCGCGGTTATGGATATATTTGGATATTGACCTTATCTAGACACGGATAATGACACAGACCAAATTCTAAGTTCAAGTTTATTGGGCGATTTACACGTGCGTTATCAAACATTTAGAGTACCTTAAACATAAATGATAATGCAGAATAATTGTTCCGTGATTTATAAATACTTTTAGACTATCTGGTACTGTGAAGTCCAAATTTTCCGTCTAGGGATTAAACATATTTTTTATTGATCTCGAATTGCTAGACAGTCAATTTTTATTCCTGTGTAAGATAAATAACAACTTATAATAGTCGATTATAATGTAAACCTCTAAAAACCATATTTAAAGTTTTTCCTTAAATAAACTATTCAATATAGTCAGAAATATCAAACTATATTTCAATCGAATAAGGACCTTGGATACTAGAGGTTTAACAAAAAAGAAACGCAACGTTGAATCAAAATGAATATCCAGTTTTCAAAATCAAAAAGTACCATCAAACCGATCGCCTCTCCGATTGCTTAAAATTTATTAACACGCCGACATCCGGTCCGAAGTTCAGACAGATTAACGCCGCGTGCGAGCCGCGAGCCTGCAGTGGCATCGGGCGAAGTTGCAGACGACGACGACGACAACCGGGTGACCTTAGGGATCTTGAATCACGGCAGCACGTGCCCGCCGTCGGCATCACCTAATAAATCGGCAGGGGGGTGGGGGGTATTAACGCGCTGACTCGATCATTCGCCGAATGAATGATACAGTATGTCCGGTATACACGGATTATCCGATGTCGCGATGCGATTTGCCGGCGTGGAATCGTTATCGGACGATCGGATTCGAGTGGCCGTCTGCAGGAGTGCAGGCTTGCCCCGCGTGTCGGCTGACATTGCTGAAGAAATTAGGAGGAGATGTTCGCTCGAAGTGGAAACTTTTGTTGACCGGGGATTTTTGGGCGGAGATCGGTATACAAAATCGCTCGACCCGGATGTCTGTGAAAGTTGGGCAGTTAGAAACCGCTAAAAGTTTTATGAGAACTTTGACTTTTTGTACAGGGAATAACGAAGGCTTTTTATCAATTCATATTGGAGCTATAGTATTTCTTGTCTTTTCTTAGAGAAATTCAGAAGAATTTCAAGACTGAAAGTACTGCGTGTGAAGAAAAATAAATTATTCGTAATATATTGATCAAACATATAATATCATGAATGTGTATACAAAATTTACCAAAAACATTATCTAAATAAAATCTCTAATTTACTTTCTTCTCATTTAAAGAACTGGTCTATTTTTACCGATAATCAATCTTAAATTAAAATCAATATATTTGAAACAGAAATAGATCTTGCTCCTGGCGTAAATTCGTAGACAATATAACTTTGATTTAAAATAATACTCATTGAAGCAATATGGATTTTAATTTCCACAGAAATCTCTTAAGAGACTAATAAAACCGTGCTGAATAACAACCATGACCCACAATGAAAAGCCTTATGGAAGCTAAAATATATACATCTTCAACTTCCTATATACTAACACCCTCGATCCGCAGTCAAGTCTCGGAACAACGACACAGGTCACACACATAGCATCGCACGCGAACACACGCCCTGCACACAAACAACGTATACATGAGCCACATAGTATATAGCCACCCCTCGATACCAAAATAGCAATTTCAATTTCTGTCGCTGCATATAGCGCGACCGCATATACGTGAGAAATAACGACAAACTCCTCCGCGAGTTTCTCATGCCCCTTAGTGGTTTGCGGCGCGGGAACACTTTTGTTTTTTGAGTTTAACAATGATTGTATAACTTTTGATAGAAGTAAGATAGTCTGCAGATTCCTACAAGAGATTCTTGGTAAATGATTCAGGAATACAGGAAATCTGCAGTTAGTAAGGAAGGAAGACCTAAAATAAATTTAAAACGCCTGCTCCATGTGATTTTTAAATAAAATACTCGATTTAATTTTTAATTCTTCAGCTCATTACGTTTTAAATATATCCAAATATAGTATGCATGATAAAATGAGTGGTATTAAACAATTTGAGCAAAAATAAACCTGATTGAGATAATAATATATAGAGAAATAACATTTTTTTGAAATATTTAGGTTTTAAACTAATTTAGCCTGTGGATTTCAACTCAGCATTGCAAAATCTATAAGAAATGGTAGATATTTACGTATCTCATGAAAAATTAAATGTTTGCGAAGGGTGTCATGGATTACTCAAATTAATTTTGAAAAAATCGCATGCTTCGATTAAATTGTTGAAGTTAAAATGTAATTTTTGAACTTTTTCCATTTCTTCATTTCATCGCGTTCTCTGTATCTATTCGTTTGCACCCCCGTGAACCTCCTCGCCACCAGTATCGGCAATAATGCGCGATCGATCGGAAAGGAAGAAGAAGAAAAAAACCGCCGCCCCGCGCACTACTCCGCAAAGGAATACATAGTGGGCAACGACCCTGCGTGGGATCCTCCACCACCTAACGTCACCACTCCCAATGTCATATATACTTATACAGACATTACGCGTGTGCACGTGATGTGTGCGCACATCTCGTATACTGTTGTACCCGCGGAGGCGTCTTCCTATACTACACCCGCTGCTGCTGCTGCTGCCGCTCATGAAAGGCTGCACTGCAGGCGAAAACGCCGCCGACAGACAGCCGCGAGAGCACGAGTATACATGTATCGAGAGGAAGTTCACCGCAATAAAAAGTTAAAAGAAAAAAAAATGTAACAAACAACAGCGCGATGACGCGCAAGACGCGAGCGATGCAGTCGGGTAGATTTCCACGAGACGAGCGGCAAGTGCCACATATACACGAACCCGCGCCGAGATGGCCCATCTATTTACACGTATTATATACGAATTTGCGAGCTTGCGTGTGAGTGTGACGATGCTTGATGTGCGTGGACGTATGTAGGAGTGTGAGTTTGTGTTTACGATCTTGCCCTCTTGGCCAGGGACGAATTAGTGCCTAGACTTGTGAGAAGATTTATTTGGCGGGTTTGCTCAAGGACACTTTCTCGTGTAGGAAATATAGGAACGCATATTTCTTGTGAGACTTTAGTTTTTTACTTTTTCTTTAATTTTTCATTGTATAGTTGAAACTTACGAGAACAATTCAGTTATATCATGTACTTCTTACAGACAAAGGATTTATCGGAACTTGACAGGCGAGGTATGGCGCCGCAACACCTTAGTTATTATAGCAGAAATCAGCTGATAATGAAGAGTTTTCATTGAAATAAGAAATATAATTAGCGTATGATTCTTTTATAATGAAAAAATGATACATTTTTTGGTTGGTTTTTATAATATCACAACGATAACCTACTCCTGAATTTGCATAAGTATTCTAATCAGCATCGAAAGTATTAAACATTACTCAAATAATATAAATAATCAGAGGTTAAAACGTTTATTATGGCACTATTGAGTGTAACTATTTCAGTCGTCGTAGTATTAGAAGCACCTCAAGAATGAGTAATGCGGTTGGCATCGAAAACTAGTTTAAATCCAATTTAACGTTCTCCGCAAATGCTAATTTTCGACAATATTTTAATTTTATTTTTACTTCTGTGAACAGCTGTCCTATACCATACCTAGGTATCATAATCCATTTGTATACAACTATGTGTAGATTTTTTAATAGACCACATTGTGTTGTCATTATCTTATAAATAAAAGAAAACTTTTATAGCTATTGATTAATTTATTCGTGTCCTTTTAATGAATAAATATGTAGTAAAGAAATCTATTGGCCACGTTTCTGCGATTGCGTTTCTAAAACACTAATGCGCTTATTACATTTAAGTTGTTTTCACTTTATAAATGTGTATTTTTTAAATCCCTATTGTACATTGTTTAATTACACATACAAGGAAACTCATCCATAAAACAAAATGCAAAAAATGTTCAATGCAAGGCAGAAAAGATTGATTCCGTGTTTAAAATTGCACCGAACGAGCTATTAAAAGTTGAATGCCATTGAGGCTTCGCATTTCATGTAATAGAAGAGTAAATTTAAAGTATAGAATAAGACTAGTCAAAAGATAGAGGATAATCGATCAAGTTCTCGTTAAAGTTTAGACGATAATCAGAGCATCGTCCCTGGTGCGCCGCGATCACCTGTCTGCTGCCTGGATTAAAGGCGAAGGTAATGAATAAAGCAACGACAGAAGCCCCCAATTGAGTGCAGCGCACGTTAAACATTATCATTGAATATCTAATAACCTTGTAAAAAAAGTCCACCGCTTAAAAGCCGTTTGAACGGCATTTTATAATTAAACCGGTTGTTTCAAGGTTTTTCAATGTTACGTATTTTTAGCATTCATTTTTTCGTAACTTTATCTTCTTCTTGGGTACATTAATGTTTATCTATTGAAATTCGACATCGTTAGTTTCGTTTTGCGCGGTTCTCTTGCTTTCTCGTGGCCAAACTAAAAACGCGTTCTCTTCAAGAATCCCGGTTGCGCGAGTCTAGCCATCAACATCACAAATTCAAAGCAAAAATTCGTGTATAGGGGAGAACGGGGTAATGCCGGCCACTGGCTAATTCCGGTACCCTTACTTTCAATAATCTAAACATTTTTAGGTAATAATTCGAATAGTATATTAAACGCAACATAAAATGAAATTAATCTAATTTCCAAACAACCTTCTATTCAGTTTTATTAAGGAATTATACACAATCAAAGTGTAGGCCTACATTTCTTATTAGAAATCTGATCTATAAAAGAAGCTTTTATGCATATTATTTGTTGCTTTATGCAGTTATTTTTTTGCATCTTTATTAATTTGAACAATCTAAAAATATGAAGTAGTGAAGAAAGAAGAGTATAAACCTATTACTTTTTTGTCATTTCAATTTAAATTACTACGCAGAATGGGGGTAATCCCGGTCACAATGTTATTTATATGACGCTCCCGAAATTGAGGCTAAGAAAACGTTTCGCTGCGCTCTCAGGTGGGGTAACTTTGCTTAAGTGTTTTTGATTGAACAGTGGTTATGTTATTATATGTTTCACTATGTAAGTGCGAATAATAATGCATATGAAAGTTCATATAATTGATTTAAAGAAAATTTTCACCTATAAAAGTAACTTTCTAATAGTGATCGGAATTATACCAAGGCTGACCGCTATTACTCTTTGATGTGGAGTAAATTCGGCCAAAATGCTTTTTTTTATTTCGACTTATAGCTTCGATATCTTACATTTTTATATTAATCCACTAAGAAATATTTATAGTCAACGGTTTGAACTAACATAATAATTATTTAAAGTTAAAAAAAAAAATTTGAAAATGGACATAACAAGCACGTTTGCTCAGGTGACCGGCAAAACCACATCCTTCCCTACTTTATAATTAAATGCCTCTTATGTCACATCTCATTGCGGCTCAATAATATCACCGATGCCCATTATACACACGATCGTAGCGAATCAAAGCGAATAGACGAGTGGCAGCCACATCAAGCTTGATAACAAAGGTCACAATGCGGATAATCGGGTTTCGCGGGCGCGGACGAGCGAGCGACCGGTCGATTGTGTCGCGGGTGGCGGCGCGCGTTTTCTCTTTCTCCGGGCGTGTCTCGCGATATGACCCGCGATTTATTCCCCCTGGTGTATATAAGCAAAAGAGAGCAGACAAGGTAGAGTCGCGAGCTAAGTAGAAGAGAAAGCGCGAGGCTTTGAGGTTGAATCGCGCCTGCATAATCCACGTCAAAAGTTCATTTTTCAGGTGAATGTATAAAGTGTGGTGATTAATTATGCCAAGTACCTTTTTTGTTTTGGTCAATCACCTTTGTTGCCATAAATATTTGGGTATACGAGATTTTGATGAATTTTTATAGGTTCGACCATGATCATAGTTTGCCGTCGAAAACTTATCATATGCATGACCACTATAAAGTCCATTCATTATTTTATCATGACGCTTTATTTGTCTATAAATCAATTAACTGCAATGACTTATCATCAGAAATAAGTAATTTAAATGCAAGAGTTAAAAGAATAAATATACAGTATCAACAATATCAAGGCCAGATATTGCTATAGATAAAGAAGTTATACAAGCTGATTACTTCTCTAACATCAAACAAAAGACCTTAAATGAGACACATAACGTTATGGTTAATGTATACAATTACTACCTAATTCTGTTTAGATTATGTCTTGTAATTTCTAACTTTTACTTCGGTGTAGCTTATAACATTTTGCATTGAATGTTATTCAATTGATTTTAATGATTTTAATGATGTTACTTTAGTGTAAATGCGACTGTATTAACAACTTATGTAGCGATTAAATCTCGTATTATTGATCATCTGCATCCATCTAACTATTTATGCTATTTAGTCGACGTCTCATACGAAGACTAACCGATTTCAGCTTCTCAAAATATCGTCTAGTTTTTAAGCGGCGAAAAATTGATAAAAATAACAATAAAAATTTCCAGCAAAGTACAAAAATGAAACATATTGATAGAGTAAATACGTTGATAATATAGTTTTGAATATTCCAAACACATTATATTATTCTATAAAAGTAAAATTAAATAGTGCCTTCTCTCCGAAAATCTAAAATCTTTTAGTCTTTGTCTGAGCCGTCAAGTAATACAAGTCAATTTGTTATATCAGGTAGCTCCCGTTTATTTCAACAAAATATAATAACGTAAAGTAAAACAGAATAACAAAATAATATTGCAGTTTCTAAGCGAACATCTAACTTTTGGCATGGATTGTACACGTCAATACAAGCTTAAGTGTGTATGTATAGGTGTATATATGTGTGTGCGAGAGGGTCATAAGATACCTACTTCGCGTTTTTCGTATTGCATTGTGCGAGGCGCGAGAATAACCGGCTCCGAGACTGCGTGCGGGAAAGGAAAGCCCCGCACACGAGGATGGATTGACAAAAAAAATGTGTGTTTAAATGAGGTTGTGTGTGTGTGAATATTTGCATGTGTGTGCACGCGTGTGCAGGTGATCGCGTCATTATAGAGCAACGTATCGCCGGTATTACTTTTGATACCGGCCAACGTTTGCCGGCTGTTTTAACATACTTTTCTTTGATACAAGAAATTTTCTTGTTTGGTCTTGCTTTTCATTTCGGTTTTTGTGATTCAAATTATTACATTTACTTGTTTGGCATTACGTGAAATGACTCTTCTTTTTTAGTGTAATTTCAGATAATAGTTATGTAAATTATTAAAACGGCAAGACAAATGTATGAATATGTAATAAGTGTATTATAATAAGGGATGAAATTTTCATTTTTCGTCTACGAATTTACATTTGTATGTTTAGTCATAAGTCTGACTTGGATGTTTGAATAATTTTTTGAATATCACTAATTCATTTTCAGTTTCACAAGCTAAAGTTAAGTCCAGACAATTTGTTATTCCGATTACAGTCTTGGAATTTTTACATGATTTTCTGAAAAATTTCAGTGTATAGATTTTTAAAGGTCATGTAACTATTATAAATTATTATTACAATTTGAAAATAATAAAAAATTTAAATTTTTAATAATGACGTGGGTACAACTTACAAAATTTCATTTAATTTGAGTGGCATTTAATAAGACTATTATTACACTTCGGTAAATTACAGAAGCATGTGGCAATTTAATTTAACCAGCTTATAAAAATGAGTAATTATACCACAAATTCCATTGAAAAAGTTATCCTGCTTATTTCCATGAAAAACGGAGAAGAAATCGTGGTTGTATTTTGCGCTATATATAATGTAATTTAGCACACTATTAGAAATTCAAATTTCTTTCAAATCTTTGTCATGCATGATGATTTTTTGTCAAAAAGCTGCAGCAATTGAAGGTGTTAAGCGAGCTAATATACGCAGTGTATTTATGATTCTAGAAATAGTTTCAATTTTCTCCACTCCATTTACTTCTACATATACTTCGCGTCGCCATTCATCGCTCAACGCCTCTAATGTATCAATGAAAACCAATAACTGCTAGGCGAATTTCTTATAGGTGAACTCGAGTTTACATACCGGAGACCAATACGAACAAAATTGCCCAGCGAGCATCGAAGAAAAAGATCTTTATAAATACGCACAGACGCACATGGGTCTACATGTAGTGTATGCTATGCATATCTCGTACAGACTCGTCACTCTCACACGAAAATAATATTCCCGCCGTCAGCTCGAAAGCTGCGCATCTCACGTTTCCGCTGGCGTCTGCGGCAAAGCTCGAGGCTGCTGTATGACATGGGCACGCTCGGACTTTTTGCCAGCATTTCGAGTATCTGCACGGTGCAGGCCCATTTTCGCTCATTTGGGGGAGGGGAGAGCATTTTATCTTTTATTGCGATTCGTTGAGCTTTCGGCGATTCAACGTAATGTATAGGTACGTACATTACGGAGATGAGATTAACATTGACCCGAGCATTTAGATGCTTTGTTTCAAGGTAAACTTGAGAAGCAATTCGTATAAAATAGGTTTTTAAATAATATTTAGAGCGACTTCAAATGAAAATCAGGAATAAAATTGACTGTTCTGAAAAGAAAGAAATAATGACGACGGAAAATACATGAATATTAAAGAATTTGAAGAAAATTTAAGTGTTTAAAATTTGTTGATTTTTCATACATTTTTCATCGTTGTTTTCAATTGTTAATAACTTTACGGCAGATTAATATTTTTAAATGTAACAAAGCTTAAAATAAAGCTTTTTTCGCCTACTTTTCATCATTTGAATCATATTTTTTCTAGTGTTAATACATGCATAGTTGTTAACACAAGAAGAGGTACATTTTATCACTAAAATAACGTACATTCTAAGTAAAATAGCTTATATATCTCGAATATAAAGGGCCCATTCGCACAAACTACAGGTCATACCAGAAAACATCTCCCAAATCCTTATCAAAATTCGTTATCCAAAGGTATGACACCCTCCTTGTAAGTATAAAGCACTAAAAAGTTTCCTATGGCATCGGCAATAAAAATGGTTAACTGTACCACCCACACAATCCGCGAAATTTTCTATATCAATTCAACTTCACCAACCCTGCACAAACATTTCCTTATACACACAAACCAACCATTCTGTCTATATCCCTCAAGTAAACCCCCGTCTCCCAAGGAGTTATACCTCATACATATCGGAATCAATCCCGACGATAAACCCGGTTCGTTGACCAACACCGACTTCGCGGCCGGCGATTATACGCTGCACGATGAAGGGGATCCTCGGTCTCCGCGGGTGTATTCTACTCGCATTCCTGTCCCGCGCGAGGGAACCGATTCGCCGCCGCGGCTGCACTCGACCCACTGCGCACCGCGCGGCGAAGTCCTACATATACGTTTTTGCCCGGCGCGGCGCGGCCTGACATGCGTCCCGTCTGCGGGCGATTCGCGAGCTCGTGAACCGTCTGGTTCGTTCCGTATACCGGGTCTCTCGGAGCTCTCCTCGCGGAGAGGGCGGTGGCTCCCTAATACATAGTCAAGCTGTTGCTTTAGCGATTACTTAAGTAATTACTTAAGAAATAACGGAATATTATTTTGCCATGAGTTATTGCTTTGGAGATTACTAAAGTATGTAATCACTTTTTTTACTTCATTCTTAAATAAGTATATAGTAATTACGTAAGTCATTATAATATTAATTTCAGTAATTACTAAAGTAATTACTAAATACTTGTTTAAGAATTAACTCAAAAAAGTAATTGTTTCTTAGTAATTACTAAAGCAATAACTTATGCTCAAAGATTGTTGTGTTATTTCTTAAGTAATTACTTTAGTAGTTGCTAAAGTAATAACTTGATAATGTATTAGGGAGCCGTCATCCTCTCCGCGAGGAGAGCTCTGAGAGACCAGGTATGCGCTTTTCGATTTTTTATATTTTTTGCTAGTTTAGGTATTTTGTAGTCTAAGGCGTTTTAAGCTAGCTCCGACATAAAACGAAAAAAGTAAGATAGGAATTGAAATTTGTATAAATTGTTGGCTATATTAAAATCCAGTAATCTTCAAAATTTATAATTATTCATATATTTTTAAAAAGTGAAAACTGATTAAATAACTAGTCGTATATTATGTGAATCTAAATTCATAATTAAATTATATAAGGCCCGAATATTTTAAAATACGCCTGTCAATATATTAACCTTCGCACAAATGTATATAAAATGTTTTATATTTTATTTTTAGCTGTATTTTTTGCTCAATTACATAAGCTATATCATTTAAAAAATTTCAAAGTAATTTGTACATTGTAAAAAAGCTATTTGAGGTCGTATAAGGCAACCATATAACTGTTGTGAATAGATTAATTTTTCTCGAAATGTAAATAAAATTTTTATAAAAAATTGTGTTTATAACCAAAAAGTTCATTCAAACTATAAGTCACGTTATTACAGTCCTTAGGAACTTTCGGAACTTTGGACCAGTAAATAAAAAAAGAATGATTTATGTAAGAATAGCTGTAAAACGTCAAAAGTTTAAATAAACTATAAATAAAACGCACTTTCCACGCTGCTGAAGAATTTGTTTAGTTTTATAAATGTTTCTACTTCAAACAGATCAAAATATTCAGTCTAAAAACAGTGCAGTAAACATTTTCGAGTTATTTTAAACTTTTTTCTCTGACGATTAACATTTTGCATCCTACGTGCAAATCCTTGATTTTTTCATTAGATATTTACATACAATTATTAGTTATTTTTGTATCTCAATATTAAAGAACAATGTATTTATTTTGAGATAACGGAAGATAAAATACTGCACTCGAACTAACGTATTTTTTTTTCTTTTTTTTTTCCTCCACGCAATTTGTATTTTCGTTCATTTTGTTATGTTACGCAGATGAAAATTTTTTTAAGAAGTTCCTTATTGTTCTCGACGAGCCGATGAAAAAAGAATTCTTTTGGCACGCTGAAACATTTTTCAGCCCCCCTAACTGAATTCAGCCTAAATTTAAAAACTAACGTTTTCGCTATTCTCGGAACTTTCTTTTTTTCTCGCGCAAGCCGTGTATGCATATTTATATTTGAATCGTCATTAACATTCGCGGCGGAGGCGAGCCCGTCATCGCACGTGTAGTCTCTCAGCGTGACGTCAAAATAGCGTCGACTCTAATGACGGGAGGAAAGTTTTTCGCCTTTTTTTTATTTAACTTCTTT
Source organism: Gastracanthus pulcherrimus (assembly GCA_949152435.1). NCBI lineage: Eukaryota > Metazoa > Arthropoda > Insecta > Hymenoptera > Pteromalidae > Gastracanthus > Gastracanthus pulcherrimus. The sequence continues at coordinate 38,119,238 of OX424573.1, forward strand.
GTCTAACGGCATTTGCCGAAGAAAAATATTTCGTAAGAGCTAGAACGTAAATATACATAAGAACTAAAGAGGTGACTACAATTATTGTTGAACTTCCTTTGTATTAATAAACAACTAGTTATATAAGCGATAGATTATGCTTTAATATTTTTAAATTATAATTACTCTAAAATACTGGCATTTTTTATAATTAGAAAATGTAGAAACAAAATTTACTTTTTTTTTTATATTTCGATCTCATAATAGTATAGTATTGCAAGTACTATTAAAAAACGTTTTTAAATGATCATGATCAACGAATTTAAATTAAGATTGACGTTAAATACTGCACGATTTTAAAAACTTTATTTAATATTTTTCTTAAAATAATCATACGAGTTCGAGTTCAATTGCAAATACCGCCAATGAAATATTCACTTGTCCAGAGTAAATTTATTCTTCCAGTTGAATGAATCTTGTACAGTCTAGAGTTTCACACACTAAAGTTAATTAACATCAGACCAGACAATTTGTCATTCCAATTAGAGTGTTGGGATTTTTACGCAAATCTCTGAAAATTATCGGTGTACAGATTTTAAAGTACATATAACTTTTAGAAATTACTATTACAATTTGGAAATAATAAAAAATTAAAATTTTTAATAATAACAATACAACTTAAAAAATTTGTATTCAATTTGAGTGGCATTCAATAATATTACGCTCCGGTGAATTACAGAGACACGATGCAATTTAATTTACGTAAAAAGCAATTAAACTTTTTAAAACGATGAATTATCATTCTCCATTTTTTATAAGAAGAAAAGGGAAGATAAATAAAAGAATAAAAGTAATAAATTATTATTACTTAATAATTTATTTAAGTTACACATTTTTCCGTTAATTCATTCTTTCGTTATTATCAGATTACTGATTGATCACCGCTATTCAGGAACTACGAAGGTATTACTAGCCTCTTTAATCAACACTTAATCAAACCCACGCGACCACACTCATCCTAAGCTATTCCATATAGGCAAGCTATCTAGACTACGGCATTATCAAATTGTCATGTCAATCTTACATGATATGACCACTGTTGTGCTAATGCTGACTCGTATAAATTGAAACGTACATATGTTCCTGTTTCGAACTTTTAAATTGGTTATAATCAGCAAATAGTTATAAAAAGGTAATGTTTGTCGGAAAATAAAATTTTATAAAAAATAATGACACAATAAAAGAATGTTAAAAGTTCATGTACGCATGATAAAGAATTTCAAACTTGTCTTATGATATTAAGAAAAGTCAAAAGATACTTTTTACTAAAAGGGTATTATGTTGTCACAGTCATGTTAATTTACGTGACAAATGTTTGATATTCTATTCGTTTTATCTAAAATTTTAAGTTTGCGTACAGGTATTTAAAATTGATACAAAACGAAAAAAAATGTTAAATAAGTATTTATTTTACGGAACATTCTACATCTAGGTATCCATTAAAATTGAAGTGAAAAAATATGCAAACTCTCAATTGCTTCAAGATAATATACTGCGCATGAAAATATTTTCTTATTATATTATATTTTCGATATTCGTTTATTTTTACGTAAACTTCCTTGTGAATATTGATAAAACAAAGTGAGCTTAATTTATTATGTAGCTTGATAAAATTATTAAAAAAATATTAAATATTAAAAATATCAGCATTTTCGCTTAAATTACAGCGATTGTTTCACTGTTTATTTTTATAATTGTTCCCTGAGATTAAATGAATATTTCATAAAAAAAGACATTTTATACCTCCCGAATTGACTTTTAAATGAATTTACCTCGATAAATTAAACTTGAACTCAATCCCGCATCATGACAAAATGACTAATTCTTCGTTCAAATCAAGTACAAAAAACATCATCACTTTTCCCAAAAATCCCTGCCATTCTCCCGTTTTCCCTCCTAAGGCGGCGCGCCGCCGCCGAGCGCTCATCTCATCATCCATCGCGCGCCGACACTGCGGCCCACTATAGAACGTTCCAGGTCGCCCCTTTTTCGCTGCAGCCGAAAATCGCGCCGGGCGGCGATGCGAGCAGACCAACTGCATTATACTCGGCACGTTCCTTCACCTCCAGTCGCACACATACACCGTGTGTACCTACATCTACGACTACGGCAGGTGCAAGGTGCCCGCGGAACATGCGCAATCCGCGCTCCCGTAAGTAAGGTTATATTGGGCACCCTCGCGCCTTTCGGAGCAATAATTCGTGTTTTCGCGTTCGGCTGAAAAGATCTCTCGACGAGGAAGGAAAAAGTTTTCGGGGAGGTTGAGCTGGAAGAGGGATGTCTTGGCGAGGAGCGAGAAGTATGATCCGGAGATGTGTACGTATATACAAAGGCTGTGCCCTTCCGGTCGGTGTGCGGCGTATCGATCAAAATCTGTCGTCGTCCCCGCCTCTGTAGCCACGCGCGGCCGAAAACGCGTGCGGTATAGTGTATAACGTAGCTCGAGGGGGATAGAATTTCTGCTACTTTCTGAATGGAGATTCGGAGTCGAGTTGTGTTTGTGCCGAATTTTCAATTTTATGTTTAATATCAGGCGTGAGTTACATAGAAAACGGGTTTAGAGGCTCAAGGAGTGCGATAACTTCGGAGTGTGACGTATTTAAATATTTAAATAAGCAAATGAGTATTTGTGGTAGATTATACAATAAATGTTATCAAGCTTTGTTACTTAAACTACTATGTTTCGCGTAACTGATCGTTTGAGTTGATAAATTGGAATTTTATCTTTACATTTATGACACTGCCCTTGGCCACTAAAAATGCATAAAGAGTTCATAATTCAATACCCAAGCGACTGTGAATTTAATGTAGAAAAAATTCCCTTGTATATTTAAATTTTCCGTCAATTGGATGTTTTCGCGTGGAATAAAAACAAAATTCTTCAATGGAGAATTTCATTTTTATAAATCTGTAAACAACTCTTGACGAGTTTAATATTATCCTAAAGTTTACTGAATCTATTTTTACGGAACTAAAATTTACTGGCTGTAATTAAAACCTGCGATTTTCGGATACTACATATAAATAATATGAACATAGATTTCGACATCCGGTTGTCGAACTTTAAATGATTAAATTTCGAGTTCACCGGCATTCGAGTTTACGTTATGTTTCTTGATGTCTTAAAAGAGAACCATCTTATCTACGTAAAGAACTCGGCGATTTTTTAAGCCACGTTCTGGCCATTTTTGGAGAGAGCACCCGCTTCACGTATTTTTCAGCGAATCTCTCCCACCACGGAACTGCAGCTTCAAGGCAATTAACTGTATCACAATTAAATGCAGCAACTGATCTGTTCACTCTCTTTTTTTGAATCATAAAATACAACCAACCCTTCTTACATTTGAGTGAATAATTATACACTCGTCATGAATCCATCAACTTCATTCTAATAAAAGCGAATTTTAGTAGAAATATTCATCCTCTATTTTTAATAATTAAGTAACCGCTCGATCATTTTAGAAAGGGAATGCTCAATGTTATATCAACCGGGAACGGAGTCCGTTAATTCGAAATAGTACGATTACTCATCCGAATAGAGTAACATTCAGGTTTCCATGCAAGTAAATCTCACTTAACCTCTCTGCCAATACAATCCTTTCGTCTACTTAACAATGACATTCCCGAGTTCTTCAAACAATTGTCCTAGCAATGCTAAATTTGAAGAACATCGATCACGAACCGGATGCGTTCTGCTACCTCCACACTACCCTGCATCCTCGCTCCTCGCAACCTCCCAACCACACACCTCAACCGTTTCCCCACAACTCCAATCCAAAGACAAACCCAAATCCAATTCTCCCCACGTCTCGAGCACCCCTCCCTACATACCCCACACTACCTCCAAAATGCCCGTGTACCCAGCACACCCCCATCTCTCTCTCTCTCTCTCTCTCTCTCACTCTCTCCCACAGCCCTTACTCACCTTCATGTTGTTCTCGACGAGGAGCTCGACGGAGCAGAGCTGGTAGACGATGTAGGCGCGCACGAGCTCGATCATCGTCTTGCTCTTGAACGAGGCCACGGGATCGTTGAACTTGAGGTCCAGCGGATCCAGCTGCCTCGCGCCCTGCTGCTGCTGCTGCTGCTGCTGGCTCTGGGTCGCCGCCACGCTGCAGCCGGGCTTGGCCTCGGCCGAGGTCGCCGCCGTCGCGGTCGCGGTGCTCGTCCGCTCGCGCACCACCTGCTGCAGCTGCTTGCCCGCGCAGCACCGCGGCAACCTCCTCAGGAACGCCATTCGCCTTTTTTTTTTACCTCTTTTTGTATATATACGTGGTTTATGCTTTCTTTATGTTTTTTCTCTTTAGTTTGTTAGCAGAGTCGACTCCGACCTTTTAACTTCACACCGCACCGAGGATAATTACGTTTCTTTTTTATTACGGAGATAGAGAGAGATACTTTTGCTCTTTTTTTCAAATCGTGAGAGAGAAATGTACGCGCACCACGCTGCACGCAAGCTGCTAGGCTCTGCTGCTGCTCTCACGGCCGACGACGAGGAGCTTCTAAAACGACGAGGCGCGCGGCGGCGGCAGCGGCGTTTTCGTTCCCTCCGCTGTATTGCGCTATCTCTCCTGGTCTGATGGCCTGCGTGTGCTGGTGCCCCGTCTCGCTCGGCTTTACACTTCCTTTCCTTCGTGCCGAGCGCAAGCGCACCGTCGAATGCCCGTTACGAGCCGTCTCCACTGCTCCTTTACCTCGATCTCGATTCGGCTCCTTTCGAGCTGTAGCGCTGTAGTCCTGTGCATTCGAATGAAACTTAATTATTATTAACGAATGGACGAGCCGCGTATTCTGTTTCGTTCGCGCACTCGACGTTGCCTCGCGAGCGTAATAAAACCGCTGTTTAATATTGAAGATTCGAGCGAGGCGCCGTCGCAGCGTACGTGGAAACGGAGCGGTATACCGAGTGAGACAGAGGCCGTTCGCGCGCGTATTGCATGGATCGCGCGAGGTGGGGAACGTACGTGTGAAACGCGCGTGCGCGTGTGCGTGCGCCTCGAGTAAAAGCGGCTCGTCCGCGGCTCCAAAAGACTTCGCTCTTCTCTCTTCTTCTCTTCTTTTCGCTTTTGTGAATGTGAGCCTCTCCGCTGTGTGCGTGCGCGCCCGTGCACACGCGCGTGCTTACACGCTCGCGAGTGGAGTATATTATAAGCGCTTCTCTGCGCCGGCCGCTCTTTTCTCTCCTCTTCTTCCTTCGCTTCTTCTCGTTCTTCGCCGATGCGAGCTTGGCCCTCTCCTGCGCACGTATGGTATATTACACGTACATACACAAGTATATTGTAATTATGAAATGTACACACGAGTGGTTGGTTCCCTGTGTAAGCGTTGCCGCGGCCCGCTGCTGCATGTGCGAGGCTCGCGTGCAGCTGAAACTCTATCGATTTTTGCCCTTCGTTTGATATATATATATATAGTTATACGTCGCGCCGTGTGGGTGTACAACGTCCGATGACGATTATACGCCCTCGCGGGTGTGTACCAATATACTGGCTCCGAAAATTTTCCCCTTCGGAGCTCTGAGATCGCTGAGCCGAGCGCGCTGCTGGTACAGTTTACGTAGGATGTTACAATATGGAGGATTGCGCGGAAGGTTTTCCGGTTTTCCGAAGGTAGACGGCTGGTGTACAATGTATATAGACTCGATGGAGAAAAACGGCAGAAGCGCGCGCGCGAGCGGCTGCTGCTGCTGCCTCGTGCAATGTACGGTCGGCCTTCGATCGATATAATAGCCCGGCAGGGTTTGAGGTGGAAGAGAGACACGGAGAGAAGCTGGCGATTTTCGATTGCTGCGCGCGCTCTTGTTACGGGGCGTCTCCACGTATACTTATACTTATGCGCTTTGATAGGATCTCGCGTTTATCTGTTCGCATCGATTAACGTTTATCCAGTTTAGGCAAATGACACTTTGGAGGGTGTCCATTTGAAGTTCGAATTTCCCGCCTACTGGGATCTTACCGATCGAGAAACGGAATGTAATGATCGCAAAATTAGGATGCAATTGTCCTTTAGGCTTTATTACACGTTAATCTAGTTTTAACGAAGTTTTCAAGCGAATAAGTCGATGTTTCAACGAATGTCATTTGCAGAAAGTCTCGAGAGATCCGTTTGGAGATTTTATTCAAATGACATTCGTAGAAGCGTTGAATATTTGCTTGAAACTTTGAATAATGTTGCATTGTTATATAAGAAAAGGTAACGACTTTTTGGTTTTACATGCTTCGGTTTTAACGTTTTGACTTACAAATAATTATTTATACAAATATTCTTCGACCGATAAGATTACAAGCGGAAAATATAAAATTTTTACTTTAAAGGTTTTCCGCAACATTAAAACCTATTATATTATTAACAAATGAAATTAAAATATATTTTACCGGCAAAACCCGAAATGCCTGAAATTCTAGGCAAAACTCAAGATACCTAACATCGATTAGGTAAAGCTTGCAATATCTAACTTTAATTCGCTAAAACCCAAAATGAAAGAATCCCCGACTGCCTATAGATATAAATCCAACTAGGCCTTCCAAGCGCTCCTCTTTCCGTTCTGTGCTCCAAACCCACCGATTATCGCTATCCAGCCTGGAGCCCCTCCAGAGCACGTGTGGAGACAGGGCATTAACACGTACTCTTCCACACGTGCAGCGCAGCTGCAACGCTGCGCCAGCCTCGAGCATATCCTACCTACAACGTGCACGCGAGGTATACTAGGCTAGACCTATAAATTCAATAAGATGGCGGACACCGCGGAGTGTGGTTCAAGACAATTTGCCGAGAGTTTCACAGTTGTATTATAGCTGTCTAAATATTGCCAATAGCCCCGATGACGTCACACAAGTGAAACAGCCTGTATACGTCTATACAATAACCCCCGGATATGCGCGCGCGATGTGTGCCCATGAGAGTTGGCGCGCCGAAGGGGAGAGAGGAGGCAAAAGCGAGCTACAGCGGACCTCGGCGAGTCGTCATTCGCCGTCGAGGAAGGCGTGTACGCGACTCTCGGGTCTCGATTGGCTGCGAGTGTACAGGCATATATATATACACACAGCTCGCGGACCGGCGCACGAGGAGAATGCCGAGCGGTGGTGGCGCCCGGCAAAATGCAAATCGGGATTTCGCGTCTCGCGTGCGCGGCACCGGCTGACGGGAGGATTGGTGCCCTCTGCGCGGCGTGTGCTCGCGCCGGTATATACTTAATGGTGCAGACACGGAGCGAGTAGGTGTTGCCGTGGGTTGCAGGTGCCCAGGGGTCGAATTGGAATGCCCGGCATTTCAAGGTTCGCACTGCACTCCGAGAAATGCGTTTTTTGAACCAAGGAGATCGTGGGGTTGAATTGCTGGATGGGGCGGTATACTCGCGGTTGGAGATTCAAGCGTTTGCCTTTGATTCGATGAGGAGTCTTTTTAAAGCGAGAATGGTGTTCTTTAATTTGTTGGGGAATCTTTGGTTAGGGTTGGCTCCGTTGGTTTGTTCATTTTGGACCAACATTCTTTTATGAGGCTTTGAGAGGTGTATTTTATTGCCGCAAAATGAAGCATAGTTGGAAACACATTTTATATAGCAAATCCTTACTAGAGGTGCAATAGATTACAGAAAACTGTTTAGTAACTATGAAGAATTTTATTAATACGTAATATTGGTATGATTGAAAGAGTACAACTTCTTGACTTAGAACATGCATCATTCTTGAGTTGCCATGATCCGGGACAATTACTTCATATCGTTATTGATTTTTCGCAAGTACTCTTTTAAATCTATGAGGGTGATCACGAAACTCGAAGTTAACAATTTTTTACTTTACTGTAGGTATTTACAGATCTATTAAAATTAATTAATAACTATAATTTATTACACAATTTATATACCTAAATATGTAAGTAAAATATGATTCGTAAGAAAATTGGTCTTTATATTCGAGTAACAATAAAACTGACTCTTGAGAATGCGAATACTTTTTTCGTTCTGAAATGTGAGCATATGCTGATAAGTTAAACGTGTATGGTATTATATGATAACGACGCTTCACATTGTCACGACACCATCAGCTAAAAGTAAAACTATATATTCTGCACTTTTATAATACATACTAGCATGTCGATCAAAATAGTTGGAAGAAAATTCTTTTTATTTGTTCCTCTTAATTACATAAATTTAATGAGGATTTTCAACTACTTCGGAAAAAAGTAGTATAAAATTAAAAAAAATACATTTGTATTTTCTGTTTAAATTATAGGTTTGTAATATAAGCGTACTCTTTTGAATTGTAATCGACATATTAACAAAAATAAGAAGAATGATACAAACCGTTTTATTGGTGTATCTTTCTTGATTTAGGAATATATTATATTTTTAAATAATTGAATTACTTTTTGATGATATTACTTGTAATTCCTGCACCCTCCAGAATTGAAATTACTGACACAATTGTTAAAAGCTTAGGTACTAATACTATCATCTACTAATCAATAACTGCATAATTAATCTTATTATTCGAATCATACAAATTAAAGTATGACGTGTCAGTCATGCTTAATCTCACAAAAGTACATACAAATGATAATCATAAACCCAATTATTATGTTAATTCGAGTAACCTTTAAAAATAAAATAAATTTGACTAGCGAAGCATATTTATTAATTACTCTCTAAAATAGCTTTCCTTATAATCATAGCTCTGTATTACGTATTTCCGTTTTCTCGAGACGCGCCAAAAATCATACAAAACATGTCAACAATCACTCGAGGTCGTCTCTTATACCGCATCGAGCTGGTGAATAAATGAAGTACTTTTACGCAACACGCGGGTCTATATCGCAGTTTGATTACAATTTTAATGACCGTGTCTGCTGCAGCGCGTTTTCCGCTCTCGGTAGTCTGTCACGTGCTCGTGGAGAGCCGCGGTTTTGGTAACACGCGCACGAACACATGGAGCGCGCTTTTTCCGTAATATTACGGGAAGACAATTGCATTATGATAATTTCTTACTTTAAAGAATTTTATTTATTTTTTTTGCTAACTGAAACTGGCACTTTTAAGACGTTAAGTAAGTATTTAGGAGGAAATTACATCCTTTATATTATGCAAGAATTATGAAGAATGAGATAAAGTTAAATGTGCCAAATAATGCGCCATTGGTGGGACAAAGGAGAATCCTACGGATGTGTAGTAAGTAGGCTAATGCAGGCAAATGTATAAAACTCTATTCTGTAGTTTGTCAAAATATGAAAATTGAGAAAAAAAATGTAACCGGGGAAGTGAAGGGAAATTAAAAAAAGAAGGTCAATCTCGATAAAATAAGTGAAATAATCAAGATTTTATCAGACATTTAAAAATGTAAACATGTAAAAATTAAAAAATTTCACTTCTTTTTATGTTTTTTACTTTATAAAGAAAAATTTTTTTCTCTCATTATCGCGAACAGCCTAGTAGGCCAAGTAGGCGGGGGTCTTCCACCACCTCTCAATCCTATATCCCTTCCTATTAGGGGGTCCAACTCCCGTCAGAGCACGCTGTAATCACTGCTGAAAGTTATAATAAGTCACGTGATTCACGAAGGCAAGTTTAAACACGAAGAATAAATTAATTATATTTTGTTACCTAGTCAGTTATATAGGGTCTCATATCATTTTGGAAGTATTTGAATTGATTTATAATTCCATTTTATCAGCTCAAACTCTTTAACTTTAAAATAGTTTCCTACTAACGTTTATTTGGGGTTATGAGAGCTCTGTTTTCTTATAACTTTCAGTAGTTCTAAATCCAACCACCAGGTGGAGTCTACTTTGCTTGGACCCCCGAATATCCCTTCCTATATCCTTTTTTTCCCATATACCCTTCACTGGGAAGCGTTCTCCGGTGAAGATCCTAATTCAGTCCAGACCTTGCCGGTTAAGCAGACACTCTCTGTCTCCAAAGTGTAACCTCCCCGGAGAAGGCCCTATAGTACAGAGACCAGCTGATGAAAATAAAAAATTAAAACAAAATTAAAGGGTTGATCTATCAACGGAATTTCTTTTGAAGGATCTTAATGTATAATATTCTTACTTATTTTCTTCTTCAAATTTATAAAAATCGGTTTAAAAATACGAAAAATATCTTCTAAAAATACAATTTTTTCATATGCTTACGGTTCATGATAATAATTTATTTGTATCTCATTTCTATGCAGTATAATAAATAAGTTTTAACGTAGCTCAGTATTTAAAATAATTTAATTTCTCACAATGTCTCACTGTCCGTGAAATCTCGAAGTACAGCAGTTTAATACACACCGATCAGGCTCGAAAATTCCATCATTGAGTTGTGTTTAAAAATAGAGCCACGCGCCCACGCTCTTTCAATATTTGACATTTGGGAAGACCGCTGCTAAGGCCTCGAAAACTACATAGACTACTGTGTTTATGTGTTCCGGAATTCCTTGATTAGAGGAGAATAATTTTTGAGTTTGTTTTTAGTCTCAAATATTGCAATTTAATTCAGAGATTTCGACAAATTATTTAAAAAAAGATAAATTAATGAAAAGATTGGGAAATGACACGAACAAGACAATTTGAAAATATAATTGCAAATTACAATTACATAGTGTGAAATAAGGTGTTTCTGGACACTTTTTAAAATATTTATTACTGGATTAAACTAGAGTCACCCTGTTTAACGCGGTAATTCTACGAAATACAGCATAAAGCTAAACTCGAAATGCAATCGCACGTTGCAAGAATGTAATAAGCAATATTGCTATAATGTCAATATTATTGTCGATCGTGTTAATTTATCTCTTAAATTTTTTTAAAGTAGGTATTTAAATGTAAACTATACAATTACTTATTACTATGCATGTTCAAATAAATACTATTCCTTTGTTATTGAAAAATAAACAATTTATTCAACAATATAGTGATAATAATCAGCCCTGTAATATTTTAATTAGTTTATATTTTATTTATATCTAATTTTAGTTGTATGCTAACATTGTTGTTTAATAAAGTATTTTTAAAAATAACTCATATAGTTACGTAAATTTTAAAATAAAATTAGATACGTTTTGTGCGTAAATATGTTTGTCAAATACAGAATTTCGTTAATGTTTAAAAACAAAACATTAATTATTTTTAGCTTGTATACGAAAAGTAACGCCATCTAGTGCACAGTAGAATAAATAGAATGAAAAAATGCATCCACGATATCAAATGAACAAATCTAAAGACAAAAAAAGAAAATATTTTTTAAAAATGTATAATATTCACACTTTTGTTGCTTATAATATAAGCTATCAATTGTTATATCACGCATTTTTTTATAAACAGCATTAAAGGTACAAGTGTATTAAGGGATTATTCTGGTTTAGACGCTCGAAAAAAAAGGCTTTTTTGTGAATTCTTTCTGACTTTATTATCAAAGATATTAATATAAAAATTTCTTTTTTTTATTTTTAACGGTTTTTGTGTGATATAATCAGAGCTCAACGTAGCGCCTCAAAAAGTAGGTAGGTCGCTGGCGGGTGTGATATCTTCATATCAGTTCACCTAAAAAAAAAAATTCAAAGAGTTTTAGATTAAGTGTAATAGTGGTTATCCAGCATACTAGAATTATAAATATTTATTGAAAAAAAACAAGATGGCGTAGAAAATAATAATAATAAAAAAAACGTGTTTTTTTTCACTGTTTATTGCAAGGAAAGCATAGTAAAAATCAATATTTCAAGGAGATCCTAGTACATTGGAGAACTATATGCATGTAGAATATGTGGTTAATATTTCATAAGGATCGGTTCAGTGGTTTCTGAGAAATCACGCATGCTAATCGAAAAAACATTGTTTCGAGAAAATCGCGTTTAAAGTTTTTTTAATTAAAAATCGTGAAAAAATCTTGCTTACATTTAATCAGCGATGCCTGCACAATACAAAACGCCTTCTTCTTGTTCAAAGTTCTCATTTTCTTCTAATCTGACCTGTCTCTGCTTGGTCTTTGTCTCTTTAGACGATTCAGAGCTACGACGCTTCGCTAAACATTTACGTCTATCGTCGCAGTTTCTGGAGAAGTCGACGGCTGTCTGTCCGAGTTTGATGCCCATAACGCCCATTATTTTTAATACTGGATCGAATCCCTCATTAAAAATGCAGGCGGCTGTTTTGCTTGCAATCTCAACGATTTTTTTACCATTGAAAATATGTTTGGGGGCCATACTCCAAACGCATTTGTTAAAATTTTCGTTATTATTCTGGGTATGGCTACCCAAACATCTTTCGAGCAACTCGGTCCTGGCTAAATCGTCATATATTGGCTTTAAAACTTCTTGTACATCGGCAGAAAGAGCAGGTTTATGTTTGTAAATAGTTTTATTCTCCTTGGCTTTTAGGTATTTACACCATTTAACAGAACAGTACGAGTGCTGTGCATTTTCGTCAGTCGAAATTTTATGATAGTAACCAGCTCAAATTTCAGTCTTCATATTCTCGATTGAATCTTTGTTTCTTTGAACAGCTAAACTATTGTTAGTTGATAGTTCTTTCATCGCCTTTATAGTTAGCCCTTGAGTTTTTTCAATGGGGACTTTTTTTGCAGGAGTGTTTTTAGCAGACTTTTTCGCTACAGTTTTTTTTTGTATGTTTTTTCACTGGAGGTGGTTTTAGAGTCTTCTTTTTTTGAATAAGTGCTTTCCTTGCCTCATTAGCACGTTTAAAAATTCGTTTTGCGACGTGCAAAACGCACTCTAACTTTTTTACAGTGAAATTCTTACCATACGGAAAAACGCTAAGCAGCATCTTGAACGTCTTCGAGTCGCCGTCCCCAATGTAAAACCCGTACTTTACGGCAAACTTTTCTAGCGATCGAAGAAACATTTCCACAATGCCATCAACTTCCATCTTACCGGCACTACCATCATAATTTGCATTGCAGTTTTCTCGATGTTTTTCATACCAAGCCAAATACTCCACTTCATGCTCTCTCCCTTTCCATTTTTCACAACCTTTACAGTAGCTAGATCTTACTGCAATGTCTATAACTTTTCCAGAGTACTTGAATATGAGAGAAACTATTCCGATCAATGAAGAAAAACCTCTTTTCGACCAAGAGCCATCACCGGAAACACTCAACATATCTTCTGGTTCTCCTCTCTTTTTATTTTCAAGTTTTTCTTCAGCGAGAGCTCTGAGCTGCACTAGGTTGAAAACTGCCTCGACGAAATTTTCGCTTTTTACCGGGTTTGCCGGGACGTTTGTTACTGAATTTAGACGATTTTTGATCCATAGTAAAATATCAAACACGTGCTGTTACTCGTTCAAAGTCAAAGACGAGACTGCTACTGATCGCTCAAAAGCGAAGCAAAAACTTCTCGTACAAGGTACATACAGCCTAACATTTGAAAATCTTTACTTGAAGAATACTTCTAGACATGCTCCATTCTAAGAAAAACATCAAAGTGTAGGATACATGACTCCCAAGCAGCTGCTTGAAGGTACAAAGGGGATTAGTCGAAAGGTGGGTCGAGCGCGCGCACTCAGGTAGTAAAGGTAACAGTGCACAAGTGTAAAAATAATATAGTTAGAGTACTCGGATCGTTCTAAAATTTGTACACAATACTTCTGTACAAATCTTCTACATACATCTACTTTCGAAAAATGCACAAAAAAAAATTCGATTTTTTGAAAGTGATAAACCAGAATGATCCCTTAAAATCCTTTGCAAACTTTTATTTATAACAAACTAATACTAACATCATTTGTCTACCAGTATTTAAGGTTTTACTTTATTAAAACATTTAAAATTCGAAAAATCAAGTCAATCAACTCAAATTAGGTACAAAGTGACAAATATTTTAATACATTAAACTAATGTCATTTAAATTTACCATTGTAAATTCCACACAGTTACTGCAATCTAATCTCAGCACGCTGTGCGCAAAGGAAACCCAAAGCCACTGGCTGAGGCGTGTCGTCCCTCCCTACCTGAAAATTCCAAAATGTGAAATCCTCACGACACTGCCAAAATCCTAGACCCACAGCAGGCGCATACCTACACACGAACAACACCATCTGTTATACGCGCAGGTAGCCAGGTGAAAGCGCGTCCAGAAATCCGTTAATGAATTTTCTGCAAGGACAGACGCAGCAGAATCTTAGGGAGGTGCGTGCGTTCTTTTCTTTGAACTTGAAATTGTATACATCGCGAGAGAGGCGAGTTCCCCTGCGGCGCGCTGAGCTGTCGCCCAATGGCATCCGATTGTAAGCCAAGTGCCGGTTGGTCGGATAAAACGGGCTCTCGGCGCTCTCGGCCAATCGCAGCCCAGCTTTTGGGTAGGGGAGACTGGGGCAAAGTGGCTATTTTGTAATACTTTAATAAATAATACTGCATTGTTTGAGATTTTTTTGCAATTACTCTACATACAAGCGACAAATCGAAATTTATTTGAAAGACCTTGTGACAATCGATCGCAAAGGATAAGGAGTAAAATATTCTCAAAGTGCCCCGAAGTATAATCCCATTTCGCCTTACAATCAAGATTTCAACAACAAGAAAATCAAAATTCATCAAGAAACATTTATTGAAATTGATTAAAACAATGAAAATAATTAATGGGTGAGACGGTGTGGGTATTTCTTCAGAGGTATGTTAAGAAAAAGTTTAGCTTTTTTATTACAACTGCAGGTGCATTTTATTTTCAGAATATTACATAATATAAGGGTGTATGTTTCAACTTTTATTCTAAACTTTAAAAGTAAAAATTGACGCTAAAAGCTACAGACTACACAGTTTACTAAACTTATTATTAGCTTTACAAATGTATAGAAGTTATTGCACTATTACAAATATCACATTTTCTTTTTATAAAATAAAAAATGAAGGCACTTATACTTCGCAGTTAGTTCACTATATAATATTGAATTCCTCATTTACTCTTTTATAACGTAAAATACGATTCTTTTACTGATCTAAAGTACAAATTTAGCAGTCCTCTATTTGTAAAAAAAGATACCTAAACTTCTCAGTTTACATCTTACAGTTCTACTATCCTTCTTCCACTTTAAAACGCATAATTTTCCAAAAGCCAAAAAGACCTATACACCCCACGTTGAACGCTTCCCCAAGTCGCCTCGCCCTCCCCCCTCAATGCACCCAGAGCGCGCGCGGCATCCCAACAGACGCTCGCTTGCGCGCGCGCACTGTGCCACTGCAGGTTGGCGCGCTTATTCTCCCTCCCTCCCTCCCCCCTCCCTCGTCGTCGAGGTGGACGCATCGTCGGTCGTCGGCATTCCCGCCGCCGCAGGCGTCTTGCGCTCGGCCGTTCGTTCACTCGCTCGGCGGCGCTCGTCCCCTGCGGACGAGAGCGCGTCTCGACAACGTCGCTTGCAGCCGCTGCAACGGGGTGCATAACCTCCTCGGGGAGGAATGGCACGTCCCCGCGGAGGACGTCGCACGCGCGCGTGCGTGCGCTGCCAGCGGAGAGGAGAGGAGAGGACGGATACGCTTTGTCAATGGGACGGAGAGGGGGAGGAATTTACGCTGCTGCCGGACCACGCGGCCACCGGAATTTTCCACGTTCACTGCGGCGCGAGAGAGAGAGTCGCGGCGATGGAGGAGCTCCTGGTTTTCGTCAGGTTGTCGAGGTACGTGGTTCGAATTTTTGGTCTATTTTGTTATGTTGTAGGATTTCTTTGGAGGTTCGTGTATATAGTACGAGTGTAGACTCGTACGCTTGTAGATTGATGGTTTTTGTAGGTTTTATAGTAAGAATTCGTGAAAAGTAATTTGTATTACAAAAAATCAAGTTTAATAAGTGTTTTTCTTTTTTATGTAGCGTCTCGCTTCGACTTTAATGTTGAATGACACTCGTGCGGCAGTTTTAAGGTTATATGAAGCATGTTTCCATGTACTCTTTAGTAGTAATTAAATTAAATTAAATTTTATTTACATTAATAGGATGCCTACGTAAGTGTTATTCGATAGCAGTTAAAGAAAGACGTTATTAAAGTATGCGCGTAGGAGAGGTATCGCGGGGACGTTGTAGATAATACTAAACATCCAATAAGTGCATTTTGCGTCATTTGAGCTTATTCATTCTTTCTAGATAATTCATTAGTTATGCAATACTATGGAAATGTTTCTTTTATCGAAATAAAGGGGGTAAGTTGACCGACCTTGTAAAATAAGATTTTCTATATTGTAAAAGTACCCAATTGTAAAAAAGGAAGAACTGTTTTGTTACAGTTCGTTAAGGTCTATAGACATAAAAAGAAATAAGATCGCGTGTGTGAATGTTCGCGCACCATAGTTTATTTTAGCACAAATGTAGAACAAAAATAATATCTTTAATTTCAAACAATTTATTAAGTGGATGTGAAAGGGAAGGAAAGATTCCTACGTTACCGATTCTCTGTTTTTATTTTTTAAATAACTTGAAAAATATTTTGTTTTAAAAAACTTTCCATCAAGCCCTTCCTTTATGAATAAACAATAATTACAATTTTTTCAAGTAATTCCATTATTTTTATTACTCTGAACTTTTCGTTCTCGTTGCCGAATAGTTTAAAATGAGAACAAAAAGTTCAAAGTAATAAAAATAATGGAATTACTTGAAAAAAATTGTAGTTATTGTTTATTGATAAAGGGAGAGCCCGATAGAAAGTTTTTTCCAAAAAAATATTTTAAAAGTTATATAAAAATTAAAATCAGAGTCGATAACGTAGAAATCTTCCCTTCTCTTAAAAGTCCCCTTTACTGTTTGTAATCCAGTAGTTTCTTTTTATTTTACCAAACTGATAAATAGAGATTTTAAAAGTTTATCTTTACATTTTCTCCATCTCAAATCTAGTATATTATGAATGTTAATCTATTTGTAAAATTGACGGAAAAATCTAGGTAGAAAACAATGTTTTTGAAATCCTTCTATGAGGTTAGCTTGAAAGCGTAAGTTTAAATTTTATCCAATGAGCCTGTACTATTTTAAAATGTTCACTTAAATGTTGCTTCCATTGTGTTTATATTTACATATTCTTCATCATATAGGGAATTAGAAATAATGCTTCTTTTGTTATAACAATTGCCATTTCAATTAAAAAACAATACTTAAATAAAAATAGCTAACAAGTTGTAAGTACTTTTTACTAGACTGAAAAACTAAAATTGTATAAAATTAATAATTGATAAAATATTGTTATACTATCATTCGTAAATATATACGATAGTACAGTAGAACTTCCCAGTACTGTGAACTTGGGAATAGCTATCCCCCGGTACTGTGAATTGGGCCAACCAATCAGCGTCGAGCACCAGGGCTGTATCTAATTTATAATAGGGGAGAGTGGGGCAAAATAGACATTTTTGGTTTAAAAATATATAAATCCTATTTCAAGCAAATCTAATACTTCTAAAGTATATTTTAATATACAATTTTATCAATTTGCTGGGTGAAAATGAGCACTATAGTACTTATTAGATTATGGTTATTTAATTTTGGTTTTATCTTAATGTAAAACAATGAAATCAAATAAGGTGGGGCAAAATAGTCACTTTATTTTTTATTCGATGCTGGTTCATTTTAATCTTATTTTTACTTTACCAACATTAACTTTATACATCTGTGTGTTAATAACAAAAAATTTGGACTTTCAACAAAGCTTGCTTTTATTGAACAAGCCAAGTGTCAGTTTTGCCCTGTGTCTATCTTACCCCTCTCTCCCCTACTAAATTTCCCTCATATCTTCTCCATAATCAAATATTCTCTGTACAAATGATTTTCATGTAGTTTTACTAAAAAGAAAATTTATACAAATTTATATGAAAATATATAATTCTTTTTTATAAAATTTTCTACTACTTTTATTCAGTTTAACATCTTTTAAGACTTTTTTTCTAAATTTTGTGGTTTAAACGTTTTAAAAAGTTGGCCCTGCACATACTTAAAACAATAGCTGCAAATAGGCATAAAGAATTTATACATATTAATTTTAAATTATAGTTGCTTAAATAAATAGACTTGTTCATGAAAATGTGCTTTGCTTTCAGGTTGATTACATGGATTCTATAATTCACTCAGTACTCAAAACTAAATATTTGAGAAAATTATCAACCACATCGGGACCACAGTTTAACTACACGGTCTGCAAGCACAACTTCGATCTACATCCTCATTACAGATGTCATCCACTTGAGTGTAAACATTACAAGTGACTGTACATTTAAATAGTAGCAGTTTAAATAGTTGCCTGGCGCGTGAATTCAAGAACTTAAAATTGATGTTTTCTGAAATCAGCGCGAACATAACATGTTCAAGTAATGTACAAAAGCTTTATCTTTTAATTTGTTCATATCAACATCTTGTCTGATTTTCTTAATATTCATAATCGACGCAACTATCAAATAATTCGATATATTTGAATACATTACACGCATTAATTATTATTTAATTTGTTATGTAATCCACAATTACGGTACTTCATACAAACGTTTCGACTTATTTCTTTGGTAAGAAAAATGCAATTGATAATACCATTATTAATATTAATAATAATAACCAGTAAAATGATTAATATAAATTAAATATCTTTATCGCGTTTGTGCCCACGAGATCTTTTTATAGTACAAGCTAGGTAATAAACTATCTTTAATAATATTTAAAATGTATTTTTGTATAAAGATACTATATACAAACGTTTCGACAGTACCTTAAAAGGTATCTAAAACTTAAACATTATAAACTTAATAATTAATTTAACTTAAATCAAGTTTGTATCAACGAGACCTCTCTGTAGCGAAAAATTTTAATCTTCTAAATCATTTTTTCAATATTAAAATCTAGCTCGAAAGAGATTCCAATTGGACCACTACTTAATTTTAATACATTTAATATACGAGATTCTAGTTTACAAATGAATTGCTACTTAATTCTAATACATTTAATATTTATTTCAAAGCTGAACTCTAGCTCACAGAAGATTCCAAATGAATCCCTACTTAATTTTAATACATTAAATATTTGTTTCAAAGCTGAACTCTAGCTCACAATAGATTCCAAATGAATCCCTACTTAATTTTAATACGTTAAATATTTGTTTCAAAGCTGAACTCTAGCTCACAAGAGATTCCAAATGAATCCCTACTTAATTTTAATACGTTAAATATTTGTTTCAAAGCTGAACTCTAGCTCACAAGAGATTCCAAATGAATCCCTACTTAATTTTAATACGTTAAATATTTGTTTCAAAGCTGAACTCTAGCTCACAAGAGATTCCAAATGAATCCCTACTTAATTTTAATACGTTAAATATTTGTTTCAAAGCTGAACTCTAGCTCACAATAGATTCCAAATGAATCCCTATTTAATTTTAATACATTAAATATTTGTTTCAAGGCTGAACTCTAGCTCACAATAGATTCCAAATGAATCCCTACTTAATTTTAATACGTTAAATATTTGTTTCAAGGCTGAACTCTAGCTCACAATAGATTCCAAATGAATCCCTACTTAATTTTAATACGTTAAATATTTGTTTCAAGGCTGAACTCTAGCTCACAATAGATTCCAAATGAATCCCTACTTAATTTAAAACATTTGTCAACAATTCCAAAGTTGAACTCTAGCTCACAAGAGATTCCACATGAATCGCTACTTAAGTGGTCAATAATTTTCAATAATTTTCAATAATTTTTTTTTCATAGAAAAATTCATTTAAAATATTCAAACTTTTTACTCATAAAAGAAGAGGTTTCACACTTATAAAATATATTTTTTATTTTTGTTTTGTATGTAAAATCTGGCTGGTCCGTCCACTTTTTTACTTTATATCATATCACGTCAACCAGATTGTAGTAGGGTCATCTTCAGGTAGCCGGACCAGCCAGATTTTACATACAAAACAAAAATAAAAAATATACTTTATAAGTGTTAAACCTCTTCTTTTATGTCTAAAAAGTTTGAATATTTTAAATAAATATTTCGATGAAAAAAAAATTATTAAAAATTAATGCTGAGATCGCAGAGTACCCTCTTAATAATTTTAATTTAATCAACAATATTTCAAATTAATTAATTTAATATTTATAACAATTTAAAAATTTGTTCAATATTGAATTCTAGCTCATACACGATTCCAAATGAATCTCTACTCTTTAATTTTCTAACGTTTTAAAATTCTTCAGATTTTTTAATGTTGAAATTTAGCTCACAAAATTTTCTTCGTCTGCGTTTATTAAAAAATAACGTGATAATGAAAATTTTAAAAGATAATGTGTTATATTGTCCTGTAAGATTTTGTGCGTATCGATCAAGTACTCCTATACAGGTGCATATTAAGATCAAACGCAAATGCGTTACTAATTTATAGACTATAAATATATGAAATTATTTATAAATACGAACAAAAAATATACTTTTGTGAAACATTACTTTATATCATTTTATTGCAATTACTTATATATTATATTGCAATTATATACATTATATGTTATATTGCATATATTTATATATTATATTGTAATTTACTTTTCAAAAACTTTTGTAAATTTTGAACAAGGAATCCTTAACCAAATAAATCAGTCGAAACGTTTGTTAAAGTACCTTTAATATTGGTAATTTAATGTTGTATTTATATAATTATGCTGATTCCGTGTTCAAAATGTGTTTTGTATTGTATTTATACTCCATTCTTGTTATAATTGCTATTTATAAGGATGATGTACAATTTTTTAAACAAAATATTTAATAAAAAGTTTTTATTTATGTACCTACACGATGTGAAATATTTTCAACCAATCGTCCGTGAAATATAGTTTCTTTATATCAAATTTTAATAAATATTACATAAGTTTTACGTATGAAGCAATTATGCAATATAATTAAAGAACTAAAAAAATTTACTCAATAGAAACTGTTCACTTGTTATAATATTTTATTTTTCTATTTTAATTAAGAAATCACTTATAATATATACCGAAAATATTTTCTGAAAAGCATATTAATTAAAAAAAATGAAATCTAAACATCGACACTTTATTTCATACAATATATGATTATATAAAGCCAAATCCGGTACCATATATAATAATATATTACCATATATATGACTTACCACTCAACAATTAAACTATGAATATAAAAAAAAATATTCTTGACCCCACTTCCTTAAAGAAATATCTGAGCCCTGAAACGTTAATTTTGGCAGAATATTCAGAGTGATTCTAATCCACACCAACATACGCACCACACACACACATCCATACAGACATTTTCTAAAAAGAGTGTATTTTGATTCCTGATTTGAGACATTTCTCAAAACATGTTTTTATAATGATTTTAGCATAACTTATTTTACTACCATGAAGCTTTCTCTATGTGGAAGATAAATTATTGATAAACGTACCATTGAATATTATGTTTTAAAAATGACAAGTCCAAAAGCATAAATTTTGAAAAATACAATGAAAATTGTCTATTACTACAGGAATTTGTTAAATAAAATTTCTACAGTTAGATTTATATTCTCTAACATTATATTAATATAATCAAAATGGTTTTTCAATAACATGTATTACTGTTTGGAATTATATTTAGCATTTAGTCAATGGACTTAAGCTCTTTTAAAAATATTCTACCTTAAATATTGCTTTTTATTCACGTTTCTAATAATTTGCGCTTTGTTAATGTGTAATGCCTCGGCTAGACCTACGCTTTAACAGAGTCTCTATTTAACTTTAAACATTGAATAACATCGAGCCTATTTCCGTAAATAAATATTGTGCAGTATGTAAAAATACAGAAAATTATTCTCTATTATCCATTGGACTTTTCCAAATTTATCTAACTGCTTGTATTAGTTTTATTGCACTTTCAAAGTTAAATAGAGACTGTTAAAGCGTAGATCTAGCCGAAGCACAAACGAATTCATAAGCATAATGTTTGAATAAGTGTTTGATAACAATGTTGTAAAAGTCATGTTATTATATATATATATACGTATATGTACATATTTAGTGATAATTATTGATTAAACTAAAAAATCTAATTAACTCAAGTATTTTTATATTTTCATATTTTATTATTTATATAAATAATATAAAACATTATATGAGAAATCACAAACCATTATGTTCGAAAAAAATATATGATTATTCATATGATTTTTTAAATCATTTCTCTTACGATTCGTATTATTATTATATTAATTATATACATTATTTTCATCATTAGCTTTCATATGCTATTTTCTTTAATTTGAAAAAGAAAAAAATTAAATAATAAGAAATGGATTCTTGTGCAGTATAAATATGACTTTCAGTCCTGTCATCTGGATGATACAACCAAAACTGAACATGAAATATAAAAAATACGCTGAGAAAAAGGATTTGCACGCACATCAATACTTTTAAATTTACATGACAGCTATACTAATGTGGTGCTAGCAATCGTGCAGATTGCTGTCGTAGGTATATTATGATTGCCTATGCTATTGTATATTTGTCGCGGCAAATCAGTATACCTGTGAGAGCAAAGTTTAGTTGTAGCAGTAATATAGACATTTGATTCTCGCAACCAGAATATGGTTGCTCGAGGAATACATTTTTCTCAGTGTGCGCAAAATTCTATTTTTTTAATTCAACAAATTAAAATGAAAGTTACTACACGCCATATAAAAATTCATATGCTAATACATTTCATTAATTTTATGATTAATCATAAAAAAGTCATATAACTTATAAATCACTAACAAAAATAAAAAAAATTATATATATATATATATATATTAAATTTTAAAAAATTACCAATTTTTTGAAAATTACATACAAATATTTATATCAATAGATTATTGGCTTCTGTGACGTTTTTCGCTCCAGCGAAGCGAGAGTAAAAAGTCACATGAGGTAAATAATCTACTTACGCACTAGTTTCGAACCGTATTTTATACCACGAGCACCGAAAAATTATATCAAAGTTGTGATTTTGAGGATAGAGTGGTATAAAATTAAACTAAATATACGAATGAAAATTAAATAAAATTAATTTTGACACGATCATAAATGAAAAACTATTTGAAGCAGCTGATATCGAGAGTAATTAATTGATAATATGGTTAGAGATTTTTCATATATATTTAAAATATATTTTATATATTTTTAATGTGTTTTTGAAATTATTTACTTGAATGATCATTCTTTTTATTTATACTTTACGCGCAGAGTATGCCAGTATTTCTGGTTGAATGCGTTTGAATCTTTTTGAAATACTGTAATTTCATTGGGTCTCATTGGTTCGAAAGCACGTTTTCGCTAAATTCATTGGAGGATTTCAAACACAATCGACCAGAAATTTCCCACTTCAAATGTACTTTACGCATAGTATGAATAAGATTATAGTTAATTATACTCAAAAAATCTAATTTTTAATTAAATAAATAAATTATAAAATAGTATATTATGCAACAAGATGCGTAAAATGCGATTTTACATTCGCGTAGCGATCGCCGCACACGAGTCGCCGCCGGAGCACCACCTCCCCGCAAAAAAGATACTTATAAATTATTAAAAAAAAATATATAAAAAAATTTATTAATTTATTTTCTTAGATTTTTTGAATTTTCAAAATTTTTAAAAAATTTTCAATGTAAATAAAATTCACAATTTTGTAAAATTTCTTCTATTTTTTCGAATTTTATTCGATTTTTTATTATCGCACTCTAAATCAGTGCGTAAAGTCAATTTTTACGCACACTGTATCAAAAAGTGTTATTTTACACACCGAAGTCAGTGCGTAAAATCGCATTTTACGCACAATATTGCAAAAATATATTAACCCTTTTTGAAAGTTATGTTAAAAAATTTGTAATATCATGCTGTGTATCTAAAAAATAAAATTTGTATGATGCATTTCTTAATTTTTATAATATTAATAAAAAACCAGTAATAAACCTACAATCTCTGTAGAATTTTCCTACAACGAAGCCAGAACCTCATGCTGCAATAAGGAGGTACAGTAGGGGTAACCATGTCCTTCGATTCGGAGCTGCGATTTGTCAAATATAACAGAATTAACCAATCGTGGGTAGGATTCAATAGAATAGTTTACCCCCACTCTACCTCCTTATTTCAGCATGAGCATGCTTATGTAGACTCACCCTAAACGATTTCAATTTTCTGACGCTCGTTGTTTTGTATTTATTTGTAATTCGGAAATTTTTTAACAGTTTTACATTTTGTAGTTCATATATTACATTTATTGTTAAACATCGTTGCACTTGTACTTATAAAATACGTGAACACCTGTTAATAATGTATAATAATGTAAACTGAAATATTTACTAACCTAAAAATAAGGTTGGCTTAAAAATAAATTTATTACTAGATGTAAATATGAATTATCAAGTAAGATTAGTGATTTACAAGAAAAAGACTATTTATGATGACATTGTTATTTCATCGGAATATGTACGTAAATATGAAGAGAATTGTATAATTAAACAAATCGAATTACAAGATACAAACCTTAGTGATGATCTTACACACCGAAAAACGAACTTTTATCCAATATCATTACGTGACAAAGGATTTAATGCATATTTAGTTTCAGTTTATACAAATACTATAAGACGTTCTGATGTTTATAGAAGGTCTTCAGTTAACTTACTTACATGCTTTATCAAAACTATAATTACAAAGTTGAAAAACGTAAATCCTGTAATTCTTATTAAACTACGGACTCCAAAATATCCATATCTTGATTACGGCTGGTTAGCAAACATAATTTGTATTTTTGAGCTTCAATTTGAGTGATAGCAATTTGTAAAATATGTATTTTTAAATTAGGAATGAAATTATAACTCAAATGGTTATGGAGCGACAAGAAATAGATCATGCAATGTCATGGTTGTCAACATTAGGAGGAGCTTTTTCAGCGTTAGGAGATCAATTTGATCGTTGTGTAAGTTTTCTTGTAAAATTTTCAAAAATTAACGTAAAATTGTATGTAATTCAATTATTTTTAATAGGCTAAAGTAGCAGGGAAAATATCAGTAGAGCAATTTAAACTATCAATGCGATTAGGAGATCCGCAGTTGGTAGCTCGTTGTAAACTTTATGCAGCTTTAAGTTTACTTCAACAAGGACATTTGAAAGTTACTAAACATATGGTCCAGGAGATATATAAATTTGCTATTATTGATAAAGACATAAGACTGCAAAACATGTGCCAAGGTATTTGGGCAAAACTAAAATACTGTTGTAGTCAAAGAAAGCCAAGGATTAAAAATTTGTAAAATGATTCACCATTAAGTGAAAAATAAAATTTTTATGGAAGTAGGAAGTTATTTTATAAATAAATTATATTTTCTCAAAGTATAGTCTTTTTATTTTGTTTAATTAATTTGCTTAATCACTTAAGATCTTATAATACTTTTACAAATTGTAATGTGATAAACACATTCTTGGTTTATTATTTCATTAAACTTGAGTATCAGTTATTAAATTTATTTCACAAGTTAAAAAAATGCACCATACATGTTTGTGACGATACTCAACTCACCATTTTAACATCGCAGATAAATTTTTTATGTACTTCATTTCATTTACATAATATTCACATAAATGACAATCTTACGTTTATCAGGTTATTCAATGTTGATTTCAAATGTTGTTGAACATTTCTTGACATTTTATTGACGATTCTGTTAGTGATACGATTTTCTTTATTTGTCGGAGACATTGCTTTTGCATTAAGTACCAATTTTAGTGTATAAAATGTATAAAAAAAATTTCACTTATATTTGGATTAGCTAATTGGGTTTTTCATTATTAGTTTTTTTTCAATTACAAAAGATTTTTGATACATTTACAATTAGAAGTCCTATAATTTATCACTGAGCAAGTGTGCCCATTGGGTCCCACGCAGGTAAGACAACTGGATCTTGATCAAAAACAGATAGTACATCTGCTGGTACAAGTTTCTTATCGATCACTGCTTCAAACACAAACTCCTGGAACCATTCAGATGTAAGAACAAGGTATCCCTTATCTCCACGATCTTCACCCCATGAGTTCTCAACACGGAACTTTGAGATTTTACCATCCTTCTGCAAAATAAACACAATGTTTAGAACATATTAATAAAGCTCATAGAAACTTTAAACTGTACTCTAGAAAAGTGCCATTTATTATTTTCTTATTTACAAAACTTTTGAACTCATTAGATTACTAACATCAGTGCACCATACAAAAATCCATGTTATATTCATTAAGATTTGAAAAATATTATTGAAATTTTTTGGAAAGATTTAGTCAAATAAATTAGGTCCAGACACTTTTTGAAAAAGAAAAAAAAACGAGAAAAACGCGATCAAAAGGTTTAATTTTGTATGTTATCTAATGTAAATGGTTTCAAGCAACTAGCTAAAACTTCGAATTTTTACACCTAGCTGGTCTCAAGATGTTTATAAAATTATTTTGCGTTCGTGACATTTAAATTCTTTTCATTTTTAGTCGAAAATCATTGAAGGAGCAGCTCAGCGGGTTACTAAGTATTCATTGAAAACATATTCTGTAAAAATTACAGAACTCTATAAAGACTCTTTCTCAACAATTTTTAATTTCATAATTCATAAATAAATAAATAAATATATTTTTGTCAAGACAAGCAAGACAAACGGTGCTTTAGCCAAAAGGTGTTTAGGACCACAAAACATGGTGTACTATCAGGATGATACCACGTGTTTAGAGGAGCCTAAATACTTTAGTAGCTTGATTTGTGTAGGGTCATACGTATGTTTTTAATTTTCTAATCTAACAGGCACCCTCTTGCACCGGGTCGGAAACCATCACACTAGTACCGGTCTGGGTATAAGAAAAACGCGTAATCCAGACGTATTAGAAAAAACTATGGTATCCACCACGGGCGAGTGGGCCTCTTCGACCTCGTGTGTTTGCACACTCGGTCAAATAAAGAGCCCCTTAGAATTCCCCAAAATCAAGTGTTAGATCCTTACGTCGTAAGAGACTGCGGTGAAGGCCATGGCGTGCGTCATGGACGACTCGCCGTAGAGCAGTCTGTCGGCCTTGGACTGGACGACCTGTATGTCGGTGCCGAACATGAGCTTATAGTCGTGGGCCTTGATGTCCACGATGCCGGCCTTGCCGCTGAAACGCTTGGACACCTCGCAGCCGAACCACACGGGCTCGTTGCTCTTGATGCTCTCGGCGCAGAGCTTCATCAGCAGGTCGACCGGCTGATTGTTGTAGATCGTGTCCCGACCGCCCACCACGTTGCCCAGACAGTCGACCATGTAGATCTTGCCGAAGGGATTCGTGGCGCGCGGATCCGTCACCAGGCAGACCTTGTCGTCGATGTTGAAGTACGGCTTGACGTACTTCTCGTAGAACTCGAGTCCGGTCACCGGACCGACGCTCTGGTAGTTCTTCGACTTATCGTAGTACTCCCAGGTGAAGCTCTCGGGGGGGACGCCCAGGCAGATGCCCACCAGCCGGTAGACAACCGTCATCTGCTCGAGGATCTTATCCTGGATCTGCTCAGGAGTGCGGGGAACAGAGAGAGAGACAAAATGGCCTTAGAATATGGTTGATTTCATACTAGATTATTCCTAAGATTAGAAATTTCATGTAGTTGATAGAAGTTTAATTTGACTTTTAGACAAATACGTTAGATAAGAGTTTTGAGTGCCTTGCACGTTCAACTCAACTGATACTACTCGACAAAATTATGTTCATCACTTAAAAGAAGTTGGACGTCATTTTTAAATCATTAAGAATATTTCTTTGAAATGCATATTATGCAAATGACAAAGCATGAACAAATGATTAAAAAATACTTAGTAAATTTACACTGAAGAAAAGAAATCAGTTTTTTCTAGTTTCAAATAAAATTTTGTAGTGAATTTACACTGAAAAATAAATAATAATTTGATTAGGTATAAAATAAAATTTTACTTTGAATATAATTAATTATATGAATATTCAAATTAAAAACAAAGATGCTCGTCGAAAATACCACTTTGAAATGTTATAATTAGTAATAAATCTTCCAAGCTTTTAAATACTACGTAAATATAAGCAAATTATAATTTTTTGTTATAATTCTATCTATTTTAACCTATTTGGCCTGCCGTAAGTATTTTCTTAATTAAGGCACGTACGTGAAAATATTATGTGCACGAGAAGTTATTTTGTATTACCAAATTATAATATTACAAATCGTTCTATCATCAATTTATAACTTTATTTTTTGCACAGATTAGCTAATGATATCGTTATCTCACTTTTTGAAAGTAAATAATTGACCATAAATGAACAAAATAATCTTTATTTGATTGAAAACTATCTTAAGACTGTGTTAAAAATTATAAATTATACAAAATTTCCATATCTGTTATTTGGAACTAATATTAATATTTTAAATTTTTTCTTGATCGGTCTACATACATACATATATAATAAAAGTTCTCTAAAAGTCCCAGATAGATTCGTTAACGTTGTCACAAAAAAAATGTATTCTGAGAATTGTGAACTGCCTAAATGAAATACCACTCAAATAGAATTTTCAAATACTCACAAATTATGATATTTTGCCTAAAAGAATGTTTGTGTATAGCTTCAATATAGAAATTTTAAATGAGATCTTGAACATTTATCTTCATTTTTCACAGTCTCACCTCCTCAAGAGGACTAGCTGTCAGTGTTCAACCCAGAAATCTAAGTCACATTCAGAAAACGATATCGTAAATAGCACGCTATACATATCGTAGAATTTGCGATACGAAAAATCGTAAAATTAAAATTTCGGAGAACGTTACAGTTCAATACATAATGCATATTATTAACATTAATTAGGAAAAAATATATATATATATATATATATATATATTAGAAAAATTCTACGATATCGATATCGTAATACTACACGATAGGATTTTCTCAGTGTAAATCTTGAATCCTCGTGATGGGTCTTTCGCCGAAGGCCGTATTTTCCGAGTACCTCGGAAAGCAGTGGATCAACTTTCCATAAAAAAAAAGAAGCTCATCGAGGCTTTTTCGTACCTGCTCATCGGTGGCATTGGCGTCGACGAGGTCGCGCAGCGTCTGGGCGTACTCGCGCAGCTTGCTCTTCAGCAGGGCGTTCAGCCGGCTCGAGCTCTCACCGCAGAAGGATTCGGGGAAGCAGGCCTTGGGCATGACGCCGTAGCGGTTGATCAGATTCCGGACCATGTCCCACTGTCCTCCGTCGGGGATGGGATCGTTCAGCAGGAAGCTCACCACTCGGCTGTCGAGGGCGTCGCCGCGCTTCGCCGTCTTCACGATGTTGTGCAGGAAGTAGTTGCTACGCTCGATCTGCAAGTCCGAACAAATTGCTCTTTATTCGATTCGTGCTTCGGCTTTTCTTTTTTTCCTTATGATTTGTCGACTCTAGTGTCTTACGTAACTGTCGTTATTTACAACTGTGAGCAAAAAATTGCTTTACGTACTTTTTTTCTTACTTTTCTAAAATAATTTTCTGAATGACTTAGGTGAACCTTGTCTTTTTATAAAGTATATATTAGTTGCAAATTCAATTACTAAGTACGATAGGGAACAGTTTTTCCATGTACTCGATAGGCGACAATTCAAGCAGGTTTCTATAAATGGATTCAAAACCTCAAGTTTAGAAGTTGTGTAAAATGATTGGTTAGGAAAAATAGGATCATTTTATGCATTACGTAATAAAGTAAGACAAGTTTTACTCTTTCTTCCTTTAAATATAAAGTTTTAAATGTATTTCGATAGAAGTGATATATATATATAGATACATATAATAGATACACTGAGAAAACAATATCGTAACGATATATATATATATATATATATCGTAAAATTAAAAATTTGCAAAAATCATATTTCAATACGCAATGCAAAATTACATTATCTTGAAAAAAAATTATCAGGAATATTTTATGATATCGTTTTCTCAGTGTAGATAGAGAACATTTTAGTTCTGTTTTAAAAACAGAAACTAGAAAAAAAATAGACGTCAATATTTATTCAAGGGGACGCGTCAAACCTAGTTTACCTGCCGATAAATTATATTAGAAAATTTCGTTTTTCTCAAAAAATACGAATCAGAATCAAATTTCCTTTTAATGGTAGCTTCATTTACGTAAAATACATAGCGGAACACTCGAATTATTATCAGAATCGAAAATTAACAATTAAGTGATTATGCTAATTTTCGATTCTGATAATAATTTGAGTGTTCCGCTATATATTTTGCGTAAATAAAGCTACCCTTAAAAGGAAATTTTATTTTGATGCGTATCTTTTTAGTAAAGCGAAATTTTCGAATACATTTATCGCCGGGTAAAGTAGGCCTGACGCGCATCCCCTTAAGTGTACATACTTAAAAGAAAAATTGGTTCGTCTTATTTCTGCTTATCAATCAGAATTATTAAAAATCATGATCTGAAAAAAAGTATATTGTAAAGTCTACAATAAATTATGAAAGAGGTAAAGAATTCCATTTTTAAGTATCCCCATAACTTTTTATCGTCTCGACCGAAAGGTCTAAAAACGTTGGTGACATTCCTTTAAGGGGATGCGTCAGACCTACTATATCCGCCGATAAACTACATTAAAAAATTTCGTTTTTCTCAAAATATACGCATCAGAATCAAATTTCCTTTCAGGGTAGCTTTATTTTCGTAAAATACATAGCGGAACTTCAAATTATTATCAGAATCGAAAATTGGCAATTATGTGATTATGCTAATTTTCAATTCTGATATCAATTCCAGTGTTCCGCTATGTATTTTCCCTAGATAAAACTATCCTGAGAGGGAAATTTTATTCTGATGCATATTTTTGGCGTAAAACTATATTTTCGAAGAACATATTATTTTCACTTTCTTATTGAGAAATAGAATGATTTACCTCAAATTTTCAGTGTTTCGCTATTTATTTAGTCCAAATAAAGCGATCCCCAAAAGGCAAATCGATTTTGATGCGTATTTTTTACGAAAAACGAAAATTTTATTCTTGTTTGCCTCGGTCGGTAAAGCAGGTCTGATGCATCCGTTTAAGGAGGTTCAGGAGTGTCGCTGGATGCGGGAAAGAGAGTTGGTTTACGTTATCGTTGATTTCTCCGAATTATATGAGGTAACACGGGTTAAAATTTCGTATACAGCTTTCTAAATATTCCCTCCCCTAGGGACTGTAAGACCTTGTAGTGGGCCCCTCTGGGGCCGGTGGGGAGGCTTAAACTGGCAGCCTCGGCAAACCCTCTACTGCAGCCCACGGGTCGGGAACCAATCCTAAAGCTAACGCTGCAGGAACGGGTACCGAGCCGAGGGAGAAGAAAAGACTCAGCGGGGGGGGGGGGGGCTAAAAGACGCCTGGCTAAGGAGAGAATCGCTGCGGCTGCTGCCGTTCAGCAGACGCCTCCGGGGGTGTCCAAGAGGAAGAAAGACCACAAGGACACTCCGCCGGAGGGGGAGGCTGAGAGGCAGAAGAAGCAGAGGAGCGGACCCACAGCCAGGCAGTCTAACTCCCATAAAACAGGCCTAACGATGGCTCAAACGGCAAATCCGCTGACAATGGTAGTCGTAGAGACAGGCTACCCTGAAGTCGCCATAAAGCCTGAACAGCTGGAAGACTTTAGGGATGCTGTGGCCGATGAAATCGATAAGATCAGGCAGCAAGATTGGATAAACTGCTAGCGAAGAACCCGGAGGCTATTCTGGGAACTGTTAAAAAGCAGGATGGGAGTTACCCAGTCACAGACGAGGAGACTCTTGACTGCCTAATCAGGGCTAACTTATCGGGCTTTACTAGGACTGAGAAGGGAGTCGGGGACACCAGTAACTTTAATAAATATGGTATTGAAAATAGTGATTTATTGTGACGAGTAGGATCAAGATTTTGAAGCTTTATGTTGGTATATTGCTATAAAATTAGCTTAACTGAATACATAGTTTTACTCTATCACATACTATACAAAAATGACTCGACATACTTATATAGGTCCAGAACTGTTATCTGGAGTTTGAGTACAGAAAGAAAGAGAGAACGAAACTGTAGTATGCGTATGTATAAACGCTGTAGGTCTCTAAGCCTTTTTGTCAAGAGTTTTAGTCTCAAATGAACTTCTCGCTAGAGCAGTCGTACTAATCAGACGTGAACCTTCTTTATACGTGTTCAATAAATGAGAGTATTTTATTTGGAGTAAATGCAGTTTTGTCATTTATTTAATACCCAATTCCAATACTTTACAACTGTAAAATGTAAGATATTACTAAGTATATATAGTACAAATATTTTCAGAATGATTGCTTTTAAACATAAAAAGTTTCCTGGACTAGTAAAAATTTTTTTTTGTGTTTAACCTAGGCCTGCCTCCTTAATAAGTATGTAGTTTTTCATTATTACCTCTGTATTTTTACACACGTCGTACCCTATCTCAATCTGTTTTTATGACTCGAGTCCCATAAAAGCCCATGTATAACGGGTAAACTTCTAATTAAAATATTTTCAAAATATATGTGGTATAAAATATGGAAAAATATCGGGCAACTTTATGATACTCTAAACAATTGTAGTTTTTAATTTTATTAAGTGCTTTGTATTTTTTGTAATTCCTGAACCTTCTTAAACCAAACATAACATGTTTCTATATTGTTGCAAAAAATCACAGTAGATTTATTAAAGTGAAAACAGCAATTCAAACTGAGATTCAAATCTGTGCCACTTTATATTCAGCACTACCTGTGAATACTAAATACAGCAGAACTTCGACACTAGGGAGTTTCTGAAATAGCTGACTTCGAATTCCGAAGAACTTACCAATCTTGACCTCGGTCAAAAGACGCCAAAATATAGTATAGCAAACAGTTTATAAGATAAATGTATGTATCCTGTAAAGGATTAAATCGCTGTTTTCGGCATAATAATTAATTGAAAAATATGCTTTAATTTTCCGTACTGTTAACATTACCTCGATCAAAATATGACTCTAAGATAAACAAAATACCCCAATTCTGGTTATTTATGGATACACCTTTTCAAACTAATTAAATCCTTATTATTCGTACCTTAAAACCCCAAAATAAAAAACGCCGTTAAAGTTAAAAGTCCCTGCGATTTCCCAAGTCTTTCCAACAAAACTAAATGTCCGTAATAATCCCAACACACAAGAAAGCTCTTTCCGCGCAAAGCCCATCAACAAAAAAAAAGAAGAAGAGAACAAGCAGCGGACAAGCATACATACACACCTTGTCCCAGAAGAAGAGATAGTTCTGGCTGAACTCGAACTCCTCGAGATTGTGCTGCTTGACGAAGGGCACGCGTATGACGTTGAGGGTGGCGAAGAGCCAGCAGCGTCCGCTGTTCTTCTGATTGGTCACGGGCTTGCCCTCGGTCTCGATCTTGTGCTGGAACACGTGGTTCGTCGCCTCGACCGTGCAACGCGAGATGCAGGCCTCAAGCGGATCCTGCCGCGAGCAGACATTCTGGGCCTGCAGGTTGCGCGGCTCGGCGTAGAACTTGCTGCGCAGCTGGGACAGCACGTTCTTCGTCAGCATGCCTGGTGATGCTTCTTCAGAAAGATTCGAGAGTCAATGGTTATGGGGTGTATGTATTATACTCGGGGGAGGGTTATCTCTTTGTTTCTTTCGGACCTTGAGCGATTGGCAAATCGACGGTTATTCAACTTGGTTGTGGGTACGCTTTTGTACGCATTGGTAATGGTTAAAAAGTACAAGTGAATTCGTGGAAAGAAATTATATTTCATAAAGAATTTACGTTGCTTGCTTGCTTTTAGTTGTCGAAGTCTTGTTCTGGAGGTGCGCTATGTATATGGGTTTATGGATGGGGAGATTTTCATGACTCTGAAGCTGATGGCCGAGTGAACGTAACAGACGATTCGATAGAGTGTTTCAATAAAACAAATTAAAGATTGAATCATTAAGTATACCTAATAGTTATAGAATGACTGCAATGAATATTAAACAATATTCTTGTTTCTTTTTCTTAAAAATGTTATATAATTTTTTATTTAATTAAAAGAAAGGCAAGATATGACTCAGTCTCCCTTTCCCTTGTGTGAAACTTTTTTCAGATTTAATTAATCTTGTTTAGTCTTTATTTGTATTTTAAAAAGATCTACCCCGCCGAAGCAGTACAATTTTATTAGAATTTTATTAAAATATTTGTTTATCATATTATTTAAAAATGTGCAACAAAAATCAATGCACGAATAGAAAATTATTTTTTTAATTTAATAAATTTAATTCAGTTTTTAAGCATAGATAAATTCAACATAATTAAATTAATTTAAAATTCCTAATTATATAGAATAATAATAAAATATTTCTGTGTATATGTTTTATAATAAAGCGAGATCATTCATTGCAGTGTATTATCAAACCTATATTTAGTCTTGCTCATACGTGATTTTTAAGCTTTAATCAATGCAACTGAACCCGAAAATACAAGCTTCTTCAATCAGCATAGAATAAATACTGCATTCATCCTTTGAGGTCTATAACCCTCTTGTTCGTTAAAAACTTCGATTTATCTTAACGACATTATTCAAAATAAGTATTCAAAATTCTATTTATTTTTAACGTTTTTAAACTAACTACGTTTGTCAATGCATTTTGAATAAGCTATATTTTATTGGAATATATTTAGTTTCACAATATCCCGCGATTAAAAATCAATTATTTAATAAGACGGTATTATAAGATAATTAAGTCAACCAAAATGTTCACAGACCACGAAGAAACCATCAAAACTCTTAGCAATCAAAGCTTTCTATAATATTACACCCATACTCATCTTACTTCCCCCGTTCCTTACCCATAATTCTATATTGTATCGACTTTCGAACGCGCCTAAAATCTTCCAGTGCAGACTCTGCGCTTTCAGCCGAACTCCTACACACTCTAACACACACTCTGAAACGCGTATACTGTACAATAACAAGCACTGCGAAGCGGGCGAGTTGGCCGTTTATCGTGCGTGTCGCGTTGCTGCTGCTGATGCGGCGCGGCAATGGCAATGGAACTCGATCGCTTTCACGAGGCGAGACGTTTCGTTTTGCAATCAATCAACTGCTGCTCCGTCGCCGTGTAGTATATATATATATATATATATATATATATACCTAGCGCTGGGCTTTCGCCGTGGACGACGTCGAACGCCGCAATGCAGAAAAAGCCACGAAGAAAAATAAATGGGAGGATGCTCGATGTGTGTGTGTGTGTGTGTGTGTGTGTATGTGGGAGGGAGAGCGGGACAAATTGAACGTTTCAGCGGGGCTGAATGGATAATTTTCATTTGAAGAAAGATGTAAATCCTATTTCGAGTAAAATCAGTATTTCCGAAGTACGATTTCTTTATTTTTCCGCATACATTTTTAAACATACAGCCACCACGATAAGAGGGATCTCTGCCTTTAAAGCTAACATTTGAACCTTTAGTTTTTAAATATTAAAATTTTTCAGTACATTTAAAATTATATGGGTATTAAGAAAGTTGTATACAAGATTTAAGGTTACTGTAAAGCTTTACATCTCGAAGTTCAATAATTCAAGGACCGGATGCAATAAGGGGATTAGTGCTTTTGAAAATTAATCAAATAAAAATTTTGATAATTGATACACATAAGAAATTTTATTGGGCTTCTTTTTTTATTAAAACAAAATTTTGATCTCTTATTTTCTAATTATTTAAGAAAAATGCAATTTTTAGCTTGAAAGAAATTCATTTTACATACATTTTTCTCTTCAACTCGTAACTTCACGCTGTTTTAATATTTTTTATTCAAACTTTAACATAATTATCTTCAATATATTCTACGTGCGTTAAAACATTTAAAAGAAATTTATAATAATTTTTTTTAAATATTACTTTCAAAATCTGCCATTGATACAATGAATCACAAAAGTTGTGTTACAAAATTTCGAATCTTCTTCTCGGTCCATATTCATGCAATTTTAATGTTTGAGGTCTTATTTTTTCCTTAAATGTATTTTTACAAATCGACCGAAAATTTTTGTTTTAAATAATATGTGTGTGCGAAGAAAAATCTTATTGTTTCATTAAATTACGTAAGTTCATATATATACTTATATAAGTTCTTTCTTGCCAATCATAATTAATTTTCAAATATTCTTTCGGTCGATTTGTAAAACAAAAATTAGAAAACAAAATAAGATCTCAAAAATTAAAATTGTATGAATACCGAAAAAGTTTTTGCATTTTTAGTAGCTTTTTTCTCAATTGGCAATAATTATGTTCGAAACATCAGTATTGTTGATAAATTATTTTTTATATTTATAATGTATACAACTTTCACATACCGTAGCCGGGAATTTTTGAAAGTAAACAAATATCACCAAATTTCTCACCTAGAAAACTGTTTTCTGTTAGAGCACGAAAAGGGCTGCTATTTTTTGTTTTTGTACATAAATTTTTGACTAATTATTTACTATCGGAGCATCTTGTTAAACATAAAATTAGTTTGTCACTGACTGGCAAGTGCTCCAAAATGAAAATTTAGCTACGAGATATATAGAAATAAAAAGAGTGGTTCAAAGTCGCCCCTCTAAGCGGGGTGCCTTTGACCACCCTATTTTTCATACATTACTTAAAGGTACGTTTTTGAAATTTTATTCCTAGGGTATGAATATATACTATAGCTCAAGACTAAACTTTTGGCACCTGTTTTAGTACTTAATTTTTGTCAGGAAGCAAACCTGAGTAGTGTAAAGTTTCAAAGTGGTCCAAAGTCACCCCGTTTTACGGTATGTAAATATCGGCACTGATAAGTTTTAACTATACAGAAAAAAAATTGGTCGATTTAAAGCATCCGAACCTCCTTAATTTAAGTCAGATTTGTAAAAATAAAAATAACATACTTTTATTCATAAAATTGACATTTTTTTATTATTTTCTTCATAATAGCCATTTTATTATAGTGATAATAGAATATATATAATTACTTTCAAAATATACTATATATTATACGCATTAAGAATCCAATAAAATCAACGTTTTTACGAGATTAGCCTTAATTCTATTTATTGCGCTTCTTTAAATGAAAAATTCATGAAGCAAAAATGTTATTTTCTCAGTAGAATAATAAAAAAGAGAATGTAAACATGTTTTTCTTGCTTTACAGAGGTTAAAAATAAATAGGTAGTCAGAGAACCCTTTAAGTGTTAAGTATAAAAAATTCTTTATACGAATAAAGTGCAATCTGGGTATTTCACAAACTACGGTTGGCCCTGGTAGGGACAATGTTAAACGGGGTAAAAAGAACATTTTATTGTTTTCTTTTATCATATTTCACTTTAATTTTAGTTTCATTCAATGGAAAACAAACAGAAGAAAATACTGGTGCCTCAACAAAATACTCTATTTTTTAAAATTATATTTTACTTTAAATAAATAAAAAGCTTGCTTCTATGTATGATTATAATAAATTTACATATACTTTCTTAAATGAATAATTAAAGTGTTCAATATTATATCCCGCATCCAAAAAGCCCCACTCTCTCCTCCGAGTAATAACAAAGAAGCTACACAAATATGAAACGGTAGTGTGCGGTTGTGCGGCTTTTTAAAAATTGCATCGGAAATGGGGACAGAAAAAAAGAAGAAAAAAACACGTCTAGACCACAAGAAAGTTCGCTGTCCTTTGTTTCGCGCGGGGAAGTACAAAAGTGATTCATAAATCAAGGCGAGAAAAAGCGCACGGACCGTTTCGAGCTGGTAGTCAAAATAACGATTTAGTCGTTGCGCAAAATCGCATGTGGCGAGGAGAACGTTTTACGTGCAGTGCTGGGCCGTCGGCTTTTTTAAAAGGGTATTAAAGTTGGTATATCACAAGAGTGAACGGACAAAGTTATCTCGCTGAATCATGCTTTTATCTCTGCACGGGACTTTTTAGATTACTTTACTCATAATTACATTGGTTTATTTTGCGTGGCAACGATAGCGAAAACAAAAATTAAATATTCAAAAATGCTGATAGCATTGACAAAAGATATAATGTATACCGATATTTTTTAGCAAACGTTGTTATCTACATTATTGAATGTACGTACACTGAATGAATTATTGTTGAAATATTTTTTGAGATAAAATTTAGTTGCGAATTGTTCACGCTCGAAAGAAAAAAATTCTATAAATAGTCTACGTGGTTATTTTCAGAATTCATAAAATAGTAAATTCTTTTGTCTCCTTTTTGTTTCCTCAGTGATATTTCGGTATTCATTTCATTAAAAAAAATATGCATGCATACGTTACTAAAATAGTTATACAGCTGTATCGTGTACACAATAATAACATTCGATTGTTAATAATTGCACATAAATATAATGCGTAAATTTGCACAAAGAACCGATTCATTGTTAAGTATTCCGAATAATAAACAGGTCGATTAAAATTTTTCGGAGCACATTTCATTCCTCACAAATAAGCACTCAAGTACCCTTAACGTATCCAAACTTATGATTCTCATTTTCCCATAAATTTTCAAAACATCCACCATAAGTACATCGATCCCAACAAACTACTCATAAACAAACCCTTCTAACATAAAAAACCACCTCTCTTCCCTCAGCTCGAATCTAAAGAAAAAACCCAATTCTAAAACCAGAGCGACGCACATAAATTGCTAATCGCTAGGAATGCGATGCACAAAATTCACGACGGAAAATTTATCGTACCCGACGTCGTTCGCACGCAATTGGTAAATATGACTCGACCACGTGACATCATGAAAGTGGCGGCTCAGTGTATAGGAAAATAATACAATCTACATAGGGAGATTCACGGTTTTTGTTATGTGATAATTAAACAAATAACAAATAACAAAATGGATAAAAGATCATTAAGTTATTATGCATCATTTTACACCGCACGAGGTATAAAAACATACAAAGTAAATAAGGAAATCAAAAATATACGACATTTAACCTACCTATATACGTAATGTAAATAATGTAAATAAGTTTTTTAATTTATATCACATTGACGGACAGGGTACATAAGTAATTGATGAAAATTTGAAGAACACATCAAATAATCTAATGTATCTTATAGGTTAATTTCCTCTAATTGCATTTTATGTCGTTTCTGTTTACATTTCACTGCCTTCTAGTAGAACAAAAATCTGCGTACATCTGCATACTAATATTACGAACTACACAAACCGCATGAACAGTAAATTTTTCTTAAAAATAACGAAAAATTTAACAAAAACCATGAATATCTCTATGCAGACTGTATTACTTTCCTACCCTGAGCCGCCATTGTCCTGATGTCACGTGGTCGAATCATATTGCCAATGCGCGCGCGCGCGCGCCGCGCTGAAATTCCACGCGCATCCGTGAAATTCGTCCATTTTCTGGCTGTGTGTAAGTTAATACCCCCCTCCCCCCAAATTCGCTCGCCTCGCGAGAGTTTACCATAAAATTTTGACGACCACTAGTCGAACGTATGTACCACTGCAGGAGAAGCATTATACAAAGGCGAAGGCAAGAAAAAAAGAAGGCAAGCGGCGAACGCGTCGCGCGCGCCACAGGCGAATCAGCGAACGAGTGAAAACATCACATACACACGCACACACGAACTAGAGCTGCGACGCACCAACGCCTATACAAGATGCGTCGCTCCGAGTTGTCACAAAGCGCCCCGAATGCCATTTACATTTCGCCGAATAATATCTCCGCTGACAGCGGGGCGTGGGAGAGTGGAAGAAAGTAACCCTTCGAATTTCTACGTGCTCCGAAAATTCGAGCGTCGGCGTTCTCGATTCTTAGCCCGCCGCCCCTGCGAAATACAGACGAGAAAGCACAACTTTCCTTCGGGGATTCTTAAAAACCAAAAAACACATCTTTATCGAAAGCCCCACCGGAGGAGATAACGATATTATCCACGCGCGTATGTTTATCGCGATGTACATGGCGGCCCCGTCTGTCTGTTTTTGCTTTCTATCTTTTTGCATTGAGATTTGACGGCGCGCGCGGTGCTGCTTTACTCTATCGCGAATAACGGAGGCACAGCTCCGGGGCACTTGGAAGTTTTGTATACTTACTGGCAGCCATAATTGCGTCCTGCGTGGATGACGAGTAAGAGACGAGAGGGGCGTATGGGAAATGTTTTGTTCTGCACCGCGAGACTCCTTCGCACTTACGCTGCTGCTGCTGCAGTGACCAAGCCGGGGACGCGGAGCACAACACACACCGGCCGCTATTGGAAACACAAAGGAGAAAGTCAGAGCGGGGAAAAACAAGGATGCCGGTTATGGGTCGGGCTGGGGTAGTGACATCTCGCGAGTGCCGATCGAACGGCAAGGTGTCGCGCGGACCAGAGGGAGCCGGAGATTTAAAATTCGCAGGGAATTTTGGCGGCGTTGAGTTGATGGGATATAGGGGAAGGTGGGGCACGATGGGTTTGGCGGGTGGATTGGGCATTCAAATGTTCACTAAATAAATGAATATTCTAACATGATAGTATTTTTTATATGTTGTAAATAGCTTTTACTTTTTCCCTCTGCAAATCCTAAATGAAAAAAATTAATACAAATCGTATGAGAATTATTAGAAATTGAGGACTTCAAAACGTTGTTTTTTCCATAATTCTAATCTATTTCTCAAGAACAAATAAATCATATGAGCTTCGAAAGGGAATTACTTTTACAGTTTAAATCGTAAATTTTTAATAGTATTTTTGATTGACGATCTCCGATGCTTAGGAAAAAAGTAATATTACATATAAAAATACTCTAAAATGGGGCACGACTGGCACCACTAGCGGGGCACGATTGGCATACGTGAGTCGTCAATTTATTTCCGCCGAGTTTAACAGCTGATTTTCTTAACCTTACTTTTGCGCCCTTAACATTTCGGAGTCGGAGTCTTAGATGTTGGTGAAAGAGTCAGTGTTAATGAAATGGTCTGGTTTTTAGTTTTGATCCTCAATCCTATAAAATGCAAATTTAATAGTAACGTCCAATATTTTTTTTCAAATACATTTTTCATTAATTCACCGTGCCAATCGTGCCCCACGGGCGGGGAAAATGGGCAGTTTTAGCGGTATTGTACTTTGCATTATAAAAAACAATGCAATATATATTTTATAATAAAAAATAATGTATCTAAATCTTGAGATTCTACTTTAAGAAGCACTTTTAATAATTTGTATTGGTACAAAATAGAAAGTACAGGATTCTTTTGAAGTTAGGGTGCCCGTACTGCCCCACCTTCCCCTAGGGGCCGCCGGGTATTTTTGCAACCTTTTGCGAGAGGCCCGACTTTTTGTTTCTCGTTGTAGGAAGAAAGTATTTCAAGTTCCGGAGAATTGCTTGTATCCTTTGTATGTACCTAAAGTTTAATAGAGCCTCGCTTTAATTTTTTTTTATTCGTTTATAAAATAATCCTGCAGACAAAATATCGCTAGGTTAAATTTGTTTTCGATATATCTTGATCGATATGTGCTTACAGGTGGTCGACTTTTACTAGAATTTTTTTAATTTTCGCCGAATTTTAGTTGCCGGTCGGGTCTGGTCGGTAACCCACACTGTAAAAAATTTTGCGGAAGATCGCCGTATTTTTATGGAAAAATTACACTCTTGAACGATGCAAAGTTACATCGATTGTGTGAAAGAACAGATTAACTGTAATTTTACTCTACTGAGCGAGGGTCCTTTTTTGCCAGCAGTATTTTTCTCGTGCTGGGCGATGCGATTTTACCGTGCGCATTCTGGAGCGTCTCCGGTAAAAGTACCTGAACGTGTAAAGTTCCCCTAACCCTGTGTTTTCACTGGACATAGAAAGAATAAAAAGAGTTAGGCTATGTTACGTTGCACCATGGAAGCACGTGTTTTAGTTTCAGAGTTCTTTAACGGTGCCAAAAAGAATGTCAAGACTAGTCTATTTTAGAAAAAATGTATGTAGTTAAAAACTACATCAATTAATAATAGCATGTACTTTTGTAAGAATACTTCAATGTTTCATGAATAATTTGATACTGTTTTGTATACAAAAAATTATATTTTATACTTTTCCATAAGTTTTAGATAACTTCAGTTAGATAACTTAATTTTAGAAACTTAATTACCTATGTTTGTTCTAGTTTTATGCGCTGTATAAATTTTTTGTAGATTTACTATTATCACCGTTGGAAAAAACAAATTGAATAAAGTCAATTTTGTAAATTTATTACAGTAAGAGTAGAGTAAATCTGAGAATAGTAAATCAACAAATCATTTTTTACATTAAGAATTTTGAAAATTCATATGTACAATATATATATTTTTAATATTAAAAAATAAAAATTGTTCATTTCATTCCCTGCTTCACTGATTTACATTAAAAAATTGTTATATTGATTATTATGCGTAATATTATTTTTATTACGGTTCGAAACGCCTCATTGCTGTATTTTTACTACATGTCGTGTAAAGTTACAGCATTACGGTAATTTGTAAAGAAAATATGTTCTTACATGTAAATTTACCGCAATACCGTCACTTTACCATTTAAGTGGGATATTTACCACGCTCAGCGTAGGTCTCCACGCGTTCCCCACGCTCAACGATGTAATCTTCCGCAAAATTTTTTACAGTGCATGTTCAAAGGCACTTTTAATTGTAATGATCATTGCGATTAATTAATATTTCATTTCATTCATTTAATATTTATTCAATCTTTTATAGCTAAACTTAAATCATAGAACTATTAAAAAGTATAAACAATGTTTTTAAAGCGCGATGTATTGATGGCCGACTACTAGCGCTTTCGTCATATTTTATTAAAACACATTATAATTATCCTGTAAATATTTTAAGCACAAGTAAACATCTTATCAAAAACTAGAATACATTTAAAGTGTAATAGAACCGGTAATTTATAAACAAAGATGTTTCTGAATTTTTTGTAATAGCTTGAATAGAAATTTTGCCTTAGATGGCCGATTACTATATATATACTGGGGTCACTACCCTACAATAATATTGATACTACTTATGTAAAAGCATACACAAAGAGAAAAATATTCTATATCCATTAGATTTAAAAAAAATGTGTGTATCGTCTAAAAATATTAAATATCTTAATTTGGCACTTAACACGTGAACAGGGTCTTAAATTATTCGTATTTAATTATACTCGCTCAATACAAAAATTATCAATTCATATACAATTCTATTGACGTTTGAATTTACCCCGCAATCAGTAGAAATATAAGAAAAGCCAAAATACACAGAGAAAAATATTGTAGAAAAAAGATGCAAAATGAATGTTTAACTTTATTCAAGTAAGCATAAACTTTAAATTAATTTAAAAAATTGATATCACATAAATAAAAAGAAGTCTATCATTCAGCCCATCTTACATTATTTATAATCGAAGACCACTTGACAATAACATGACGGCAAGAATTCCCTATACCGGAAGTTCGCGAAATAATATAATTGCATTTAAATATCTGTCTGATAAGTTTTAAATCATCAATAGTTTTATTATTATTAAAGCATAACAATAATATATTTAGGTGAAAAACTTTAAAAGAATGTGCATTGCAATTTAATTGTCATTAAATTGTAATTAAATAATTGTCATTAATGTAGTTGTAACTTTTGTGATATATATTTATGATTTTTTCTCAACTGTGATTATATTGTGTTTTACTGATTTCTCGACAAATAATAATAAAAAAATATTTAAAATATTTGTTAAAGTAATATATTTTTTAATTCTACTAACCAGAAATTGTGTTTGGAAATTTAATAATATTTTTATTTCAATTTAGTCTTTTACTCATTAGAAGTTCAGTTAATAAAAACATTTGAACTAATAAAAATCCATATACATGTAGTAATTGGTACCTATATCCACCACGTTTATAATTTTTATCAAAGTAATATTAATTTATTTTCATAATAAAACAATGGCATAGGACTTTGTTGTATTTACTATTAACACTTGTGTCAATAGAGCTTTAAAATTTTAAAAATGATTTTATTTACAATTTCATAAGTATTGTTTACTATACTACTTTGTGTTCATTATATTTTACTGTGTCTAGTATCTTTGGTTTGTAATAAAATT
This sequence comes from Gastracanthus pulcherrimus, assembly GCA_949152435.1. Taxonomy (NCBI): domain Eukaryota; kingdom Metazoa; phylum Arthropoda; class Insecta; order Hymenoptera; family Pteromalidae; genus Gastracanthus; species Gastracanthus pulcherrimus. The sequence goes on from OX424573.1 coordinate 38,163,353, forward strand.
TCACCCATAAAATTTAATGAACACTTATATTTGAGTCTTGTAACTTATATTTGTAGTGTTTACAGAGTTAGAATATACACTATGATCTACGTTTGCATCACTAAATACCTACAAAGTTATATACAAAGTTAATTTAATAGTGGTAATGGCGCTTAATTTATTATACTGAGAAAGATGTCATTTTCCAGTTTTTCATTCGTAAAGTTGACGTTAACATTTCATGGTTCAATCTTAGCCTAAATGAGTTTTCATTCATCATTTAACACGCTTCAAGTATTTGCGTTAGGAGTTGCGGGTTCGTCTGCTTTCGATTCTAATGAGAAGGGCGGAATTCTACAGTCAAAGGCATAACCATCCTCTCTTTCCATTCTGAACGTTCCCCTGTAAATTGGGTAAACAAATTTTATTATTTTATCAAGAATAGAATTATTGTATATAAAAATGATCGAAGAAATATGAAAGTCAAAATCATTAAAGCATAAAAAAATTAGTCAACACTTAAATAAAATTTTCAATTAACTATATAACTAAAACATTTTTATGGATTATTTTCTTTAATTATTACTGTAAATTTGAAAGATTATATGTAAATAATTGAGTTAAAATATTGGTCTGTTAAAATAAATACTTGATAAAAACTTTCACATTCCCTTACATTGTAAAATACATACCACATGTGTCCACTTGGGGCCTGCAAACTAACATGACTGCTATACTGAAAAGCTGGTAAAGTCTTAGAGAGTACTGGTTCCTGTCCAACAACACCTCGTCCTCTTACTGTTTCCAATGTACCAGATAGACTGAATATTCTCCAATGCCTCTCTCTTAACTGTACACTTAGATCACCGAGGTTTTCTAGCCTAATACAATAACGCCACTAAAACAGAATTATTTTATTTACTAAAATAAGTGTGTGTGTGTATATATATATAATTTTTTTCAATATCAAATATTAGATTAATAGCATTTATACACTTTTACTTTTATTATAATAATCAATTAAATTACATACATAATTAATGATCTTCACTTTATAATTTACATATTACTTTTTGGTTTTTGTTATGTAAATAGGTAATAGTATTATTCCTTTAAGTGCTCAAAAAATGTATTTAAAAACATATTGCATTTAATTCAAATATTCATATTTTAGCTGCTAAAAAATTGTAATAGAATGACTCCATACTCTAAATCTGATAACCGGTTTTGAGTATAAAACATACTTATATATATATATATATATATATATATATATCATAAATTCTAGCTGATAAATTTCTCATTCTATATGACCCAAAGAACACATAAATAATAACTTACGTTATAATAGTGCGAAAGTATTTGAAGTATCACGTAGTCTTTAAGGTTGTCAAACCCTCCTGTTACCAGTAAATACGGGAAGCAACTATTTTCATTCAATTTTACAATTTTGAGAAAATATCTCTGGAAAGCCATTATTTAGGTTATTTATTTTTTTAAGTTATTGTTTTTGTTTGGGACAACAACGTTCCATAGAGATATTTACTTAAAATTGAAAATGAAATGAGAAAAGTTGATCTTTGTATTCATTGGTGGCCGGTGATTTTAGCATCACCTTAAATGTTTATTTTTGTAATTGTCTTAATTGGTCATCAATATAAGAGACAAACAAATGCTTGTACATTGTTAGCACTAATGCTGTTAAGTTATTCACAAAGTAAAGTGCTAAAAATCTTTTATAACAAAAATTCTTTTCCATCCGTACTTAAGCAGTTAAATAAGTAAAGTAGATAAATAACTTACCCAGTATACTGATGTAGTCTGACTTTCCCTACATCCCATGTAAAATGGTATAACTGTAACTCTAATATTTTCTGTGGTTTCCTTGTGAACATCAGATAGCTCTAGCCAAGGATGATTTTTCTTTTGCCATGCTCGTAGAGTTTCTTGTGCTGAAAAAGGTGGATCACTGTCAGGATGGTAGGAAAGAAATTTATCAAAAAGTTCATGTTGCAAAGCTGGTTTTTCATTTGTTGTATAAGGTAAAATATCTTCATGAGCGACATAATCAAGTCCTGGTATTGCATAGAGACTTCTACTGCTCTCGTGATTCCCAAGGAAAGTTACGGCTTCTGTCTGTGCTCTCTGAAATGATTTGTATAATTAGTAAAGATAATATATATATGAACCTGTTGATGCTCTTTGTTTACAGTAGCACTGTTTTAATCTTAAAGATAAAATATGAAATCAAAAGTAATAAATTCACATATTGTGTAAAATATATAAGAAAATATAAGTTGATTGATACAATATAATGCAAATAACAATTGTTGGTATTTTTGTTTAAAGATAATTTTAAAGTTGAATAACATCAATGTTGCTAAAAATGAATATAATCAAATAAAATAAAATATCAATTTATAGACTTAAGAATACTTACAATATAAGGACAATCTCTCTGGTCAATTAAGACTTGATAAAAAGTATGTGTTCTCCCCTTCACTTCTTTCCCAACTCCATTGAAATTCCCATCTTCAGTACTAATAATAGAAACAAAAATTTACTTTTAGATTTTAAATTTAGCACTTAGAAAATCTCACAAAGAACATATATTACTACACAAATATTACCAAATTATTTGACATTTATAGAATGCATATAAGAATTAATATAACAGAACAAACAAATAAACAAACAAACAAACAAATAAACACACTTTATACCTATGATTACTTCACATCAACTATCAGTCTAAACTTTGTTTCATATTATGAATACTAAATTTCATCAAATTTCACACATACAAAGTAATCAATTACTATTTTCGAGCATTGATTAAAACAAGATCAACGGAATCTTCAATCTCACCCCTCGCGTCTATTCGGCAAATCCCTGTCGTAAACTCGGGCGAGCCACGGAAACAGAATGACTCCACGATAGCCGAAGACTCTGTGCAGTATCAGCTGGCCGGTCTCGTATTTGCCCTGTAATTTTGGTGCCTCCAACTTGCCCACCTCCGCCAATCTAAACGAGAAAAAAAAAGGCCATTCATCAAGCGCGAAACGTCGAAAATTCGTTTACCCTCCGTCTCGTGACATTTGTACATTGCGTTTCAAACAGTGTCGGAGAGAGGGGCACCGAGGTTATGTTTCGCCCCGTTTACGTAATGATAATAAGCTGCACACGATACCTGATGTACTTTGCCACTTGCACGCTGAAAACTTTTTTCGTCACGTCGAGGAGGGATTTTCTCAGTCTGCCACCGAGAAGGACGCGCGACAGTTCCATACTCGAGGCGGTGTAAATCGAGTTTCCGCGGAGTGTAATTTGTCGGAGGAGGCCCGCGAGTGGAGAAAAAAACCTCTCCGGCTAGTCACCGGCCATGTTTTGGCATTGGGCCGCGCCGCGCGAGTGGTGACGACGCGAAGTTGGGTGCAACCGCGGTGCAATATATATATCCCCTGCACGTGTGCGGAGAGAAGTTCGCAGCTTAAAGAAAAGGGAACTAATTTTAAAATGCCTGGTCTGGCGCGTCGTCGCACCTTCGCAAAACTGCGACGTAGAAAGATTTATTGTTGGTTAAGTACAACGTACATGTTTTTTTTATCATTTAACATGACAGGAAATAGCTGTCTTTATTATAGAACACGAAAAATAAAATTAAAAAATACTACTTGTTATTACATTACGACTATAATACTTCTTAGTTAAAATAAAAATTAAAAACATTAAGTATATCGACGCTTCTTGTAGTGGTTCAACTTTTTTTTTCTAAAAATGACACATTTTAATTTTTTGTTACCATAAGTTTAGTAAAATGTAAGTGTGACATTTCAAAGTTGAAAAAATACATGTTTACTTTATCGATGTTTTCTTGTTATAGTGTGTGAAAATTTGTGGTTTTTTGCCTCATGAAAACTAGACAATTTTATTAAAAAATGGAACGCAATAATCTTTGTAAGAAATGTTCATGTCTATATTTATACTTTCGTGCTATACTGGATCAAGTTTTATTTAAATTAAATTGAAATTATAATTTTTAATTTACAAACTAGCTTACACCGCCGGTTTGCAATCCAAGTGAAAGGAAACAGGAATGAAGCGACTTTTTATTCAGTTGAATTAAATTAACTTCAAAATATTTGATCACTTTTATAAGATACAGCAATACAAATTACGAAAAATTAAAATATTTAATACAATTCCTAATCCATTTCAATTTGACACAATCGGGGAAATATATTTTCCGGATTAAAATAGATTAGTTAATGAGTATAGAATTGATAAAAACAGCTTAAAACGGATTGAAACGGATCGGAAAAGTCTAATCCGAAACTTTAACTAGGGATACTTTTACACAGAAAAAAGTTGAATCGCGATCTTCTTCCTTTTAAACTTCGAAATGCGTTTCTCTTCGTATTAGGTGTAGTATTGTTCACTCGCTTAATGGGAAATTTATAGCATATTTTTTTCGTCAGTATCTATATCATCGAAAACAATAATTCAAGACCTTATTGAATGTTGTGCTCAATAAAGACTTCAATTTTTGTTTTGGTTAAAAAGAAAATATGCTGTAAAATTTTTGGTACCCGGATAAAAATTACTTCATTATAAACGTATATAATCATATATGCGCATATCCGAATTTTGGTTACATATGATCATATATAAAAATACTCATTATTGTTTAAATTAAACTTAGATCCTCAGTTTTAGTGTTATCATCCGCATGATACATCTTAACTGGCCACTATATCTATTGTAAGTACACCTAAGCGCGAAACTTCCATTCAAAAATTTATGTAGGTCGTGTCTATTATATATGATCATATATGATTAATTTTTTGTTGAGTAAGATTGAACGAAACTTTTTTTTCTTACATATATTTTAATATCGATCCTATATTATACACTTTGAATCATGTTCAACCCTTGTTTTAGTAGTTTATCAAAGATTTTGGAAAAAGTCTGACTCTACCGTTACGATAATTGTATGATTAGTGTGACAGACCCAAATAAATCATTCGAGTTCTGAATAAACGATGTTCTTCACTAAGAATTCAAATCTCTTATGGAAAAAATGTACAGAAATTTCTGCAAGATTTTCTGCAGGATTGTCTGTAGACTTTTGGTACTTGTAAAATATTTTGCAGATATTTCGGTAGGTTTCTCTGCAATGCTTTTGCCTACAAGTCTGTAGAAATCTCTGGTTTTTGTCTGTAGAAATACATTCGACAGGGATTTGTAAGGTAAAAAAATGTTAAATCCGCTACTTGCATAGATGACACGTCCATCTGAATGATAAACGCCTGTAGAAAATTTTAGAAATTTCTGTGGATTCTCTCCGCAAGAGATTTACATCTTTTTCTATATACATCACAGACTTTTTAAAATTTACAAATTTATAATAGAATTCCTCATACCCAATATCTTTTAATCTATCAAATTATTACTACCTCATACTTACCAAAATTCCTCATAACTAATTATACCTATGCTTATCTTTTTATATTATACTTTTGTGACCATATGGCTTGAAAATTGAGTTTTTTATGCTTTTGGTATCTATGCACTATATGTATGATATACCTTCGTATAAGAAAATTGCAAAAATTAATTTATTAATTCCCTTATTTCGTCATATTGTTATGCTTTATGTAGCATACGTTTTAATGACAATTAAACAATATAAACCTTAAATACCTATCTCATCAACATTGCAAAACACGAACATTGTCGTTCTGCCTTTTCATTACAGAGTTATATCGGCGGCAAATAACTTCTTATATATTTATTTAACTTTCTTATATATATATATATATATATATATATATATATATATATATATATATATATATATATATATATATATATATATATATATATATATATATATATATATATATATATATATATATATATATATATATATATATATATATATATATATATATATATATATATATATATATATATATATATATATATATATATATATATATATATATATATATATATATATATATATAAGAAAGTTAAATAAATATATAAGAAGTTATTTGCCGCCGATATAACTCTGTAATGAAAAGGCAGAACGACAATGTTCGTGTTTTGCAATGTTGATGAGATAGGTATTTAAGGTTTATATTGTTTAATTGTCATTAAAACGTATGCTACACACATATAATACCAATGTTACTCTTATGGTATTTTTTTTTATTCCTTTAGCGTGTAATCGTAGCGGCCTATCGCAATTCGGAGGTTTGCGACGAAGAGTATCTATCGTGGTTCAATACGGTTCGCGACGAACCCTGATGAAAAAGTCCGACTGGGTCCAGGATGTATCATCCTGATGATACCACACGTCTAGGGCTGATATAAGCTTGATACATTTTTTTATTCGTTCTGTTGAAGTTCATAGATAATATGCGCACCAATACATGCAACAAACAAAAGAATGCATACAGTGTTTTACTTATGTACGTCTAAGTGGGAGGTCCTTGTTGACCAGAACTTTATTGCACCCTTTATCCAGAGGAGCCAAGGATTCGGAAGCACGCTGACAACTCTAGTCCGTGTACAGCAACGACGTAGTTCTATCGCTACTTTCGCATCAGTCTATATTTACAGATAAAGACTTATAAATATTACAGTGATTCCAGTGCATCTATATATTTCATACATAATTATATTCTGTTTTATATTGTTAACTAGACCACGTGTATATTCCATTGTATATCTTTATATTGTATTTTGAATAAATTACTTATAAAAATAACAACAGTTCAATGATGGAAAGTGGAATTAATTTGGGTAATTTTTTATTATACCTTGACAATATCTTGCAGAGCACCAGCGAAGACTTTAATGTCTATAATAAACATTATGAAAACAGATAACCAAAAAAGGACAATAGATCGAAATATCATGTACATATTGAGTATTTATTGAAATGTAATCTGCAACCTTTATCTACTATGAACATTCTATGTGTAACGTAAATGTACAGATACATTTCGTGTACGCACATACACCCAACGGTAAAACTATGAAAAAGTTGTTATTTAGGGGCACATTTGGAAAAATGGTTTTACCGTTGGGTGTACATCACATACATACATTTAATTAAATTCTAGTAGAATACGTAAACACGCGTCAATTGTAGGTGCGTACAAAATATCAGTAATGCAACTCAATTGCCGACAAAAAGATAATATAGAAATATAAGGAAAACCAAAAATAGACACAGAAAGAATAGTATAGAAAAAGAGAAGCAAAGCGTGGGCTAGTAAAATGTAGAACTAGAAATTAGAAAGCAAGATAAACGCAGCGCGCTAGAATGAGAAACAGTACCACGTGACTGTGCTAACAATAGGGGAGATCGGGGTGAAACTAAACTCGGAACCAATTTGAACAGCTTGAATATTTTCAAAAAGGAAAGATATATAAGTAGACAAAGATCTTGAGAAAAAATATAACCAATTTAAAAGTATATTAGTGCAAAATAAGTCAAACTTGTTTACTTACAAGGTCCAGTAGTGCACGTTGTTTTATACATAGATCTTAGAACCTAAAATGTGAGATGTTATTTAAAAAATGTATAAATAATAGTAGTCGTGATGCTAATAAAACACGCTAAACCTGAAGAACAAGAACCCATGGAATGAAACTACAGATATTGGGCTTTATTTTTAGATACCAGATAACATTTTCCAAAGCCTCATCGATTTCGGCTTGAACTAAACAAGGAAAAATAGCCGATTTTCGCAATATTTTACAAAATAAATTAAACAATTTATTACAACTCGATGCTCTTCTATCTCCTTTAAAATTTCTAAGTATAATAACAAAGACGGTTGCATGAATAGTTGTATTAATTTTTACTTTTACGATGATACCAAATACAAACAAATTTGCGACAATTTATGATACATATAATGTACAACGACGATTTATGTCGCACTGAACCTATTAAAAAAAATTCGCGTATAATTCCCGTACGAAAAAACTCTATAGTGTTTCGAGGTGTCATAAAAATCGATGAGAAAACCGCATTACTTGCAAACAGGTTTTTTCATGTTTCTTGCATTTTTTTCTTATTACACCTCGAAACACTATGTGTGCACTATAGTGCGTATTATAGGGTTTCTTCGTACGGGTTTTACCATGTCAGAGTGAATTTGTTTTTACACGTATTTTAAATTGAATATTATAATGTTGCTGTCTTTAACGTGTTATTGTCTCGGCTATTACATATAAAATTATTATTAACAAATTTAGAAAACTTTAAAATACTCGCAGAAAAAAGCCTACGGTACAAAGATTATGAAGAACGAAAATTCATCAATAAATGAACTAGAAAAATTAAAAACTCGTATTACTAATTTAATATTGAACATATTAAAATTTCGAATTCATATACAAAATTTACACATTTGAACATTTTAGGCGCTATATCAGCTATACCTATGGATCGATATGTAAATAAAATGTTTAAATAAATAAATGAAGTATAGATCCAATTTTAAGCAAAGTCAATACTTATTGTGCAGTTTTCCGTACCGTCAACCGGAGTAACAGTGTAAAAAATAAGAAGCGTTACTAATGGCCAATTAGCCCCCCTGCAGGGGCAATTTTCACACCAACGGTAAAACCAATGAAGCAAAAATGTGGAATCAAAATGTTATCACTTGATTTTTTTACACCAACATGATGATGAATCACTTCGCTATTCATAAAAATGGCTATTTTAGCGTTTACTCGATTGTAACTCACTTGAAATAAATAAAAAATGTATCACTGCGGTAAGTATTAAATTAAATTTAGCCCTTCAACGAAAAATACACTCTCAAATAATCCAAAAACTATTCGATTAACCCCGCGTATCACCATACAGCCCCACGCTCTCCTCCGTTACACTACACTCCCGAGAGGAGGGGACAAGAGAAAGAAAGAAACTACACACACGGCCTATATATATATCTATCTATACATCCACAGCTCGCAGCAGCTGGGCGCAATAGAAAAATATTAACGTCTGCTGGTCGCGGCGCGCGCTCGTGTATGCAGCAGTTTGGTGTTTTAGCCAGTACAACGCACAGCTCTCGCGCTCTCTTTATTCTAGTGGTGCAAGCCGCGACGGGGGGAGAGCTATGCGACAGGTGCATCCGTCCGTGCGCGTGTCGGCAGGAACTTCTTCCTCTCTCGGACAGAGTCATCCTCGAGCTTGAACTTCGACTCGTCGCGGGCCGTGAAGAGCGAGAAAAGCGTCCAGGATGGCGACGAGTCGTCGTGACCTCGCCGACCTTCGCTGAGAGCGCGAGGGAATCTCTCTCTGTCTCTCTCTCGATCGAGACCCCTTCTTCCTCTTTGTTTCACTATTATTATTATTATTACATTGTAGTAATAATAATAGCTCGGTGCACCTCGTCGAGGGGGGGAAGTTCATTTTAGAGGCGTTTCAGTGCGCGGATATATTGTTATGACAAAGAGGGAAATGGCGAAAGACGAGGGTGACGATCTGCTGCCCGACATAGACGCTGCCAAGGGCTTCTACGCCAAGTACGAGCCCAAAGAGATCCTCGGCAGGTAAATCTTTCCCTCCTCTCGGCCTGGCTTTAAATCGCTGATTTTGGCTTTTTCTTTTCATCGAGTGTCTCGCTCGCGCGTTCATAGCGAGACACGCGGCTGTGTTGATAATGTGCAGTGTGCTCCCATAAAGCACGAGCTAACCTCCAAATTATGTAACTTATCTGTACCTGGGCTGTGTATGTGTGTGTGTGTATACACGATTGGTATATTTATCGAAAACATTTGCGGTATATACAGGCGGTGACAATGTGTGGATAGGTAATGATGATCACGCTAGAGCAGCTTTTTATAGACCTGGGTTGGATTCTCTTTTGTCTTGCGATTTAATTTTGATGGAATGTAGTGTATATAAGTGTATCTTTTATCGCGCGGAGATGGCTGCGTTACATTATACATTTATCAGGGGGGGCCTTTCTCTCGCGCTTGTACTCTTTGTGCCATGCACGGCGTGGGCAATTTACACACAGTGCACGACGCACACAGAGATGTTATCACTGCCTTTGTATAGTGCTGATAACAGAATATTAGAGAATCCCCATTTGATGCTTTATGTGATTTAATGTCGTTGAACGCTTTGGTGATTATTGTTTTTCTTTTTTCTTTTTGAAATGAAGATTTTGGATGTGTGTATTAAAAGAAAAACTATTTTTAGGTTTTAGAAGATCATTGAGATAAATTCCTTTCGATTGATTTCGCAATAGATCTTGCTTAATGACAAATTGATATAGATGGGAAGTGCACAGTCCTTCTTTGTTGTACATATCAAGTTCTTTCTTGCTCACAGTTCTTTCTTGTTTTACAGAATTAGGTATTCAAATTATAATAAAAGTAAAGAGTGTAGAAATTACTTTATGTAAAGCTTGTAGTTTTCGTATACTTTTGTTTGGAATGTTTCTATATTGTATCAAATTAAGCATACGGTATCAAAGTTAATAAACTAATTAATTTTTTTATTAAATATTGCTTACTAAACTTGAATCAAGCTTCTAAATAACTGAAAGATTTCATTCATTTCTAAAAGAATTCTTTTATACGCAAATACATTTTCCAGATATTTTTAAACATAACATTAACCAGGTATGTATTTAAAAATACAACATTTCATCAGAAAATGTTTATAATGGAATATTTTGGTATTAAAGATAATATAATTTGTAAAAATAAACTGTTTGTCTTATGCTAAAATTAATAACAAAATTTGAAAAATACATACCTATTTGTTTTTTCAAATTTACACATAAAATAAATTAAAATAAAGAAAAATAAAATAAAATGAATAAAAATTGGAAGCACATAATGTATTTATATATAAATTAACATACCTATACAATCATCGTGCAAATAAAGAAGCATTGTGCATGTATACATATAGTAGGAGCTAGCAGACGAAATGCAGTTTAGGAATCTTTATTTTGCCTGTAACTTATATTCAGTGACGTGCGCGCCACGCGCACGTGTATTTACGCACGCGTGCATCTAATCAAGAGCATTACGTGCACGTGTTTTTATTATCGAAATCTTTCTATTGATTTCTGAACTATCTTTTATGTTATGATGATAGTAACATTTATTTTTTATACAAATATGCATAAGACTTATAGATTTACATTAATAAATAACGTGTAATCAATAATCATATTTAAATTTTGCAAAAATAGTTTAAACTTTTGCATTATTGTAAAATTTTATTTTTTCAAATTTTTGTAAATACTGTTTCAAGTAAAAATTTTGGGTCTTCCCTTAATATATAAACAAAGTTTGTTAAATTGTTATATTCAATAACAACTTTAAAACTAACTTTGAAAGAATCTTTCTGTTAAACACATGTCTACACATTTAAATACTACCTTAGTGATAGAAGCAGTAAATAAAATAAACAAACTTGCATATATCATGTAACAGGATATTTACTGAGAATGTTTTAATCATAACAATAACTGCTCAGATGATTTCTAGAAATCAGTATACTAAAATGTTATTGTTTTTCAGGGGTATTTCTTCTACAGTAAGGAGATGTATAGAAAAAGAAACTGGTATCGAATATGCAGCAAAAATTATAGACATAAGCTGCGAGCCACACGATGGTATCGATTTTCATACTATGCAAGATGCTACCATGCAAGAGGTGCAAATGCTTCGCAGGGTGGCTGGCCATCCATACATCAGTAAGTTTTTCTACAATGTTAATTTTCTTTAAAATATTTACATATATCTCTCATTTATTAAAATATTTTGTTTTACCAACAGTCGAACTACATGATGTTTTTGAATCTAACACATTTATCTTTTTGATATTTGAGTTATGTAAAAATGGAGAGCTCTTTGATTACTTGACTTCTGTTGTAACGCTGTCAGAAAAGAAGACTCGTTATATTATGAGACAAGTTTTTGAAGGAGTGCAGCATGTTCACAATCAAGGAATTGTACACAGAGATCTAAAACCAGAAAATATCTTACTCGACGACAATTCTAATGTAAAAATTACTGATTTTGGTTTTGCTAGGTTTTTAAAATCAGGAGAGAAACTTCATGGTAAGTTTAACTTTTGATTTAGACTCTAAAATGACTCATAGCTGAATTTAAAATTTGTTTTCTTGTACTTCATATTTTGTATATTACGATTTGTAAACTAGTTAATATTTTATTTCAGATCTTTGTGGTACTCCTGGTTACTTAGCACCTGAAGTATTGAAGTGCAACATGTTTGAAAAATCGGATGGTTATAGTTATGAAGTAGACGTGTATGTTAATCATAAAAATGTTGTTTTGTTTAAAAATATATAAATTTGTTTGTTATCCTTTTTTAGATGGGCTTGTGGTGTAATCATGTTCACACTGCTGGTTGGATGTCCACCATTTTGGCATCGTAAGCAAATGATTATGCTTAGGAATATAATGGAAGGAAAATATTCATTTACCTCACCAGAATGGGCTGATATTACTGGTAAAAATTATTAAAAAATGTTTAAAATATTTTGTTATCAACTACATCTATTAAAATACAGTATAAGTGAATCCTTAAGTATTATGCATTTATTAGAACATGGTTTTGATTGTTTGGACCTTTTCTCTTTTTAAATTAATTTATATTTACATTTAATGTTGAGTTTGCATTTGGGAATTAATCTCCTTTTATATTTGTTTATAGATGCCCCAAAAGATTTAATTAGTAAATTATTGGTCGTTGATCCATCAAAAAGGATTTCGATAAAAGAAGCATTAGAGCACTCATTTTTCCATACAGTGGTAAGTGTAGAAATATATTATTTTACTGGTTTGTAATTTCTTTAATGGGAAATTAGGTGATTTGTTGTATTTATTTGTAGTATTTATTTATTTATTTATTTATTTATTTATTTATTTATTTATTTATTTATTTATTTATTTATTTATTTATTTATTTATTTATTTATTTATTTATTTATTTATTTATTTATTTATTTATTTTAAGTTATATAGATTAATATGAGGTTTTTGTAAAAGAAAAATATTTAATTATGAATTGGGTAGTAACATTACGTTTTAATCATCTAATCTTCGCAACAAAGTATACTTTATTGATTCCTAATTACTTGATTAGAATCATTACGATTTAGTTAGTTTTAATAATATTTGAACATTTTTAATTCCCTATTACATACAAAAAAATCTCTTCCATTGAAAATTGAAGTTAAAAATTTGTGTATATTTGATTAATGTCCTCTTAAATTGCAAATATTTTAAAATATACTGCAAAAAAACGATGTTACTATCTAGTTGTATTGCTGCTCTTTTTTCTACATTTTATTATTGCAAAACAAAAATTTTTGTAATACATATATCAAATTGTAAAAATATGTTATCTATTTGCTATTTCATTCACTCATATAGTGGGACTAAATAAATATGTTGTTACATGTCTTAATTAGTTTAAACAGCACAATCAAATAATTCACACAATACTTTCTCCAAGCAATAATCACAAACATGTAATTGTACCAGAAAACAATACACGGATCATATTACGTTTAACATTACAGCTGTGGGATCAGGATATCGCTCCTCTAAAGCGCTCACTGTCCACTAATTCACGACGACTCAGTCGGATATCTCAGTTAGCTTTGGTAACCTGCCTTCCTTTTTATTTCATTAATTTCTCTATACATTTTTGTTTTTTTGTTTTGCATTTTAATTTACAAACGTTTCTAACAAAATAAACAATTGATTAACTTAGCATAATGGGGATAATTAAATTAAAAGCGAAAACTTACTAACAAATATTATGTACATATTACTCATTAAATACTATAGCGAATCATTCATCAATTTATCAATAATAAACTTTAATGAAATACTGATACTAACAACAGCTAATTAACTAATTTTAAGCTTACTACAACCTCATGAATTTCATCTTGCATGGCTGTGAGTGTGTTTTCATGCTTGAATCATCTCTATTCGAATTAATAAGCGTCTTCGTATATTGGTGTGTAGGTTTAAGGTATATATAATACTAAACTCTTTTTAGCCTGTTTAACAATTTTATGAATTCAATTTTTCGAATGCAATGATGAAAACAACAAGTTAATAGCTTTGTTAAGACGATTTAATGACGAATCAAGCAGGAGTTCGGAAAAATTATACTGTTGAAGCGTTAAAATATATATAAATTTAACGAATATAACAACACTGGAGAGAAAGGAGAGGCTATCTCAGAAAATGCTTGAAGAACAGGCTATTCAGTATACGTTTGAATAACAAGCTAACTCAGAAATCGCGTGAAGAAAGGCTATATTAGCCATTAATTTCTCGCTTTTAATTTTGTAGCAGCAACACTAAAATATAAGGAAATGCACATTTTTCAAAAAAATAAATTTTCTTATATTTTATTGTTGCCATTGCAAAATTGAAAGCGAGAAATTATTAGCTAAAGTAATCCTTTTTAACGCGATTTCTGAGATAGTATCTTCTTCTTCTCAGCCGTCGAAACATATTGACAAAAAAATTCGTTGAAAAATTCGTTGAAAGATCAATATATAAACTTTTAGTTAAAATCGAATTTTTGTAAATTTTCCTCGATGCATTCACAATTTTCTTACTCTTTGTTTGCGTTCTTACGTGTATTTTTATGACAAACTTTATTTCATTAGCATTGTAATACTTGTTAGCATATACATATATACCAGAGAGTGTTTCAAGTTTTGATAAATGTTTAAAATTTTATTTAAATAAAAATGTACATAGTACACAAAATATTTAACAAAATTTGGAACAAAACCTAAATTGCTTAAATTTTTTTTAATTCTAAATAAATTGGTTATACTAATTAATAAATTAGTCATATTGATTTTGCATTAAGGAGGTTAGATAGGTCTCCCGCGCGGGGCGAGGAAAGGAAAGTCTCCCTGTACCGCACACCGGCTCCCCTCTTACCGCGCATCTCCTCGCGCAGCCTACAAGCTAGTGTTTTTATCTACGTTTTCGCTTAGTCCTCGGAATCGGTGTTCGCATTCGTTCTAAAATTTCGCATACATGATCTTTAATACTTTACCAATATTTTGCATAGTTTTTCATTTCATTCATATCATTTTTAACCAATTGCGCTCTAAGTTTATTGTCACTTTACAAGCCGCTCTCATAAAAGCCCGTGCATAAGAGTCAAACTTTCAAGTTAATTATCTTTAAAATGGTAATGGGTAATGCTTTTAAATTTCACATACTATCGTAAACTTCATAGAATAATGACATATTACATTTTCAGAAAAATCTTATCATTTTGACTTAACCATCGAACCTCCTTAAGCCTTTCTGTACCTAATGATGTAAATCTGAAGATTAGAGCATATTGTAAATTACAAGCTTATAATTTATATTATGTACACTCGACGTGGTAAATTTCTGGTCGAATGCGTTTGAAATTCTCCAATGAGCTTAGCGAAAACGTGCGTTCGAAATTGCAGTATTTCAAAAGAATTAAAATGTATTCGACCAGAAATTTCCAATATCGAGTGTACAATAAAAAATTTAAAAAAAAAAATTTGGCAATGAAATCTAGTCTTAAATTTTGTTTTCATTTAGGATCGATGATATTGATATATTAATCTAAAATATGTAATTAAAATCGAACAATGTTAATTTCTATTTTGACTATATAAATGGTCTTATAATTTACTTTAGAAATTAAAAGCCTGGTTTACATGTTTGAAATAAAAGCTAAAAATGAAAATTATTTAACAGGAACTGAAGGCAAAATCGTTCAATGCAAGAAAAAGGTTTCAACTTGCCATTCTTTGCGTCCGAGCTGTCATTCGAATCAAGAGGCTACACTCTACTCCCGAACCGCTCTCTATACACGTGGCTTGTACAGATCCATACCGAATTAAAGTTCTACGAAAAGTACGTACGTTACTTTAAATTTATTCACGCTGTTTAGCCCTATCAAACTTCTGCTTAAGGGGATACGTCAGAGCTATTTTACACGCCGATAAATGCATTAAAAAATTTTGTTTTACTCAAGAAATACGCATCAGAATCAAATTTCATTTTTAGGGTCGCTTTCCTTTATATTAACAGCCATCGCGAGGTATCGAATCCTGAAAGAAATATCGTAATTTCCATATCTAGATTCGATATTGATTGATTTTCAAGAAAAGTTAATGTTTGCGAAGATAACCTCGGCGAGCGGAGCGCGCCATAATCTTGTCTAGTATTTACGTAAAATGCATAGAAAACCCTCGAAGTATTATGAGAATCAAAAATTAGCATAATCGCGTAATTGCTAATTTTCGATTCTGATAATAATTCGAGTGTTCCTCTATGTAGTTTACGTAAATAAAGCTACCCTACAAAGAGACATTGATTCTGATGCGTTTTTCTTTAGAGAAACGAAATTTTCCAATATAATTTATCGGCAGGTAAAGTAGGTCTGACGCAACCCCTTAGGCAGGTCTGTATTTAACACAAAAAAATATTCTTTTTTATGAGTACGGGAAACTTTTAATGTTTAGAAGCAATCATTCTGAGAATTTGTATACACTATAAATACTTAGTAAAGTCTTAAATTTTACCGTTGTAAAACCTCAGTCTTGATTCTACATGTCACAAAAAATCACATTTTTCAATACCATATTTATCACGGGGATGCTGGATATCAATATTGCAGTTTTTCGTTTTATTCAATGAATAAATGATATTTTAAAATTTCGTGACCGTACGCAGAATCTATTTATCAATAAGAATATACATACGTTCGTAAAATTTAATTAAAGTTAAAATTGACTGCTTAAAACGAAAAATCTATAATGTCCGTAACTGGATATAAGGTATAGGACTCCGCTCTCCCCTTAAACGAACTGTGTTCCTTACACGATTCTAGGTGACATGATGAACGAACATTTTTTTCGATGGTTATTCCACTACTTTTGACATATATTAAAAAAATAAGCTATGAACTTTTTCGTTAATTTTTTTTTGATACCGATTTTTTTGAAATATTGTTATTAATATTTTTTAAATAATTGCTTGGATCTTTGAAAGAAAATATTAAAAAATAATTAACGTAAAAGTGCTTTGCTTAATTTGTAATACATGCAAAAAGTAGTCGAATAACCGTAAAAATAGAAATTTCGTTCATCACATCACATAGAATCGTGTGAGGAACAAAGTTCCTTTAATAAATATGGTATTGCAAATAGTGATTTATTGTGACGTTGTATAGCATACAAATTTTCAGAATGATTGCTTTTAAACATAGAAAGTTTCCTGGATTAGTAAAAAAAAAATTGTTATTTTAACCTAAGCCTGCTTCCTTAATCGGAGATGAAAGGCTAGTTTACGAAAGCGTTTTCTAATTACAAATAATAACATAATCTCTTGAAAATTGAACCAGATAATTTTAATACATACTCAAAGGTAATAGTAAGTAGTTCTCTTTTTGTTTAAAAAATATAACATTTACAGGGATCTGTATTATCGATTTTCCTATTTTAAACAATTATTCGACATAAAACAGGATTTTTGAAAAGAAGAAATGGTTTTCTTTGCAATCTGAATTTGTATAAGCATTATCTGGCTTAATTTTAAGATTCCATTAGTGAAAGTGAAAAACTAAATTCCTCGCATTAAAATCTTACCGAACGAGGATAATTAAATAATAACAGTTGCAAATTGAATAGATATACCAAATTATATAAAATCAAGGCATCACTTTATTCTTATATTTTGTGCTTTATTATTATAATCATACATCATTATACAAAGTTTCAAGGAAGGTTTCATTCGTCAAAATATTGAAACTTTGTATAATGATAGATTAATATATAAAATAGACCGAATTTTTTCTGGTTTTGTATAAGAAATTTGAAATATTAATTAATTTTACACCACCAAATAATAGTATAAGGTAATACAAAATTTTGTGTTTTATTATAAGAGTAAAAGAAAATTAATTTAATTATGATGTAATAAAAAAAGTTTAATGCGCTTATTTTGAAACGCTTTTTTTGTGCACAAGTACGGCGATATAATTAAAGCAATTTTTGACCGCTTGTATAAAAATCCCAACGCGATTCTATTTATAATTACACGTGTTTCCAGGCTGACTAGGATTATAACTTTTTAAACACTCAATTTCTTACATTTTATTGTATGAAATAAAAATATTTTACGGGGTAGTTTCATTTAAACATATTCCAATTGTCGAAGAATAGTCTTTTAATAATAATAATTTTAGTTTAATAGCAATCCCCGGTAAATTACAGAATTGCTTTTTAAATAATCCTGACTCATGTTTGAATGGTTATAAAAATTTCTTTTATTCCCGACTCAACTGGAATGGCCCCTTTATTAACCTGAGAAGTGGGACAAAAGTACCATATAATTCCTGTAAATTATGAGAAAACGTAAAAAAGAAATTTCTCTCAAATGCATTATTTTATTTCCCGCAAATGCTTTCTCTCTTTTTTTTCAATTTTGAGCTATTTTTTTCTCTTTCCGTGGGTTCCACTCATCAAATCAATAAAGTGGCTACAGTTAAGTCGGAAATAAAGTTCTATTTACAACACGGTAATAAAGTCAACTGTTACCTCGGGTGTTTACAGCCCAAGCGAAGCGAGGTCAGTAAATCCACCCTTCGGAAAAATCTTCAACTTAATTCTCTTGTTGCATAATGTACTATTATTCTCGGTTTAACTATAATGGCCACTTTACTGAACTGAAAAGGGAGACAAAAGTGACGTATTATTCCCTCTTTCAAATTTGCGGGAAATAAAGTAGATTTGCGGGAAATATAGTACTCTACTTCTCGCAAATACGGGAATAAAATAATGTTCAGTTTCTCTGGCTTTCTCTCCTTTTATTTTTTTCAATTTTGAGCTATTTCTTTCTGTTTCCGTAAGTTCCACTCTTCAAATCAATAAAGTGTCCACAGTTAAGTCGAAAATAAAGTTCTATATGTATCTCGGGAATAAAGCCGACTATGAAACTCTACTACTCTTTACTCAATCTTTCGCGATAAAACGGTAAAAAACAAACAAATAGCGAACTGATTTACAAACTAATTATTTTAATTAATTAAGTATAAAAGGATTAATCGCTATTTAAAAAAGAACTTCAGGAAATGAACTATTGTTTATTGTATTGTTACTCAGGTGATCGATGGATGTGCTTTCCGAGTGTACGGCCATTGGGTCAAAAAAGGAGAGGGCCAAAATCGTGCAGCTCTATTCGAAAACACACCGAAGACGGATCTTAAGCACCTTTACGTTAGTAACTTGAGCAGATAGCAGAATTAAGCTAGAGCGTGACTTTCTGCTCCGAGATTTTTACAATACGTTTTTTAGAAAACAAAATTTTTAGTTCTTAATCGATATAAAAACTCACTGATAAACATGAATCGGCAGTATAGGGTTTCAACTTTGAGAAGTAGATAGTTTAATGAAAAATAATTATTTTTTTAATGGATTCGATATCACAGGGTGCAATTTTAACCCTCGTACGAGTGCGGCCTTAGTAAGCCCGTAAAATAAGCATTGCTACTAGCACTTCGAAATTGTCAAAAGCATAGCTAAGATATAATTGTTACGGAAACTTATAAAAGCAAACGAAGTAAAACATAATTTTACTTCTTCGTAAAAAGTAAGGCACCATATATTAGTTATTGCTACAACGAAAAATGTTAAATTTTGTTTACCAGCAAAAATTGTGTGCAACTGTGTAAACATATAACTGTGATTAAGTAATGCAACAAACTAAAAAAAATTTAAATGGCTCTAATTCTTTAGTATCTTTAGCTTAATACTATTAAATTCAATAAGCAATTTTTAATCGTAGTCAAAACAATCTATATCGATGCCTTAAATGCAATACTAAAACAAAATAAAATTGAAATTTATACAAGCTGATGTGAGTTTTTAATTTAGCTAAATAAAAAGTGATTTTTTTGTTATGTTAGTCATAGTGCTACAATTGAAATATTTCATTATTTATTGAATAGTATAAAGCTAACTTCTCATACGAGCGTGCGTGATGCCTGTAAGAAATGATTAGTATATTTTATTTATAGTGCGTTTATAGTATTTTTGATTTTTCATTTACTGAATACTCCAGTAAAATTTGTCGATTTTATGAATATATTAAAAAAGAAAACGTTTTTTGAATAATGAGTTATACTTATGTTTAAAAAAAATACTGTACTTATACATTAATTAATTTAGAATTCGCTTCCTTTAAAAAAAGAGATACATATATATTTGTGAAAAAATGGATCAAGGTGCGAAAATTGTAAAAGTTCTACAATGATCAATTGGTCCAAACTTTTTGAACTTAACTGTAACATAATTTTTTGAAAGACAAAAAGAAGATATTTAAGTCACTTTTTTTTACGAATTGCAAAACACTTTTATGAGACTTGTTAATATACATTATGTAAATGTGTACAATAATAAAGTATTTTTCAGATTTAAATATACAATTATTCGTTATTATTTAATTCGAAACGATAATAGCATATCAAATAATAATTCTCCTTAATACATATTACATAGCAAAACTATAATTATCATCAGTAATAAGAACAAAAAAACTGTAAAATAATTGCGAAAAAATTAGTTTATTATAGCGGAAGACGTAGCAATTGAACTCTCGCAGAAAATAAACAAATTTTTAAGCAAATCGAAAAAATGGAATGCAAGTTTCGATGTAAGAATGTAAGTAAGCCAGCAGAGGGACGCGTTCAGTTCAGCGTTGAATCCCATAATAACGTCATTCGGCGATGCTCTCCAGCTCCGGCATTTCTCTCTCTCTCTCTCTCTCTCGCTCCATAATGTATACAGGTATACACATGAGGTTCACCTCGTATTTTTGGCGCGCGGCGCTCGCGCGCGTGAACGTAAACAACGAGCGAGACAGCGATACACGAGCGGGAAGAGAAAGGAGAAGGGGATATACAGAAAAAGAGGAGAGAGCGAGCGAGGCTTGCACACACATGCACACGCATCCAGCGGCCGCCACGAACCAGGAGAGTAAAAAAAAATAGAGTCTCAAGGACTTGTAATAAACATTCGTAATTCGGAAAACGCAGCCGTGCCCATCACGCGGATAAACTGTCGGAAACGTTGAAGAAAAGCGCGTTTATTCAAACGTAAATAGAAGAGTGAAAAGGAGAAATCGGGGGCGTTACATATATATATATATATACAGCCAAATCGCTCTGGGAGCTGCACAGCTGTCAAAGGTACGCACAGACACCGCCTTTTAAAGCGAAACTCCGCCAAAAAACGGTACATCCAAGCTTTCGGCTCTTTGTTTATATTAATCTCACAGAGATAAGAGTGCGCGCGCGTGTGTGTATGTATGTATGTATGAAAGAGAGAGAGAGAGCCGGAGCGTAGAAGGGGCAAACCACGCAGTTTACGAGAAGAGAGATAGCCTGTCCTCGCAAACAGATCAATAGAGACTCGCTGTATCTTTTCTCACCGAGTAGCGCCGGTTCCATTCGCGCTAAAGAAATTCCATTACCACTGAAGAGTATGCGGAAAAATGTACTCTTTTCACTCCGCACACTCGACACCGCCTTATTATCTTCCTGCGAGTGCTATTGAACATTGAAAGTTACGGCGAGTCTCTATTGATCTGTGTACCGAGACCGCAGGCGCAAGAGAGAGAAAGAGCGCGGTGATCGAGCCCGAGAAACCGCGTGAGCGCGAAAAACGCGCGAGGGAGGGGATTCCCCCCCCCTCTCCCCCTCCACGCAGCGTATATCACGTGCGAGTTCGAGAGAGACGGCGAGCCATCGCAGACGCGAGCGCGCGCGCATTGTGTATATATATATATATATATATATATATATATATATATATATATATATATATATATATATATATATATATATATATATATATATAGCCAGATCGAGCGTGCGCGCGCGCACCTATATTATGTCTGATGCCGGGTCTCCACTGACACTTTGATACAGTTTCGCTTTGAGTTTTAATGTTGCGTGGCAGTTGTAAGGTAAGCTTCGAGGATATCGAGTGGAAGGAGAACACTTTTCTTCGTGTTTTGGTGGTAATTAAGATTCGTTAGGGGAAATAGAACGAATAGCATTCAATGAGAAAAGCTAAAGCGTGTGTTTGGTGGTGCGTAGTGGAGACGGAGCGTAACGCCTGGTGCACGTCTACCTATTCCCCCTCTCGTGACTTCTGCAACCAACACACACGTGCGTACTCCCGATGCACATGTACCGGGGGAGAGCGGGGCGAATTGGATGTTTTTGACTAAAAGTAATTGTTAATCCCGTTTTAAGCAAGATTAATACTACTGAAGCAAACTAAATAATAATGTAAATTCCTTTATGGTTAATATTAGATTGTAACGACTGAATTCATTCTGAAATGTAAGAAATTCTTAATATGAAAGGGCTACAATCTGAAGTGTCACAATTGACTGATTACTCCCTGCATGGGCATTTGGATATTAATGTAAAACTATTGTCGGGGTAAACTAGTTATTATTTTTTTAACACCATTTTTCGAGGTAAAACCAGCATTTTTTTATTTTTTGGGTCAACATTTTGGGACTAAATAAATACTTTTCTTTATTTGATTATAGTTCTATTCAATTTAAGATTCGGTTTAACAACACTAAAAAAATATTATCGTACTTAATAATAAATTTGTCGGTTTTCAAATAATCATAAACTTTTAAGGATATGAGTCATTCTTATACGATATTACGATAAACTAATTATTACTATTATTGCCTTTTTTTTGTGATTATGAATCACTGTGGAAAGTTTAAAGTGGAAATATATAAAGCCATTTGAAAATAAATTCATTATCTTTTGCGCGATCTGAAATTTTGTTTAACTATAGTATTTGTCGAAATATTAAAATATTTACTTGAAACTTTGTTTAATGCTAGATTGATACATAACGCAAGGCAATGCTGTCCTAATATAGTTTTGATTAATGCGGTCTTCATTCTTAATTATATTGAACTATTTATTATATTCGATCGGTAACATTTGAGTAGCGGAATTTTAAAGGAATAAACAAGTGCACCGGTAACTTTTGATTTTATCTGACAAATTAAAGTTTTGTAGATAGGAATACATTTTTTAAATTCAATGAATTTAATAACCTCTTGGAGCACTACTATCGCAGTATTAAAAACCACATTAAATTGATTCAAGCCCTAAAAGATGTGAATATCATAAAAAATCCCGATACACAATGAAATCCTCAATCTTCCCCGACCGAACCAACAACAAGAAACTAAAATTTCATTCCAAACACCAGCAAATAACACACAATATCCCATGGAGAGCAAAAATCTACACCCCTCAGCACCCATCCCTCCGATCTTCCAATCAACCTCAACGCGTTCGATCAACCCCTACCCATCCGTCTCACCCCGCTCTCCCCTTCATTACACTCCACGTCGCTTGCGCGCGCGCGCGCTCTTATACTCAAGCTCAGGACCGCGAGGAGGGAGAAGCGAGCGAGCGACGTGGCAACGCCGCGCCCCCGCGGCTCTCTCTCTCACACAGTGTAATACAGCACACTGCTGTGTGTATCATCATCAGCCATATATATGTACCTATACACGCGCGCGCGCGCGCACCATCAGAGACGGCAGGGGCCCAGCTCCGCGCGAATCGCATGTGTGACAGAGAGCGAGAGGGAGAGAGAGAGAGGGATATATAGCTGGAGAGCGCGCGCACAACGTGACACAAAAGGTGGCAGGGCGGCCAGCTAATACGAGAGAGAGAGAGAGAGATAGAGGAGCTGCTGGCTGCGTGTGCCGCGCTGTGTGCCACCGCGACGACGTTGACGTTCCGCTGCTGCTGGGCTAGCTGAGCTCGCTCTCGCTCGCTCGATTTTCCTCTCGCGGCACAGCTGACGCAGAGCCGAGGGCACCCGGACGACGAGGACGGCGCAGCGCTGCACGCGGAGCCGCAAAAAGTAAGTCCGGTGCTGTATTATTGTCCTTTGTGCCGATAGCCGTGCGGCGGCGGCTGCTGCTCTGGGGCGTGAGTCTCCGCGCGCCTGGTGTGTGTGTACACGAGAGAGAAAGAGAGAGAGAGAGAGAGAGCGCTGCGGTGCGCCGCGTATGTAGGTGTGTGCGTGCGAGCGAGTGTAGTGGATATAATAATAACAAGTATGAGAAATTTGGAGCAGTGCGGGAATATTGCAGTGTAGGTGTGTGGGAACGCGTATAGATTGCACTTTTTGAGAGGACAAGAAGCTGCCGCTGCCGGGCGTTGTTGCTCCGATTTGTACGTGTGAGTGTGTGTGTGTGCGTGCGTGTGCGAGTATATATGTATATACCTACGTGTTTTCCTCGCGTCGCGTCTTTCAGCCGCGCGTCACGCGCTCACCTATATACTTCTGTCTCTCTCTCTCCCTCGCGCGCACGCGGACACCGTCGGCGCCCAGCCATCATAACCTCTCGTTCTGTCTCTTTTTTGTATCCCCCCCTCCTAGCCGGTCTCTCTCTCTCTCTCTCTCTCTCTCTTTGTCTATCCACAGGCGGCAGGTCCAGTAGTGGCCATCGGGAGAGACCGGGGCAAGACGGGCACAGCTGACTCTAACACTTGGCAGCTTCGATGTTTATTGACGTATTTGTACGTTTATGTTGGTGGAATGGAGTGATCTAGAATTGCAGTTGGTTTGGCGCAGGAGCATGCGATTTTATTTGCGGGAGAACGCGAAATGGGAAGAAAAAGTTAAATGCCGGGGTCAAATGGGCAGGCTCTTTTATCGTATCGACGAGGAAAAATAATATCGGCTCGATACGAAAATGTTTACAAATATAGGTATTTCACGATCAAAGCAGAAACAATTTGGATTAATAATACGAGTGTGGTATATACGTTAATATTACACTTCACTGTCGTGTATTATAACCGCAGAGTTTATACGTAAAAAGTAATTTAAATAACGATTTACGACCAAATCTTATACTTCTATATCAGTAGTATTTTTCCACTTTGCAGGGAAAAACTTTTTAATCTTAATAGAATTAAAAATTGTTTTCTTATAGTTTACGTACAATTATTTTTATTTTAATTTACGATAAAAACGATAATAATAACGGCAAAGAATATCACGAGTTTTTGAATAAAAAGAAAATTAATAATAATAAGAATAAAATAATACAAATAATATTAAAATAGTAATAACAACAACAACAACAACAACAACTACTATTTATACTTGCCCATGAACAATTAAACTGAACTCATTAAAATTGAAAAAAAGCCCATACTTCTAAAAAAAACAGGCGAAACCACGCGAAATACCCATTTTACCGGGCCCGTTACCCCTCCCTCCCCCCTCCCTCTCTCCGTATAGGTTGTTGCGGCGCTCGAGCATCGTTATAGCGGTGGCCAGGGGCGAGGAGGAGGGAGGGAGGGAAGGGGGGAGACAGAAGCACGCGCGCGCGCAAGTGTGTATACGTGAACGCGCGCGCAAGCGGATCGCACGGAGAGCCTCTCTCTACCAGAGCGACGGACAGGCAGCGCGAGAGAGCGAGCGAGCGAGCGAGCGCGTGCAGACAGACGACGTCGGCGGCGGTGGAGAGCGACTGTGTGCACCCGGGGACACGCGCAGCGGACCAACTCGCTCCTCTCTCACTCACCGAAATATATATATATGTATATATACATACATATATATAATAAACAAGGAAACACAGCAGCCGTGCGTGCAGCGTGTCCCGCGCGCGGGAGAGACGAAGACGCGCGCGCGCGCGCGCGAGAGGGAGATATATAGTTATAGATATATATATATATATATATATAATTCCACGGCAACAGCAGCCAGCCAGCCGTGCCCCTGCTGCAGTTCGCGAAAGGAAGAGCTGCAGGCCTGTACATCGGTTTTTCCCCCCCGTTTTATCGCCGAGTGTGCGCGACTGTGACTGGTGACTGGTGACTGGTGACTGCGGCGACCGTGCGTGCGCGCGCGCGCGTGTGTGTGGATAGCATATAACGCGTGGATAACGCACGCGGGTGTACGATACTCGCCGTTCAAAGTGTCCGAGAGAAATATAGATATATATATTGATAGAGTGTTTGTGCGCGCGCGCGACTGTGCGAAGGAGGTACACACATATACACGTAAACGCGAGTGAGTGCAGTATACACGAATATATATACAGACACACACCTGTGTACAGTATATACACACGTACGCGACAAGGAGTGTGCTATATATACATACACGCGCACGTAGAGGATAACAGCCAGAGGGAGTGCGGAAGGAAAAAAGTAAGGCGAGAGTGGAAAGGTAAGAAGAATCCTTTTTTTTCTCCTCCTCTCGTGTGTGTGTGTGTGTTTGTTGTTCACTGTGAATCTATATATACAAGTGTGCGTGCGTGTGGCCGCCGCCGGAGCCGAGCGGCGTAACCTCGATTTCGCGAAAGATCTAACCTAGAAATAAAAGAAAAAAAAAAGGAGCGAGTATTACAGGCAGCAGCGGGCGACGCATTAATACAAACCACCGCCCAAAGTCGCACGCGGAGTCGCGCTGTATATACACAGCTATATAGCTATCTCCCTCCTGCTCCGATTTCTACAGTGGTGGTGTGTATATATACGCCGAGCGTAAAAAAGATTCTCCCGACTCTCCGTCGTGGCAAAATATCGCGGGGCCACCGCGGTTGTTTTTTCTCTCTCTCTCTCTCTCTCTCTCTCCTCCCCCACCCTTTCTTTCTTTCTTTCGTTGTATCCTCATCTCTCTCTCCTTCTGTCTCCCTCCCGCCTTATGCTCCGACTCCGCGGGTTTAGGCATACACTTTAAACAGCGTCATTCTCTCTCTCTCTCTCTCTCTCGCTTTAGATTTCAACGATGAATAACGCGACTCGTACGATATTAGAAGCATTTCGGCAAACGGAGTGTATATTTCTCTTCCTTGGCTCTTTTTAACTTTCCTCTGCATACACGTATGCAGGACAAACGGTGCTGAATAAAAAAAGTAATCGGAGCGAGCCAGCTGCTTTATTATTGTTTCGAAAAACATTGTAAAAACATATAGAGCAACTTCGCCGCCCAGCTAAACGAGAAAGAACAGTAAAGACACGAAGGAGGAAGAGACGCGCGGAGGTGTTTTGTACGCGTGTGCTGCTGGCAGCTATAGCGAGCGAGAGAGAAAGAGAGAGAGAGAGAGCGAGCAAAAGACGCGAGAGAGTGAACGGCTGCGCGCGGGGCTGGCTCTCCGAAAAGTGCAGCGCCGCGCGCTCGCTCCCGGCTCTGCGCGCGCAATGTGGAAAGAGTGCGAGAGCGAGACGGCCGATAAGAGGAGAGTAAGAGCGCGTGTGCACGGATATAATACACACGTGTACCTATATATATGTATGTATACGCGCGCGCGTCTTCTCTCTCTCTCTCTCTCTCTCTCTCTCTCTCTCTCTCTCTCTCTCTCTCTCTCTCTCTCTCTCTCTCTCTCTCTCTCCGGTCTCTGAGGCTCGATATCTCGAGCCTCTCCGACGCGAGTGACTTTGTGCTTTTCCCCCGCCCCCTTCTCGTCCTCTTTTTAAACCCTCGGAGAGGCTTTGTGTTTTTTTTTGTCTTCGCGGCTGGAGTGTACATGTGTGCTGCTCCGAAAAATCTAATGGGATGAGTAATGACGCCGCGCGGATGCGTTGGAGTGTAATTTTTTGAAATGTGTGCGACGGAGTTTTGGGTATCGGAGAGAGAGAGAGAGAGTTGCCTTTTTACCGAAGGGGGGAGTGATCGAGGTTTACGAAATTTACCGTGTAAAAGGAGAGGAAAAAAAAAGAGCGTACGCTCGCGACGTAACGAGAGGTATAAGGTGCGCGACAGACACGAGCCGCCGACCGAAAGAAAGGAAAGCCTCTCTCTCTCTCTCTCTTTCTTTCTCTCCCGCTGTTCTCTGTATATCCAGCTCCAAAGGGCGTCGATCTCCCGCAACTCTGCTTGTATAACAAACCATCATCTCTTTAATAAGTTCTAAAGCCCCGCTTAAAGCGTAGATCGATGGAAACTCATTTATGTGGAACGTTTTGGAAATAGTTACATTGCTGTTGGATACAATTGATTTTGAAAAAATTATCAGGCTGTATTTCTTAGATTGTTATACATCTTTTTGATCTACCTCAAAAACCCATTTGGCTGACAGGTGCTGCATTTTCTAGTTCTATATTTACAAACAAAGTAATGAATTAAAAAAGATGAATGAAAAAGAATGTATCTCAAATACTGCTTTAAAATGTCTGTTCAAACATTTATCTAATACCTTTTTAATAATTTCGCTGTATAAAAATGTAAGATCCTTTTATTTAAACGCATTTGAAAATGTCATGTGACCTGTTCATTTATTCACTCGTTCACTCGCTCTCCCACAACAGAATAAAAAAGATCTGTTAACAATGTTGAAATCAGTAG
Organism: Gastracanthus pulcherrimus; assembly: GCA_949152435.1. NCBI lineage: Eukaryota > Metazoa > Arthropoda > Insecta > Hymenoptera > Pteromalidae > Gastracanthus > Gastracanthus pulcherrimus. The sequence continues at coordinate 38,191,810 of OX424573.1, forward strand.
CCTCTCAAATCGCTCCCGCTCAATGTTTTTATTGTTGCGTAGTTAAAGACGACGGATCTTGATTGTTGAAAGATGAACGATACAAGAAAAAAAGCGATGACATATTTCGGAAAAAACGAATATCCTTCCAATAGTAAATAAAAATTGATTTCGTGAATTTTTAAGAGGGTCTGATAACATTGGCTGGTAAACTCTTTTAAGTATCTTTTTCAGATCTTGCAATACATAATTTTAACAGGTTTAAGATATTTATTAAATTCAAAATAAAAAATTTAATATCTCATTTGAATTATTTATCAAAGCACTTATAAACCCTATTAAATCGCAAATATGAAATACCAAAGAAATTTCTAATGCTCAATGTTCTTGCGTTAAAAGGCCATCCTAACTTTAATACAAATTATTTTCAACCCATTGAACGAAACACCCCACGAAATTGTCACCAGCTCTTATTAGAGCAGCTGAAAGTAAGAGAATCCCAGCAGCATCCTCATCCACATCCTCGCTCGCCTCGCACGCCCGCACAGCACAGCGCCGCGAACAGAAACGAAGAATCCCGCGCGCGCAGCAACCGCGAGAGCAGAAGCCAGAGCCACATCCCGTATACCTATATACACCTACCCGCCGCCGCGCTGCTGCGTCACATGGGCCCGCGCCATTGGTCGATAGAGCCTCGTGACGTATCTCGCCGGCCAGTCCCGATTGGCCGCGGCCTCGCTCGCTGCCCGGACACGTGAGCCCCGCTCTCTCTCTCTCTCTCTCTCTCTCTCTCTCTCTCTCTCTCTCTCTCTCTCTCTCTCTCTCTCTCTCTTTCTCTCTCTATACTCGCGGCTCCGATCCGCTCCGACACCGCCGCCGACACGCGCGCACGCACACGCTGTGCCCTGCTCTGCTTTTTACAACGTCCAGAGTGTGTGTTGTGCGCGGTGTGCCTCGCGTTCTGCGTTCTATATACATATGCCGATGTAACCGATGTAACGCAATCGCGCGAGTTGTATACACGAGTGTTGTAAGCTGCCGCCGATCGAGGTTAGGAGAGGCTGTGACTGCGCGGATCACGAGAGAAAGAGCGAGCGAGAGAGAGAGATAGAGGGAGAGAATTAAATTGCCGAGAGTTGTGCGCTCCTGCTGGGGTATGAGAAAATATATAATACCGTTGTATTTTGAAAGTCCTCCGCGTGTGTCTTTTTCTCGTCGACGTAGCTTCGAGTGTGCCGAGCGCTGGGATTGGATTATACAGTGCAAAGTTACGTAGCTCTGCGCTGAGAGATATGTACCCAAAATCGGTGTAACAGTGTGCTTGTAGTGTAAAACAGGGTTAGAGAACGAGTGAGAGAGAGAGAGAGAGAGAGAGAGAGAGGCTGGTGTGTGGCGTGGCTGCGTTTGATGCGCAGTGGTCGCCAGCGAGCGCGCGCACACACGCAAGCTCTCTTTTCTCTCCTCGGCGACGAGGTTTCGCCGCGGCATCCATACCGTGCGATACAGCCATCGGCCGCGTTATTGGGTACACCGACGCATCGGTCGCAAAGCACTAGGCGTACATTTTTCTCCTTTTCTTTCGCGTATAGCAAAGTCAATAGGTGTGCGCGCGTGTGTGTGTATTTCGGAGCACCGCGTGCGTACGCCGAGGCTTCGGAGAGGAGTGGGGGGCAAAGAGCCGCGCGCCGCGCTCTCGGCGGAATCATCCGTCTGTGTGTGTGTGTGTGTGTGTGTGGAGACACCGGCGCAGCGTGCAGAGCGCGAGGATCGATCTTTACCCGGCTTCTCGGGGCTACCGTGTGCGCCTCTTCTCGCCTTTTTACCCTGTCGTCGTTGTTGTGTAAGTGTAGGCGAGAGAGAGAGAGAGAGAGAGAGAGAGGGGAGTTCGGTGTCGTTGGTGGAAAAAAGAGGTAGTTTGGGGAAACGCGAGTTCCTTCTGTGGGGGTTAAGCTCGGGCGGTGAATGACTGAGATGCTTGGAGGATGGATTGAAAGAAGAGTTATGTGTCGCGAGTACGAGTGAGGTGGGAGGAAATTTGGTACCAGTGCCAGAAAGCACAGGAATACGGTTTTTTATGTATGGATTGGATGCTTTGAAAGTTATTGTCTATAAGGCTGACGGAATAAGAAATCGTCTGAACTTTGTTGGTTAGTAGATTTTTTTATTCATAAAACAGTGGTTCAAAATGTAAACTAGTTTGCCTGCCCGGTTAAAAAGTTACTGTTGCTGTAATTTGGCACGGGTTCTTAATGACCTTACGATATTTTGCTAGGTTAGCGAGTTAATTTGAGAAAAAAATATAGTAGATTGTAAATCAATCGAGATGTACCTTTTTATGAATGAAGAACAATTTAAAGAATAGCCACTTGATAAGTATATAATATTAAGGGAATGAAAAATAAACACTTTATACAGTTTGTCAACCTTACTCTCGCTTACTGATGATACATCCTTAAACAAATAATAATGTCACGTGACCTTGTCATTTCTGGCCTTTCGTGGTCATTCGTCGATGCAGTGACCTTACATTAAAAAAGAATAATTGCACGGAACCAAATGTTTTATTAATTTAACAAAGTCACTTGATAAAATACGCACTATTTTTTTATTAAACTTACCAAGTAATTTGTTGCTTCTACAAAGTGATTAATTAATTTTACTAACCCATTTGTTAAATTAACAAATTATGTGGTAAATGTAATAAAAAAAATAGTGCGTATTTTACCAAGTGATTTTGTTAAATTAGCAAAGCATTATTTTCCGTGTGTAGAATAATTAAGTACAGATCTTAAGCTTTCACGCTAAAAAGAACCTTTAACAGTTCAGCTGATGAAAAATTACTTACAGTATTTTTTATTCAGGATGGCAGCTGTCGTGCTTCGAGAATACACTGTAAAAAGACCAATGTAAAAAAATCATGCCGTAGTGTGAACCTACACAGTACGCATAAAGAAAACACTACTGGATATAGTGAAAGTTTCTGCTACTCGATAACATTCTTTTGATTGCTATTGTCGATTATTTGCAAACTATCACTTTATATTTGACCCTCACACGAAAATTCAGTGTATGACATCAAAATCGAACTGCTGAAAGTTAATCTAAAAGGGAACATTTAACAGTACACAGCAGGTTAAATTTATATAAAAATTAAATATAGAAGGGTAGCATTCAATGTAGTAATATTTAGTGATTATACGTAGAATCACATTTGGAGTAAAATTAGGAAACTTTCAAGAATAAATAGAAAATTTGGAAAATTTCAAGATTCAAGCTTAAATCTTTTAATTTTTTCAAAGTCATTTTACAATTGTCTATTAAACGTCGTTTGATTGGTCGCTTCAATTAAGCGCGAAATTCATAAGTATACAAAAAGTGTAAAATCAGTATGAGAGAAAAAATACTTTCAGCTATGCAAACAAAATAGACAATATTATAAAAAAATAAATTTAAACTAGAATACAGGGTCAAGTGGTTATCCAGGAGTTCGTATCCTCAAAAAATAAAACTACAATCGAAATTGAAATTCACACCAATTACTTAGTGTAAAAAGTTATCTTCCATCAGTGGTTCGTTTTACTCCAGCACTCAGAAGTTGAATTTTACAATTGCACTTTTTACAGTGCTCGACTACTCAGGTTTTTTGAGTTTTTACGTTGCGAAAGTAGGTATATAGCATCGTGAAACGCGAAAGTGCACCACTCGCATTCTTTTTTCCACCGGTGCCGTGAACGGCTGTCGTATTCTAGTACGTGTGTGCCAAAAGCACGCGCTTCGAGATATGTATGTATGTATTGTATGAATGTAAGTAGCATTCACGCTTACGTATGGCATACGCTATACGCTTATGAGAGAAAGCAATAGAGAGCAGAGTAAATGAACACGTATATATAGTTAGCGCATGCCTTTTTAGGGGTGGCTCCTTTAGAGCCGGAAGAGAAAAAAAGAAGCATGAAAGAGAGAGAGAGAGGGGGGGAGCGAGCCTGTCCTTCGTTTATCATAAATGCTGATATGTCATGTTTCCATTTGCATTTCAAATCTTTCAGTGCTTCAATGTTGCTCTTGTTAACGTAAATTGTTTTTGTGTATCCCTTTCAAAACTATGAAAGACATATGATTAAATTGATTTAATTTAATGTAGATATATTCAAAGAAAAGTTTAATAATTTACTTTCTGGATTGTTTATTAATAATAGTACTATATTATCGAGATAAGTTTTGAAAATTTTACTTGATTTATTATGATTTTATCTATATCATTATTTTGATATTTCAAACATGTAATTCAATATTAGTTGTAATCAAGTAACTTTTATAATTATTGTTGGTTCAATACAAAGCTGTACACTCATAAAATCGTGCGCTAAGTTCATCAATGGTTACTCGGAATTGTGTGCATTCTCTTCGTTAAATTAGAGACTTTCACTTCCTTAGGAGATTAAAGCCAGATGGGCGCGTCTCTTCAGCTTTTTCATCATCATGTTATTGGGTTACAGTCGGAGATATTAATTGTTTCAACGTCAAGAGGAAGCCGCATTCGCTATCCTTGTCTAATCACATTTTTGCTATTTATTCAAATAGTAGTTAGTTAATTGAAAAACTAAGAGTTGTCCCCAATTCGTCTTAAAATAAGGAATATTTTGAGACCTAAAAAAAGTACCTAACATTATTTTCTTTCAGAGAAAACTTCAGGTTAAGCTTTGCGCTCGGAAGTTTTCTCGGAAAGGAAATAATGTTAGGTACTTTTTTAGGTTTCAAAATATTCCTTATTTTAAGACTCATTGGGAACCACTCTTAGTTTTTCAACTAACAAACTAGTATCTTACGTGTAGATTATAGCAGCTCAAAATTAAAACTCCATATCTCTTATTTGAGGTTATGTTCAGTCCATCCTCTAACTCAGACTTCTCTTTCTTTTTAGCCAGTCTTACCATTTTCTTTATAAAAAAATGCTCTTTCAGCGCGTCTAAGACAATCTATCCTAACGTTTTATTTTTCTCCTTAATCCAGCCTCGAAAATCACGAATATTTGCAGCTCTAATATTTCCTTAACGATCTTCGAGGCAAAGAAATGTGGATGATCCAATGGACACCAACCACATGCCAGTGTAGCAAAGCCGCATATGGCAACGTCACAACGGCGAACACGTCGAGGTACTCGTGCACACGCCGCTCGCGCGCGATAGTGAAAAAGAGAGCTCGCGCTGTATACACTGCCGCCACGCCGTCCATTGTGCAGCAGCAAGGAGAGCCAGAGCCGCCCCGCAGACTTCCCGACTTGTGCAATTTCTTCCCCCTCCCCCCCTTTACTTCGCACTTCTATACTATTTCCTCTTCCGTTTCCTCTCTCGCGCGTCTCGACTCGACTCGGCTCGCCTTTTTCGACCTGCGAGTGCACACTTATACGCTTTGACTCTCGACGTTGACTGTAATTGACATGGAGTTGTAACCTCTTTTCTTTTCTTAGAATTTTCGATTTGGTGTTTTATTTTTGCAAAAGTTGAGATAAAATGTTGTCGGAGTTTGTTTGAAAGGAAATGTCCCTTGACCTAGTTCGGATGATCAAATTTGTGATAAAATAATTTTGATGTAAATGATAAAGTTTTGTGAATCTTTTGGAAGTCGTTGCGGTGCAAAACTATGTTTTAACGCAAATATATAATATGACTAATAGAAGGTAGGTGGCTCACGTAAGCCGTAAATTTAATGGGATGTAAAACCTGTCGGAAGGAACCTGCCTTATCGGTATCGTGTTTCTAGTAAATCATTAGGGGGAGTTACACTTAACTAGGTAAAAAAATCATTCTTGAACAAGTACTGACCTATTATACAAAGTAATTGCAAGCTTAGTAATTAATATATTTTAATAGAATAATAGAATTGAAATAAAACTTCTGAAACTTTACGACTACTTACTACCCAGGAATTCTTAAGGTCGCTGATTACGAATCTGCTATTAGATTTTCAAAACTCCAAGAAGTGGGCGCATTATGGCGGACAAACTTTGCGACCTAGTTGAACTATTTCAACTTTTCCAACTGATCGACTTGAAACCTCGTACTTCAGAGTTTTTGAGATTGCTGATTACAAACCTATTATTAGAATTGCAAAATTCAAAAGGTTCTAATGCAAAAAAAAACAATGTTCGTAATTATTTCCCGCTAATTTGATATTTCATCTGTACCATAAATTAGGATTTAACAAACAAACAAACAAACAATTTCGCATACTTAAAAAATTTCATACAAAAAAGTTAAACGCTCGAATGTACGCGCATAAACTGTAAATTGAATGATACTGTCTTATATATATAAGGTCTTGATATACAATGTTAATCATCCGCTTATTAATAAATTCTTTGAATTTAATCAACTCATCAACTCAAAGAAGTAAAGTTTAATCTGGATTCTACTTTCCATAGTTCAGAATTTAAACGGCGCAGATTATGGAACTCGTTATGTATTGATATTAATAGTTTTTCAAGTATCTCCATGTTTTAAAAATAAGATGAAATCGATACTATTAGAATTCTATTAAAAGTTATTTATTTTGTAAGTACTAGCCAAAGTACCATCATCTACAATTGTATGAACAGTAAGACATTTTCATGGACTAAATTTATATAGGTTTGTAACACCCGTTAAATATTAAAATAAAAAAATACGGTAGATACAGTGCTTTCCAATTCACGTGACGTCACTATGCTCTATATATATATATATAGCATTAATCTAGAATCTTTGAACCGTTAAAACTTTTGAATTAGTTTTTTTTTTGCTGTTTCAAAACGCGACCTGACTATTTTACGTCAGTCCACGCAAAACAAAGCAAAACTTAATTTTTTTTCTACTTTATGCAAAATCCTAATTGCAATTCCGTTTACCCAGAAGCACCACCATACAGGCTACACAAACGTTAATCGATGATCAGAGTCAAAGCGCGAGTAGGCAGCTCGAGTCCCGTAGGCGGTTTGCATCCCCTACTCCGGCGTCGTCGCTCTTTTATCTCGCGCTCACTATCTACCGTTTAATTAAAAAAAAAAACGCGCTAGCACGGCACCGCCTCTCCCCTGTACTCTACACAGTACGTATATACTATACACATGGATACCTTTTTTGCGCCGCACTGCGCGCGCGGTCCTGGCGAAATCTCCCTCGCGACCTTATCTCGCTTCCTCTCTTTGTCTCTATCTATACGCCTGCTGCTGCTGCTGGCTTTCTATGTCGTGCTATACACCTCTCCGCGCGCGATTCTCGCTTTTTCTTTATAACGAGTGTCGTAAAGGAGCGCGCAGAATTACCTGGCACATGCGCACTTTAACACACTCGCACAGGATGGGATTAGATAATTTTGTTGTAATGCTTTGCAATGCTCGAGGGCACGGATCAGTGGGATTTGTTAATTCTGATAAATTAAATTAATCTTCTTATCTTTGGTGATGTTATTGTTAATTATTATATACTGATTTACATGTGTAAATTATATAGTATACCATTTAACGTAAAATGATATAAGGTTCTTTGAAGAGGGCATCAAAGAAAGTGGATTTTTAAATTTATTATAGATATAATCAACTTTGACTTTTCTCTAAATTTCTTTCCCATATAAACACTCATATATATCCATATGATTTAATATGAAATTTAACAATAACCAACATATAAATTTCAAAAACTAATTCTGTAAAACTTTTTATTTATTTCTTTTAATTGTTTTGATTTACCGAATTGCTCAAAATTTCGTTGGCGAATGTACCAACGTTTACTTTTGAATGAAAACCCACATCTCTAATCTAATGACAATTTACATCGTAATATAAAATCGTAATTTCGATGCTGATGTCTATACAATCATTTTTGGTATGATCATTATAATAAATTATGTATTCTTCCTTTACGAGTATCCATGTATCATATTGCATATTGTATTGAGCCATACCCTACCTAAAAGATTCTATTGGGAATGGGGTATTTCCCCGTACAAATTCCCAATTAAAACCGATTAATTTTACATTAAATATTTATCGCCACATGATATATTCATGTAAAAATGGTTATTTTTGCAAAAGTTTATGTGTTCTCCAGATATTATTCGTTGTTCTTGTATGAACCACTCTTTTATTATTTTTAACTTATTTTTAACAATTAATAATAGCACTTTTTGCAATATATGTTGAATGGGTTTGATTATTTTTTCAATGGGATAATGTCCTATTAAATGTAAAAGTTAAACCCATTAAACGTACATTGTAAAAAACATTATAAATTATTAAAAATAAGTTATAAATAATAAAAGAGTGGTTCATACAAGAACAACGAATGATATCTGGAGAACACATAAACTTTTGCAAAAATAACCATTTTCACATGAATATATCATGTGGCGATAAATATTTAATGTAAAATTAATCGGTTTTAATTGGGAATTTGTACGGGGAAATACCCCATTCCCAATAGAATCTTTTAGGTAGGGTATCGCAATGACATTCCTTTTTCTCCACTTTTCTTTGGACTCATCTTCGAGAATTGCGACGATTCACCGGAAATTTGCGAATCCGCGAAGCAGCTCAGCATGGCACCGGCAGCTTTTGCACTCGATATGCGGTTAATATCCGGCCCCGAACCATGCGAGATATTCTCTCTCTTTCTCTCTCCGTGTTTGCTCGAGGCCATAGCGACGACGACGAAGAGTATACAAGTTGTGCCGTAATTGTATGCAGGGCCATGGGGCGAAGCTTGTGACGCGAGGCTACAGCGATTTTGGAGCAGAAAATCTTTGCTCGCGTTTCGCACGCGGCGGAGGACACTTGAATGGATTCCCTGTGGTATTTCGAGGATGAGCGACCGGATGTGTTTTTACGGACAGACGCTCGGCGAGGATACATGTGACGATCAGCCTTGCCATTATTTAGGGATAATCAAAAGGGCTCCTCTGTGCTGAAATTTCTTTTGCTGTTTTGCAAAGAGACAGGCGACAAAAGTTATGCGCGCACTACTTACGTTATTTCTAAATGATAATTCAGCTATGGTGATGTTGAAGCTTTTTAGATAATATCTATTAAAAAATAATTATTCGTCGAGTTATAAAAAGATGTTTCGCTTTAGTTGTAAGTAGTTTTGTACTCCTTTAACTGCGTCTTTATTCCACTGTTTACTGGATACATCAGTTTTGCTAGAATTTGTTCAAGGTAGCTCTCGCTTCCAGATATCTAAGTAGTGCGTGTGTGCTTCAGAAGACTGCATAATTTTCTATCGATTTTAAGATCATAATGTTTGTAAAAAAGGAGACAAGTAAACATTTTATTTTAGAACTTTCATACTGATTATATTATCACACTAATAAAATTAAACACTTCAAAATCTTTTAAATCTATTGACATCGTTGTAATTCGCCTGTTTGCTTCAATTTTCAGCTTTAAATGTAAATTATCAATCTTCCGAGGAACCCGATTTTCGAAATTAATTATTTAGCCTATTTAATCCATGACATAATTTGAAACGTTAATTACTTACTGAGTCATAATTGATTATTCAATCAACAATATATTTAAGTTTCATGTAATTTCCTTTCTTATCGCTACATGAGAGGAATATTTAGTAATATTTAATAAATTGGAACTACATGGATATTATGTTGTAAAAACTTGATATAACTAATTCTTTTTGGTAAGAGGTGAATCTAATATTTCAAAAACATTGTCTAAACTCGCAGTTAACCTTCTTGTCCGACTGTTAATTTAGCGCTACCAATAGTCACAAAATTCAATTCAAGTATATTCACTTAACGTCACCTGCCACACTTTCAAATTACATTAAATTGTCATCTCATAGTAATAACTGTATTAATCCATTTCATCGACGATATGATTAATGCTAACCCGTCGTATTGAAAGGTAGCAGCCGCGCATACAAAATACGCCAACGACCAGCTAAAATAGTCAAATCAATCAGTTCGTATAATATACAATTCAATAAAACCAGCAACAACAACATCAACGATCACAATCAGAGGCTTATTCACCAAGCCCGTAATACTCATTTTCACATCGATACTCGTTCCTCGGTCTATAAGGCGTTGCCGCGGCTATGCCCTTTTGCCTCGTAACGTAACCCCTCCGAGATTTATAAATATCTATATCCACGGCAATTGCAAAAGTACAGTGCATTCGGGTCCGCTCGCGCTGTGCAACGAAGCTATATATTATGCACCGACTCTCGCGCTCTCTCCCCGACGTCTTCCACGGCGCACCTGCCGCGTGCGCGCCTATAGCCGAGAGAGAGAGAGCCTCTCTTTCCCTCCCTCTCTCCCCCCTCCATTCGACTCCTAGAAAATTGCCGTGTTGCCTAGCAGACGCGCATGCACCCGAAGATACAGCGCAGAGTCTAAGAGAGAGAGAGAGAGAGAGAGAGAGACCGTCATGATTTCCCTCTCTCTCACTCGCTGCACTCTCGTATTTTCTATCCCCCCCCCCCTCACTTCCCTCTCTCGACTCCGAGCGCGGCAGCGTTACTATCCGCCACAGCCCGGCTCAAAAGAGAGAGAGAGAGAGAGCATCGCTCCGCTCTAGCGCGAGTGCATCCGCTCATCTCTCGTATCAACGACCCGCCACCGTGGCGAACCGACGGCTGTATACCTCTATAGCTCTCTCTCTCTCTCTCTCTCTCTCTCTCTCTCTCACTCTCTCTCTCTGTAATGTTTCTATCTCGCTCTTTCGTGCTCTGGTTGCCTTTATGCAGACTGCGTGGATTGTCGAAGAAAGGTGTGTGTGTGTGTGTGTGTGTGTGTGTGTGTGTGTGTGTGTGTGTGTGTGTGTGTGTGTGTGTGTGTGTGTGTGTGTGTGTGTGTGTGTGTGTGTGTGTGTGTGTGTGTGTGTGTGTGTGTGTGTGTGCGCGTACGGGGAAATGAAGATAAGAGGGCTCCCGCGATTTTTCGCCAAAGTGGATATTCCGCGCGGGTTCGAAATATATAATGCGCGATAGGGGGAGTATACGAATGGCACTACGTCGAGAGGGGGGGGGGCATTAAATCAGCTGTAAAGGTAGATGGTTGTACTGACGTAAACCAGTTCAAAAGTATATTTTTGGTCTAAGTTACTGTAAATTTGTAAGTAGGGTTATTTCTGTGATTTAAACTGTAAATCATGTTTTATTTTAGCAGAGTACGTATCTTGAATCATGTGAATAACATCTTAAAATGGTGCTGAAATCTGAACATTATATAAAACTTTTGAATTTTATTATATCACATGATATTTCGACTGTTTTAGCCAAAACTTTCGATGGTTGTTATTTGCGAAAAGAAGCGGAGGCTATAGTTATTAATTTGTTTTGTTTAACATAATGTAAACTAATTGTGTGTAGTACACCAGTTTTAAGATATAATAAGAACATTTTATTTTAAAGAGCTATATATTTATAAATAAATAAATTAATAAATTACTATTTTATTATTACAGTCTTGGTATAAGACTTACTTGTTAAATACTGAACATCAGAGATGGATACATCTCTGTACAATGAATTGAAATTTTATTCGTAATTTATAATGTAGTTTTATGCTACGTTACAACAATGTCATAATTAAATGAAGATATCGTTGACTCCTTCAATTTTTTATCATCGCATTTTAGTAATTTTCTAAAACTACAAAGTAAGATTTTATTGCTACTGGTAGTTTATACTGCAATTAAAATATCATTACCAACAGCCTTTACACAAACATTCGAGATCTTGTTTCGAAAATTGTGTTTTCTTGTCGTTTTATTTCATGTAGCGTTAATAAATCGGTCGTAGATTACTCAATACTGCCATGCGCTTTTTATAAACTCCAGCAAAATAAACGCATAAATCAATCAATCTCTTTCGCATTCATTTTTTTTAACCGTTCTCCTTCCATCTCGTTCGCTTTCTCGCTCTATTTTTTCGTCGACCTTTTTTATCGCCCCTCTTCATAGTCGAACGGAAAACGTGTCACGTATGTTGAGTCAAGCTTTTGTAACATCACGTTCTGATTTTTTTCTCTCTTAATTTTCAAATGTTGTATAAATAGAATAATAGATTTTTCATGATACATTTCAAATACTTATGCTCCACTTTGTAGCATTTTTGGTATTTACATTTAATACTTAAATCAAATATGCGCCCTTCGAAAACTATACAGCTAAATCATTTATCTAGAATAAATGAAGTCCTTTATCTAGCATTTAAATCGACACTCAAATTTACCCATAGCACGTTCAATTCATTCACAAATAACTCAAATATACCAAAAATAAAAAAAAGCATCCTATAATAAACAAAAGAACCAACTATCCCTCCCGATAAAGCCTTACCCCCCGTAAAACGAAATGTATCACTCACTCGCGTCTCTAAACGATCCGCCTCAAAATTGATGTCTTCCCACTGTCGATTCTCTCCTAATACCATCCCCGCGTGCGTCCTACACGCGCGCGCACCTCGACCTATCCATTCTTCCCTTACGCTACGCTATATTACCCCTCCGCCGCTGCCTCCCCTCTCCACTAGCCGCCAGCTCTTTTACCCCCCGCCCCTCGCCGCGTCCCGGTGCAATCCCTCCGCGCCGCCGACGCGTGCAGTTTTCATTTCCACGTGGAACGACGACGAGTGCCCCCACTCTGTTATACCATCACCCCGAGAGCGAAGCAGTGTGTGCGTGTGTATCTGCGTGCCCTTGTGCGTTATTCCGGCGCGCACGCGGGCGCTCTCCGCGCCACTTCCCCTCTACGCTTGCTTTCTCGGCGGCTGTGTTTCTGTCTCGCTCGCTCGCTCGCTCTCTCTCTGTCTTTGGAGACGCCGGGGCGAGACGGACGTGATTCGGTCTGATGCTGTGTGTAGAGGACGCATAGGGGTGTTACGAACGAGTCAAATTTTTTTTATAATACTGCGGTGGTTTAAAATTCAATATTTGTGTGGTAGTAGGAAGGTGCACTGTATGCAAAATTAAGTATAATGTTCTTTTTACGACGTCAGAAAGCTCATTGTTGTGTTTACTGACTATTTTCAAGAAATTACACCTGCAGATTAACTTTTCAAACTGTTATTTACTTTTTAATTTTTATCAATTAATTTGAAATAAATTAAATTGATTATCATTATTTAAAAATCCATTGTACAGTTGGGAGCAAATAGGATGGAGTTAGGAGGGAAATATTATGAGCATACATTTTTCTCAAGTTTCACCATGAATTAAAAATTCCTTTCTTGAAAATGAAGCATGCATCACGTCTATTATATTAAATGCTTAATAATGCTTTACTTATAGTTTATTTTTAGTTTCAATTACGGTAAAAGTTGCACGGGGAGAAAAATATTGTATTTGCTACTTAATGGGGTTAGGACGGAGTACAGTGCAAGGTGCGTAAATCGGAACCGATAAAACCTATTTGGACTGATTCCTATTATAGTATAGAAATTAATCATCTTTGGATAATTGAATAATATTGAATAATTATCTAATATTTGGCTTATTTTATATGTTATACATATATGAAGTCTATGCGTATACGCATTTTGTTAATGTAAAAGCATGAAAATCGGAAGGATTGTAGATTACGCGAAATTTTATTCATTCCTATACAGGTTAGTACTGAGTCCTGTATAATACTGTCAACCCACTTTACTCTTTGTCTCCGAATTCCTACCCTAGTATAGTAATCATTACCAACATTTCCTCTCCGTGTATAGTGGCAGGTATCACAATTGTTTCTTTTTAAGGAATATTGTCTCTCTTCAGGTCACTCGCAATATTATCGAGTAACTAAGTTACGTCTGTTAACGATAAATTCCAAAAGAACACGGAACGAAAATACGAGAGGTGGTCCATCTCGCCCCGCGGCCTGTCCTGCATTAAGCGCGCTTTTTCCCTCCCTTCGCCTGCGATACGTATACGCTTTTACGCGCGCGTTTCGCAGCTCGCCCAACTTTTCATTGATTATTCCTCTTCTGCACGTTGCGTCGTCGGTCATTTGCGCCTCGCCCCCCCTCCGTATGCCGCTCGCCCCTCGGCCGACTCTCTTTTTTTCTCTCTCTTTTTCCCACCGTTTCCCTTTTTTTTGAGATTCGCGCACGCGGGACATTGATTCATTACTCACGGTGTTGTCGAATACGCTGCGCGGAGAGAAAAAGAGCCGATTGCCGATAGTTACACATCGAGCACTCTCGTAAAACACTATTTATTTGAGATTACTTATAGGATTTTTTTTTATAGTAAAACTTACTTTTTTACTATTGAGATGGTGGGAAGAAATAAATGGTGTTAGTAATTACAACTGTTTATTATGCTAATGTTATCATTTTAAGGCGCATAAGTGTTTTAAAATAAATTTATTCCACTTTTCGTATTTTAGTTTAGGGGGTCCGAAAGTGAAATAAAAATCAAATTTCTCATCATGACTTTTACTGACCGAGAAATGCATAATTGACTATAATTATGAAAATATTCATATCCACCAAAAAGATAAATTTCCTTGCCCCTCATTAAGTATAAATAATAGACTATTGTACAAAGTTTTAGACAGTAAAATCAACGGCACTAAAGAGTAATTTCTTACTGGAACGAACTCGGGAACGAAATGTTGATAAAATTTCATTAGGAAGTAATACCTTCTTTGGATATTCTACTATTAAACTACGCTTAACCTCCGTTAGATTCAGGCATTTAACAAATAATTTTAAGCATTTTGTTTGAACTCTTTAGCGACACGTGTAAGCAGTGACGATGTAAATTTGATGCAGTCAGTGAATAGTTCATTATAAACGCATCGACCATTTTCGTCGATAACCTTTTTCCACAAAGATCAGTCTATATCGAATATTGCATAAAAGCAGACTAATGGTTTTGTTCATTATACCGAAGGGCAGTTGGCTCTCTTTTACCTCTCTTCCTCCCTTTCTTCGGGATTCGGCGTACCCACGCTCGATTTTGTCGGGAGACTGCCGGAGTCACGTTTCGGGTCGGACTATATCTCGTTCGGCCATGAGATGCGAACTCTAGCCAGTCTCGCCATCAGGGCTTTCACGATTTCAATGGTTTCCGTCGAGACGGAATTTCTCACACCGAACGTCAAAAGTCGCTCTTGCAGAGGTCGCAAGGATAAAAGAATCATGCCGAATTATATATTTTATATAACAAAATTGATTTTCTGAGAATTTAGAATATGATTCTCTTTTACTTGTGTATGATAATGAATTGTAAATGAAAGTTCAAATAAATACAATGAATGTAAACCAAAATATTACGATTAAGTATACTTCTAACTTTATATTTTTGTTAAAATTAGCATTCAAATTATTTCAATGCTCGAATAGAATTTTTAACTGTACAACTCTATTATACACATTACCCGTGTAAAAAAAATTAGTCTGGCAATAGTCTGGCTCAATAAGTCTGGCGAAAGTCTTGCAGAAGTCCGGCAGAAGTATGGCTTTGGCTACTATGCCAGACTTTAGACAAAATGTGCAAAACAAAAGCATCGCGTCATGTCAAATTGCCAGTAACCTAAATTTTTGTCTCTTTTTTTACAAATATTCATATTTTAAACAAGATTGCAATATGTAAAAAAAAATTTCTCCTATTTTATCGAAAAGTACGTATTTTCACTATTCTAGTCGATACTAATAATTAATGTACTACTCTAATTATTTACTTGTGAAAAATGAGTTATCTTGACATAATTCCAAAAAAAGTCTGCATAGTGGCCTAAGCCAGACTTCTTCCAGACTTTTGCAAGACTTTCGCCAGACTTGTTAAGCCAGATTAATCCCAGACTAGTGCCAGACTAATTTTTTTACACGGGTACCCACAATTCTCCCATGAATGCATACCACGAGCAACTTTAAATTCAAGGCTGCTCGCAATTGCAGTTTACTACAGGTTCGATGATTTTTCATTTGAAATCGAAATTTGACTTCATATGAATTTTTGATAAATCAGAGAATAGTCAATAATTTCATTAGAAGTTACTCTATTATCAATTTGCATCGAAGTTAAGGGCTTTTCTTTTATAGATAAATGAAATTTTTTCCTTGATGATATGTATTTTTACATTTATCCACGAATGCTCGTGATATAAAGTGAAAGTGTTGTAGCTTCGCAAAAGACATAGAGTTTGACTGGACTTCCGCAATTCAAGGCTACCAAAGCATATATATATATATATATATATATATATATATATATATATATATATATATATATATATATATATATATATATATATATATGTAAACTTGTTTTGATAGTAGCCAAACATAAATAGACGTAACATTAAATCACAATTTTGTTATAAGTGCTTTACATTGTATAATCTACTGCTTTATCATTCAAAATTAATCGCTATTAAGAATTTTATTGGTCATAAATTGATTCATATTATGTGCATTATTTAAAAAAAGTTTGTTAACGAGTTGTAAAGAAAGTTAAGTAATACGTTAGTTTTCTTCAAACTTTAGTCAATTTATAAATAATTATCGAAGTAGCTCCAGTAACGGCGTGGTACATTAGCGATAAAACAATCGCAATAAGTTTTATTTCACGAGTTAGAGTAACGGTCAACTTCCTCGTTCATATATATAAAAATATTCGTTTTAAATCTAGCGATATACACTAGATTTGTGTACGAAAATAGCATTTAAAATCAAGTGATAATAATTTGTATTAAATAATTTTCTATAAAATACACTAAACTGTTAAACAATGTCCAGGAAGAAGTTTTTCCTTCGTACATAGAAATAAAATGTTGTTTCCTATTGTTTTTATTGTCATAATCAAGTGTTGATATGTTAAAGGTCATAATAAAATTAGGTATATGTCAATACTTACTTTATTTACCAATTTTACACTGAAATAAAGTTTTTTTCAAAGTTTCTATTTTAGAGCTTCGAGATGTTCCATGCAAAAAAATCCTTTGCGTAACGTGTTCACTGTTTAAACTTTTCAAATACATTTATGTTTATCTTGCGAGAAAAAGTTCGCTTAAGTTTTAGTTGTACCTACTACATGTTTACGCAAAGTAGACCTTAATCATTATGCTAAAGAATATGAATTTTTACATAATTTGACAGCATTTTTAATTAAATGTTATATTTTTTTTATAAAAGAAATAATATATTAAATTTAAAAAATCAAGTCAACTTTAATTTCTATATAGGTATGTGTCGGAAAGTATGAAAAAACTGTGGCCACTATAACGCCAAGTGGCTGACTAATAGGATATTATATGTTCGTGTGCTGATTTCAACTTAGATATTACTTGTATCTATACCTAATCTATAAGATGTTTACATGAAAGCTATATACTTAAGTAAACTTTAACAACCGATGTCACGTTAGAGAAACACCCACATCTTTCTAGAACAAAACCCAACACAATTTTATTCGATCGATTCAACATCTCAATAGCTAGTAGTACCCTGCACGACTTTACCTTTTCGAAAGTGCTGCGTACTCCACATTTTCCTCGTAAATTTCAGCTTCTAGACCCACAAAGCACATATGCACTTTGCAGATATCCTCGGAGAAGTGCGCGGGAGACGCGAATTAAAGGCCTTCGTTATATTCCTCGGCCGAGGTATATCTCTTTGGATCTTCCAAGGCCGCTTTTGAACTCGAGCGAAGGTGTTGCTGCCTCCGCCGCCGCGTATAATTCTCCCTTGGACTGCTCTCGCTCTCTCTCTCTCTCGCATTATAATCGGTAGCGTTCGTGCAAAGGAGAGAACGAACGAGAGTAAAAAGAAAGCAGAGATGGGCAGAGATAAATTTGCGATTGGCCTTTAATGAGATACAAACGCGTCTTCGTACAACGTACCTATGAGGGTGCAAAAGGCGGCTTTTATATTTGAAAATCGACTCGTGGTCTGTCTATATACTTATTTGTTCCTTTTATTTTCTTTTACTTTTTTCTTTCGTTACGTGTAAGAGAAGATAGAAGGGGGAAAGAAAATATTGCATTTTATGGAAAAACTTGTGCGCTAATGCTATTTGCGTAACGTGATAGTATTGTCTTCAGGTTGTAAAAATATAATTATAATACTCCATACAAATTGCTTTTCCCTAACTAATTCTACATTACATTATTTACGATTACTCAACAATTCGGTCCATTTTTTGTACGTCTTATCAGTGCAATTAGTATTTTCGAGAAATTCAATTTATCATAGACATCCTCTTATAAAATTGAATTAACAATAACATATTGTAATGATGATATCTACGTACCTATTCAAAAATTTAAACTTAGCTTGAAATTTTGTTTGTTCCTCATTAATCTGTCCTTCTGGTCACCTTGTCTGCTCGTGTTTTATTCTGCATCTTGCATTGCTCTGCCACCGCGTATCCGTAATAAGCGTGTCCCAGTATCGTGAATTTCAAATGACAAGTCGGCTACGTGGTCTCTCATTCTCTCTCTCTCACACACACACACACACACACACGCACGCACTTAATCTGTACGCCATCTTCTAGTCCTTGTGTTTGCCCAAGACCGTTTGGCATTTTAAATTGATACGTACGAAAATTGATTTTGAATGCTGTATACATATCAGACGGCATGGCGAAATCCTAGAACTTTCAAAGTACACGACATATAACGATAAGAGGTTTATTTTGTGTTTACTCACATTATTTTACTAATTTATAAAAATTATTTACTATAATATAATATTTAGAGTTTTTTTATTATTTTTGTATGTCTTTTGCGCGTATACAAACAATAGTAATAGCGATATATTTATTTCTATCTCGTGCAAAAAATCCATGAATTATTCAGTTCGATTAATTTGAATTGGTTTAATTACACTATACTGCTTTTTTTATTATTTTCTAAAAATTCTAAAAACGTTAAATTATGGAATGGGAAGTTAAACAAATGATATTCAAAGAGTATAATAATTCAGTCAGATCTTCTGATTAAAAACTTGAAAATACAGTGAAATTCGTTTAATTGTATACGTCTGACCATATTCTGGCCCTTTCTACTTATTAGGACATACTCCGAGAAAGGGATTTCGATCAGGCTATGAGGAATGAAGCTTGGCGCCCGTATCTTGATCTAATGAGCCCTTAAGATATCAGCTACTTTACTTTAAGTATATCCAAATTGTAGATATCAAATCTGAAATTAAAATGGTTGTATCACAATTAAACATGATTGATTGAAAAAAGAATTCACGTATATTTATTGTGAAAATCTGTCAGTATTAGTCAGAGCACATATGATAAATGTATAAGTTAGAATTATTATTAATTATTAATTCGGGATGAACCCAGCTGCAAGGTAGATCCAGGTTCCCATTTCCTGTATAAGCATAGGACTCACGGCCGCGCTTTATACCCAAGAAGTGTGCCTCAACACCAGACACGCCACCTGGATCTAGCTTGCAGGTAAACATTCGTAGTCTTATCCCGCTTGCGCCATCTACTGGTCCGAGTTTAACGCTCGCCACCCTCATAGATAATAATTTAAGCGCGGAATAATCGCGAAAAACGCAGCCATAAAAGAAAATAATACGAATGGTCTGTCCGTTGTCCGGTTGCAGATCGGCGCTGAGGAGGAGCAAGCCCGGGAGGTGGAGAGCGGCGGTGGTGGAGGTGGCGGAGGTGCGCTGGGTCCTTGGGAAAAGGGCTCGTCCAGGAGCGGTCGCGGCGTCCCCGGCATCGGTAGGAGGCGCAGTCGTCGTCGTCGTCGTCGGAGCGGCAGCACCGCCGACCGTAGCAGCTGGCCTGGCTCGGCCGCTGCTGCTGCTGCTGCCGCCGCAGCCGCCGATCCATCCTCGTCGCCGTCGTCGTCGTCGTCGTCGTCGTGAGTCCTCGCGGGGCGGCGTTGTTGTTGCAGCGAGCCTCGGTGGTGGTGGCGGCGGCGGCGGCGGCGACGACGACGAGGAGGAGGAGGAGGAGGAGAGGGCACCGCCGGTGCTGCCACTGCTGTCGCTGCCGCCCGCTGAAGTGCCGTGGGACGACGGGACGAAGGCCAGGGGGAGGAGGAGGGGGAGGAGGAGGAGGAGGAGCAGCCGAGGAGGGAGCTCAGGATGAGCCTGGAGACGCTGCTCGAGGCCGCTCGCTACGTCGAGCAGCAGGAGAAGAAGAGGGCGCGCGCCGCCGCGGCGGCGGCAGCCGCGGCCAACGCTGCCTCGGCGGCCGACCACTCGCACGGCGTCGCGCCCCACTCGAATCATCACAACTCGGCGGAGCCGCGCGGTGAGTCTCTTTTCAGAACTAAACCAATATTTAAGCATTTCACTCGATCCATTCCTCAAATTTTAATCCATGGAAATAAGAGTAGAGCCTACTGTAACTTATGTATAACTCAAAAGTATTTATTAGCCAGCAGTTTCAAGTGTTGACTGTACTACCCACATAAACCTTTAGCACTGTATTTCATCAGCAAAAATGATTTTTATTCGATATTTACGAATATTTTCTATTTCAAGACATATATTTCAATACGCCCAGCTTAAACACCTAACAACTTACAGTATATAGTTTTGTTTTATCCACATATGCCCATATGCATTTTGTCATCTCCTAAATTATAAAATTCACCGACAGATAGCACTACAGGGAAGCTCCACACGTTTTACCAAATATTTCTACGAGCATATTAGGGATTCATGTGCACACTTAATTTCGCAAATAGATGGACGAAAAATATATTGGAAGATACATTTACGGTAATTGAGTTATACCTAGTATTTAAATTCATTTTAAATTACATACATGAATTTGACTCTACGGAATTAAGTGTGATTTATGCGGTAGCCTTACTTGACGAAATGTTTGTGTATTTTTGCGAGTTTATTATAGATAATGACTATCGGTTTTGCACTACCAGCGATGAAGCGCATTAAATTATAATCTTTAAAAACTATAAAAAGTCTTTACTTTATAGCAACTAGCGTTCCTTTTTCATCACACACAAGTTTTGATTGCAAATTTTAGATCGAAGTACGTATTTAAAAGTATTGTTTTGAAATAATTGCCGTAAATAAATTTAATCTTCTACTGGATGATAGTTTTTCAGCACAAAAAGAATATTGCAATCATGACGAAGCATCGTTTTTTCGATTTTCTCGGACCAATTGCCTGTTCTCGACTCGCGATTTAGTTATGTAAGCCGAGCTCGAGCTGAAGTGGCATATATTGAGAAGTAATAGATTTTACTGCGGTTTATTGTTGTTTTACATGAAATTAAATTTACTGCCTAACTGTCTAGGGCTTTTATTTGAATATCATTGAAGAAATATTCATCTTTTTCTGATAACTGTTTAAGCGCATTCACTGAAATGGTCTTTCGACATTAATTTATTGTTTTATATAATAAAGCAACTTTTTAGTCTTAACATACAATTTACGTTTTTCAGGAAATTTTAAATATTATTTACTTTAGAAATTAGCATCCATCGCTTTTATATTTTGTTCATAAAACTATTTTCTCGTTTTGAGTGAAACTTTACTAAAAGAATTTATTTTAAATTTGTGAAGTATAAATTTACATTATTCGATATATTCATTTATGCTGATAATTTGATTACAAAATCTATAAAGATATAAAGCTATGTAAAGTCAAAATTCAAACATCGCGGAAATTTTCTTATTCCTTGTGTACCCTTCGCTGACCGATAAGTCGCCGTGAACTCTTTCGAGCGCACACGTGCACATAACATCGAAGGTCGCATGACGGCTGCACGCGCAACCGCACCCCCTCATGGCATTTCGAGAGCATATAATTATCCATCTTTTTTCTTCAACGGTTGTAAAGATTATTCTCTTAGGTACGACTGAGGAAAGAGAAAGCGAAAGCTCCTCCCTGTGAATTCTTTTGCAAAGCAATGCTAATGAGAGAACATTTTTTTCGTACTCCTCAAAGAGGGCATTGGGACATTCGTACATTTAATAGGGCACGTGCTTTTCTTGCACTGCGTCTATATTTGTTGCTCGGTAATGACTTGATGCAAGTTTTAATATTTCTCCTTTTTTTATACGCGCTCTCGTTCTTCGTGGAGGCTTGAAAAACAACCTACTCTCCTAGTCTTTTTTCTTTTTAACGTTGCACAAAGCAATAAATTGATCGAAATGATTCCAGAAAAAATTTGAATTACGAATCAGGTTTGCTTTTAATAATTGCCCAGGCTCTACTGTAGGCAAGTGAATTATTATTTGTACATACTGTGAGTCATCTAAAAGTATGATAAACATTCGTACGCTTTATTGGAATTATCAAGGCCTCTTAATTAGCGCTGAAAGGAGCCTTCTAAGTTATACCAAAATCACGTGATACACGGTGAGAAGTGATTAAAATAGACGGTCTAAAATTTTAGCTTCTAATTTTACTTTCAATTAAATATAATGTTTTCAATGCATATTACCACTAAACAGTGCATTTTGCAATCATTTAATTCGTAGAGTTACTTGTTTACGACATAACTTAGAGCAAGCCACTTTTGCTTGGTCGTCCCAATGGGATCCAGGATGCAAGGAGAAAAAGTAATATGGAGAAGAATAATAAAAATGGTTGTTAGTCCTTCGCAGGCCAGGACTCAGCTAGTGGGTAATGAATAAGATTTTAAATACAGTTGAACACCGGACACTGTAACAGGTCAGGACCGGGCACCTTCGAAACTGCCACGCGACACCATTACTGCTCCGCCCAATCAAGTTCCAGCATCACGTGTCAGCGCTGCCTGCATATGCGCAGTAGAGTGAACATTTACAATGTCCGTATATCCCGTAATAACATAGGCTCTCTTAAAATGCAACCAAGTTTAGCGGCAATTACTATCTTTCCTCCGCGAAACACACTTACACAAATAACCCGGTAATTTGTACAAAAAAAAAACGTCGGAACTCGACTGCAGGTGGCGCTGCACCACCAAATTCACGCGCACAGCGACCGTATTATAACTAAAGTCCGCAAGTGCGAAATCCAGCCGTTCCACGTAAAAAAATTCCCAAAGACAGAAAGAAAGAAAAAGAAAACATCAGCGATCGGCCGGGCCACTCGCGGAAGCTCCCGATAAAAGTGAAAGTTGCGCGCACTCGCGAGGTCACCGATTTAACAATGCGAACGATTCGCACGCGTTCCTCCACAATAGTCTCTCTCTCTCTCTTTCTCTCCCTCTCCTCCTGCAAGAGAGTGCGTCGATGCAAGGTGTATCACGCGCATACGCACGCGTGTACAACGCGCCAATTGAGAGCCGCTGCGCTTCTCACGTGAATCGCGCGCTGTGCGCCACCATTCCAAATTAGGCGCGACTTTCATCCGGCCAGCGGCTCTCAAACGACCGCGCGCGCGTGTATCTCGTTCTTCCGCGCGAAACGCGTATCTTATCGCCGGTGGCTTGCTCCGATTTGCGATAGAAACGAGAGACGATAGAGACGATAGAGGAGGACGATGCGATCGTTGGAGAGGGGCTGAAGTCGCTACGCGGGCGTGAAGTATTCGCGTGGTCGAGCGAAAGTGTCCCACCTGGCGGTGGAGCTAGGTACTGATGTATAGTCGACTTGAAGTATGCAGTGAAAACATTGTATTGACAGTTAAAACGAAAATTAGAAGCTAAACTAAGTCTAAATTATGATTGATTTGTAAATTTCAGGCTATAAATCTTGAGCATTTACGCTTTCATCGGTAGATCATATGACTTTGCAGGCTTGTTTCAGCGCCACCTAACGGGGCATGAACATGCGAATTGTGCGAATGTATACATGAGGTGTTGAATGTAATAACAACTTAATTGACTCATATACATTGTAAAAAGTAATTGAAAAGTAATGGACTATCTTTGGATGTTGCATAGAATAAAATTTATAATAAAAAATTCGTATCCGTTTATGATTGATAAAATAAGTAAAAAATTCAAACACAATCAATTATCCACCGTTGTGAATTATCTCTTATCTACTTTTAAATTGCTTACCTCATCCTCGTACATTGTACTTACATAGTGTTTCAATTTACGCACTATCTTTGTTTACTAATTGAATAGATTAGAAACGTCTTAATCACATACAGACGTTGCTTCTATTTCTGATTGTTTATTTATTTTTGATTGCAAGGTTAAAGCATGTGCCATACTGCCATGTGCGCAGTAGACTTTCCGTGGATTACATTGTTATTATTCTTTATTCAAATCGAGCATAAATTAAGAGGGTACATACACCTTAAATATAAAATAATAATTATTATTTTTAGTGTATGATATAAAATTTTTTAATGAAAATTTGTATTCCCGAAAAATATTTATCCTTTTTTAACGCATATAATGTATCATTCCACCAGAGAAAAAGGCCCAAATATCAATTACAGGCCCAGAAGACGAGCAACTCACTTTTTATGAAAAATTCACTGATATAGTCCAGTGCTCGTAAAGTATAACATTTCCATGTAAGCGAATGTCAATTTTAAAATTTTTTTCACTTGTTTTGACACTGACTATGAGCACGACCAAAATTTTGAAGATATTCATATTGTAAGACACTTTTCTAGTGGTATATACAATTTTAATGCGTTTAAATAATAATCGGTTATCTACGTTTAAAAGAGTGATTATAGTATAGTTGTACGTTTTCAATCTTCAAGATTTTGGTCATTCACGTAGCCAGTGTCAAAACAAAGTGAAAATAGTGAATATCAGTGAATTTTTCATGAAAAGTTAGACGCTTGACTTCTGGGTCTGTAATCGATATTTGGGCCTTTTTCTATAGTGAAATAGTACATTTGATACGCAGGAATAAGGTGAGTTTTTTACTTAAGTATAAATTTTCATTAAAAATTTTTTATTAAGCACTAAAAATAACTATTATTTCAGATTTAAGGTGTATGTACCCCCTTAAATGAATTGAATTAAATAATAAAATTATAGTACTGTGCAGATTTATTTCATTGATAATCTTTAAGCCCCAAGAGTCTGTAACATGTATAATACTTGCATCATTATTACTGATAAATCTTACCGTATTTACTTTTTTTATCGCATTAGTACAATAGAATAAAAATTCATTCTAGTCGCAATATTTTTATTAGAATCAAGGCGAAAGTTTACTGCAAAGCATATACTTCATCACTCTTATCCTCATTAGTTAGGCAGGTAACATTCAACTACAAATGATTGAGTAGTTTTGCTCTAGTAAATGAAAACATCTTTTAATTAATTCATCCTACAACATCCAAACGACTGAATTTAAACATGTTAAAGGGCTTAATATGATAATAAGCCGAAATACCTTACAATGTATCCTTTCTAATCTATATAGTAGTTTAAACTACAAATAAACATGAAACTTAAAATCAAAGACTCCATCAATCGAAGGGCAAGTGGTTAAAAGTAGTCTCAAATTTGAAAATGTACTAGTTACAAAATATTGCAGTAGAAAGTACTAAAACTAGTATCCTTAGGGGCACTTCTCCTCATTCTTCCTTGGGTTTAGAGCGAGAAATTCTTTTTTTTAAATTCATATTTCCTTACGCTCTAAACAATCACTTAGGTTAGAAAGGTGCAAACCCCGTGTACGTCACTCTTTCGCGCCTTTGAAACCCAAAGCTGCCCATACATTTACGCGCGCGAACGAGTCAAGGCAAAAGGAGTGTATACATACACAAGATTTGCGAAAAAGGATCGCGTGGGTCGAGAGCTTGCGAGTCGCGCCTTTTTCTCTCTCTCTCTCGCTTGCACGCTTGCTCTCCTATGGGTCAACGACTCGAGCGAAATGCGAATCGTGCATCACGCGGTGCTGCCGCTGCCGCTGCGCCGCTGTTGCTCGTCGATAGTTCGCTCCGCTCTATGGCAACTCTTGTAGTTTCCCTTCTCCTTCGCGACGCTCCCGCGAAATATCGTTTCGAGGCTTCTTTTTTTTTCTTTTTTTTGTATTGTTCTTTGTCGATTTTGTTCAGTGGCTGGCTATAGGTCAGTTCACCCTGCTCCTTCTTTGTTTTTCACTGACGGGCTTTTCTCTCCTGGAAGACTGTTAAGCTGGTATTACATCGTTGAACGGATAATTTACTGTCGTTTGATCGAAGGTTTTTAGCGCATTGCGAAAAATAATTAAAGTTCTGGAGGAAAACGTGTTTTATGCTTCTCTATTATTGACTTCTTAATGCTTCTTTTTCTTAGTTTTCATCCGATGCTTTTATCTCGATGACACTTTTTTTATTGTTTGTCGCATTATCTGCTTTACAACTGGCTGTGCAACTGGTACACTGGGAGAAATTCGTTTTCCAGCCGTCGTTAAATCTTGTATTAGTTGTATCACGACATATCATTTTATTCTATGTTAAGTAAAATATCAGAATTACGTCATAATCAACCTTTCATTAGTTAATGAATTATGTAAAATATTAATTACTGCAACATACCTATAGCTTCTTCAGGACAAGATTATTCACAAAATAGTACATACAAAAACAATAATTTTCAATACTCTTTGAAAATTATAAAATAATAACAAAGTTAGTGTAATCAAATTTAATTTCATAAAAAATTTACGTTGAATGCTCGGCTTTACAAAAAATGAGAATTTTGAGTAAACCATTATTCCTCAAATTTCATCGGTTTATTATTTATTAATTATATTAAATGTGAATATTGTATTAAATACAGCACATTAACTAAAGTTTTAGTGTTCGAATACAGTTGACTGATTATGCCTACAAACTCGAAAATGCATGATTTCAAAAATCATATTATTCAAAATTATGCTTTTCTTATCGTTCTTAAACTATTCATATCGTGTAATAAGAATTGTAACTTCTTTTCAACACGCCATATGTCAGTAATAGCTACTTCAACACGAATGCTTTGAATATAACCTGTTACTGTTTTACGAGATTCAAAGTTTACGACTCTTCGTGACATTAGTTTTCTGTTTCATTAAATGTATTTAATTGTTTATAGTCCATAATTTCGTACTTAATTCATTGGAATGACTTAGTTAAAAAATAATTGCTCCATTCTTCATTTATGTCGCTCGGTTTAACAGGCCATTTTTTAAATTTATTACTCAATTTCATGTATGATTTTAGTCAAATGCTCAAGTTATGTTTTCCGTGGTATTGGTTCGTTGAAAGCCAAGTCATTAGATTTAATATAGTACTCACTTTCATTTTGGATTTTATTTTAAGCTGTAAAATGAAAATAATATGATTACAGAGATTTTACATAAAAGTTCAGTGTTATTCGTTTCAATCTCATATACTATAAGACGTAGCTCAATAAAAAACTCTGTACGCTTCTGTTAATCGCGTTAAATTACGTATGGCTTCAGAGGAAGTAATGCAGACAGATGATGAAAAACTACTTGTTTTCCCCTCACGCGCTACGACTGCTATGCTGCAGTCGTTAAAGACAGCAGGTGCATGCGCTTTGCTAAGCGTACATTCAGCACTTGCTATAGTACTTCAATAGCGTAACTATATATATATATATATATATATATATATATATATATATATATATATATATATATATATATATATATATATAAAATTATATAGAAATAAGAACATTACAATTTGACAGATATTACATGCATTATGATAAGAGTATACGTTTAAAGCTAATTTTTTTAAATCTAGGAAGATTTTTTTTACATAAAAGAAGGATGTTTTAAGCCCTACCCAATATAATCAACTACCTTGACCGTCATTTAAAGCTATTAAACTAGTGATAGAACACGAATTTTAGAAAATCTTCCTGAGCAACAATTTTCTGTGAAATGCAAAATACTAATGACATATGATATATATATATATATATATATATATATATAATAGTATTGAAGAATGTACAGAGAGAAAAAAAATTTCTTTCAATTTATATTTATTATTACTGATGTTTAAGATTTATTAAACAATTCTTGCAATAAATTAAAAATTAGCTCATATTTCAGCTAGAAATGTCATAAATTAACCCTTATACGTTTGATTTAGTGAAATATCTCTCTGTAGATTTGTCTAAAATGTGTCAAAATAGTCGTGTAAAAAATTTTCAGACCGATTCATTAAAAATTGACGCGCAGGAACTATTTTGAAATTTCAAATTTGTAGTTTTGAGTATAATACATTTTAAAAATTAGTAATAACAAATGTAAAAATTGACGTTTTTCTTAAAATAAATTGTTTTAAAAAGGTTTACAAAATTTAAAAATTATGTATCTTTAATTATTAACATTTGAGTTTGCATTGTATAATGTAAAATTAATGTTCACACTAGGCATAGTTTGGCTGGATAGTTCATCTCTTACTTTCTTATGTACTTTTCCTCTTTTGTTTTATTTGAAAATAAGCTATGACGTGAATAGGTATTTGAAACAATCCTAAGAAGACACGTTTTAAGTACTTACCATCATACAGAACTGTTTAAAAAATATTAAAAAAAAGAGAAAATATTTCCCAAAAATCGGTATATTCTTCCCTTAACGATTTCATTAACGGTTTGAATAGTGAGCGGTATTATACGAATCACCACCTTTCTATGGAGGTAGATAGTATAATAATACCTACGTAATATGAAATTACGATATTGATTGGAATATCAAGCTGGATGTTATTAATATTTTCTTATACCAATAATGTAATATTACAAATTAATAATAAAAATAACAATAATCTCGTTGTAGCATTATCCTAACCACGAATAAAATACTAAAACAAAGGCTTTATAAAAGTTTTTGGTCTGCTCAATATATTGCCACAGTCGGGGACAGTACTATCCATACGTGGAAGATTTTATATTGCTGATATGTTTATAATCGTACCACTTGTATATATTTGCATTTATATCACCTGCGCAGCTCCCGAGATACATCGCATCTACCTCCCATATTGTAAAATGTATGGCTCGAATGTGGGTCATAGCACGAAACGTCAAAACTTAAGTAAATAAAAATGAAAACTTACGTGTTATAAAATCGCCAATTCAATTGCAAAAAAATGTTTTTTTTTTTTCGATTGATATTGTTTATCGATTAATTTTATTACATAAGCGATATTACAATTTACTTTTAATAACATTCAGTGGTTTGATAATATACTGAACTGCTGCATCAATAGCATGAACATTAAAGTTTACATTCTGCGGCGATTGAATGTTAATTACCATGATTTCCTCGGGCAAGTTTATGATTTCATGTATAATGATGGATATGCGTGGCACGAAAGTCGTGGAAATTCATACAGCACATGTATATAGGGAATCTATCATCAAAATACGACTTTTCACGCCGATCACATGATATCTGTAACTACAGCAATGAATTTGTTTATAAATATTTGGATATTGGTACTCAAAGATTCACTCATAATTGAGCTTTAAATTCTGATGAAATATTCATCATAGCAATTAATATTAAAATAAATGTTTAAAAAAATCGAAAAAAAAAATAATAAAAATCATTCATGGATATGTCAAAATAAAAGTAGGATAAACTATTATTATTACAGAACAAATTACATTGATCTGACTAATTCGCGCAGTCGTTGGTTTGGTGGTATCTTTTACGCAACTGCTGCCCTCAAAATTCTAGCTTTAACCTGGATTAAATTAACCCATAAAATCCCATTAAATTGTACAAATTCCCGATTAAGATGAAGAATTTGAATGGGATTTTTGTCCAATTTTGAGGGTTTCAATGGGATTTAATTGATTTTTTCAGGCAAGGAGTGAAACAGATTGAGAGCATACACGTAAAAAAATAGCCGGCTATTCCTACAAGAAAGAATGTGGATACTCCAGGCCGAATCATGTTAATTCTCCAAACAGTGTCACTTGTATCGCCCCCATGCGTGATCTTGGATATTCTACATATGCGGCTTGGAGACTTGCGCCTGTTTACGTCCGCGTAACCTCACATTTCGATAATGTATTCAGTTATAAATAACTACATATTTGTTGAAAAACAATCTACTTGTTTGCTTTCATATATTTATCATATTTTAAAGTCAATTTCATTGTTAGTTTTCTTCGCATTCCAGTAAATTTAAGCAGAGACACGGGTATGATGAAAAAAGGTTAGGTTGTTTGGACTCAAGCTTAGATTGGGATTTCTACAAACCGAGCCTGTAAGATTAACAGGAATCAACATGTTGCGTACCCAAATTTCTGTCATGCAAATATTAGATATCTTTTTCCGTGTGATTACTAAGGACAACTTGTACATTTCTACGCTAAACATTGTAATATCTCGTTGATTTAAATTATCAGGAATTCCTTGAATCTTACTCTCGTTTATTCCAATTCTGCCCGTTAATGTTGAAGGTATAAGTACCTATTAGACATTATGCAGCTTTTTTTAAACAATTTCCGAATCGATTCTTCGCCCTTTCCCTTCAACTTCCCTTCAACTGTATCAAACTTCAACTACATATCTATTTCAAATATACTTATCAATCTTACTAAAGACAAATAGATTCTTTTCCGAGTGCAAATCCAATAACTGCATAACGTAAAACAACACAGCAAAATCCATTCCTCAGTGCGTGGAAACAAATAATCCAGCCGATAACAAAGACAGGTACAGGGAGAATCAGCAGAGCGAGCGAGCGCATAACCCAAGAGTCGCTTACAGTGCACGTGCATCGCGCGAGAGGAGAACAAGCAAACAAGCCAGCCCCGCAGAGCACAAGAGAGAGAGAGAGAGAGAGAGAGAGAGAGAGAGAGAGAGAGAGAGAGAGAGATGCAACGAGAGATTATCGTAAAGTCGGCGTTGCGTTGCCACGGCGAGGAGGAGTCACGACTCGTGGTCTTTCTCCGTCTCGGGGCCCCTCGCGCCGGTGGGGAGTTAGCAACAGAGCACCAGCAGCAGCTACTCTGGGGAGAGACACGTCGCTTTTTCTCTCCCTCCCTCCCTCTCTCTCTCTCTTTGGGTGCACGCTCGCGGCTGCCGGTGCACGAGTTGCGCGCGCCTGCAGCCGCACGCATATAAAGAAGCGAAAAAGGAGATAGATCGATGCCGGGGACTTGAGAGCTCGCTTGGGAGCTCGCTTGGGAGCTTGCTTGGGAGAGATATGCGGGCGCGAAGGAGACACGACTTGCGGGATGACTCGTCGTGGAAAGAAATTCCTGCCGTTTCGGTTGCGACGATTTTGGATGTGAAGAATGCTTGTTGGTACACCGAGAGAATACATCGGTCAGACTTGCTGAACTGTTCGGTAGTTTTGACCGAAGCGAGTTCGGTAGTGTGTATACAGCAAGAATAGCGGAACAAGTTCGGCAGCTGAGTCTCCGTGCGTCGCGCTACACGCCTAACCTCACTTTTTCACAATTAATGAATATTTTAATGAATTTCTTATTTTTTTGCTACTGTAACCTTTTTATATATGATTAGTTAGTCTAAGTTAAATTTTCGATGTTCTACTTTAACTTTACTTCTGTTTTACCTTATGACAAACGTGATAATGAGGCTACAATAAAGCGCAATACCACACATCACTTTTAATACACATCCGCCAAAACAGCCGAACTGTTCCGCAGTTTTTACCGAACTCCTCAGTAAGAATGGCAGACTATGGCCTCCGCAAACTTAGCAATGCGACTTCGGCAAGCCTAACTGAACCATTCTCTCAGTGTAGTTGATTTTAAACGGTTCAGGTCTCGCACGTTGAAGGAGTATGAGAGGGGGGGGATTAGGAGGAATAATACTTATTCGCATGATCGAATGATTTTTTGTACTCTATTATATAAGAAGTATGTTGTAACGGTACTTTGTATATACTATCGCTTGTGTTAGTATTCATAATATATAGGCTATGCTGCCTGACGATAGGAATAAGACGGAATAAGAGCCTTATTCCTTCTTATTTTTCCTTCTTTCATATTTCCGTTTCATATTTTTAAGCGTGCAGCGGTGGTAATTTGCTGCGTGCGAGGCTGTAGTTTGAAGGTGCCTCGTAGCCGTAGGGTCCTGAATACTTTGTTACATTTTAAAATTAAGTATAACATGATCTACGCTCAAATTTTCTACACTGATGTTGCTGCTCACATTATTATTAACAGTCTGTACTTTTTATGTGAAGTTCCTTTTTTTTTTTTTTTCGTAAAAAGCTACCTTAAAAGCTGATGTTATCGATGCTTAGAAATATTACTTGATTCGTAAAGATTTTTTTTTTTTTTTTTTTTTTTTCATTTCATCGGCTTTTACTGAATTATACACGATGAAACACTTTCTTACTTATTATTAGTCATACAAAATATTTCTAAAAACATTCTTAAGAACAAAAGTATAGATTCTTCTCGTAGTTTTACCAGTCTATCAATTAATTAAAAAAAGCAAATCTAAGATACCCTTTCACAGCATCTTGAAACACATTCCGTCGAGTTGCTTCTTTGAAAAGTACTAATAAAATTTTAAAAATAACAACGTCTCGCTGGATAAGAAAGCTCTACCGCTTGAGCTATACCAGCAACGCACTATTATCAAATAAATTGTTTATACGTCTGGTTTTTATAACAATACGTTTGATAAAACGTACACTCCTACGATTGGCTACATTGCCGCATATCTGCTCAGTCTACACGGAAAGTCTCGTACTATACACGCTTGCACGTACCGATAATCGATCCTCTTTGTTCCTCCGTCATCATTCCAATACATTATTAATCCTCTGCAATTCTAACATCGCGTGCAATGCAGCTGCACAAAGCAAGCCACTATATACACAGTATCAAAGCAAGCGCATTCCATTCAGAAGCGCAAAGAAAAAGAAAAGCCCTGCGAAGGCAACGTGTAAAAGACGCGCGAGAAGAGTGAATTTGGGGCGTAGCTGAAGCTCCTGCTGCTGCCGCTGCTGCTACGGGCGGCTTCGGCTTCGGTCAGTGACTCCGCGCAGTAGCGGCGCGTCGGCACAGCTTCTGCACTCTCTCTCTCTCTCTCTCTCTCTCGCTCTCTCTTCATTCACAGGCGCCAGCGCGAGCGCCGCGCCGCCACCTATACACCCACAACTATAGGGGCGTACCTATGTGCGCGCGCGCTTGTCGCTGCGATGCTGTGCAGCTTTGTATCGCGATTTTATATCGGCCGCGCGCGCGCGCGCGCGCAATCACTGCGCACCGACGCGGAAGAGATCTGCTCACCGTGCGACGCACGCAGGTTGCGTTGGGTTTGCCTTTTCAGCTGCGAAATTGCGGAGAGTTTCTTTTTTTGGGAGGATAGTGGGGTAAGGTAAGAAGGTAAGTTGCCGAAGGAGATTCTTGGTCAGGGAGTCGGGAGTATAGGAGAATAAATAGAAGGACATTTTTGTGCGATGTGTGTAATTTTTTAAGAAAGTTTAACTTTAACTTTTAGGTTGAAGGACTTGGATTTTTTTTATATTCGTGTGCTAACTTTATTGTGAATGATTATTTTTGCGTAGAATGTGAAAAAATATAGGGGGAGCAGGCACTTAAACCGTCTTTATCTCGAAATGCCGATCTTCAAGGAAAGAACTATTTTGTAATATTTACATGACAGTAATTTGGATACGCTACATGTTGATTCCTGTTAATCTTACAGGCTTGGTTCGTAGAAATCCCAATCTAAGCTTCAGCCTAAATAACCTAACGTCTTTTCGTCACACACGTGTATCCGCTTAAATTTATTCGAATGCGAAGAAAACTAACAATAAAATTGACCTTAAAATATACATTGTTTTTCAACAAATATGTAGTTATTTATAACTGAAATCATTATCGAAATGTGAGGTTACGCGGGCGTAAGCAGGCGCAAGCCTGCAAGCCGCTGGCTTGGTAAAATCCCAAGCCGCGTGTGTAGAGTATTCAAGATCACGCATGGGGTCGATATACAAGCAACACTGTTTGGAGAATTAACATAAATCCGCCTGGAGGATCCACGTTCTTTCTTGTAGGAATAACCGGCTATTTTTTTCCGTGTTTAAGGCCAATTTGGTGAGTGAATTTCAATTCAGCGTTGCAAAATCTGTACAAAAAAAATAGTATATGTAACACGTAGAATTAAATGTTGGCGAACTGTGTACTAATGGATTGACCAAATTAAAAAAAAATCTTTCGGCTAAATTTTTTATTTTAGAGTTATATTTTTTAACTTTTCTGTGTAATTTTTTTGTATTCTTTATTCATTTATCAGGATGGATTTAAAATGATTTTTTAATGATCTAATTTCCATCGAAAGTTATACGATTTTGATACCGAAAAACTTAACTTTTAACTTAGCATCTTGAAAATTGGATTTCATTAATATAGAACACATTTGGTCACGAGTAGTACATGGCAACAGCCAAGCAGTTCACGTCCGTGTTAAAAGTCACGTCAAACATTGATTCTGTGTCAAAGAAAGAAAGACCTCCGCGCTCATTTTTATTCCTTGCACGTGTCGACGAATCCCGTTAATACCGAAATTTAACGCCTCCATGTTGCGAACACCAACGTAAGCGTCGAGTAATCGGGAATACTGTTGTAGAATAATTTCGAAGCAGTTTCATTTGTATTACTGTTTTTCGTTTTCTTGAAAAAAAAATTACCAAGAAAATTTTAAATTAAGTCATATTTAGACAGAACGTACTGATTAAAAAATAGATATATCACGAACGAATAGTTTATTCGTTATTCGCAAAAAGTAGGGCAACGCCAATGACGACTTTGATTATTTCGCACTTGAAAGATCTGCGACTTTCAGTATCAATTGAAAGCTTGTGGCTTTACAAAGAAATTCAATTTTATTGCAGCTTCTGTTTTTGCTTCCTGAGTGTAAAGTATGTTTACGCCTATCCACACTTTACTATCACTACATTGATCCTCAAACTCGCTAATCTAATACACAACACATATTGATCCTCAAACTCGCTAATCTAATACACAACACATTCTCTGCAAGCGTTCATAGCTAGGCTACCTAGTACTACAAAATCCAACTATCCCTCATAAATTTCATCCTATAACAATATCCGACCAAACACCCCTCTCCCCAGCCTCAATAACAACGATAACTTACATAATAAAGCACGTCTATAGCCTACACAAAAGAAAAGGATTTCTTATTTGTGTTGCGCCTTAAAATTTTTTCGTTCTTAAAACGAGTCACAAAATCTCGTATTTTACTTATTCAAAAAATCTGTAGTTAAAATAAGAATGCATTTCTTATTTTAAGAAAAATAAATTACTTAAAAGAAGAAACTTTCCTAAAATATGAAAGTAAGAAACAGAATTTACTTATTTCGCGCGATCTCGTGGTCGCCACAAAATTCACAAAACTCTTGACTTCGCCAAGGTTTGTAAATCTACGCGAGACCCAGACAATACGCTATTTTTGAAATAAGAAAATAAATGGTATTCAAAGTATGG
The DNA here is from genome assembly GCA_949152435.1 of Gastracanthus pulcherrimus. Classification (NCBI taxonomy): domain Eukaryota; kingdom Metazoa; phylum Arthropoda; class Insecta; order Hymenoptera; family Pteromalidae; genus Gastracanthus; species Gastracanthus pulcherrimus. The sequence continues at coordinate 38,227,086 of OX424573.1, forward strand.
TAGATCATTTTTACACAGTTTCTAGCACTTGCAATCTTGTAGAATCTGTAAGGAACCAATAAATTCGAAAACCTAACCTCACATTTTGCGAATGTAAACAATACGACCAAATTTCCTAAATTAAGAAAATAAGTTTCTTAAAATAAGAAACTTTCCAGCATATTCGTCTTAAAAAAGTGTTCTTAAATATGTCGCATCTTATTTTAAGAAAATCTTTTCCTTAAAACAAGTAATCCTTTTTACCGCGTACCCTCGCGATTTCCAACCCTCAAACTCGTCTCCCCTCAATTTTCCCAACTTTTCCAAAACGCCTGTCACCGCGGTCGCTCTTCAATTGACCACTCCCTCCTATAACTCTATACATCCGCGATCTGGGTCGACGCGCAGAGGACATCCTCCGGGTCTCTCCTCCTCCTCCTATTTTTTGCACTGTCGCGTTCGCCCCGACGTCAGCGGCGGATATATCTACAAAAAAACAATGCGCAAACCGCACAAAAGCGACTCTTGTGCACGCGCGCGATCGCCCCGCCAACGCACACGACCTGTTGCATCAGTGCCACTGCCGGTGCAGCGGCTGACCTTGGTCGACCTTGCCCCTCCCCCCCCCCCCCCTTGTGTTTAATCTAATCAAGCCCCGGGCTCCTACCGCCCGCCCACCCTTATAGATTCTTTTATTCTCTCCGCTGTCCTCTTGTGCTCGAGCCTGAATTTTGTTGTTGCGCCTCGCGCGCATACGAAACCGATAAATCAATTGTATAGACGAGGACGCGAAAAGAGAGACCGTCGGTGTTGTGGGAAATAAAGGGGTTTCGGGCGTGATGGAGGCGAAGTTGAAAAAGTTACGTGGAAGTTCATTGAGTGACAGGTTGATGTAGATTTCTGTGACGAGTGATTTTTTTCTTTTAGCTACGTTTGATGGATATTTTGTTGGCGAATCGGTAGATCGGTTTACGTTACCTCGCTATTGCTCAAATTAGGAAAATGCGATGGCTATATTGTATTAAAGTCTCAAGTTCATTCGAGGCATAAGTCAGCGCAGTCGATCGGAGAACTCAGAAATGGCTTGTAACTTATAACCAAAGTTTTACGCAATAATAGATTGGCCTACATTGATGTATATACCCCATAGTTACGATAAAACGTTCGCAGAAATAGATACAAGATCTGCAATACACATTTACGTAGATTCCAACCTGTCCAACAGCCAAAGTAAACCTGTACTCAGACAGCTATTTTGGCTATAAATTTTAAATACCTTCATTGATTATTGTAATTGTTATGACTATAGCCAGTTATTAATGGTTAGCAGTGGTAGTGCTTAAATGACCGTAGCTAAAAATCAAAATTACAAAAAAGTCGAGTTGTCCAGCATAGATCACGGTTGTTTTCAGAGAAGTGCTTTGGCCTGAATACAGTAGAACCTCGGGTAGTGATACAAGTTGGAACCGAAAGTTTTGGGCAGTAGTACTTATATGCATATATATCTATATGTGTTGTCAGTCCTTCATGGCCTAGAATGTTTAAAATCATAATTTCGCAATGTAGAATACTCTAATGGTTTTTATCACTGTCCGAAACTGAAAGTATATCAATGTTCGAGATTTATCACTTTCTGAGGTTCGACTGTACTTAATAATTTATATTACAAATAAAATAATTAGTTTTTTGTTAATTTGTGCTCTAGACGCGTGCTGAACCTTAGGAAAGTAACTTTTGGCACTAAAGATATCAAATTATCGAATTACCACAAAGAATTGTCTCTTAATCTTTCGGGAACATTTAATGCAAGGATTATAAAGTAACAAAGCCTAGAGTCTCCTTGATTGAGCTACAATGTGCATCTAATCTTGCATGTTAAGTGTTGTAATATCGTATATTCTCTAATTGATTATTACTGTCAGGTAGCTTGTGTGTCTCAAGATCGAATGATCACCTATTTCTACAACAGTAAGGTTATAGCTACATCTAGGGAATTGAGAATGTCCGACATATTTTAATTATCTTTGAAATATTCGAACAAAGCTAGAATCTATTTTCAAATAAATACGTATTGCATTACGTTATTGTATACGGAAATAATTATTGTAGCTATAAGAACTACAAGATTACTGATTACCGCTTCTTGTAACCTATTTTCAATTGTTCAATTGTCAATATAAAAATACTCAAATTTAGTATCTTTGAATGTACTATTCATCACCACTTTCTCTTGGAATGTAAGGGTAAACAATTTGTAAGTTTTCTTAACTTCATATTTATTTAGAGCTAAACAGCTATATAGGTAAGATTACTCCGTTAGGGATTTTAGCCAACAAGTTCATGGGCATCATTCTTGTTATATTAGTACAGAATGTATGGTATTTTCTAAATACGACAGTTTAATACTAAATTTGATACAATAAGAAATTTAGAGGTTCATTCCCCAACTGTAATAGTATTCTTTATAGGTACTAAGAAAACAGCATTGCAATTGACGCGACATATATTGTAATGACTATAACAATATACATAGTAAAATTAAAAAGCGTTAAAAAAAATCATAATTCGATGCGTAATGTAAACTTACGTGAAATTAACAAAAGTAGTTTTTAACAAATTTCTACTACTTCGATATCGTAATATATTACAATATGGTTATCTCAATGTACAAGAAGGTACACCCTTCCTCCTAAACGGATGGACAATGCATCAACTATATCACGCAAGCCCAAATATTTTCATTCTATCAACAATTTCCAAACGAAAAGATAACAGAACGTAGTTCTGCATTCCTTATTAAATTTAATTTACTTCTACCAACCCCCGCTAGGTACCACAAACACCATACCCTCGTCTCCCCCAATACAAAAAAAAGAACAACCAACGCACGAACTATCAGTCCCACTACCTATATATACCACATTACCCTCCACCACAACCCCCGATTCCCAACGTCATTCTCGCTCGCATATATAATACAGCCAGCAGCAGCACTCCGCCGCGTCCCCAGGCACACACACACACACACACACAGCTGGCGCATCCGGGATCCGCCGCCAATGCCACGCCACGCCGCACGCTCGCGAATTGACGTCGTCGGCGTCCAGCCGGCTCTCTCTCTCTCTCTCTCTCTCTCTCTCTCTCTAACGCGGACTATGGCCGCCGCGACTGCGCGAAAATTCGCGACCTCCTCCTATATACATACCCACTCGCCGGGCGGTTTCTCGCTCGGCCGGCATGCGTGCTGCTGCTCGCCAAGGACTCTCAATGAAAGCTACCGCCCGCAAGAGAGAGAGAGAGAGAGAGAGACGGACGCGTATTGTGCCGCTGCACGCTATATGCGTATAATGCCGTGTATATACTTATATCTACGTACACCGGGTAAAAAAGGGCGGGTCGACGCTGGTGGGGGAGCACACGCGAGAGAGAGAGAGAGGAGTATCACATACGCGCACACATGGCACGTATACACGTTGCCAGCTGTGTCTGTCTCTGTCTCTCTCTCTCTCTCTCTCTTGGATCTCTGGTCGGTAGTTTAGCTGGTGTGCTGTGTATATGTACTGCTCGGCGACGGGAAAGTTGCAACGCGTGCGCAGTGCCGCGCGCACGTGACTGCGCGTTATACGTATGCGGTCGTTGTAACCGGGCGCAGAGAGAAAAAGAGAGAGAGAGAGAGAGAGAGACGGCCGGGAGAGAACGCAAGCGTATATAGTGTAGTTCTGAGTCGGTGCAGTGGCTGCCGGCTTATGATGGGTGATAATTCTGCGCGGAAATGCGAAGGACGATGCCCGTGGGGTTCTTTTTTTGTATAGCTTGAGGACTCTGCGAGTTTTGAGGAGTTATGTATTTTCACTCGAGAGGTCTGGAGTGGCTCGTGTATGATTTGCTACAATGCTTTTGAATGAAAATACGTCAGTCTTCGAAGTCTGGAGTATGGATGAATAACGGTTTTAACCTATATAATCGTTTACAAAAGCATCCTCGAATATACGTGTTTTTAGTATTTTCTACTCTGATGTCTCGCAAGACTAGTGTGACATTTGCATACCTTAGGACACTTTTCAATTGTTTCCCTTGAGTTGAAAAGGTCACATTTTTTAAATAGATTAGAAAAGATTCATGTTGTGATTCATATTGTATTCCTGTTCAATAATTACTTTATAATGTAAACTTTAATGGCCAGACTGAATTTCTTTGTTTGTCAATATTATTTTTGTACTTTGCAGCAATACGAATTTCTAAAAACTCACTTTACGAGTGACCCATTCCTAATTTAGTCCCTATTTTTTTTAGTAAGCTCCCGATCATTGGCTATTTATCTATTTATCTAGAAAAATTTCCCTTAAACTTTAGTACAAACCAATTTAAAAGTCTAGATTACATCTAAAAGTAATTGGTATATTTGTATTTTTTTTCTTCCATAAAGAAATCTATCACCAAAAGTAGATAGTTACTCGAAATTTTAAACATTGTCGAGTTGTTTACATAAAATTTACGCTCCTTCGGAGAATCGCCCACGTAGGTGGAGAAGATGGGATGGCAAACGGACGCAAGGGAGATAAGGATAAACGAGCTGTTTTTTATTATGCATTCCCGCGAGACCGAGAATTCGTTGCTCGTAGTCTCGACGGCGTGAGGCATGGCGAGGCGATGATAACGTAGCGGCATTACTGCCAACGGTGATTTTCCAAGGGTGAAAGCTGGGAGGTCGTGTAATTGTTTTGTCGAGAAGGCGCAGAGATTCATCCAAGGGGAAAGAACACAAATACACGCGTAGAGTTTTGTATCGAGTTTGAAGAGATTTGCGGAGCATCGGCTGCGCAGAATCTTGCTTTTCTATCGTTGTAGGTGAAATTGGCATTGTTGTAGCTTGAAATCTTCTGTGTCTTCGAATTGTCATTTTTCACTCTCAGCTTTGATACGCCATTATAGAAAAATATTCCTCGTACTGTAATTAGTCCGATTGAGAACTTGCGATACTTTATGCCGCAGGAAAGCACGCAGGAAAAGTTAAATCACGTCTGACCATGCTCGGGTGTATCTACTTTCAAACTGCAAACTAGTTCCTTACTGGCGGGCATAAATTAAATTCAATCGATAAGCAAATGTTTGCCGATCTAGATGCTTAGTTACACAAATTATACAAACTTATGATATTCTTTAATAACCTATACTGTACTCCTACACATAGCAGAATCGATGAGTTTTCACTGTGCTGTTCTGAAAACATTGCTTTTGTTTGATTTTACAACAATTAGATATATATTATCAAATTAGATAATCAAGCACAAAATCTGCTTTACCCCTAATTACTCATGTTTATTACATTTACTACATGCAATCACTCCAATAATTGCGCTGATTGCAATAATTCCAGTCTATCGGTCAGCTTGATGGGATTCCCACATATAATCGGGAGATCGAGGCGAGCTGGGTACACCAGATTTTAATTCTTTTTCCGATCAATACATACGCCATGAAGAATACTTCGTGTTAAACAAAGAATTTTCATTTTCGTTCCGAGATAAAGCATATTGTCTCTATCCACAATAGAAGAGTCACTTGGTACTCAACTTATATTACTTACTAATATGTCCACGTATAATTATAAAATTCGTTGACCATTGCACCATTGTACCAATCCCATCATTCTAAACCTAGCCCATCTCGCCCCGTTCTCCCCTAACTTGCAAATGCCAGAGCACGCGAGCTTCACAGAAAGACTTCACCGCAGCAGCAGCAGCAGTAAAATCCAGCTTCAGCGTAACATACAAAGAGGCTCCCATCGCGTCCAAGTACTATACATATATATACCTATACAGCCAGCGTGCCGGCGAACGGCGCTCTACAGACAGAGACGGCGCTACAATACAGCTGGGCCAGCGCACGAAGCGCACGCGGTCGGGAGCTGCGGCTTGCAGCAGCAGCCGGGCGAGCGCGCATGCGCGTTGCGCCTCTCTACGTACCCCTCCCACGGCCCGCTATTATACACGTATATATACAACAACCGCTCCCGGCCGCGTGGCGTTCTCTCTGATCAATCTGCGGCCGGTGTTGCCAGCTCTCTCTGACTCTCTTTCTCTCTCTCTCTCTCTCTCTCTCTCTCTCTCTCTCTCTCTCTCTTTCGAGCGCTCTGCACCCCGCGTGTGTTTATCGGCGAGCGCGCTCTCTCCTTAAGTTAGGGGAGGGGAGTCACCTCCCACTCCCCGAGACTGTCAAAGCCGGAGACCGGCAGCAACAGCAGCCTTGCAAAAGCATCTCGCGTCGCGCGCCTGTCGTCAGCCGTTCGCTAAGCACGCGGGGAGCGCTCGCTCGCTCCCTCCCCACTCCTGAGCGGCTTCTTCCGCGTCACGGGTGGTGGTGGGAGAGCGGGAGTGTGTGTGTGCGTGCGTGAGGGACGGCCACGTGGGGAGAGAGAGATGGAGAGAGAGAGAGGCGCATAGCAGCGGCGGGCAGCCTGTGCTTCTTTTAATTTTTTAAAGGCCTCTTATCGACCTGTGGATTCAAAGTGCACGAGCGCTCTCTCTCTACCTCCGCTCTCTCCGCTCTCTTTCTTTCTCTATGTTTATCTTTCTCTCTGATGGTTTTTTTTTTCAAGCGGCTAGTTAGTTACCGATTGGTTTTTCAACTGGAAAAATAAGTTACAATTCAATAGAAACATTGACCCAAAGCGAAGTTTTAAAAGTGACCGAAAAGGACGATACCTAAGGTTTTGTAGACTGAGATTTTTAGTGAATTAAACTACCTAACCTATATAGTTGTTTGAATTACGGAAAAAACTATATTTAATGAAAGTACACTCTCACTCACTCCTTTGTTCCTTGCGGTGAAAAGGTTAACTTTTTTTATAATTTCCGTATTTTTGTAATCTAAACAACTGTACTAGATTGAATGGGTTAACTCATTCGTGATTTTACTCTATAACCCGTAGACATTGTCTTTTATTTCTTAATTGTGTATACCCTGGTGGAAGAGTTGACCAGTTTCTGGCTAGAAACCTCGCTAAAACTTACATTTTTTCTAATGAAGAGCTTCTTATTATATAAATCATTACTTTTAATTGAAAACTAAGGGATCTTTTTTAATGTAATTTTAAAATAGTATACCTAGCCTTCGGTACAACCTAAATTTGCAATAACCAGCTATTCTGATCAGTTTCCTACCAGGGTAATTTTGTATCTATTTTGAGTGTCCATATTGAATTCCAGTAAAATGAAAACTAACAGAACAGATAGACCTATACCCAAAATTATTCAATATTTAACTTGTGTTCCAATAAATGATGCATTTTGATGTACAACTTCAAAAAGTTTCTTACGAATTTCTTTTAAAATTTAACAGTATAACTGTAAACCGACGTTGTAGCGGAGCTGCGGAGCCACGCCTCGGGTGATCGAAGAAGTTAAGCAGCGTTGGGCGCGGCTAGTACTTGGATGGGTGGTGACCTCCAGGGAACCCCGTGGCCAATGCAACTTCGTCCGATCGCTTAGATGCTGTTTCATACTCCACAAAATGAGCGGGTGATGTGGAATTGATCGTATTCGGTGTCTCTAAGCCTACGGAATGTGACATAGACATCCAATTCGAACAAGCCAAATACACCGACCATCCCGGAGCGGGTTTTCTCCTGATACAGGTTTTCCCCGCTCCACAGGCATAACCCTGGGCGAATGTGAGATGTGGCTATAGGTAGGATATAAGGTAAAAATGTCCTACTAACTGGACGGTTAAGCTTCCTAAGAGTTCATACCCGCTATGAAACACATACAAACATTGTAAAAGTGCAAAAGGCTTTTACAGTTCAATCAATATTACTATTTTGCAGCGCATAAAATGAAGAAATATGAGATTTTATTATTAATTGGGATAGAAATGAATAAAACATCACATCTCTTAATGCATTAATAAGTGGACAATGTAATACGTCCTTGTACCAGCGTCCAAAAATGTAGTCCCAATATGCCTGGACACGTATATTTTACAACATTTTGATCCAAATTATTAATGAATATATTTAGAGAAACTTATCATTATGGTATACAAAGTATCAATTGTATCATTAATAAAAGGTAGCAATACATAATTATAATTTTAAAGACATATAATATTTGAGTGCATTTCTAACCTAAATTTCGTAATCAAAACAACGCCGTAAACATATGTCCATGTATTGGGCAAGCATAGTTTTTAGCGTACCACTAAATAGACACTAATATTTTTATAATACCGCTTTTTTTTCTATTAAACATGATCCTATTATGCCTTAGAAACTTAAAAAAAAGGAAAACTCAGAGAAAATAAGTTTATTAAACACTTATGAAAATAGTGGCGTTTCTTAGCCTAACTCAGAATGCACGCGCATTGCCCAAAACGAGAACAAAGCTTGACATTTACCTTAGGTATGGAAAAATAGGTACAAAGAAAAAAATAGGTATGAGACACTTGCTAGGCCAAGAGGCTGCAAGTGGATAAACTCCAATAAATAAATTTTAAAAAAGTAGTATAACTGTATAAAGTTACATAAAATAAGAAACATATTTGCTAACCATTCTGTTTTAAAAAGAATAGCTATCGAAAGATTGTACTTAATATTGTCAATAGTGGTACAGTCTCATCCAAAACTTGATATCATGTTTCAATATCAGCTTCTTTTAAAGATTTAAAAACTCTTTATATATGCTATCATCTAGTAAATTTATACATTTAAACGCTTTGCGACGCGGAGGATGAATAATAACGAAGTTTACAGAAATAACGGGAGTTTTTTTTCTTTTTGTTCATGTTCATGTTCTGTCGATGCTGTAGGCGTTGTTCTTCCGTGTCGCTGAAATAATTGCCATGATAGAGTTTTTTATTTGGGGCTTTGGTATTCCATCTAGATTTAGATATCCGCAATAATGGTGGCAAATAAATGAAAAATCGATTAATGACTGAGCGACTGTAGGGGATAAAGTATTTTATGCTTTTGCTGTCTATTAGGAATAAAGAAAAACGCTTTTATTGTTCTTTACATACTTTAGTATTGCGGGTTTAATATTAACATGGATGTCAGAAATCCTTAAGTTTGTATTGATTTATATACAATAAAAGTCAAGTTAGTTTTTCATATAAAAAGTAATAATTCATCGTACAAAATCCTGTTAAAATATTTGATTTAGTGAATTATTGGAAAATAAGGTTAAAGTTAGAATATTTTGTGTACATTGAAAATTCTATTTTCATATTTTATTTTTAGAATGGTGCTCATAGTAACAATTTTAATTTTTTTCAAAGATTATAAAATCACTACATTTTCATGTTTTAAAACTATGAAAGAATCAAGTGATTTATAACTCTTTAGAAAACACATCTTATTTAGAGCGTTACCTTCGAAGTAATCACATCAAACAAATCTATAAATAACTGGTTTTCCGGGACTTTTTTACTTATCGTCTGTACATACACATATATGTGAAAAAAATGTTTCAGTCGATAAGAAATAATATTGCTACAGCGAAACAAAAAAATGAGTTTCATTAGCCCTTCCGTCCGCTACCTTTTTTTTACAACCTGGGTCTTTTCTGTCAAGGTCTCTATTTTTTAAAGTACTCATTTTTAAAAAATCTAAAAAATTACGAGTTTATACTCAAGGCCTTAACTACATTATTCAATTGTTTTTAAAGATGTTTAAATTTTTTTTTTATATTTTCTCCTCTTTATCTCGCATAAATTTGAGTGCGAAATTTTTTCTCGGTTAAAAACTACCCAGGTAGCGGATGGAGGGTTAAAATCACAAATATTTTATGTCTATGTAGAGTGGTAGTCTTCGTAGCGTATTTTTTGCTACGGAAATAAAATGTAATGAAACGAGACGAAATACATTTCGATCTCACTTAACGACTGCTACTTTGCTGACATCGTCACATTAAGTTTTCTTCATAATGATCACATTAAGAAATCCATCCAATAACGATTTTAGTTGACAATATCTTTCTTTATGTTTCAGGTGCCAAATTGAAGAGAGAGCGCGCGGAGCAGGATGATCTCTTTTGCGAGGAGAAAATGCTCATTATCGATGGTACGTTAATATCTTTGGCTTGATTCTTCTTATTGTGCTCCTTTTCTTAACTGTTTTTGTCGTTTGATTCTTTCTTTCATTGGTTTATTACTTTAAATCTAAACTTAACTTTCAGATTAGTCTTTCGTTATTTTTAAATTCTGCAATATTTAACGTATTATATGAAATGAAATGATTTTTCATGATTTAATTACCTTTCTAGATTAATAATATTCACTTGTTAATTTATTTTCACTGAATATATTTAGTTTAATCTATATTATTATTATAGAAATAAAAAATATGATTTTATATATTAAAAGTGGTTTTCTAAGTCAGATTAGTACTGTTCGAAGAATTATTTCATCGTAGCCCATACTTTGGACATACAATAATACTTGCGCATAACAAATTGAAGAATCTAAATTGATCTTTGATAATATTCTTCTTTGATATTTCAAATAACAAAATGCTTTTATTTTTTGTGTATCAGTACTTCAAAATTTAATAATAATAACATGTAAAAATGTGGTATTTTTAGCAATATTTAAACAAAAACACACACATATATGTAACAATATATAAAGTGACATTGTTGTTTTTGGCTTTGAAAATATGTTATACTTTCTTAAAATTGTATACCACTGTGGTATGCTCAAAAAAATAAACAAATCCTAAATAATTGAAAGATGTTTGCCAATTGCTCTGTAACTTCACATTGTATAAAAATAACATACACCCCACGCAGCTTCCGCTCTATTAAAATTAAAAGTGCATACTCTACAAATCCCAGCAGAGAACCACCCCCCTCCAAGTTAAAAATAAATCTCCATCTCCGGGAAAATCGTCTACCAACGCGTTTCCATTATAACGCAATAATTATTTCCGCGCAACCTTTCAAAACCAACGACCCACCGCGCTCCATTCGACGCGGAAAAGCTCGCGCAAACTTCCCACCACATCGATCCACCCTGAAGAAAGAGTAGTCCCTCTCGCTTTATCAATCCGCAGCCCTCTCCCTCGCGTCGCCCATAATAAAGCGAAAGCACGCACGCACGCGCGCGCGCAAGTAAAGGAAAAACCACCGTCGACGTGCGCGCACGCACATATTTTCTCTCTCTCTCTAACGAGGCTCGCTCCGCACGCGCGTGGACGCATATTTTCTCCGCGCTGCACCCCGGCGCTCCACATTGCCGCTTTATTTTTACATTTTGCGCTCGCGGGTGAAAAATAAGGCCCTTGCTCTCGTGCTCTCTCTCTCTCTTTCTCTTGCTTGCGCAATGTGGAGTTGGAGAGAGAAAGCGAGTGGACGCGCCGGCACGGAGATTTCGTTCGTTCGAGTGGCGAGGCGTTATTTTTATGCGCTGCTGCTTGATGCGGACGCGGTGTATATGTGTGTGTGTGTATATGTGTGTGTGTGTATACAACTGTTGAGAGAGTATGGGGCTGCAGCAGCGGCCCTTCTGTATACGTGTTTTGCGAATAAACAGGGAGGAGAATGCGGGTGGCGACCGTGGGAAGACGATTTTCTCCGTGTGTTGGTGGTATACAGCAATGGAATATGAACTACAGGTCCGTGTTCAGTTTTTTTTGATTATGTATCGACTTGAATTGTCAGATTACACTGAACTAAATAGAACGTATATGTACCCTAGTAGAAAGTTAGCTAAAATTGCTGATTAGCTTATTAATTATTAGCCAGATTAATAAGCTATTAATAAGTCAAATTATAGCTAATATCTGGCTAGAATCTGCTTAAGACTATGCTTTAACCCTTTGTGGCTTAGTGGCTATTATAATAGCCACCTCTTTCGTCTAAGATTTTTATGTATAAAAATTTTATTTATAGGTGTATATAAATGATTTTACATTCTTCTATTAGCTAAGAGGTTTCTCTATAATACTAATTAACAAAAATTGATATTTTATTTATTGTTAAATAGTTATAAATAAACAAGTAACGAAAAAAGCTGCTTTTTAAGAAAAAAATATGGGCCACAAAGGGTTAAGCAAGAACGTAGTTTGTTTGCAAATCTAACCTATTTATATTTTGTTTTGAAAAGTTATCAGTTTTTAAAAATATACATTATTATACTTTATTGAATGCTGAATATAGTATGCCGCCAAAATAAATATTTGATCAACAAATAACAACTTACGAAATTATATAAATATGTATATGCAATACTAAAAGTATTTGATAACTAATAATTTTCTTTCCGAAAATTAGTCAATCATAACTTAGTCAACAAAAATTTTTTGATTGATGTCGAAAATAAAATTTTGTATTAAAACTTCATTGTAAAATTACAAATATTTGTTTACCGATGCTTTAAATTTCGTCATAACTTACATTATTCTGTTTTTATTGTTATTTTTAAAATAACAATAAATGTATGACTACATGCATTCTATTATTTCTAACATAAATTTCTTTAATAAAGACACTTAAATTTTACTCGGAGCTTTTGTACTTTTGTGTAAATAATACTTTTTAAATGCACGCGTCGTTTTGTAAACAAATAACCTAATCTCCATTAATACTAGACATTTAAGGTACATTTTTAACTTTAATTTAGTAAAATACGTAATATAGTATGATTAGAATTGCGTATGACTTTGATTATTATAAAACTGTTATTATTTCCATTATTAATTAATACATAAATTACTTAGTTTATCAATTTTATATTAACTAGAATATTAAGCAGAATCAAGCTAGAAATTAGCTAAAAAGCATGTCGTTTCTAACGCATTACTAGCTAATTTCTTAACCAGAATCAAAGCAGATTTAGAAAATCTAGCTAATATCTGGCTAGAAACTAGCTTAGATTTCTACCAGGGTATTACCGAAAAATTTAGTAAAATTTCTACGGTGCAAAATCTGTTCCTAAATTTGAGATATGTATACTAAAAAAGAAAGTATTATTTACTATCTTCTTAACTAAACATGAAAGAATTAGAAGTTACAGATAAAAATGAGAAAAGTTGAATTTACTGTAAAATATTACAGCTTGTGCATTACTAAAATGTGAAAGGCTACTTAAAAGTATGCTAAAATAAAATATATATTGTTCCGATAAAAAAAATCACTCTAGTACGAAAAAAGTTAGATACTCAATTTTAAAGCTGTTACGGAATCTAAGTATGTTGAATTTACACGTTTTCAAACAAACCATCATGTTCGTTTTTTAGTCAGAGATGCTTTTTATATAAAGAATGTATACGGTTAAGTTTTAGATTCAGTGTTGCGTTTATTCACTATAAATATTGTTTATTAACATTATTGCAGTTTAATTTTGGGTCACATTTGATAAATATATAATTGAATGAAATGTTTTCTAATCCTTCAATTTTTATGTTTAAATACCTACTTTCTGAAATTAGATAGTAAATCTTCAGTATAAAAATATACAATGACAATCAATACAATTTATCTTTTCTTGATAATATATATATTAGTATTATATATGATATTTATAATTTTTATTACATGTAATATTATTAACCAGTTATGTATATTATTTTTTTTTATATTTTAATAATAGTGGCAAATCTGGATTAAGCACTAAAAAAATAATTATACATATTATAGTTTTGTAGAAGAAAATGCTTAGAATTCACCATGAATGTCAAAAGCTCTTTCTCGTTTCATAAAACACGCCTAGTGAATTTCAGCCCTAAATTAAGATTAAAGGGCTCATTTTTTCATCCGCACTAAGATTTTTCACGCGTTTGATGCTATTCAAGATTTTTCTGCTTTTTTTTATGAATTACTGGATTATTGTTTTATGGCGCGTTAATTAATTATATATAATTTAAATGTATCGGAAAATGATGTCATTTAGAGGTATACTGGTATTTATAAAAAAAATTAGTCTAAGACCTTGAGAGAAGTAAGATATCGGGCAGTATAACTATACGTGCGTGTAAGTAGATATGGGTCGTGTCCAGCCAGACACGGTCTTGCCAATTTCGACGTAACAACATCTGACATGCCATTAAGTTTTATCTGTGAGAAGTAACGTTTTCGGCATGATGAAATACTGAGCTGTATTTGCGGAAAAAGTTCACTAAAATTTCACAAATATAATGAAATACACACTCGATTCTTTTAATATAAATTATAAGCAGTTTTATTATATTTCTTAATTTAAGACAATAGTTGAAAAGAGAAAGTAGGTACACGTTTTTATGAAAGAACATCTAATAATGTAAAAACGCGAACATTCATATAAAAGAGTTCGAAACAATAGGACACTCAAAATGTTGTTAAAGATTTAAATTTTGAATAGCAGAATAGTTAAATCTAATAAATTCCTACAAGATTTATAGTGTAAAGTCGACAGTAATAACAAATTTTGAAAAACTGAGTGGCCGTATTCAAACCAATGAAAAAAATTCTAAAAACCTGATCCGGATTTTAAAACAACTGCCACTAAATCTTGGGAAAAAGTCAGTATTTATCTCAATATATTTACCGATTCAGTATGCTTTTTCTACTCGTAACGCCAATCGGTGGCCCAACACTAGCTTAGAATGCAATGAGTCAAATCGCCGGTCTGGACGCGTTTCGCCAAAAACCCGCAGAATCAGGAAGAGCACAATACAAGCCAAGACAGACCCCCATATACACCACGAAGAAATCAACCACACGCTATACAAAAAGAAAAGAGCTCCCCTCGAGGTAGGTGGGGATAGGAGAAAAACCGCGACAACGACTCCGCGATGTAAGTCGGAAGCTCACGCGGTCCGTTTCCATTGCATCGGCGGACGCGGGCGGGCGGAAAAGTGATGTGCGTGCTTTACCGTCGCGGTAGAAGGGGACGACCGTACCCTCTCTCTCTCACTCTAGAAAAAGTCGGAGAGCGCTAAGCTAAGCTAAGTATCTTCAGAACGTATACCTACACACAACCGAAGAGGAAGAAGAAGAAGAAGAAGAAGAAGAAGAAGAAGAAGAAGAAGGAAAGGAGGAGGAGTGTAGTAGCAGGCGGTAGTAGGGATCTCGTGCGCTCGCAGCGAGAAAGACAGAGAGAGAGAGAGAGAGAGAGAGAGAGAGACCGAGCGAGCGCGTGCGTCATCGCGCTCAGGTTGGAAACTGTGTTCACTCTAGTTGGCACTTTAGTCGGCGCTCGCGACTCGCCGCCCCGCGACACTCAACGCAACTCACTCGCATCGCACCGCACCGCATCGCACCGCTCGCCCGCTCCACCGAAACAACAACATCACGTCACCTGGACCAGTGCGAGAACCTGGTGCTCACCCTTCTTGCTCCGTTTCTTATTTAATACTTTTCTTTTCGCTCGTTTATGCGCGAGTGCGAGACTCTTACGCGGTTCTTGTTGCAGTAGTAGTAGTGGGCTTGGGAGATTAGAGAGAGAGAGAGAGAAAGAGAGATAAGAGCGCGCACGCCCGCCTCCGAGAGAAAGCAGTGGCCGGGTCCCAGTATAATAGTGCGTACGTGCCGTTGTCGCGCGCGCGCGCGCCGGTGCTCCTAATCTATCTGCAGTGCGTGCGTGTCTGTGTATATATGTATATGCTGTAGTTCGATTGTAGGCGTCGAGAGCAGTATACGAGTGTCTATCTGTATATGCGCTCGTGGATAGCGGAGAGAGGACCAAAGTATCACCGAAGACCGGAGTGTACGTCACTTGGAAGGTCCCAGCTGACCGAAGATTTAGCGAGCAGACGACAAAAGTCACTAGTTCAAAGAACTAGTCGTTATGGGTAAAAGGTTCTGAAGAAGAACAAAAGGACAGGGACATTTTTTCGTCAAGGGAAATCATCGGAATTAGTGTAGCTGTATCGCAAAAGATAGGAAAAGCCGAGGAAGCACTGCACCTCTCTTCTTTCTCAAGATAATTCGTGATGATGCTTGATTGTCAGACACGCTCGAGAAGTGCGTCGTCGGCTATCTATTTTTCCCCCACCACTGCTCCGCTTGTTCCGCTGTGCGTGCATTGCGTAATCGCGCGCGATCGGCCGATCGATATTTGATTTTGCTCGCGACCGGCGCCGGCCAATGAAGTACCTCGCAGTCGGGAATAATCGTTTCGCCGAGTGCTCGGTGAATGTATAAAACCTTGAATTAATTGGTTGAAACTGTTGATATGACTCTGTGATTCATAATATAGCGTGTACGTAGCTCGTCATTCGTACTTGCTGCGAAGGTGGAAGTCAGTTCGTGTGTGATATACGAAGAAGCGTAGTTGGGGACGAAGACGAGTTGTCTCGGTGTAGTGAAGTTGATTTTGAAAAGACTGATTGGATGATTGAGGACTTATTATACTGCCGTCTCGAGAAAAAGAGTGTTTATGAATGGGAGTCTCGAAGACTAGCTCGAAGAAACTAACGTCTAAGTACGAGTGCAAAGTCAATGAACATACCATCCGGCTGTAAACATAATCCTAGCCTAGGATAGTCAAATTGGAAGAAGAAAAAGTGCACGAGTGAAAGGTATCCAGTCGTTTAACGCACAAGAAAGCAGCTTACCTCACGAACCATAGTAATAAAAAAAAGAAAACACAGAAGAACCAGTGATGCAAATCAATCATGCCTCCGAGACAATCGCAGCGTCCATCGTCGCGCATCCTTAAAGCCACAACAACTCATTCGGCGTCAGCATCCTCGGCAGCGATTCAAGACTGAAGATCGAGTTCCGTTCCGCCATCCCAACCCCTAGATCGCCAATTATCACACACACACACACACACAGCAAACGGCCGGAATTGAGCAGCATCCAGGAGAAACGCGCTATTTTTAAAAGGCACTCGGCGTCGAGCGCCGAAGAACGATGGGCGTGCTCCTGATGGCCGACGCGGTTTACCCACGACTCGCCACTGGCAGCGCCGCCGCCCGCAATCCCAATCAGCCCCTCAGCAACAACAACAACAACAACAACAACAGTAATATAAATAACAACAGTGGTGGCAAGAGTTTCGGGGAGGACTGCGTCGGTGACAGCTGGCATCGTCATCATCGGCATCATCTTCACCACCTTCAGAAGGGGACGACGAGCATGGTGAGCGGTGGCGAGACCAGGAGCTGGATGCCCGCGCCGCCGCCGAAGAAGAAGTGGATCAGGCACTATCTGCTCGGTGAGAGGTGGCGAGTGTGTTGTTGGGTTTTTTCGTGCCGGTGCACCGTAGAAAAGCAGATGTGTAATTTTTGTCGCAAAGGTTGTTTGGTTTTGGGTTTTAAAAGAAACGAGGAGAATGCAAATTTAACTTAGTATGCGATATTGTTTATTAGAGATATGAACTAAGTCTTTTGCAGGGACTCTCATTTAGCGGTCAGAGGTTTTCATGAAGCTTTGAGAAATACTTCCTGGTATATAAAAATGGAGTACAGTGTTCGTAGTTTGATACCATAAATTCCAGAACTAGTTATACAACTAGAAACGTTAATGTAGCTCATAATATAGGTATCTGATACTAAAAACATCTTATTTACAGATAATTAGATATACTCTACGCACTGACTAACACTAAGCTTCATTTTTACGTACCATAAAATATATTCTAAAGCCTCATACAAATCGACGATGCAGAGATGAGACTCTTGAGTTACTAGAGGAAATATTTTTACTCAATATATAGAAAACACGTAATAAATAAAAAATTCTTGAAAAAAAATTCTTATGTATTTTAAATTTTGTAGGTCAACTTGACTTTTCAAGATTGCATTTTGCCAGAAAGAGAAAAAATTACTTAAAATGAGAAAAATAAAATCACTTAAACTTGTTGCTAAAAACTCTATGCTTAAAAGTATAGATTAAGTAGATATAGTAGAAGTTTTAGTGACTTGGTAATATAATTGCACATTATATACGACTTATCACTTCGTATTTTACATTAAACTGAAAATCAACCAGTATTGCACTAAAGTGCTGAAAAGTTTAAAATGACATGCAGTTATAATAACAGTTATAATAACTCTTCAGTTATACATGTAAAGCGTAAAACTAAAATTGAAATTGAAATTTACTCAGTTAGTTCTGTAAAAATTATACTTTTTAGGCAGCGCATCCTTTTAGCCCAGTACTGAGCAGCTGACTTTTACATATGTTTTTTTACAATGTGCGAGAACAAAAAGCTTTTTGTTGTTTGGAGTGAGAAGATGTGGAAGGGGGGGGGGGAGTCTATCTCAACAGGGGTTGAGTTCGATCAGTTAGACTGCTATTGAAACTTTTGACGAGACCTCAGAATTTTTAAACTTAGAATGTGCATGTAAAAAATTAGTTATTCGTTTTTTCAAGTACATACAAAAAGGCGTATTTATGACGGCAAATCCGTGCATACAAGTTCAATCGCTTGTAGTCACACTCACTGACTCAGCTTGAAATGAAAAGGTCTTTGACCCAAAAAACTATTCAGTGAACTTCTCGTTATTGCCCCTTTTGAATGTTCAATGTATACTTTGCTTTTGATAAATCTTTGCCTATCAAAATGTATTTCTTCGCGGCATCCAAGTTCCAAATTGAGAAAATTAATGTATCATTTTGACAAAATTAACTACTTATAGTTATTAGCATCGAAAAGTCCATTCGAACGTGACATTTTTTTCATTACATATGTCAAAGTTTTTTGCGCTCCGCTTTGACGAGATTATATAGATTCTTCTCATTTGTGATTCGTCACTGATTTTATCTACGGATAATTTACCCTTGGCGGCGAGCGAGCGAGTATTTGTGTAGGACCTTCTCCTATGCGGGAGAGTTTTAATTGACCTTGTGCTAACTTTTAGAAAGCGTCCGCACTGTCGAAAACTGACGAAAGAAACGGTTGTTCTTTGTCGTTCACAGTCGCACAATTCGTGACTTGAGAACCGGATGGTCCGTCAAGGATTCGATTATCCTTGCGGCTAATTTGCAGCTCTAATACGACGGATCGATAACTTTCAATGATAGAAACAATCCAAATCTTAAAGTCTGTATATCGTGCGTAGCCATAAACAAAAAGAAGTATTTTATATATGTACAATTGTTGTCATTGTAAATTTTAAGTTGAGTATTTTACACATTTATCAAAAACGTGATTCAAATGCGAGTTTGTATCAATGCATATATATATATATATATATATATATATATATATACACACACACACACACACACACACACACACACACACACACACACACACACACACACACACACACACACACACACCGGTTAAAGCCGATATTTGCATTATCAGTGAAACGTAAACATGACTTTCCTTGACCTTATTTGACCTTTGCTATAAGATGCGCGACAAGATCTACTCAAGTGGATTTTATATTCTAGCGCATAAACGCTCTCATTGTCTTGTTGTTCGTAGCATTAGAGATGGATTCTTTACAATTGTAATCATAATGACTTAGCTTGTTTGAATTACGAGTCACTGAACTAGACTATTGAAGCAGATTACAAAAAGAACTTCTACTTTATGTACATTCGAGACGTAAAAAAGTTAACTTGGCGCAAGTGTTAAGATCTATTATTTTCTAAAAATATAAAGTAAATATAAAGTTTCTTCCCGTTATAAATTTTAAATTCCTTGAGTTTGAAGCAGAAAGAAGTGACAATCTTGAAAAAGATACTTTGTAATCAGTAGAGAAAAAGAAATTGGCATTTGCAAATCGAAAACAGTCGTTATTGATGAGTTTTTCGTAGGCGTCGGAGTTACTTGTTATTTTTGGGAATATATTTTTCTCTAGGGACTTACATACGAGCGATACCTATTTTATGAGTTTCAGAGGTCGATATGCTAAAATGATTTTTATTACACAGCTGTAATGCCGTATAAGTTGAAAATAAATATGGTTTTATCTGCGTTAATAAAAAATGAACACGTTACGAAAAAATGAATATTATTCAAATATAATAAATCCATTAAATTATATGACATGCAATATATACATACATCACATCCTGAGTGAAAATAGAGAATTAATCATCGAAAATTGAAACAGTTAATACCATTTAACTTGTTGATTACTAGCAATATTTATTTTCAACGACCACTGCGGCTAATAAATTTCTGCGAAAAAGGATAACATCCATCCTCGCCGAAAATAACAGTCTCGCGATCGCAGCATCTCGAATGCTCTAGCTCTACACTGGACGTGCATGCACGAAAAAAATCTCGACGCTATTCGCGATCGGCCAGACCTCGAGAATAGAAATGAGAAATTTTTTTTCTATTTCTCGCCCCTGGTCGTGCCTATATTTGAATGCGCGAGAGCCTTTTGTTTTGCAACTCGATATTCCAGTAGCCCGTGGATGTATAATTTCAAGGCTCTTTTTCACGTTGTATAGGATGCGTGTACGCACGGCTATACGGTGTGCGTCTGATTTGGTTGATATGTGCGGGGGAGAGAGCGGGCGAAATCGCTAGAGAGATTATCTACTAATTTACGAAGCGGCCGCGACGTCGTTAAATTTGTTTTCACGAGATCGCCGCTCGGGTATTAAAGTGTATATTATTGGCGTCAGTGAATTTAGATTGATATCGGAGAGATTACATCTATAATTCAGTCAAAATAATGCCTCCCCGCGCTCAGGGTAAAAAACAATCGTAATTTCTCGCTAATAATACATTTCTTTATATTTCACAGTTTTCCATAATTATACGAATTAACTTGTAGTATAAAAACAAGGATTACGCTACCTTCATATCCGTAATAAAAATGCATTATACTTCTTCAACTTAGCTTAAAGTTCTATTAAATTTCATTTGCAGTACTTTAGCACGTATAAAATTGCACAGTAGCAGACATCGCTGACAAAAACAGCAGGTTTTTCAGATAGCGCGCAATATTTCGTTCGCTTTGCTTTTTCGTTTGGTTGCGTTCTCGCGGCTCCACGGCGTGTAAGCTTCGCCGTGTTTTTATCTCCCCAGATAATTTTCGCACGCGATAAAATCACGAAGCGCGCCGGCTATTTAACGCCCATCACGTGAATTTTCGACTGCGCGCGCACCCGCGCCCGTGCCCGCGCCTTATCGGCTACACTTATCTTCCTGGCCTCGCGTTCGGCAACTTCACCTCGTTTCTGCGCGTAATAATAATGTCTACTGCGTATTGCTTGCGAAGGCGGGTTACGCCGAAAATTCGCACTCTTTGGGTTCGTTAAATTTTTATGTGGAAGCGAGGATTGAATTGGCTAACGCGTTTTTTTATATGATTTAATGTCAAAAATGAATAAGACGCACAGAGTGAGTGCTTCATTGTTAATATATTTTTTTAGCTAGATATAATAAATTTATACATTATACTGTACCCTTAATGTTTTATTTTAATTTTTATTTATTTATTTATTTATTTATTTATTTATAAATGCGTAATAAGAGCGGTATTTTTATTATATTCGATTCGTATAATAATACCTAGCATAAAATATATTTGGTATTTATTTGCACATATTTCAAGGTACTAAGTTAAGTTTCTGCATTGATTTTTTATCCATCTATGTACGTGACGATGAAAAAAGTAGAGGTCTAAGTGCTCTACATAGAATCAGGAAGTAGTCTCATCTAATGTGAATAAAACAACAAGTTCCTTTTAATCTACGAATTATAGTTCCCATGCGAAAAATTCTGGAAAAAATTAGCTTTCTCATAGCGAGTGCACCAGTGAATGAACATTGAAGCCTAATGAATGAATTCCTCACATGACATTTTCATTCGCATAAATACAAAGTTTTCATAATACTTTTTAACACCAGGAGAATCAAGCTATTACATATCAGATACATAAAACAGTGCACACTCCATCCAACATTTTTTGAAACATTCATTCTCCAGTGCGTGGACTATTCATACACTGATGCACTCGCACTATGCACATTCGTCTATCTCCTCCAAAAATGCAGGGCCACATCGGTACACAGGAATCCGTTAGTTCGCCGCGTCTCGTTAAAAGCCGCGAGGGCTATCTCTCTCTCAGGTATACACACAGCAAAACAAGAACGAGGGAGGAGAGCGAATAATCCACGCCGTGTGTATATCCGCGACAGAGCAGCGTGTGTCGATAAACGAGACCAGGTCCAGGCTAATTTTAACGTTATTTCGCTTGGCGCGCGACCAAGACGATTCGTCCGCTGCCGCCTCTTATTCTTCTTCTTCTTCATCTGCTTCTCCAGGCCTATTTACTCCGACTCTTGTGCTCTCTTTCTCTTTCGTCCTCGCTTTTCTTTTTTTTTGCTCCTAGGCGATTTTTTCCGCCGCGCTTTGTTTTTCACGTTTGTTTCTAGGCGCCTGCACTGGCGTGCGTAGAACCGGTGCTCTCTAGATTATTTACACTTTGAGAGAGAGGTGGCTATTCTTTTTTTCGGCGGAGAGTTACGCTGGCTTCTTTTTTTCCTGTTTGTCTTTGCTTTGTGGAGAAATCGTACGATCGGCTTTTTTTAGCTTGCAGATTTATCGATTGCGATAGCTTTAGTGAATTGTATTAAAAGCGATAGACAATTTGTGTGGAATTGTATGGTATTGAGGTGCTCGCATGTGGGTCAACATTTTTTATATTCGCTCCAGATTCTGCAGGTAATATTTTTGCAAAACTATCGAAGGTAAGACTAAGTTAAGTTTACAAATTTGAAGGTTCTAGGATTTTTAGGCTTAAAGATATTACTTTTACAACAATACCTTTTTTGGTAAAAAATCAATGAAGTTATGTTAGAAATAAGATAAATGATGAGTTTTCGTTGTTTGATTTTATTTCAGTTTCGTTGACTTCGGTAATTTAGTTTTTTATATTTGAATTTGATCGAATGTAAATCTGCACTGATGCGTACTGCAATGATCTGAAATCTGTTAAATTGTAGCTGTATTGCACTACTATTTAGCTATCTTACGTATACGGCTTAAAAAATGCTACCGACCCACATTTGAGCACTGACGCAAATTCGATAATTTGTACCTTATATTAATTAGATTTATAGATGCTCATCTTTCAGACTCTGAAATGTAAAGAAAGAATGTATAATTCAGCACTATTATAAGCTGATAAATCTATAACGCCGCATTGACGCGAAACTCGACAGTTTAACGCTTTACACTACAGACTGCTAAAACACATTTGCAATTACAAGCGAACCCAGACCAAGTATTATATCTCATGACGAAATAACCCAGACCGCGAGATAAAGAACTCCGTTTTGCGCAGTTATAATATACTGTTCGGTTAATCCAGCAATAGCAGCAGTCACACTGTATCGCTAAATTTTCGGTAAATCCTAAGTCCCTATGAAATAAAGAGAAAAAGAAGAATTATATAGGAAAGTCTGTGCAATGAAAAAAGAAAAAAATTGCTCGCTCACTCGATTACATATGCGCGCAGCGTAAAGAACGACTCGTCGCATTCGCTGTGTTTAGAAATCGCGCGACGTATACGTGTATATATATATACATATATATATCTCAGTGTTATTTGACTTTTTTTCATCGTCGTCGTCGTCATCGTCGCTTCTCTCGGTTCAGTGGCGCCTTTTTGGAGGCTCGCAGCAAAATATATAATACGATCACGTGTGTATTGGCGAATTTCGCAAGGTCGTCGTCGTCTGTCGGCGCGATTCGCAAGCACAATAAAATTTGGTTACGAGATTTCTTTTTTATTTATATTTTACAAAGAGAAACAAGTGTTAGATAACGATTTACGATTGCTGTAGAGATTGGCAAAATATTGTGTCGCGCATTATAACTTTTATAACTTTATATACATACGGTTGCAGGCATTTATGGTTGCTGATGCCTACATGAGTTTTCTTTTAAGTATATCAAAATCTAGATCTAGATCTGAAGTCGAGAGAACGAGCTTCAAAGTTTATCACGCAAACGTATAGTTCCTATATATTATAATAACGAACTCATTGAATAGAAACTTTTTTCTTACCTTGAGAGAGAATGTATTTGCAATTATTAAAAGAAAAAGAGACGAGTACGTAACGAACAACGATATAATGAATGGATTTAATAAAGTATGAGTCCGTTTAAATCAATTAATTTTTAAAGTCCTTTTAAAGAAAATTTAGCTTATTTTAAAAAGAAAATGTCTTTAAGCTTTTGTTTATAAAACAGCAATTCCCAAAATTTTGTATTTAACATAAAGTGTTCGAAAGAAATGCCAAGAATCATTCATTCTCTTTTAATTTAAGCGAAATTTTCTGAAAGTGATCGTTCAGCATTAAAAACCGAATCTTTATTTCATTCTTTTCTTAAAACAATTGCTACTTTTATCCTAAAACCCTTCAGTCAATTCAAGCACCTTAATGAAATGCTAACTATAGTCCACATCGAGTCAGTGTTTCCAAACTCGCTAAAGAAAAAAAACCGCCGATAACAACAAAGTTCGAGCTTTCAACCTCGCGCGCAAGCGCACAATACTCGGGAAAAGAAGCCGGCACGCGCGTCGCACGTGAGCGCGCAAAATCGCAATCCTTTAACGGCTACGACGACGACGACGACGACTGCGCATGAGCGCGGCCGGAGAGCTCTGCACTCGCGCCCCATTAACAATTTTAATTAGCCCACGCGGTCTCGGGGAAAAACTGCGAGCCGATGCACGGGGAAGAATATAATTATCGTCGCGGCATCGATCGATCGATCGAAGGCCTCTTTCCTGGAATTCTCTTTCTTTAGCTGGCGCGCACGATCGTCTTCGACTTCGTACTTCTTTCTTTTTTCTTTCTTTCTCTTTTCATTCCTCCGTTCGCTTTGTTGACGGAATCGCGCGATCGCGAATTCCTCGGCGTTTATCGCGGGCTACGGCGGAGTTTGTTGACACAGTTGGGTGCGAGAGACGCCCGCGCTCGTCTTTGGATTTTTTTTCGCAAAGTGTACACGGGCTTCTCTGCTTTTCCTTTTTTCGCTTTTTGATAATTTAGTGTATATTGGCCGGTCGGGAAGATGAAGTCTATTTTAAGAGGGCTGTAAGAAATCGCTGCGCTGCTGTTGTGTAACATTTTTCTTTGTTTTGAGGAATCGAGTCTCTGAATGAATTTGTGCAAGTATGTTGTACCGATACGCGGTTAAAAGCTAAATTGTCGCTGCGAATGCAGTGTGCAGGTGTACTTATTTGCAGAGAATCACAAACTGATTCAATCTTCGTTATAGCTTATGTATTCTGAGAAAAACTATATCGATATCATTAAAATTTCCTAATAACATGTTTTTTTTTTTAAAGTTGCATGTAAATTTGTATTACGTCTTGAATTATGACTTTATTTTAATTTTACTATGTTTCATATCGTAAATGATACGATATAAATCGCAAGCCTTACGATACACGTTGCGTCAGTTACGATATTATTTTCTGTACTGTAAAATCATTTTTTTGAAAATGAAACATATAACTGTTTTGGAATTTAAACATTGTAATTTCAAATCATTATCTTTATTATGAGTGAAGTGCAATTTTCATTCCGAATGACTCTCATTTGCGTGATTCGGTATCAAAGTACTCTATATAAATCAACATCTTAATATGCAAACGCAAAATATAGGTTTATGTATTCAAACGATAATATAAGCTAACAAAGTTATCTTAAACGCATGACCCTTCTTAATAAATCCCCACTACTTTGTAAAAAGAAATTCCTGCAAAAATATGGTATTACCTGCCATACCAAACTGTATTACTCATGAAAATTACCGTGAAATATACGGTAAACTTGGGACACTCTGCGCCTTCGCGGAAAAACTTACCTTGGTACACCGTAAAAGATTCTACATAATTTCCACCGCGCACCATTATAATTCTTACCATGAATCATAATGATGCTCTTTCCCTTGTATACCAGTCTAAATTATTCCTCGAAGCCAGAACAGCCCTCTCTTACCATCTTTTTCCACGCTAATTCTTATCAGAAAATTATCTCTCCCCGTCGTATTATCCGCGCGTGTACAATGGTCAACTGCGTCAACTATTTCCGCGTGTCTCGCGCATTATGACTACGCGTACATGCCCCTAACCGCGCTGAAGCCCAGCAATATATATATATATATATATACAGCACGTAAGTGCACACGCGTATAGTGCCTACACTGGCGCGTGTGTAAAGCTGCATGCGAGCGTGAAAGCTCTAATTCTCTCTTTCTTCGTATATATGTATATATATTCTTTTTTATTTCTTTCTTTCTCGCGTCGGACACTTGAAAATAGACCGAGGAAGCGTCGAGGTATGCGGCTGCAAGCCAAGCCAAGCCACGCCGAGCCGAGCCAGCCGCATGAATGAGTTACACTTGCATGTGCGAACACGTGCTGCGCTGATTTACAGTAGCGAGCAAGAGAGAGAGAGAGAAGAGCAACTTGCGAGTATTCGGCCCGATGCCGTGTCTAGACCTGCACTTTGATAGAGCCTCTGTTTAACTCTCCAAGTGGAACGAAATGAATGCAGTAGGAGTGAAATTAATTCTCAAAAGTCGCAATAGAGAGAGAATATTTTTCTCTATTTTTACACAGCACACAAGAGTGATTTATTCAAGTAGGATCGATATCATTCGACGACGAACTTTGAAGCGAGACTCGTTTAAACCTTAGCTGTAGACACTCGCGCCTCTGCTCTCCGTGCGCCCAACGGCTTAATGGCCCTGCCGCTGACACTTATCTTTTTTACCTCCGCCGATTGGTTATTTTGGATTCTTTTGTCGAGTCGCGCTCCCTTTTTGCCCGCGTGACTGGGGCTGTTCCTTTGATTTTAATTTTAGACGTAATGCCACGCGTGCAGGCTCGCTAGTACACACGTTGTGCTCTTGTTGCGAGGTGTGTGTGTCTGTGTGTACGGCCGCGCGAGATGAATTAACGTCGCCCTCGGCGTCGTCGGCTTGAATCGCGCGAATTCGCATGCAGGCCAGTAGGAGAAAGAGTCGGAGCGCGTAGGTATACGGTCGCTGGTGTAGATGTTCGTTGATGATTCTTCGTGTAGGTTTCTGATACTTGTCGTACAAATACGATTTATTCCGATAAACATGAACGTTTTATACGTAGATGCGTGTCGATGCGAAATCCCTTTCAAAAGAATGCTCGAAGAACTTTATTATATTTTATCTAGGAAGTGGGATTATTAAAACACGTGCGGTCAACTTTCTAAGCATCGATTTTTTAAATTGTAGAAAAGAAGAATTGAAAAAGCTCGGTTTTTATCCCGAGACTCGTTTTGCCCTGGTCTCCTATACGCTTAATTATCTGAATTAATCTTGAGATTTACTGAATTTTTTAGTAGCTTGCAAATCGTTGGGATCACTAATTATCCGGAAAATTGGACGTAATTTGAGAATTCTCCAGCAGGAACCTAAGATAATTTACATTTTGAAATTCAATTGTCGTATTGTAGCGCGGATAGCCTCCAATTATATAACAATCGAAACACTGTTCAGTAAATTTAGTATTATGTGTTTCTTCTGGAAAAACAATAAAAGCAATTATTCACTCGTCAAAATCTATATATATAGAATTTTTTCTGCTTCATTTTCATTTCATCAACTGAGTACACCCAATTAAATTTCGAACTCGTGCGCGCTCACTTCGCTCCCATTGTCCGCACAATTCACCCATTAAACACATATATATATATATATATATATATCTCCCCAACGTGTATCTCTCTCTCGCTCTCTCTTCCGTTTGCATTCTTCTTACCCCCTTCCTCGCGCTCCTTTTATTTCCCGTCTCGTTTCCTCGCTTTCAATCGTTTGAGTGCCGCTGAAGGTTGACTCTCTCTCTCTCTCTTCTCGTTGAGAATCCGCACTGTAATTCGAGCGTAGAGAGCTGCTGCTGCGCCCGGCAGCTTCGGCGAGAGAAAGAGAACGCGAGCGAAAAGGAGAAAGAGAGGCTAATCTTAGACGACGCAGCCGCGGTCATTCAGCATTCTGCAGCGGACACCAGAATGGCCGAGAGCGAGAAGGAGAGAGCGGAAGGAGGACCGACGACGATGGTTACAAGCTGCCGCTTCGCGCTCCGAGTAATTGCCTATTCTGCAACAAAAAAAGAACTGTAGCTTTTAGCGGGTACTTTGATAAATTGTCCTGCACGCGAATTATCAACTCGCGAGTGCATGTATACCGAGAAAATCTTTTCCTAAAAAACTGGCTAATAAAAATAATATATTTTTTCATAAGCTGTTGAAATGCAATTATTTGTAAATAAAAAGGTGTTTACGATTTAATTTTAATAAAATATTCACAGCAAATATTGTGAAACTTTTTAAAAGAACACCGACATGCATCGTCTTATATCAAAAACTGGCTTTGAAAGTTTAAAAAATGATGTTAGCTATTTTTTTTAAAAAACTGTAATAGTAAGAGTATTTATTGAGCGGCAAGTCACCGAGGGAAAATAAAATGTAGGGGAAAAAGCAGCTGCTGGGGGAGGAGAAATAGGTGCTTTTGCGCGATAAGTGTCCGGGTTATTCGATTTTATTGCGTCGTGCCATCGTTTTATCTCTACTGGGCGATTTTTTTCCGAAGGTTACTGGCATAGCTAGGAAATCAAAGATTATTTGCGTTGAATAGAAAGTATAGATTTTTAATGAAGATCCCAACATGGTAGTGTATATGCATGGGTGATTTTCTGCAAGAGTGCAGATTTACGTCTCTGCTCAATAACTTTGTTATAATTTAGACTTAAATCGTTAAACTAAATTCATTCAACTATAGCCGTAAAAATGGATCCAACGGTAAAAGTTCAAAATAAAATGTAAACTATTTTTATCTCGCAGTGATGAAAAATGTCATAACATGTAAATATCTAAAATCTAAGTTTATTGTGGCACGTATGAAATATTAGTATGGCACCAAATCATGACAATTAACCATAAGATAAAAACGTTGTATACAGATAAAAAGATTTTTCTTATCTAAAGAAGTGAATCTCCTGCACAATTGAAATATAGCCCGAGAACATGCGAGACATCGTGAGTAGTTGTAATCGGCGAGCGATCGCAATGAGTCAGGCGTGTCGTGCAATAGATGATTCTCTCATTCTTTAACTTTCCCCTTTTCTTCTTATCGTACTTCCATTGTGATATCTATCACATTGTGCCTATTATGTGCTTTGTACCATTGCCATTTTTATGCTCAATCGCGTTCATGTCTGAACTTGTTTGACTATTTCTTAGATCGATATTCAAACGTAAATCATCAACTCTATACTTACGAATTACATTAATCCTTTATATTTCTATAGATGTTGAGACAAGTTAACCTTCTATATTCAGTTATGTTATATTTCTAAAACTTTTAAATATACGGAGTTTTTGTGCGTACCTGTGATGGGCTCATAAAAACATATTTTACTTTAAATTCATTTACATTGGATTTAAATCATAGAATATTTCTAACTTAATAAATAACTGTTTTAAATAAAAATGTTGAAGTTTCGTAAAATGATATTTTATTTTCTTATTGTACTTTATCGATTACTAATAAAAAGATTTAATTAAACTGACAACAATGTGAATTTTTGTATAAATATTATATAGTAAATATAATTATACAATAAACAAATTATTAAAATATTTATTCAATATAACTTTAACGTAGTTCTATTGATTTATTTTATATTTTAAGAATTAATTATTATTGATCTCAATAATACAAAGCTTACGTTTTTCTTGCTTTATGAATAATTCTATAAGTATGAAAGACTTTTCGCTTGGTAACAAAATAGTATTAATGTTTTACAAAAACGGTCAATCTAACCAATATATTTTTAACAATCTAAAACTATACTTTTTACGTAAACTTTGACAACTATTCTTTGTCACAATTTTTCTCCGCAAAAACAAAAGTTGAATTTATTCTTTTTACGTTTCTCTTCTTCGCAAAATACGTTTTGAGTGGTTTATAATTCGGGCTTCTAACCAGGAGGTCTTGGATTAGAATCTCGGACAAGTGAAATTTGTATAGAAGTAAAGATTTTCATGTGTTTGTTACTTCGAGCCCGATGATTCGAATTCTACTGTAGAGTCAATTAAAGCGCATACGTATTTAACTTCCTCAAAAATGTGATAAATAGAGTCGAATACACCATGACTTAGATAACCTCTATTAATATATATTATTCTTTACAATACACAATCAATATAGATCCCAAGGAAAATCCCCTCGAACGAAACTTACCTGCGGCCAAACTAACGAAAGCACTTGTCCCACCCCTGTGTCCACAGAGGAGGAGCCGCTGGAGAGCAATAATCGGGCGAACGGCAACAACCACCACCACCCCCATCCCCATCCCCAGCAGCACAACCACCACCACAACCATCATCACAATCACCAGCACGCGGCGGTCGTGCGAGGGGGCATCGGCATCGTCGCGGGCACCGGCGTCCTCACCGGTGGCACCAGTCTGACGATCGGCAACTCGCCGCCCTCGGCCAACACCGGACACCTGGCCACTGCCGTCGTCGTCGCCCCCACCGCCATCGCCGACGATCAAGAGGCCACGACTCTTACGACGACAGCGACGACGACGACGACGACGACGACGACGACGACGACGCTCAACAGTGGCCAGCAGCAGCAGCAGCAGCAGCACAATCACTTTCTCAGTAATCACAACTCGAATCACAGCCAGAACTCGTCGTCGGGCGCGGGCAGCCTCATCGTCGACGTCGAGACCGTGCAGGACAATAAGAAGTCTCGCAATGCGTGAGTTGAACATGGGTCTATAGTTTGCTTTTCTTCTACGGAGAGAAAAGGATGGTAACCCCTAGTCTGTCCTACACGAGTACAGTAATTATTCCTAAATATCATTAATGATTGTAAGGTTATACATATAGTATATGAGTAATATATAGTGTAGTAGAATATATATATACTGGTTATATATAGTATATGAGAAATCTTTTTTAAATGATATATGTAAGATGATGAATAATTAGTCAGCATTGCCGTTGGCTTCATGCTGTAGAGTCTTTTCTTTTTGAGGTTAAAGCGACCACGCTTTATCGTTACTGTTATACTGTATATTACTGATTAACAAAAAGATAGGCACTCACTGCCTAACTATTACAAACTAGCTTAAGTACTCAGTCCTATGATTTACAAAGACTGAGTATAAACGCGTTACATGGTTTCCAAATTACTATACATGTACGGTAACGGTTACTATTTTTTTCTCTCCGTGTGGTTTTCGATTTTGAGTTCTATGCGCGAAGATATGTTTCTACGGTATGTGGAAGTTAGTAGCGGGTGCGAGATCAGCGAGGAGTTTTTTGGGGTGAAATGTGTCATCTTGTTGGGTTAAAGCGAAGGGGGAAATACTAAGAGTATATTCTAATATTATATCGATGGATTGTAATAGAAAACGAGTATCTCGCGTGGTACGATTAGAAATCGCGAAACTCTTTGAAGCCCAAAAAGATAGTATCTTTTGCCAAAAGTATCTAGATACAGTATGTGAAGGAAATTAATAGCATTGGAAAAGTGTATCTAGATCCTTTTATATAATTTGTATGTAGATATCGAATCTTTTTTTGAGATCCTGTGTACCAATAACTTTTCTCTAAAGCACTAGTCGACTTAAACATTAAAAAATATCTATTTAGTACCTTAGATACTTGAGTAACTTAAAGATAAAGAAGGATGCTCACAGATTTGTAATATTTGAGCCGTTAAAAGGGAACATGAACTTAAAAAAAAGAATTGAACCCCTTAAGTGTGGGTAAAGTTGAGGATATCGCGATGAAAATTCGTTAAAATAAGTAGAAATTCCCGAGTACGGCTAGACTTTTTACATTGTTTGAAATGGGACAAATCCGTATTTATTATTTATTTCAGTTTTCCCCGCATTTGAGGGTTCTAATTTTTCTTTATAAAATTCATTTCTAAACGAGCTTTAAACGATGGTATTGCTCATAAGTTCTCTCGAGGGGGGCCGCTATGGGCATCCTCCTTTTACCCACAACTGTCTACCTTCATTAATCATACATCATTCAAGTAGAACGAGTCGATTATAGTAAGCCAGCCGCAAACAGTTTCTCCTTACCATCGCGCATCGTTTCGAACCGTTTCTCAAAACAATCGGAACACACGAGTTCCCGACCTGCGCGCGAGTATACGGTGTTTATTTATATATATATTAACGAGCCGCTTTTCGCGCCAAATTGCAGACCTTGCGTGATTCGCTCGGGCACGAGGGAGGTGCACAACAAGCTCGAGAAGAACCGGCGGGCCCACCTCAAGGAGTGCTTCGAGCTGCTTAAGAAACAGCTGCCCTCGCAGGACGAGAAGAAGTCTTCGAACCTGTCCATACTCCACGCGGCTATCCGACACATACAGGTCAGTCTCGTATATATACATATATATACATATACAGTGGCGCACCAGCCACGATTTCTATTATTTCCATGCGAGACAATTCGAGCAGTCGCAGAATAATCGTATATACCTATAGCAAAAACTGTTATTTCGTCTGATTTTTAGTTGTGTTCTTATTTGAGTTGTGAAATTTTGAAGGAGGCAGGGAGTCGCGTTGGTATTCATTTGATTTCGATGACGTTACGACAAATGTTTGGATAGAAATTGTTTTACTGAAGTGTCATTCGTTAGCTTGCTAATAGCTAATTAATATAAAAGCAAATACATTGTTGGATGACGCTGCAATGTTAATTCACTTAACAACCTTTCATTGTTTTCAGCAAAACTGTTTTAGCTAATTATTTCTGTGTGTACGGCTTGTCGTCCTTTTCACGTCTAAAACTATTATATATACAAGTTTAATACAAATAGATACCATTTGTTAAAGCTCGGTGTAACTACTTGACAAATCTATGTGTACAATACATTAGTTTTTTTACTTAAAAAGAATTAGAAGCTACTAGAAACGTCGTCAAAAGTAAGTTCACATAAATGTGACTCAATATTTATCATAACCATCAGAAAAATTACTATTCTTTTCTACATTGAGGACATTCTAGATTTTTTATAAAAATTCCAATGTTTATAGTAAAAATTGACAGATTCGTAATAAAAATTGCTAAGTAAGTATTACATTTTACTACGAATACGGAAATCCCTAATGACAGTAACTTTTGTATAAAATCGAGTATACATCCCCAATGTACAAACAGAAATAACCTAATTTTGCTATATAATTTCTCTATATGTTCAACAACCAAGAGAAAATTCAATATTAGGATCACTGCATCATATAAAACTTAAATACCAACAGCTTATATCGATTATCGCGTGCTAGTGCACGTTCCGTCTATATACGTCTCATCCTCGTGACGCGTCGCAGCGCCGCGCTACAATGAATTTACTTTCTACGATCATTCCGTGCACTTTCACGCGTTAAATGTGTGCTCGAACTCACGCGGTTAGAGTCAGGCGAGAACAACCTGCATCTACCTACATTCCGTTTGTTTTTTTTCTCCTCCTTTTCGATAAATGTCAAATATTTGCGATAAGCTTCCATGCACGAAGAAACTGGTATGCGCACTCTTTCTTTACAGCGTATACTTTCTCTATAAGAGTGTACAACACGTCATGAATGTTTAGAATACTTGTTTAGGATAAAAGCAAACTTTGTTTCAACGAATTGTAGAAAAAGTCAAATGTACAAATATAGGTATATTATTTTAAAAGATTCATGTAATGTTACGTATCGCATTCTCCTACAACGTTCGATAAAGACTTTTTTAAATTCCAACACACAGTGTTCACTACTGACAGCTAACCTATATTTTATTGATCTCTAACTAACTCTTTTACGGAATCCTGAATTATTCCTGCGGATCTCGTTATTTAATTTCTCACCGCTTACAATATTCCGATAAGAAATCTTGAAAATACACTAAAATAAAATGATAAATGAATCCTCCTGTTATTCACCATTTTCCACGACGATTTCACCCTGATCGAGCATCAGCATCTACTCGCGCAAAACGCGGCCGGCGGCAGCGTACCCTGACCTTTCGCACACACGTCCCCGCGCACGCCAAATCTCTCTCTCTTTCTCTCTCGTCCACGTGCGCGCGCACGCGCACTCTCCTCTACCTCCCGCTCCCCCCGGTGTGCTCGAGACACCGCGTGCGCAGATACGCCCGAAGCCTCGCTTGTATCGAGTGCGCGTGCGACGAGCCTCGGTGCGCCCTGTCTCCTTCCTCGTGCAAGGGTGTGCTTATGACGCTTTGTGGACGTTTTGCAGACTTTTGGAGATTTGGGCGTGTACAAGGGAACGAATATTTGAGAGAATGCGCGGTTGCTAGGGGTGAGGGGGGAGGAGATTTTCGAAATTCAAGATGGCGGATTTTGATGGCAGGGCTGGATGAAGGGGCGCAAGGCTTTGCGATACTTTGGAGCGAGGAGAAAGGTGATTTTTATCATGAGAGAATGATTTCTGATTACTTACACTTTGTATGTATTTAGAAAATATAGTTTTATAGTTCTAAGTTCATTCAATGATGTTTATTGTGATTGCTATTTTGCAGGATATTAGATGTAATTCGGGTGGATATTCGATTCAGTAGTAAAAGGCGAGTTGTCGAGACTCAATGTTACTTAGACGTTTATTATAACATCTAGTGCGTTGGAGTATATCGGGCTGTCTTCTTTTTAACTACATACACTTACTCAATCATAATTACGCGACACATATCAAGCAATTCAACTGTTAGCAATGGAGAATTTTTAGACTGTATAATGTACAAGGTGCGAGGAACATGATCTCATAAAAAAATAAAACATTTTATGTACATAACGCTACTTATTATTAGCTAATCCGTAGTGTGATCACGATTTAGTATAAAATAGCAATAGCTGTCAGCATTTATAAAAGTGAATAATAGTTCTTAAACGATTATTAATAGAAAATAACAATTTATCTTTAAATAGTGAAAAAAGATATACGATTCTTTCATAAAATTACTATGTGAAAGAATATAACTACATAAGGAATATTTTAACTCACTGTACAAATTTCAAGCAGTTCGGGAAGATTTTTAGCATGATACCTAATATGTTTGCCGGAAATAGGTATTTACACAAATTCTTATATACCAAATAAGAAAATCTTTTCGGAATTTTTCTCTCGGCAACGAGTTTTCCCAATATCTAGTTACCACTGTTTTAACATACATCATACTTTTTTCAAGCTACTACGTTACTTTACCGCAATTTCAATTTTATAGCTCTCGAATCTCTCGAACGCGTTTGAACCGCAAAAATCCGCGTGATGTGCTTCGTACTACTCTCAAGAAAGCTCGTCGCCTCGCATTCTTTTGCTCGCGGAGAAACCCGCGCTCGCGCGTCGCGTTATACACGCGTTTCCCCCCACCTCCCGCGCGCAGCCCGCGCACATATATACACCTATTATTGGTTATGCAAATTACGTAAAGGAGAGTGACCGCGTCGAACGAGATTCTCTCTATCTCTCTCTCTGGGCTCTTTTATTTTTCTCTCCGCCTGTACATACTTTCTTTCTCGCGTGTTTTAGGAGTCGGCGCACGATTCCTCGAGTTGGCTCTCCGATACTGGCGTGCGCGTGTGTGTGTCTGTGTGCGAGAGTAAGAAAGCCGTGTGTCGGAGGGAACTCGTATGTACGTGACGCGTTGGAGGCGTTTGGCCGAGTGAACCGAGACACGGGCTCGCGTGCTGTGTGCACCTATATAATACAACGCCTCGTTCTCTCTATCTCTCTCTCTCTCTCTCTGTCTTTTTTTTTGTTTCTTTCTGTCGCCAGTACGCAGCGCGATAACGCGTTGTTTTGCACGGTATGTATACGCAACGGATAGATTTGCGAAACACTCTCGCGGCGCTTTTGCGACGCGCTCGGCTCGAGTGTAGCGTCATGCTTGCTGGCTTTTTTTCTTCGTCCGTCTGGAAGGAGATCGCAACGTAGTGATATTTCGCAGTTTTAATTTTGCGCGAAAGTGCGAGGTATGAATCAATCGGGAAAGTTCAGGGTTGACGGCGATCGGGGAGTTTTATCAATGAGACTGCGCGATTCGACGTGGCATTGACATTTTATTTTTTTTTCCAGATTGGTGTCGTATCTTTAGTTCTTGAAAAGTGTGGTAAACATTTTGTGTATAAAGATGCGATT
Organism: Gastracanthus pulcherrimus; assembly: GCA_949152435.1. NCBI lineage: Eukaryota > Metazoa > Arthropoda > Insecta > Hymenoptera > Pteromalidae > Gastracanthus > Gastracanthus pulcherrimus. The sequence continues at coordinate 38,263,123 of OX424573.1, forward strand.
TGTATAATTTTCGCTGCTTTACTGTTAATTTATTCGAGTATCGGGCGGTTTTTGCCCAATGTTTACCTGAAAAAGAATATTAAGTTCGACGAGTCACGACCCAAAACGAAGAGACCTACTTTTATACTAAAAACAGAATCTTACATAAGGAAACGGTGTATAAAAAGAAAAGAAGCGTTGTGTTTTGTGCTAGCGGGTCTAGTCCCACGTCGAAAAGAAGAAAATAAAACTTCACCCATATTTCTTGGGCGTAGTGCTATTGCCCAGCTTGTTTCGAATAAATCATTTTCATAAACTACTTGTTGTATCCGATAGGAAAGATATATCCGAGAAACTATGATCTATAAAAGTTTGTGATGCAAAAGCTTTTATATAGAACTTTTAAATTCTTTGTATAATTTAGTATTGCATGATTAAATGAGTAATGTGTAAGTTATCTATAAAAAGCGCGTGATGTTTTGACTATCGCTGCTTCGTGTCAACGTTTGCAGACTTGCTCGTTATCCAACCAAAGCAATGCACAACTTTGAATATCTGACAGTGTAAAATTATGCGTTTCGAAAGTATTCTGACGTCAAAATTTCCAATATTCATGCGTAAATGACACTTTGATGGTGTAAGTGATTGAAATAGACATTATGTTTCTTTACTATTGCACTGCACACATTTTTGTTTTAGAGCATTTTGCATTAATCACAATTTGTTGTATTTTACGTTCGCATAGTTGCATTTGTACTCTATTGATATAGCTCATATCCTTCAAAATAACCTCACATCTAATTTGTACGACTTTGCTAGAATGACTTTTATTGACCATATGTTTCTGAAGAGACCACCATGAGTGGCAAGATATTTACCCTCATAAATGACGCATTCACCTAAAGCAACGTATACCGCGTCTATCAGATAAATGAAAAATTATTCTAAAACATTTAAGGAGAGTGCCCGTATTACTAGATAACGCACATAAGACAGCTAGACGAGATAGAGATGAAGTGAAGAGACAGGAAAAGATCGAAAGCTTCACTTAATGAATCACTAATTAAAGCGTAGTAAAAGTGACTCTTCCCGCCAAATAAATAAGCTTTTAGTAATTCTAACTATTATTATTGTTTCTATTATTATTAAAACTAGTCTCTTATTAAAATGTGGTCATTGCTACAAAGTAAAAATTGTTAAATATTCTACTAAACAAATGAATTAATTTGACTATCTTTTAATGTTTTTCGTCCGTGTTCTGTTTACGTATAGCATTCTAGATTTTATGAAACAGATTGATGGAGGTTTTATTGAGAAATTTAATTTCGATATTCGACAGGTGACATATAATTCTTCAACTTTTTAACACTTATTTTTAGCAGTTCTTTTTCGATTTTTACTTCATATTCCATGTAACATTCTCACAAATAATGGTTTTCAAGGTGCTTGTGACCAATAATAGAACATTCAAGACTCAATTTACATCAATTAAAACGTCGATAAGTTTTTAACCTGGCTCTCGCAAACTTGTATATATTTAACACGGTATTTTATGATAACAGACCGACACAATGTACCGGTACACACTTCAAATCCAGTTAAACTCGCTAAACAATATACTTCTCTCGGCGAATCGAGACACGCATAACTGCACCTGCGGCGTATAGGTATACGCTTTAGCCTCCTCGCGCGTTCCCGGGCCGTCGAGATAGAAAGAGACAGCGCGCACAGACGCTGAACACGCTCACACCGTATATATACATATATATACACACACACGCAGCTACAGCTAGACACCCGGAGGGGGCAGATCGCGGCGCGGCGCATTGTGTCTATACACCCATTCTCTCTCTCTCTCTCTCTCTCTCTCTCTCTCTCTCTACCTATATATATATGTACGCGTGTGTATATACACATGCAGACGACGCGCGCCAGTGCGCTGCCGCCACGTGACCGGCGCGCACTCACACGTACACACACGTTACACGTATATGTATATATACAAGAGCGAGAGCTAGAGCGCGGCCATCGCCGTCACGCCTTGTGTCACGTATACGTGCGCACGTATACGACGACGACGCCGGCGACGGGGAAGATGGAGGCGAGGATGGCCTCTAGGTGAGTTTGCTTCGCGTGGAGGAGGACGGGGGTGGACAGTGCATGTGGCATCGTAGGAAAACTGAGGTTGTGTGGGCCAGTGTTGGTTGTAATAAACGATTTTAGGCCAAACTGAAGAGGTATATGCCGATTGGGAGTTTTTATTGATACGAGTTTAGGATAGATCTTAGGAGTGGAAATGTCACTGCGGGTACATTGAGCGACTGAGTTTTTAGAGATTCTCTTTAAGAATGTAAAAATACAGTTACTCGACGCATTTGGAGTGAGATTTTCACTCAAAAAGTTTTAGAGAAAATACACGGAACGAGTCTATTTCGGGTTTTTGAGAAAAGTGGTGAAACCGGAAGTTCGCGCTTACTTCGATCACTTCCATAGGAGATCACTAGTTGAAAGTAGGAAGGTTTTTTTTACTATTGGGGAATTTATTAATCTTTGGATTGACGAGGATGGTTGGCTTTTTAAACAGAATGATGCTTAGCTCGGGTAAATGCGTGTTCAATTCGATGAAGTAAACATTCGTGCCCTATCGGCTTATGTTGTCATTGATAATAATGATGAAAGTCACGCGTGTAGCGCTTGCATGGAAATAAATATTATGATCTAACGTGTACTTATTTGTGTTATATTTCTTTTAATTATGCACGATTGGTATGGGATAATAATAGTCATTTTGCTGAGTATCTATGTTTTTAGACAGCCAAGGGGTAATGCACTATCTCGTAACATTGTAAATATCTTCGTTATCTTTGAGTACAATGATACTTCGATTTATTCGCTTCAAGGTCTTCGAGAAAGCGATAAAAAACATCAGGAGGGGGCAAACTAAAATATGTATCTCGCAGCTTACTACATATTCAATGACCTTCGCTAATCAAACGTTAAGTCAATGAAAATTCATTAGTTCTTTTCGTAAACTGCATCATAATTGAAATTACAATTTTAAAAATTCACACTCATCCATCCCCCCTCTCATTCTCCACCTTCTGCTACATTTTCAAGAACAGTTCTTCAACACGCCATCCAAATAAGTTTCGATCTTGCCCGATAAAACCTTACTTACTCTATTATCATCAACTCCTTCTACATATATAAAAACTCACCTATACACGGTATCTCACTGTGACTTTCTCTCTTTTTACTTCTATTTCTTAATTCTATTTGAAAGTCTTAACTTTCAGTTTCAGTTTCAATCTCACCAGGTTTTAATAATTATTTGTTCACAACTTTAGAATTTATTATGAATCGTGTTGTAAATAAAAAACGGGAATTAAACGGTTTTTCAAATAAATTGTTCTGAAGAAAAAGGAGGCTACATCTTGTTTTTCTTTTTAAGAGTTACATTAAAAACTTCTATTAAGGTGATGCTAAAGCCACCTGTCCCTGGCAAATAAGAAGATCCACTTTTCTCATTTCATTTTCAATTTAGAGTAAATATCTCTCTGGAAAGTTGTTGTTCCAACCAAAAAGAACAACTTTTCAGAGAGATATTTTCTTAAAATTGAAAAATGAATCAAAAAAGTGGTTCCCCATATTTACCAGTAACACAGGGTTTAACATCACCTTAATAGAGTATTATTCAGTAACATCCCAGAGCATATGATCAATTCTTTTATAAACATCCACAGAAGCCAATAAACATCGTTCACTACATTTTTCTCCTTCTACCACTTATCTAATAAACATAGAATCCATTTTCGATTCACCGAATGACCACCATTTCTATATATTTCCAGTACACCCAAGCATTCCACAAGAAAGTATTCCCCTCGCACTACTTACCCCTTCCTCTATATAGAATCTACCCAAGCAAGTAATACCCTATCCAAAATACCAAAAAGTGTAACCGTAGTCTTTCTCGTTGTCCAGCCAGCACTGCCCACAGTACAAAACACACTATACCATCTACCGATAAAAATGACCAGCCTTTTACTTCACCGTATCGCCGTTCCCTTGTTCCCCCCCCGCGGGTATCTGGAGTAACTCCAGTACGTCCCCAACCGTATCGCAGTTACTTATCTGTCCGCGGCGCGTCCTCGCTCCTCCTTCCCCTCCGTGCCTGGCAGCCGAGCCGGCTGAGCGACCTGCCATGCTGCCGCGTTCCATAACACAGAGAGAGAGAGAGAGAGAGAGAGAGAGAGAGAGAGAGAGAGAGAGAGAGAGAGAGAGAGAGAGAGCGAGAGCGAGCGAGGAGTGGGGATCGACGGGGGAGGAAAGACAAGCCAGACGCGGAGAGCCCACAGCGAGCACGTGCTGCGCGACGCGGCTGCGCGTGCGTGCGCGGTGCGCCCCTCGCGACCTTTCTCCTCCTCTCCTCGTGCAGCGCCGATCCATACCACGTGCTTGTACGCTGCCCTCCCCCCCCCCACTATCCACTACGAGCGAGCGGTGTGTATATATATATATACACCTATATATAGCCGCTGACGCCGATGCCCGCGCGGCTGTGTGTGCGTGTGTGTGTCTGCGTGTGTGTGTCTGCGCGTGTGTCTGCGCGTGTGTGTGTGAGTGTGTGTGTGTGTGTGTGTGTGTGTGTGTGTGTGTGTGTGTGTGTGTGTGTGTGTGTGAATGTATGTGCGTGTGTGCGTGCGTGTGTGTGTGCGTGTGCACTGCAGAGAGTGTTGAGGATCTTTCAGAACGCGAGGTATAGGTGTATAGTGGCGAGTGTTTGTGTTGAGTTGTTTAGGCGAGAAATGGGTGAGACGGAGGGATGGGTAGAAGGGAGGTCGAAAAGTATGTGATCGAAGAAGATTCTTGGTCGGTGAGTCGGGAGTGTACGTACAGGAGAAGGTTCAGAAATTAAATTCGAAACTTAGGAGTTAAACCTAAAATGATGAGGTTCGTGAAAATTAAACTTTATGTGAGTTATGTAGCATTTCGCGTAGTTTTTTTATGAGTATGAAAACCCACCAGGCAAATTGGTCTGGGAGATCGACGTTTTTCGAAATAGAAGCGTTTGAAGTCCTTAATATGGGTAAATATTTTCGCATCTTGTGGGAAAATAATAGTTCACGATCGGGTTTATATTTGCTGTAATCCTCTCACACCTTTCTTAATATTTAGTTATATCGGAGATCTTCGATACCTTCATCTTGACCTTGTCACAATACTATAAATTCGTTTGGTATAAGTAGTAACAGATGAGCCATTCCGACAGCTTTGTACGTAATCGTGTGCAAACTTTGAATTTCACCACTTACGAAACTGATTTCACGAGAGAAGTGCGTATGAAAAAATAGATAGACCAAGTTTCAAACAAAATTAACCTTATTCATCTCCCAAGTAGTAACATCCGTTTTATTCGGACACCCGTCAACTTTCTCTTCCAGAAGAACAAAAAATAACTTATATACCACTTAGAATCGTTCATACACGTTCAGTACAACTCCGATAACAATTGCAAATCGCCCAACTTCGCAGAAGCGAGAACATTGCACAACATTTCGACGATGAAAATAACGAAACGAATGTTTTACATACAAATAATAACCACAATAAAACTGGAACCCCAGTACACAAATGCCACTTCACCAAATTTTCAATATTCTCCTCGCCACTTGCACAAACCTATATTGTATCGTTGGTAGTACAAATAATCGTGCATGAATGAGCGATCGGCCGCTGCGTCCTGCGTCAACAGAAATAAATTGCCAAGCTAGGTATATATACCTACAGTACGCCAAATAAGACTGTAACGAGAGGGCGCGGGGGCATATCCTCGGGTCGTCGTGCACGTGCGACGAGGCACGATCGCGAAGAGTATATATATATATATATATAAATATGTGTGTGTGTGTGTGTGTGTATATATAACAATCCCGAGCAATAATTGCGAGCGAGCGCACGTCAAGTGTATGGTATGTACATATAGTAGCGTCGCGGCGGACTGCGATACATGTATTGTGTGTGTACCGCTAAGTTATGCTTGTTTCCATGCGCTAGGCTTTACTCGACTTTACGTCAGCTTTTTCTCGTGCAGTTCTTCGCGGTAGTTGCCTCGTTCTGTTTCTTCTGTCTTTCTGTCTAAGGCGATTCTTAATTTTTGTAGACAGCGGATTGAGTGTGTGTTTGATTTGGATTACGTTTCGTAGAATACTGTATTGTGCAATTTTGGAGGGGATCCAATGTTTTCATTACTTTATCTTCGTATGAGTTGGTGTTCGAGTTATGAACTTGGTATTTAAACTTTTTGAATTATTTTGTTAAAATATTGTATACGTGCAATTCTACATCGCGATTTTAATTGAAATTGATAAAGTAGGCATTGTTTTAATGAGCAGATTATCAGGTTGTTCTTTAACAGAAGAACTTGCAATTTATCGTTTACCTATGAGTTAAGAGCACAACGATATGCAAGTATTCTTAAATAAAAAAGTGGGCAAATAAATTAATTTCTATAATGAAATTCACGACGTTAGTAGGGTAGAATATTTCAAAAGCATTTTACATCTCCCTAAAGAGCAACGCTTAACTATAAATAATAATCAAAACTGCCGGTTTTTCCAAAAAGTTGACAGTTCACCTACTATTTATACAAAAATATCAATTCCCAGCAATACGTACTTCGCTTTAACGTAAGAGTCGAATCGAACCATTCACCTTTACCATAGCACATGATTTCTGTCTGCCGCGTCTGCGCTACTGCTATGTAATACTCGTCTGCAGTTTCGGCACGTGCCGCTCGCGAATGCTGCACTTGGCGGTGACATGCATTATTTATCCGCGCAAGCGTCGGTGGATGGCATCTCGCGACAGGCTTGAAAATGAAGGCGTGCCCATCGAGACTTCGAAATTAAAACTTTTTTTCCGCTGCAGAGTATGTAGGTATAAAGGATTAGGAAGTTTTTATTTGATGAGCGTTTGCAAGTATTGTGCAACGATACTTCCGATGCATATATATCATACCTTAGTGACTCTACGTTTTTGTGCATTTGTATAAAAAATAGTTTTCCAATATTTTTTATTTTTCAAATAATATTTCAATAATATTATAGGGTCGCTTGAAAAAGATTTTTTGTTACTGTTTATTGATAAAGGAAGAGATTGATGATTTCCTTTTCCCGACAAATGTTTATAAACTGTTTTATCAATTTTTGATCGTAGTGTTGGTAAGGTAGGAAACATTAGAACCATTCCACGTATCTTTATAAAGACGTTCAATTCTATTGTCAAGTTTCGCATATTGATGATTTGGATGAAGTAGCTGTAATTAATCTATATTTAGCAAATATTATAACACAAATTAGTCAAAATACTCATTGAGACCCTGCAAAATCGAGGTTCGTTACATGAATATCCGCCTCTATGGAATACGGAAATTGTCCTCTAAATAAAATTCAAAAGACCTGCAAATCTTGAGCAACGTAACTGCAATTCGACTGCGCCCAAAATAACTCCCGAAAGTTACGTATCACTCGGCCTCACCATCCCTTATAAACTTTTTAAAAGATGCCCGTTCGTTTATGTTTAAATATCAACGGTAGATTAACCGACGAACTAGAACGGCTCTCCCGATCATTATAATCGCACACAATAGACCTAGCTCTTAACCAAGACAAATCTCTGGATCCGAGTTATGAAGGAGGGTTAATTTCGTCCAGCCGGGGCGAACAATAATGAATAAAGCCCGCGATCTATTATATATACACCAGCTGCGATTACTCCGCGCGCTTGCGTAAGTTTCTCCCCGGCATACAATGCCCAAATCGATTCGTAGTCGGCTCGCTTTGTGCGTGTGCCTGGGAGGTACACGAGAGCGCGCTGCCTGTACTTGCTGTTTATATCGAATGTTGAAAATTTTGTGTAAAAGGCCCTTTGCATGCTGCAGAAATAAGTGATGCGATAAGACTAGCTTTGATAAAAAGAAAAAGTGCAGTCTAGTTAAAAATCGTCTCCTATTGGCTCTTACGTCTTGTTCACGCTAAACTCGTTAGAGCGAAATAAATCACTCTAATTAGAGTGGATTTTTCACTCTAAAAATAGATCGTTTTTTTCGACTCACAACTCACATTAGAAAATACGTGCGAAGGCGCGGGATTGACGCGAACGATGCGACTGTTAGCAACATATGTACCATGCAACTACTTGTTCGCGTGTCTTTCGAAATTAATTTTAATAAATGAGGTTCAAATTTGCGATAAATAAAACAAAATTAGTTAGCGTTGTCATTTCACTCTAACTACTAGAGTGAAAATTACAGCGAATAAATGTCACTCTATTTTCTAGAGTAAAATCTCACTCAAAAATCGGTTCACTCATTTTTCAGAGTGAAATTTCACTCTAACAGGTTTAGCGTATTGCTCATTCCCGTATCATTCAAAAGGTATATAATTTTTGTAAATTATAGATACGTGAAAGTATTAGCACCTGTACTACGTTATTGTTTGAACTTTAATCAGAAATTACTTGTGATATTTCAAAATGTTTATTGAAACGGTTTTTTTTTTCGATAAAATGTATTTATAGCACTGTGTGACCTAAACCCGCACTTAGGTCACGCTTATCCGTGACCTAAGTGGCGCTTTATTACACAGTGTAATAATGAATTCACATAGGCCACAGATCCCTACTATCCTATAATAAAAACTAAAAACACTCAAAATAAACGTTTTCGTTCATAATAATAGAAAGAAGAAGTAGTAAACCTGGTAAATACGCATGTCAAGAATCAGAGAATAATTATAAATCCTTAAAATAATGCTTCAAATTTAGAGGTTAGTTCAACTGATTGTATATGACAATTTGGCGCGTATTTTGAATATTCAATCTGAAATTCAATTTAAAATTCAGAATTAATTTTTTTTCATGATTAATATTAGAAATTTATTAAAATGTAATTTAAAAAATTTCATGATAGGGTAAATAAATATATTCTAATTAACTGGTAATAATAAACATTTATTATCTTTTCAAAAAACAAAATATCTTATTTATATAAGGTTCTATTCAAACAATGTATAAAAGTTGACATTGATTATTAATTAACTAATGAATTTTGGTTAAATAATAATTTGTTTATACGATTTCTAAATTCTTTAATTTATTTTTTATGTTTTTTGGATTATATTTTTATTTTTTTTTATGCGGGGGGGCTTCGCCCCCCCGAAACCCCCCCTCCTTCCCCGCCCGGCCCACCCCCGCACCATACACCCTCCCCGATGTCGGTGGCGGGTTTATGTCACGCGTGCTACAAAATAGTATACGATACTCGTGACCTAAGTGTCCATAATTGCACGGCGCGACGGTATCGCCCTCGCTACGCTCGGGCGCTAACTACGCGCCGTGCAATTATGGGCCACTTAGGTCACATGTATCGTAATATACTATAACTTAATTGTACATATTTTAAAAAATGAGAAGCCGGTAAAAATTTCTTTAAAGACTTTTTTAAAATTTCAATCAGTTTCTTCGTATTTACAAGACAAAAATGGTTCAAAATATATTCTTTTACAGCTCTTTTTAATTCGGAATCACGTGAGTATTTCAAAAATTATAAAATCGAAATTGCTCTGTAAAAGAACCATTTGTAGAATTATTACTCTATATGAAAAATAACAACCTAGTATCAAACTTATATTACATAAATATATATACTAAAATGAAATTGTAACTCGACGGCATTCAGATCAGTGCATGTTCACATAAATAACAATATTATTGATAAAAGCATACAATCCGCCTTATAATTCCACGAGCTAACCATTCCAATGCATAAAAACGCTCCCATAAAAATGTGCAAATATGACTTGTAATTTAAAAATGTCTAATTTACCGCGCTCGGCAGCATCGACTATACAGCACGACTCGCGAGAGCTCCTCGCTCTCCTATCGCGTTCGACGTTGAATGCGTCTGTGCCGGGCGATTAGCTCGGTAGGTAGAGCGTCGGTCTCGCGCGCTCGGGAGCGTCGGTTCGATTCCCCGTGACGGCGCACAATTGCTTTATATGAGTTTTATTTATCCGCACCCGATTTTCCAAAGCAAGGTCGCAATTCGATTGCGGCTGTGTAATGAAAGGGGTGCCAGAGCGAATGCCCATATGCAGAGCAATTTCGAAGACCGCCTGTCTGGAGTTGCTTTGAATATGCGCGACAAAGTTCTTTTTTGTTCGCGGTTTATAGACTTTTGTGGGTAGTAAAAAAAAATGAGTGAATGTATATTAGAGCGTTTTTTTAATGTTGATATTGCCTTAAATGGGAGTTTTCTCAATATAGTTTGATTATAGTATTGGTTACTCAGTGAAGGGTGAGTTTTTTCCTAAAAATACCGTGTGAAAATAAATTACAGTGAATAATTCATCCTTTACTGAGTTATTATTTTCCAAGTTATAATGAATATTCACTCACAGAACGGTTAGTTCCATTTTTTCTTTTGAAGTAGTGAAATTACACTCAAAACTTTTAAGCGCGTTGGCGACAAGCGGAAATTGCGTAGAAAAAAGAAACAGCATGAAGAGAAAAGAGAAATAAAACAAAATTATTAAGAATGTTACAAATTTTTATTCTTTTTAGTACAATATTTTGCGTTTACGGTTAAAAATTTATATATATTTATTTGTCGTTTTGACGTAAATATAGCAGCTCGATAGAGAAGGTTAAAATCAATTAGTATTAGAAATTACAAAATGTTTGTTCAAGCGTTCAGCAGAAAATTAGCGTTCAAATTCTCTTACTCATAATCCCCCTTTGGAACGTCATTACAGCGATATTAACAATTACGTTAGTTAATTGACGATGAAATTTAATGAAAAATAAAAATATGACGATTTAATTGCAGAGCTTGAGGAGGAAGGAGCGGGATTACGAGCACGAAATGGAGAGACTCGCCAGGGAGAAGATAACTGCGCAGCAGAGGCTAGTCTCGCTGAAGAAGGAGCTCGCCGCCACTTGGGATCACATCGACTTTAGTACTCTGCTCCCCGAGCACAATCCCACGATAGAGACTAACGTCACGAAAAATGGTGAGCGCAACGTGCATCATAAGCTTTTTAATCAACAATCTATTTTCGTGTTTTGAAAGCGCTCGGAAATATAGCTTATTACCGGATCAAAGCTGAATATTAAATTATGGGCCAAAGTAAAGTCTAGGATACGCGGAATTATTAATTATGAGTTTACTTTTCATTTTAATAAATAAATAAATTCATTTTGTATTTTTGTAATTATACTTGTATTTTATCAGAAGAAAAGTGTACTAAACTTAATTAAATGCAAATATATATTGCGTAGTAAATTTTTAGATAATTTTTTAATGTCTATTAGAAAGTATAATAATAATTTGGCCAGAGACTACCAAACACCAACAAAATACTTTCAAGTAAAATTTCATACATATCACAGTAAACTTACTATATTGTAGTAAAAATTAATAAAAGGATAGTAAAATTTACTAGAAAGTATAGTAATTTCTTGAGTTTTGGAAGTCTATGATCAAATTGTTATGCGTTCTCGTAAAAATTTGCAAAAGGTGAAATTTAATTTGCAATTTCTTTGCGTATATTCAATTGATTTTTTGTTCAAATTTCGAGTGTACAAAAAAAACAAATTTATTTAATTGCAAACGTACTACTATAAATAAACAAATCTGAAAAGATGCTGCTTCTTGATAAAAAATGTACGCTAAAAATGATTTTTGTGCATTTCCAAGTTCTTAAAGTTTTACAACCGAGCGTAAAATTACTACGTTAGACTAGGTTGCTTCCAACGAAGCAATAGTAGATTGGTTAAAAAATGGTATGTTTACTACCTACACGAATCCCGTTTAATTACAGTAAAATTGGAATTCAACGGCATTCCGAGCATTACATGTACATATCAGTAGTAAAATTATTGACATAGATACACAACGCGCAGTTCTACACTGAGAAAACCATATCGTAAAGAATCCCAATTAAAGCTTATATTCAAGCTCAAGCCAATTTAAATCAATAAGACTAGCACATTTCAGATTTCTCGAAAAATGCTACACCATCAAGAGCCTCCCGCGAAAACTATCACTTTTCGGATTTTCCAACTCTCTCAACCGTCCCAAAAAAGTATCAATCTTTATCAAACAATCTAAAAACTGCCATATTTTACACAGGCCTCCAAAACAAAGTACGCCTTAACTTTCAATAAATCCAAAGTACGCTAGTCCCCCATTACCATTAAAACCCTTGTAACTCCCACAGCGTCCGAGAGCATGATGGAGGTGGACACGCCGAACGGCGGACTGGCGCGCGGCGGCACGAGGTACAGCAGCACGAGCAGCCTGAGCAGCGCGGCGACCGCGAGCTCGCCCCAGACCACGGCCACCACCTCCAACAATCACAGCGGCAACAACAACAACAACAACAACAGTGGCAATAACGGAAACAACGGCGGCAGCAGCAACATTCACAGCCAGCTGGCGACGGCGGCGGTCGTCTGCCAGACCCAGGGCCTGAATCTCGCGCAGAGCTCGAGGGACAGTCCACCGGCGAGCTCCAGTCCAGGCGCCTCGACGCCCGGCATTCCCACGCCCGCGCAGGTTCGTGTCTCTTTCCCGGGCGTGTGTTTTTTGGGAAATGGGATTGGATGGGGGATGAGGCTTAGCGATCAACTCTGGGAATGTTTCTATGTTGGGAATTTGATTGGACAGGATGAGATTTAATTTGAGATTCGTTTCCTATTATTTTATACTTTTAAATTGAATTTTTTCATCTTTTAAACGTGCTATTTTTATCGTTTCATGTGAAAATAAGCTGTATAAACTTTTGAATTGTTTTCAAAACTTTGTGATAAAAGGTTGAAGCTTTAAACTGGAAGACAAATTTGACATTTTTTAGGCTATGGTTAAAAAGAATTAATTATCTTGAATTATTAATCTATTGTTTTTTAACTAATTTTTTCTACTTTCTTCTTTATAAATATATATCATTGGTTTTTATGTTTTTAGTGTCTAATTACACGATTTACAATCTTAATAAAATGTCATATTAGAGTCGCTGTTGCCTGAAGAATAAGGTCCTATCAAATCAAACTATGGACGCTAGGTTTCATTTTTGGGTATCAAAAGATATCGCTCAACATCTGATCGAAATCTGTTTTACGGAATGTGCAGATTCCCCCTTGTGAAAAGTGAAAAAGATTTTCCAACGAATTCTCTATAGTCAATATGGGCACAAACTCTCGAAAACTTGGAATATTATCAAACTTTTTTAAAAATGTTATATTTACGGGCTAAGAAACTTGAGCCAGTTTTCTACCTGCAAGTTTATAAGTCCAAACATCATTAAGAATATAGGTAGAGTTTTTCATTTTAAAGGAAAGAAAGTTTGAAATAAAAATTTGTCACCTACAAGTATAGTATATCAAAATTACAGTTACCATAGTCAAATAAATTAGAAGAAACCTTAGTTATTATCAAATTCTTATCACGTTCACTCGTTCTCATTATGTTAAAACAAATAGTATTGATCACTTTCTTATTCTTGATTAAAATTTGTCAAAGATATTAATTATATAGCTTGTATATATCAATAATTATCATAGTACCATAGAATTCGTTACGCGTCTATATCAATTTTCAAGTCCCAGTCTCAAACAATGAAAAGCCCTACGAGTCCTTCCTATTCTAATTACCAAAAAGATGCACATAAAATCTCACACCAGCTGAAAGCAAACAAACCCTAATCAAACGCTCAATCTTCATTCCAGGAAAAGGTCATAATATCGCCCACGCTAGTAGTCCAACAACAAAAACAACAACAACCGCAGCAGCAACAGCAGATCCTTCACCCCCAGCAACAGCAACAGCAACAACAAGCCCAACCCCAGCCAACGCAGTTGCACCTGCCCATAAGCGCGCAAATGCTGAACACGTCCCAGGGCCTGGCGACGCTGATGCCGACCCTGCAGCACCTGGGGCCGGGTCTGCGCGTCATACCCGGTGGCGACGGTCGCCAGCTGATAGCCGTGCAGTCGAACGGCACGGTGCAGACCGCGGGCCCGGGCGAGCCCAGGCCCGTCGCCCTCGTCGTGCACTCGACCTCGGCCAGCAACGACAATCGCGTGACCATCGTGCACTCGACCAGTGGCGGGGCCGGCGCCGAGGTCAGGCCCGTGACCTTCGTCTCGGGCAACGACGGGGCCAGGCCAATCGTCCTGGCGACCACCCACGCCCCCGCCATCAGCGTCACCAGTTAGTATTTTCGGATTTGTTTTTTTATTTTTTCATTGCTGAAGTGTTTACGAGGGTGTTTCTGGGTTGGGGGGGGGCGGTAATCCGAATGAAAGATGGGCCCGTAAAAAAGGAGATCTGTCAATGATGTTGAATGCAAAATTGTTCTGTAAAATCGTGTTTGTACTTGTAAGAATGTAAAAATGGCGTAAAAACTATATATTTTAAGAAAGTTTACTGAGTATGCATGAATGGAACAAAACTAAAGTATCTTTTTATGACAGTATTTGTGGAACTCAAAAAGTGTACTTTTAGTTTGCTCCTTTAATAGATACTTAGTAATGAAATTTTTAAAATATGAATGTTCCGCTCGATTTGAGAGTTTTATATAATCTTTAATGTGCTTTAAAAATAGTTTTATTAAAAGAAACTATTCACGATTTAGGTTTGTAACTTTGAGAAATGCACGCTTTTTCGATTAGATATTTGCCAATGTCGGTGAATTTTTTACTGTTCGACTTTTAAATCAGAGAAAATGTAGGTGATTCAGAAATTATTTTTCAATGAAATAAACTGTAGGTATATCAAATTACAACTTTTTACACTTCGTACATTTTTGTATACATTCAAAATGTGACAACATTTTAAAAATGACTTTCATTCTTTTTTATGTTATTTTGAAGCTAAAAGACGGTGTCTTGAATGAATGTATTTTCGTAAACTTGTAGAAAACAAAAACAAAAAGGATTTTTAATTAGAATGAGTGTTTTTATCGTCTGAGCTAGAATAAGTGAGTTTAGATAAAATTTGTTTGTTGAAATTGAAATTTCGTAAACAAACTCATTTATTCAAGTTTACATTATAACGATACTCGTATTACTAAGAATCTTTTTAATTGTTTGTTTAACCATAATCCATAACAAATTCATATTCTCTTTCCCAATCTTTTTGTATTTAATTTTTATTCTCTGTTTAACTAATACTTTTTAGAATCATAGTAAATTAATTCTAATTGAACACGCCGTTTGAAAAGAAATTAAAAAGAGTTTGTAAAATTTTTCAATATACAAGTTGGATTATTGTGATTCTAAAAGGTTTGCTCGTAAAACTTATAAAAGTTATTCAATAACTAAATCTACACCATATACCAAGGTCTAGTCGCAAAGTTGCGTATTTGTAACAAGTTGGTACTAAATAAAAAATCGATTATATGCAGAGTCGTTCGAAGCCTAAAATGCTCGATTTACTTTGAATACAAACTACAGTCATTGCACTGCCACTAGTCCACCTGTATTTTAGAAATCTCTATAAAATATTGTCATACTCTTCGAATTTATTTCATTGTAAAAAAAAAGGAAATTTCTGAAATACCTACATTTTTGGATAATCACTAAAGTAACATTTTAAATAAACATACGTAATATGTACCTAGATGTACGGGAATTTTTCGTCCTTCAAAAAAATGTAACATAAGACTTTTTTCTATCTTCAGGTGCTCAGACGAGGATAAGGACAGCCGACGCCGCGCAAACGACTCACAAGATGGTCGGCGGCGTGGCGCTGGTGGGTGGCACGGGCTCGGAACTGGCGAGACTGCCGGGCGGCGCGGAACTCAACATCCTGCCCGCGAACGGCATGTTCCGTTCCGTCAAGGCTCAGCCTCTGACCGTCCAAGGAGGTGATTATTAACAACTACAAATTTATTTTCTTACTCGAAATGTTTCTGCATTTGATTTTTTTATTTTTCATTTCACTAAGATCTTTTAGAATCATAATGAACTGATTAAGATTGTGTACGTTTGAACGACAGTTAGAAAGAGTTTGTAAAACATTTTTATATTCGAGTTAGATTAATGTGATTCTGAAAGGTTTGCTCGCTTAACTTATAAAAGCTATACGATAGTTAGCTAAATCAGCACCATATACCAAGGTCAAGTCGCAAAGTTGCGTATTTGTAACAATTTGGTGCTAAATTAAAAATTGTTTGTATGCAGAGTGGTTCGATGTATAAAATGCTCGAATTACTTTGAATACAAGATACAGTTATCGTTTAAAAAAAATCAATATATATTAGCCTGTCACCGCTGTCTTTACTCTGACTTGATATATTACTAAGAAGAGTTCTTTAATAAAAAGAAGGACGTGCATCTGGATTAATGAATCAATAGAATTCAACTGAAGGACGCGTTTCTTAGCTGTTGAGGAATATTTCTTACTTTGCAGGAGTAAGGTTATTAACAAACGTATAAAAATTATTAGACTTTTTCATCGTATGACTATTAAAAATATTAAACAATATTAAATACTTTCATCGAGTCTGTAAACCTTTGATTTACCGTCAGCGTATCAATATTGAAATCTATACGGAAAAATAATTGTCCAAATTGTTATTTTACCTCCAGCATTATATCTCATCAATTCAATTTTCCATTCATTAACTATAGAGAAATTTTCATAAATCTGCATTTAACGTTCTGCAAATGAAACCAATTCAAAATTCAATTAGTGATAATTTCATAGCCCATAACCTCCTCAAACAAATATTTAATCTCCCAGATCATATTATTTTTGTCTCTAATTCTGTCTTGATCTATAAATAATTGGCGTTGTATCCATTAGTTATATTTGTTACTAGTAAATAAGTGTATCTTTATAAAGCAAATACTACGTATACACATTGACATTAAGGAAGCATCGGTATAGCTGGTCCCACAAACCCCATCTCGCTAATTACGCAACTAAAATTCAGCATAAGAATCATCAATCAATACCACTTCCCCCGGCCAAGCATCTAACTTCGTATTCCTCTTCCAGGTCTGACCCTGAGCCACGCGGGTGTCTCCGTCAAGTCCAGCAGCATCTCCCAACACCAACAGCAGCAACAGCAGCAACAAGGCAACAATCCCCAATCGACCATCGTGACGACGCAGCAGCACGAGACTCTGGCGAGTTGTCACCTCGTGACGGCCTCCGGCCACCAGCCACTCGCCGGTCTCACTCCGATCGTGGCCGCGCCCATGACCGTCGTCTCGTCGCAGGGCAGCAGCCAGGTGATCCTTGCGCCGAGCTCGCTCGCCGGCAAGATGCTGGCCGCGGGCACGCCCCTGCTCAAGTCCGTGGGCCAGGGCCACCTGCCGCTCACCGTCAACGCCGCCCAGTATCTCAACAGTCTCGTCAAGCCCGTCGTCGTCGTCAGCAGCAATCACCAGCAGCAGCAGCAGCAGCAACAGCAACAACAACAACAGCAGCAGCAGCATCAGCAACAGCAGCAGCAGCAGACGAGTAGTAACAACGGGACGACGGCAGCAGCGAGCTCGCAGTCGGCCGTTTGACAGACCGGTGTGTTGTGAAGCTCGAGACCGTTTGAGTCGAGGGCGCCGGTCATGAGTTGGCAATGAAAGTTGCGAGACGTCGCGGGGAACGACGAGGAGGACGAAGCCGTTGGTGGTGCCCCCCCTCCGCGTGGCCGGGGACGAGTCGATGTGCATGGGCATGACGAGGTGTGATAACGCTCTAGGGGGCTCACGAGGACACGGGAGAATGGACGTATATTGTATGGAGTCTGTGCACTCGCGAAAGCGATCCTTCTTTCTTTTTCTTTTTTTTTTCTTCTTTTTACTCGGAGGGAGAGAGTAAAGAAAGGAGTTTCCGTTGAATTTCCGCTTGAATTCAGTCGAGTTTGTTTCTTTTTAGTTGCGTAGGACGTGACCTGCACTCCGGATTATTATTACTACTATTATTATTACTATTACTACTATTATTACGATTATTATTAATATTATTATTATGATTACTACTACTACTAATTTTTCCGCAGTGGGGAATCTTATTTTAACAATTGCATTAAAAGAAAATCATTAATATTCGCTGCAAGAGGATCGTTTTCTGAGTGTATTCGATGTTGATGCCGCTGCTACTGCTGCTGCTGGAGGCCCGCGCGCTTCTGTTTAGACGACGGAATGGAAAAAAATATATACATATCTTGTTTATTATCAGAAGGACTGCTTTGATCGATATATACATAGTGTACTTGTAGAGAGGATGAAGGCGGTAGGGGAGAGGGAAGGGAGGGAGGGGGGATAAAAGCGAGATAGAAAAATGAGAGGAAACATTTTTTCACATGCGTTCATGTCCCGTCTACTTTGTAGGATCATCCGAGTGTCTGATTAATTTTCAATCCAGCGTTTGATAACAGTCGTCTATGCAATATAATCCAGCTGTTGAGCATTAAAACGACCCTCGGATTAACAATGTAGGCGAGGAATTTATAATACACAGTCGTGAGACGTATCCTGGCTAGAATGTGCCAACTTAAGTGCGATAAGAAGGGAAAGATTGTTGCTTTTCCTTTTTTCTTCTGATAGAGGCATCCACTTGATCGATTAGTACATTTAGAATTTTAACTTTACTATTTTGAATTTGCAAAGAAAAAAATTAAAGTTTTTTTGAAGTGATGAGAATAAAGGGACAGGAGGGGGGGCGTTGTTTTATTGATTTTGTAAATATCCATGTAATCTTTAAAATTAAATGAAATCATGTATTTGCTCTTAAATTCGTTGTGAATTTTGGAGATTCGGTTTTTTTAGAAACATCGAGATAAATAAGCTGATATTAGCTTATCAGTTATATAAAAGATCATGCTCAAGTACAATATATTTAATTTTAATAACCTTCACATAAACGATAACAATATATATATATATATATATATATATATATATATATATATATATATATATATATATAGTTATATAGTTATATATAGATTACTATTTCTATTATTTTTAATAATACTTTCGAACCAGGGTACGTCTTTAATATTATTTTTTTTTTCTTAAGTTTTAACGATATGAATTAGCTTTACGGTCCCGCGCAGCTAGAAAATTGTTAAACGTAGAAACGAAGAAGAAAAAAGATAGGAAAATTGGCTGAACCGTCCTGACCCGAGTCGTAATACGATGCTTTTATACTTTTTTTGAGATATACAAAGAACGCTTGGTGTCTTGACATTTGACTCTTAAATCTAATCAAAAAGTAGAATCGAGACAGAGCAAAGAGCAAGATGGGAAAAAATTTTCCCTTAATTTTTTTCTACACATACACACGCATAAATACATACACATACACTTGTAGAAACATCTACGTCCGTTAATGAAGCATGACACCGTCGACGGTTTGTGGCATGCAGTGTCACTTTTCGTGAACTAGTATTATTGTTAAATCATACGCACGCGCGAGAAATTCTCTTTGTCATCGAAAGTTCTATTTGTACGTCAACTATATATTTTTTTTTCACACAAAGAGGTAACAATGTTAAGTACACATACACACTACGTAAAGTGGGAGCTAGGTACGTGCGAGGAGTGATCAATGGGAAGGTGATGCGATTTTTTAAACAAAATATCAATCAAGAATAATAAACGGGAAAGACTTGATGATACGAAGCTTTTCTTCGCAAATAGAGAAGAATTTATGTCCCTTTTAAGCAAATATAATCCTTCAAATTTGTCTCAATCAATGTGTCGAGTCGAATGTTCGCCTCGAGTCGTAGCGAGTAGTCTACTTATCGAAGAAAAACTAAGGGAGACGAAGCATAATAAAAAAAAAGTCGAGGAGTAAGAGTTTGGGGACTGATAGACTGTAGAGTGGGTGATTGAAATTGTAAAATTCAAGCGATTATGCAAGACTTTTGAACTGTATGAGAGTGAAAAGCGAAAATGGAATGACTGTGTGAGAATTGAGCGAAAAGAGATTGTCAGATGTGAAAAAATAAGTAAAAAAAAAAAACAGATAGGTACACTGTTGTAAATAAAGCGAGATAAGTGTTACAGCGAGAAGAGACAGCGTAAAAAATAAATAATCGCAACGCGATAAAGGAGATGTGTACACGAACAATGTGATATAAGTAATTAATATAATTAATTAACATCGTAGCGCGTAAGGGAGATATTACGAGAGCTATTTCCAGTGTAGGCGTCCGCTACTAACTATTATTTACTAATAAAAAGAAAACAAGACACATACCTTGAAGAACTGCGATTACCTAATTGTAAATAGTATACAAAACAAAATGAGATCATGGATAAAATATATTATATATAAATATATATTATATTAAATATGAGAGAAAGATGAAAGAATGTGTGGTGTGATGGAGAAAATTAGATGGAACAGAATCGCGCCCAGATTTTTACCACGCCAACGTTGTATATCCCGCGTGACAAACGTTTGTAGAACGTACTACACTTATGGAACGAATGTTGTAAGGAGAATAAATGTTATTGAGCGTCTATAAATTTGTATTATTTTTCCCCTTGTCTTTATAACTTATTAGTTATGAAAAAATTGTATCATTTGTATGAATCTTTTGTAATTTAGGTTGAATTCGGTATTTATATGAAATTTTTTTTATTTAATCGGTGTAATTATAGTACGTAACATTTTCATTGTATTTCTTTTTTCGAAATTGTCAATAAAATCCTAATAAGTTATAATTTATAATTTATTTTTATATTATTGCTTTAGATATAAGGTTTTAATTCTATACTGACATTTTTATTTGCAAAAATATGGAAAGACTTTTCTTAAAGGAATGGAAAAGAAATAAAGGACAAGGATTAAATAAAACTACAACTTGAATTTAATGATTTGAGGCTCCATTTATTAAAAATATGCACTAATTCAGAATCGTGTATTCCATGACTTTCAGTAAGAGATTAGAGTTATGACACATGTAGCATTTTCTTAATGTCATCTAACTAATCATCAGAAGATTTTTTAGTCTACACGACTTTCAAAATATATTTCTGCTGAATTCGTTTTTTCTTTATTGTTTACAAAAGAGTAGATTTTTTTCTAAATATTTTGCGTATGGCTAACTACGTTTATCATAGATCTGTTATGCACATTAAGCATTTTTTTTGGTCAGGCTAAATATCATGAGATTTCGAAGTATTTTTTTTGTTTTTTTTTCTAAAATAAAATGTACAAGTATAGAATAATTATTTAAAATATTTCAAGTTTATCTTTTATTTATTTATGACACTTCAAAATTAATGCTTCTTAACAAGCCTTCAAAAATATTTTATTTAATTAAGATGAAATTATTAAATATGAATATTGAAACAGATTATTTTAAATAATTATCAAATACTCGAATTTTTCATTTTTTACAATGTGTAGACTAAACGAACAATGTTTTGTAAGACCTAGAGCTTTTATTTTAACTGGTACGTTTTCCATATACCTCTCAAGCTTTTAAACTTCCTTTTTTTTAATATCATTACCAATTCTCAAATGCGAAAATTTTCGCAGCAAGTTATATACAAACTTACCTTGCGTGAAAACGAGAATTTCTTTTATACATTTCACACGTTTCGTCAGAGAAACGCCGTTGTCAATTAGCTACGAAATCAATTGTGAAAATTTGGAACACGCGTTGGTTTTCTTAGAATGTCTTATAAGATCTTTTCTTTTTGTCTATTATTTGAAGTTTTTATTGAAAGTCGGTCTGTAATGACACAAATGCGTGAGAGCTTTCTCGGAGTAAGAAAAAAATTCTTAAAAATCGAGATGCACATAAATAATAATGCATTGGCACAGACAACTGGCATATTTTGGTTCCTGTATTTTACTAATAAAGGAATACTTTTGAAAATCTAAAATTAGCATTAGTACAATAGTTCAATGGAAATTATTTTTATAATCTATGCACTTAAAAATAGGTAACTAAATAAGATAATTCATTAACAACTAGAAATAATTCAAAATTCAAAGCAAATAATTGTAAATAAACTAAAAAAAATGAATTAAAAAAAACAAAATATATCTGAATAAAAGTATTCCTTCAAAAAATATATACTTCAAAATTCCTTACATTTAAAATTATCAAGTAATGAAAATAAAGGATGTCAAGTTGTAAGTTGTAAATGCTAAGAATTCTGCCATACATTATAAGAAATGCCACTACATTCTGCCCCGTGCTTGACTTACACACATACACGAGAGTGAGTCTGGTCATATGTATTTATTTACAAGAGTATAAAATAGACGGACAAGTAAAAATTATCATTAATTTAATTGTAGAGTGAAACTTGCGCGCTGCAGGAACACAGAGATTGCATGCGCCTGTATATAATATCTATCCTGATAACGAAATAGAATGTCAAATGTTTCTATGTTCTATGGGATGAGTGTCCATAGTCAACGAATAGTTTCCACCTATTACAAACATATGTATACGGTGCAAGTCCATTTACGTTACGGTGATTTTCATTGGATTAAGATTTGTATCTCTTGTTTTTTACAATCATAAAATCGTACATATAAAATGGACACGCTTTGTGTTACTCACAAACGGTAGATTAAATCAGCCTTAAGAAAATTAGGCTCTATAGTCGTTACTCGGTATATTCTATTGGTGTAAAAGTTACAAAAAGTCAATTCGTTAATTAAACAATTAATTGGAGCGAACGTTAATGAACGTTTAAATTTTCACACAAAACTTCAATAATTCGGTGATGCCGCTTGTTTCTGTTTTTACCAATCGCACTAGAAATTTCATAGATTTTTTTTATTAAAATTTTTATATTTTCATTAAAAAAGGCAATGTGTTAATAATTCAAGCGAAGAAAAGCTAAGCTACATTTTTTGTTATCTTTTTGCATAGACAAGTAGACAAAGAGTATCCATTTTTGCATTATTTAACATCCCCAAAGTCTCGCCTATCAAATTCGCACGCTTCCCTTCCAATGGACTCATTTCACATAAACAAACATCAAGCGAGAACAGGAGCTTCAGGGACGTCAACGTTAAACTTAACTTTACTAACAATTATTACAAAAATGCACAGAAGATGAATTAATTACGCTAACGATAATTGTTACAAAAAATTGTATAATCAATAAAAGTATATATATGTATGACCGAGAGAGAGAAAACATAAAAATTAAAAAGAGACGCACACAAACATCGCCGTGGTTCGTTTGAAAATGCACAACACATAAACAAAATCATAATATCTCTCGTAAAGTCATTACATTTATTCAACGAAGAGTAATCATCCGAAAGTACTAAATAATGCACTTATTTCAGAGTTTATTAGAACAAGAATCAATATTGTAATAGAGTGCTTTATATCGATATATTGTGTATCTTTCGGTTTCATTTTTCTTTCGCGATTTCATTGACTTTTGTATTTTACTTTTAATCTCTCGTTAATCTATCTCAGAAAAGGAGAAAATATGAACTTTCTTTAACTTTATACATTTGTATAGTAGAGTACATTTTGTTTTCTCTTAGATTATGTAAATTTGTATATTTGTATATTTGTATATTTGTATCTATGTATGCGATTGAATGTTTTTATTATCATAATACATTGTTTTTCATAACCAGAGAAATAAAATAAAAGGGAGTTAGGTTCTTGACGCTTAAAAACATAAGGTGATTGGAAAAAGGTCGAATATTTATTGAGAATATGGACAAAAGCTCGGTTATCTGCCATTCTACTTAGTATTTACATATTTTCTTTTTTGGAGAGCTGTCTCTATAAAGAATTTTCTACTCACAATGAACACAGCTCGATCAAGAAAATTGTATTTTTCTGATCGCAAAAATATACGGACTTATAGAATCTTGGTGATGTCCAATAATTTTGACATACTCTCCTTTTTAATTGTCTTTAATTTATCAAGTTCATAAATCACTTTAATTCGCATGGCATTTTACTATAGATTTAGACGTATTATGTCATTGACTGTCATCGAGCTGCGTTTAACTCGCCTACTACGACGGCAGTCTTTACATATTGAATTTATCTTTAAGGGCAGTGATTTTATCGTGGAAGTATTAAAGTATATGTAAATTAATTTAAAAACAAATGCAATTTAATGCATTTCACTTTCTACAGTATATATATATATATATATATATATATATATATATATATATATATATATATATATATATATATATATATATATATATATATATATATATATATATATATATATATATATATATATATATATATATATATATATATATATATATATATATATATATATATATATATATATATATATATATATATATATATATATATATATATATATATATATATATATATATATATATATGTATACATTTCCATTCTTGAAAATTTGTACGTAAAATGAATCACATTTTTAAGACTATATTTTTTGTACCAAGAAAGTAACTTTATATTAAATTTTTAGTACAGGTGTGCATGTATAAAATGGACTATTTTCGACACCGAATATACTCTATGCAGACTGACACTACACAAATACTTTCTTCAAAAATTCTCTACACCTATTTTGATTTAATATTTTGCACTGCAAAACTCTACACTATTGAACCTTAACAATATATATTATTGTTGAAGTAAGTGTTCAGGCTATTGTGTAGAATGTTTCAGTGCACAATATTAAATAAAAAATGAGCGTACTGAATTTTTGTGTAGAAAAAGCATTTGT
Source organism: Gastracanthus pulcherrimus (assembly GCA_949152435.1). Classification (NCBI taxonomy): domain Eukaryota; kingdom Metazoa; phylum Arthropoda; class Insecta; order Hymenoptera; family Pteromalidae; genus Gastracanthus; species Gastracanthus pulcherrimus. Next base: position 38,287,852 of record OX424573.1, read on the forward strand.
GTATGTATTAGAGTCAGTCCGCGTAAATTAAATGTCAGCGTTCTTAAATCTAAAATGTTTTTTACCAGACAAAATGTTAATAACATTTCTTATATATCACTGATTTAATCGAAATATTTTACATTCTAATATTTGAAGATCATGAATCCTGAATCTAATATAAATGTAAAAAAAATTATTCTCGTTGACGTTCTATATCTTTTTGTAGACTGATTCACGAAGAATTCTCAAAATATTAAAAAAGCAGTGAATGCAAATACATCTTAAAAAAAACTTTATTAAAGCTGGACTTAAAGGACAAAATAAAACAAAAAGTGTACGAAAATTTTAGTCAATGAAAACGAAAATGCAAATGCCATTTTTCGTAGAGACGATTTAAGACTCTCTAGCTCAACGACAGTCAATTTACAAAATTTGCGCTGGCGCAGTTTTACAACTGCTCGAAATACAGAGAGAAAGACGAAGAGAGACAAAAACAAAAATCGACTTACTATGGAGTTATACATACTGTGGCAAAGAGGTAACAGGTGCTTTTCTTTCTTTCGATCAAAGAGGAGTGGGCTGATGGACATTGCGCGTCCTCTAGATCAAGTCCATTTTCTTTTCTTTTTCTTTCAATTCAAAGGCCTCGGCAATCAAAACCAGCATCGTCAAAAACTCATTTATGCGATAAAATCTTTTCCTTTCATCGATTTAGAATCCAACGAATTTCACTCTACTATACGGCACCAGGCAGAAATTATCCACCCTTGCACGTCAATCAAACATCCGCAAACTCAACGTTTTTTTTTTATTTCAACAACTGACGCCTGGTTGTGATTCTCGATGTCATATATTTGCTCTCTTCTCGTTTCATCGTCATTTCCTTTTCCTTTTTTTCCATTCGTTACCTTTATTGGCGAAGAAAACATTGCGCTGAGCGTGCGTGTGTACGCGTGTGTCTTTCTCTCTCGAAATCGCCGTCTCGACAACGCAACACAACACACCGAGAGCGTGTAACGTGCGCAGACATTCAATGCAGAGAGGCAGACACGAGAGAGAAATACGAGATAGTAGAGGGATCGTGTTCGTAGTCGTTTATTTTTTTTTAAATCGTCAGCCAGTCTCTCCCCCAATCCGACGACTCGTCAGTAGTAGTAGTATAGCGGTAGTAGTAGTAGTAGTAGTAGTGTGGCTCTATGTCGTCGCTGCCCGTCATTTGCCGCGCTCTCGCTGTAATTACTTGGCGCCCGGAATCTTTCCAAGCACCTACAAATACAACGATTTTGTTTGAGAGAAATTGCGTTTGAAATTTTGAATAGTTTCTAGAAAGAGACAGAGATAGAGGCGGAGATGGAGAGCAGTGAAAATTGTCTCTCTTTTTTCTCAGTCGTGTATAAATACAAAAATTCCAAATGACCGATATCGTGCGTTTTAATGAGGCGTGCCATTATTCGGGCCATGTATTCCCAAAGCCGATAGCTAAATTCGAGACCGTTTCGAGAAATTTAGTGAGGTTTAATGTTCTGATTGTTAACTGCTTTATAAGAGTAAAATTATTAAATAATATACTTAAACGTTCTTTTCTTCTCCTAAAATTAAAGCCATTCCGAAGGAAATATCTTTTTTTTAATCAAGGTAGTTGATAACTTACATACTTGACGTAAAACTAAAATAAAATCTAAAAATAAAAAATATATAAAAAAAGATAAAAATACATTGCACATAATTTATATTTAATAAAATTTATTCAACTCGCGTTTGACCAAAATTAACACAAAATACTGCAATTTTCTTAGTCTCATTAGTGAGATATTGTTTGAAATTTCTGTACTAATAACCGACTGATTATGCTAAAAGTGAATCTAAGAAAGATGAGTACAAAAATATTTTTAGTTTATGCGTGAAAAAATGCAATACTGATCATAGTAGTTAATCGAGAGTATGGTATTTTCACAACAGATATATAAACACTATTACGACTATTATTTTACTTTACTGCGGTGCATTTTAAAAAATACTTGTAAACTCTCTAGTTTACCATACTTTCTTTTAATGAGCGTAAAAAATCGTATTTTTTCCTTGCGAAAAAAGTCGATTTGTCCTTGTCAAGCGTTAGTGATTAGTTTTCTGCTAGTGTAAAAGCGTATATCAACAAAAAAACTGTTACAAACATTTGTACGTGTGTGTTAGTAAAAGCGTGAAGTGCTCAGTGCAACGATTAGTATACACAGTTGGAAATAACTTCTTTAATCGTATCATTTCTGAGTTAAATATAAAAAATACCGTAACATCTTTCTTTTTATCAAGAGTGCTGTTTTATAGACTACTGTATATTAGTCAAATAATCATACGAAAGATTAAATAAATTTTACATATTAAGGGGAGGCACTACTGAAAATTGGTGTTATAGCGTTTCTTATTTTTTATCTTTGGATCTACAAAACGTTATGCCAAACCCAACCCATCCGAGAAGTTTTTTTTATAATTATCTCATTAAACATCTAAAAAAAGTTTCAACGAAAAATATTAAAAACTATGTAGAAGATATATTTTTAGCGTATGATGATTTATTTGTATTTAGAACGTTCTTTAAAAATCTATTTGCTACAGTTTTAAATATTTTTTGTTGAAACTTTTTTTACATGTTTCTTACATGATTTATAACAACTTTTCACATGGGTTTGGCATCAATTTCCAGTAGTACCTTTCCTTAATCACATATAAAATAATTACTTTTAATACGCACTATCAGCCCAAAAATTGAAATTAGACATTCTAATTCATAAAAAAAATTAACCTACAATTCTAGAATCTAAATCATTAAGCTGAAAAAAGCTTACACACAATAAAACCCATCCAAATCAATTGACTAGCAGTCTTCGGTGCTCCGCGGTTCTCAAATTTTCAATAATTCCCAAACCACTCTTATTCTATCACACACCTCGCGAAGAACATCTTACTTCCAACTGCGTGTAATTATGCATAAATATACATATATATATATAAATCCAATGCGTAAGTAGCAGGCGTGCGTGCGTGTTTCCTCAGCCAACATTCAATCGGCTGTGTTCTGTCATTCTCTTTTTTAATCATTTATTTATTCTTTTTGTTAATGCGGCAGTGAAAAGCTTTAGTGTAGGGATTGCAATTTATTTCTTAGCGGGCTCGGGCGTCTTTTTCTTGAGCCTTACTTTGGAGAGGTCGACGCCGGTGAGGGCCTGGACGGCCGGCGGCACCTGGCCAACGAGGCGCGCTATCTCGCCGCTCGTCACGTCGCTGCCGCCCAGCAGCACGATCTCCTCGGTCCTGGCTAGCGGCGCCGCCACCTCGGCTGCGATCTGCGGACAATTAGATTGATTGGTTATTCATGGGATGGGTGGAATGGGAAAATGGAAATATTGGGGGTAGGGGTGTAAAGGGTTGCCTAGGTTTCGATTATCGGATGATTCAGCGTTGCCCGGTATTTTTATTCCCAAGTTTTAATTTGGAAGAAACGTGATCAAAATTTTAATACAGTAAAATTCAGTAAAATATAATAACAGTAAAATAACAGTAAAATTCAGAATTTGCATAATTAAGGAAGCCGTATTATATACTTTATTTTTGCACATTCTTATTCATTTTTATGTAGCTACTATTTAATTGGCTTTTGTAATTATGAACTCTACGAACTTTGCCTTTTGTAATTATAACTTTCTGTTATTATTATTAACTTCGGACTTTATAAAAAGTAATTCTATATTTAAATTTCTGAATGGAAATACCGGGTAACAATCGATAATCTGATAATTAAAACCAAGCCGGAGTGCCGATCAGTATCATTTTTGTAGGGTGAATGCACAATGTTTAATACCATTAGTGGTCGTACAATTATGCATATTTTAAAAAATTTACATATTTCAATTTTTTATGTCATTATGTAATTGTACAATTAGTTTAAAGATTCTTTTTTTATTTACGACTGATCATTACATTTACGTTATTATCAAAATGTGTCCAGAAAAGGAGCAGTGACCAAAACCAGTACACTCACCCTCATATAGAGAAACAGATGATTTTAATTTGTATACAAATGATCTACTTTTTGGCGCGTATTCCATTTTCAAATTTTATAAAATTTTAGCAATTTTCAATTAATTACTTTTTTAATGTAGAACTATAAAAGTCAGAATATAATAAATTGATATCTAACGTTTACAGGATTATGTACTAGAAAACAAAATTGCATTAATCTACGACAATTGGCTAGTCTCTTGATGTAGTAACTCTGGATAACATTACTTTGTCAAAATACTCATGACTTTTAATACCGGTTCTTGATCAACATTTATTTTTATTAAAACAAATATTACTGAATACTTAACGTATATTGCCTAGTAGCATATTGCTTGTATATTACTGTATCTTGATTTTTGAATAAAATTTTTGTAATCATAAATTAAAGACAACATCAATATTTATTTTAAATGTTGATCAGGAACCGCTGGACTGCCGGAACGAACATTTCGAATTAAATAAATTTCAAGATAGCTTTCAAATGATTATTATATAACCAGTGCACCGACATACCTTCGGCATTGCATTGAGAACGAGATTGAGTATGGCAGCCTCTCCGTACTTCTTGTAGATAGCGGCCTTCAGCTGCATGCGATCGGCATCAGCTGTACCGATCGCTTTGAGTGCCTGGGCCTCGGCTTCTCCTATGAGTCTGATGCGATCGGCTTCGGCCTTTGCAGCCTCCACAGTTTGTGCCCTGGAAAGTGAAATTATTTATTTCAGTCCACGTTATGATGAAGTTATAAGCTACAAATGCCTGTCTGAAATCGATTGTTTTATGAAATTCGTGACAGAGATTGACGAAACAACCGATACTAATCGCTTGCAGGTCTATATTTTTTTCAGCAGCACTCTCAAACGTCCAATAAAAGTTTGTTTTAAAAAAAAACCTTAGAAAAACTGTGAATAAGTATACATATCGATCTATGTAAATATAAAAGTCATGATTATAATATTTTTTTCATAAAAATCCGAATATGTTCATGGCTGATTTTGTCGTTTAAGTATTTTTATTAGTTTAATTAATAAGTAATTTAATTCTGAAATTTCTGGTAACCCTACATTTATATACTGATTACATGATGAATTTTATATTGAATACATGATCAGTGCATATATAAAATAAGTTATCGTATACGATAACTTAATATGCTTATAATGTTATTTGTGCTATAAGTTAAAGTATGAATAATCTTTATAAAAATTACTATTTTATAACTTTTAAATATGTTTGAAGAGCCTAGGGCAACAAAAAGTCATCACACATTCTTAGTTGGTCCCTGAATCATTAATATAAATAATTCCATAGAACAACTTGGAATATCAGATAACTGTTTGTTGCCCCAGGGCCCGGGCTCTTCATTTAAGTATCATTAACAAGTATTTAGACAAAAATCTCCACTAAAAGTGATACTTCTGTCTGTACTAAATAACACTTTTAAACAACACAAAATTTTAATTTTTTGATTTTCATTAACGATTCAATTTGACAAAAATTATTTTCCTACTTCAGAAGGTCTCCTATAACATAACATTTTTTTTAACTTCGATTTTCACCCTGGCAATGAAAAGTTACAATTGAGGGCTCGGATCGGCAAAACAAACTAAGGTGTAAACAAAAATATGTCCAAATGGAAAATAAAAAGTACATTCTCATATATAGAGAGCTCACCTATAAGAACATTTTTACATTAAAAAATTTGTTTTGTTTAATTAGTTAACAAATGAACTTTTTCAACATTTGACTCTTGCACATGAAAGTATTCCAAATTAAATAATAACTATTAGTTTAAAAAGAAATTGGTCTTATGTGCGTATGCCTCGAAGCCACAAACATGTGTTACAACGCCAATCTATGAAAAAGTGCCATACACTATAACAATTACACAGTAAAAATTTGACTCTCACTCTTCCAATCGATTTGTCGCTCAGACTACCTTAAATTCCTGAATTTCAAGATATACAAATATATCATTGCAACAATTATCTTGAAAATGTAAGGAGAGACTACCGACCTTTTACCCTCGGACACCTTGCCGATCTTGTAGCTCTCTGCCTCGGCCGGCAACTTGACCGTGCTCTGCAGCTCGTGCTCCTTCCTGCGCACCTCCTGCTCCTCCACCTCGATCTGCTTGCGCCGCTCCACCACCTCGATCTGGATCTCCTCGTTTCGTATTCGCTGGCGGATCTTGGCCGCCTGCAGCTCGTAGGCCAGCTGGGCCTCCGCTTTCTGTATGCACAACGACATTCATTGTATGTTTAACGTTGTGGTTTCTTTTTCTTTCATTCAATGGTTTAGAGGGAGGATTTTTAGACTCGTATGAGTGATTCTGTATAAGAATGTAAATTTGTATCCCTGCTTAAAATAATTTTATTATTGGCTGGATTTGAATGCTCGAACTATAGGTTTATTCGATGGTAAATAGTTTGACTGACCCGTTCGTTAATTTAGTCTCAAACTGTAAACCGGGGACGTAAAGCGTACGTTATTAAGTAAATTAAACTAATTGTGCTGGTATCTAAAAAAGATATTTGAAAAAGTTATTTTCTGTATTAAAGGGAGTCTTTCGACTTTTTAGTTAACTTAGTGGTATTGGTATCTCTATCAGAGATGTATCTCTAAACCCCTAGTGATGAAATTGAAAATTATACATTACATTAAATTTACACGTTTTCAGAGAACCACTCATGTACAGAATATTTCTTGTCAAACAGACTTTTGTCCATTTCACCCGTCCGGATACTTAATAATGAATAAGCCACTCATAGATTTTTTTCCGCAGGGTTTTTAAGCACTAGATTTTTTATTCTCGTCGTTCAATTAAATTTTAATATTTCAGCTATTGAATATCCAAAAAAAATGTTAAACGTGAGAATTAACAATTTATGTAATTTGGAAAATTGAAATAAAAATGTATCAATAAAAAGTAAAGAAAAAATAATAAGATAAATTAGTTGATTTTTCAATTACATTAATATCATGAAAAAGTAACTAAAATAGCTACTATCTTCGAAATAACTGAGCTACTTCTTTCATTATTGAAATATTATCAGAAATTAAACAGCTCTCAGAGTTTCATAGAAATTTGTAGGTATGCCACTGATCTTCGGTTTGTTAGCGAAATAAATACATAATACTTTATAAGGGGCAATACTGGATTTAGAATGCTTTTAAAGGTGAGTTTTATTTGAATCACATGGTTGGTTGCTAATTCAATTTAATTAAACTTTACTGGTTCAAATTGCTCAAGCTGTAAAATATTATACGCAACGAGTTCACTAGATATTCAAGTTTGTAAAATACGTGGACGCCAATTTCACACATTTTCATACGTGTAATTTTCTTATAATTATACGTATGTAAATATAGTTTCCCGTAGAAAAACTGCATACATAGAACCATGTAAGAAAGCTACAACGAAACGTGTTTAAATAATTGCATACTTTCGCGTATATTTTACACACTTGAATTGCAGTGTCTCCTTTTAGAATAATATCAATTCATCAATGCTCGTAATTCGTAAATTATTCCAGTAATGTTAATAATAGTAATTAGTTAAAAAACGAATAAATCACTTACCGCCGTATTGACCTCCTGGTCGAAATTCGCTTTTTGTAGCTGATACAATCGTGCGTTGTCTTCTATTTTCGTGTCAGTATTGTACTTAATGTCCATTGCAGCCTTTTCGCACTCCGCTTCCTATTAATAGACAGTAAAAGAGTAAATACGAACTTGATTGTTTACTATTGTAGAATTCACGTACATTAAGAGCTTAAATAATAATTATGAAAATAAAATGAGAAATAGACCTTAAATGTATAAACCTGATTAAAATAAATAACATCAAGAGGACATTCTACTTTCTCTATTTCTTAAGTACTAGATGATCGCGTGTAACTAGCTTTTATATATACAAAAATTAAACGCTCATAAAAAAATTAAAAACGCGTATTTTAATTCAAAGAATTTGCGTTGTGTGGAGGACGTGATACAAAATTACTGTACCTACCAATCAGTCTAAAATGTGATGAAATATAAAATCTCGTTGATTAATGAATATGTTTCCATTTTTTGAATTGTTAAAAAGTTGAAGTTCGCTATTGTGAAAATTATCATCCAAAATGTGTTCCTCTAGGCCATGCAATATCCATTCTTATATAAATTAAAAATCTTTTTGCTTTTCTTTTTCTATATTATACCCGCCATCGAGGCATCTACTTTTCCCAATTTTCTTTCCTACATACCTAATAAAAGAAAGAGTAGAATATCCCCTTACGCTAAAATCCCTCCACCGCAATCAGTGTACTTCTCTCTCACCACTCTACACTCTAAACCTAAAAGATTAAAAATTGACACAAAAAAGATTAAACTGAGAAGTTTACTCATTTGCAAATAATAAACTGCTGATTCTCTACTTTATAAAAGTAGAAAATGTTATTGTAACTTTTAATAGAGTAAAGTAGCGAATTTCATCTTTACGGAATGAGTAAATACCAGGATTTCTACTTTTTTACATATATCTACGCATATAACCTACTTTGTCAATTTAATAAAATTTTCGCTTGAGATACGACTTAAATTCATCTTTATTATGGATCACAGTGTACATAAATAAAATTAAATCAACTATAAATGCTTTGATCCATAATAAAGATGAATTTAAGTAGTATCTTAAGCAAAGAAATCATTAAATTAATTTAAGAAAGTTATATGCGTAGATATATTAAAAATTACTACTCTATTAAAAGTTACAATAACATTTTCTACTTTTCTAAAGTAGAGAATCAGCAGTTTATTCTTTGCAAATGAGTAAACTTCTAAGTTTAATCTTTTTTGCGTGAATTTTTAATCTTTTAGGTTTAGAGTGTATACTCGAATTAAGTAACGAAAAATCACGCAATCTCATTCGCTCCCTTCTCACTGACTCACCCTGATGCCGGCGTCCCTGTTGGCCTCGGCCACGCCCACGTCCGCGTCCCTCTTGACGGCCGCGGTCTGGGCCTTGCCCAGCGAGGCCAGATACTGCACGTCGTCGTACACGTCCTTAATGGTGAACGAGAGGATCTCGATGCCCATGCGGCCGACGTCCGGCGCGGCGACCTCGCGCACCAGCGCCGCGAACTGGTCCCTGTCCTTGTACACCTCCTCGACCGAGAGGGTTCCTGTATACGGTCGAGGGACAAGTTTCGTTACATTGCGATTTATACATTCTACTGCAGTTTGGGTATTCTCGCAGGTGTACACGGAGAGAAGAGATGTATTCAAAATTACTATTTTATGAAGGAATGCTGGGATTTACTTGCATTCTAATGCTTTATACTGTATTTTGTAGCAGTTATTCTTAAACGTATATGATATTCTGCAATTAAAGCATGTGAAATTTTACTATATACTTTAGTAAAAACTGTCATTTATAGAATTTACAAAAAAGTGTAGTAATTTGTGCTGAATATTATAGCAAGAAGTACTTGAAATTATAGTAATATTTGTTATATTTTCCGAATACCATATTTTTTTAGTAAATTTTACGTAGTTACGTATTAAATTCTCGTAAATATTTTTGTAAACCGTCTTTACTCAAAAAATCTAACCTCTAAAACTTATACGTAATGTTTTGCAACTGACAACGATACTTTTAATTCGCTGATATAAGATATTTTTCATTATATCAATACATGTAAGTTAATTAGAACTGCAACAATGAATAAGTATATCATTATTTAATTAATGTTGACAAGATAAGCGTAAACGAAAATAAGCCTAGTGTTATAGTTGATTTAATTTTATTACTTATAAGGATGATTCGAAGTATAGTACACAAGGATCATGATGGCGAAGTAGATAGAGCGTCCGTTCCAGGAGCTGAGAGTCGCCGGTTTAAGTCTTCACTAGGTCGTTTTTGTCAGTAAAAATAATTTTATTTAAAATTAAAGTGTGCAAGTATAAAAAATACAATATCTAGAATAAATAATAAGGAAACATTAAATTGAAAACAAAATTTTATAAATGCGAATTTTAAAATTACTATTTAATATTTTAGAAAATTGCTATATTAAATAGTAAAAATTGATAAAATACAAGTATGTCCAAACATTACATCAGAAAATAATAAAAATGCATTCATATATTAATAAGAATTATAACATCGTTTCTCTCCGTGTATAAATTGAATTTCGAGAAGTTCTTTTTTTAGATTCGTGTCGCGAGTACAGTGGAAAATGTATTACAGTCACTTTTAGCGTATATCTGGCGATTCTAAAAGAGAGAGATAGGTATATTTTATAGCACGTTAATTGCAGGACGTAAGAATATAAGACTAATGCTTATGTTTTATCTTTTAAAAATGATATGGCTTATTTGCAGTCTCAATTACAGTAAAAGTATGGACACTAGTGTGAAGAACCGGACTATATAAAAATCCAAGGTAGGTACTATTATGGGTATTATTATGAGAAGACCATGATGATTTAGTTAGGTTATGTCCAAATTTTTACTGATAGAATATGTATAATTTTTCTATAAAATTTCTGTTCTTGCAAATCACGTGTAAAGTGAAGTCTAAATCGCTAAATAATATAAAACATATAGATTATTAGAAAATTTGAAAGTCTAATAAAGAAATATTTCTCAATCATTTAAGGAGGGTCTTTCGCTAGATATAGGACGTAAATAAAAAATCATACGAGATTTTATAGAGGTCGTACGATATAAATAGTGAAACATACTTAAAAAGTATATTACTGTCAATTAAAAAAAATTCAGTAAAATCTCAATAATTGTTTCGATTTCTTAAATCAATTTTAATGTTTTGGGTCTTATTCTTTTTTTTAAGCATTTATCTACAAAGTTAACGAAGAAAAATGATAAATTAATTCATCTGTAAGAAAAGTGAGCCTATTGTTTATAAAATTTTAAGCATTTACTTATAAATAATTAGCTCTCTTTCTTCTTACAGATGAATTATTTTATAATTTTTCTTCATTAACTTTGTACATAAATATTTAAAGGAAGGAATAAGACCCAAAACATTAAAATTGATTAAGAAATAAAAAAAGTTAATGTTCTTTTACTGATTTTTTTTAATTGACAATATTTACACTTGCGACATAACGATTTTGGTAGAACAATTTTCCTTTCATTCAGATATGAACCCTTTTCAAGTATGTTTCACTATTTATATCATAATTCCTTTACAAACTCTCATACGATTTTTTTATTTCACATCCTACATCCAGCGAAGGACCCTCCATAATTACACTGCGAGAATTTAGACCCCCATACACGAAACGCACAATTTCAACAAACCAAAGCATATTTCTAATAATCATAAAAATGCCATCTCTGCTTCTCAAGATCGAATCCAAGCCACGCGATATCCAAACACGAGTCAGAAGTACAGAAGGATCGACTCACCAAGGATGGCGCGCAGGTGTCCCTCGAGGGTCGACAGTATGGTCGACTTGATCTCGTGGACGTTCTTGCCGAGGAACTGCTCGCTGGCGGTGTGCAGCAGCTCGTCGGCCTTCATGATCTTGCACTGGGCGACACCGGTGACGGTCAGGGGCACGCCCTGGGCCGTCTCCACGCTCTCGCACACCGGATTCAGGGTCATGACCTCGAGGGAGAGCCGCTGCACGTCGGTGACGAACCACCAGGTGAAGGCGTACCCGCCGACGATCGTGCGCTTCCTCGTCGAGCCGCAGCATCCTCCTGAAAATTACGCGTAGAGACGCCTGTTTATTCACTGCATTGCGATGGGACATCTAGTTTATTTGTACATTTGGCTGAATGTTCGATATGTTGGGCGAAGGCGCTGAGAAAAACGATGTAACGACACTTCGGCTGGCATCGTTTGATATTTTAACGATGGGGCGTTAACTTCGATCGATTTCTTTTCATGTTTTAACGAGGCGACGTCGCTCAAAGGGCGTTGAAGGAACTATAGCTTTTGCAAACTCACCTTTTTCAATATTAAAATGTAGAAAGAAATACACGCGACTTTAGGCTTTTCATCGCCATACACGCGTATGTTGATCAGAAATGATATTTTGTATTCTTTCGAATTTAAGGGCGGGTTAAAAGCGAAGTGTAATTTGAATCCATTTTGAAAACCCATTTTGCCATTGTCTCGCGCAAGTGCGGGAATTCTTTTTGAAGTATTTAAGTTGAATATTTTGACCCATTAAATGTATTCATAAATTAGTTTCTAATCAGCAATTTTAGGTTTTATTTCCACTAAGAAACTGTTGTTTCATTTAATTTATAAAATTAACGACTGCGAAATAAAATTGAGGATTTCTGTATGCATCAACTATACTAAAAAATATTTTCGGTAATTTGATATTACATCGAGTATTGCTCTAATCGATTAAAAGGTATACAAATTGCAATGTAAACTAATATGACTATGTAGTACACTAACAAGACTACTCATTAAAATTCCCAATATCTCAATCCTCGCACACGCTTAAAATAATTGATCAAGTACAACTCATTTCGAAATGGCTTAGGGTTCGCGCTTTCGATTTCAAATAGAAAACCGGAATCTCTCTAACATTCGAAATCGAAAAGCGTACATATAGACATCGAGCGCAATCAATGCTGTAATCCTCCGATAACCGCGATAACTAGATACACGATCTTTTCTTCACACTCCCGATGAAAGTCAATTAAAAAATCATTAAAAACGAACCTCGTTAATAGGGAAGAATACCAATTTTTAGTTAACAGTATATTCTTGTGGGTCATGGTATAGTTTCTTTGTATAATTCTGGAATTTTTACGATATCTTCAAAATCGAAGAAGATATAGATTTAAAAGAGTAATACTTTAAAAACGGTGTGACGTCACCCAGACAGGCATCTTTTGATGTTTTAACAGTGTGATGTCATTTAAAGAACCTTTCACAAGCTATAACTTTCGCAAATTGAGTTATTTTTTTTTAATTCAAAAAGCAATACACGTTGGCTTAGGTTCTTTACTATTTGCACAAGTGCCGATCAGAAAATAAATTTTGTATTCTTCTATTTGGACGATGGGTAAATTGAATGATTTTTATTATTTAAAAAGTATGTTTTGTTGATAGTCTAAATTTATTTAAATTTCACGCACAGACAGAAGCTATTTAATAACCTTTTTTTTATTTAAAGAAAACTATAATCAATTGAAAACTAAGTATTCGTCAAAAGCAACCATTTGACCCCAACTTATTTGTTTCATTCATTTGACATTAATAATTTTACCCCGTTATGTGCTTCATACTAGGAAATAAACTCGCAAATAAACTTGTCTTCATATTTTGATCCCATTTGTTTTACCTTGATGTCTGAATTGCTCTTGCAGGGAGTATCAATCAAATTGCAATTCTTTCATATTAAAATTTGTATATATTTCACTCTTAATGCGATGGCTATGATCTATTATTAACCATAACAAAGTCATTACAGTATACTTCCGAAGTGTTCATATCAATTTACATCATTCTCAACTCAAAATTCTCCACAATAGCCCCGAGAATGTTCAACTCGCCCCCCCCCCTCCCCACCTACACCATATACCCGGCGTTCGCACGCCGCTTAACGAACGACGGCTCGAGGGAAGAAGAAGCTCAAGAGCGTACGTGACGAGCAACAGGTACACACGCGGCGGCGGTAGCCAGGTGCAGAGTAGGTCAAACTCCCGCAAGTATTACTTACATTTTCACTGAGGAGAAATGAAAAAGGAACGAGAGCCGCGGAGGCCCCGCACGCGACGCACGACCATCGCTCGGATCGCGAAGTAGCAAAACCCCAGGCGGAAGAAATCGCACGCACGCTGTGTTTAGGATAACTGCGGTTTTCCATTGTTCGAACATTTTTGCGGGGCTTTCGCGGGGTTTTTCCCTGCAGCTGTTTTTGCCTCGCGGTGGCTACTGTTGTATTGTAAGGCGTACGCTGGGAGAAATTACTTGGTGTCTTTTGCGGTACCGAGTGGTAGGATTTTTAAGCCGGAGATTCGGGAATGCATTGTGATGAAAGTTGAATTAATAGAATCTTCAAAATTGTATTTTTTTTAGTAAATGAAAATTTTGTGGTTTGGTATCACTGTGTTAGCTGAGTATCTATTGAAATGTGTACCCTGGTGGAAAATTATTCTAGAACTATGTAGATCTATCTAGTTTGCCGTGGGAATAATCGAGGGCCTCGATAAAACTAGATAATTTTCTACCAGGGTATCATTAGGAAAAATATGAGTATACTTTGTTCATCCTCAAAATTAAGGGACCAGACATGGAATTTGGCGACTATTAATTTGTGTCTCTTTTTGATTAATAAAAGAAAGTAGTAGATTCCATTTGCTGACACACACGATACAAAAATAAAAATATTTCTTTTCGCAACGCCAGTTCCTGACGCATTCATTCAAATTTACGTGCGTTGTATATTATACACGAAATACTTGTTAACGATCTATCTCAACCCTAACTACTTTAGATTCACTAAACTACTAACTGTAAAACTGTTCTTTTTTGTACAATGAATTATTATTGATTTTACGTAAAAGTAACTTTTGACACAGACGATATAGATATAACCCATTCAACCTCAATGTAAGGAGACAAAAATAATGCGAGAAATAGAACCAGCGTATATGCTCGAATTAGTTCATATACTACTTGTATTTACTACTATGTATTTATTTAAAAAAATAGTTTATTTAGTACTAAAATTATGTAAAGGTTGTCATTAAGAATACATTTGAAAGATATTTTAATTTCGAGTGCATTGCAGTGCGAAAGTAAATTAGCGATAAAATATGTACTTTTATTACAACTTTACTAGATTCAGTGTGAATATTTGACTAACCCTGTAAGTCTCGGTAGGTACTCCAGGACCGATACTGGAGTATGGTCGGTAGGTACTCCAGGACTGATACTGGAGTGTATCAGGTCGAAGTAGATTTGCCATTTACCATATCGTAATTAGGGACTAAATCATTGCTGACCGCAAAGAAACCGAATAAACTAAAAAAAAAATTTTAATTTCATTGATCATATTCGAATTTTAAAGCCCAACAATCATCTCTAAATTTTTTCAGAAATTTTTGATGATCTTCGTGTTTGAAATTAGAAAACTAATAAGGTTAGTAAATTTATTACGTTCAGCGTAGGTTATTATTTGACCCACGTTGTATACGTACATCAAATTCACTGCATTTATTATTAATTATTTACGATTAAAATTAAATTACAATGAACCATGTATTTCTACTTGATGTGATTTGACGGTTCAAGAAAAAACATCCCTTGTAATTTTTCACACCAATTGTAAGCTGGAGTAATCTATTTAACTATAAGTATATATATATATATATATATATATATATATATATATATATATATATATATATATATATATATATATATATATATATATATATATATATATATATATATATATATATATATATTCCCTGTGCTCAGCAATGCGTTTACCTGACTAGACGCTGATTTATCAGATAAACTTCAAATTTGTTATTGTATTTCTTACGCGGGTACTTTAAGTAGGGGAGAATCGGGTAGTGTGACGTGCCTAAGTTTCATTATTAGATATTTACTTAAAAAAGATTAAGGTATATGGACACTAATTACAGCTACAATTGTCATTCCCATAACCAAATAAGCGACAAGTTATGGTAATGACATTTCAGCTATATTTAGTGCCCATATAGTTGTGCATTTGCTTAAAATTTAAGTTTTTTAAAGTAAAAGTAAAGGAAATAACTATTTCTGATGGTAACGGTACGTCCATGAACTGCATGAATTTCAATTTTCTGTTACATAATTCTTTTCAATTTTGAACAATTGTGCTGCATTACTTTTAAGATAAAGCGTAATGAAAGAATCTTGAAAGTTTCAAGTCAATCTGATAAAAAGTGCCCTAAAAAACGCGTTATTAATGAATTTTGATATAAATAAAGCTTTACGGTTTATAACTATACCAAAACTCTGTACGTGCAGATAAGTGAGCTAAACTGGGCTTAAGTTGACTTATTGTTACTTTTCTTCAGGGTTCAATAACAGTGTCTTGCGCCAACTGCATTGTCCACTTCTCCACTGTGTACATACGCATTTCCATTCCCATTTCGAGCGCAAAATTCAAATTCATCGTGATAAGTAGTATAAAACTGAAAAATGTCGCACCATGGTCTCCTGGCATGTCGACATACAGAAATACAGCCGTTACACGTCCGCGTGCGCGTAGCGTCGCGACCGAGACTCCAGAATTCGTTCCGCGCATTCGTTCGGCGACGGCATTTTTCGTATTCTCCGCGGAGCGGCAAAGTTCGTGCGCGCGAGCGAGCCCCGCGATATATACCCACGCGCGTTTTACGCGCATCATCCTCCGAGCGATCCGGGACAAGTAGGTCGACGCGTTATATACCGTAAGCCGCCGCGAACGACGTCGTCACGCTGCTGCTGTGTGTGACATATCTCAACCCACGCCTCGCCTAACCTCGAGTGGGATGATGTACACTGGCGCTAGGCTCTTTTTTTTTCTTTTGTTACATGTTTGGGCTGGATTTATTGATCGTGGGTCGTGCAAGGGAAAAATACGTGGTAGACGGGGAGATTGGAGAGGATCTATCTATTTTCTTCGTTAGGATTAGATATATTGTGGTATCTTTGTCGAGATTATTTTTTTACACTTAGCTCGAGGTCAGATATTAATGTAATATTGTTTAGATTATAAACTTTAGTTCACTTGTTACTACTGGTTGTTATAGTTTATTATGTTTCTGGTATTAAGGGAGATAAGATACCCCAAAACTAGAATCATTAAATAACAAAAGTATAATTTTTTATTGTTGATTGTGCAATATTATATAACAAATAAGTATTTCACTCATGACTTAGGATCCTTAGGACCCTTAGGATCATAAATACTGCAGTTACTTAAAAAAACTTGTAAAAAACAGTATATATTTGATTATTGGTCTGCGATTGAGGTTTCGATGAATCTGTCGCAAATTTTTCTATGTCTTTTTTATACCGCTTTCGAGACAACCAGATAGCGATATTTCCTTTTAATTATTTTCAATTATTAAAAAAATTCAATCATTATTTATCTACAAAAAAGCTTTATTTTATTATGAACATGTAATTTTTAAAAGCGTAATTCACTTCAAAATTAAAAAAACTCTCTCTACATATGTTCCAAATATATTAAAAAGAAAGCAAAAAAAGCTTGTTCCATAAAGAACCCATAAGCAGACCTCCAAAGCAAGGAGCAAAAATATAATTTTGAGATAAATGCTTTTAAACATTTTTTCATACATTTAACTTATGTATATAAATAATTTTATATGGTCTTAAACAATTAAAAAAAAATTTATATACACATAAAACCTTTTCACTTGTAAAGAAATATGTTTAAAATGTGTTTCTTTAAATAAAAAAATAAATTATTTTTTGGTAAAAACGGGTACCTTCTTCCCTTAAGGGGGGGCCAGAGCGAACTTTACCATTGTGACCTTCACCTCAAATTGTAGTTTTCGTTATACGTTTAAAATTTACGTGTTAACACTAAAGTCGAAGATGATAATGATGATCATGAAATATTATAATTGACCAATGAAAAATGGTAAAAATGACGGTCACCTTACCGTTTTCTAGCCCGCGCCTCGTGCCGTATGTTTCGTTATTCCATGAAATTTTGCCTAAATATTTTGATTTTAATTTTTATTAACATTTATTATTATGGCAAGAAGAGGGGACAACCGCGTATTTGCACTATAAATTCCCACAAACTTTTATTTTTATGGTATAAATTTTCGAGGTTAGGTTGACTTTCTATCAATCAGCGTTGGCTACGACCTCCCCTTAAACGCTAGATTTCAAATCGACAGAAGTTCCAAATAAACAACCTCAACAACAAATATTTTTCTAATAGTAACGCGTGAGATAGGTTTTTCTTAAGGTTTATTATTTTAGGACCCATAGATATATCACTATTGACCGTTTGATCGAAATTAAAATACCGTAAGGAGCGAGTGATTCAGCACGAGTAAACCGGTTCTCCGAAAAATTTGGCTATTTTGATTACGTCGGATCATGCGTGTGCAAGTGATGTCAATGATCTGTTCTTGCAAGAAAGACCGGTTTTTCATAAGTATTATTCAAGGGTGCCATTGTAGATGCTATAATGATGTAAGTTATATGGTATAGTTGTACGATATTTTTTACATTTTTAATGAGTGTTCCGGAACTGTTAATTAACGGTATCATTATAACGGTTTGCCATATTCGATTATGTATTGATATACCTTGTAGATTAAATTATAAAAAATCAATAATATTTAAATGTATTGTTAGATAGAATAATAAATTCTTGGTATATATTATTTATTTCTTTCTGACACACACTCTAGTTCGCTAAACATTTTAGTCCCTATATAGACCGTAGTTCGGATAATAATTAATGAGTGAATCTTATTGAAAACAAAAAAAAAACAAAGCAATTTAAACAAACTCAATGTTAATAATAATCTTTCGAACATTAACCAATCATCGCTTCACAAACAGCAATCCTCAACTTCAGATAAGCAGTCTACTATCCTCCAGTAAAGCACAACATTAGATAATCCAAAAAATTGCATGAATCAAGAAACGTGCAAGCCTATCGCCTATATCATCCGCACTCGCATAATCACAACTACACCTCGCAATCATTATTCAACCTGTAACGTCCAACGAGCGCATCTCTACGTATATGTACAGCCGCAATCGCGACACCGACGCGAACGTGACGTATCTCCCGCGAGTCGTGCAATATATCGTTCGCGCCTTCCCTCGAGACGATACGCCGCGCAGGCGAGGTGTTTTATAGAGGCCGAATAGCAGCCGGCCGACGAATCGATCGCCGCCGTTCCGTTCCACCTGCAGGCGAGCTCCTCGAGTGCAGGTTGCCGTCCCTTTGCGCAGCCGCCGACGACGACCACGACCACTCCTCCGGCAGGTCAGAATTTTAATTTACTTACCGTGCACGCGGCTCGTTACAAAGGCTCGCGGAAATTCTGGGTGTATACCCAGAATACAGAGCTTCTACCCGGCTGCGTTGAAATTCGAGACGCGAGCTGTGAGGATGGGAAGAGGCTTTTCTCGGGTGGTTACGTGGGCGTGTGTTTTTCTAGCGTGGCATTTTTTCATTGAAAATGTGAATGGAGAAATGCCGAATAGGGAAGAATACAAAATTTATTTTTTGATCGGCACTGGTGGAAATGGTAGAGAATCCAAGCCGAGGTGTATTGCTTTTTGAAATTAAAAAAGAAAATTTAATATGCGAAAGTTATAGCTTAGTAAATGTCCTTTGAGTGACGTCACACCGCTAAAACATCAAATGGTGCTGGTTGGAATGACGCCACAACGTTTTTAAAGATTGAACTGTAACTTCTTCAATTTTGAAGATATCGTGAAAATTCCAAAACTTTACAAGGAACTATACCACGATATACAAGAGTACATTGTTAAATACAAATCGGGATTCTTCCCTATTCCGGTTAGAGCTGAAAAATAAGTAGGAGGTTTTGAACGTAGAATAAGTGCATATTCACTTAAAATTGTATTAAGCAATTTTCACTTATTCAAGATTTCGAAAGAACATATAATTTTGTATTGGAATGATTAATTAAGTTTGAAGAAGATAAGTGCTAATGAATCGGAAGTGCTAGGTTTTCTTTAATTTTTATAACATGATACTTTGTATTTACTTCACAATTAATTATCAAAATAACGCGAAATTTGTTTAGTGCTCAAACAAGAATGCCCCTATAGGTGGGGAGGGAGGGTGTATGTAATACTGAAAACGGTGATTTTTGAAGATTTTTTTAATAACAGTAAAGTGAATCTTTTCAAAATTTTAAAGAGATTTTATACTATATTCAGCAGTATAAACACATTTTTTTAATTGAATAATAATAAGTTTTTCTAATTTATATTTAATTATCTTAATTGTAATGCTGTTTTCGCGTACAACCTACTGTAGCCAACTATTGTCTAAATCTAAAGATTAATTGAGTTAAAAAGCATTTTTTTCTAATAACATATTTGAATACATCATAGTACATTTCCTTCGTAAACTTTTGGAATTTTATCTATATCTTGAAAATTGAAAGAGATATGTCACTCCAAAATTTTTGGTGACGTCAGGATCATACGGCGGCACCTTTGATGTCGGTATGATCGTGACGTCATAAAGAAACTTTACAACGCTATAACTTTCTCAAATAAAGTTCAATTACAACAATTTCAAATGCATTATACATCGGCTTACGATGTTATACTAGATAAATCCATGTCGACAGAAATTTTTGTTTTTTACATCCGAATTCATATAATTATACCGCCGGTGAAGTACGGGGTTTAGAAAGAAATTCGTATTTTTTCGTAGTATCAAGAAGTCTTAAAATATGGAAAATATTTATTTTACGATTGTTGAAAAAATAAACCACAAAAATGAAGAATTTTTTTGAGCATCCTCAACCAGAATCCCTCATTAAGAATTGTGAGCATATATGCTAAGTTTATACCATAAAATACGATTTGTCTTACTGTAAAGATTTAAATCATCAGTATGAACACGTGCGGTGTATTATCTCTGTATCGTGAGAAAGTACGCGGAAAGTTTTGCGAACAGAAGTCATCATTAGCAAGTCGTGTTTTCTCGAAAACTCGGCTATTCCAATGCATCATTAAGTGCATCCACGAGTCTCCGGAGCATTCAATGTCGGAAGTATGCAGTTAGACATGCGAGGAGAGAGAGAGAGAGAGAGAGAGAGAGAGAGAGAGAGAGTAAACTCTATTTACAGTTTCATTTCGTATGCATTTATTTTGTCAGACAACTACAAGGCTCTCTTTGTACTCGAATGTGAAGAAAAGCATACTTTAATATGACAAAAAATGCACTGGAAATAAAGTGATTTATTCGAATAGAAAACGAGTGATGTTAAAAGAGAAATAATGTTGACTTTACAGAGAAGACATAAGTGTTTTGCAAACACTTTCACACGCATGCATATTTATTAGCGTATAGTTGACAGCAATTCTGGGCAAATCACAACTAAACTTTCGATGTTCAACAGTATTGCTGTTCTTTTTGAATGGCAATTTCTCTGAAAGAAGAAAACCATTAGGCAAAAATGGCGTATTACGTGTAACGAGAAAAAATTTAGCTGACCAATCGTCAGGTCAAAGTAGAAAAGAAGATTCCTGTGGTTTTGAAAGTAACAATACAATCACAATAAATAATATATAAGAATAAAATAACTATAGTGTTTCGTAAAACATACCAAGCTTTATCTTAAAAATGAAATGAAATGATTTGTAAATGAATATTGATATATGCGACTGACTGGATCTAGCCGCTATCTACTTAGAATCATTAAATAAATTCTGTTTATAATTTTCTATAACACTTCATAATTTAGGGAAGAAGTCATACGGAGGCGTTAAAAATCTTTCTTCTTCTTAATACTTTCTTCAAATTCTTAAATAAATTGGTATTTAAAACGCATGAAAAATACGATTCAGAATGCAATCATCTCTTCATGCTCGCTTTATTTATGGTAAAGGAAGAAAGTTCAAGGTCAAGTTGATACCAAAATTAAAAATTAGTACATGTAAAGCGTCTTTAGAAAAAATACATGACGACCGTCATGAAGTTGGCTTTTTATGCTGTTATTTTATTTTAGCTCTCCTGTGGTTTAATTATAATTTTTGTATACTTGATTAAAATCGGGTATGATTCAGTAACCAGTTGATACTTATAATTCCTTGATCTCTGTGATTACAAATATACTACTCAGCTTCAATTTGAGAGGCTAGAAGTGTTAATATAGTAATTGCTCTTAACGTTATATTAAAAGCATTAAGCCAAATGTAGAAATTTCATTCCAAGTCAAGACTGTCAGGACTTGACGGTTAGTATCAACCATACCATGTTTCAGTTTATCTACCGTTTCTAATTCGCAGTCCTAACACAAAACAGAGCTAGTAATTTAGACCTATAATATATAACTGGCCCTAAAGTAAAGTCTCAATGAACCCTAGCGAAAACCCACGACCAAAATCAATTCAAAACCTGAAACCCCTCAAAAATCCAAACTATCCGAAGGAACAACCCAGCACAACAATCGCCACCAAGCTCAGACCCCAGTGCATATCAAACACCTCCACACCACACTCTCAAGCCAAACCAAGCCAAGCAAAGCAAAGCAAAGCCAAGCCAAGCCAAGCCAAGCCCAAGTAGAGAAGAGGGAGTGTACACGCGGCGCGGGGAGGACCGTTATACTACGCGTCCGCGTGTGGAAAGTGCGTGCAGCAAACCTGTTCCCGGTCCGTTGACACCGGGAACTCTTCCTCTCCCCCCCTCCTTCAACTCCTTCTCCCGGCGTGGAGCGCCAGCAGCGTGCCTCGAGACCGAGCAAGGTCACGGTCACAGATCCTCCGGCAGCTGCGCCAGCGCTGCAGCTATTATCCGCACTCTGCTCCCTCGCGTGTACTTTTTTTCCTTTACGCGCGTGTGTGTGTGTGTGCATAAGAGGAGATTCGCGAGATCGGAATTGTGAATGACAAGGTGAAGCGACAGGTGGGATTTCTCGTCGGTGTGGGGCTCCTTTCTCCGGGAGAGTTCGAGAAGCTTCGCGTACATCGTGGAAGTGGTGACAATAGTTGTGGTGGATTTTGCGAGGGGTGACCAGTGATCGTGCGTGGTTTTCGGGGGATGACGAGGGGATCGAGAGGAGTTTCGAGGCGCGAGTGATAAGTTGGAGAGCGATTATTGGAGAGGTGCGTGCTTTTGAGGTAAGGATGATGGGGTTTTTCGTTGGTCTTGATGATTCGCAAGTTTTACTCTTGTATTGTTTTAAAGACAATTTTATAGAAAAAAGGGAATAAAATTAAATGTTATGATATACAAAGAATGTATGCAGTGACTTTTTTTTATTTTTACACAAATCAATATAAAGAAGTACTTGGTGTCTGTAATTGGGACTTTGTCAAAAGACTGTTTTGATAAACAAGAATAAAATAATAAGCGTAATTTTAGATTGTGTCATGCATTTTGATGCTGCAATTTTTGCTAACCATTATGAATATTAAATAATTGAAAATATAGTTCAGCTGGACGTATAATGATGAATGTGAATTGATAAAATTATGTATCTCTTGGATCGATTTAATTTTGGGTATTACCTATAAGTTTCTTTCAACATTTGTAAATATAGTCAAATCATTCATAAAGCATTTTCATTTATAAAACTTTGCAGATCATGTATATGGATATTTCCACGAAAATGGAGCCTTTGATGGCCAAGCTCTTTTCTTACCTATGTAGTACTATACGTAGTTAATTTTAGATCTTGAAAATGCGGATACTTTAAGAAGGGGGTATCAATTTGAAGATAAAAATAATTTAAACCTTATTCGAATTACATTGGTAATATAGTTATTTAAAATATATAAAATGACTTCGGAGATTACATGTTTATGGTCACTACATTAACTGGTCAATTTGAACAAAGCTCAAATAATCTTTTTCTTAAAGTAGATGTTACCTACTACTAGTAGTTACACATTGCAAATATCTTCAAAAGATTATAGTATTTTATGCAGTACTGGAAAAGATGGGGACACTAAAAAGACACCATTTCTGTGGAAGCCATATAAATGATGATACCGAAAATCAAACGATTAAACATTGTAATAATGAATGTAGAACAATAACAATCTGCGATACGATTGTTTTGTTTTGCGATCAAAGAAGATACAAGCGTTGTTAATATTTTTATTACTGAAATTGCACTCAATGTAAGATTAAATCCTTAAAAAAAAGTTTTTTTCAATGTTTAATATACACATTTTATTTGAAGATATTTCTTGATAATTCCCTTTAAAAATATCATAGACAACTAAGAAAATGTATTACAATAAAGCCATCGTATAAAGACAGTCGAAAGTATGTACACGGAAATAGTAAGAAATAAAAAGCGCGATCCTGGTTGAAATTGTCTTATGGCACAGTAACCTTGAATCGTGACTGGCCCAGAATTTTAGCGGTCTATGAGTAATAATTTTCTGCTAAAAGCATCTATTAATTTCTCTTTTGCGATAGTCGCGAGCTGTTCGGGTACATCCTGAAGAACTTTAAATTAAACTTTATTAACATTAAATCAAGAATAAATTTAATTGTAAATACATGCGATGTGAATTATTTAAAATACATAATTTTTAAAGTCAATTTTATTTCACATTTTTTATTTATTTATTTATTAATACTTAATTATCAAACTTGCAGCCAACCTTGTGTTCCCTTCCATTGAAATTTTGATTGATTGATTTGTATAATAAATTTACGGCAAAGCCTTGTAACAAAATGCTGCATGAGTGAGGCTCGAAAGCAGATGCCGATCACAATCGAAGACAAGTCCTCAAACGGTACGGGAATGACAATGAAACGGCAGCCTCGGTCTTCCTAACCTCGACATGCACAAGTCCCATCTATTTGTCTATTCTACGGCTATAAAACGACTCTTATTGTATACACTTAGTCTATGTACTCGTCGAAACAATGGAATTTCACAAAATCGATCGTCCAAAATGCATGTTGATTTGGTTTTCACAATCGGTATAGGCGTCAATAATGGAGTGAACGCGTGAGTTCATGCGTCAGTGAGACATGTAGTTCAAGTAGTTCAAGTTTACTAGTTATTATTGGGAATTAAGTCATGGCAATATTGAAGGTGACAAAATATTTAATATGCACAACAATATTGAATCAATATTATCATAAATAACTGCAACTAAGAAGTAAGACACGCGTGCTGATAAATGTCTTTCAATTTTTCGCTTGTCTTAAGACATCTTGAAATTCTAAAAATTTTTCGTTACTATAATGCTATTCGTAAATCCGTTATTATACAGAATGTACAAATATTCGTTTTGGATCACATTTATATAGGTACATATTCCTCAAATATAATATTTTTATAATGGATCAACCTATCGTATTCGATTACTTCCAAAGGCACACACTTGTTCTTTACACGAGATTTATTTGATATCGATATCTAAGAATATCCACGATAAATATATCAATTAAACTGAATTCGGGCTCTTTTTACAGATTTAAATGTTAGGACCGTCATTTAAAAGAAAATTCTATTGTTTATTTATTATTTTTTTTAGAACTTTGAAAAGCGATGGTCCAGTGTTACAAGCAATGAAAGTGTTAAATCTGCAGTATAAGAGTTTGCTCGTATATCCTCATACATTCAGCTTTTGATCAGCTAAGCAGTCGACAAAACCCAGTTTTCGATCAGATAAGCAGCCCCTTCCCCGATTTGTATTTGCATTTTTAGTTTCATAACTACAATTTATTAATAATTGATTCGTAAAAAAAGTAATCAAAGAAATGAGTCCGTGACGTTATTCATTTTACTAGCGCTAATACTTCCTCCTTTCAAAAAAATAACTACCTCCCTTCCCGCAAAACACAAAAAGTACAACAGTACCATTAAAAACCACTCATCGTCCTCGACAGTACCACCACCGCCACCCAAAAATCGCATCGGCCATTGCTCAACCACCCGAAAAACCCAATCTCCCATCAACGACCACGCGACACCTAATAGAAACACACCATCGCAGGACATAATACGTGATGGCCCCTCGCACGCGTAAAATCCTCGGCCTTTCCCCGGCATGCGTCGGGGCCTGATCGCGTACACGGACGGGCCGGCTCCATACGTGCCGGGCATCCCGCTTCGCGGCGCGAAAATAAAAAATGTGAAACTCTCGACACGGGGGCCAACCGCCAGGCGATTAGGTAATGTAATACGCGTTCAGGATGTTTCAAAAGCGCGTGCACGTATACACGCACGCGCGCGCGCGCATCCTTCGATATTCCGCGTGGGTCGTCGGACGCTTCTTGTGTTTCTTTTTTTTCCCTCTGTCGTTTTTTCTTTTTCTTTTTCATTTCGTCTTTTCTTTCGGGGAAATGACTCCGCGCGCTGCTGTTGCGTATAATATACACACCCGTGCAGCAGCAGTGGCTGGATTTCGCAACGGGGAAAACGCCGCTACGAATCGCTGATTCGCTTGGCTGGGGAAATGCCGAGGATCGCGCGAAGGTTAAGACCGAGGTGAAATTGTTAAGGTAGTTGGAATTAAAAAAAAAAGAAGTAAAAAATAAATAAATTAGGTTTTTAATTTGTTTTTCTTTTACAGATGAGTATCGTGTTATCGGGACTTTTGGCATTCAAACGTGATATAATATTCTCACGTTTAATTAAATCGTGAGTTACGAGCATAGATGTTTTTTGTTATTCAAGCGGTCGTAATTTTCATTTGTGATCGTTAATTTGATAATCTCGTGTAATACGTGAGTTATTTAATTGAGATACGTCAGCGTCGTGATGTAGCCTTTAATCAATATATTTTGCACGTTTTTAAGATCTGTTTCTTAACTCTTATGATTTGTGTAGTTTCTTAATGAATGCCTGCTTTAAAGTATTTTCAATAACAATAAAAAAATTGCAGCTATGTGGTTACATAGGTACTCTTAAACTTGATAATACTTTAATTATACTTTATATTTTATGTTAATTAACTCTACTATTAAACATTATTAGATTATGAAATACTTGTTATATTATACTACCGTGCTGTTCTACTTTTTTATTAAATATTTCTTAACACAAGTAATTGGTCTCATAATATTTATTCACGAAATGCTTTTATTTTATCGTAAAGATAAAGCTGTAATGAAAATGAGGTAGCTCGTATACACAATGTTACAAATGCAAATAGGATTTCACTGTGCTAGATGCAAGAAAGATCATTACTGCTATACCTTACTTAAACAGTTTTTTTGTGTACCAAGTAAGTGAAGTAAAATAATTGAGAAAAATGACAGCCTCGACAAGGCGAGCAAACTTCTGATGTCGTCATAAAAACTTCGAACCCTGCACTATATCAACGAGATTTGTATACGCATACCCTCTAACAAGGAGAGTGCTGGAAAGTAGGAAACCGATATTTGCTGAAACTTGGAGAGGTGTTTTCTGACACCTAAAAATGAAGTGTAGCACCCTTACTTTTTTCCAATGATTTTTATTCTGGAGATATTAACCAATTGATCTTAACTGTGCGTTATTTTAGTAAGAAATAGTGCATCTAATTATGATCATAGCTTTGAAAGTTTTCATGCTAAAAGAAATGACCCAAACGTAAATAAAAATAGATAAAAAGAGCTTTAATTTCAGCTTCGTTTCGTACAAAAATATTTATTTGAGCCAAAATTATTAACTTAAAAAGAAAGTTATGAAAAACGCATCTCAATTCGAGGATTTTAACTCTTTTAAATACAGTGATTTTTTGAGTAATTTTCATTACTTTCTTTGAAACTTAATAACTTTGACCCAGATTAATATTTCTGTACGAAACAAAGCTGTAATTAAAGCTCTTTTCGTTTACTTTTATTTAAGTTTGAGTAATTTTTTGTAGCATAAAAACTTTTAGAGCTATGAACAGAAGTAGAAACACCACTAGTTTACTAAAATAACGCACAGTTGACATTAGTTGGTTGATATCTCGAGAAAAAGGGCCCATTGACAAATACTAACGACGCTACACTGCATTTTTAGGTGTCAGAAAACACCTCTTAAAGTTTCAGCAAATGTCGGTTTACAAACCTCTGACACTCTCCTAGTATGTTTCCTTTACAACGACCATACTTTCTTGCTTGTATTTTGCTACCTCATAAAGCTTTGTAATGATGAATAAAAAAGGTTTGCTAAAAACGTTATAGAAATAATATGTAATATTTATTTATTAACAGTTATAGAAATATTTTAAGCACGTGTGTGTGTGTGTGTGAGTGCATGCGCGTATATGTATTTACACGTATGTGAGTGTATCACATTTTTAAAATTGTTTTCTGGCCTTTTATTTGCTGTATCTTTCTTTTATTAATAAATATAAATGTCATTAACTCGCGAGTGCGCGTGGCGTCTTTGAAATACTATAATTTTTTCAAACGGTTTTATCTCAGCTAAAAACATAGATTTTATATTAAGACTTTTGTGCATTCTTTAGAAATGTTATTTAGCTTGAAAATGAAAACAAGTAAACACAGTAACAAGTTAATAAAAAAAACTAATATAAACGTATTTACCCCAAATGCTTTTGGTATGTTAGTTCTGTTAATACTCTTTGCTAACACAGTCTATTTGAATTTGGCGCCTAAAAGGCGCTTACACGCGTGTCGCATACAACCGCAAAGTTACTTATCTTAAAAAAGTGTATTGCCAGTAATATTTGCTCGTAGTATATATACCTTTATTCCTAAAATTTCCATAACGATACATTCAACAAATTGACTCTCACTCACACGTCTACGCCGTAGCCATAACTACGCTTAAAAATGCGACTCCCGGCACGCAAGAAACACCGGCGCGCGATCCTCGCTCGAAATGCCCACTTCTCAGCATCGAATCACACTGGCGCGCATCCAACGAAATTCCACACACTCGCAATGAAAAGTACAAAGCGCACGGCGACAATTACGAACCGGGCCGAAAAAGTTCCGCGAGCCGTGCCAAAGTTTTCCATCGTTAATACGAGCTCTCGTTGCCATTAGAGGCTCCCGCGCAGCGGGCATCGGGCCCCGCGGGCAGATCGAAGCCTCCGGAATACGAAATCACCGCGCGGACACGCCGCGAAAGAAAAAGCTCCTCTTTTTCTTTCCTCCCCCACCTCGCGGGAAGCTACGGCGGCGGCGATGGCGTATCTTCCTCGCAATGACGACCCCGGTTAAAGTCACCGGGATCGGCTCAGTCGATATAGGGACACCTCGAGTGCGTCAACTCGTCGAGTAGTGAGGAACGATCGCGATCGACTGTGATTTTGCCTCGGTACGAGAGTATTGTTTTTTGATTGTTTGTTTGTATACTTTGATCGTTTGTTGAGTTAAAGTTTCGTTTGAGAAGAAAGTTTGGTACTAGACATTGTATAGAATTAGTGACAAGAAATATTTTAATTTGTGTGATTTATATACAAAAGTGGTATGTATGATTTGTAGTGCGTTCATCTTTACCTCTGTGAAATAATTATTTGCTGTATCTACAGTCTTTTTTGTAATATATTTTATTTATCAGTTTATTGATTCAAAAGCTAAAAGAAACTTATATATTTATAAGTCATGTATAAAAATTTCAAATAAGTACTTCGACCGCTTGCTTTAAATGAAGTCTTAAAACCTTAAAGTTTTTGTGCGGGAGATTTGAACTGCGTTGACTGTCGCATCTCGGTTTGCATGTGTTATTAGTTTATATATTTGAAGGTAATCATTGCACTCTCTACATTTAATTTAAATAATGTTGTGTTATTTAATAATCAAAATAATATACCAATAAAATAGTAATTATAGTTACGTTAGTCAACTCAGTTCAAATTTGCCGCTCAAAAATTGGATGTATTAAAATTTATCTAACGCATCCTTATCCTGTATGAAAACAAAAATGTTGACAGATATTTTGTCAACCCGATACTCACTGATTTAATTGGTTAGGAATTTTGGCATGAAATTTAAATTTAGCATGAAGGTGTAGAACCGATATAAAGCGCATGTAGCATACTGTTTAATCGTGTAATTAATTAAGTTTAAAAGTGATACGATTTTTCGTGATTTTGTCCATTCCTCTGTGAAATCGTAATGCTCTAACTGTACATAAGAATTTCTTACAATAGATTTTATTAATCATTTTACATGGTTAGAAGTTAAAAAAAAATACCGTTACCGATTCACTAATTGACGAGGACCCAGTTTTTTACCTTGTTTTTAATATTACTTATTATTGTTAAATGTTGAATGAGATATTGATATTTAAAATCTGAAAAATTGTTTAAGATCTACTCTTATAAATAGACGTAGGGTAAGTGAGTTAGTTCCGATGCCCTGCGTCAGATATTGTGCCCCACATTCATGTTCTTTAGAAAACAATAAAATCATAAAGTAACTCGATAAAATAGTAGTTTTTAATATAAATAACTTTTATATCGAGCTGCTACATAATTTTATAATTTTTTAAATAAAATTAACGAGGGACATAGAAACTGATGCAGGGCACAGTAACTGCTTCACTTACCCTATCTGATTAAAAATTAGGTTGGTGTTTTCATCAATTCATTTTCTCAACATTCACCAATACACAATCTTTATCAACCCTGGTAGAAACTCAACGAGTGCTAGCTGACAACTGGTTAAAACCTCGAAACTATCTAAAAACTCAACAAGCATCCTACCAGGGATCACAAACGCCACTTCCAACAAACTATTCATCCCCATTAAAATCACCAAATAATTGCAACCGCTCAACCACTGGCTTTCGAATTGCAGTTTTCTCGCCGAGAAGAAAAGTCTCGACTGGTGTGCAAGAGTCGCGTGGTCGCGCTGCTGACGCCAACATGGACATCCAGAACATACTGACGTCGGCCGCGAGTTCGGCGACCGGGAGCCTGTCCTGGTTCTTCCCGACCCTGGCCGCGGCCATCGTCTACTTCCAGTACGAGGTCATGGATCCCGAGTCCCGACCGATAGACGTGCCGTCCGAACTGCTCATGCCCTCCTACGACTTCATAGTGGTAGGGGCGGGCTCGGCGGGTAACTATCTTTTTTTATCCATGTTTTACTTCTCGAGGTAACCGGTGTCGGTTGAACATCGAAAATGACAATTTTCGGTCAAGGGCCCTAGTAGAATTATTCCTTTCAAGCTAGGCACACGAAAATGTTGCTAGGTATGATGTGACACAATTATCGCATTGGGTTAGGTCACAATTTTATGAATTATACAAAATTTAAGTTAAGCATCAACGTTCTATGGTCGCACGTTTACGGAGTTAATTTTTAAAGAATCGAGATGAAAGTTTCAGAGAATTTTTATTTTGCCATGAATAGATCGAGAAGAATTAAAAGATATCTAGTTATAATGCGCGGGAAACTAATTTACGGTTAGAATAAGTGTATGGAAAGCCATTTAACTAAATTTGGCCGAAAAATATGGTAGAAATCAAACGTTGAGGTTAGTTGCTGCTTTTAAAGGTTATGTTTACAACTTGACCTCTATTTAGTTAAGACTTTGATCTTAGTAATTTAGAAAAAAAAAGTATTAAGTACTAACATTAAATAACTTTGCAATACTCATGAGGTGTTACATTTTGAAGAAAAAATATTGATTGCTTAACTCTGAAGGAAAAATTCTAATAAGGTCTTATAAATTTATGTTCATTTTCAAGGTACAATCAAAACTGGGTACCTTAATTGGGTTTATGATTTTATAAAGTTTGTTCGTTTAAAGAAATAATATTCAATTGGGATTTTAATTTCCCAATCAATACGTACGCGTAGAATACACAAGATACTTCTTTGTATCATTAGAATTTATTTATTTATATAACTTATTAATGTTTTTTATAAGAAATGCATGAATTGTTAGTGTGTACACATTTTGTTTTTATTTACTTAAAATCATAGGCATAGCACTTCATAAGTTTTATTTTTTTTTTATTCTTTACAGCGTACATCCTTTTTAAACTATGTAATTCATTTATTCTAACAAAATTCAGCCAGTCATTCTGTAGTAATTAAATTTAGGTTATATTCAAAAAACTAAGTTTCAAAAAAAGCTGTGAGCGAGTTTTTATTCGAATATAACATGTTTTGATTCATTCACAGGAGCGGTGGTGGCCGGTCGGCTGAGTGAGGTGGAAAATTGGAATGTCCTTCTTTTAGAGGCGGGGGGAGATGAAACTGAAATTTCCGACGTGCCGCTTCTTGCGGGATACTTGCAACTGAGTAAACTCGATTGGATGTATAAAACTGAACCGCAAGGTGACTCTTGCTTAGGTGAGTACTACAAGCCTCAAATCTCTTTTTTCGACATTTCACGCTTATTGTAAGAACAAGCAATAAAAATGGTTAAATATTTTTACTGTGAGAATAACCAATAAAAAAGGTTAAATATTATTACTGTATAAAACTACATACGTTATGAGTGATTTTAAGAAATGTTGCGTGTTTTATGTAAACACCCGTGGTGTTTGTAGTGTATGGTTTGGTCTACAACTTGATTGGTAATAATTGCAACAATTTACTTTTCTTAGGGTACAATAGCCTATTAAAATCAAAGAATTAGAACCTTTGAAATATGCAGTTGATTGGAGATATGTAGAAATATGCCAATTGTCACGGTATTTATATAAGACTCAAAAAACATACTTGCTGTCATAAAATAAAAATGAAACATACGTAAATACAAGTTGTTTCAACTTGCAATCAGAAAAATAAAATAGCTTACAATTGTTCATACGATTAAATATTTTTTGTTTTTAGTTTGTAAATACTACGGTGCTTATACTTAGCGTTTGCATGTTTTATAATTTAATTCACAACGTTCTCATCATAATTGTTACACATTGATCAAATAAAACAATGCAAATGGATTTACCTATGTTAAAAATTCAGTTTGATACGAGTTTTGTTAAATAAACCTGTCAGCAGTCCGTTATTGCCCAGTATGTAAGACTTTTGTTGAAATTTTGTCACGAAAACTCATTCAACAAATAAATAACTGAATAATACACTTATATATTGATAATATCATCAGGAATCGAAAAAATTAAACTTTTCGAATAAACAGTACATATGTTCTTTTTAGTACTACAATCGTGCTTAAAATTTAAATACTTGTAGCCAAAATTCGAACATAGTGCGGCAAATGCTACTTGTATCAGACTTTCACCAAGCTCATAATTATAATGCCAAACTATTGCTTGACTAGTGTCAGACTATTGAAGACGAGCATAATTCAGATTTATCGAAAATTACTAGTCTTTTTTCAGAAGCTTTCTACGAAATCTAGCAATTTTTAGAATCCCTGACAAAAGCAATCATTTTTAGGAGGCTCTAAAAGAGCGTGTCTTTATCAAAGAATTCAAAAAGTACTAGATTCAGTAAAAAGCATCTGAAAAAATGAGCTGTCTTTTAAAAACCTGAAATGCCTAGTTTTCGTAAGGATTTGTCAGATTAAATTCCTTCTTATAAGCCTATTCTATTCCCCCCCTCCCAGCCATGGAGAACAGTCGGTGCAACTGGCCGCGCGGCAAGGTGATCGGCGGCAGCTCGGTGCTGAACTACATGCTGTACCTGCGGGGCAACAGGCACGACTACGACCTCTGGGAGGAGCAGGGCTGCGCGGGCTGGGGCTCGGCCGAGGCCCTGCGCTACTTCAAGAAGTCCGAGGACAATCAGAATCCCTATCTGGCGCGCACGGTCTATCACGGGACGGGCGGCCACCTGACCGTGCAGGAGGCGCCCTGGCACACACCCCTCGCCGCGGCCTTCGTCAAGGCCGGACAGCAGATGGGCTACGAGAACAGGGACATCAACGGCGAGCATCAGACCGGATTCATGATCGCCCAGGGGACGATCAGGAGGGGCAGCAGGTGCTCGACGTCCAAGGCGTTCTTGAGGCCCGCGAGGCTGAGGAAGAATCTGCACATAGCGATGAATTCGCACGTGACCAAGGTGGGTGGAGAGCGTCTTTTTTGGAATTCTGGAAGGCCCTGTTGCGGATTTGTTGGGACAGGAGTAGTGAGGGGGAGCAGATTGAAACGGCGAGGAACAGCCTGCACTTATTAGTTCTAGCTGCTCCTCGCTATTACTCTCGACTGTTTGTGTTCTTTTAACCTAACAACGGGCCCGTAGGTGTCCATTTGGATGGAATGTAGTAAATCAATATAACATAATTATGCAGTAGTATTTTTTCGATATTCCCTCTAAGTAGTTTTGAAATTTTTACTTGCGAAATTAGAAATTTAAATTTTCACAATTATTATACGGAAAATTTTTAAAGAACTGATTTTAAAGATTCAATAATCTGTTCTATTTTAGTTCGAAAACCCTTTCTTTTATCTAAAAAAGTTGATGAGCACCTAACTTTAAGTGAAAACTATTGGTTAAACTGTAAATATTTCTATTAATTTATTACATTTAATCAGGCTGGGTTAACTGGGTAGTTTTGATCAAAATGTTATCAAGTTTTTAAGTGTTATAACAATATATTAACATTACTGTTACTGTACCTAGTTATGTTTTTTACATTAAAACAGGACATTTTTACAAATCTCTAACCTTCAATTAAGACGATAAATTTTATTTTGTAGTAACGCTTATCAAGGGAACTAGAACGCATGGTCAGAATATAATTCTCTTATTCTAACCTATATTTTTGTAGGTACTGATCGATCCAGCAAGTAAGAGAGCTTACGGAGTTGAATTTATGCGCGATGAGCAGATTTTCCGTATTCGTGCCAAAAAGGAAATTATCTTGTCTGGTGGAGCCGTTAATTCTCCTCAAATTCTTATGCTGTCGGGAGTTGGACCACAGGAACATCTTTCGCAATTGGGTAATTTACTTATGCATATCCGATACAGTAAAAATGTAATTTTTTTTCAACAAATTTGATTAAGACCATACGATTTAATGGGAACGATTACTCTTTTGATCTCGTTATTACTTAACTAGTTCAATGCAAATACTATAATATTTAAATAATATTGACAATCGACATTTGCAATTATCAGAGTCTCTTAGAAATTTGATTTTCCGAAATCGATTTTATATTTAACTTGCACTTTTGGAAGGAAAATTCATTTTAATTTAATATCCTAATTTGATAGATCACATAATACTTCTTTTATAAACATTTGGAATTTGTCTAGTATCTTTAAAATTAAGTAAAGACTAAAAATTGTTCTAACATCACGATCGTAACACCGGCATGCTTTCAAGTGCCGGTAAAGTGACGTAATACACATGAACTTTCATTACTCAGGGAATGATCAAGACCCAAATTTAGTTTTCCATATAATCAATCAATATTAACTAACGTATCTCCAAACCCATAGGAATCCCAGTGATTCAGAATCTCCGTGTTGGCGAGAACCTGCAGGACCACGTGGGCGTGGGCGGTCTGACCTTCATGGTCAACCAGGAGGTCTCTATGGTCGAGAACCGTCTGCACAGCGTCAACGCGGTCCTCCAGTACGCGGTCTTCGGCACCGGGCCCCTCACCGTCCTGGGTGGCGTCGAGGGCCTGGCTTTCGTCAACACCAAGTTCGCCAACGCCAGCAAGGACTTCCCGGACATCGAGCTGCACTTCATCTCGGGCTCGACGAACTCGGACGGTGGCCGCCAGCTGCGCAAGATCCATGGCCTGACCAAGCGCTTCTACGACGCGGTCTTCGGCCACATCAACAATCGCGACGTCTGGAGCGTGCTGCCCATGCTGCTCAGGCCCAAGAGCAAGGGCCTGATCAAGCTGCGGAGCAAGAATCCCTTCGACCATCCGCTCATCTATCCGAACTACTTCAAGGACCCGCACGACCTGGCCGTGCTGGTGGAGGGTGTGAAGATAGCGATTGCCCTGAGCAGGACGCCGGCCTTCAAGAAGTTCGGCAGCGAGCTGAATCCAAAGCCCTTCCCGGGATGCATGCACCTGCCCATGTACACGGATCCCTACTGGGAGTGCATGATCAGGCACTACTCGGCCACGGTTTACCATCCGGTTGGGACTTGCAAGATGGGACCTTACTGGGATCCCGAGGCCGTGGTCGATCCTCAGCTGAAGGTTTATGGACTCTCGGGATTGAGGGTCATCGATGCGTCCATTATGCCCAATCAGATTAGCGGGAATACGAATGCGCCGACGATCATGGTTGGCGAGAAGGGTGCGGATATGATAAAGGAGTACTGGTTGAAGAAGAGGAACGTGGGCTAGCTGATCGATTGAAAATCGAAGTACTCAAGGCTCTGCGAGTCAAGGTGTGAATGTCGAATGACTTTTTGATTTAATGACATGGGAATCTACTGTTGTACAATATTTGTACAATGATAATTTGTTCCACTACTTCTTAATAAGTAATTTTGTGAATGTCGATTGTAGAGAATGTGCAAAATAGATTAAAGCAACGATGGAAATATGGTTTCTGAACAAGAAAAAATTGCTCTTTATGAACTCAGGTATTCAAAAATTTTCGACCAAAATTAAAAATGCTTTCCTTGAGTATAGACAATAGGTATGTTTGGAAAAAGTAAACCTTTGCTTATTTTGGGAGGTCATTGATTACGGTTGAAAATTTTCGAAAAACTAACTTCACGATTTGAAAATCAATTGTTTATTTATAAAAGAAATTATATCTTTCTTCGATGACTTGATCCATTTCGCATGTTTTCTAGTCATAGAACCAGTTAGCAAAGTTTAGGCAATAATTGCGAATTTCGATATTCATATACTTACTTAGGAAGTAATTGAATTAAATGATAATCGTATTTTTAAATTTCTCGTAGTGCGATTATTTTTAAGTATATGATGTTGTGTAGTAAACGTTCGCAGTGCTGATAAAGTGGGTAAAATGATCGTTTACATCCTTTTAAGGAAATAACGAGCCCATTAGTTCATAATCTATATTTCCTTCTCTTTTCAGTAGAATCGATAATGTAAATAACCATTTACGAGGCAGACAATGTGAATATTTATTTATAAGTAGTCATGTTTCAGAAAATAGTTAAGGCGTGTTTGTATACGTAAATCGATGTTATCGATTTTTATCTTAAGTGTTAAAATATTTTATAAATATTTTTAAAGAAAATAATATATATATGCTGAAATTCAGCAAATGTATTTGTTTACTGAAAAATTTCAATAATTATTATACATACTCAAATATTTAGTAGGCGCTAAGTTTTTAGTACATAACGAAATACTCTTGATGAAACTAATAGCCTGTGCTGAGTCTACAACATATTTGCACATCTTTATAATAACAGAAATATTTATTTAACACGTTATTCACAATGCAGTTCCATAAATGCTAGAAATTTCAGAAATAACGTTTTCTTCGACATTTCTTGTAATAGCCGCAGAGCCATGACTATGTGATAAAGTGAAAGAGAAGAAAGAGCACATAACGCTATAAATTATACATCGAGGCTCCTTCGTTTCGCCTTCGGTGAAACGAAGGCGAAACAGAGAGTTCTTTGCGAATTTTTCGGCGTGTAGATGTAGGTCGAAAACTGTACATATTTGCTGATGTCGTTGGTGCCGACGACTGGGAGGCGAATGCGTCAGAGAAAAAAGACGATGTTCATGCTCTTGCAGCAAAAGAATACTATACACGGTGCAGTCGTATTGCCACGATTTCGTATACTCATTTCTTAGCTTGTAAATAAGTACGTAGGACCAGATTAATATTTAAGCCGTTGTAAATTATTGAACAGTTTTTTTAAGATATTGTTGAAGAGAATATATGTAAGTAAAGTAGGTAAAATATCGAAAATGGTAAAATTTGATAATTTGTTTCTGTTTAGAACAGAGATAAGAATCAATACGCGTACCATTATTCAATTGCGTCAAATGCGTAAAATTATATTTGAAAATATTGTAGAAGTATCTTTGTGTAAATAAAGGTTATTTGTTTGAAAATAGTATGCGTTTTGTTTATCTTCATAACAAGAAAGTATCAGAATATTGTTCACTGACGGTTTAAGAAACATTTCCTGTAGAGATACACGAGATCCATTTTCAAAATATGCACACGTTCAGCAGACATACAAGTGTTTGCACAAATTGCGAATATTACAAAATTAGTTGAATCTCAGTGGCGTTTGTTCAATAAGTTCAACGTCTTTGAATGATTTTTTAAATTGACCAGAATTTTATTATCTAAAAAATGTATTCATAATTTTTACTACTTAAGATAATGTAGACAAATAATTTTTATTATATAATTATAAAAATGAAAAATTGTAAATGGGAAAAATAAAATAAACTTGAGTAGAAATTTAAATTAGTAAATATTACATACATTATATGTAAAAAATTGACTTAATTAAAAGAAACGTACTTTTATGTCTGTTTATGAATTTGCGTTCATTCATCGTAACTTCCTGAACATTATGTCATCAAAACAAAGTGAAGACGAAGCAAAAACAGCTGACTTCGCAACCTCTCCAATACGCTCACGTGTTTCGGATACGCCGACTACGCATTTGTCGCCTCAGTGATCATTCGGTAACACAGTGGAGTTCCTCGTATTGGCAGATTTTAATACACTAAAGAATTAAGTACCTAGTATACAGTTAACCATCTATTAAAGTGCAATTTTATATTAAAATACTTTATAGTAATCTGAATTTTTTGTGTTTGTTTTATTATCTAATTATTTGCAAGTGAAGAGTGCGCTGTAACATTGTCACCCCCAAGTAATTCTATCATCAACAGACAATTTGTTTTTCTGTGCTGTGCTACAAACATCAGTTTTTACCTGCTGTGACCTGCATTTAAGACTTTTTGCATTGTCGTTTTTGAACACTTTCTTTAAAAGCTTTCATTTCTGTAGAAGACGAATGGTAAGTGACCCCACTAACAGTTCAGGGTTACATGTAACATATTTTATTCATTTCAAACTAAATTTTTGATGGAACTATGTATAATTTTTTTGGACTCTATTACGTAATATTACTTCTACACAAAACAAAATTTTTGAAATTTGTGAAACTAAAATATTGAAGATGTCCTTTTAGACAAATGCTTAATAAATTATGGTTTTTTAAAGAATTTAAAGTGTTTATTAAATTTTTCAATACTATAAATTAGAAATATATGAACTGACAGTGGTGAGGCCATTTACCAAAAATACATTAATCCACACTTACATTTGCAATACTTTGTGATGGAATCTCAAGCAAAGTCCACATTGAGCAAAACTACTAAGAAATTCGTGACACATTAACTTAATAAAAGTTCCGCGTAAGTTATGAAGTGTAAAATAACCATTGTAAACGTATTGTACACGTAGTGAACATATCGTACACAGTGATTCTACACATACTCGTTCACCAAGTGCATCAAAATGCACAATGAAAGCAAACGACAATACAACGTGATTCCCTAGAGTTGAAATCCATCCTGAGCTCCAATCCCGATCTTGAATCCCCCCTCAAAGAAAACGATCACCGATGACTCTGATCAGCTCGTACTCCGCAGCGCGCATAGCCGCGCTGTCCTACGGCCCGGAGGTCGGCTTCATCCTGCTCCTGCGCTTCCTCATCCTCCTCTTACGCCGCGACGTCGTAGATTTCGAGCACCGCGTCTACCCCCGCTCTCCCGCCGAGCTCCTCTCTAGCTACGACTTCGTCGTTGTAGGTGGGTTTCGATTATCAGAGCATCCAGTATTTCTCGGAATCTACATTCAGAATTTAAAATACCGTGAGCCGGCGACTTTGCCTACCGGATCAATTTTGACCTAGTCACAAATAAAATGATTAGATTCCTTCTACCGCAAATTATTAAATTTATTATATTAATGAATATTTAGCTATGATATACATGGAAATAAACAAGTTCTTTAAAGTGCACCAAGTGACTGGGATGGTTTTGGCCACCCTGTCTTTTATTATAGTTTACACAAAGGTGCATTTCTATTTCTATAGGTTAGAATAAAACTTTTAGCAATGTTTGAAAACTTAATTATTAGAGCGTAGCAAATTTAAATAGACTAAAAGTTCGAAGTAGTACAACATCACTCCATTCGAGGTATAGAAATACTTTTTTTAAAGTTCCGAAGTCCATAATATAGTTTTTGTTCAATTTTGCGTTATATGTTCAACTGTGTAATTTTAAGCTGATCTTTGGATATTCTGCAATACGGTTTTCGTAATTGTGGAAATTCTAGTTCTTACTGCTCTGAGTTACGGTGTACCGGCAACACTAAACTTAAATGTCGAACAGTCTTTTTATAAATTTGAAATTCTGATTGGAGATACCGGGGAGCATCGATCCTTCCGATAATCGAAAGCCATCCGTCGTTATAGGCGCGGGTTCGGCCGGCTCTGTCCTGGCCAATCGCCTGTCCGAGAATCCGGACTGGACGGTGCTACTACTGGAGGCTGGTGGCGACGAGACCCTGCTCTCGGACATACCGGTCATCTTCCCGACGCTGCAGCTCACGGACATGGATTGGCAGTTCAAGACCGAGCCGTCGACCGGCTACTGTCTGGCGATGAAGGACGCCAGGTGCAACTGGCCCAGGGGCAAAGTGTTGGGGGGCAGCTCGGTGCTGAACGCTATGCTGTACGTGAGGGGAAATAGAAGGGACTACGACAGATGGGCCGAGATGGGTAACGAGGGATGGAGCTACGAGGAGGTGCTGCCGTACTTCATCAAGTTGGAGGATAACAGGATTGA
Organism: Gastracanthus pulcherrimus; assembly: GCA_949152435.1. Lineage (NCBI taxonomy): Eukaryota > Metazoa > Arthropoda > Insecta > Hymenoptera > Pteromalidae > Gastracanthus > Gastracanthus pulcherrimus. The sequence goes on from OX424573.1 coordinate 38,328,231, forward strand.
GGAGCTGAGGGATTCGCCGTATCACGCCAGGGGTGGACCACTGACCATCGAGAGATTCAGGTATATGGTATAGTCGTGGGATAGTCCTGGCTGTTTTAGAGGTTGAGATGCTTGGATGTGCCAAATACCAATCGTGAGTATCTATAGATTCAGAGTAGAAGAAGTGGGGTACGAGTTGGACCATCCAAAATCTTTTTAAGTAATCTCACAGGATGAACCCCGGTCCATTATCGTGATCAAAGAGCTTCTTATTCGTACACTATTGATGAATGTTTTTCAGACATTATTTTATCTATCACTGTCGTAAAAAAAGTAACTTATGATGAAAATGTGTTAGATTACAAATTCTCTATGATAAATGTACGAATTTAATAGGTATTTTCATTTTATTTATTTCATTTTATAAACCCAATATCGTTTCATTGACTACGAGACTGGTGCTTCAATCTGATTAGTTGCTGAAACTAGACTAGGTCACTAATAGTGTTTGGAAGGATCGGTCCTGAACTTTAGAAGCGTCTGAAGTTTATCGTTTGAATTTTGTATATTTAAATAGGAAAAGTACCTTTCAATATATATTCTAGTATGACTCAATTTTGATTAGAGGAAATAAAGATTATTTATATTAATATTTTTGATGGTAATTACCAGCTTTGCGAAACACTTTTATCGCAATTTACGGGTAATACATTTGAAAACTTTCGCATACAATTAATGAAATAGTTAATATTTAAAGTTTTAAAAGAAATAAAATCAATTTATGTCTATTTTGCCCTATAAGTACTGTCTCGCAGGCTCATCAAACATTTTTCTAATATACAATAAAATTATATAATTCATCATTATTAAATTGATATTTAGGGGAAGCTAGGTATAGTGGACCACTTTAATGTATGATTGCTAGAATATTTTGTAAAGCACTGGTTGATTAATAATAATAATGACTAAAACATAACGCTTTTAAAAACATTACAGTAAAACAGGCCACTAATACTATAAAAGGTTTAAAATGCGATTTTTATTCCAAAAAAAAACTTTGAAAAAAGTACGATATAGCTTCATTATATTCTGAAGAAAGGTGCATCTAATAAACATCGTAATTATCAGCAAATGTGAAAAATAATATATCTTAACCTTAACAATTTTTCTCACTCTAAAATTTAGTTTTGTTCTAAAATCATTATCAGTTCTATGTTTAATCAATTACAGACGCTAAATTAACTCATATTAATACTGACAAAAATCAATTCAGACACATTGCAATAATTCTCACCTCTTTAAACAATAATTACGACTGCTGCACCGTAATACCCCAGTCTTCCCTATATTAGTCACACTAAATCAATACCTTCCATACAAACTACAGTAACATCTCACCTATGTTAACAGCTCGGCACCGAAATCCCTCGTATATTTCAATATAATCAGTTATCAATTAATCACATATTAAATCAGAGAATCTGCGAGAAAGCGTATATAAAACGAAAAGCAGACGAAAAAGTTAATACAGACAGGAGCGTAAAAACAGTTGGTATTAAAATAAGCGAGTCATCACACTGTACAAAAAAATCACCCCACATTTCCCACTACAACAAAGCGAATGGATCGATCAACAATTCTCCGTCCTTCTCACGTCTCGCACCCCGTTCTCTCTCTTCCCCTCCAGATACCAGAGCCCGATAGCGGAGTACTTCCTGCGCGCGGGCCTCGACCTCGGCTACGACGTGCTGGACGTGAACGGCGCCCGGCAGACGGGCTTCGCCTACTCCCAGGGCACGCTGCGCGACGGCCTGCGCTGCAGCACGGCCAAGGCCTTTCTGCGCTCGTGCCGTGGCCGGGCCAATCTCCACGTCGCCACCCACAGCTACGTCGAGCGCGTCCTCGTTGGCGAGGCCACGAGACGGGCCCAGGGCGTGGTGTTTCGCCGGGGTCGACGTGTCTACTCGGTGCGCGCCAATTGCGAGGTCATACTGGCAGGGGGCAGCGTGCAGTCGCCGCAGCTGCTCATGCTGTCGGGAATTGGGCCGGGGCAGCACTTGAGGTGAGGATTCTGTACGGTGGTCGTTGGGATGGATGGAGTGGCGGAGGATTTGATTTTGGAGAGTTGACGGGGAAGGATGATTTTGTTGCGTTTGGGAATTGTTGAGTGGAAGGGTTGGATTTTGAAGGGAAATTAAGACATTCAGATGCGGATGTTATTATCTTATCGTCTGTAGTGGTAGGGAGGTACTTGAACTTGAACTGCGCCAACTAATTACAGCAACAGTCAAGCGTGAAATGTATTATACAGTATTGGATAACAAATGCAGAAAGAGCAAAGTGATGAATGCGCTGTGCATAGTATTATTAGTGACGATGCAATAATGAATAAGAAGCAATTAATCATGATTGACAAATCTGAAGTGCAGTGTCTTTATGGCGTGTCGGTAATAAAGTTTCAATATTTGGCACAGTATATTGAAACTGTCAATAATAGCAATGTGTATTTTGTATTATATTTTCATTAGTTTAACAAATTTCTTATCGGGATCTTGAGCATTATAGTTTCTATTTTATGGAAGAAAGATTAAATAACATAATATGCACAAATAATACATGGTTCCGTCAAATAATAAGTTACAAGTCAACAAAATATATTACATCTAAACCTTAGATTGTCAGTAGAAGACCATTGATTCTTCTTTTTTATATCTTTGTAATTATAAGAATGTACTTTATAACGTTATTACCTGCCAGATGTAAAAACTCGGTGTTTCAACACAGTTATATCCGTTCAAGTAAAACAGTTTAAATTAGATAATATACTAAATTTAAACGTGTTATTCTCGAGACTTATTTTTCAAACTTTGAATAGCCGCTTGCACAGGAAGTTTTAATGAATGATAAATATATATTGAATTGACGTAGCCTTAACTTGATGGAAATCCATGATATGAATTGTTGATGAAAAAAGTTTTTTTTTTACTTTACTGGAAATCAATAATCCTCTCTGTCTCTCATCAACAATTTATAAATACATATAATAAAACTTTAAAAAACCTCAAGAATAACTGTAATAAACTACATTTCAATTTTGCTTCCTCATAGAGGAAGCTTTGTTTCTTATTTTTATATTAATCACCGGTAAGTATAAAAACCGTGATTTTTGAAGCGTTTTCATAAGTTAAATAGAAACCACTCTGTTTTAAACGAGTCGAGGAAGATTTATGAAATCTCATAAGCAATTTTTTTAACAAATACGAAAAAGACTTTAAAAGTAATATTTTACAAATTGGTTATTTTCGTTAAAAGATTAATTTTTTTTTAATTATTTTGACAATTATGAACATCTTAATATAGATAAAAAAGTTTTTCATTGCCCCATAATCCTATCTTATACATAAGGGAGATGGGTATACCGGTGGTACAGGATCTGCCGGGAGTCGGGCAGAATCTGCAGGATCACGTGGCCATGGGTGGATTAACTTATCTGATCGATCCGCCGGTTGATAAGTACGGGAAAAAGGAATTTTCGTTCGTTCTGCCGAAGCTGCTGAATCTGAGATCTATAGTAGATTTCGTGAGGAACGGGACTGGTCCGCTCTATCTAGTGCCCGAGTGCGAAGCCATGGCGTTCATTAATACCAAGTACGTTGGACTTTTGAGTTTGGTTATATGATTTTTATAACAATACCGAACTGCTGTAAAATTTGCCTAATTTGATTAAAATTCCTATTCATGTCCCAAAATTTTAGTTAAATTTTGTTAAAATCAAGTTTAACATGAACGTAGATAAAGATATTGTTATATGAGCAATAATAATGTTGCAATAAAAATTTGAAGAAATTACACTACCTATTTCAAGAAACATTGTACATATATTTGACCATCTGTTCCGTTATTTAATATCACATAATCCATTTTTCATGATAGTTTCTTTTTCCGAGGAGCATATATGAAATTTTTACTCTACAGAAAGTTTATTACATTACCGTGGAAATTACGGACAAAGTTGAACATTACGGACAAAATGATCCACACCGATTTTCATCACGAATTTCTCTATAATGTCAACAAAATAAAAGCCAATTTTACTTGAACTTTAAAGACTTTAAATGCACCTTTCTAGATAGTCAATAATTATTTCCAGTCATAATTTATTTTTCGTACTAATAAGTTTAAAATAAAATAAAAAAAAATTACGTAATAAAATATTCAGAGAATGATCCTTATGTCCCAAAACCATCTGTACGCTCAAAATAGGTACCTAGAGGAATTCCATTTGTGGAAAACGTAGTAAGAAAGAAGAGTCAATTTCGCTTCCTAAATTATTCATTTTCCCACAAGAGAATTCTGGTCCCTAGAAATAGAATTCCTCCAGGCATCTATTTTGAGAGGACATCCTGTCGAGACAAAAATCAAGAACTATATTACATACGATAACATTTTCGCGAAATTCCTCCCCGTTACTGAAATACCCACACACTGACAAATATGGGTACTCCAAGCTACTTTAATTCTCTTGCTTATGATTCAATAGATTTATTACCTAATTCAAGCTTAATCAGCTTGAAGCAGGTAAAAACCTTTCTCATTTCTAACCATACAATCTCAAATACAAATACGCATAACCAATTACATCAAGCAGCTTCAGCTTCAATCAAGTAAAGAAAACCTCTCAACTCGTAAAACAAGAGGATCCCACTACCGTTATGGACCCAGTTCCTGATCATTTTCTTACATAAAATATTACTTTAAACTTGTTGCTGCAAAAACTTTTTCGAAGATGTCAGACATAACTATCTACTATTTAGATGTTCCTGTTCAAAGTCTAAAAAGTTTAATTGTAATTGGCTTTTATGGAAATCAGAGTTGATCAGGAATTGCTCTTAGCTGATCAGGAACTGGGTCTGTGACGGTACATCTTCAATTTGCCCGCTTTCCTCAATGCAAACTTAAAATCTACCATCCTCCCCCACCTATGCGCAGATACAACGAGGCCACTTGGGAGGAGGACTACCCGGACGTGCAGCTGTTCCTGGCCTCGGCGGCGGACAACGCGGACGGCGGCCTGTACGGCAAGCGCGGCTGCGGCCTCGTCGACGACTTCTTCGCCGGCCTCTTCGAGGGCATACTCTACCGGGACAGCTACGCGGCCGTGCCCCTCGTGCTCAGGCCCCGCAGTCGCGGCTACGTCCAGCTGCGCAGTCGGGATCCCGCCCAGGCGCCCGTCGTCGTGCCCAATTACTTCGACGAGCCCCACGATCTCGAAGTACTCGTGCGTATATTCATCATCGTGTGTATGGATAGTTATGGGTTTACGGGTTTCGAGGGGGTTTCGAGGGGGTTTCGGTGGTGGTTTTTTGGGATTTTAACACTGGGAATTGGAAAGTATAATGTGCGCGAATTAAGATATGAAGGGACTTTAGGAAGCTGTAATTGAGGGAGTGGGTAAGTTTGTATCGTGTATATTAGGAAGATGACGAATGGCAAATAGGGAAAGATGAAAACAAAAGAAGTTATAAATGAGGATGTTTGTCTAGATAAATGTTATTGCTCGATTGTATTTTGTATACAAATATTTTTGTAGTTGTGCTTCAACGGTGCTTCTGCTAAATTTCGTAAATTTAAATTTTTCTTCATTTTTCTGATAGCTTAGCAAACATTAAGTTTTGAAAAGTAATTGTGCAACTGTTTCATGCTTAATGTAATTCTTTCAATCATTGGAATACTTATTCAAACAACACCATATTTTAACACTTTGTATTTAAAAAGCGAAATCAGTCTTTGTATTCAATAGAAAATATGAATTTTTTCAAAGTCAATTAATTAATAACACACGTCACATCAAACAAAAGTTCAAACGTCACTTGAATTACTATTGATTAAACTATTGTATTACAGCCAAAACCACTGCCAATTCATTGGCACTGAGAAATAGAACCTATCTCAACAAGCGTCATCTACAGACTAATCATTGCTTTGTTTATTTCCATGAAATTCGTCGTTAAGCATGGCGATTTGCGTTGTTCGAATCACGGTCATAACAATAAGTATTATAAAAATGAAAAAATGTTATAAAACAAAATCGAATCGATGAGTATTAAATTTTTTTTTTATTTTAAAACCTCATGAAAAATAGCGTACAAAATGAGTTTTGATTTGTCAAATTTAACCGCGTAATACACAAGAAATAAGCAATCAAAAAAATTTTGAAAAGAAATATAACATTACATACTTCGAAAAATAAAAGTCCTCATGATCTGGGCAAAGAATTTAGCCAAGAGATAGTAACAAGCTAACTTTTTGGAAAATTTCAGAAGGAATAATGCCCTTTTACTCAAGATATTGTTTGCCATAGAAAATCGATTCTTTTTACAAAATGATTTTTTTCTCGGCAAGAGAAGAATAAAATGGCTGAAAATTGATGGAAACAGAAACAGTATTTATTTCGCTAAGCAATTCGTAATTTGTTGCCATATACAGTAAAATTCCAGATACTGTTCATCCAAATACGATAAAACTCCCAAACACCGTTAACGGATGCACCCAGACACTCTTCCATCAGCTCTTACGGTATCCTTTCTATAGCTAGGGTCCCAAGTATTACAGAAAGACAGTTTTAAACAAAATATGTGTATTAAGGTTACTTTTAAACTTGACGCATATTACAAAAGTTGAGTACTCTATTATAAATGCACATGTTTACTAAGTATATTTCAATTCAATTAAATTTATCGCCGGGCCCCTCAATAAACCCAACCCATAACGACTACAACAAGATTCAACCGTATCCGTGAGTTTACCGCAACACACCATATTACACAATATTCATCGATCCACTGTATTCTGCCGTAAAGGTCGAGGCGGCCAAGCTGGTGCACCGACTGAGCGAGACGCCGACGATGCGCTCGATCAACGCCCGGCCGAACGACGCCGTGATCCCGGAGTGCGCCCATCACGGCTTTCGCACGGACGAGTACTGGCGCTGCCATGCCCGCCATTACACAATGACCATCTACCATCCGACCGGCACTTGCAAAATGGCACCCGCACGAGATCCTATGGCCGTTCGTATATATTCCCTTCTTTTTTTTACCTGCCTCGTCGTGTATTTTAATAGTACACGGCTATCTGCTTTTTCGCCTGCTTTCACTTTTTTCTTCGCGATTACAAAGCCGAGCCTACGACAATATTTGGCAAGATGTAGGGGGAGGGGAGTGGTATTTAGATCGGTTGAAACGCGGGTGCAGGGTTGCGGGTCGCGATAAGGTCGTGGTTTGACGCTGGCTACGAATGCTTAATTTTTTTGTCAAACTTTGAGAGTTGTTTGAATTTGATGTGTCAATTGTTACCCTTTGTTCTTTGATAATACATATCGTTAGTCGAGAGGAGGGGTCTTCAGATTGAGTAAGGGTTATTGAAAAAGTTTAAACTTACGAAGTGAAGGCTTTTAAAACTGCATGGCAATTCGGATAACTCACCTGTAACACAAAGAAAAATGGATGTTAGATGAATGTTTTTTAAATGTATATGCGATGCAAAAAAATATAATTACGTTTATGACAAGAACTTATATAAATAAGTTAAAAAATTGTTTGGATATAAAATACGCGACGCCCAAAACGTTAACGTTATAGCAGGGAACTTAATTTGCGAGCGTTGTCTGTAGAGTTCATATTAAACGAGCTTGCGCTTACTAATAGCATTAGATACTAAAAGCCCATAAACTAGACCTTACTGTCACCAGTGACCTAGTTTACCTAAAGTATATTTTTAACTTCTGGATTCTAACAATAAAAACAAACCGCTGCCAATTCATTCGCACTTAACTTCCTCAAACTAAATAAATTGTTCCAGTATTAATTTCTTTATTCTAATACATTCATTTTAAATATTTTTCAGAAGATAAATTACAAAAAATCCACTTTCTATTTTTTCGAGATATTGAGGTAAAAAAGTTTATATTTTCCATTTAAACCAATGTTAAAAAAATTCATAAATAGAAGAGACGGTCACTTATTTTTATACTTTCCAGGTGTTTTGCACTATTATCTAAAAATATACTAAGTAAGGATACCAACATCCCTCAAAACTCAATTTTCAAAAAAAGTAGACTCAAAATATCGTAAAATAGAGACATCGTTAAAAACAAAAACAAATCGAGAATCTTTATTTTTTCTTTTTTTAATATTTTGTATGTTCATCAAAAACTAAATAAAAACTAGTTTGTTTAATAAAATATTACCGCGACATTCTCGAGTATTAGCAATCAAATTTAAAAAAATATAACTTGATAGTCTGGGCAAATAGCTCAGCCAAGAGATAGTGGAAAGCTACTTTTTTCAGCTCAATTTATTTTAAAGATTTTCCATCATTTGTTCCCGAGTTATCGCCGTTTAAACATAACATGATGTATAACAAATGAAGGGAGATAGCTTAACAAAAAGGAGCGATGATATTATTTTTAACATACCAAAATAAATTACCTCGTTGATGTACCTCAAAATTTCGTTTAAATGTCGAATCTTCATTAAAAAACGCAAAAATGAGCCTTGTTTGGCAAAAAATGACAGCGCTTATTCTCATGATATAAGCAAACTAATAAATTATTCAAAAAATACATAACCTCAAATACCTCGGAATATAAAGGTCGTTATGATTTGAGCAAATAACTCAGCCAAGAGATAGTGAAAAGCTACCCTTTCAGAAAGATTCAGATAAAATGGTGCTGATATATTCTAGTAATTGTTGGAAATAAAAAATTGATTTTTTTTACAAAATGATTTTTTTCTCAAAAAAAGACAAGGGACTTCAAAATTTTTTCTGAAACTTCATCTCTATATTCCTATTTACCACAAATTGTTTCAAAAATTATCCATCTTAAATTTCTTAGATATCACCGATTAACAAAAATCACGCTTCTGTGTATGACAAAACAAGGGAAGTAGCTTATCCAAAATTTTGGGTTGGAAAAGATAGGTAATTTTATGCTCTTTCAAATGCCTTTACACTGAATCGATGACATGATTTATAATACACCAAAAAATCCGAAAAACTAAAACTTAAAAATCGAAACCAACTATAAAAAAAAACGCATCGAAAAAGATAGTACACTGAAAAAAAATTGTTAAATCTAAGTAATCGTTTCCTTGAATCGTACTAAGAAAAGATTTATTTGATAATAATAAATATTTAATTATGTTTAGACTGGTATTCATCAATTCAATAAATATTTACTAAATTTAAGAAATATTTACTTTATTTAAGTAAATCTTTTCTTAGTACGATTCAAGGAATCGTTTACTTAGATTTAACCAATTTTTTTTCTGTGTACATTATGCAACATGGGAATAAAGTTGACTTTATTCCCGTGTTGCATACAGAACTTTATTTTCGACTTAACTGTGGCCACTTTATTAACTCTTATTGAAAATTTATATTAATATTAATATTAAAATAAATAAAATTTGAAAAAAGAGAGAAAGACAGAGCAAATTGAGAATTTACTTTAATCCCGCATTTGCGGGAAATAAAAATAAATTGGCAAGAATAAAGCACCATTTTAGATCCGCTTTTCAGGTCAATAAAGTGGCCATTATAGTTAAGACGTGAATAAAAATATTTTTAACACCATTTTCTTAAAAGTAAACAAAAAAAATGAGCCCTGAAACATTAATTTTGACCGTGAATATTCGGAGTAAAGCTGATCCACATCCGTACACGCACATACATACACACACATGTACTCACAAGCATACAAATACACACACATACTCACACGCACACACGCATGTTTCTATAATGATTTTAGCATAACTTTCCTTTTACTAACACAAAGCTTCCTCTATGAGGAAGCAATAACTAACTAAAATAATCTTACTTATCCAATCATGTGATTATATTCAAAACTATAAATATATCTAATAAAATTAGTTTATGAGAAACATTCTCATGATTTAGAAACATAAAAATCAGTACTAATGATTGTATTTTCATTTTTGTATAACTGTTGTACTTTTTTATTAAAATTATTTAAGACTTTAACTTTTGACTTTCTCTTTTTATAAATATTGTAAAAATTTATATTTCTGCGGTATCCTTTGAAAACATAAAGAAATGCCAGTCTCAGAGTACATAAAAAGCTAAAGCTTTTGCAAATATATTAATATTTTGGTGTCGCGCTTATAATCAAAAATATAAAATATCTCACTCTTCCTGTACCAAATACTGTACCAAATCTATTATAAATGCTTGAAATTTAGACTTCAGGTTGTTTGACGAAAACAAATGTAGAAACACGCGAGTAGTAGCTATTTCTTCGAGTTCAAGCATCATAATACTTACTTACGCGGGTATCAAACTGTCCATCAAATCAACAGTCACTTCTAAATTCTCCTACCCAACCCTACTGTCCCTCAAATCTCGCCTCATCTCTCCTTCCACCCTCGCAGCCACCCTCTCTCTATATAACACTCGTCTCTCCGTCTCGCTGTGTCCCCCCGCAGGTGGTGGACTCGCGGCTGCGGGTGCACGGTGTCGCGGGCCTGCGCGTCATCGACGCCTCGATAATGCCGAACATCGTCACGGGCAACACGAACGCCCCGACGATCATGATCGCGGAGAAGGGCGCCGACATGATCAAGCAGGACTGGCGGGAGTTGCGTCGCAGGCACGCGAGGCAGACGTCGGCCAAGGCCAAGAAATCGAGACAAGCGAGGCCCCGGCGCGTCGACCTGGCCAAGAGGAGGAGGACGACGTCGATCTCGCTCGATCATCTGCTGGAGAGGTACTACTTGTACAAGGAGCGGGAGTGAGAAGAGAGGAGAGCGAGATCGGGATGTTGGTTGCTCGAGGCGGAAATTCGAATTTCTTACAAGTGATTATTTTGTGTGGAGTCTTTGGTGGAGTTCTCGGTGCCAAGGGGAGACATTTGGAGAATAATGCATTGCATGGGCAGAAAATCAAATTGATGTAACTGGAGATGCTTGTAGTGGGCGTAAGCAATGAACGGAAATTTAATGACAGAAGGGTTAATTAGAAAAAGTATAGTTTTTCAACTGATGTAATGGAAAAGTAATGATTTTGAGATTTTTTGATAACAATTTGTGAACTAGTATCTTACAGACATTTTTTACCGATTTTTATAAGAATGACTTGCTTCTGGAGCTTCTGTCATTAGAATTTGTTATGCATACTTTAATCAGTAGTTTGTATTTTTTGTTATGTAAATATTGTAATTATATTTGTATTGCATTGAGAGACGTATAAATTTAATCCAACTATATTCTCAGCAAATGCAAGTTTAACCCGTTCTTCTCGAAATGACTGTATCAAAATAGATACGCATGGTCAATTGGAAACTCGCCTAGAAAACGTGCAAAATGGAATAAATTGATAGTTAAATATATGGCATCTATTAAAGAAAGACTCGCATTTTCCATTCTAAAGTCAGACTTAACATTTCTTTTAGCTAAGTTAAATACGGTCGAGCAGAAAGCAACAATTATTTTATTTTCAAAACGTATTTTACCTACGTAGGTTTGTTTACATGCCCAGTTTGAATTTCAGCTGCAATTTTCAGAATTCCAATTTCAAAATTGAAATGGACCCAGTAGTTTGTTTCTTTCGGAAAACCACATTTTAGTTTCATCGTTAATTTGATCCAGTATGCACTCTTTTAGTCAAAAAATCAATCATTACCCTTATATTATAATCACTTCGGAAGTAATAGCATAAGCGATAACTTACGTTCTAGTTATGTTTTTAAATATGTATCCAATCTATGTTAAGTTATGACTGATTAAATTTACATACCTATATATTTTTATGTTATTAGTATTAACTATGGTAGTTTCAAAGAATTAAGTTTAATCTGCGATAATTTTGTTTTGTCACTGTACATTTTGTCAAATGCTCTATAAACCTGTATATTTTATAAATAATAAAATCAATATTTTTATAAAACTGTATCGAACAAATTGTTACATTTAGCGTAAGTAATTATTTTTTTACATCAGCCAGACACTTATTTTCAACAAAAAGAAATAAACTAATCAATAAATCAATCGTATATAAGTATTTAATCAGTTAATTCAATTATATGCCATGAACTGACGATAATCAGCACGTGCGATTAGTGGGAACTTCGCTTCGCGTCACGCACGCCGTGAAGAAGAAAAAACAGAAGTAAGGAAGGGAAAAAAAAATCGTGTATGCACACACAGCCGGAATATGTAAAAGTGGTAGGGGGGAAGGTTTTTATCGTGCACGGCCTCTCATGAAAGCCAAGAGTCAGCGGGCTGGCGATATATTTGGTTGGATCCTCACCGGCTGTGTACAGTTACATCTCAGTGCTTCCGTAGAAACCTTAGTGCAAAATCGGGCTTTCGACAAAAATCATGTCTTTCCGCCTTTGAAGCGAATTTCGAGCGCACCGGCTGATTACTTTTCTTTGAGAACTCGCGCACACAGTCAAGTAAGATTCTAGTTTTTATTACTAACAATATTTATTTATCTTTCGGAAATTTTATTATATATTTGGTGTGTAGTTCTCGATATTTAAATGTTTTTGACTGTGTAAAGGAGTGGTGTTCTGGCAAGTTAAATCTTTTAATTATGATTGCATTTTTATTGAACAAAAGCATTGCAAATTAAATATTGAATGGTAATTAATTTTACAATAGTTTAAACGATTACTTGGAGTAGATTTTTGGTTATTTTCAGTAAATATTTCATACGGCTTTTTGTAATATTAAATACATTTTAGTGTATATTTCGAAATATTAAAAGAACATGCTTTAGCAAGTTTTATTAATTTTTAAATGAAAATAACGCAAACTATGTGCAATATTTTAATTAAAAGTAACTAAAAGTAGTTTAAATACAAAATTATCATATACCAAATGCGTGTACTAAAATGACCAATTTATTCGAAACTTGTTCCAAAGACTTATATTCAATAAAGATAATAACAAATCTTAAATTGGGAATTATTTGATTTTAATAATTATTATTTATTTTAATAAATACTTAACAAAAGTTTATTTTCTAATGGAATATACAATACTGTATGTTATATCATTACGAGTTTTTGAAGAAAGTTTTCAAATGATTTTTGTTAATGGCCATTTTTCAATTAGTAAAGAACATTTTATGCCCAACATTTTATTTAATTCTGGGCTTCGATAAAATAATTGATTAAAGAGTACATATATGAAACTAAAAAATTAATTACTCTTAAATTAATATAATAATATAAATTCAATGCAAAACAATGAAAAAGTAAATAATATTTATAGAATGGTTAACTTATGAAAAATCATACAAAATCACTGGGGTCTTTCTTTAATGTAGATTTAATACAAATAATTAATTCTACAAATTGTTATGAAATAGAAGAATAAGATAATGTTATTTTCTTTAAAAAAAATAAAATCTTTGAAACATAGCGATTTATAAAACGCTAGTCATCCTTTCTAAAACGAGATAAAAAATAATTTTATTATATTATTGCTACATATACATTTATTAATTATTACCCATATAAATTACTGACATTTGGCAATCTTCATAGTTATATAAAATTATTAATATAGAAAGTTTTCTTATTAGTGAGATTACAGTATTTTTCTAAAGAACTGGTAGTGTAAATCGTAAAATAATCGTTATATATGCCTTCATTTAATTACACTAGATTTTACTCATTTGATTTTAATGTAATAAATTATACAATTCATGTATATTTAAAACAGATAAGATCAATAATTATAAAGACGTAAATAATTACTATTAGGTGTTTACGTTATATTCTCAGGCATGAATATAGTCTTTTTTATCGCTTTTCTAACACAAGAGATTTAGATTTCGAAAAGTATGTGATGCAAAGTACCGAAATCTTAAATAAAATTTACATTCAACCCTCTAAATTCTTTTCGGTAAGAAATAGTGAGAAATCTTGGTCTGCCTTATTCCCCCAGGTGTACCTTAGGTAGAATCTGAATCATCTCTTGCGTTGAATATATGTAAATATAACGACGTAAGCTCAGAGCGACGAACCGCCAGACGTACTTGTTTGTAGGTAATCGATAATCTGTTGCGTCGCTGCTCTTCATATACGTCATTTCATCAACAAATATATGAATGAATGAACTTGATAAACTTGAATGAAGGAGTTCTTTGTATAACATATAAATATCTGATGTCTTGTGTGAATACACTTTTATATTATCAAAATTGATACACCAATTTTTTTTTAATTACTCTATTTTATTATGTTTATAATAATAAATAAATAAATTAATAGTATTTATTATTTTATAATTAAATATAAATTCACGATTTGTACGAAATGCATATTTATATCCACACATTTTATGAAATATATAAATAAAAAATATCTTCCTTTTGTTCGAGCATATAGTTAGTAATTAAATAAAAACGAGTAACATCGTTAATCCTTTTGATATATGAGGGATTATGAAAACATACGATTTCATGATTTTACAATGTTCTGATATAACTTAAATTTTTTCTAAACTTTAATGAAATTTTGTCCCATTTGGTAAAATGATCAGATCCATGGCAGTATGCGTATATAATAGTGATCACCCTTTCGTAATACTAAATGTAATAAGAATTATCCTATAGCGACTAAACTTAACGGTATGGTGGTCGGTTCAGTGCTAAAATGTGGATTTGTAGCATTTTTTATTTGGGTACATAAGATCACTAACCAGTAATGACTTTTTAAAATAAATATACCCTTGAAAAATGGAACAAAAGTGGGATTATTAAATTATCTTTTTTACTATACAAAAATTCTTCATCGAAATTTCGTCAATTTTTGAAAATGTGTGCACTTTTAAGTGAAACAAGCGAAACATTGTAAAACTAATTGGAAAGTACAAAAATGGTGCAAATTTTGCTTTGGAACCACTAGATTCATGCAATTGATCATAGGGACGCTTTGACGGGTTTTTAAAGTCGAATGACCGACACTTGAGCGTTTTCATGAAATATATTCAATTAAAAAATCATCGATATAGAGTAGTAATATTTTAATTACGCAAAGAATCGAAATTAAACATTGACAATGAAAATTGCAAAAACTAATGTGTTATTACTTACGCCTGCCGAGTGCGCACAACGGTATAAGAGAGTCAATTACTGTATAAATACTACTGTATAATCCTACTATAAATATCATACAATACTAACATATCCTAATTTATAATACAAATATCATACTATTTTTCCATCGAGTTACTACATATACAATTATAATAACACAATGACTATAGCTACCTCTCTCACTTATGCCTCGGCTAGACCAACACTTTAACAGAGTCTCTATTTAACTTTAAACTTTGAATAACATCGAGCCTATTTCTGTAAATAAATATTGTGCAGTATGTAAAAATACAGAAAACTATTCTCTATCCATTGGACTTTTCCAAATTTATCTAACTGTGCTTGTATTAGTCTTATTGCACTTTCAAAGTTAAATAGAGACTATGTTAAAGCGTAGGTCTAGCCGAAGCAATACCCCCACGAGTACAAAAGAAATAAAAGCCCAAGGTACAAAGGGCCTGCGGGACTTTTGCCGCGGCACGTGACGAGCAATCATAATAATTAGTCGCGGGAGACCGACGACCGACGTCGTCTCGGCCCTTTCTGGAGGAGAACGTCATCGCGCGACCCGACGCGAGGACAGACTTCGTCTTTCATATAATAAGCCGTGTCGACAAATGAGCGAACGCGACGAGGGGCGCGCGTGCGTGTGTGGTTTCTTCGACTGTCACTGCGTACCGTGCGCGTTCTGGAAAACCGCGTTCGCGCAGAATCGATGAATGTGTAGTTGAGAGGTTTTGAAGTATTTTTCGCACGAATCATTGGAAATGTGACTTATGAATGAAGAAGTGCAAGTTTGAAAATTATAGATAGGTGTGTTGTATCGATCGTAGTTGTATGTAGAAGCTTAGATAGGCATAAGTTATTATAATGGTGAAATGTTTCTTTTCTTGTTTGTATACAATAATGATGATTTTACAGAGCTTTAGTTTGGAAAGATGGCACTTATAACACAAGGGATTAGCGCTTTCCTTGTACTTGGATTTTGGACGGCAACAAGCATACAATATGCGGTAAGTTTACAGTACATTATTTTATTTATTAAACTAACTTGCAGAAATTCTGTTTGAGCAAAAGTAAAGACTTGAGAGTTACTGTTTAAAATGTACGTTAATTTTTTATGCTGGTATTTTTCCTTATACATTTGTTTTTCACTACACCTTATGCGTGAAAATATACAATACAAATAATTGATTTTAAAACAAAGAAACTTTGTTTAATTAACTTCTTCATCGAAATAAGCACATCCACGGATCGACAGAGAAAATCCGTCGTCGTATCTGCACCCATCAACGCCAAATCATATTTCCATAGGTACATTTTATCGGTTACACATAAATAACTAACCGTTGCCCAACCAAGCAAAACTTGCGCAAAAAAACGTGAAAAAATCAAACGAATATATACATACTTATTCGGCGGGGGGAAAAATTCTTAGCGCATTACACTGAACCAGATAATAACTCAAAATCTGCATCTCTCGCAACTCATTTTCGCTTCTTTCTAAAGCGTTTCACATTTAATCAGCATGTACGCGCATTAGCCAATTTACACGCTGGCATTACGGAGGCAAAATGCGGGCTCTTTTGGGCCATTTTCTAAAAAAAAAAATGGATTATACGTCACGCTACCTCGAACACCGTGTATAGTAGTATACGTATCGTTCGTCTTGTGCGAAATTGGTGCTGACGGGACGTGATTTACGATCGAACGCGTACGAGCTAGATCGTTGCAGCGTGAGATGAATTTGTTGATCGCTATGAAGCGGTAAATACGGGACAGCTTTCAGCACTTGTTAACAAAGACGTATTTGATAAATAATATAATGGATTTTCGTTGAAGGTCGTAGTTTACTTCGTATTTTTTTTCTCTAAAAATAAGAAATCACACAATCTTTTTTAACGAGCTAAACTTTTATTATTGTTTTAAAATATTGATCTGCACATAAAGATTTAATGGCATCGATAAATTAGACGGAGCTCTATAGTAACAACTCGCAACCTCTGAACTGAAGAGTTCTGATGAAATTTTGACAGGTTTACGGGAGAGATAATAATAAATTGAAAATTTCATCTCGAATATTGCAAAATATTACTTGTTGATTCAATAAAAGATTGATCTACCACAATAAAATTTAAAAATGATGGTAGAATTGAATCTGATTTTCAAAAGTCATTATTGTTAAAGTGCCACGAAAGTATAGATATACGTACACTATACGATATATAATAGAAAATTGGAAAACGCCTTTTTGTGCCTTTGGATTTAATAAACGAAACAATATTCCGCACTAATAAAATTATAGATTCACATCCTTTTGTAAATACTTACTTCAAAAGCGAGCTAGATCCATTATCTATACGCGATCCTTATAAAATAATCGTTGAAATGCTGTAATCGGTAGAGCTGTCAAATTGCGAAAATAAAAGGTTTTTGTTTACTATACGTATAGCTATCGAGCGTTTTACATTTCGAATATCAAGGATTCTTTTTTAAGGATTAACTACTTACAAAACGATGTCAATCTATAATTTTTTGAATGCCAAATATTGTTTTGTTAATGAAATTCGCGGGCGCAAAGGCGCTAACTTTTCTCCCCATTTACTATATTTTAAAGTCAACATATTTATATATATATATATACTTTCGTGGAGTCTTAATCTATATAGATGTAAACATGTAGACAATAAATAGCTGTATTTCTGACAATGTTGCCGGGATACATTGGTTTACATTTACACATTGAATAAGGTTATTATTTAAACAAAGAAATTATATATTCAAGCTTCTTTTAAGTTAAAATTATATTAATAAATAATTATGTATACAATACTTTATAATCTGACAACATTGCCAGGATAGAATTCTTAAGTTTTCAAAAATGTAATAAAGCGTATTTGTTGAACTTTATTTAAGGGGGTAGTTATAATTAATTTTTGTTTATTTGGGGTATGCTAATTTATTTTCTTATAAGGTTTTTAAAACTTTGACCGTATGTTAATGGTTTCATTACCTGTCACTGGTCAAAATTTCAGAAAGCCTAGTGTAATGGTAAACGAGATACTTAACCTCAAAGTATTGATATGTAACACCTATACGAAAATATCGTGAAGAAATGTTAATAACATTTTTTCTTTAACTAATATATTATTGCGTAAAACGTTTAAATACAATTTTCTGATTTTAGATACTCAATATAGTAAAATCAAAATATTAGCTTAAAACAAATTTTATCGGTAATTTTTTACTATATCAATATAGCAATATTTTACGATATCGTTTTTTCGCTGCGAAGCGTATAAATTAAATTTTCTTCCAGTTTCAATCACATTCCTATATCTACAAGATTATTAAAATCACTTTCGACAAGTCTTCCTCGAACGCCTCGGTACCCGAACGGGTACCTTCGTAAATTACGTTTACGATCAGCTCGCGGGCAAAAAGACAAAGAAAAAGGGGGTAACAATAAACAGCGTAATAACAAGAGCCCACCGAGTCCTCTGAACTCCTATTGTTTTTGCACGCACGCGGCAAAAAGTCGGCCCCCGACCACACGCCGGTTACGCAACGCGGACACTTCCCCTCCCCTGCACAAACGCGAGAGTTCCGACAACGACGACGGCCGCCATTAAACTTTCTAACTTTGCAAATAATTCGGTCGTTTTTGTTTTTTTTTCTGCTGCCCTCCCCGTTTTTCTCTCTCTCTCTCTCTCTCACTCGGAAAGCGATAAATCAGTCGTTGCCGGATTTTTTCGCTCCTAGGAAGTGCATTTTTCGGTCATAAATATTCAATTTCAAATTACACGCTTTACAGTGTATTCCGATGCTATCCCGTATATACCTTACAGCTTCGCTTGTTGCCCGGGTGCCGGCGACTCGTAAAAATGGCCGGAAAATGCAGCATTAACGTATAGCTGCACGGTAAACAAGTTTGACAAGTGCTCGGCCCGTAAAATGCATCGGCTCGGTTATATACACGCGCCGGCTAATGCTTGAAAGAAAAAGGAACCGCCGACGCTACGGCTGTAAAGAGGGCTTTATAAACATTGCAGCTCGAGCATCGATGCGGTGTAGAGCATCGATCAGTTAATGGGCGGTAATAATCTGCCGCTAAAAAGCGCACATTGCCTTATACATGATCCCGCATTAATGCGGTCATTGTCGTAGCGTTTTCTCAAGTACTCCGCTTTCATTGCGAGAGTTAAATTTCTTCATGTTTTTCTAATAGGGTGTAATAATTATTAAAAATGCACGAAATGCTTATAATTTTTTAATGACTTTCACACCATCGTCAATTTATGTAATGCCGGTATATGCGCATTATAGGATAATAAATATTTTTAATTCTGCATTATGGCTGCTTTACGAGAATTAAACCTACGTGCTTACGACGCGGCACATAACATTCCAATAACAATTAAGAACCACCAATAAACTTTTACCTACTACGTTATCCGCAAATCGCTACACTACCGGCACTCGAAACCATAATTGCGATCATTCACCGTTTCACTAAGGAGGGGGTGGTCTGTTTATTGCAGCGTTTTGCCAAGGATTTCGAGTGTCAAAGTTTTGAACGTGCATATTTGCATGCATATTAAAATAATAGACTAGCATAAAACTTATGTGCAAACGGTCAGTCAAACAAAAGATTTAGACTGCTCAATGAGTCGATCTTTTAATTATAATTTAACCAATTAAAGTAATAGTGTCTAGAATTTCAAAAGTGTTTTTATAGTGGTTTAACCATTTTTTAATAGATACTCATTTTCTCTTTCGTACTATCTGTTCACACGAATAAATGACTGTTTTACATTTATGGAATGATATTTATACAATTTTCTTCGTTTATTTGAACTTAGAAAGATTGTACACACAATTGAACCTCGATAATTCGAAATTCGAGTATTTGAGCTTTAATTTTTAATTATCAAATTTAACATAAATAATTCATCAACAATGGAAAACATTTTAAATTATTTTAAATCGTTGAAGAATCATTCAAATGATAATAAATAACAGAATTATTTATAAATAATATTCCTTTATAATATAAACACAAATTCATGATAATTGTAATGACATTCAATTAATTTTCAAATTCAAATAATAATCATAACGTCATGCCCTTTGATATTTCGGACTATGCATTCACATCTGTTTGATCTACTTCTGTTATGCAAACTACGGTCTTTTCGAAGCGAATATTTGATCAGTTCTGCGATCACTTCGAATTATCGATATAATGAATAATGTCCAGGATTTATCGAGGCAATTGATGTTACATTGATCGAAGCTCAAAATGAAAGGATCTACCTTTCAATTAACGAAAATTTCAAATTATCGAAGTTTGAAATTTGAATTATCTAGGTCGAATTTTCAGTACATTCATTTTACATTAGTAACTAGAAAAGATGGAGGCGCGCAACGTACACTTAATTTGTGATTATATTTGCGGAAATTCAATTTTTTTGTGCAAATCGAAATATGGAAGATATAGATTCGATATCTCTTGATGCGGATTAATATGATGGATTCATATTTACAGTAATAACATCAATAGATGAACAATCGAAGGGCCGGGAGCAATAGCGGTACTAGAACATTTTTCGGTGATTTTTATCTGAAATAATAATGCTCAGATAAAGAAGACATTGTAATTTGAGATAAAAAATATTTTAATAAGTGCTAACAAATACCGTTATTGCATCCGGTCCTTCAATTAAGAAATTCGACAATTATATCATTGAATTTATGAACCAAAAAATTATGTAAAATATCTGTTGCGTTATGAATCTCGGATACCCAAAATTTCTTTCCAGTTAAAAATGCATATTCTGAAATTTAAGATTCTCACGCACATTTCATATCCAGCAGTCGAAAACCTGCCCTGCGCCTCCCTCCCTCCACAACTGTTTCCCTCTCCCTCTACATTTTACTATCCACACCCCACCATAAAACCCCACATCGTCACAAGGCCAAACTCAGGGTCGATATACATTCTTGGTACCTAACCTCCATTGTTACAGAGCGAGGTGAGCAGCGAGTATGCGTTCGGGGCGACGGGCACGGTGCAGAGCGGCGGCTGCTGCCACTGTCGCTTCAACGACACGGCCTACATGAACGTGGCCTGCGGCAGGCTCACCAGCTTCATGACCATGCTGCAGGCCCTGATGATGGCCAGATGCGACATATCGGATCCCTGCAGGCGCCTCGGCACCGACGTCGTGCCCAACGAGGAATGGTACGAAACCTCGAGCTTGTTTTTCACGTTACCGATGGAGGTGTTGGGCGATTTTTAATGCTTTGAGATGAAGCATGGTGAGAATGAGAATGGAGTGTTAAGTAATTAATGCTGAAAAGTTGTCGTTGAATTTTCGGGGTTGTATCGATTGAGGTTTTAGCCAAGCACGTCGGTGAATGTTTATTCATTTACGCTGAGATTGAATTGATTATTGAAAATTTAGATACATTTTTATGAAGTTTCGTACATTTTCGTGACTTAAAAAGTAACTTTAAGTATTTGTACTAGAATTTTGTGTATTCACGCTGGGGAAATGTATTATTTTAAGAATTTTGTTAATTACGGCGCTACGGGATTGTGCACAAAAAATTCTTGAAAGAATGCGACACAGCGGAGCGTACATTATAGAGTATTTTAATTTTTGATGTGATTACATTTTTCAATTACGTAATCGTAAATTTCATTTCTACATTTATAAGTAAAAATTCAAGAACTTTTTAGCAAAGATAATATAGATTCTTATAATTTTTATTCGATCAAGCTTTATTTGATCAATCAGCGAAAAGTTCCAGATACAAAAGACGGAAAATGCGACGTAATATGTAGTTCTATTTTCAGTGTTAAAATCTAGTTCAAATATTCAATATCTGCATTTCATTAAAATTTGTTGATTAAAAAATCATTATTACGAATGTATCATAATTATTGTTCCAACGAATTACACTCGCGCATACTAATTATGAGCATTTAATTACTCTAAAAGCATTTAGTTGTAATCGTACAAATAATGTATGCAATGTAATATAATGCACTGAATACAAAATCAATTCCTGTCAAAAGTTAGATTTTACTTAAAATCGAAAATAATTCATTGCACATTAAACTTTTGCTTTCTCATGGAAGAAACTTTGTATTTAAATTTTCGACTGAATAGTCATTTAATGAAAAACGCTTAGCTAAAATATATTACGTGTCCTATTATAACTTTATCAATAGTAAAACAGTTTCTCTTCATTATCTCCAACTTCTCTACTATTGCTCCAATTCACCCTCAAAATACCTCGCATTTTACATCCAACTATTCCCCATCGTCTCGCCACCATAATCCAAAAATTGAAAGTGTAAGTAAAAACCAACTTTCGCCTACAAATTGTATCCCCAGCATACAACCTCAAACCCCCGTCAAAATAAATAACAAAAATCCATACAATATTCAAGGCAGCGGCATAACTCCTACTTCCGTCTACCGGTGCACATATGCCCAATCCTCGATACCACCTCCTGCAATATTTCCACGGAAGATAAAAATCCAATGCAAACGTTCTCTCTGCGTTCTATCCGCGCAGGTTCGATTTCATAGTGGTGGGCGCGGGAGTGGCGGGACCGGTGATCGCCAAGCGGCTGAGCGACTATCGCTGGTGGCGCGTGCTGCTGGTCGAGGCAGGACCGGAAGAGCCGTCGCTCACCGCGCTTCCGGGCCTCGCCTTCAACGCGATTAATTCCTCTCTGGACTGGCGCTACCTGACCGAGCCGACCCAGCCCCATCCCACAGCCTGCCTAGGTAATTATTATACATATGCAGAATACAGCCGTTTCGATAAGCGAATTCTCGCTGGGATTGGATTGAATTATCCTCGAGCTTTGTTGAGTCGCGACGATGCGGTCATTGGTGCATTCATTGGGTTTTATGGTTTATTCGCGATACTGTTGGTGTTGGGTGCGATGAAGGGGACAGAGGGAAGGATTGGCGTTAATGGTTAGTGACGGGTAGTGCTTCTACATGCACTTGCGGTTGCCTGGAAATGAATGATTTATGTAATTTTAGGATACCGCGGAAGTGAGATTTCAACGGAAGACAGAATTTAACGTAATTTGACACGGAATTAGTCTTCAATCGAAAGTTTGTTGGCTGTAGAAACGATTCGTTTATTTTAAAACTGTGAATTAATTGCACGTGAAATGACGAGGATGCCAAAGATTCGACATTTTGGAGGATTTACGATAATTGGAATGTTCGCTTTAATAATTTGTTCATTCAAATTTTAGAAAACGATTACATTTTACGAGTTCAAATATATAGTATATTGCTTTGACTGTAAAATACGGGAATATGAAATATCATTGTGAATTTCAGGATAAAAATAAAATTATATTTAACTTGTTTGCCAGAAGTGAAGTGTAAAAATAAAATAATAAAAAAAACTAATTTTTAATATTACAAGACTTTCTCGTTGACTCAAGTAATCAAATCATTGTTTATAAAATTGTTCTTAAGTGTATTCATATTTCTAAGAAATTGATTTATAACTTATATAACTAACGCTCAGCCGTTTTCTCTTCAAGCACTGGGGGAAACTGGGACAAAGTAAGCCTTAATAAGTTTATGTACTGATACAAAAATATTTTGCAACTTTAAATACTTCAATATTTATTAAAAATGCATTATACATTTATTTCAAAGTTATGAAAATTTGAAGATGGTGACAAAATACGCGGGAAAATTTCAAAATCTTTAACGCTTTTAAATTCGGTATTTTTTCATGCAGTTTTCGTTACCATCTTTAATTGTTCATAATTGTGTAAAAAATGAATATTTCCATACAGACCAAAGCTCAATTTAAAGCTCCTTTCGCGTTCTTTTATTAACTTATTAGATCATCTATCACA
This sequence comes from Gastracanthus pulcherrimus, assembly GCA_949152435.1. Classification (NCBI taxonomy): domain Eukaryota; kingdom Metazoa; phylum Arthropoda; class Insecta; order Hymenoptera; family Pteromalidae; genus Gastracanthus; species Gastracanthus pulcherrimus. Next base: position 38,352,253 of record OX424573.1, read on the forward strand.
AAAACTCACAGAGTTATGGATTATACATAACGCATACTAACTATAGAACAGTTGATATTTCAATAACAAGAGTCATTAAATCAAATTACGGATGCCGAAACCCATTTTTCGGCACCAAAACGCATCCCCTGAAGTTTGTCCAAAAACCAAATTCCACATTGTTAAATTCCTAACTCTCCTTCTAGCTCCCCTCAAACCTCTCGATAACAATTTCTAACAAACAATCCCAAATGTTCGCCTGCACCCGTAGAGAGCGGCGGCGTGTGCGCGTGGCCGCGAGGCAAGATGGTCTCCGGCACGGGCGGCATGTACGGCATGATGTACGTGCGCGGTCATCCCTCGATTTACGACGAGTGGTCGCGCCAGGGCAATCCCGGCTGGTCGTACCGCGAGCTCGAGGAGTACTTCGAGCGCGCCGAGAACCCCGTCAATCCCAAGTTCGTCAAGGACCAAATGTTCAAGAACATCAACACCGGCGGACCCATGACCATCGATCACTTCGGCCACAAGCCTAATTTCGCGGACGACATGCTGAGGGCAGCGAGCGAGTTGGGCTACAGGACCGCGGGACTGCACGGCGACAGGCAGACCGGATTCATGGTCGCGCCCATGCTCACGCAGGACGGGCTGAGAGGCACCACTTCGAGGTGAGGGTGTACAATAGGTATAGGTTCTTTGGGGTTGATGAAGTTGCGAGTGGAAGGAGGGATTTGTGAGGTTTGATTTCAGCCGGGTCTCTCGTGATTTTTCAGATATGTTTCTGTTTTCCAAGGGACGGTTGTATTAATGAAGAATTTTGTAGTTCGCATTAGAGTGTTATAAGACTTTTGGTAATTGAAATAGTTCGAAAAAATGCACTTTGTAAACCTATAATAGTTACCAAGAACAGCGCGGTTCTGAACTATATGCAAGTAGTAAAGTCCAGGATCAAATTAGACATCCAATATGTAGATCTGGTATATTACAAAGTTCCAAGCACGTATTTCAATAGCACTTTCAGAACATGTGCTTGAAACTTCGTACTAGATTACTTTTGAATGACTATATGTAATCATTATCTAATCACTTAGATACTCAATTTTGTTGATTTTAGTTGAACCATTACGCGACTTCAAAGTGTTCAAATGCACGCTTATCAACGAAACGAATAAATTTTCTGCTTGGATTTCAGATATTACCTGAGACCTGCGGCAGGCAGGTCGAATCTCTACGTGCTGACCAACGCCCACGTGACGAAGGTCCTGACGGAGACCTGGAGCAAGCGCGTCTACGGCATCGAGCTGATCGACAAGGAGGGCAAGACGCGCAAGCTCATGGCCAACAAGGAGATCATATTAACAGCCGGGGCTATCGGCTCGCCCCAGATACTCATGCAGTCGGGCATCGGGCCCAAGGAGGACCTCGAGAAGCTCGACATACCCGTGGTCAAGGATCTACCAGTCGGCAGAAATCTGCAGAACCACGTATCGATTGGCATTAAGGTGATGACGATTTAGCATTTCACTAACAATCAAAACATGCAGTGTTCCTAGGATTTGAGAAAACTTGTCAGTTAGGTATCAAAGAGAGCTAGTTATTTAGTAGTGACATGGCACAATGCCTTGTTTCTATTCAATTTTCACTACATAAGCTCTTATCCGCTAGTCTAAAAATGAAATGGCAGAAAGTAGACTCATTTTCGGCATGTGATGAAACGCTTTTTTTTTAACATTTTCTGGCTATTTAATGGAATCGAAGAATCCAACTCATAATCTCAAGCGATTATTACGGTATTATCCAGCTTGTAAAAATGGCCTAACCTAAAGAATGCAATAAGCTACTTCCTGACTAGGAAATAAATAACAAAAATAAGAGACATTAAGTCAAATGGTAAAATAATTTTTTTTAATATTCACACATATAGTATACATTTAGCTGAAACCTATATTTCTTACTCGTAGTTTCGCAAAATAAGCTTTTTCAAGTGGATACTATAACTTGTAATACAAAAAGAAGGTTAAATTTCAAGATTTAATATTTTGAGGTTATGTGGCGTGTTTGTATACATATTAAATGGAAATAAAGTGGAGCAAAGGGCGCTTCATCGCCACCAAAGAACTAGCCACTTATCCTACCCAGTTACTACTTTCTAGGTCATTTTTAATAGACGGATTTCTACCAGGGCCCTGTAACCATTTTCAAGCTCGTTTGATTGGTTGGTCCGTTCGAACCCGAAATTCAAATTTTTTAACAACCGTATCTCCCCCTGTAAACAGATGACGATCAAGGACGACCACTACGAAACCTTATCCCTGGACTCCGTGAACGAGTACGTGTTCAGGCGCAGCGGTCCGGTGGCGAGCACCGGTCTGACCCAGGTCACGGCCTTCCTCGAGAGCAGCTTCGCGACGCCCGGCGTGCCCGACATCCAGGTCTTCTTCGACGGCTTCAGCTCGAGCTGCGTGCGCACGGGCCTGGACGTCGAGTGTCCGGACGGCTCGATCGGTACCTGTCCGGACAGGCGCGAGATCGTCGCGCGGCCGACGGTCGTCGTGGCCAGGAGCCGGGGATATCTGACCCTCAGGTCCAAGGATCCCCTGGACTATCCGCTGATCTATCCGAATTACTTCACGGACGACACGGACATGAAGGTCCTGATCCAGGGGATAAAGAAGGTGGTCGAGCTGACGAAGACCAAGACGATGAAGAAGTGGGACATGAGGCTGGAGATAAAGCCGCATCCGTGGTGCTCGAGGTGAGAGGGGCTTTATGTTTTATATCACTTGTATGGAGAAGTTTATGTGGTTTTCAGTGGAATTTTTCTTTTCAAGTTAGGCATTTAAAACATTTTTCAGGCAAAATTTAATACTTTGTGAGTATATGAACATTTAATTAGGATGCATAGCTCAGAGAACTTGAAAAAATCAATGTTTGTAATATCGATATTCACTTAGCACACTTTTTTTGGAGCAAACTTATAATGGATCCATCCGAAACTTTCAGACATGACTCTAACAATACGTGATCAGTAAAAGTGGATGTTAAAATTTGGATTTTTTCATTTTAGAGTACTGTAAACTCCCTTAATGAGATACCCTAATTAAAATAAGTAAACAAGTGAAAGCGATTATGTGAAAAAATTAACTGACAAATGATTAACAGTGCTAAATGCAATATGAAATATCATTGATATTTTACTCCAATTATTTATCAATTTCATATATTTATTCATAAAATAAAAGAATATATATCTTATTTTATTTACGTTGCAGTAGAAAAATGTAATTGGATTCCCATAAATATTCATTACAATAGTTTGTCAAAAGTATGTATTTGAAACTAAAAATTGCTGTTAACTGCTTTAGCACAACGCTTTCTCAAAGAGATTTAAAACACAATCATTTAATGAATATTTACATTGATACAAGTGTCTTTATTGACTTCAGATACACCATTGAAAGGAAATTCCGTAAGCTTTACGGATATATGCATATTTTTGACATATCAAACGTATAAAATGACTTATGCTAATTTTACAAATATTAACAATTAAAAATTATAATTCTTTTACTAAAACAAAGTTTGAAGTAATTGTAAGATAGGTCAATAGAAAGACAATTACATGAACTTTAAGAATACATTTTATCTTTTTGACATATCAAACGTATGAAAATAACAAAAATAATTTTTTCCAACCCCGAAATACCGTGCTCTTCAAAAGCTATGGTGACCATAAAATTTGACGACATACGTACATACACACACACATATATACACACGTGCATACATAACATACAGACAGACATTTTGAAAAACCTACGTATTCTGATTCAGCGACCTCATAAACATCCGAATTCATGAAAATCTTGGTTTTTGAAAAAATCATCGTTACTAGGCTTTCTTCTTTAGAAAGCAGAAATATTTAATGAACTTGAAATAGCTAGTTGTAGGATTAATAAGTATTTATTATTTTCAAATAAGAATAAGATAAGATAAGATAAGATAGATCTTATGTGACTACAATAAATCTCAATGTAATAACAATGTGTGCGAAACTATTGACCGTATTTAGTATTTGGAGAAAAGAAACGAATTATCTAACTCGTAAAAATAATATCTCACTATTTATGTGATGGCGAATATCACGCTAAAAACACATTACATTTTTTTGGTGATTAATATCTATCAATATTATATAACGTTCGAGAAGCCGATTTTAACTAAAAGATTTTATTCCCCATAAAATCTTCTATAACAATCAAATTCCATCTTGCGCTCACTAATCGAAGCTTTTTTACGCATTTCTTTTAAAACAAATAGTTCTTCTTCGATAGGAAGTACAATTTGATGGAAATACCAATAGCTACTTGTAAAAATGTCATTTAATTTGTTTGATCACTAATAATGATTTAATTTAAAATTATATAGGAAGACAAATACTGTAATAACAATATTAAGATTATATAAATTGCAGAAAAGGTCTAATAATACAATAAGAAATATAAGCAGTAATTAAGAATATAATATTTACCAATAAACTATTAGTTTAAAAACCAAATTCTTTATCTGTTTACTTAATTGATACATATGTAGATAATAAACTAAAGTATTATTATATACATTGGTTGTTCAGTTCTAATAATTTAGAAAAATAATTAGGGAAGGCCATGGGTGAAACTGCATGCGGGGCCAAGTCGAACAGCGTGAGCATTGATAAATGAAAGCGGAACTAGAAGTTATGACTTTGATAAAGTAAGGATATGAGGATAAAAAATCTTCAAAAAGAAGTTGTGAGATATTATAACTATATTACTGTTAAGGCACAATAATTGTTATTCTCTAGCGAATCAATGTACCTATTTCTTGGAACTATATAGGCTAATTATAATAGCGATATAAACTAGCCTAAAAACTGAAAATTCTTTCACTAATGGAGTATTTAATTATAAACGATTTAAGATTTTAAACACGCAAATAGTTCCAAATTACGATAATTAGAAGATTTTTGCATTTGAGATGTTATACTCTTGACAACTTTCCGTCGTCCAAAATAAAATTTCTGAAATTATAAATATTTATTTCGAGGGAAAAACTTGTTCAATTTCGGCCCGGTCTCCTCTAATAATTAATTTTAATGACACACAAAATAAGCCCACCATGTTTTTCCTTATTTCCTCTTGGAACACATCACCGAGAATTCCCCAAAAAACTCATAAGATTATTCACACAATCTTTTCAAAAAACCCAAACTGCTCGTGCTCCAAATTAATTTATTTCCGGTTTTACGGGCCATACAGTCTGTGTCAAAAGTTTTTACGTAAAATCGATAATAATTTCTTGTAAAAATACTTTTACAATTTTGAATATAATAATTGTATAATAATTGTTAATAAAGGGTAATATTTGTTTATAAAGACTTTTGTAAACTATTTTTTCTACTTTCGACATAGTGAAACAATAAACTAAACGAAATAAGCTATAAAACTCTTAACTAAACGAAATAAGCTATAATTTGTAGAAAATTATCCAGTTTTATGTATAAGGTTTCCGGTTTATTAAGCATCGATTAAAAGCAAGGAATATACATAAAACTATAGGTAATTTTCTACCACGCATGTTAAACTTTAATTGAATCAATAAAGTGAAATAGTGCCACTGTCTTGTGTGATTTCAAATAATATAACAAAATTTATAAATATAAAAAACAACGAAACTTATTGATTATTGATTGAATATAAGTTTGTATTTTTGCTAATTAATAGGGAGAGTGGTATACGTCCGAAAAACGGATTTTGATCAGGCTTTAAGAAATTTTTTCTGGTACCTAAAAATGAAGTCTAGCACCCGTAGTTAGCTCTTATAGACCCTTGTTCTTGAGATGCAAGCTATTGTATCTCAAATGCGCATAGTTTGTTCTATATGAATTTAACCTCGAAAATAAAACCAAAATATTATGAAAATATTCAGAAAGAGTTTAAATTTGAGACTCGTATAACGTTTGGAATATTAACTTGCTCCAAATATATTATCGATCAAAGATAACAACAAAAAGTATATGAACATTCACGGAATCGTTAATCGCAAATCGCAATTAATAACTTTAGAGCAATTTAGTCTTTGAAATCTTACACGTCTCAAATGTAAGCTCTTTCGGGCGTAAGAACTCTCCCTGTAAACCACAAACTCTGAAAGTATCTTTACATTGAAAATGTCGTCCACCCACACATGCGCTATTGTGTGCTGTCTGCGAGAGTATCCGTGATATCATTCATGATCGGTAAAGTTGTTCACTACTTTTCCAGCGAGAACAACACAAATAAAGAGGCACTCGGATACGCTCACACAGATACACAATAGCACCGCTCGCAATGTGAGTGGACGCCATTTCATCGCTCGCAGCGCCCTTTTACCGCCTAGCGCTAAATTTCTTCGCTACGAATTCCTAACACACTTATAAACACGTATACCGATTCCCCGTATAAAATCCCAACTTTCGACACACAGACAACACAGGCCTGCACTGAGAAAAGGGAATGGGTCTCACATCAATACACTGAAAAAAAAATTTGTTAAATCTAAGTAAACGTTTCCTTGAATCGTACTAAGAAAAGATTTATTTGATAATAGTAAATATTTAATTATGTTTAGACTGGTATTCATCAATTCAATAAATATTTACTAAATTTAAGAAATATTTACTTTATTTAAGTAAATCTTTTCTTAGTACGATTCAAAGAAACGTTTACTTAGATTTAATACATTTTTTTCAGTGTGCGCAGTTTAGTTCGATCAACCAGAATCTGGATACTCGAGCAATGCACCTTTTTTATCCTACAAACTAATACACAACACTGTCCATCTCGTGTCCGTTCCAGGTATCACTTCGGCACGGACGCCTACTGGGAGTGCCTGATCCGCGCGCAGACCGGCCCCGAGAATCACCAGTCGGGCAGCTGTCGCATGGGCCCGGCGGCCACGGGTGGCGTTGTCGATCACGAGCTCAGGGTGCACGGGGTGCCGAACCTCCGGGTGGCCGACGCCTCGGTCTTTCCCGTGCTGACGAACGCCAATCCCGTGGCGCCGATCGTCGTCGTCGCCGAGAAGGCCGCGGACGCCATCGTCAAGCTCTGGATGGGCAAGCAGCAGGAGTCGGACAGGGCGGCCAGGGCGATGGGATGAGGAGAGGAGAGAGAGAGAGAGAGTGATTCGGATGTTTGAGACGAGAGGGCTTTTGGACTTTTTTATGAATCGTGATATTGTTGTAGTGTGCTTTTTTTTATTGGAATCGAGTGGTGTATTCATTAGTTTCGTCGTCTGGTTTTTTTGACAAGTGACAGTTGATGTGAAATATGAAGCGCGGTAGGCTTTGTAAAAAGCGTCGAAATGATTCTCTGGCAGATGATAAAGCAGGTTTTCTTAGCAGGTTTTCACTGCTCTATTTTATATAATCTTGGATAATTTTTACATGTTTAACTTAAACTTTTTGGCACAAAATTAATGCCATTGAGAAAACTGAATGCCGATGAAGGTTTCAAAAAGATGACATACCAATTTGAGTATTTTTGGTAAATTAGAAACTGCTAAATTTGTTTGTATGTTATATTGGGTCATATTGTGTTATAATTCCTGTAGAAAATTACCCGACGAGACTTTCTTTACGTTTCGTGCATTCAAAAATGTGATAAATAATAAATGTCATCGTATATACATATATGTCTCCAGCCACAACGCTACAAAATACGTTTTCAAAAGACTTACCATAAAGATGCTCATTTTTAATAAAAATATTACGATTAAATCATAGATTCTTTCAAGATAAATAACTCGTTATGGTAAACAAATATGATGACCTGCAACAAGACTATTATTTGCCACCCAAGTAATATTTTAAAAGAATATGCTCAGAAACTGCTTAGGAAAGGCGTTTTATTTCTAACCAGTGTTGTTCTAGACTATAAAAATCTGTTCAACAAAAAATCAATATAATAAATTTTAAGGAGAGCACTCTATGTAAAAATCGTTTTTTCTTCTTTTATACCACTGAATGTACGTATACAATCAAATTTCGAAGTTTTTTAACTTTTATTGCACAATTAGAGCGACGTTTTTTCATAAAAATTGTAACTTGTTTTTCATAGTTTCATCATCTGACCAATTTTATACTTTTTTTAATAAAACCAGGTACAGTTAATGCGTATTAACGACGCCGAAGCCTTTACAATTGACTATAAAATACGTTAAATTTTTTTTATTTCTGCAAATATGTATTTATACAAATAAAAAATTTTAAATCATTTTAAGTTAATATATAGTTTTTGTACAATAAAATCACGAAAAATTACCTGTTTTAAGCATTTACACAGAGTGTTCCCTTTAAATTGACATACTTATACATTTAATTGGAAAAAGTATTTATTGTATATTTGGATGATTATGTTCAAGATTTTATTGACAATGTACTTTGTAAAGGATGAGTATTACTTACTATGTGATATGTAATTTTTGGCATTAGCATTCTTGCTTTAAAAATACCAACCGTTGATCTATCATTTCCATAACCTGACGTGTTAATGAAAATAAATTTTTTTATAACAAATACATTTATGCATGTTTTTTTTTTCTTGCATTAAACTAAGTATTTTTTAGGAGTGAATAATCCTTGTAATGATTATTTATTATGTATTATATGTATTACTCATATAGTGAAAAACAAATTAAAATTTTCAATATCTCAGGCAACAATACAGCTTAAAATAGACCTTTATACTTCTTTAAGCTTTAAAAAAAAATTGCGAGGAGTAATACATTTTACAATCTACTTATTACTTATACATTCAGCCGCAAAACATATTCAAATGTTAATTTAGTATACAATTTTCGAGCATAAGAAACTGATCCCGCGATAACTAGAACATTTCTCCATAGTAACAAGTTAAAGTAGCTGTCATATGACTTCGATAATAACCGCTCTAGAAATGTTGCGTAGATTGTTAAATATGGAGAATTCTTACATAAGTAGCTTCGTATACAAATTTTTAGAATTTTAAAGCTCCTATGAGATAACTTAATTTAATGTTAAAAGAACAGCTGTGTATAGCCATTGTCAATACTTTATTAATCGCTTGCCTCTTAAAGACGACGGCCATTATATCGTTGTGAACTATTTCCGATCTCATAATAGGAGCCTAAGGTAAGCTATTTTTTATTGAAAAAGAGCCAAGAAAACTGAAAATTAAAAAATAAATTATTGTACGTATCCAAATCCCAAGACCGAATAATCATCCCTGCATTTTTTCAGCGTTTTTTGACAACTATCTCTAAGCTTGCGACTTAAAAGATTTGTATTTTTCAAAAATCATTCAATTAAAAAACAAAATTTATTAATAATTTTCACCCAACTACTGACACGATTCAAAGTTATTATGTTTTCAATATTTATAGTAATCATTAAGTAGTTATCGTTCATTATCATATCATTAATATTACACTTATGTTAAAGAACAATTTTAGTCATTTAACGTTATTTTATTATTTGTATTAATATTGAATCAACTGTCAAATTGTATACAGAACAACTTAATTCGAGTCAAGTAATATGTTTTTGTGCGCAACGAAAATAAAATGTATAAAGCCGACTAGCTGAAAACGTTCGAAACCGATAAAAATACTGAAAAACATAGCCATATAAAGAAGACGATTGAAAAATAATAATTAAATTTACATAGAAAACGATGCTGCTCGCATTAAATTGATCACGTAACAGTTTCAAGGCATAACGTACTAGAACTCTAGTGCACTACACAGCAAAGTCCCGACAGTCGTTATCATATAAAAGAAAAGAAGACTAGAACATCCTCGACACCTTTAGTTTGACTCTCTCTCTCTCTCTCTCTCTCTCTCTCTCTCTCTCTCTCTCTCGTTCTACAGCGGCAAATGTCGGACACTGAAGCATGCACCACGGAGGCTATTGATAGCTTTCAACCGAACCCAAACATTATACAGCGCACCCACAGCTAACATCAGCTAGTGGACGAAAAAAACTTGCATCTTTCAAGATGAGTAAATAATTCATTGAATATCATTTGCTATTATATAGGCTTGCTGCACGTGGAGCCATACCAGACCTAGAGAACAGTAGCCATGGTACGGGCGCGTGCAGTAGTAGCCCTTCTTACTTGAAACACATTATCATTAGAGGATGTACACGTTCTATCTTTTTCGCTGCCCTATACGTAGCCAATGTTAGATCAGGATGACCAAGAGTGTGTGCTCTATCTCAACTATACCTACTTCAACGCAATTCTGCATTTTTCGGGGCTAGATCCCGAATAGAAGAAGCGACCTGTTTTTCCAATCGCCTAACTGGCTACTTACAGCAAATTCGGTGCTTGACGAAGAGTTTACAGTAGTTTTCGATTAGGATTTATAACGCGTAACGGCCATCTTTATCATGCATTTTTGCGATATTAATTACACTACCTTTCCAAATAGTCATCTACGCTGTTTGTATTTTTGTAATAAGGGAGATTAAAGCGGTTGGACAAAGGGAGAGAAACGTAAGTGTTCTATATACCCATGATTCCGCGCGCTCTTCACGTTGCGATCCATTCGATTAGTCTTTTGTAGTCAGGACGTAACACTTAACACACTTATTACTTTGGTTTTGATAAATGAGATAACTAATATTTTATATAACCTAATTGATTATTGCTGTCAGTAGTCGGTACATGTCTGAATATAGAGGGTGTCCCTACTGAGTGTAAGGTTATATTTACATCTGAATATCTTTGATATTTGGATTATTATTGAAAATCTCAGCGTACACAGTTGTACTTTCACATAAATGCGTATTGAATTACGTTTTTATATGGAGTTTAGAATGTTTATTCCATTTTTGAGTTCAATAAAATTAGAAATGTACGAATTGTCAGTAGTGATCTCACTTTCAGTAGAGGGGACATTTACCATATGTATCTTTTTCATACATCAAACGTATACAATTGCAAAAATAATATTTTCAATTTTTATAAATTTAAAAAAATTAAAATCGCAATTCTTTAACAAAAAAGAAGTTAGAAAATATTATACGATACACCTATCGAAAGGAAGTTACGTGTACTTTACAAATTTATTTAGTGAAAGAAATTAACAAAATTGAACGTTAACTATATTTACTACACGGAGAGAATTTTCTAATAAAAATTATGACGAAATTCGCAGTAAAAATTACCGTGAATAACTATAAAGCTGGGACACTCTAACTTTCCGGCAGTTTTTATTGATATTTACGATAAATTTTACCGTACTGAAGGGTAAAATTTGCCTGCCGTAGAGTAAAAGTTCCCTGTATAAATCTTAGAGAAAACCAAAATTTGTGGTAAAATTTGTATGAAATATTTTTTAAAAATCTGGATTTTCTTCTAATTGTTGTAGCACAGTATCATTAATACTTAAATAAGTACATTATACACATTTATATTTAAGTTAACCTAAAATGTGTACACGCTCAGTTGTTTTCTTTATCAGCTGTCTTCTTTTTCTCAAATCAGGCAAATTTTACCATTCAGTGCGGTAAAATTTATAGTCAATGAGGTAATTTTTATAGTAAAATATCAGTAAAAAGTGCCAGAAAGTAGGAGTGTCCCAGCTTTATAGTTATTTACGGTAATTTTTACCCTGAATTTCGTTATAATTTTTATTAGAAAATTCTCTCTGTGTATATGTATAACGTATAAATTCAATTAAAGTACAATGCGTTAAATTAAGAAAGAGTCGAATACAATGTTACTTAAAATAAAAATATGAGTACTATATACGCGTATAACTGTAAATATATAACACAATTGCATAAAATGTTTTATATTTTCTGATTGCTTGAAAAAACCTTTCATATGACCCATAAACACTAGCTTCTTGCATTTAGAATGAACCTCAATTATTTAATTTTAATATAACGTGAGAAATAACACAATAAGCTAATTAAAATTGTAAAAATGTTTCGCATTACTGTTATCATAAATTTCAATAATATGACAAAAATACTTACAGAATGTGATTGTAATGGTGTTTGTTTTTACAACTGTTTTATAAATTGTTATACAAAAAATAAGATATATTTCAGACCAATATTGAGATAAGAAAGACTATAATTTCTCGTTCTGTAGTTAGTTTTTTATCTATACTTAAAATTTGTTTATATTAGTGGAACTATAGATTTTAATAATTGAATTCAGCTATTCAGATAATATACTTTCATTGAATCACACTTAATTATAATTAAATAATTCGATTATTTAAATTTTGAAATGAAGAAAGTAGATTTAAGGAGATGTGAAAGTGAACTAATAATCCCTACTTTACCGGCATGACATTTATATTTTTTTCTCTGGAATAAATACATATTTCTAAAAAGGCGCTACACTATCCCCTCCGTATTCTTGCCAGGAACCTTCAGTTAAATTTTCAAAAACTTTTATTATTAACTCCCGGAGAAAAGTGCGTTTGAAAATATACAACTATAGTTAAATTTTCAAACGCATTTTTCTCCGGGAGTTAACAAAGAAAGTTTTTGAAAATTTATAACGTCTTTTTAGAAATATTTATTTATTGCAGAGAAAAAAAATAGAAATGTGATGTCGGTAAGGCAGAAATTCTTAGTTCACTTTCACATCTCCTTAAGGGAATGTCGGATATCGATATTGCGGTTTTTCCTTTTATTCAATGAATAAATGAGATTTTCGATTATTTATATGAGATTTATAATTAATATTTATCACTAAGAATGTGCGTACGTTCGTAAAATTTAATTAAAGATAAAATTTACTGCTTAAAATGAAAAATCGATGCTGTCGGTAACTGGGTATAAGGTATAGGACTCCCCTCTCCTCTTAAGGGTTGAATTAAAGATTTTCCTAGACAAAAGATAGGGCCTAGCAGACCAAAGAGACTAAAAGTAGGCAAAAGGCACACACACATGCGCGCGCGCGTGTGTAATTTATCATCAATTTTTATGTTTGGGACTTAAAAGGTTAATATTTTTCAGAAACGATTTAATTTAAACAAAAATTTTATTAATAATACTTAATACATTTAATTATTCAATAAATAATAATAATAATAATAATAATAATATTAAATAAATTTAATTAAAAGGGTTCACGTTTAGTTTGCGTACGCTGCAAAGTTCCTCCAAAAAATAAATTATTGTCAGTAACTACAGATTTTGACGCATATAATCAAGGTTTTGAGGTTTCACACGATTTAAAATAAAGGTAAGCAAAAAATCAAAAGAGGCCCCACTCTCTGGTCACGATATTTCTTCGATTCGCTAAAATGTATCCAATCACATATAAGTGTTGTGTCCTATTATGAAAAACCTTGCAAGCATCATTTACTCACAGACAAAAAAAATAAACAGACACATTCGAAGGTACACGAGTGTAAGTCAATCGGGCCGCTAACTGCCGTACCCACGACGACAAATCTCCGATATCACAATATTTACAAGCCGTCTGCGCACCGCGAGCTCTCGATACTACGTTTACGCAATCCCGAGGAGATTTCAATTTCGCTCGGTGTACCAATAGGAAATTCAAGTAGCGCTGCCGTCCAGCGCGCTGGCTCCTCCTCGCGCACAACCCGAGACGGACGTGGAAGGTCGCGAAACGAAATAGGATTTCAAAAACTGCATAGAGAAAGAGTGAGAAACAGGAGGAGCCGCCGAGGAAAAGTCGCTGAATCTTTTTTTGCTCTTTTTTGTTGCTATTTCTTTCGCGTCCGTCGACGACTCGTCTTGCGAGGGGGAGGAGGCGCGTGCGCCATATACGACGGGGCGAGTGTCGCGCGCTCTCTCGTTGCGAGCTCAGTCGAGTTCATACGTGGAGCCGAGCAAGACGACGCGAGAAGCGGCCTCGACGAGCTAGTCGCTTGCCGATACGGAGCTTGCAGGTAACACAGTTGTGATTCTCTCGGCATTTGTAATGATATTTCCTATCGCTAGACTGCTTTTGGCGCTCGTATCAGTGACTACATTGGCTTAGAGAAATGGTTTCTCGTGTGAGATAAGCAAAAGTACTTCTTGTATGAATATAACTTGGAAAATGTTAACTGTATACTTTTAGGTAATAAGAAATATATATATATATATATATATATATATATATATATATATATATATATATATATATATGTGTGAGAAACAGGATTCGTTTGTTATAAAGTAGCTCATCACGAGGTCTGGGGCCTGTGACCTGCATCTGAATCTAAACTACCAAAAGCAATAAAAGTTATGTTCATTATTTATCAAAATGACAAAAAGATAGCTTTTTTCTCATTAAAAATGCCTATATGGATATAAGACACATTTATACCTTAAAAAATAAATTATAAGTAATTATTTCTCTTTCACAAAGTACACTTTCCCAAAGTTATTGTACTTAAAAGTACATTTGCTATTTAATTGACAGGTCTAAAAGTCACTCTTCTCCTGTAAAACTACAAATATTTGTTTACCCATTATTGTTTCTCCAAAAATTCTTCAAAACTTACATTATTATTCCGTTTCTATTGTTGTTTTTAAAATAACAATAATTATATGACAACATGTAAAATTGAAGTGTCTTTATTAAAGAAATGTATGTTATAAATAATGGAATACATTCCATTATTTATAACATAAATTTCTTTAATAAAGACACGTCAATTTTACTCGGGGCTTTGGTACTTTTTGTGTAAATAATATTGAAATACTTAATGTAGTATGATTAGAAGTGCCTATTACTACGAATCTTATAAAACTATTATTATTTCCATTATTAATTAGTACATAAATCAATTATTGTTCAATTTTATATTAAATAGAATAATAAGCAGAATCTAGCTAGAAAACAGGTAACAAGCATGTCAAATCTAGCTGATATCTGGCTAGATAAGCTTAGACTTCTACCACGGATGGATTAAATTAATTAAATTTAAATTTTTGTCAAAACAATATTTACTGTTAATAGAACTTGTTAGTCAAATCACGCGGAAAAGAGCCGACTTTTATGATTTTAGATAAAAGAAGGAGGTTATCAATTCGACCCGTCTATTTTTGTGGCTCATAGAAGAAGCTTTGTGATGGTAAAATCATTATAGAAATATGTACTGCGGCATTAGAAATCAAAATACACTATTTTTAGAAAATATCTATATGGATGTGTGTACTTGTATGTGAGTGTCACAACATTTTTTTTTTTCGATGCGTTTTTATTTTTAGATTAGAAATATGGAGAAGAATATTCTGTAAAATTTTTAAGTCTTTATATTTTTCTTTTAAAGAAAAAACATCTTTTTGCAAAAAATTCGATTTCTAGTCAATCGCGATAACTGGAGTATATCGGCAGCATTTGATCTGAAACTTTATAAAATGGTAGCGTTTTACTATCTATTGAACGAGTTATTTGCCCAGATTACAACGACCTTTATATTTAGAGATATTTGAAGTTATGTATTTTTTTGAAAAATTTTTTGGTCGCTTATATCTTGAGAATGGCACGATCATTTTTTACCAAATAGGGATCATTTATTTCGTTTTTAATGAAGATTTGAAATTAAAAAGAAATTTTAAGATTCATCAACTCGTTTTTTTAAGGAGGTTCGGTAGTGAAGTCAAAATGATAAGATGTTTCTGAAAATTTAATATGTCATTCTTCTATGAAGTTTACGATAGTACGTGAAATTTGAAAGCATTACCCATTACCGTTTTAAAGATAATTGACTTGAAAGTTTGACTCTTTTACACTCTTTTGCCCGTCTTATACACGGGCTCTTATGAGAACGGCTTGTAAACTGACAATAAACTTAGAGCACGATTGTTGAAAAATGATAGGAATGAAATAAAAACTATTCAAAATATTGGGAAAGTATTAAAAATCATGTACGCGAAATTTCAGAACGAATTAGAACACCTATTCCGATGACTAAGCGAAAAGGTAAATAAAAACACTAGCTTTGCATCTGAAAGAGCACAAAATTACCTATTTTGTCCGACTCGAAATTTTGAAAAAGCTATTTCCCTTGTTTTGTTCTACTAGCTTGTAGGCTGCGCAAGGAGATGCGCGGTAAGAGGGGAATCGGTGTGCGGTGCGGGGGGTCTCACCTTTCTAGCCCCGCACGGGAGATCTATCTAACCTCCTTAAAACGATTTTCCTATTTTACGATTTTTTGAAATCGACAAGGTAAATTGTTTTTGTATGTTCTGCAACCTCTTGGCATAGCAAATCTCTCATTGTTATTTTTTCCATGCCTTTATATTATCCTACCCAATCACATCTCGCATTTGCCCGGGGTATGCCTGTGGAGTGGGGAAAACTTCTATCAGGATGAAACCCGCTCTGGGATGATCTGCGTATTTGCCATGTTCGAATTGGATGTTTGTCACATCCGCAGGTTATACACCGAATTCGATCATTTTACACGTCTCGTTCACTTTGTTGAGTGCGAAACTTCACCGATCGCCCGGGGTGTGGCTCTGACACTCAGCTACAGCGTCGGTGCAAGCGTAATAATAGAAATATAAAATTTATATAATCGTAATTGAATATGTATTCTTTTTCAAATATATCATTTAACCTATTAACACATTTTTAAATCGAGTTTATTTCCGTTTCTTCGCGATCTTTTTTTCTTAATTTTGGTCTTAAAGTAATCCTTAGGCATAACAGAAATGATATCTGCAAAAAACCGCGATCTGCAAGTTTGTTTTAATTCATTTTAATCGAGACCCACAGTATTAGTGTAAATGTATTAAAAAAAAAAGCATAAAATTACCTATATTTTACAACCGCAAATTTTGGATAGGACTGGATTTAAATAGAATACTTTCCCTTCTTTTATTATAGACGAAAAAAGTCATATTTAGTTTAAACGGTCGGATATCTATGATGGAAAAACGTTCAAAAGATTTTAGATGATTAGGAATTCAGTGAATCTACGTACTAACATCTGATTACATATAATTTAAATATTTAAATAACTTTAATAAATTACATATAGAGATAGAAATTGCTATGATAAGGATTATTATCTATCATTGTGTAATTTTAGTAAAAAGATATCTTTGGACAAACCATCAATGATAAAAAAGCAGACCTTTTTTGAGCTATTAATTAGAGAGATATAGCAATTTAAAATGAATTTAGAAGAACAAAGAATTTCATATTGGAACAATTAATTTAGTTTGAGGAAGCTAAGTGCCAATGAATTGGCAGTGGTTATTCTTATTATACGTCCTCGAGTACACATGTATTAGAAAATTTTACACAAAATTTTTTGGTTATAGTCAGAAACCAAATAGTCTTGATATATTGGAAATAACTGCATGAACGGGATTTTGGATTAGACATAAAAATACATGTTTTATTTTGAACACTATTCGGAAAAAAGACTACTTTGTAGTACATTCTATATATAAAGAGATTTTGAACTCGGCATTGATAACATTTTAAAAAAAGTAACTCGAAATACGTTTAATCAATGACTCATAATTATATTATGATCGTAAGTTTTCCTAGAGACGCAGATATACTATCGATATTTAGGCAAACTGAAACAATAAATGATACTTCAAATGGATTATTTTTTAAACTGATTAATTTGTATGAGCTGCTAAAGCCATGTTTATCCAATAGGATGAATATATTACGAGAAGGTTACACATGAAGCTGGTAAATCAGATTGCTAAAAAAATGGTTTTTAGAAATTTTGATAAGAAATGGTTTTTTAGGCTCTTTAAGGGGGCAGGCCTGGGTTAAAATCTAAAAAAAGAAAGTTGCAGTTTTATTTATACAAAACTTTTTGGATGTGATTTAGAATATTGGAAGTTTTTCTTACCAAAAGTAGGTAAAAAAACAAAGATATTCACCGCTTAAAAATTGAAATATCTTGAATCTGTGGCGCGTACCAAGTGACTCCTTTCGATACTCAGTTTTTCTATTTTCAATTACTCCTCATAGACTTTCTCAACATCCAGCTATCGATATAGTCTGAAAATTTTAGAGAATGTTTCTGATATGTTTCCTCACAATATGAGCGCAGCAGATTATTAAGAAAGTCAATGTAGTAATAATTAAAAATATAAACTCTTAAATAATTAAATATTTTAATTAATTTTGAGATTATATATTTTTAAAACTTGCTATATAGACTTTTTTATAATCTGCTGCGCTCATATTGTGAGGAAACATATTAGAGATATCCTCTAAAAGTTTTAGATTATATCGATGGCTGGATGTTGAGAAAGTCTACGAGGCAGACCTAAAAATAATAAAAAACATTATTTTGAGATAATTGCATTTAAAGTTTGGAAACACAATAAACACATACAAACAATAATCACCTGAAGAAAAAAGTAGGAAAGCTTTGTATTTTCTTATTATATATTTCATTAATATATTTCACACTATTGCTTAGAAAAACATGTGATACGTCAACGATATGATCTCATGATAGCGCTGAAACAAAAAAAAAAGAACGCTGAAAAATTTCCACAATGCCATCTACCTCCATTATTCCAGCGTTGCCTTGATGATTTAACGTACACTGATTTTAATGCGATTCAATCCATTTTTCATAAGAAAGAGCAACTCTTACAAAAACTATTTTCCGGTAGAAGTGCATATTACACTGAAAACAAGAACCATCTCCAGATACAGGAGTCCAGCACTATCTGAAGGCAACATACTCATTTCTTCTATCGCGCCATTACTCATAGAACATTCAGTAATCACTTCGCATGATTCACTCAATTGATCGTTGATATTGTTAAAATTGTTGTGCGACGTTGTCTGTGGCAAATCCATAAATCCATAAAATGTTGAAAGTTCAGCATGTCCATGACCAAGAGCACGCATAGCCAAAACAGATCTTCTATTAACTCCATATGCATTACTTTTTTTGCCAATGAATCTACTTGAATTAATTGATGTAATTCTTGGATTTCTACAATTTGAACAAGAAATGTCAATTTTAAATACAAGTCCTCGTTCATCAGATTCAGAGAAACTCGGTTTTCCATAACATATCTTGCAATATGCAATTTTTTGCAGTTCAGGAAATAGAATGTCAATGTCGACAATTCTATTCCTGATTTCACTGCTTTCACTTACAATGTCCTGAACTTTTATATTGGAAGTTGAATGTCTTGGCTTCTTTGGAGGAGGACCATCTCCTTTTCTTTTATAAAAAATCTTTCTTTTTGTTGGTCTTCCCCAAATAAGTTTAGCAGGGGACACTCTACCTTGAACATCCCTTGGTATGATACTCGAAGACATTACACTTACACTGTATACTAATTTGACACAAATATATATAAATATTTATACACAACCCACTACAAACAACTTTTCTTACACTTTCTATAAAAAAACCACTTATGCACTTAAACACTTATACATACTTATATAATTATTTACTTGCATACTTATACACTTATACACTGTTACACAATAATTATAAAGCCTTAAAAAAGGCTGGTGTATATAAGTTTAATTTAAAAATAATGTACAATATTTGTATACAAAAATAGCACAGATATTTTGAGAGGTTAATCTCAAAGTAAACAACATTAAAGATTGGTCGAAAAACAGTTCCAAAGGAACATTCCGCACTACCTTGGTGCATTGGCATCGAAACGATACCGAAGCGCCAAAAATCCCATGTAAATTTCATCTGGTGGCAAAATTTTAAAACAGCGAGAGAGTATAGTTTTTCAGTCAATTTCGCTATATATAGGTATACTGTACGTGTTACTCTCTGACAGCTTCGAGTTTTATCGTATATATATATATATATATATATATATATATATATATATATATATATATATAGAGACTCTTTGAATTTTTAATTATTTAAACTTATTTAAATAGCATTTTTTACATAAAATTCACTAAATTACAAAAAAGAGTACTTTGAAATTTTACCTATAATTCTGTAACAAAACTTAATATCGTAAAATGGGTTGAGGAGCTTATTGTACAAGAAATTTTCTATCAAAATATGCAATTAACTAAAAATGATTTTTTTACTTTTAACCCAGGCCTGCCCCCTTAATATGGCATCATAATATCTGATTGAAATTTTAACCATTTCCATTTATATTTATCAGAGCAATATCGGTCTAAGAGGTATATTATGGCATTCCCTTGACAAGAGATGGAGGTACTGAAATTTGAATTTTCTAAAATATCTCTGGTAAAAAATTATATAGTTACGTCTAAGTTCGCGGCTTGTAATCGGGGCTCCCAGCTTAGTAAGCAGGAAACCTTGATAAAACTAAATTTTCTATCAGGGATTGGATATAATTTTATGAGATTTTACGTACATGCTCGTACATAAAAAGCATAATCGAATTCTGAATCAAATTTAAACCAATATTAACCAATTATTGAATTGAAAAAAAGCGTAATGTGTAAAGAAGGTAGTACACATAGGTTAAACAGTAAAGAAGTATGTTTATGATATCATTTCATACATTTTAACGGATGTTTATTAATTTGCCATTAAGTGTGCACGTGCATGTGCAAATTAAACTCCATAACCATGAAAATTTTGCTTCTGTTGGAAACTTATATATAAACTTATGTATAAAATATGTGTGTAAAATTTCAATAAATTGGGTGACAATTACTCAAAATACTTTACGGCAAGCGACTTTTGCCATCGAACAAAAGGTATCGAGTGGGCTTGAGGAGGTCTAAGGGGAATATACATGTTTAAGCAAGCCTTACTTAGTGATCGAAAATCTTCATTACACTCATGGAAAACATATTACAATTTACCAAGTTGTTACTATTTGAAATAATTTTCTTTTGCTTATTAAAACGGCGTTTTTTTTAATTATACTGTAAAAAAGCGAATGTAAGAATCAAGTGGCGATGTAAAATGACACAATCGTGTAAAAAATATACATTACTGGATATATGAAAAGTTATTAATTCAGTAATGTCATTTTCAATGCAAAGTATAATTAATTGTAATTATACACTATCCATAACTGTATATTTTTTAAGAAAAATGTAAATTGCAACCGCTGAGTACTGGAAATAAAGCGACCACAGTTACTGATTTTTACATTCCCAGATTGTGTAAAAGTACAGCTTTCAGTGTAGTAGAATTCAACTTTTCTTATGTAAAATTATAGCTTCGACATGAATTATACTAGAAATTGGAAGACCTGGAAAATTTCTGAAACTTGTGCAAAAGTCGGTTATTTGGGTATTTTTGCACTTAAGGAGGTTCGGGGATTTTGCAAAAAATCAGAGAACGTAATGAAACTCATGCATATCATTGTTTAGAGAATCAAGAAATTCCCTGAATTTTTTCAATATTTGTTACCGGTGTTATGTTTAAGATATTCGACTTAGAAGTTGGTTCGTTATACATGGGCTCTCTTATGGAACTCGGCTGTTAAAACAGATTGACGTAGGGTGTGATGTATGTAAAAAACAGAGAATGAACTACGAATGCACTACGAAGCTGTGTACAAAATTTGAACGCGTATCACCGCATTTAATTCCGAGTATTGAATGGAAACGTAAACTAAAATTCAAGCTTATAGGCTGTGCGAGGTGATGCGCGGGGAAAGAGGGGGAGGGGGGGCTCCTTTTTAACCGCACCCACTGAGACCCCCGGACCTCCTTAATTAATTAGAGGTTTACCAATAAATTGAGTTAAATGTATAGTAGAAAAGAAAACGAGTGCTTACGAGCTCTAAATTCAATTATTTTAGCTTGCGTATTTTCAACCTAACCTCAAAATCTGAACCTGGAAATCGGGAATGTGAAATTACACACGAGCATTGAAAATGACACTACTGAGTAGTGTAAAAATCATCTTCCTCGCTGGAGTCATTTTAATTCCACAACTCAGCAGTTGAATTTTCATTTGCTTTTTTACAGTGTACAATTTTAATTTACAAGTGACTAATTTTCAGAAAACGTCAGAGCGATGGAGACGTGCCTAGCGGCAACCTGCGCCTCGGCGGCCTCGGGCTCATCGGCCAGCGTCTTCGCCCAGCTGATCCAGACCCTCCTGGTCGCCCAGTGCTCCATCGCCGCTCAACAGTCCTACCCGGCCGATCGCACCGACGAGATCCTCGCCGGCCAGCTCGAATTCGACTTCATCGTGGTGGGAGGCGGCTCGGCGGGCTCGGCATTGGCCAGTCGCCTCTCCGAGATCCCCGACTGGCGGGTCCTGCTCATCGAGCGCGGCACCGATCCCTCCCCCACCAGCGACGTACCGGCCCTACTCCTGCTCCTGCAGGGCGGCGAGGAGGACTATCGCTACCTGGTCGAGCCCGACGAGCGCTTCTGCCAGGGGATGCGCGACCGACGCTGCACCTGGTCGAAGGGCAAGGCCCTGGGCGGCAGCTCGGTCATCAACGCCATGCTCTACGTCCGCGGCACCGATCGGGACTTCGACCAGTGGGCCGAGTCGGGCAACGACGGCTGGAGCTACGCCGACGTCCTGCCCTACTTTCGCAAGCTCGAGAACTACCACCCGACGGTCGCGGCCCGACACGGCCACGCGCAATTCGGCACCGGTGGGCCGCTCACCCTCAGGCCCTACAACTACTCGGAGAGCGGACTGCACGACATCATAATGGGCGCCGTGCGCGAGCTGGGACTGCCGGTCGTCGACACGTTCAACGCCGGCCGGAACATCGGCTACGGCCTGGCTTACGGGAACCTGGACAACGGGGTCAGGCAGAACGTCGCGAAGGCCTATCTCAATCCGGCCAAGGACCGGGGCAATCTTTACCTGATGAAGGAGGCGAGAGTGGACTCGGTGATCCTGGACGGCGATCGAGCCAGCGGCGTCAAGGTCAGCTTGAAGGACGGCCGTCGGGTCGAGCTGAAGGCTTCCAAGGAGGTCGTCCTGTCGGCGGGAAGCATCGCCACTCCGCAGATCCTCATGCTGTCGGGAATCGGACCGAAGGCGCAGCTGGACGCGCAGGGGATCGAGGTCGTGGCCGATCTGCCGGTGGGCAAGAATCTGCAGGATCACCTCATCTGGCTCGGGGTCCACTTGACCTACGTCAACGCAACGGTGGGGCCCGTTTCCCCGACGTTCATGTTCGACTGGGCCTACGACTATCTCCTGAAGCGCAAGGGTGAATTCTCCTCGGTTGGAGGCGTCGACCTGCTCGGCTTCGCCAACACCCGGGATCCGAACTCCAACTACCCGAACATCGAGTTCCATCACACGCAGATGCCGCGCAATCAACGCTTCAAGATGGATGCCCTGACGGCGGCCTTCAATTTCGGGGACGAGCTGGCCGAGGACATGCGCCGGCTCAACGAGGAGTCCGAGATCATCTTCGCGTGTCCGGTCCTGGTGAGTCCCAAGAGCGTGGGCCAGCTGAGCCTGCGGAGCGCCGATCCCGCCGACCAGATCGCCATTCACGCCAACTACCTGGACGCGCAAGAGGACGTGGACGTGATGCTGGAGGCATTGGACGTGGTGCGCTCGTATTTGGACACGAAGACGTTCCGCGAGCTGGGCGTGCAGCTGCGTCGCTTCGAGATTCCGGGATGCGCTGGATACGCGACCGACTCCCGGGAGTACTGGGAGTGCAATTTGCGGCACACCGCCGCGACCGTCTACCATCCGGTTGGGACTTGCAGAATGGGGCCGAAGGATAGCAAGGATTCGGTGGTCGATCCGTCACTGAAGGTGCACGGTTTGAGAGGACTGAGAGTGGTGGACGCGTCGATCATGCCGAGGATCACCAGTGGAAATACCCACGCGCCCGTTCTGATGATCGCGGAGAAGGCAGGGGATTTGATTAAGAAGGAGTGGCTTGCCAAAGACGAGCTCTAAATTTTCTTACTTTAGATACGGATTTTTACTTTAGTTCTAAGAGTGAAATCTCACTTTAAAAGCTGTACAAGAATAAGTGTTTTATTATACTGCGTTTACCAACTGAAACTATTCGATTTTGGGAAACAAAAAATATTTTGTTGTAAAAATGGGCATTTAAATTAGTTTTTGACAAATAAGACTGTAAACGATTCTGATGCTTTCAGGTTACAAAAATACCTTTGGAAGGTGAAAAAGCAATAAAATTACGATGTATATAAGTCTTGAATTTTAGATTATAATTTGTACTGAGAAACAAAATAAGAAACAAATTATTTTATAAATAAATTGCCTATTTTGTATGACTTACTTTAACATATTATATTATTACTAATTTTATCAAGAATGCTTCAGGAATGCTTCTTATAATTTGTATGGTTTCTTTGATTGAAATAAGTAGCCATTAATCTTGTTACGTATTGATACGATATAATCGTAGCGTACAGAATACTAATAAGTCTTGTGGAGCGCTTAAAGAAGAAAACTACATTCCCAACAGAAAAATGAAGTGTGATAAAGATTTATGTGATAGAAAAATTTAAACAAAAGCTGCACACGATTGCATATTTCAATGTTTTAAAACAATGTTTTTAATAAGAATAATATAGGAAATCTAATATAAAAATTTCAAACAAATATATCATTAATATAAATATTGCAAAGAATGTATAAGGCAGGACTATATTATATTTACAATTATATTATGATAACAAATGAGAGAATTGTGAATTATGTCAAGAAAATAGATCATAACATAAACATATTATTTGTATTTATTAACCATAAAGAGCAAAGAAATTTGCATTCAAATCAATTATTCCATTGCTTAACGGACTCGTGCGTAAACACAATTAAATGAATGATCCGTTAGCTCGGGGAAAAGGAAGCCTCTGAAAATGCGATGCTAATTAAAATCATTCCAATGGTACGCAGTAAATCAAAATTTTTACAGACAGGATAATGAACGCGCCGACGATAACGCAAGCGTGCAAACTGACAGCCGTCGAATCGAATCGTACATAATACGGAACAGCGCCATAATACCCGGCAACGAAAGGCATAGCCATCGTTGGCGCAATTGCGTTACTCCAATCGTCCGACCGCCGCCGCCGCGATCGATCTCCATCGTGTATTTTCGCGCCGAGGGAATATAAAACACGGAGGTCCGAAGACTCGGGGCCCGGCTTCGAGTGGCCTTTCTACACGATACGACGTCGGAGCGAAAGGGTATTACAGGGGAGGTGCGGGGCGCGACGAACACGATTGACTGTAGTGCTGTGTACCTCAATGTTTATTAGCAGCAAGGGGATTATCATGTAGTAAAATGCATTTATCTTCTTGAAAGTACCTTTTTTTTCTCTTCAGAAGGTGGACATACCATTTTATTCCTTAAAGATCGCACATTTCGAACACAATATCTTATGTTAATTGAGTTTTCATTCATAATTTTAAAAGAAATAATTTTTCTGAAAATATAATAGTTGTCCCCGCTTTGTTTTATAGTAATCTAAATACATGTCCAAGCTGGTTTCATATGATTGTTTTGCTTTCGAGAAAACTTTGACAAACTTAGTATGTAAAGGTTAATCTCCATGTAGTTGGCCCTCATAGTGTGCCAAAGTTTTCTCAAAAATAAAACAATCATATGAACCCAGCTTGTACATATATTTAGATTACTATAAGACAAAGCGGGGACAACTATTATTAAAAAAAAAAAATGATTTCTCTTAAAATTATGAATGAAAACTCAATTAGACAAGGACAGAGATATCCGGCGTCCCCTTAATAACAAGGGCCTCTATTCAATAAAGCTGTAACTACTGGACTTCATTTTTAGGTACCAGAAAACACTTATGAAAGTTTCATCAATTTCCGCGATCTGGAAGGGGGGGGGGATCTCTTTTAGTAAGCAAATCTTTATTTTTGATACTTTACTTAAAATTAGTTTAGTTTTAATTTCATTTACGGTAAAATCATAGCAGCAGGTACACAAAACTTTTAAAATTAATTGGTTTGCTTTAGCATACTCGGAACTTATTGAATATCTTATTTACACAAATTTAAACTGATAAATTAAAAAAAAGTACAGAAAAAAGTAAGAAAGAGTAAAACAGTTATAAAAAAATTCTTGTATCTAGTGAAACGAGTACTTGCGTCATCGCATCTTCATGTATTGGCCACAAATGACAGATTAATTAACAGTTCAGAATTTTTTACATGTTGGTAAGCAAGTTTTACGTACTATGGAGGTATTTTTCAAGCAATGAATTACAAAGGGAAACTGAGCAATTCCTAAATAATGACAACAAATAATTATTGTTAGCATATAACGTTCATAAACATCGTAGACACAACGACAAGAGTGTTCGGATGTTTATGAGATGCTATTCAACTAACCAGGTCTTAAACAATATTCATTTGTCCGCATTGCAATTCATAGAACTTAATAGCTAAGAAAGATTCTTACCTACAAGTCATCCTTTCTCCCATTGTACATAAAAAAAATCCAATGCGTACCCACTTCAGCCATCTCGCCCCTCTCTCCCCAACGTTCGAACACTGCTACCTTTTCCTCGCGGCCTTAATTTCGTCGTCCGCCCACGCCCCCGTCCAGCACAGCTCGCTCCTTTATTGCATCGCGCACTGTTTCCAGATAGTAAAATAGTTCTAATTACAACGAGCGCCAGTAGGAAGCCGCGCGCCAGCAGCGCTTTAACGACCGTTCGCGGGCCGATTGACACTCGAAGATGGAAAAAGAAATGAGGCAATTTTCCGCGATGGAAGCGCGACCGGCCGTGGAAGGCACAATGTTACGTTCCAGGTGTATAATGTCCCCCTGCGCTCTCCTTTCTTTTCTTTTCCTTTTTTTTGCGTTTATCTCTCTCTACGTTACAACCTTTCTCGATCCCTCTCGCCGTGCCACGGGCGCGGAATATCGCTGTGAGAAGGAAAAGAGGCGAGCGCCCGGCGATACCGGAAGGTGAAATATAAACGAACGAGAGTCGTAAACTGCGCGGGTGTAGCAGTAAGAGAGAGAGAGGGAGAGAAATTGTCATCGCGTTCGAACGAAAGTAAGTATTGAATTTACGATGACTGCGCTCGCATTCCGCTTGTCCCAGAGCAATTAAAGAAAAAATCGAATTATATTAATGAAGTTTTGCGGGCGAGCGGAGAGCGCAGAGCCTGGCTCGAAACTCCGGAACTGTGTACGCGGTGCTGTGACGTGGATTGGATAATAGTGAAGTTGAGCGAGAGGGTATTATATCGGACACCTTTTCATTGCGGAGGGCATAACTGGATTCTTTTTCCTTCGTGCTGTTTTGTATTGGATGGAGGTCATTGTTTCGAACAATGTGTCGTTAAAGTTTGTGCTCCGGTGAGTGAGTTATAAAGAAGTTATGGGTTTGCGTTTAATAGGATGTGATTTTGTCGTTACAGAAACGTGCGAGTAATGTGGGATATTAGCGGAAAAATTGATATTTTATGTATTTGGAGAACAACCTGTAGTCGATACTCGTTGTTATACGTGTTGAGAAATATCAATTATTTTCAATTTATCGTAGATACTCTGGTAGATACAAAATTTAAGCTCTTAACATTTAACAATTACTTAATCCATAAAAATTAAACTATAAATATAATTCAATAAAAAATCATCTTTTCATGAGTTTTATTACACAACAAATTATTTACATTACCTTTATGACTCGCACGTTTCAGTCTCAAAGGGTTAAGACACACTTGTAGCAGCTGTAAATACCACTGCAATGCTCTTAATTTAATGCACTCGGAACCTCTTTCATCTCTCCTTTTTGCCACTCTTCTGTAATTACCGCCTCAGTTTGCACCCTAATGCGCAAAACTGTCGTCTATTTCAAATATTGGACAGTGGCAGTAAAAGAACATTTTCATTAGCAAGAAAATCTCCGCCACGCGGTGAAAGTACGGCCAAACAATTTAAATGCCGTGTAATAAATTCAAAACGATCTCTTTTTTTCCCGCGCGAGCGTAATAAGAACAGGTTGTCGGCGGCGCGGAAATCCTAATGAACATTTGGAGATCGTGCGGCGACGCATGCAACCCGTGATAATCGATCTCATGCGTATTGTATCTGCGCGTGTACGCGTTCTTTGAGCTGGCCTTTTTGCAGTCTCCACGGATGAAATGGTCGCGCGCGCCGCGCGACTTTAGCGCCGACAAATTGCTGGTTCTTAACGCATCGTTATACCGACGGTTGCACTTATACGCGGAGCATTACACCTGAGATGTATGATTCCAGCAGGTGTTTCGACTGGGAAATGCGAATACTGACGCGGGAAGCCAGAGGGGATACCTGGACAAAGTGAACATTGTTTTTCGGACTTAAGACACTACTTTATAGTAAATTTAAGAAGAAAGAATTATTCCACGGTGGAAAATAATCGAGAACTATGTATAGATCTGTCTAGATTGTGAATCTAGTATCGGAAATAATCGTGAGCCTCGATAAAACTGGATAATTTTCTACCAGGGTTACTTTTAATTGAAACCTTCTTTTTAATAATAACACTTGTACACTTTATCTAGGACGTTTAAATGTGTGGTAAAGACATTTTTTAAGTTTAGGTACAAAAAACGGATACAAATTTTAATTTAGATAATAATGAAAATTACATGACGCCTTAAGACCTTTAAAAATCTATAAAATATGAACTAGTTAAATATGGTGTTATGTTGACCCATTTTGGTAAAAAATAAGTAATGCGTTGCACACCTCAGGATTACCAGGAGAGTATCATATCTCCTGATCACGAATTTTGTTGAGGCTTTGCTAATACTAATGATTTTAGCTGTATTTCAAGATTGGGACCTAGTGTACCAAAAGACATATCCCAATACCTCATCAAAATTTGGGTTCCGAGGGTATGAAACTCTCCTTGTTAGCATAATATACAAACATTTACCTTGATCAATACTAAATTTAAAACATATTGCTAAATTTGAAATACTGACACATATAATTTAGTGTTATAATCGTTTCTTAAAGATGTTTTCTTTAAAAAAAAACTTTTTTATGGCCTGTTTTTTAGCAAAAGAAGGTAAGATATTCTAAGTAATTAAAATATATCTGATAATAAAAGTAATTATAAATTCACCTTCAGAAAAATAAATTTTAAGGATACTAAGAAAACCATATCGTAGATTTCATATCGTAAAATTATATCTTAAATTTTTCGATACATATATTGTAGATCAAATTCCTTTCGATCCAATGTTGTAAAATCATGAGCATGGGATCTGCACACAATATTTGGCCTATTAAGAGAAATTAAACTATTTAAAATTGTATACTTAACGTAGAAATTAAAATTTCAAATTGCTAATTTTACGATATCATATCGCATCTGACGCTCAATAATTACGATATCGATACGTAAATTTTTACGATATGATGTTGCGTGATTTACGATATAGTTTTCTCAGTGTACTACCCCCTTAAAATAAAAACGTATAATATGTACTGAAACTCTTTTAGTATATTCATTATATAATTACCCTTTATTAGAATTAAAATGAGGCATTAATGATAATTCATTGTAAAAATAATAAACATAAATTCACTTTACCGGGGTTTTCCACGCAAGAGATGTATTTTTAGAAAACGATCTAACTATATCTTTCATATGTTGCTGAAAGTGTAAATCATTAAAAATGCCCAAAAGAAGGAAACAAAACTTTGCTTAGAGGTATAGTCATACTTTATAGAGCGATCGATTACCGCGAAAGTTATTCAATGTTGATGCGGAGTCACGTTTTCGCATAATTATAAGCGATTATCCTATGAACAGTGCTCTTCTATTTTTGCTTCACTTCGCGATCGGTGACTAGAAAATTTGCATGCGTAGGCTATGCTACTTTCAAACGTGCAACAGGCGTTATATACGGCAGAAAACTTGAGTTTGCTGCGATCCGGTTCGAAAGCTGCGCTCGCGCACTACTGTATCGTATAAGAAAGCAATTCCAATTTTTTCGAAAGTACAGTGATAAAATTTATTATAACTGGAAACTATGGGCTACAATAAGTTTAATGGCATTGAATAATACTGTTTTTGTTTTTCGAGTTTGCAGTTTTATCTGCAATTTCGTTTGGCAAACAATGTTTATACAAGTAAAAGATGCTTTATGCATTTAGTTGTAATGAGAGAAATCAAGAGAATAAAGATTGTTACGGAAAAATAGCACAATTCTTCAATATCTACACGCATATGAATAACATAGACTTTTAACTTTGGCTTGAACTATAAATTGATAATACACTTACGAAAAATTAAAAAATTAATATACCGTTTGGGTGGTTTGTGCAGGAAATAACTAATAATTTAATTTATAAAATGTATACACTAAGAGTTGGAAGAAACATTTTATTACTATATCTTTTTCTAATTAAAATGTTACGGGACTTACCGTGATTAGCTAAAAAAGAAATTTATGAAATCCTTCAAACGATACTACGTAATATATATATATATACCAACTTTTTACATAAATACTCAAAACAAGTTAATATTTCAAGTGTAAAATAATTTTTTTTTCTTTTTATTGATTTTTATCTATAAACAAGGTACGTATTATATCGATACACAGTTTTCTTGGATATTGATGAGGTGTGTCGTAAAAACTGTGTAAATAATTTACCCATTTCTATGCCTTTTTCAGACTCATTTTTTGTACATTAATAGCGTAAACTAAAACTCACGTTTTGCATATACTTTCAATTACGGACCAAAAGCGCATTGCCGAGAACTTGATGTTTCGCAAGAATCAATTTTAATTGAAAAACATCGACTATGATACTCGATTCTGAACTACATATACAGCAAATTTTTACATGTAAATTCTCTAAAATTTTTGTAGTGAAAATCTCACTCCAATTGCAATAAATGATTGTGTTATCACATTTTTTGAGTTAAATAACACTCTAAAATTGTGAAAACACTCATTATTACTCATTGATTGCATTTGGAGTGAGATTTTTCAGGTTTTAGAGAGAAAGGAAGGCAGTTTATGCGCTTTCCAAAATCGTTTTCAAAATCGTTTTTCTCACAATTAGCAACCGAGTGACATTACGGTTTTTCCGCTCGTGGCCTGTCCATTGCAAAACCTCCTAATTGTACGCAAA
Source organism: Gastracanthus pulcherrimus (assembly GCA_949152435.1). NCBI lineage: Eukaryota > Metazoa > Arthropoda > Insecta > Hymenoptera > Pteromalidae > Gastracanthus > Gastracanthus pulcherrimus. The sequence continues at coordinate 38,383,292 of OX424573.1, forward strand.
ATAATAAAAATTGAATGACTCTTTATGCCGCATTAAACGTAACATTCCTTCAAAATGTCATGTCAAAGTCAACAACGCCCGTGATTAACTCAGAAACAAGCATTTAAATACGAGCGATAAATGCTGGACTGTCATTAAGACGCATTAAATCCTGTTTTCTAACATTAGTTTTCGCTAAAAGTCAGCCAGTAGTCGCGCGCGTATACAAAGTCTCTTACTATACGTATTAGAATGTGCATGCACCTTCTAATGCGAGCCGCGGTAGCGAACGACAAAAAAAAGCGGCGCAGCGAGCAAGGGACCGGACGTTCAATTGACCAGCACCGATGGTATAAAAAATTCCGCAACAGAAGGACGAGCGTTCGGCGGCTTGTGCATTCTTGCGAAATTCCCGGGATCACTCGCGGGTGTGAAAATCAGCGGCAGTTAACTTGAGGAAATCTACGTGCACGCGAGTGTACGGTGCTAATCCACGGAACTTTTAAAAGAGTGGCTGAAAAAATGATTGAAATAAAAAAATAATTGCGAGCAAGGTATGGTTCTTTTGTGCAAGTTCTTATGTACACCGTTTAAATTAGTGCCATTCCGTTAGTGTGACTCAAATTTTTTGCCAGCATCCTTCTGTCCCATAAGAGTAGCGTTGTGCGCTTTAGAACTAACTTTAATATTTAAGAATGACCATGTAGTTTTATGCACCTGACTAATACCCATGTTGACTATTGTACCGATATTTTTGTCGTGCAAGTCACGATATATATTTATCAATTTATTGATATTTTATATTATTCACATTATTAGGTGAAATCGATAATAATCCATACTTTAAGTGTTCTAAGATTTTTAATATACGAAAAAAATGAATGTTAACTTTTTATATTAATATCTCATAATTTCATAAAAATATATAATTATAAGCCAACAAATTCCACCCAAACTGAAAAAGATCTTAGATTTACCTCAGAATGATAATTGGTCGCCCCTTACGATGAATGGTACCGTTCAAATTGATACTAAGAGTAACTCTATTCAGCGTTTACGACTAAGATCAGCACGCATAATGAGTTTGCGGCGATGACTAGAAACATTCACAAGTTCTCGACGTTACGGAGCACTTACTTTTTCATCGGATTTCATTTCTTTTTTAATTTCTAACGAAACACGTTTCAAATTAAAGCCCTTATTGTATACTTTTATTGCTTCCTCAAAGGGGAAGATTTGTAATTTTTTTAAAATTATTTTCACCTATAAGGCAGGTTTGCCGTGGATTTGCCTTATTTATTCAATAATTTTTATTTCATACAAAAAATAATCTTTATTGTTCAAACTTTTTACATATTAAAATACACATTTTGAAGATATAAAAATTTTTTTTTTTTACGTATTTTTCTTGACAAAATGGCCGCCTCAAAATTATTTTTTTGTTTGACTGTCGACACGATATCTCACCAACGGATCATCTGAAATAAAAAAACTAAAAAGATTCTTAAAACTTATAGTTTTTGCTATTGCATAGTCTAGGATATTTCATTTTTACCGGAAAAAAACAAAATGCCGGACTTTTGAATTTTTTGGCTCTTTTTTTGCAACATAAATTGTTTATAACTTTTTGAAAAATTTATTGATCGTTATAATCCTAGATCATGCAATAACCAAAACTATAAGTTTTAAGAATCTTTTTAGTTTTTTGATTTCAGATGATCCGTTGGTGAGATATCGTGTCGACAGTCAAACAAAAAAATAATTTTGAGGCGGCCATTTTGTCAAGAAAAATCCGTAAAAAAAAAAATTCAAATCCACGGCAAATCTGCCTTAAGATATTCTAACGTGCTGGTTTTTATTGGAACCACACTGAGGGTGCTAGTTTTCGTGGCAAAGTTCCGTATCGTGCTACTATAAGAAAGCAAAAAAGCGTGCTATTCTTCGTAAGGGGCGCCGAACTAAAAAGGGGAGTCATTAACCTTTGCGAATCAGATTTTTATTAGGACGTGCGAGATATTTTCTAGAAATGAAGCCCATCATCCACAATGTATGTCAATGAGTTCTTGTTTATGAGATATATGTCATTGTACCCCAAATATGCTTTGTTTTAGTGAAGTATGGTACATCTACTTGAGTATTACTCTGCAATTCATGCTAGAAAACTGAATAAAAATGAAATTAAAATAATGGTAGATGGAGAGAGCTTTACCCTAAGTTTTCAAGCATTTTTCGTCACTACAATCACAGAAGCATTTATTTGAGCCTAGTTCCAGTTATGAACTCATACATCGAGGGGCTTTAAAGACAGAAAAAGAGAATATTTCTTTGAAGGTAACGAATACAGATTTGAATTAGCGACACTTAATGATGGAGTTAAAACAACAAATTAGACAGTAATAAAAGAGCAAAGTATCGTACCCTGGGCCGACCCTGGGGTCAGAATAAAGTTTTAACGAGAGTATTAAATACCGTCTAATTTGTCCAATAAAGTTATACGATAATAAGAGCCTAATACACTTTTAATTTGTTTGCTATGTAACTTTTTCCTATATCTATAGCGGACTGTAAAATATCTCTTAGATAAGAAATGCGTATTTCAGATGAATAGTTTGTCGATACAAATCTAATAATGTAAATATTTTTTTGCAATACTACTTTCGAGAATGGCTGTTATTTATATGATTATATTTATATTTATATAATCTATATTTATACGATTCACATGCTACTGAGGGGTTTTACGGTCATGAAGGTGGCTTGCATTCGTAACAAAAGACTGGAATTCCCGTTGTAATTTTTACAGATTTTGGAATTTTGAATTACGGATTTGGAATCAGCGATCTTAAAACTTACAGTATCTTAAAAGTAAGAAAAAGTTCTTCTTATACGCATTTATTCTTAGAGTCGTTTCAATTCTAGATTCAAATAGTATGTTAAAGAAAAACTAAACTCTAAATATAATGTTTAGACGTGATCTTTAAAAACGACTAAGCCCTTCTGCTATTAAATTAACTGAATTTTAATAACTAGCATGGTAGTGTGTTTATTTAAGTAATCTTATACAATTATCCATCCGTAGAATTCGCTGAAATATTTTTCTTTTCAATTTTTATGGAAAAATCAGCAGGCCATGCGTGCTTTTTCTCTATATGCATTGCTTTGTTGTTATGCCATCGTCATTTTATATCAGAGAATACTCTTAAGGAGTACGTCAGAGAATACTCTCCATTCAAATAAAGTATTTACATGGTTTAGGAACCTTTTTTTGTCGATTACGGCTATTGGTTAAACATATCACACCCACCCATATATAGGCACCAGGGACGGTTAAATAAAATTTTAGATCAAACTCGCCATACTGGATCCATCATTTTGAATTTTGAAATTTTTACTACGATTTAAAATTCAGTGAGTCTGGAAACTCATTTGAAATTAATTTCGGTCAAATACAACAAAATTTTTGGAAGATAGGTGTATTTATATATATATTTTACATTTTTATCACGTTTTTCATAATATTTCAGGGGCGTCAAAATCAAGGGGTAAAGCTCAGAGGATTTCTCCTTTTCTTTACTCTACCCCGTCTTTATTTTTAAAAAAAGTCGCAATTACTTTCTACGGAATATATAAATTTTAGAAGCTCCTATTGATACATACATGGCCCATGACTCATAGAAAAGGGTTACTTAAACACACTCTCTTCTCAGGACTACATCGATAACAGCACAAAGACTTATTTACAATCAATGAACAAGACAATACACTTTCTCGGTATCTGCCCCCTGCACACGTAACCTTGAGAGTTTATACGCTCCGCACAATGCAAAAATCCACCGCGCGCGCACCGACTGCAAAGCCTTCCCACACCGCTATTCCCACCCGCGCGCTCTCGCGCCCAAGCAGCGTGGACTTTTCGATATCGCGGGTGCAGGGCCCGCGGGGCCCGAGCTCGTGCCATTCGCGCCTCGCACTTCCAAGCCGCGACTTCGCCGACTCCAGACGGTTACCGTATACACCGCGCTAACCGAGTGTGCTCGTAAGTTCCGCGATGCGTTGAGCTCCGGATAGAGGACTCGAAGGACCATCGAAGAGCTCGACCAGCCGTGGTTAAAGGGATACTGTGCAAATTGGACGATCGTTGTTAAATTGTGTATCGGAGATTTGAATTTTGATTTTTATTAGTTTATTGGGCAGTTGGAAATTTGGATTGGAATAGAGAGGTAGGGAAAGTGATTTTTTTTTGTTGGTCTTTCGTTGGGGGATGATAAGGAGGCGACTGTGAAGTGCGAGATGTCAAGATGATAAAGCGATATTGTTGTGTCGTTTCGATTGAAAAGAAGAGCCTGTAGGAGATCCTAAGGTATTGACGAGGGAAAGGTGAACGCGAAATTTGAGTTTCGATTTTTCATCATCGAGAAAAAAAGTAAAAATTACTAGCTTTTCTAGTGCAAAATCGGTACCTACGACTTAATTTTTACAGAAATAGTTATAATCAAAATTTTCATCAAAATAGATTGTTTACTATTTTCTTAACAAGACATGAAAAGTAAATCATAAATAGTTAAATATACTTTAAAATATATTCAGCTTTAAAATTATTAAGATACTATGACAATTAGTTTCTTCCACTAAATACTTGTATTTGATATTACAATAAAATAGTATATTTCATTAAAAAAACTAATAACTTTATAGTGGATTTTATTGGAAAGTTTAGTAACCAACGACAACAGTTCTTTTTCTCAGTGATGGCGAAACAACAATTTCCTCGTTATTAGATTGTCTTTTTATTTGAAAATAAATCAAAATCAAATCAAATCAAAACCTTCTCTAAACACCACACTTCGAAATCACCTTGACATCTCACCCAAATCATTACAGCCCCTTACAGACCCCCAAGCAAGCCACGAACAATCGACTCGCGCTTCGTCCCTTCGCCAACAAGCAGCAATCAAGATGTCGTGGGTGCCGCCGAATCTGGCCGAGCTGTGTCCCATCCACAGTCAGGTCTCGACGTGTCAGCCGCCGGCCTTCGTGTTCCTGAGCTTCCTCGCCAGCCTCTTCGGCTACAGCAAGGACGACAGCTTCGGCATGGTCAAGTCGAGCTTCTTCTCGCCCTTCGGCCGCTTCGACAGCGGTACGCCCTTGCGCGATCCCAGCACGACCACCGAGCTCGCCAACCACCTGGACGGCTACAACAGCGACAAGCTCCAGTCGCGCAGCTTCGACTACAACAACTTCCCAAAGTACTTCGATTACAACGCGGTCGGGGAGTACACGCCGACCAGTGGCTACAGGCCTGCCGAAGGGTTCGATCCTACGACGACCGGGTACAATGCCGCCGGTGGGTTCAGTCCTACCACGCCGGGGTACGGTCCCGTCGGGGGCTTTGGTCCCAGTACCGGACGGTACAGCTCGGCTGGTGGATTCGGTGCGCCAGGTGGATTCAACACTGCGGGAGACTACAACACTGAACCACCAGAGGTAAGTTGAATTGTGGTGTGTTTGAGGCTTTCTTTTTAAGTTGGTTAGTGCTGTCGTGCTTTTAGGACAGAGAGAAATTTTAGATGACGAGGATTGTGGAAAATGTAGTGAACGTAGGAGATCTTGATTTTACGGGAGAAATTGCCGTGGTCAATGGGGAAGTTTAACGTTATTCATCCTCATTTTTACCGTGAAGAAGGATACAATTTACTGTGATTTACAGCCATTTTTATCGCTTATCGGGGTCATTTTTCCCGTGGAGTCAGAATCTCCCATGTTTACTATGATTTTCACGGTAAATTTTGTAAGAAAATTCTTTCTGTATACGGATTCGAATTTCGTATATTAAAATGCAAATTAATGAAAGTTACTTCAATATAACGGTGGACCCATAGTGACTTTCGTCGAAAAACTGATTTATAAATAATTTTTGGTCGATATTGAGCAAACATACTCAACTTCTTAAATTTAATAAAGCTTTAGAAATCTAAGCGTGAAAAAAGTAGAGATGGCATATATATTCGTGGGTTTGGTATGCATAGCGTGCATCCAAAAGCTTCAAGAATGAAATCACTGTCAACATAGTGTCCCTCAAATGCACGCTATGTATTAATCAACACCACGAAAACATCAATTCCATCTTCACAGTCAACAAAATGTTACAAATCTAATGACATATTTTAAAACAGCAAGTATAGAGCATGAAAAAAGTCAATTTGTGTCACTGATTTTATTAATTTAGAAGCTTTTTCTAATAGAAATACTCATCGGTATATAATATGATAAATGTGGAATAAAAATTTTTTTATGACTTTTTGATACCTATCAATTCTGTCGACCACAGCACAAATAGTCCAGTGCAAAGTACCATCAGTCAAATTTTGTCAAAAAAATCTGTAAGTTATATTTACTTCGTAATAATTCCATACGTTGAATTCCACTAAGCCATATGCTTGGAGTTAGTATTTTTGTGACAGCAAAAAAAAGTTTTGCTAAAAACATGTTAGAAACATAAAACACAATCCAATGTATTAAATATTATTAATAAAATTTTTGTTTTAATTAAATTGTTTCTGAAAAATATTAACCTTTTAAGTCCGAAACGTAGAAGGCGTTGACAAGTTGCGCGCGTAGACAAGTAGACACCGTTTTACCCCCTTAAGTAAGGCTGTTCACCTTCGAAATTTTAGAAAATAACTTTCTTATTCCAAGTTAATTATGTTAACTCGACAAAAAATGGAATTTTTATTTTATGAACAAAATTCCTATTCGGAACGTAATTATACGAAAGATTTAGTTCAAATAATTGATACGCAATTTGTATTTAAAGTAGTTATTCTTATATACATTGGCCGGGTTATTACAACGCGCGTTGAAACTGCTGTTCTGTACAAGGGCTAAAGTACATCTGGCCTCTGCATCATTCTTTTTGGGTTAGAAATGAGCTGCTCTTTTCGCCGACGACCGCCGCAAACATATACGTAAGATACTCCAGAACGTTATCGCATTTGAACTATACAGAACGTTTTTGAGACCTTTTGCAAAGCAACTTATTAAACAGTTACAATTTCTTATTACTAATGAATTCTATCCGTAACAATTCCCTCGGTTTTGCTAATATCTCGATTTTATTAAAATTTTACTTGGAGTGCACTAAGCTGTGGATGATAGAATTTAGGAGACTTATTTAAGGGGTAAGGCTACCATGGGCGGATTCACTTTTTTTCTTTTGAGTAAGAAAGTAAGAAAGCCGTATTTTATCTTAAACATTTTTCCAAAAAATCAATATTTTTCAAAATATATTCGTAAAATACTTTCGCAGACTTCTTTAATACATGTTTGATACAAATATTTTAACATTATGGCTTCACTCCTTCATGTTTTGACCACCATTCAAACAATATTACGATAAATTATAGTGTAAAAATAAGTCAGAGTTATGATTTTAATTGCAATGGCAACTTTTCCTTGCTCAGACATGCATTCACTGCGAAAAAGCAAATAAATTGTTTAAATTATTGTAAAATGTTTAAACCGTATGACAAAAATTATATATGCAGTTATGAATCTTTTACGAAGTTTCGAAAGAATTTTACGCAGTTTCGACTTACAAACATGTAAATTAGTTCGCTCCTGTAAGAAAAGTTCCCATAAATGAAATACCATTTAGAACCCATTTTCTAGACAGTATTTAGGTATACTCGGAAAGACAATTTTCACGATAATTACTGACTACTCTAATAAGATACAATTTATTTAAGGTTACTAGATTATTTGTGATATTTACTATTTTATTATAATATTAAATAAATGCTTTTAGTAAAATCAATTATTTATTATAAAAAGTTAATAATGTTAAGGCAGAAATATTCTATTCTTAAAATTTCTGTGAGCCTGGTATTGTTAGGCCTTTGCAAGTGTTCAGACGGTTGGTTGACAGATTCGCAGCTATATATATTATTTTCTATTTAGATGGTAAATAAAAACTATTGGTCTCTATGAGTCATAATTTTATTTAAAATTAGTTTCATGACGATTTTTTGATCGTTTGTGAACTAATCCTTTTAATGATATTAGACAATTAAATAAACAACATCTCGTAAGAAGAAAAATACAATCGTAAAAAAAGAGAGAAACAATCGAGTTGAATAGTCGCGGGTATACAGTTATTTTTCTCTTTTCTTAAGATTGTATTTTTCTTCTTACGAAATGTTGTTTATTTAATTTTCAATTACTATAGAAAGGATCGATTGACAAACGATTAAAACGTCTTTTTACTATCTAAATTAATCACCTGTACAAGTAATCGAAGCACTCTAACTTTTAATATATTTTTTATTGTTTATTTTATACAACCCGGTAAATTCCATATTTCTAATCCTTCATTTTGAATTCTCAAGTGTTCATGATTACTTTAAGAAAAAGCGAATAATACTACTTTCTTGTATGATAAAAATAAAAGAGATCTATCATTTACGTTATTAAAAGTATCTTATCGGTGTCTAACACTTAAAAGTTGTATATATTTATTGAGATCTTATTTAGATCAATTATAGATATTTTATGAAAATTTTGTAAAAAATAGATAATAAAATGAAAATCTTATATAGATCTTTTTAAGATATTGTTTGAAAATTAGTGAAAAATGCAAAGCAGAAAGATTCTAACAAGTCCTATACCTACAAAAACTTAATTTTATGAACTTTATTTTATAAAATTTGCACAAAATATCTATAAAGATCATTTTGAGACTTGTCATAAATATCTTCTTAACATAAATGATACCTTTTTTTACGGGGATAGTACAATTTCGTAGGAACAGATACTACATACATACTTTTCTAAAAGATTCGTGAAAATGTTCACAAAACTTTGCTCGATCTTCCACAAAGCTCGTAACCGAACATTCCAAACACAACCTCAAAATCAATCAAACCGATCAAATCCCCCCTAAAACTCTCTAACTCTTCTAAAAAAACAAAATAAATCTCCTCGTCCCCGTGAACGCAGTACGGCGACTACGACCCCCTGTTGCACTACGACGTGGACTTCGGCAAGCGCATCAAGCCGAAGATGCGCGACCGCTTCAACAGTCCGCGCTACTTCTTCTCCTCGGCGAGGAGCACGACCGAGCTGTCCAGCTTCTATCGGCATCCCCTGCTGACGACGACCTCGACGACGGACCAGCCGCAGACGGCCTTCCGGCACAGCGTGCGACGAGGCGCGGTCAAGTTTCGCAGGATGACCGAGGCGCCGACCACCCCCGTGGACTACTACTACGGCGTGCCCATCAGGTGAGGGAGTGTGAACGTGTGTGCTTTCTTCTTCCTTTTTTTTTTATGCGAGATTGAAGGTGATTGGGGGATGGGGGCGCGGTTTTGCTGTACGAAGGGGAAGGGATGGAATCGTAATTTATTGCTGTATTTGGAGGGAAATATTGGATTCTGTCTCGTGTAAAACAATTAGTCTGGCACTAGTCTGGGATTAATCGGGGATTAACAAGTATAGCGAAAGTCTTGCAAAAGTCTGGTAGAAGTATGGCTTATGCCACTGTGCCAGACTTTTTTTGGAATTATGTCAAGATAACTCATTTTTCACAAGTAAATAATTAGAGTAGTACATTAATTATTAGTATCGACTAGAATAGTGAAAATACGTACTTTTTGATAAAATAGGAGAGAAGTTTTTTTACATATTGCAATCTTGTTTAAAATATGAATATTTGTAAAAAAGAGACACAAATTTAGCTTACTTGCAATTTGACATGACGCGATGCTTTTGTTTTGCACATTTTGTCTAAAGTCTGGCATAGTGTCCAAAGCCAGACTTCTGTCGGACTTCTGCAAGACTTTCGCCAGACTTATTGACCCAGACTATTGCCAGACTAATTTTTTTAATCGGGGTAGGATTTGTAGAGCAGATTGGAGGAATATTTAAAAATTATTTAAATTCTAGTCATTTTTTACACTTCGAGAATTGGAATTCCAAAGTTGAAAAATGTGTGCTATGCAATTTCATTATATTATTAAGACTTGATTTTTTTCAAATTTGTCTAGATGTAAGAAGGAAAGCTGTAAATTTAATGGAAGACAGAATAGAGATAAATGATGAAAATTGTACATTCCCTACTTGGCCTCTGTACATGGTTTCCTGCTAATATTAAGTATTCTGGCCATTCACTGCGCGAGATACCTTATCTCATTCTTATTACACCGAGGCAAATAAATTCCACGCATAAGCCATACATTCACTTGATTTACCTCCAAAATAGTCAATAGCACACTTTTCGGTGGTGGACTTCAATGCGCAATCCACAAGTTTAACGAAAACCTCTACACCCTGTGAAATATGTTCAAAGGCGACAGCAGAGCGCGCAGCAGCAGACGACCTACCTGCCGGACGTCCCGTACACGGAGAACGCCAAGTACGAGCGCAAGATCATCGAGCAGGAGCTGGAGGAGGTTCAGGTGTCGGAGGAGGAGGAGCCTGCGGTGCCCGTCAACTATCCGGAGCCCACGGGATTCCTGCCCGACGAGTACGACTTCATCGTCGTGGGCGCCGGCTCGGCAGGCTGCGTCGTGGCCAACAGGCTCAGCGAGCTCAAGGGCTGGAGGGTACGTGGACACGTTGTACATTAAAATTGTTGCTCTTCACATTTGGGACACTGGCGGGCGATTGTATATTTGAAGATTAGAATTTACGGAGTGAGAATCTTGAGGGTGGCTCGGTGAATGTAAGAGACGTGGGTCGCGATGGAGAATGAAGGTTATGGATTTGGAGTGTTGGGAAATGAGGTACGTAGAGGGGCATTTGGAGCGAAATAGGAAGAGGAAAGTGAGATAGACAACAGGTGAACATGGGCGGGTTGGTAAACTAATGCGTAGATGAGGGGACATTATACTGCTTCTTGGATGGAAAAAAACCTGTTTGTCTACTTTATGGGTGCCAGTTGCTCAAGTATATCACGAAGTATGAGATTAAACTGCTATAGGGAAGTTACTTTATCGATTATAGATTTTTTATGAAGCTTTAATGTGGGCAGTTGTGGGCGGTTGTGGGCAGCCGTCGCGATGTTAAAGGGTTAAATAGATTTGTTTACTTAACTCAGGCTGTCAGTTGAGAGAGGCTTTTGAGATAAATAAAAAGCTAAATGTACTAAAATGGATGTTGATTCTACTCAAAACTAAAGTCTATTTTAGCCGTCACGTGCAAGTTTCAACGGCTTTTAAAAAGCTACATACTATACATAAAACTTCTCAATTGAATTGTTTTGTTTCAATTATTTGGTGGTATCGATCTTTTTATAGAAAACTTAAGACAATTTACTAATTAGTTTGAATTTTTTAAAAAATTAAATGAGATTTATAAGAGTTACAGCTATAGAAAATATATTTTTAACGTCACGATTTATGCAACTTCATGACGCTATGTTATCTTCCTTTCTTTTCGTTGTATATTGCAAAAATTCGAAAAGTTAACAAACGATGCTATAATCTATATCAGAAAATGCTATATAGTCGGGTAGTTGGCATAACCCATAAACGTGACCAAATTTTGTGTATCTAATTAAATAAAATAATTTCATAAAGAATTTTATAGTGATTATAATGATTATTTTATTGTTTATATAATATTTAATAAAAGTATTAGAACTATTTATTTCTGAACAATTACAAAAATGAACCAGTAATACCAAGGACAATCGGATAATATTCGGAAACACATAACATTTGCTCTATTATACAAATGACGAATTTCTCAACAAACTTTAACGAATTTTGTCCAACTATACAAGTGCTGAATTCAATGGCCTTTATGTTCAACTTTAAATCTAGATGCCGCATATAAGATAAAATGGATGGAACATTTCAATTTTGGTCATAAAAAGTAACTAAAAAATAATTTGGAAGCACGTTATAGTACTTTTACATATATAATTACACACGTTTAAGATCTATGCTTGTGCAATAGTTTTGCATTTTTCCATAACAATAGCATTATGTTCTCTTTCTAAATATATATATATTATTATACCTATATATACATGGGTACAACATCATGTGAAAATCGTTAATATTATGCTTGCTGTCATTTATAAAAGTAAAACGATAAAAATTTATGCCAAGCGGTTTTTTGCGCATTCTCTAAATATGAATAAATTAAATTTCACCTAATCTGCCTTAAATTTCACTTAAAATAAGTTCAGATTACTGACAATGTTTCGTCATAGATTACATAAACAGCACACAGAGAAAATTTTCTAATAAAAAGTATTCAAATATATTTGTAAAAGCAAAAATAAGCTGTAAAAATGGTAAAAAAACGCTATAAAAAAATGTTATCATTCGCGTTGAAATGTACTCTAAATATATTGCATATATAATTGCATTATAAAAATTGTGATGAATAACGTTAATTTTTACCGTGTACCAGGGTAATTTCTATCAGAAAATGATCTCTATGTACATAAGCGACGCGATTCAGATTTTTCGCTCTTAAAGCTTTAATATGCAAAGCTATTAAAATTATGATTTAGCACATGACACTATTTCGAAAAATGAGTTACACTTATTTAACGTACGGTAACTTTTTTAAAAAGGGGTAAATGTACAAGTGTTATCTGTTACACTTTACTTAACAATTTAATTAGAAAACAATAAAGATAAAAGCATGAAAATGTTATGTAGGTGACATTCAAACAATAAGGTTACATTATAATATATTATATATATATATATATATAACCAATTTTCTGCTTTCTAAAGTTCGTTCTAATAAAAAATAAAGTATAATACAGAAAACCCAGATAATGATTATTCAACAATGTTCTATATATATATATATATATATATATATATATATATATATATATATATATATATATATATATATATATATATATATATATATATATATATATATATATATATATATATATATATATATATATATATATATATATATATATATATATATATATATATATATATATATATATATATATATATATATATATATATATATATATATATATATATATATATATATATATATATATATATATAGAACATTGTTGAATAATCATTATCTGGGTTTTCTGTATTATACTTTATTTTTTATTAGAACGAACTTTAGAAAGCAGAAAATTGGTAAAGAGTATTTAGTCACGATCAATATGTGGATTAGATAAAATTGAAAACTGATTTCCGCGTATACATTGGGGATTCGACTCTTTATACAAATTACTATAAATATTGAAAATCCTTAACGAAAATTTTTCTAATCGATTAGACTTGATTATTTTTAAAAATGTATACCGATCAATTAAGTAACTTACTTTCAAGTTTTTAACTTCGTCACACTAATATTTTATTTTTAGTGCCATGATAAAAATAGCGATTAAATGGAAGGTAAAACCTTCAGTTAATAGACAATTTTAAATTCTGTCTATGCAATTTATTTTTTATGTCTTTTTACTGGAAGTTTGCGTAGCCACTATGAACACAGATTGTTTCTTGGAATTGATAATCGAGAATTGTAACTAATTGTCTAAACAGTTTATTATTTCCAAATCTAGTCAATAGAAAAATTGTGCGTCTAATTTTTTGTAAAAGAAATTACTTTAATTATACTCTACTGCGTTTATTAGGTGTAATCTAACTCTAATAATAAAATGCATTTTTAACAGCAATTTACGCATTTTATGTGGAATTATAATTTATAACTTTAGATAGCGATAAATTAAATAAAAACTAAATTACTCAATATGGCAAAGTGTTTTTGTAAATAAACGTAAATTATGTAGTATAAATTCATACAAATCGTAAAACAAAAAAATTGTTTAGATTATAATTTATATAAGCTTATAAAAAGTTTTCTTATAAATTTAAATTATGAAAATATATTATCCTTTTTTATTAACGTCGTTAAAAAAATTAGTCAATCTATAAGGAAGTCATAAATTGAAAAAGAATAATGATCAATACCGATGTAAGTGTGAAGAGAAAAAGGCTATTTCCATTTCTATAGTGACTAAAATGATTTTACTTCATAGAATAATCAAAATAATGTGGGTTACCAGCAGTCGAAGTTTGATGGAACTTGAATAAATAAACCATTCTAGATTCAAATATTGTGAAAGTACATCGTCGTAAAATTGTGATTCAAGTTTATTGCTTGTTATAGTTTTAAAAAGTATAAACGCTATAAATCCTTAAAAAGTGAATTTTGATTTATATAGGAAAATTCTTCATATCGTTTATTACTATATAGAAATTACACGGAAAAATATATCTCGTAATATTTACATGACAGTAATTTGGATACGCAAGATGTTGATTCCTGTTCATCTTACAGGCTCGGTTTGTAGAAATTCCAATCTAAGATTGAGCCGAAACAACATAAACTTTCTTCATCACACTCGTGCATCTGCTTAAATTTGTCGGAAAGTGAAGAAAACTAACAATAAAATTGTCTTTAAAATATGATAAATATATTAAGGCAAACAAATAGATTGTTTTTCAACTAATATATAGTTATATAACTGAAAAAATTATCGAAATGTGAGGTTACGTAGACGTAAGCAGGCGCATGTCTCCAAGCAGCTGGCTTGGTAAAATCCCAAGCTGCGTGTGTAGAGTATCCAAAATCACGTATGAAAGCGATACAAGCGACACTGTTTGGAGAATTAACATAACTCCTGTAGGAATAGCCGGCTATTTTTTTTCCGTGTACAGTTTAATAGGGACGAATATAAAATTTATTTTTTGACCGGCATTTGTGCAAATGTTAAAGAACCTAAGCCGACGTGTATAGCTTTTTGAATTGTAAAAAAAGAACTCCACTTCCGAAAGTTTAATTCTTATTAAAGGTCCTTTGAGTGACGAGACAGCGTTAAAATATCAAAAGGTGCCGGTCGGAGTAACGTCACACCGTTTTTAAGCCTCCTGTGTAGTAGAACGAATATATTCGTCCAAAATGTACATAGTTATCCAATATATACTATATGTATTAAGTGCAAGGAGGGTTAAAGTTTTACCTACATCTCCTTCAATTTTGAAAATATCGTAAAAATTCCAAAAGTTTACAGAGAAATTATACCATGATCCAAGAATACGCTGTTGACGAAACATCGGTATTCTTCCCTATTCAAGATCTAGAATAACTTTTTTCATTAATTTAAACCGTCAGATATTTGAACAACATGATGAATGAAATTGAAAGCATTCCGAATCACCACCATGATACTCAAACTTATGAATTTTTACGTAAACTGTACAGAAAACGTAAACAAGGAAACGTCCGCGGCCTATAATCTCGCGATTACCCCTCCATATAAGCCGAGGATTATCCACTTACACCCAAATTAAAAAACCAAATCTCAACGCATCGCCAATTGCAGAGTTCAGCGACTGTGACGATCCATCATCACCCTATCAATTACAGCTTTATTTATATAAACTCCATATCCCCCTCTCGCTATATCACTCCACCAGGTGCAACTAATTAGTACACTCCTCTTCTCGCGCTCGCTCGCGAGAGCTATAAACCATAACGCGCAGAGCGAAATGCAGAAAAAAAAAAAGAAGTCGAGGCAGTAATAATCGTATCGCGCAACCTTACGTAAAAAACCGGCGGGTAATAAAGACCTCCGCGGCGATAATCGCTTTCTTCTCTGACGCTTCCGCGGAGGCAGGAAGCAGCATCGAAATCGGCGCCCCGGCGCTCGTGTACCCGTGTATATACGCACACGCGGAATCGATACCGATCCCGCGGATAAAGGAGGCGGCCGATTTCCTACTGCGCGCAACGCCCATATAGTCACACACGCGATTTTCGAAAACTCGGTTATACGTATGTATGTATGTGTAGCGGGTATCCGTATGTAATGATACACATCGAACATGCGCGCGCACGTGAGGTCATTTGCAATTCCGTGCAGCGGCGGCGCGCGCTATTGGATCGGCTGTTGGGCTTGTTTATGGTGTGCAAGTGCGCGTCGGGGTACAGCACGAAGGAGAGAGGGAGAGATATATAAGAATTGTAAACTGGATCGAAGTAACTAGAGAAATGTTGCGCACGCGCGTACTGATCGGGATAAAAAAGCGGCAGTGAAGTGTTCTAACTTAATAGGAAGTTCAAGTTAACTACTGGATGTCCCTAGAGTCTGTAATAGAGCTCTAATGCCCAAATATAGAGATCGTTGAGGGATACTTTTAAAAGGTATTTAGAAAGGGTTTTCGATTATTTTTAAGTGTCTTTTTGGCAATCATTTTTGTTCTACATACTTTTAAGATTTCTCGGCTTCTGCCAAAAGTGACTTAGGTAGGCTCCGCATTAAAAATCGAAAGTAGTAAGCAACGCTAGGAATTGGGAGGTTAAAAGCGATGATAATTTGAATTTTTATATGACATACGTTACTTTTGGATTTTAATTGAAGGTGATTTTTCGTGGACGATCGTATTTTATGGATACTTTGCACAGGTCACGTGGACGTTAATTACTTTTCGGATTTTTTGAGTGTACGAAAAGATAAATGAAGTCTTACTTGGTTTTATGCGTCTAAATAAATTATAAAATAACATTGAATTGATTTACAAATAAATTAAGAATCTTTTAACGGAAATTAGTGAAATCGGCATTTTAGCGTTGATTGTTGGCTGCAAATTACATAATTTTTTTAAACTTTCATTGACATACACTTTTCTTGATAATTGCAGTTTTTAAATACTCTTTATAATAAGTATCTACTTCTTTCAAAGAATTTAAGATACAACTATGTACATTATGCAAGAATATAGAATAAAATAGCCACTTACTGTAAATAGTACGGAAAAAGGATTTTCAAGACCGTTGTTCGCGCTTAATTGCTCGTTAACTTACTCTAAAATATTGATTTCTCTATTATTAGTATAACATTATTAATTAATTTTCATTTTATAGATTATTATACAAAAGAAACTTCTTAATAGACTTCAGATATTCTTTTGGTTTCCCACCCGGAATACGGTTTTGGTTGAAAGAACAAATTAGAGTTTATTATTTTGCACATCTATTCCCTCGACTACTAACAACACATAATTTTTCTTTAATGAGTAAATAAATGAGATAACACGTTAAGTCATTTTACATAATATTTACATTACATTACCGCAAAAATGAATTGTTAATGTGAATTACATTACGGACGGTTGAAACACTGTGCTGTATGAAAGCTTACTTCTCTGCCACGTAAGGTTTGAAAGTAGTTTTACTTTAGTAAAGGTGCGGCTGATATCGTAAATAATATATGATCATCTGGATCAAGCAATTCATTCCGATTACGGTATAATCTGTAGTAGGAAGTCCGTTTACGATCATCTAAAGTGAAAGGAAAACATTTCGGAGGATATTAAAATTTGTGAATATGCTGGATTGACAAAAACTATTTAATGTGAAGTACTTTAAGTAAGCAGTAGTCAAACTCCTAAAATAAAAGCTAATAAACGTACTATTTCCAATGTGAACATAAAAATATGATTCATTCCTTTATATTTGATTTATTTTTACGTACATTGTTTGAATGTAAATACATTTAAGATACTACTATGTTGGCGATATACGCCAATTTATGTTAAGTAAATATTGCATCGCACTTTCAATCGTTAATTTCTTTACTCAAATATTGATCAGTTGCACTTCTAACGGAATAGAAAAACTATTGGAAAGTGATAATTGAAAATAATACTATTTACCGATAAAAACATGCTAGTAATTTACGAAGTTTATTATTAAGATACTCACTTGCAGGATATGTTGCGAAATAACAAAACAAAGATAATTAGAAAAGCGTTAATTTTTTAGATCACATCCTAATTTCTCTTGTTCCGTGTACAAGCAACAGGTAATTTACATTTAGTGATGAAATTTAGTATGGAAATAGTTATACTTATTGTCGTTTTTCTTTCATAAGAATCTACAAGAATTAAGAAAACATTTGTTTTAAGAAACCAACTCTCTATTTTCTTAATACAGACATCGAGAGCTACTTCATTATTTCAGACTAATAGTTCTAAACCAGTTAACTGTTATCAAACTCAAACAATAGGTTTTGTTTTAGTCTTTTGCTATATTCAAGATTTTCTTTTCGTAACCAGATTTTGATATATAGATTGGAAAATGACCAATCCATTTACAAGATTGATTGAATGAATTCCATAATTGCACACTAATAAAGCGAAATAAAGGTACGGATATCGATAAAAAGTTATATACAACAATGATTTACTTCAATCAATCTCACTAATAGCCATTAGATAGCCATTAATAACCTTAAATAGCTATTAATAAGATCGATTTCCATTAAGGAAATAAAAAATCAATAAACTAATAAAACTTTCTACAATCCTTAAAAATAACACCACTCAATCGATAATTTCCATACATTTTCCTCAATGAACGTCAATTACCATCAAGAAAATCCACTTATTAAACATCACCCTCCAAGTCTCAAATCAAACGCACGCGAGAGTCCAGCTCCATACTAATTAGAATCCGCGAATAATTAACGAGTCCCGCCTCTCGCAAAACTCTCTCGACCTCGATCCATCTCTAACGCACACAAATACACTGCATGGGCGAGTATATGGACGCAACGTAACGCTTGTACGTTGCCCGCGCCGAAACGCTAAAAATTCCTTCTGTCGGCGCAAAATTACCCACGCACGCCGCGCGAAACTTTGCAAGCCAACGCTGCAGTTAAACGAGAGAGAGAGAGAGAGAGAGATAGAGAGAGTATAAAAAAAAGGTGAACGGCTCGTTGCGCGCGACCACACCCGCGTGCGAAATCGCTGCTGCAGTTGTAGCCGCGACATTCGCGAATTATCTCTCGCTCTCACTGTCTCGTTTCTATGCTCCACACTCGCGGCAATGCGAGATCTTGGGTTTTTTTTTAAATGGACCCCCGCGGTAGATTGCAGGAGAAAATTACAGGGGACTCGGCGATTTTCGGACAATGCGAATTGCGGGGACGATTGTTTCTGAGAGAGCTGCGTTTTTTTTCTTCCCAGCGTGTTTGTCGGAGGAAGGAGTTATCGGTTTTTCGAGAAAGAGATTTATCGGTTGGCCAGCGGTGCTTTGAGTGGATAAATAATAGTTTGCATTATTGGGCCTGGATTGTTTACGCTCTCGGGGAAATTGACTCGCTGCGATCGCGTTTTCATTGAATGATTTTCAAGTAAAATTAAATTAATTTTGAAACTAACATTACTTCACGTTATTTGAAGATTGGATTTGTTATTATGCATTACTTATCGAAGTATTTACTTACACAAAAGAAACAATGTAAGAGTGTTTATATGCATGTACATAAAGGAAACGATTGACGATAATATATGCATAGTATATATATGAATTGATGAAAATATTATATAAAGAATATATAAAATGAATAATTGAAGTACCAAAATATAAAATTGGTCAAAAAGAATGTTTTATTTTATTAGAAATGTGAAAAACTGGTAAAGAACCGAAACCCACTGCTTGGATTAATTTTTATTTTGATAATAATTAATGTTGCACAATTTTCATGGATAGATAGAAATCTGAGATTTGAGGTTACATAATTAAAACAACCTTTAGAATACTAGAACTATATAACTATTTCCCAGCGATTTTTGTAAAAGAGCTTTATTCTTACTCTAAAATGCGTTTTATAAGTGGTCTGATTTTTACAAGGGTTATATCGTGTCCAAGATTCTTTGTATTACTTCACTGTAATAAAACTTAAAAGATCGCTAGCTTTACGATTGTGACGTCACAACAGCTTAGAAGCGGTATGCCTTCAAAAAGTTCGTAAAAGAATATGGTGTCAAATTCCTATTTTTTACTATCTGCTATTAACAAGGACTAAAGCAATCTTTACTTTATAATCAAATTATTTTATTAAGTAAATTATTATTTTATTAAATTATTAAATTATTATTTAATAATATTATTTAATATAATTTAATATCGTTCAATATAATATGAAATAATACAAAAATTATTTTTGATTGACATTTGTGCAAATAGTAAAGAACCTAAGAAGTGTATTGTCTTTTGAATTTAAAAAAATTACTTAATTTGGAAAAGTTACAGCTTATCGCGGATCTTTGACTGACGTCACACCGTTAAAACATCAAATATTGCCGGCTACAGAGACATACACACCTCTACAACATAAAAAGTTCCAAAAGTTTACAAAGAATGATCTACAAGAATATACTGTTAACCAATAACCCGTATTCTTTCCTACTTAATTTAATCCTATTATATTATATATACCAAAAGTCTGTAAATTAATAAATAAAATTGTCCACGATGCGTGTTTTGAAGGTGCTGCTGCTGGAGGCCGGGATAGAGGAGCCACTGGTGGCCGACGTGCCGGCGTTCGCGCCTGCGCTCCGAGGCAGCAACGTCGACTGGATGTACAGGACGACGCGCATGAAGAAGGCCTGTCGCTCTCACAGGGACGGCACGTGCGGCTGGGCACGCGGCAAAGTACCGACTATTCACTATTTGCATCTCATTCCTCGTCAATTCCGATCTATTGCCATGCTTTGCCGCGATTTTAGACATTTATGTGGACTATTATTCATAATCCATATTCAATCTATTTGCAGTCCCCTCATTGTATATTAGAATGACATTTTACTCTATCAGATTTTGCATGTAATTAAAATTAATTATTATTCATTTGTAAATGTACTAATTTAAATTATAGAAAAGAAAATTAGTTTACGTATTATAGATTAAAATATAATACACAAGCAAATAAAACATACTCCACAATATACAGTGATTTAAACGCAATAGATTGAATTATGATTGCTTTGGGATTTTCTCACGAACTAGCTGACTTATACGCTCTAACAGTCGGGAACTTTCATTATTATTTATAACGAAAAACATTTCCATACAGAACGTAATTTATATCTTTCTCTTACTTACAAATAGCGGGAGAGACATTCTCGATGAAGTAAATGTACTGACCTGAAATCAAAAGAATACAAAAAATGAATGATTTTAGTATTTTAACAAAAAAGTAATTATGAAAATTTTAAAATCAATAAATTACTTCGTGGTAATTTATTTGTTGAATGTTTAAAATGATGTGTTACAGGCTTAAAAAGAATTCTTAACATAAAACTTGCTGTAATTTACAGGTAATGGGAGGCTCGAGTACATTAAATTACATGATGTATATCCGAGGTAATCGACTCGATTACGATAACTGGGCGCAAATGGGCAACGATGGGTGGAGTTACGAGGAAGTCTTGCCGTACTTCAAGAAGTCCGAGGATAATGAAGATCCCGAAGTAAGATTACACATACCGCACAATTTAGAACCATTTTCTTCAATTTCGCAATTTGTGCACACAAATTGAATTCTCATTTAACAAGGATTACACGCATTGTAACTATCAATGGAATTGTAATTTAATTCCATATTGTTTCAAAATAGAATCCAAATTGATTTTCAAGCTATATAAAATTATTCAATTTGTTTGTTGATAAAAATTTTAATATATGTTCATTTAAATATTAAAATAATTTAGCAAGAACGTTGTCGAAATATCATCAGAATTCAAATGGTATTTGTAATGTCATTATTTCAAATACAGTGTATACAATTCTACAATTTATTACATACGCTAACGGTGTTAATTCACCCCAAATGAGTCATTTTAACACACTTGGTCACTTTTATGTACCTTCATGTATGGTATTATTACTTGGAAAACTATAGTATATTAGATTATATGAAAAGTAAATGATACACGTGTAAGTATGTAAAATTGTCAACAAACCAAATTTACATTCTTAATAGATTCTCAGTTCCCTAAACGAATTGTTGGTGATTTCGATGACAGTATTCGCTCTATCAAAACTCTTAAGAATTTTCATACCAATGCTTGTTCACTTTCCCAAAAGCAGAGCTATATGAGCCAAAGTAAGAAAACAACTCTGCGCGTTTTCAGGTGGTTAAGAAGAACCCCTACTACCACAGCACGGGCGGCTACCAGACGGTCGAGTGGTTCGACTACGTGGACGACAACACCCGAGTGCTTCTCAAAGCCTGGCAGGAGATCGGCTACAACCTGGTGGACGCGAACGCGGCCGAGCAGCTCGGCGTCGTGCACATCCAGTCGACGGCCATTCACGGCGCCCGCCAGAGCACGAACGGCGCCTTCATCCGGCCCATACGCAACAAGCGCGAGAACCTCGACGTGAAGACCGAGGCGCACGTGACCCGCGTCATCATCGACCCGGAGACCAAGTTCGCCCGCGGCGTCGAGTACTACGAGGCTCGCAGCGGCTTCACCAAGGTCGCGCTCGCACGCAAGGAGGTCATCCTGAGCTCGGGCGCCATCAACTCGCCCAAGCTGCTGCAGCTCTCGGGCGTGGGCCCGGCCGCCTGGCTGGCCGACCACGGCATCAAGCTCGTGCACGACCTGCCGGGCGTTGGTCGCAACCTCCAGGACCACGTCACCACCGACGGCTTCGTCGTCGTCCTCTCGAACGCCACCGCCACCACCAAGACCATCGAGCAGATCAAGCGGGACGCCACCCAGTGGCTGGACAACCAGAGCGGACCCCTGGCGGCCGTGGGCTCCCTCGCCTGCAGCTCCTTCGTCCAGACGCCCTTCGAGGACAGCCAGAGCCTGCCCGACATCCAGTTCGCCTTCGACGGCACCAACGTCCAGGACTTCCTGAGCGACCCGGGTCAGTCGGGCGACACCGCCGTCATGCCCCTGGCCTACTACGACGGCATCAACATCCGGCCGGTGCTGCTGTCGCCCAGGAGTCGCGGCACCGTCCGGCTCAACCGCACCGATCCGGTCTGGGGCCCGCCCCTCATAAATCCCCGCTACTTCGAGGCCTTCCCCGATCTCGACGCCATGGTTGCCGGCATCAGGATAGCCCAGGATCTGTTCCAGACGCGACCCTTTCAGGAGGCCGGCATGCGCCTGCTCGACGTGCCGCTGCCCGCGTGCCGCCAGTACAAGTTCAACAGCCAGGAGTACTGGAAGTGCGTGATCATGGAGTACACGGCGACCATCTACCATCCGACGAGCACCTGCAAGATGGGCCCGAAGACGGATCCAGAGGCCGTGGTGGACCCCAGGCTCAGGGTCTACGGGGTGCAGAGACTGAGAGTGGCGGACGCATCGATCATGCCCGTCATCGTCAGGGGTAACACGAACGCGCCGACGATCATGATCGGCGAGAAGGCCAGCGACATGATCAAGGAGGATTGGCTCAGCGAGGGCTCGACTCTCGAGGAGCAATAAATGGCGCCCGAACAGGGCCAACCACGCGGAAGAACGATTGCCCGAGTTAAAGTGGTCGGAGTTGGACCGGCTTTGCCGCAAAACTGATCGAAGATGATGAGCTAGGCTTTGGGTCTTCTTCGTTAAATGAAGTAAACGAAAGTTCTTGAAAAGAAAATGTTTCTCGAAAGGAAATTTCACGCATGGCTTAACTTATGGAAGTGTCATGTTACCAGTATGGGCAAAACTTGGGTCGCATGCTTCAGTCATACTCCATCCCATACTTTTTCTAATCGTTTCCCATACTTCGGCCATACTTCAAATTTCCTTTCAACATTTTTTAAAGAAGGTTTGTTTCGTTTGTCGAAGAAACCCAAAACTTAGCTCAATGTCTTATATCAAGTTTGGAGCGAAGTCGAGCCAAACCTGCCCACTTTTATCCGAGAGGTGATCTTCTGTGAGCAGCAGTCGGACGACTTCCGAGTTAGTCCAAGCCGGATGTAAAAAAGTACTAGTAGGATAGGCAGTCTCATTTGCTTTTCGGCGACTAATTTATCTAGTGATTTCGTTGAAATCTTGAAAATTAACAAATGTCTTCCTGATTTATTTCCGGTTAGGAAGGATTTTTTCGGAATGTTTTACAGGTTTGCTGACTGCTTGGAAAATAATTAATTGTCTATGGAAATAGAATTCTAATGAGAACGAAGGCGCAAAGTTTTGTAATAAAGTGTTTTGAGTGAGAATTGCAGGTTATCGAGTGGAAATATGCGCTATTGCGTAAGGACTAAACCAGTTATGATATCTGCAACGGAAAGCGCTTTAGCAGATTATTTTTTGATTGTACTTAGTAATACACGTTTTGTTGATCACCGTCGATGTGTAGAATTATCCTTCGACGGTATCTTAAGATGTAATTATGTGAATATAATTAAATTTGGTTTACATTGTCAATTTAAGCATTAAAAATGAGTTTTTAATTCATTATTCATTGTCAATGATCGGTGTATAGATATTAGAAAATTCTGTCATTTATTTAAAATAAGTGTTACATCGTATTGTATTTAATGTACTTATAGATGAATTTTAAAATATCAATAAAGAATATTTTAATGTAATTAAATAACTCCAATCTTTTCCTAAATTCAAGTTTTTAATTATTATATAATAATCAATAAAAACAATTTACGAAAACAACTGTTTAGGTGAAATCATAACTGAAAGCATTAATAAAAATAAATTATTGTTTCAAATTACAACTATGATGCAAAATGATAATGTTTCACAGTTTGTAGTCGCATAATTAAAATTATTACATTTCCATAACTGCCTTCCGGCTTTGAAAAGTCAACTGTAATTTGTGTCTCAGTGATTAACAATTATTCGATTCCAATGATTCATAGATATACACGCAAAAGTTCCCTCTAGCCATAAAAAGGTTGGCCCATTGTGTAAAACTATTCTGCACAACGTATGCGCCACAGACTTTTTTACCCTCCGTAGTAAAAGTGAGCGGTATAAATTCTACGCAGACGCTTGTTTCGCGACCACGCCTGGCTCTGGCTAAGATAAACCGATGGATAAAATGTGTCAGGAATAGATAAATGGAAGGACACAAATGGACAGAGAATAATAAATATATACAGCTGAAAACTGTAAGGATGTTGATTTAAAAATAATTGTTCTTTTATAATATATTACAGTAGATAATTCACAAAAATTTTACAGAAACAAAATTGATTTCTATTAATAGATCAGTTTAGACCTTTTTTTGTTTTGTTTTTGAACGGTAAGGTAACAAATATTTAAATTACTTCTGTTGCAATATTTCTACTTTTAATTTTATTTATGAATATATTACAGGTTTGAATTGAATTTTTATTTATTAAATTTCATAATTTATTAGGAATCTTAAATAGGATAGATACATCTGCACCTGACCATACTTTAGTAGTTAACTACCTTCGTATTTAAAAAATATATTTTAAATATGATTCATCATTTGATAAATGGAAAAAACACAAATGAATAGAAAATAATAAATATATACAGCTGAAAGCCGTAGGGATGTTAATATACAATAAAAAACTAATCGTTATTTTATAAACTTTTACAGTATATTGACATATTAATTGGATAAAATTAACAGCAATTTGGCAGAAACAATATTGATGTCTATTAATAGCTCAATTTAGATTTTTCTTTGCTCTTTTAACTAAACGGTAAAGTAATAAATATTTACAAGGTAACAAAAACTCAAACTACTTCTGTTGCAACATTTCTGCTTTCAATTTTATTTATGAATAGACTACAGTTTTCATTTTGAATATTCATACTTTTGTTATATTAAATTTAATTAACAGCGTATGAATACATCGGCACCAAAAGAATAATACCTTTGTGTTTAGATTAATTTAAATATTAAATAAAATGTAATTTATTATTCTTTGACATCTCTATCTTTATATTAATGGGATGATTACTTGATGACTTCTTAAAATGAGTCCATTTGAGCTACCATCTTTTTGCTCGTCATGGACCTGGCAGTGTACGAACATGAAAACATTTGATTTCATTGAAATAGTTTCTATATTAACTTTTAGTACTAATATACTATTAATTAGATATATTAAAATGCAATACACATATACAAAGTATTTTAATAAGTATACTAATTTCTATATATACTTAATTATTGTCGACTACTAGGTCAATACATTTTTAAAATTCGCTAACTATCAACCACTATGGTCAACTACCAAAATTCATAATCTTGACCATACTAAGTCGACTGAGGCGGTAAACCGTAATTTAATCATAAATGTAAAAGTTTCAGGTGTTTGTATAAACATACTTCTAACACATTTTACAATTTTTATAACTTTTCCAAAATATTTGTTACCTTCCAAACCACATATTAATTTGTTAATTATAAGGAAATATTGATTTATCTATATTGAAAGTGAATTAATAGTGAATGCACGAAATTTAGTTTAATGAACAAGAAACTCGAAACGTTATAAAAATGTTGTATCAAGGCGCTACCAAAGTATATATATATACAGGCACATACAGTTCCGTATTATTATCCATCTACAAAGATACCAGCATTCCAAAAATGTATAAAATTTCAGTT
The DNA here is from genome assembly GCA_949152435.1 of Gastracanthus pulcherrimus. Lineage (NCBI taxonomy): Eukaryota > Metazoa > Arthropoda > Insecta > Hymenoptera > Pteromalidae > Gastracanthus > Gastracanthus pulcherrimus. The sequence goes on from OX424573.1 coordinate 38,409,680, forward strand.
CCAAAATCCATTTTGACAATCCACCATTGCGATCGATCTTTCGTTCCCTCCTTTCCCAATCACCCAACTCCCTCGAAATCCTGCCTCCCAGCCGTCGACAAACCTCTCGAATTTCACCCTCCCGCTAATTTCGACATAAAACGCGGCCGAGTCTATATTCGTCAAGGCCGTGTATGTGCCACGCGCACCCTTTCGCAAGGGACGAGGAAACTGCCCGCGATCGATTTTCGATTGCACGCGCGCGCTCGGACACTGCCCATTATACCGCTCGACCGTCGGACTGTCCAAACTATCGAGGGTGCGGCCCCGGCCCTGTCATTTTTTCTTTCTTGTTTCCACTCCTCGCGCACTTATCGCGGCAGGACTCGTGAATCGATGGGCGATAAAACACGCGCCGCGCGACCGGAAGGGCCGTTCCTGGCGCGCCGGAGATTTGTACTCCGGGGCCGGGTTGCAGTCGCAGTGGCACCGCTGCTTAAAAATGAATAACCGCACGCGGCGCTTTTCTCACGGGCAATGCCACTGAGCACAGGGCGATTGTATAACTATTTTCCTCTTGAGGTTGTAAATATTTGACGTCGTGCCGTGTATGCGCTGGCGGAGAGTTGCGCAATGTACGAGCGCTGCGCAGCCAGCCGGTAAAACAAAGTGCGCGGCTGTCTGGGATTCGAGAGATTATCTTTGGATCGTATCTGGGCCGATTATATTAAGGGGACGTATATTTATATTTGTTTATTTATTTATTCTGGGTAATGTAAGCTTGACAACTTTTTACGCGTCACCCGCAATTTATCGAAACGCGCAGTTTGCAAACATTTTTTGGACGATGTTACACACACCGCTAATTTATTTAGCTTCGGGCTAGACGATTTTGAATGCAATTTTTAGAGCGAGATTTAATCAGCCATAACTTTGGAGAGAAATAAGCTTTTGACACACAACGCTTGTGAAATTATAGCTTTTTTGATAATAACATCTTCATTACTAAAGTCTGCAGTTCAATATTAGGACAGCGTTAGATGCACTTACCAGTGTAGGTGTTCATTTCTGAGTACCTGAGAACTTATCCTAAAGCCTTGCATACTACTTCACTTCCCAAAAGTACGATCATCTTCTTGTTAATTCAGCCCTATAATTAATTTATCAAATATTTTGCAATATTTATAACTTTTTCGGAGTCTTAATTACACAATCTACAATTAAATGTCAAGTTTAAAAGTCCTATGTCTCTGAAATTTGTAGACTACATTCTTGAATAGTAATTTATCTACTTTGAAGGCTGTGTAGGGAAGGGCCGGAGGACCTGGAACATATCTGGGGCTGTAAGGTAGCAAGGGAGAAGGTTAGCCAGGACCTTAGGAACAAAATCGACTGTTGGACATTACAGGGCAGAAGGGAAGAGGTAAGAGAAAAATTAAACATAATACTAACGGGCAAACCGGTGGTAGAGCTGTGCATTTTTAGCAGAGAGTTCGAAACGCAAATTAGGTCGAGAGCTGAGACTCAGGCTTTGGTCAGGATCAGGGATTCAAGCCAGGCAAGCTAAGAGCGAACGGGAAACAGTGTCAACTCTATATACATAAGCGTGCGTCGTATAAATTCATGACTGTAATATATTGTATATATGTAAGTTCAAGTGCGAACTTTGATGTAAACCTTATACGGATATGTGAGCATGGGAGATATGTATAATGTTGTAAAAACTATACATGGAATAAAATAAAATCTATCTATTTGCCTATTCATTGAAATATGAGTAAATTCAAATATTAAAAAGAGAATTGTAACATTAAATCAATTTGTAATAAAAATATTGCAAAATATGATAAAAATATGGTTAGAAAACGATGCATTTTGCATGTCCCTATTTCAACTCACGACAAATATTACTGTAGTAGTATATTTTTAACATATAAAAAAATACCGCTCATATAATCTATATATTGCTTGTTTATTCATGAATATATTTATCCATTACAAGACAGTAAATCTTTAATATACAAATTATTACAGGCAGGTGAGTAGAAATAGGTACATAGCAATTTTCGGGTGAGTATAAATAAGTACATTCAATATTCTTTCATTTATTAGTTTGTATAATTATTGAGTCTTCTGAAAATACTCTTTGACATTTTTTAATAGGTTAACCATTTTTTATTTTAACAGATGCCAGAGTAAGTCGTTTTAACATTTTCATAAGAGCGACCATCTTTAAATGAGTAGAAATTGGGAAATTCACCTTATAGTAATCTTGAGCCATACGAAAGGTTTGGAAAAATCATTATCTGTAGATTTTTTAGTGAATTTAAAAAAATATTCACCCACATTCGAGCACCTTGCCATACATATTTTTGTTTTATTAGACTAGAGTAGACTAATTATTTCAGCTAAATATTTCCATAATTACATTTTTTTTACCATTAAAAAATCAATGTATTGGTATGATTTCCCTTTGTTTTAAATATTTAAAAATTTGTATTCATAAATCATAATTTCATGTTATATAAAAGTTTTGTAGAAACTATGATATATTATGACATTTCTAAAACTTTTATGCTTTGACTGGACGAGTGAAAGTACAATACAGGAACACATTTCCAGAGATTTTACGTGGCTTCTTAAAGCTTTGCCACGAACTTGTTTACGAATAAGGTAAAACTGGATTTCTAACTGACTAATACAATACAAATAAATGTACATTTTAAATATTGAATCCTTGAACAATTCTCAATAGAACCCTGGTAGAAAATTAATCTAGAACTATGTAGATCTATCTAGTTTGTCAAGGAAATAATCGAGGGCCTCGATAAAACTAGATAATTTTCTACCAGGGAACGTAGTTTTGTTAAAAGATAATTTCGAATAAATAATGGATTTTAAACTTTATTGTCTTTATAGAACAGATTTTAGAACTTTATAATATTTTTTTCTCAAATTAACCAAAGTAAGGGTATGTTGCACTCCTAGAACAAAACTACGACAAACTCCAAATTCTAGATTTTTGCAAAACTAAGCAAGAAGTGTAAATTTTTCATGAAATAAATTTTTTTAATTTGAATTTTATCATTATATTACAGTTTCCAAGTCTTTCCTATCGAATTTTAGAAGTATACTAAGGACTTTTCTTTTTATACGAGCTGTTTGTTATGCATTTGAAAAAATGTTGTGTTATTATAATCTTGTTCTGTAGGTGCGATATTGAAATCTAACTACGGTATTAGGTTGCATCTTTTATTAATTATTAACATTGACAAATATATAAATAATCTTACAGTCGAATTGTTTCTTATCTATTGACTAGAAATAGAAACAACTACTACACTTAAAAATTAATTACATAAATTTACAAATACTGATTAGTATTAAAGCAGTAATAAGTCGCCTGAACATAGGCAACCGAATGTACCTGCGTGTATACTGGCAATCCTGCATGGTTTCGAAAGGATGTAGGCACAGAAGTTTGGCTGCCTTATCGGTGGATGGCAAGCACCATAATGCTCTACACATTACCAAAAGATGATAAACTTCAATTGTCATCTTTTAGCGCTTGATAAGAAATCATCAGTATTTATTATTTTAGTCACGAATTAAGAAAGTTACTTTCAGCTTAATTATTTTGTATAATGAAGTATGCAGTGTATTGTAGTTAGTATGCATGTATTAATTGTTTTCTGATAAATATATTATCTAAATGTTAAAATGGCCCGATTAAGTTGAGTACGTTCGTTAATATTCAGCTGGTCAAACAAATTTAATATTGAACTATTGAATGTCATAAAGTATCTAACACATTAAAAAGTAAAAAATTAATATCAATATTATGAATTGAAAGTTTTAAGTCCCCTCGGTAATTTTACGTTCTTTTCGAAGGGATAATCCGAATTTATTGATTACCAAGCTTGAAAACCTCACTAGCTTTGTGATCCGTAACCAATAAATTAGAATTTTTCATATTCTAAAACATAAATACCAAGTTACCGAAGGTTCAAAATTTTTACTCAGACCCTCTTTGTGTCAGACTATTTTTTCTCTCAATCTGGCTTAAAAAAATTACGCAATTTTTTACCGGATTACGTGAAATACGCGGTTTCTTATTCGAATCCATCGAAATAAATAATATATATTACATCGTAAAACATATATAAAAAATAATAATGGGAAAAATAAAAGGGAGAAATCATCGTAAACAAAGAACACGCGGTGAAACATAATTTTTTAAGAAAATATGAGATGACAAATATTTAAATTGAATATTCTTCATTATTTCTTCTTTCTGTTTGGGATAATTCAATCGTATACAATACTGAATAGACGGTCTAATCCTTTGAGATCAATTAGTATACTCGTACTACTATGCAGCCACGTAGTAACTATTCTTATGTTATTCAGAAACAACAATTTTTGCAGGTTCTAACGAGGTTATGAGAAGTCCGATTTTTTAACTAAATAAAATAGTTAAACTAACTTCTTGATTCTGTAAGACGTCCAACTATTCTTATTAGTCATCTCAAATACGAGTTTAGTAAGACGAACTAATAAGGAGAGTGTCCGACCTGTGGGAAACGATATTTAATGAGGCTTTTGGGGGTGCTTTCTGGTACCCAAAAATGAAGCCCAATACCCGTAGTTTGTTCCAATGGGCCCTTGTTCTCGAGATATGAGCTATTTTACTCCGAATATGCATTATTTCAATGAAAAATGGTACCTGTAGTTCATATAATTACTATATAAGTTTTGATGCTGGAAAAAATGTTCAAAAAGTAAATAAAAGTAGGCGAAAAGAGTTATTTTAAGCTTTGTTTCGTATAAAAATATCAATCCAGTCTAAAGTTATTCACAATTGAAAATGGTGATTGAATATGGATGAAACATCAACGAGTTTATAAAAGATAAATTTCCTCGAATATTCATGCATTTTCAGTGATATTCAACTGTTAATAACTTTGAACCAGATTGATGTTTTTCTACGAAAAAAGCTTAAATTAAAGCTTTTTTCGCCTACTCTTATTTACCTTTTAAACATGTTTTCCAACATCAAAACTTATATAGTAATGATATGCAGAGTTAGATCAACTATAGGACTTCTCGCGGTGTAATTATGTTAACGAAAAAGTTGGTTACCCTAGCTAAATAGTGTTTTATAATTTCAGCAAACAAATTTCTATCTGTACCAAATTTATCAAGTACTAGTCAACATTTCCATGGTAACGTCATAATGAGTACAATCACTTAAATGTATATACCCCATAGAATTCATTTACCTTTTCGCTACTTGCATAATACAAAAAAATGATTTAAAAACTTGTCTCTTACACAGAAATTGCAATACATCTATCATACAGTTTTTGCGCGTCACAAGTATTCCAACAACAAACTTCGCAGACCTAATTTCTCAAGCCGAATCTCGAGAAAAACTCGAGTCAAAAAGATGAGTTACGATGCGACGCTTTATAGCCGATGAAACCGCGAGTTCACCATTATTGCACAACTCGATTGCGATCCGGCCAAAGATTTTAAGGCCGACGGTAATTATTGTCCAGCCCGATGATTGTTAGGCTGAATGATGATCGGCGGATTGACACCAAGCTTCATTAGAACGAGTATAAGTATATACGCACTCGGCGATGCGTATACACTACCGTGTGCCATAGAAGACACAAGAGACTTTCGAAAGTCGGACCCAACAAAAAACAAAGATAGATAGCGTTGTTTCGCTGTTTTTTTTTATTACAATATTATGCTTGTTTTCTGTCCGATGTCGCAATGATGTGATTCCTCGCCGGGTGCACAAGCGTGACATTCGAAATGGCGATCTCGCGAGTGAATTTTACTTGCTTATGCGCTTCTACTCTGCTCTAAAGCCGTGTGCGAGGGCGATTTGTACTGCGAGCATCGTGGCGCTGCGCATGCATGCATACGGAAGTTATTTCTTCATGTTGAACTGACAACTGAGAATTTCGTTTGGGATTTCGACTATTAAACATCTCGGTTAATAGTTGTGAGATAAGGCTTTTACATAATTGTTTAGTTTCTTATTACATCGGGGGCATGAATTGAAGGTGCGATTTCTTGTTAGGATTCGAAAAATAATTCATTTATCAATTTTAGTCTTATGTGATTGATTATAGCCTGAGAGCTGTTAGGTGTACCTATTCTTGACAATTTAGTATTAGATACGGTATGTAATTTAGATCCTCAAGAAAATAATACGCAACTACCTTATATTCGTTTGGTATTCATTTTTATTCTGAGGGGTGAAATTTTAGAATTGCTTTGATAACAAAAGAATAAGTTATTTTTATGTATTTTGCTTTGATTTTATTGAAATATATATTTGAATTATGCGTACGCCAAAATCAATATTATTTTTTAAAATTAGCTAAATTTTAAAGTGTTCCGTGTGTCAGATCTAATGATCTAACTTTTACAGCTTTGACTACTATTAAAACGGAAAAATTTGCTGTCAATATTGTGTATAGTTAATTTGTAATGTTTAATAAATTCTAAATTACAAACAACAATGTATAAAAAACACACAATTTATAAAGTAACAGAGCAATGCTAGTTTTAACAGTTTTTAATAATACTCGGTGAGCTTTTTTTACAAAGTAAATTTACAGAGCCACTGTCAACCAATTTTGTTTTCAAATATGGTTTTAACCTTTTAGAAACATTAAAAATTAAAAAAGATCAATCTAAGAAATCTGAATAATTGCAAATTACTTAAAATAAGTGAATAGTCACGTATTCTAAGTTCAGGCTCACTTACTTATATTAAAATATATGGAGATGACACGTATGCAAAAAAGAAAACAATTCAATTCTTCAATCTAAAATCCGGCTAAGAAAGCCCTATTTAATAACACACAATAATTTGCGATAATCTTCCTCTACAAGATTCCACAACTCTCATATAAAAAAATGAAGAAGAAACCACAACAATTTCATTAACGAATCACCGCCGTAAAAGCGCTACTTTCCACCCAATAAAACCTTCGCGTCCCCCAAAACTTTCCGTCCATTTGAGCGGCGCTCAACTTTCTCACGACTCACCGCACGGAAAACCAACAACGATGTACACGAGCGCGGCTGCAAGCTCGCAAATCACAAATGCGACCGCTGACAGACACCGACGTCGCGCGGCGATTCGCAAGTTTAGCCGGCAACGAGAGAGCGACAAGCGTGCAATGTATTCGGGAACTTACGCGGATGCGTCAAAGTGCCTATATAACCTGAGTTAAATCTTGAAAATGAACATTAATGTTTGAGGTGTTGTTAGATTCTCATTTTTTAGGTTCGCAGATTTCAAAATATTAGATTTAAAGCCAAATAGGTCGATTAATAGGTACCAATTTTGTGTATAAAATGGTATTTTCATATATTGTCACGGCTGTTATTTGGACTCGAACATTGTATTATGGAATTCGTATCGATCCAGTGAATGGGGTAGATATACAGGAAGTTGGTGGGACCATAAGTATAATAATCAGTTAAAAATTAAAATATAGTTACTGAAAGTCATGGAATAGAAGATTTATAAATATCCAATAACCAACATTAATCATAATTAATGATGTTATTTTGGTTGATTCTGTATCTTAAGCGTCTAACCTGAAAATCAAAGCGTCTCTATGATTGCTTCAAAATGCGTGCATACTATCCATAGTAAAGAAAATATAATTATCTTTCTGTGTTTAACTCAAAGTCGCACTGGTGGTCAAAGATACTATACCCCGGTTTACGGCGCACTGAAAAACTGTAGGGGAGAATGGGGCGAATTTGTACACTTAGGTTTCAATGATCTTTTACTCGTATAGTCACTATTCTTTTTTAATTTAATTTATTTGGTGCATAGATTGTAAGTGTACATTTCAAAGTAAGTGTATTTATTTTTTTATATACCCATTTTGTCAGTAAATCTATATCTTTTCAAATTGTACAAAACCAAAATTCTGTGTGCCATTTTTCTCTGCCGGGGTAAATTTGTTTTTACGTGTATTTTAAATGGAGAGTTACAATTTAAATGTATTATGGCATGCAATGTTATTAGCAACCATTTGTAAATACTTAGTGATGAAATTAATTATGAAATACTTTAAATCTAACAGGATTTATAATCTTTATAAATTAATACTTAAAAAGTGACTCAGAAAAATTCAAAAGTTTTATTACTTAATATGTAGCTTGATATACTAAAGTTTCTAGAATTCCGAATTTTTATAGAAAATTTAGAAAAAATCAAAAACTGTCTGCTAAATACCTTTATAGGATACAGGACCACAAAGTTTAAAATTTGGTTGAAAGTTAGACTATGTGTATATCTATGCATCATCAACAAGTCTGAATAAGGCTCATGGACCGCAGATATTCACATTATACAAATTTACTCCGTGTACAAATTAGCCCCACTCTTCTCCCCTATAGTAAAAATGATTGGCATACTCGATTTTCTCTAAAAATGCAGGACTAGGTTTATATATAGAGAAAATAGTCAAACGAATATTAAGTTCATTTAATCTATAAGATAGCTGAAAGAGAAAAACTAAACAGATATATCAAAAATTATATTATAGAATTAATTCACAAAAAATATTTGTATTTACCGTCACATTGAATAAAAGTATTAAATTAAATCTAATATTTATGGAAAGTGTGTATACGGCAGTCATTTTATTGGTATTGATCTATATACCACGCCTAACATTCCTCATACATACTCGTGTACATGAGCTATGTTTTTATATGTCGAACGTGACATTGCGAAACATTAAAAAAAATATGACTGTGAAATTCAAATCAAAGTTACAATATTAAATAAAGTAATATTATTCAAATCTATACAAAGGAAAAGTTGCAGTAAGCATGCAGTCAATAATAAATATTTTAACCTGATTAACCATCTAGTGTCCACAGTGCCTCTGGGGGCCACTTACTTTTCCACGTTGAAATGAAAATCAAAACCCAAAGTTAAGGCCCTAAGTCCGTCAGGATTCCTCCACCTACTCAAAAGAAAGAACTGCATTGCCTGTCGCCGAATTCAAAATAGTGATAGCTTAACTACAAAGCAATGTATATGGGGAAAAGCAATGCGTATGGCGCTGCTTAACAAATTTAACTAATTTAAGACTAGGGGGACTTTTAGTCGTTTTTAAAGGCCACCCCTAAAGCTCATATTTAGAGCTTAGTTTTACTTTAAGGGGACAGGCCTGGGTTAAACCCAGAAAAAGACTGTGTTTTATGTGTCCAAAAAACTTTTTATGTTTAAAAGCAATAATTCTGAAAATTTGTATGCTATCAATACACAATAATATCTTAAATTTTACCGTTGTAAAACCTCAAAATCTTTATCCTATATGTCACAATAAATTATTATTTTCAATACCATATTTATTAAAGGAACTTTGTTCCTCAAACGATTCTAGGTAACATGATGAACGAATTTTTTTTCGATGGTTATTTTTGACTCCTCTTGATATGTGTTACAAAACGAACGGAGCATTTTTTCGTTAAAATATCTTTTATTACTCTTTTATGGAAATCCAATCGAATTTTTGAAATTTTTTTTTTAATATCTTTTACAAAATTGATTGGATTTACGAAAAGGAATAATAAAAGAAAATTAAACGAAAAAGTGTTCCGCTCATGTTGTAATACATATCAAATTGAGTTGAATAATCGTCGAAAAAATTTTTTTCATTTATCATGTCACCTAGAATCGTGTGAGGAACAAAGTTCCTTTAATAAATATAGTATTGAAGATAGTGATTTATTATGACGCATAGGATCAAGATTTTGAGGGTTTACGGCGGTAAAATTTAAGATATTATTAAGTATTGGTAGCATAACAATTTTCAGAATGATTTATTTTAAACATAAAAAGTTCTCTGGACTTATAAAGAGAATCTCTTTTTGAGTTTAACCCAGGCCTGCCCCCTTAATAAACTTTTTTCTCGCTTTTAAACTACTCTCTCGACATTAAAGGGTTTAAATTTTATTAATTATTTTTAGTGGATAATTTGATAAAAATAAAATTAACACGTCGTTAACGAGCCACCTTATAATATTTATTTTGCACTGAAGCAAAATATGAGACAGAGAGGGACAATGACCGGTTATAAAATGATAAAGTATATGTATCGCGCTCTGGATGCACTCCTGAAAATTTCGTCAGCGCTGACTGCACGCTCGTAATCGAATTTTCTTGCTCTATATATTTTGCGCAGCTGCCTCCAATAATGGTAGTGTTGGCTTTCTCATTGCAATGAAGAGTTTCTATATCAAGGCGATATATGGCGTTATAGAAATATTGCTGTGTGCTTGGTATATAGACATTTTTTGCGCTCATGAGGAAACTTATCAAAATATGTTGTCTTTATACAGAAAATATACTGATGTATGAAGATTATTGATCTTGTTTTTAGTTAAAAAGTTTGTATCACTATATGTTTGTGGAGGTAGGAATCAGGCCATATTTTAATTTATTAGCATAATGACTTTTTCTTATTTTTAGACATTTTACACATCGATTGTGAAAGTAAGGGCAAAAACGAATTGTATTCTTGACAAATTCTAATTTTGAAATCGCATTATCTCATCTCTTTCTTGCTAGTGACATAATGCCCTTGTTCTTTATAACATAATTCGTATAAATTAGCATGAATTTAACGCAAACTTTATGTGAATAAATTTAAAACTGTAAATAAAACAATTTTTATATATGATTTGGTTAATTTATCATTAGTAAATAAAAATAGATTGGAATGCCGGTGAAGTGTATACTTTATTGTAGAGATTTCTTAACTTTCTTACAGAAACTCGTATTACCGCAATAGAGGATGCAAAAGTCTTTACCTTGTTTACCACTGTTATCCATTTAACTAATATCGAGTGATTTATCCATTATCTATTTCGAAAAAATATATTTTAATTTTTTATTATAGTATATTATTTCAATATAATGAAGAGCAATTTAATCAAACTAAAATATTGTTGTTTTTTCACAGAATACAAAAAAAAATAAACATAGAAAACTTTGTAGATTTAATAAAAATAATTATAAAGAAGATTGGTACTTTGAATAAAAAAATTTATTCTTGAATTTTTAAGAAGGTACTTGTAACGAATGAAAAATAAAGTATGTAAAATTGGAAGTAAAACTTAAATAATACCTTTTATTTCAAGTATTAATTAATATGTTTTAAAAATAAATAGTTTATGTTAAAATAATCAAACACTTAATCAAATTGAGAACATCAAAGTTTACACACTAAAATCTTACGTCAAGATGCGCTGACTTTTGCATGCGTCATTTTTCATACTCGCCATCAACGCTTAATGGTCAATCGGCAAAAACACTAGCTTTCACTGCCCTTATTCTCATTTTTCGATTGCGAAAAGATCTTCGTTAATGGAAAATTTGCATAGCGAAATTGCGATTAAGAAAAAAAAATGGTTTAATATACATTCGCGCAGTAATGACCGCCATAAAAACACATACAAAAAGTGACGCGTTCGCAGTCTTATCCTTTTTTTTTCGCTTATTAGAGGCCCCAGACAGGATTGTATGAGTAATGAGGCTCGACGCGTAATGCAGCTAGCAGCGCTATACATGCGCTTGTTGCATCAAGCGCGCGAGAGATTGCATTAAAAAGCGCGACACCGTGAACCCGAAGAAAGTGAAACTGGAATAGCGCCGATGTATAATCGTTTATTCGACGCAGTTGAGCTCGGGGCGCGCATTTCTATTTAAATGATTTTGAGGAAGCGTGAACGATACCCGCGCGTGCATTATTCAAATGTTTGTTAATAGCTTGTCCACTTGCAACGGCTGTGAAAACTATGAATTTTTATCGATCGCTCGGATATATCAATTCTATTGTTTACACGGCAAAAAATTGTAAGTCATAGGCGTTTACACTTGTATTTTAAGTACAGGTGCTTCATTATTTACTCTTTTTTACACTTACGCGGCGAAGACGTGACGTGCATGTTGAATTTACTAACCTGCAACAGAAGCAAAAAAAGTATAATTAGTAATGTTTTCCAAGCGAATGTACGTATACTTATAAAACTACACAAGCACATAGACTATAAGAAACGTTCAAGCGGTTATATAAATATATACATTTAATTTATCTTAAATATGTATCAGCTTTAAAATTATTTAGCAATCCCTGACGAAAACCACGCGACGTCCGACGCGCCTCGTTTCGTAATCGCTCACGACAATTCTGAAAAATTGCAAAATTCCCAATTCGTACATAACAGACCAGCTCAACCTATTCTCAAGATGAACTAATCCCTATCGAGCCGCGATCGGCAAATAATCCGTGTCCTTTTGGAAAGCGCAAACACGCGCGCGTCCAATATCTCAATAAGTTCCGACGATCGCTCACTTACGCGTCATCCAAAGCGCGCTCGAGGCCCGATCGACGAATTCCGAAGAATCCAAAGAGTGGAAAAATCGCGCGAGCGCCTAATGAGCGTCGATGCAGCTTTCCATCGATTTTGCGCGCGTGTGTGTGTGTGTACCTGGCCGTAGTGGAATTTCGCGGCATACGTGCCGAACGGGAGCAAACGCGCGGGCCGCGAAGGTAACGAGGGGCCTGTGCCCATCGGACGATTGGATGTATAGACCTCGTTATGAGACGCCGGTGGATTCAAGGATGCACGCGAGCGATCCGCGGAGAGTTGGGTACGCACGAGGAAAGAAGCGCAGGGCGTTGCGCAAGCGGTGGTTTTGGGATGCCCAGCGTGGGTTAAATAATCAAAGTGGACGTGAGTGTTTAAGGTTTTGCACTGAAAAAAAATTTTGTTAAATCTAAGTAAACGTTTCCTTGAATCGTACTAAGAAAAGAGTTATTTGATGATAGTAAATATTTAATTATGTTTAGACTGGTATTCATCAATTCAATAAATATTTACTAAATTTAAGAAATGTTTACTTTATTTAAGTAAGTCTTTTCTTAGTACGATTCAAAGAAACGTTTACTTAGATTTAACAAATTTTTTTTCAGTGTGGTGTAAGGTTTTTAATTCAGGGCTAGGTAGGCAGAGATATTTCTTTTAGGCTAAAAGTCATATTTTAGGAGTATTTTTAATTGATTATCTTATAGGATAGATACTAAATTCAAAATTAATGGATTCTCAGCTTTGAGTAATATCGATACATAAAAGTCTTTGTTTCTATGATTTTTTTGTGGTGAATTGTTTAAAAATGAAAAGATTGGGGTTTATGACAGATAGTTTTTATTGACCCTCTGCTATGTAATGAATACTAGACATGGACGTCCCTTACAATGACTAGTACATTTCAGATTTCTTAAAAACACCTAGTTCTTTCCAGAGGCCTCTTATATAAAAGTAGCACTTTAGATTTTCTAATTAATACTAACACTTTCGTAGTTCCTCTAAGAAAATTATAATCTTTGTCTAAAATTCTTAAAATTGCTTATTTTTGTAGGAGATTCCTGACAAGAACTGGTATTTTTCGAGAAATCTGAAATGTGCTAGGCTTCGTAAGGGCCGTCGACATTTGAATAATGAATTCTTAGATTACTTATTGTATCAAATTTACCAGACAGTCCAGTAATGTATTTTATTTCTTTTTATTTTTACTTTTTCAACGGGACATGCCCTTTTACATGTTTTCTGATTTTTATTTTTCTTTTACCGCTTGAGCCATAGTTATCGGGCTTAAGCTTGATCTCCGTTAGCGATTAGTCCGGAACAACGAGTTGAAAATTCGTTGCCGAAAAGATCAACCCAACGGAGAATCGAACCCAACCCACGAACGAACGAACCTTAAGGCCGAACTTGTATCGTGCTAAGTCATAAGCCCCAGTTGAGCTACGAAGGCTTGAATGTATATTACTTGTTTTCTCCGTAAGTAAGGAAACGTTAGTAAACGTACAAAACTAACTCTATATTATTTAGAGTTTGTCAAAACATGAAAATTAGAAAAAGAAATTTAATCTGGGAAAGTTAAAGGAAACTTTATAAAAAGAGTATCAAGTTCGATAAAATAAATGAAAAAAATCAAGATTTTATCAGAGATTCCGTAACAAAAATTAGTAACATTCACTTCTTTTTAATGTTTTTCACTTTATGCATAATAAATCTTTTGTCTAAATGCTGAAGATCGTATGCATACTTCTTGCACATATCAGTTTTTTTCTTATTAACGTTGTACCTGGTACCGGCATAGACATCTCTGAGCATCCTCTTTTCGCATAGATAAATTATAGTTGTATGTATTTAATATATTTATTTCTTTAAAATTTAAAGTGATGCTAAACCCACCCGTCGCGGACATGTACTAAGACCCACTTTTTTATTTGATTTTCAATTTTGAGTAAATAACTCTCTGACAAGTTGTTGTTCAAATCAATAACAGATATTTTCTCAAAATTGAAAAGTAATTGAAAAAAGTGGATCCGCGTATTTACCGATAAGATGAGGGTTTTGCATCACCTTAAAATGTAACGAGCAATTTTTTCGCACTCATATCGTTAATATTTAAAAGGTATAACGTGAAGTGTGAAAACAATTTCTAAAAATATTGAAATTGGATCACAATATACCTTAATTTCTTGGGTTCTACACGGAAAGCGCCACCGCGCTTTAGATGCACATACGTATTATTTTGTCGCGATTTAAAAACAATAGTAGAAACAGAATAATGTAAGTTTTGAAGAATTTTTGGAGAAACAATAATTGGTAAACAAATATTTGTAGTTTTACAATAAACTGTTTTTACAAAATTTTATTTACGGTATAAATCGCAAAATCTTTGGGTTGACTAAGTTATGCTTCACTAATTTTTGAAAGGAAATTAATTATAGTTATCAAATACTTTTACTATTGCATATGCGTATGTCTACATGGTTGTAAGATGTTATTTGTTGATAAAAATATTTATATTGGCGTCATACTATATTCAACATTCAATAAAGTATAATAATGTATATTTTTAAAAACTAATAAATTGTAGAAATCAAATATAAATAGGTTAGATTTCGACGGCTGATAGGAAGAAACAATCAACTCGGCGTGCAATCGAAGAAGAGGTTAACTCTGATCGCGCCACAAGAGTAGATCAACTCATATATCGTATGAAGAACGGCTTCTTTAGGCAATTGGTCCTGGCTTTACGTTGTGTTTTGGTAACTCTAAAAAAATATGAGAACGAATATAACCGCAAAAAAGCAATATACTATTTTTTTAGAGTTTCAAAAACACAATGTAAAGCGAAGAATAATTGTCTAAAGAAGTCGTTCTTTACGCGATATTTGAGTTAATCTACTCTTGGGTCGCGATCCGAGTTAACCTCTTATTCGAGTGCGCACCGAGCTGATCGGGTTTTCCGTTTAGCCGTCGATTTGCAGACAAAATACGTACTTGCTTAAAGCATACTCTTAAGCAGATTCTAGCCAGATATTAGCTATAATTTGGCTTATAGATAGCTTATTAATCTGGCTAATAATTAATAAGTTAACCAGACATTCTAACTAATTTTCTACCAGGGTATATTATTTATTTAATATAGCAACTATTTATTGTTAATGCAATGTTAAATAAGCTATTTGAATAAAAAGTTATATTAGCTTCAATCGTGATTTTCAAAATGTACCATCCATTGGCCAACGGCGGGAATAAATCCGTATTGAAATAAACGGGATTGTTGGCCAGCCGATGGTTGATCCACTGGCCAACGCATAGATATTTGCGCAAGTGTTAGTGAACTGTCGGGGAAAGTTTCTACCAGGGCAACAAATGACAAATGAATTATGAATAATGATGTATTTCAAGTTATAGCCAATAATAACTCATATAACTATTAGGATTACTTTAACAAGAGTTACAGTGATAAAATTAATCTCACACGTAGTGTCAGAGGTCCGGGAAATGGACTTTGATGAAATGAAAAGATTACAAAAGTAAGTAAAAGTAGACAGAAAGAGTTTTCATTTGATCTGCTATTCGTAAAAAAAATATTAATTTATTGAAAAATTACGAATAATTGAAGAGGGTAGCGAAAAATTCATAGAAAATCACTGAACTGAAATTAAAAATACATTCATTTTTATAAAATTTTTGGCATCATCTTCGATTATTATTTATATGAAATTAAGCTGTAATTAAAAGTTATTCTTTCCGATACTTTAAAAACGTTTTCACTGTATGATTTCCTTTTTACTTATCCCATGAAATTTTTTACCCTCTAATCATCCCTTTTTTCGTCTACTTTTATTTACTTGTTTAATTTATTTTCTAGCGTATAAACTTGCAGTTATCGACAGAAGTAGAATACCATTTTTCAAAATAAACAATACACATATTTGGAGCTCATATCTCGAAAACAGGGGTCTACGTGACAAAACTATATATGCTGGACTTTATATTTCCAGATAACGGAAAACGTCTCTTAAATTCTCATCAAAATCACTGTTTCAGTATTGTGACACTCCTTGTCAGTCATATATGCCGTTCCGTATATAAACAAACATCCAGGGCCCCTGAGTACTATAATGATATTCCAAAATTTCCTTCATTCTTCGAATTTAAAAGAATAATATCGCTAAAGCATTGCCATGCAATCATGTCCGCATGTATATACGATGAACAGTGCTATAACCATAATTGATATACATGCTAAATCTATTGGAGTAGCATTCCACTTGATGAATAAGTTGATCGTTTTCACCTTATTATGATTGAGTTTCCATTCTAATATCAGTAGACTATAAATCTATTAATATATAGAGTGAATCAACTTAGCAGTCTCGTGTCTTTTATAATTTATTAATCAACGCAAACTAATTTTGAAAATAAATTTATTTATGCAATCTAATGCATACCGATATCTAAACTATTATTTATTATTTAGATGGTTAATATGTACATGCTACTTTTTATTTTTGTGATATAAACAAAAAATTAACTTAAATGAATGATCAAATTATAGACAGTACAATACCGATTATACATGCTGCACGAATCGTTACTCTCTAAAATTCTTGGAGTGAAAATGCCACTTCAGTGACTGCATTTGCACAATTTTTTAGTGAAATTCCACTCCAAAATTGTGAAATTGCTGTCATTGAAGTGAGTTTTTTACTCCAAGAATTTTAGAGAGTACTTTATCGAACTTCAAGATCATAAAAGGCATTAAATCAAAGGTATTATTTTTAACTGCTAAAAGCAGTTAAATTAGTGTAAAAAAGTTGTAGGTTGTCGATTATTTGCACATTCACGCACACATTTGTCTATAAAAATATAAAACATATGGTAATATTTTGTTCCGACATTATAAAATTCTTTTAAATAATAATTGTGTATTAAGGTAGTAGTTTGTTTATACATATATTCATTTTTATTTCTTATAAATAGCGTAAGAATAGTTTTACAATACATAAATCGAAAGAAAATCATGAGCAATTTAAGAATTTGTGTCTATATTTTATATCTTCAATATGAAGTACCAAAAATTTTTTTTTTTTTTTACATTTTCTAAAAAAGTGATGATTTTTTCAAAAAACGTCCTAAATATTATCCATTTAACTCCAAATTTCTATCAGATCTAAGTTTAAACGTACCTAATATGTCTCCAAAGTTTTAGTTCGTGCATTTTTATTACATACATACATACATACATACACATACACATACATATATACATACATACACACATACATACAGGCATACATTTTTTAAAAATCTCTTATCCGAAAATTGTCATCGTTACAAAGCTTTCTCTTTGAGAAAGCAAAAACGAGTCGATGAATCTTTTAAATTTCGCATCTTCATTAAAAAACGAAGAAAATGAGCCCTGTTTGGTAAAAAATGACCGTGCTATTATCGAGATATAAGCCATCAAAAAAAAATTTCAAAAAATACATAACCTTAAATATCTTGACATATAAAGGTTGTTGTGATCTGGGCAAATAACTTGTTCAATAGATAGAAAAAAGCAACCGTTTTGGAAAGTTTCAGATCAAATGTTGCCGATTTACTCAAGTATTCACAACTGACTAAAAATTTTTTTACAAAAAGATTTTTTTCCCCTTCAAAACAAAAAGATGAAGCGTCAGAAATTTTACAGAATATTCTTCTCCATATTCCTAATCAGCTCAATTATTTTTTCAAAAATTTTGCGTCTTATATTTCACACATATAACCGTTTGAACAAAACGACGATATCGCGAATAACAAAACAAGGGAAATAGCTTATTCAAAATTTCGGGTCAAAATGATAGGTAATTTTATGCTCTTTCCAATGCACTACCACTCAAACGATGATATTATTTCTAAGGTATCAAAAAACCCGAAAAACTAAAACTCAAAAATAAAAAAACCGCTAAAACAAAAACGCATAAAAAAATATATTTTTGAGCCGACTAGCTTAAAAAAAATGAGCCCCGAAACACACGCACATTCATACACGTATGCTAAAAATAGTGTATTTTGATTCCCAGTATCTCAAAACATGTTTTTAGCAAAACTTTATTTTTACCATAACAAAGCTTCGTCTATGATTAAGCAAAAACGCTGCCAACTGACGTATTATTTGTCTTAATGAAGTATCAGTTATACAGTAATTTCCATCAATGATAGTAAATATTCACTCTAGTTGAGCCGATAGTCACTCAGCGACCACTGAATTCTCCACTAAAAACATTTACTCCAGTTTCCCTTCTCATACAGTCAAACTTCCCTCGATTCTTTAAATCCTACAGTCAACTTCCATTCCCAGAGATGCAACGTCCACACATTCGCAAAATCATCATCTCGCTCGCGTGCCATTCCACACGACCAATACCTACCACATCATCATCATCCTCCACACTCCCTACCACAACCCATCCATCCAATGTATCATCTCCACTCCACTCGATGATGGGTGGAGATATATTTACCGAAAGATAAATTTGTAGAAGGATAAATTTACCGAACGATTGAAATTGCCGAAAAATCAATATCTATGGATAAATATGCCGAAAGTTAAAAATGCCGAAAACAAGAATCCCGAAAAGGAAAATGTGGACAAGAAAGTGCTCTTATTAGAATATACGCCTGTATTATAATAATGTGTTAATTGTTGCTAGGTCGTTTCTTTTGAATATTAGATAATTTTAGTTTTTACCCGAAGCAATTCAACATTTCGGCAGTTTTAACTTTCGGCATTGTTATCCATCGGCATTTGTACCCGTCGGAACTATTTTCTTCGGCTCTTTTGTCAATCGACTACTTTACCCATTGGCACATTTCACCTTTCGGCCAATTTACCCTTCGGCAAAATAAATCCGGCATCATCATCCGTCTTTAAAATTATCCTTCGGCACATATTATCCCCACCCCCTCGATGATGCCCGTGCACGGTCCCATCTGTCTATCTCCGAGCACCTCGAGCCACCACCTACGCAGCACCGGCGCTGCCAAACGACCCAGACCATGGTGCAGGCGATGGCGACGCCGGTGGTGGTGGTGGTGGCAGCGGCGGCGGTGGTGGAGGCACCTGCACGTACACTTTATACGCTCGCGGCTCCGTGCCCGGCGACGCAGTATCTCGCGCTTTCTCCGGCTCTCCGCTGTGCAGGAGGAGACCCGCAAGTCACACACGCGCGCGCGCGCCGTACCGCGAGAGGCCCCACGTGCTTTTTTTTCGACACTCGTGCGCGCCAGGCGGTTCACTCGCTCTTGCGCTCCGACTCTCTTGGTGTGCGCGCGGATAGAGAGATTCAGAGAGAGAGAGAGAAGAGGCGTACGGATGTGCGGATATTAGTTTGCATTTGAAGGAAGGAGTATGTAACGTGTAAGTGTGTGACCGTGAAGAGGTTTATTTGTTTTTTGAATTCTGTGCTGCTCGGCGATTTCGTCCGCGGCGTTGGCGTCGCTGCTCGGCGCTGCATTTGGAATCTGAATGGATTATCGGTGATGTGAGGGATGTCGATGGGTGCTAAGAGGAAAGACCAATCTTGGATGTAAGGAGCAGAGAAGCTCGTTTTACGGGGTTATCAGCATTGTAAGAACTGGTTTATCTTTTTGTAGGTTGTAGCTAAGGCTAACTTTGAAGTTCTATAAATAATTTTAAGATAGTTTATATTTTCATTCACTTTTAAATACTCGTTAATGTAAAACTATTTAGCTTTATGATAATAAATGTGAAATTAGTAGTATAATAATTTTTCATCATTAGCAAATGGAATCTATACATAATCTAAAAGGAGATACAATGGTTTAACGCGTAAGATAGGCTTTTCTTCTTAGGACCCGTTGATGTGTAGTAGTCTTGGCACACTCAGTTAGCTTATTTAGTGCTTTTTTGGCTTCTCCTGCTTTAAATTTTATCAACAAGTTTTGGATGAAATTTTGAAGCATATTAATCATTTATATTAGATTTCATTTATATTATAGTAGATATGTATGCAATTTTGATTTGATTTCATAAAGAATGTAAATACATAATAAGGCCGCTTATATAACTTAAAACAAAAACATTTTGAACAATATATACGACTGTATCATAAATACCAAGTGCACAATGGTTATGCATTCTAATATTTACATTATATAACATGCACAACTCTCTTAACAAATGTTACTTTGTCGTTTAACACCTTTATCAATACTCAGCACACAACAAAATATTTAGTGCAATCGGTAAGATTTCGTAATCCTCTGAAATTTTTTTTCTAATTTCACTTAACCACATTTATAGGATCACACTTTAAAGACACTCTCGCTTTATGATCTCCTCCTCATTTCTTTCATGGAAATTTGTATTCCCTAATCATTCTTTTTTGCGTCTAACGGCATCGAATAATGAATTAACTACGTGTTTGATTAGGCTCTAATGAGTAAACGAGCTCACAATGCTCGTAGAAAGTCAAATATATCGGATGGTCATTTCGAAAGACCGGTGTCGCCCGAGGGACTGAACCTTTTTGAATGCCCATACCGTTCTTCAATATAATCCGGCTGAATTGGCCGGTTAACCTGGGCAAATTTGCCTTGGATCGTCGCTGTTCCTTTTCTGAGTCAATATTTCTAAGCCCAAATTTGGGACGTTGCGTCGAGTTTAAAAGTGCAAAAAGAGTGTTTTTGACAGTGCATCCTTGGTGAAAATTATTTTTGTAAAAAAATGTAATTTTCTTAAAGAAGTGTACAAATGTGTAAAACAGTCGTAAACAAGTGAGAAAAACTTGATCCTAAAACGAAAAGAAGTGTAAAAAGATATTAAAAAATATAAAAATGTGTATAAAAGTGTCCACCATTTGATGATTTTACATTCTTTATCGCTTTTCTTGCACATTTTTACGCTTCCTTACACTTTTTTACACTTTCTAACTATTTTTAATAATTCTTCACAGAAATTACCTTCACCAGATTACCAGTATATCGATATCTTTTAAAGTTTATAGCAATTTTGGTTAATGTTATGTTGGTCCCTATGTAGTTACCAAACTATTTTAAAAGTAAAAAAATTGCAATTTTTCTTAAAAATTTTAAACATAAAAAATGTGAGAATGTGTAAAAAAGTATAAAAGTGTTAAACAGTGTATAAACGTATATAAAAAATTTAAATTATGTAACATAGGCCCAAATTGACTTTTTTACGCTTTTTAACACCTTTTTATGCATTCTTTTTACAGTTTTTGTATACTTGTTTACAAAAATAATTTTTACCCGGGATTATTTGCAGAAGGTGGAGGTCCTCTAATGGTCTAAGGACCAGTTTATTGGTATTGTTTGCAGAGTGATTAATTTTCTATGCTTTTTGAACTATGTGTGCCAAATTATGTCATCGAGAATTGGTGACTTAACCGACATTTCCGAAAGTCATCGTATTATACAGATCCGGAAAAAAATTGTGCCACAATGTAATACGACTCCTGTTCGTAAAGATATGCAAATCACTCGACTGGATACCAAGTGTTTGTTATGTAATTAAAACTGTAGTGCTTAATTTTATCTCCCGTTTGAGATGGATGCATACTGAAATGTTTAAATTCTATAATTTTGTACTGATTTACTTTTTTACTTTATATTTATTTGTTCTATATTATGATCATCATTAAGAGTTGCAAGTATACTTTAGTCAGTATTTAGTTAATACATTCAACCCACATAATATGTACAGCTTGTATATAAATTGTACACAATCATTGTATACAAATTGTTTTAAAAAAATGATTTTACGCAATTTGTATGCTCAAAATTATTGCTAAAAACCTTTATTTAACAAAATATTCAGTAATTAAGTGCTCCATGCTAATTTATTTTTATTGTCCATCTTTAATTATTTTTTTCTACATTTTCAACATTAATATAAGAACATTCTCCGAATTAGTTTATTTTTCAAGCAAAAAATGATATAATGTAATAATAATGTTATATTATGTATAATATAATGTATTTGTATTGTATTTCTGTAGAAAAAGTAGATCGGACAATATGTTTGGAAACTCGTAATAAAGACAATGCTCAGTGTCAGAATAATTCAATAAAATCGAATTTGCATGGAAGACCACGAAGATTGAAAAGCACAATCATGAAGAAGAGACACTTTCATGAAATTGAAATTCTGTCTTTACATAAGCAATTGAAAAATTTCTCACTTTTACAATTATACATACGTTTTCGTACAAATTCGAGTCTTAACATTTCCTCGATCGCGAAAGCTAATTGCATTAAAATCCCAAAATTGTCCTCTTCATCCGTTATGAAAGTGACTTTTGCATAATCCAACTCCCAAAACTCGTAGAACTCCATTTACACTCTTACGTCTCCGTCAAACGTCACCACATACATCACTCCCCTATCACACGATCCCAATCAGAACCTCCAAGTATGAAAGAAAAAATCCACAACTTTCCTCCTATACCTAAAACTCATATTACTATACACACAATCACACACACGTACACCCAAATTCTCTTATCCTCCTCATCATCGACTACTAATACCGAGCACCTCTAGATAGCCGATTACTCAATACACACCTGACTACCTCTCCATCCGGGAGATTCATGCCTGCTTAACGATATTATATTTTTCGGCTTCACTTTCGACAGACGCACGCGGCTGCAGGAGCTGGAGATTACGCCGGGAGTTTTGACATCGCGCACTGCTTTCGACACACAGATACACACACACACACAGTAGAGGCGAACGAATTTCTCGCTCGGCCGATGGGCCGCGAAACTGGAAACAGTGCGCGCGGATCGTCGCGGAAGGTGCGGAATCGACGGGGCGCCGGCGAGCCATGCCGAGCTGGACGATAGCGACGAAGACGAGGAACAAGGCTGCTGAAGAGAAGCGATTGGCGACGACGAGGATGAGAGCGTGAGTAGGGAGATGGGCAATGGTTAGCTTGGATATTGTTTTAGGGTGGAGATAGAGCGATTTTATTTTTGTTGACTTTCTTTAATGATTGTTTTAAATGAAGTTGGGGCATACGAAATAAGAAGAAAGCAATTTTTTACTTGAGAGGACAAACCCGTGGAATATTTTAAAAATGTGTTTTCTTTTTCAGTGTATTTATGCTTAACATAATAATTAATGAACTGGTAAAGTTCAAAGTTAGTGAAAAAGTTTTATTTTCTGAATGTGAATACCACTATCAATTTTCTTCCCATAAAAAACGAAATCAAAATATTTAGAAAAATTAGTATAGCTCCACCTTAACATACCACACCCGATACCAAATCAGAGTTAAATGTTAAAATTAAACATAAATGTTAAAGGCCGTTAGAGAAATTTCATTGAAAGTTAAGCATTCAAGAAATTATGAATGTAAAATGTAATACTCCAAAAATATATTATAATTTATTTAGGTTAATTATCTCATTTAGTTAACTTTATTCCTCGCGCGATTTTAGGTAACAGGATAAAAGAAAATTCTTTTTTTGACAGTTTGTCGACTCCTTTTGACATGTATTACAAATTAAGCGAAGCACTTTTTCGTTAAAATGTTTTTTATTAGTTCTTTTGGAGACAACCTATTTTTTGAATTTTTTTTGTTAATATAGTGAGGAACAAAATTCCTTTAATAAATATGGTATTGAATATAATGATTTACTATCATGTGTAGGATCAAGATTTTGCGGTTTTACAACGGTAAAATTTAAGATATTACTAAGTATTTATAGCACAACATTTTTAAGAATGATTAGTTTTAAACACAAAAGTTTCCTGGACTCGTAAAATATAATTTTTTTTCAAGAATAATCCATGCTGGTTCCCTTAAGTTTTAATATCTACCTTGACGGGCCACGTATTGGTGGGGACAATTTTCTACGAACCCATCCCAAACTTTCAAAGAATCTTTTTGGAGGTATTACCTTGGATAAATCGAGCAAAATCTAAAAATTTTCTATTTAAGTGTAATTTTCAATTTATTTTTATAATAATGGATGTAGAATATATAGAAATGCCTTAATGCACATTGATTTGAATTGACTAATATTTGGACCAAAATTAATATCTTTAAATGCTGCTCGTTTATTATAAGGTAATACTGTAATGCATATTCTCTCAAAGTTTTAGATCTATTCATAAAAATTGGTTCCGCATATACGTATCAGGTGATCATTTATGCTAAAATTTTGATTTTAGTAATTTGAATAACTGTTAAGGAACTGAATTATATTGACCTTGATAAATTTTAAGTTACTCTTGAGGTGTTATATTTAGCAAAAATAAGAACGCCTAGAGTCAAAGGTAAAATTGTGAATGGGCCCTAAACTTTTATGTTAATATTCATTCTATCAGAATCATCTATCAGTATATCCAAGTGAAAGTGTATCTCAGTCAATTAAACATTTTAATTGCGATCAAATTCACTCGAGTTTCTCTAATAACAGTTAGTTCTATACATTTTCATCTTAGAGCAGAAATTGTGAAATTGTGTTTCTTGAACTACTCTTAAAAGAGCAATAATTAATTTCTAAATAGATGTGCAGTTATTAGCATTAAATTCGTTAAGAAATGTATAAAAACCAAATTAATAAATTTATAGTGGATACCATTAGTGACGTGATCACGTACAATAACCTCTTAATTATCGAATATTGGAAATACAGTAAGTTAAGGGCACGTCGATAGTTGGGTGTCAGTACTTAGTATAGCATATTGATACTGTTAGTAATAAAAAGTATTTATTTTTCATTTAATTTTCACGAATCTCTAAAGATTCTCATTCTAAACATTAAACATTTTATTACAATAAATTGTAATAAATTAGAATTCAATAAAAATAGTTCTAACATCTATTCCCAAGTTTTTAGTAGTAGGAACACTCACTCTATTTGAGAGAAAGGAAGAGTACAAGATTAAAGTGGCTTTTTAAGTGTTTGTTTATTGCTAGCTCGCATCGAGAGTTTGGAAATATCTGTTCAGGAGAATAATAGTTGTTGCGTGTGTGTACTTTTGGTTGATTGCTGTTGGTGTTTTGGGTGATGGCATTGTTACAAAGTAAGAGCTCGTTTCTAATTGCATCTATCAGCTCTTATAGGTAGACATGAGGAGCATTTTTCTGCATTGAATTCATTTGCATTTTGACATCAGGGTATAACATCATTTTTATTTTGAAGAAACAATTCAAGTTTGTATAATTTTTATAACGTAATTTCATAATTAATTAAAAAAGCATTTTGTATGCAAGTTCTTATATAATTCCTATAATATAAATATATTATATTTTCACAAAATTTATATTCTCGTTTTATTTAAATGTAACTAATTCATCTAATAGTTTTAAATATAAGAAAGATATAATAAGAATATCTTATAAGAAAGTTATGGATGTCATTTGCGACTCATAGGGAAATTAAGCCATTGATTGCAGTCGACTTTCATTTCATTTGGTTGCAAAGGAGTGGCCCAATGAAGCCTGTTTTTCGGCACCAAAACGTTTTTAATCTTTTTTATTTTTTACGTAACGAATACTTTTATGTAACTGAATATTTTTGCACATTATTACGGATTCTAGAAATTCATGTAAAAATTTCTAGTAAATGTTTTTATTAATGAAAAATCTCTTATACATAATATATTTGATTATACATATATAGTATTAAATTCATTATATTAATTTTCTTTAATTTATAGTATAAGAATCAATCATTGTAGAATGTCTTAAAATTAAAAATCAATTTGTATTTGAAACGTGTAGATATTTAAAAAAAATTATGTATAATAATAATAATACAATGGATGTAGAAAATCTCAATCCTACTAAATGAGAAATTTTAAATGAGCATTTTCGCAATTCATTTATGTTCCATCGCCATATAATATACCTGCATAATCCCTTACGCATTATCCCCTGCACTGACATTGATTCTAGGTATTTACTTTTACTGCACAATGCACTTATATATAATCTCTCAGGTCATTAGTGAAACCTTCGAACCTTTGAACCGTTGTCAGATTTTGTAAATGAAAATGTACAATTCTGAAATTACATTATTGGCATTCAGTCGAGCACGAACAGCTGAGGCTGCAAGTCAGAGTATACGAAAACATTCGTGAATAATTTTTCTTACTCTCTAGTTCGTTTGTGGTGCGTTAATAAGTTCAAGGTAATTTCTGCACGTAGGTACGTATTATGCGGGAGCTCTAGTAAAAATCCATATTTTAAACCGATTTCTTGAATGCAAGTGTACGGCTGATAATTTTTCATATTTATGTTTTTACGCCCATATTCGAGCCTTCAAAAACTTATCATTTTTAAAGTTATTTTGAGCTTCTTTGACCATCAGAATATATAATTAGTTTTTTCTTCAATTTTCTAGGGCAAATGTAAAATACTAATTTCTGAAATTTGAAATTGATATTCAAAATATTTTGTTAATTATTTACTATCATAAAAGCAATTAAATTATATTTACTATTATTTCAATTTAAATTTAACGAGTTGTTCAGTCAATTGTCTTCCATCGATTCGCTAAGCCATTAATTTGAAAATATTACTTTATAAGATGAATTATTGTTTGATGCTGTGCACTCATAGAAGTATTCATTTGAACCGAGTTATATGCAATAATTCTTAACTGGCAGGACTTTAAATACAAATAAATGAATATTTTTATAGTTAAGCAATGTAAATTTAGTTTAATGGAGGTAAAAAACAAACAAATCATTTATTATAGCCTTATACATAAACATGGGCATGCTGGTGGAGATAAAACGTCGTTTTACAGACTCAATTAGAGTATTAGATACTGTTCAATTTGCTTAATAGTCATACGATAAAAAATCCTCATAAGCTTCATAATATATTTACTATCTAACTTCACTCTACCGGGCTGCTACTACATATTAAAGAAATTAATTTCTCAGTACACGAAAAAATTAGCTTTTGATACCGACAGTATAGTCTGCTAAATCTACTACACTAAATCGGCTCTACTAAATTTAGCTTTAATTTAAGAGATTGTATTTATTTAGGTAAAATCAATGCACTCTTGACTTTACCCACAGAAGGGTAAATAAACTCTTGCCCTCAGAACCACAATCCCTCGCTAACCCCCAAATTTTCTACTTTTTCCAGACGGCATCCAGCCAGCAACTGACCGAACCCCCAGCACCACCGTCAACACCTCAGCCCCAAATCTCCCTATTCCACTAATCAATCCCTTCGCCATGGTGGTAGCCGTGGCTACGGTGGCCGCGGGCGCGGTCAAGGCGGCGACGCTGCTGCTGGGCGTCGGCAAGGTCGTGGCCTTCATCCCGGCCCTGATCGCCGCCATAGCCTACTTCCACTACGACCTCATGGACCCGGAGAATCATCCGCGCGTCCAGCGCGAGCTGCGCCGGGAGTACGACTTCGTCGTCGTCGGGGGTGGCTCCGCCGGCAGTGTCCTGGTCAACCGACTGAGCGAGAATCCCGACTGGTCGGTGCTGCTGCTGGAGGCGGGGGGCCACGAGACCGAGATCACCGACGTGCCGATACTCTCCTTGTATCTGCACAAGAGCAAGCTGGATTGGAAGTACAGGACGCAGCCGCAGGACTCGGCGTGCCAGGCGATGGTGGACAAGAGATGCTGCTGGACCAGGGGAAAGGTGAGCGAGGATGGGGGCTTGACTCGAGTGGCGGCTTTATTCTTTTAAGGTGATGCTAAAGCCACCTATCACCGACCAATACAAGGATCCACTTTTCTCGTGTAATTTTCAATTTTTAGTAAATATCTCTATGGAAAGTTGTTGTTCCAATCAAAAAGAACAACTTTCCATAGAGATATTTTCTTAAAATTGAAAAATTAATGAAAAAAGTGGTTCCCCGTATTTACCAGTAACACGGGGTTTAACATCACCTTAACGAGGTGGTTTTATGTACGATGGCGGTGACGGGTAGATGTTGCGATGATTTTTGTTCTGTTTGTTTGAAGGGTTAATGGAGGACAGCAGAATTAGAACTTGTGAGACACACTAAGTATTTAAAGATCGATTAACTTTTCGCTTATACTCTGCTACGCTGTGTTATGCTGTGAGCATATATTTTACATAACAATAGGGGTCTTTTAAGGTACTTTAAGCGGCGTGAAGAGCATTTGAGACGTACAAATGAAAATATTATCATCAACGTTTAGTCTACGTGTATAGAGTTGAATACTAATAAAAGAATGTCGATTTAAAAGTCTGAAATTTTTACAGTTTCTGTTACACTCTGCTTTAGCACTTTATATACTTACTAGTACTGCACGTATAATAAGAAAAAGTGGTCAAGTTTTAAATTGTTGTTTTGATTTAAGATTTTACGATGCTGAGAAATAGTTAAAAAGATTATTATAGTAATGCTCTTTTCATGAGTTACGCTAATAAATGCTTCTAAGAAGCAAAAATTGCCAAGTAAATATTAAATTTTACTATAAATATAATAATTTTTATAGAAATTTAAGTATATGTTCTCAATAGATAAATACAATAATTAATTATTGTTATATAATTTCTTTTAGCGTAATCAAAAATTATTTAATAAATTGCATAAATATTAACCAAATATAAGATAAACATATTGTTAAGCGACGCGTCCTTATGCGCGTTGAGATTAATTGCAGATTCTAGCGAGAGTAACAAAGATGAGAAAAAAACAGTTTGTCTCCATATAATCCCCTGAAAGCATCGGGCTGTCCTAATTGGCAATTACTTGCTGGGTCGAGCCTTTCGATTCGGCGCACTTCACTCTTAAGAGTAGACGACGTTATTCGCTGTCCCTGTCCAAATGTGTCTCCCATCATTTATTTAGGAAGCAATTACATCCCAGCGACAAAGTAAAAGCTGCCTTCAATTTATGAAGGGATACATTTTTCATGTTATTGACTGTAATTACGTTTTACTGCTTCGTATTGAGGTGAATATTGAATAAGCGAAAAGTTATTCGTTCCCTAAAGTTTTAAACATTTTTGTGTTTTCTTTATTCTACACTTTGAATAAATAAACTTATTAAAAGTTAATTTAGTTAAAAATTACTATTTCATTATTTACAACTATTTATTATAAAAACTTTACTAATCTTAGATATAAAATATTTTAAAGCGAATTTAACTTTTTTAATTTTTATCCTTATAACTATAAACTGTTAACTTTTTACGATTAATTCACTGAAATAGTAAATAATACATTCTGTTAGTAACTATTAACAGAAGCATCAGAAGCTCGGTATATTCACACGTAAGGTAAAAACAACATCTACATTTTGTACACTGCGTCCAACGTATTGCACGAAAAATCTATATACACTCTGAATTCTGGACATCTCATAAAACGTTCAACGACAACTCCCACTTTACTCGGGCGTCCGCGCGGAAACGACGATCGCCGACTTCAACCCTCGCTTATATTCTCTCCCGTATATACAACAATAGCCCCGCCGAACAATGGCCACGTGCGCGCGCGGTTTTTTTTCTCTTCTGTGCGCCTTTGAGTGCAGATACATCCTACAGCGGCGCGCTCAAACTGTCGCTTGTATAAATACACTCGGCTGCGCGGGGCAGAAAGTGAAAAGATGTAAATCCGCCAAGCGGCCAATTGTGTCATTTTGTCCGTCGTCGCGCTGTTTTGACAGCCGTGCGCGCGCGCGGTTTAACCGCTTTCGCGCTTTCGTACACGGGAGCATTGAAAGAAGTATTTAGTAGGATTGAGTAAATTTGAACTAGATGTGTAGCGGAGACACGGCACAATTGTTTGCTGTTGGAAGAAGCATTTTTGGAACTAGTAATTAAAAGACATTTAATAACATTGACGCGTGCGGATGTTCAAATTACCGTTGCTAATAGTCATCAAATTCAAGTCTATTTTATTTACTTTATGTCCTCTGTCGAACTTCAAATTTACACATGTGCATAAAGTGCATTTGTAAGTAACTAAATGTTTTAAAAAGTTATATTTTGTTCATTAGGGATGAATAACGCACAATTTGCACATTACTTCGAGAAACAACATTTTTGTTAGATACTATTAAAAACTAAGGGTTCAACTAGCCTTATTAATTTGTTAAATAACCTCCTCGGGACCTGCATTCTCACATAAATTTCTAATTATTTACCCATAATTTTTAAAATTAGAATATCAAAACATTATAAATATTATAAGTATAAGAAAAGTAACCTTTAAAATAAACTAACATATTTAAGAAACCAAAAAAAAAAACGTATTACAAATCCACTTTTTAACCATGTACGCTCTCAATCCATTTTATCAAAGCTGCAATTCTAACACATCGTTAAAGATCAGCACCCCATAAAAGAAACGCGAACAACTACCTAAAAAAAGTCCAATCAAACAATTGCCTCGATAGAACCCCTAACCATATTCATTCCCCACCAATCACCAAAATGTACTAAAACACACAATAACAATACCCAACATCACTATATCCTTGTT
The DNA here is from genome assembly GCA_949152435.1 of Gastracanthus pulcherrimus. Lineage (NCBI taxonomy): Eukaryota > Metazoa > Arthropoda > Insecta > Hymenoptera > Pteromalidae > Gastracanthus > Gastracanthus pulcherrimus. Next base: position 38,440,568 of record OX424573.1, read on the forward strand.
TACCTCTCTACCCCATCGTCACCTTTCTCAGCTGCATATACACATATACACACACACACTACAACCGATCTTAAACGCGAAGCGTCCGCTGGGCGTCGACCGCGGGAGGCGCGAGTCGTAAAAGAGTCATACCTATATACAACGAGTAAAGTCCGAAATCGGTATGCGCGCTGTATACAACGAGCCGCTGCCTCTTAGCGCCGCTTAACGATCTATATGATTACCCAGGTGAATTAATGACGGTCTTTCGTTTTCTATCTCTCTCTCTCTAGCGCGGTGGTCGCCTGCAGCGCGCGGGGCGCTTCCGCTTTGTGTTTCGGAGCGAGTGGCCGTTACGCACGCGTTTCCTCGCGTGATTTTTCTTCTTTTTAATATTTAGGGAGATATAAATCTTTGAGTTGCCGGTGATGCGAGGGGAGTGAAGCTGAACAGTTTGCACTGCCTTTATTGGCGGATGATTGAGCCTTAAAGACCAGTTTTAATGGACGAGCAGGTGTTAAGAGTGATGGTTATGGGGCTCCGCGTTGTTAATAAAAAATAGATAAATTTATGAATTGGATGGCTAAAGGTGGTTGTTATGTAAAATTGATATTCGATTCGTTTTTTTTGTTGCATTTTATATCTCTGTGCTGATGTATTTTGGGTGGCTTGACGTTAAATTCCACATTGTAGGTAATATGAATGTATACAATAAGTCGTTAAACGCATTCTTTTGTAAAGAAAAATACACTACGGTTCTTACTGTGCAATTATTTGTTATATTATACAACAAAATTTATTACAAATGCATGAAATTACGAACAGTTAAGGATTTGAAAATATACCTTTAACGTGAATATTATAGATAAAATTAAAAGACACTTAAACTGATTGACGTTCATAACACACCACACCTGAAATATCAAAGATACAAACATTCACCAAACCTTTTATCGCACATTTGCTTTTCTACCCAACGAAACGAATATCCCAATCCCTTATAAAAAAGTAAAGCCAATCCCAATACATTTATATACTTAATAAAATCAATATCTTACAAAGTTGGACTTGCGTAACGCGGACGTGAACTACAATTATAGGAAGGAAAGCGGCGTGCCGGTATCATTCCGAACGACACAGAACGATTGTTGCAGCTTGCGTTCGAGTGCCGCGGATTATTAATGAAGCCGTCGCGCCGGCAAAAAGTTGCGCACCGGGAAATGCACGCGGCAAAAGTCGCAGTCCGATTCGGAGCTTGCGCAATGGTTTCTCCCGGTGCAATTGTAAGACGGGGAAAAAAGAGACACGATCGAGAGATACGCCCCGGTAACGATGATGACGCGGTTAAAGCGCGGTTTCGGGCACTTTTCAAGGCAGAGATACGATGGTAACGGTTTTGATCAAGAATTACTTCCTTAGTATGGTAGTTTTTAATGTAGTTGGGGAGAGAGGACGCGTTGGTTGTGTCGAGTGATCGATAGGGGCTTATAATTTTTATTGGTCAATTTATTGAAATAAATTTGGGATTTGATGTGGTACATAGAGAGAAGCAGTGCAAAAGAAATTTTAATGCTGGATGCAGTACAGGAAACGAGATTGAGATCGTGATTAATGTATGATCTAACATGTATTATACTTATTTTATCGTGTTTAATGGTTGCTTTTGCGATTAATGAGGTTGCTGATACACATTTTTTATTGCGGTGCCCGGTATGATTGACGTAATTAAATCGAATAATTTAAGCTTAGGCGAATAAGTATACTAATAAAATGTTATGGTACATGTAGGTATCAGAGCATTTTTTACGAGAAATTATCAGAATGAATTATTATTGAAGCTCCTGATTTTTTAATGCAAAGAGAAAATTATCTAATACTAATTATGAAGACATTCACTGTAAGAATAATGTAAATTACGATGAACATGGGACATTTCAACATTTCGGCAATGGTCAAATTGGCCTGATTTGATAAAAATCATTTATGTAATTAAATATTAGTGACATTAGATTGAAATATTGAGGTTAATATTAACATAGCCATATATACAGGTTCTTATATGAGTAATACAGCTGATGCTGTAATAATAATCGGAAGAAAATCACTTATTAAAAAGATCTTTCACACAGATTTAACCTTGTATTCCGTTGTATAATTTCATACTACATTTTCCTGTTCGTTTTCTCCACGGATCATATATCAAGAAATTTTATTCTACAGTTCAAGCAAGTTTCACCTTTTAGTAAAACTTATTATAAATAACAGTAAAAAATGCCGGAAGGTCGGAGTATCCCGGGTGAACCATACCTCACGCTAATTCTTACCTTGCATTTTTTTACAATAAACCAACCCCCACAAAAATCCCCACTCCCTTCAAACCTCAACACAACAAACTTCGCAATCCACTTTAATTCCTCTCCAAGCCAAACTAAACGAAAAATTCCCTCTCCTAGCAAAAAAAGCGCAGCGAAATCTGGAAAGAGAACGGTCTCATGATTCAAACTCGAGCCAAGGTAACGAAGTTACGCGACGCGCGCAATGCAAAAAATATAATAGAACCGGACTCGGAAGGCACACACACACACGTATGCATCGCGTAATTATAATCGTGAGTTCAGCGAGGCATGCATACGTACGTACGTACGCGCGCGCGCGCGCATTACATTCGCGGTTGCGGCGAGTGTCAAGTGCGCATTGGCTCGCTCCCTCGCGAAACCAGGTCAGAGTGAAAGTACACCAAAATTCGGCTCTCTCTCTCTGTGGGTGCGCTGCACATGTAGGCTGTATACGTGCGGCAAGCACGAGCTTCGCTGTATAAGTTGTTTTTTGTTTCGTCGTGAGGTCCTCGTGTGTGATGATTCGGCGGTGTATAGGTTTGCTGTGGTGCAGCGATGCGATGTGCGTACAGTAAGAAGGGATTAGTTTTGAAACCAGGAAAGCGCGATTTTAAGTTGTTATTCTTCTTATGTAGATAAGAAGAAATGTCGTACTTTAAGAGCGAACAATACTTGACTGGTGAAACCTTATGATCACTTGATGTTATGTTTTAAGAGAAAAAAGAGGAATATAGTTATTTAAATAAAGAAACTTTTCAGTAATCTTTTATGTCAGATGACAAATGTTCTTAAATTTTTTACTGCATCCTATTTTAAGAGCAGTGTATTCTTAAAATAAGGAATCCTTTTAAAATGTATAAACTTCTTTTTGAGAACGATAATAATTCAGCTCTGTGATTGTATAAAAAAATTGTTTATCTTGGAATTATTGAACTTTGCAAGGTCACTTAACCACCTTTATATTAAAGATTAAACTACTAATGTATTTTAATATAAATATAAATAAATCCTTTTCCTATTATTTCGACCCTTAAGACTTTGCACTGCATACAAAAAGTACAGGATTTTACTACGGCTGTTTAACCCTCCTTCGTAGAAGTTTATTTTCGTGTATATGAATTAGATCGAATATAAGTCTGCAACAATATTTTCTGCAAATTTATAAAATCTTCTAAATTAAAGCTATACTATTTAGCTTCAATTTGAGAGGTTGTAGATGTCTTAACGAAGTAAAGATTTAAATTTGTGATGCAAAAGGTATACAAAAATGACGTGTATTTTGAACGAGTATACCCGGCTTTCTGCTCAGGAGGGTTAAGAGTACCTATTAATTCACGATGACTAGTTCATTTTTATCATTAAAAATCATTAGCAATTCAATCTTCAATTCAAGCATGGTTAAGTTTCCTTCAAAATGACCAGGACTAACGACTATAATCAAAACAGCGCCTACAAAAATGTCGGTAAATGCTGCTTGTACCAGTCCTGCTTTTTGAAGCGGTTCCATCTCAGTTAACGCTATAAATGCAGCATACATTACAAGTATGCACAGTGTACCCGATAATACACAACCGCAAAAACAAGCCAACCTCTCGCGAAACTCGTAATAATTTTGTCGAAAACACAAACGATCTAGCCTCAAAAACTGCCCCGAGACAGCGCTCAACCAAGAAACACTATACCTCGCGAGTAATGACCCGTCTTAAATGAATCGAACCGCCATCGCGCGCTTGCGCCTCGGCTCCGCGGAGTAATCACGCGCAGTAGAAAGTCCTCCGAGTGCGCGTACGCTCGTCGATTATGGCGAGCACCTCAGCACGTATACGTGCACACGTGCGCGCGCCAACACGCGGAAAGCGTGATTTTGTGAAATCGCGGGAAAAGTCAAACGATTGTGCGTCGAGTCCGGGGTTATGTCATCGATCCGATTTGGGAGAGGCCCTTTTTCTTGCTTTGGAGTAGCATTTTTTCTTTTTGGACGTCGCAGCGTGTTATTTGGAGGTATCGATTGTGCGGAGATGATTGGTTCGATCGGTTAGATAAGAAGGCAGCTGGGAAAGTAAGATTTGGTAGATTGGATAATGAGTTGGGAGGGATTTTATTGTAGGTATCGATGTGTCGTGATGGGAAGGTTTTTAAATTTGAAACGTTGTGTGAATGGATACTGATTTTATCTACTATCTTGGATCAAATAGAATTAGCTTCCTACATGGGCGATTTACACAAAAGTGTCAGATTTTATGACCCTCGCAGTTGATAAGTTTCAAATCAAGTGAACGTACAAAATAATACCTTCTTTTCATATTTTAGATTACTAAATTTAAGTAAAACCATAAAACCGTTTGAATAGAGGGATATACATACCTAAAATATAACTACGTAGCAAACGCGAAATTTTATATGATTTTGCTTGGATGCAGTCATTTAACAAGAAGTCTGTTCGCAATATAAAGTATATAGTATAAAAGATTAATTATTTCCAACTTTAGCCGGTTTTTGCAATGTAATTTTCATTTCTCGAAAATAGTGTGATGTCAAGTTGTTGATGGTTTCACGATTCTATCAAAAACATTAATATTTTAGAGAATATACCGAATTGATCATTATATCATGCAGACTATTAATACATTGCGTACCACTCTCCCCTACATATGCTTTTTCGTATTCTTCGCTTATAAATATAAAAAGAAAAATTGTTGCACCACAGCATTATCGGATAATTACTTGTATTAATTTTGTACAATATAAATGTGACTATAAATCTATCCTTTCGTTTTCTAGGTAATCGGCGGCTCGAGCGTCTTGAATACGATGCTTTACATTCGAGGAAACCGGCGCGACTTTGATCAATGGGAGAGCTTCGGAAATCCCGGCTGGGGCTACAAAGACGTGCTTCATTACTTCAAAAAGTCCGAGGATCAAAGAAATCCCTACTTAGCGAGGGATCAAACGTATCACGGAACTGGTAAGTTCGGATTGAGATTTTACATCCTCGCGATAAAAGTTTTTAATTACGCTTTCAATGAAGGGTGTTTGAAAACTATTCTTATTCTCCCTAAAATTGAAATAGTAAAAATTCAAATAATTCGTCAGTGGAAACTCAGCAACTGTTTAGAATTTTTCATTTTTTTAACTTAAGAGAATATTCTTTTATATCCATTTACAACATACAATTATTGTTTAAAAAAGAATTGTTGAGCTCCATTTTTGGTACGAACGAATATCTTTTCTTTACCAAAAGTTTCATAATATTTAATCAGACATTGTACATTTAAAGACACATTGAAAACGACATTCCCCTACATCCACAATCTCACGCCTAAATACATCTATCCACACTCAGCCGAATATCTTAGACCTCATCCTCTTACTCAACAATACGCTCGAGTCCTAAAATAACATCTTCATATAATGCTCCCCAATCTCGAATCTGCCATCGCAAACAAGCTTCAAAAGAAGGTGGAACAACGAACAATCGATCGATTATGTATAACAAGGCAGCGCCAGCGACTCTCGCGCGAGCAGCTCTCGAGGATAACGAGCTGGCGCAGCCCTTATACATATCGCGGCGCTCGCGATCGCTTCATTACCATACACCGCTTCGAAGAAGCCTCCGTGTGCCGAATTACGCAAGCCGCCGAGTTCGCGCGTCGTTCTATATATTTAATGTACAAAGGCGACGGGGGAATTCCGTGATCCATCGGATACCGACGAAAAGCGCGCCGATAGAAAGTCGAAGAAATGCGGAGCTGACTCGCGCGTGGGCTTGCGACACATTGCAGACCGCAGAAGACAGCGAAGTGTCCTGTTTTCGAGATGTGTGTTCTCACGGAAATCGGTTTTTTTTTTACGATGTTGCGGTGCGTGATTCAGGGTATGAGTTAATCGTTTGGGCATGGATTGGGTTTTCAGGTAGAGAGCACTAAATCGAAAAAAGTTATGACTGAAACTGATTTTTTGCAAAGGTGTAATAGCTGGTGTTTCATAATCCGAGGTCAGATGCCCAAAATTCGTTCACTGGAATTAAATATGGCCGGTCAAAATAGGTCGAATATTATTTTCAATATTTGTCATTTTTTGGTCGATTTTGAACGGCCATATTTAGTTCTGGTGAAGAAAAATAGAAATTCTGAACTTTATTCTAAAAAAGGATTCATTTATTTATCGATTTACTTTTTATTAGTCGGAAAACCGCTCAGTTTTAATAAATGTATATCAATCGAGAAATAATAAGCGAAAGAAGAACATTAAAATTGTCAATTTCGTATGAAAAATTGTATGTTGCTTAATACCTAGAAAATGTATTTCTTAATTCTGTATAACTCCTGTTTTTAATAACGTATCAATAAGAATGACACGATTAATATACGATAATTATACGTATCAAAATTGAATTAGCTGCTATATGCTACATAAAATAATTACGTTTTTACAATATTATTATGTTTTTAATAATTTATTATTTAAAATAGTTATATTTTTAACAATTAAAAAAAAAGTATTTATTGTAATGTAGAAGAAAAAGAAATGTAGTGTATTAAATATTAGATGAATTATTTAATTGCTAAAAAATGGAGCCTATTGTGCGTCTATAATCGAATTACATAAATATGTCAAAGCGTGAAAAACGCAGAAGGTTAATTACGTTTTTTAGTTACCTAATACATTCTGTCAAAGAGATTCTCATGTCATCAGGATTTAGGCGTCGTTAGGTGTCTAATGTTTATTGCGTTCCATTGTTTCGTTAAACACGTAAGAGGGTTTAGTAAAGTGTACACCAAAAATAAGAAAGTTTGATATAATTTATTAATTTATGCCTTTAAAAGACATATATACCGAAAAAAATTCTTCTTGGTTATACTATAATTCTAATTTAGCTCGTGTAAATCTTACAATTCTGACACTCATGACATAATCAAAATTTAGCGAAATCGCATTTACTTGTGGGAAAATTTTAGCTTAACATAACGACTGTCATGTATATTATATACTCGTATCATGCACATTTTGAAATTGTCAAAAATTAAAAAGAAGTAGTAACTAGCAAGAAAATTATTTTATTATTTCTAGCCCCAATTTACTTGACAAATACCCGCCATTAAGAACTATGTGCACACGAACTCGTTCTATTTTTACCGTCATATTAATCCCCCACAGAAATAATTATCCAGTTTCGTGTTTACGAAAGACTTTACAAGCTCTCAAACAAAACTAATTCTCCCTCTAAAGAATTCCAACCTCGAAAACGAGTAAAATCGCGAGCCCAATGCGACCAATAAATAATTCCCGTCGACCCAAATACCTATACTCGCGCGAATCAACGCACCTCAATAGCCTGCAAAATAAAACAACACCATCCGATCCTGGAAAAAAGAAAAAACGCATCTCTCCCGAAAACCCGTTCGATAAAAGCCGTCTAATTCGCGCGCAACTCCGAGCGAACAAACCTGCAATGATATATACCCAGCGCGTGCATGCACCGCGATTTTCCAGTCGCTTGACCAATTGAAAAGCGCGTCGGAGCAATGCGAATCCGAGCGCGTATCAAACGCTCAATTTTCCCATTATGAAATTAATACTTTCGCGCTGCTGCCCCTCCTCGCCGCGCGAACCGGCAAAAATTCATGGTTGCCGGGATTTTGCAAGAGCGCCGCCGGTCAGAACACATCATTGACGCAATTACTCGCAAGTTGAGTTCGCGCACACGCGAGCTATCGCGTGTGCAATATATACGGCAAGGGGGTGGGGGGGGGGGGGGGGAGAACGCGAGCGAGCGTCTGGCGGCTCCGTTCACTGGGTCAAATTATGTCACGGGGAAAGAAATCGGATGCCGATCGACCGGTTCTGCAGGGTTTGTGTGTAGGGGAGACCGAGGCGAGATGGATACAGATGACTTCAATGCTACGTGCTTGGATGTTTGATAATAGTAGCGACATTCGTACAAGGGATTTGTGCTCTTGAGGGAAGCAGAATTTACTTGCGCGATCTGTACTACGTTTTGGACCAATAACAAAAACAATATCTACTTTCTATAGCTATACTATTATTCATACTATGATTGTTTGTATCTATACGGTATACTCATGCCAGCAATGTCAATTAGGTTTGTTAAAATTCCACCTCAATCTTAAAAACACTAAACAAAAGCATGGCCGTCAATTACAAATTGGACTTGACTTAAAGATAAGAGCAAAGTAATATAAAACATAAAATATCCATTGAGCTCATTTAGCCTGGTGTGCCAAGGTTAAATGGACACGGTTTCGGAGATAAAAGAGCACCAGTATTCATCACTTACAGTAAAGAGCCTAAAGATAGGAACCATAAAATTCATTATTTTATTTAATCAATTAGCTTGCTTTAGCCTACTTACAAGCAATCTATTGCATAACTTATTTACATCAATTACTAATAAATTTTAAAAGAATCCCGACAAAAATCGGTGTACATGAAAATTAATGGGTACTCATTTAACATTTTATAACCTAATATGTCTGGCTCTCCCCTACGTAAATACGAGCGATCGCGACTCGCCGCTGTTTGACTCTATAACTATATGATCGTGTCTCTTTCTCGCCGAAGTCGCGGATTAATGTCGATCGAGCTGCACTTGAGGTCACGTGATAGCGTGCGCTCGTACATACGGGGGGTGTGTGTTGGACAGACACGTGTATGCATAAGGCTTCATTAGCAGCTGCGAAATCGGGAATTCCGCTCTCGAGGAGTTAATAGGCGCTCGTCGATGGCTGGCCAGAATTAATCGATAGGTTGCGAGTATTTTCCGATGGTACAAGAATGTTCGTATTTTATAACATACGTATGCACGAGTTTGTTTATATATTGGAGAATATATCCTTCTCCCAAGTATAGTAATTACAATGGTATGATTATTGGAGTGTAACGAACAATTATTTTGTATATATTGCAAAATTAATGTCATCCTAGAAACTTTATCAGGTTGGGGTCAGGTGGTTTCAACATCGCAAAACTAAATTCACAGAATACATGTTACCATTCAGAGCATTAATCATAAATTAAATTTGTATTTGTTTGAGTTCTTGTAAACAAGCAATTGCTTTGTGTATATCGCAAAATTAATATCATCCTAGAAAACTAATATTTTCATAACATTATAGTATAAAATAAAACGGGCATACTCAGCATTTTCTGAGTTTCTTTTTAAATGTTATTTTACTATTAAATAATCACCTATTACTAGTAACATTCTAATATTTATTGACCAAGGGTATTTGTTCCAAATAACTAGTTATTTATATCTTCAAATTATCCAACCTAGTATTCAAAAATTGTCGTATAAAAATGAGTATTTGTAACAAAACTACTAAGAAAAACTATCTAATTTACCAGAGAAAACTTAGGTGTTTTCATTATATTAAAGATAAATTCAGAGTGGGAAAACGATCATTCAAAGCACAAAAAAATGAAATCTTTGTCTATCTTGTAGAGTTTGTGGTAATGATGCTATAGAAAAAAGGCCCAAAGAACATCGAAGTTTCGTCCTCAGAAATTAAATTACTCTATAAATATTCATTTTAAGAAATATGTCAATCAATTTATAACAAGAAGAATCCACATCCTTAGGGTAATGAGTTTTGATCAGGTTTTGGAAACCTACTATCCGTAGTTTCATCTCATAGTCCCTTGTTCGTAAGATATAAGCTGTTCTACTCCCAATATGCATTATTTATTTTTATTACTTCTGATCATAATTCTTTAACGGTTCAGCTACTAATTTAAAAAGATAATTCAAAAGACTGAAATGGCCTTATCTTAAACTTTATTACATTTTATTTTTGGTTCAGTTTTATAGTTTGTTAGTTTTGTGGAATTGTTGCAGAGTTATGATCAGAAGTAGAGGTAGCATTTATCATTAAAATAATGCATACTCGAATTAGAACGGCTGATATTGTTCAGAACAAGAGTCTATCAGACAAACTTACGAATACTACGACTATTTTTTAGGTACCACAGATCACTTCACAAACCTGATCAACTTAATTTCCATCAAGTTGTGGACTCTCTGAATGTAACGTTGCAATACAGAAAAACTGGATTGCACAAAACCCCATACAAGACCGCACCAAAACACCATCCAAACTAACTGAATCCCTCGATTTTCAGGAGGCTACCAGACGGTCCAGGACGCCCCCTACAACACTCCGCTGGGCGTGGCCTTCTTACAAGCCGGCGAGGAGATGGGCTACGACATAGTCGACGTAAACGGCGCCCAGCAGACGGGTTTCGCCTTGTACCAGTACACGATGCGTCGCGCCACGCGCTGCAGTACCGCCAAGGCCTTCGTCCGGCCTATCAGTCTGCGTCCCAATTTCCACCTGTCGCTCTGGAGCCACGCGACTCGCGTCATCATCGACCCGGCGAGCAAGCGCGCCTACGGCGTGGAGTTCATACGCGACGGCCAGCGCCATGTGGTGTACGCGCGCAAGGAGGTGATCCTGGCGGCCGGGGCCATCAACTCACCCCAGCTACTGATGCTGTCCGGAGTGGGCCCGGCCAGACATCTGCGAGAGGTCGGCATACCCGTGTTGCACGATTCGCCGGGGGTGGGTCAGAATCTGCAGGATCACATAGCCGTTGGTGGACTGGCTTTTCTTATTGATCATCCGATCAGTATTGTGATGAATCGACTGGTCAACGTTAACTCTGCACTCAGGTGAGCGTTTGTTGTTGTTATGATTATTTGGATTCGAAACGTCGAATTGTGTGTCTTAAGGCGATGCAATTGAGTTTTTTGTAAAGAGTAATTTGAAAGCTTACCAGTCTATGTATTGATTCATCTTTTTTGGTCAATTGGACTTTATGGTACAAGAGAATATGCGTCTTACCTGTAAAATAAACAAAAAACGCATCGATTAGTAAAAGAATGTTGTTTACTGATTGAAGTTGAAATTTCATATTGCATATTTCTATAATATATTGATTCAAGTTTGGAGCTCAAGCGTAATATTAGCAATGCATGTAGAGCAGACATTATTATGAATGTATTCACGGTTCATGGAAAGAGTAATTGTAGCTGCAATAGCCACAATTTCGACTTACTACAACTTACGGTTTCAATAACTACAATTGTTGCTATTACACTAGATAATTGTAGATTTGATATTTTCAATTATAGACTAGGTTATAACATGTACCAATCAGGAATTCTGTAGCTCTCATAATAGCTGTAATATTTTTTCCCAAGTACTATTAAGCACAGTATATAGTGGGCTAAATTCAATAGACTACAAATTTTTAAATATTAATTTAACTAACAACGAATATCTTTAATTCATCAAGGTACGCCATAACAGAGGATGGCCCTTTAACCTCGAGCGTGGGTCTGGAGGCGGTCGGCTTTATCTCCACTAAGTACGCCAACCAAACGGACGACTGGCCGGACATCGAGTTCATGATCACGAGCTCGTCCACCAACTCGGACGGCGGCACCCACGTGAAGAACGCCCATGGGCTCACCGACGAGTTCTACAACGAGGTCTTCGGCAAGATCAACAATCGCGACGTCTTCGGCGTCTTCCCCATGATGCTCAGGCCCAAGTCCCGTGGCTTCATCAAGCTGCGCTCGAAAAATCCTCTGGACTACCCTCTCATGTACCACAACTACCTGACCCACCAGGCGGACGTGGACGTGCTGCGCGAGGGCGTCAAGGCTGCCATAGCCTTTGGCCAGACCTCCACCATGAGGAAGTTCGGCGCGCGATTCCACAGCAAGCCTTTGCCGAATTGCAAGCACCTGCCCCCCTTCACCGACGAGTACTGGAATTGCGCCATCAGACAGTACACCATGACCATCTACCACATGAGCTGTACCGCTAAGATGGGGCCGCAAAGCGATCCCATGGCAGTTGTGGATCCCCAGCTCAGGGTCTATGGAGTCGCGGGACTCAGGGTCATAGATGCTTCTATTATGCCCACTATCACCAATGGCAATATCAATGCACCGGTCATCATGATAGCGGAGAAGGGCTCCGACATGATCAAGGAACAGTGGAATAAAAAGAAGAGGAGGTCTTACAGAAACGCGACGACTGCGGGTGTTGCGTGATTTGTGCCCCTTGTTTTACGTAGATAAGGGGACTCTGGTTAGAAAGTGAAGCAAAAGTGGAATGTTGACCCGTGAAAAATGCATTTTTTCGATTTTGACGACCTTTTTAACCAGACAATGAACAATTTCGGTTGTGATCAGTGTAAAATAGAGTCAACTTTGGAGTGAACCAAGAATCTAAACAATGCATCTCTGCCATTGGATTCATCCAGCTGTGCTAGAAGAATTCTCTAAACTAACCACTTACGTACCATAACTACCTAACCTATCAGGTGGGCGTGTACCTCGTCGATGAGGATCATCGATACCACTGTCATGCCCACAATCACCAATGGCAATATCGAAAAAGGCTCGAACGTGATCAAGGAATGGTAGATGGAAGAGTAAGAAGATGAGGACCTTCCGAAATGCAACATTGGCGAGCGTAGCATGTTTTGTACGTGGCAGCACTATGTGTAGGTTAAAAAGTGGGGCAAAAATGCATTTACCGATTTTGAGGATCGTTTTTTTAACAAGACAATGAACAATTTCGGTTGTGAGCAGTGTAAAATAGAGTCGTCTTTGAAGAGAACCAAAAAATTTAATCAATGCATCTGTAACATTGGTTACAAGGAAGTTCCAATTCTTACACTGTTAAAAATAAATGCATGGAATTTAATGTAAACGTAATAGAAACAAATATTGAGCAGGTATATTAAATTAGTTTTATATTGTTTATGAAAACTACGGTACAAGTAACTTAAATTTGATGCACATTTACATTTATATTAATTTTTATGACATTTTTAACAGTGTATGATAAAGTAGTAATTATATAGATATTACACAGAAAAAATATCTTCGGGATTTTTGGTACAGTAGCTGTTTTTTGGTGCAGTTAGAAAGGCTGCATTTTTAAAACATTGTACATGTTGGCTACCCGAGTGATTATTTGTGTGTATTTAATTTATAATATTTAAGTCTTTACGAAAATAGACACTTGTTTTATTCCACTTCTGCAAATCAAAAGGGCATTGGTAGCTTCAAAAACAGAAATAATTTTAAGATAGTTTCTATTGAGCGCAGGCCAAATATGTGAATAGTAATGCAATCGCGTAGTAATATCATCAAGGATAGCAATAGTTTTAACTGTATTATCGGTGAATTCTTAAGCCAATAAGAGAGGCATTCGACTTTCAGTTAGGCTTTGCAATATTGTCCTTCTATTCGTGCACTGGCCTTAAGTTCTATGAAATCTACCTTTCATTTTTCTTTGCAAATACACTCGCTAAAGTATTACGTAAAGTTTATCAACAAGACGCATTGAATAACTATTGTGTCGAAGAAGTTGCACAAGTTGTTTTGTGCGTATCTATTTACCTCAGATATTAAACTAACTTTGTACATTTTGTTGTAAACAACGCATTTTCGTTGAGTGCCATTTGTAAAGGTGTTGAGTAAATATTTGTAGGTGTTAAGGTTTTTTAAGCAGAGACAAAAATCAATTCTTCTAATGTTTGTGAATATCTAGAGGTTAGAAGTGTGGTTTTATACTTTACTATTAATTGCTATGTACAATGAAATCAAAGTTAAGTTATACGTATAATGTGTGAAAAAATATCCTATTTTTATACTTAAAAATATGAATACCAAATCACAGCGAAAAATGAATCACCTCGTATTCGTCTGTGATACGAACCATAGAAAATAATTAATTAAATACTTGCGTGTCAACTAATTTAAAATGATTATACTTTTAAATTAGATACAACATTATTATGCTAATAAATTTTGTATTTGGTTGATTTTAACCGTATCAAAGTTACCATGATTCTATTTTTCTATAATTCTTTCGAATAAAAAAATTTAAATCAATTCTAAACTATGGTCTTTTATTCGTACCTTATTATACCCGAATATAATACTTTGAATGTATACAAGTAATGCATTGAAAATTAATTTGTATTCTGTAAAAAGAAACCTATCGTTTTTTAATTACATCCCTGCAATCCGAAAATCCTGAAGCATCCGAAAACGTACATTTCACAAAATCCACATACAACATTATACAGAAATTAGCCAATCGATATATAACGAAATTAGGTAAACTAATAAAGCGGCATGCCACTGCATTGCAACGCTATTACGGGATCATTAACGCATAAAATTCCTTCGCCACAGAAACACACATGCACACACACACAAACATCAAACTGCCAATCATTGGCAAAATCCGATATCGAGATCTAATATACCTGGCCGACTGCCCTTGATTCGCGCGATCAACCAGGCGCGGCAACAGTAGCTCGCGTATATTATGTACAAGCTCTTGCCGGGCGCACACAACGCGCTCTGCACACACGTCCGCCACATCGGATGAAAGTCAATTTCACCTGTCGCCCGGCCGACCGTAGGCTTGCGCAATTTCGCGCGCTCGCCTGTGACGTCACGCGCGGGTGAAATATCGCCGAGATACACATTGTGGCGTTGGTGTGTGCGTAGACGTATGCATGGACCGTTCGAAACCGCACTGGAGCAAGGCAATTTTGAAAATTTAGATGATGCTCGTAATCGATTTAACGTTTGTGATGGATCAATTGGTGATTTGAATAGTTTAAGGGTGGCGAGAGAATAGATTCGCACAGCTACAATTTGATAAAGAATTCTAAACATTTCTATAATATAACAGTTTGATACGCGATAACTACAAAAAAGATAATAAATGCTAAGACAAATAATAAAGAAATGAAAATTTCGAGTTATACAGTTTTATCATAGATCAAGTTCATTTCTTATTGTTATATGGGTTTTATTATAACAAAAGTGTTTTTTATGAAGTATACTAATAACGTACCTATGTATGAGATAGTATATTCCTTCATTCCTATATTATTATATTGGATGTATATATTGTTATGTAAAAAAATAAGTTTTTGTACATTTGAAGTTGCTGATTCATTTTATGCAATCTTTGAAAGAACGGTATAAACTCGACTTATACTGTGTTTATCGTGCACCCTGAATTGTATAAATAATTTTTAACACTCCAAACTTTCTGAAAATCCCGTATATAGATTTAAAACTTGTATTAAACCAAACTTTTACTGAAACCTAACTTTTTAATTCTATTACTCTTTTTAATTCTACAACGATCAAAACAGTCTGTTAAAAATGGCACTACAACCATGCACTACATAAAGTTTGCTGCTAAAATTTTTATTTGAACGTCTTTAAGTGTTCTAACTTCAGAATCAAATAGAGCAAGCATTCATTATTTTAGAAACTACCTATATTTTTCCTTGTTAGTTTGATTGATTTTACATGTATTCTAAAGACATGAAGTAAATTGCCACTTTGTACAACCGAGAAATAAATATACATCAATATGGTCGCTTGAGAAGTAATGGCTTATATAAAATAATACATTATTTATATATACTTAATGATCGCATTTATACGAGTACTAATAAAATTATTATGCGAAGTCACGATTTTTAAAATAATTACGAACGCTTGTATCTACAATTTTTAAAATGAACTCATTCTGTTGTGCGGGCTGCGGTGGGAATCGTCCGGACGGACAGACGCCTCTCCTCGCGATATAGATTTTCTTCGCGAGATAGCACAGCAAAGAAAGAGTAAGAGACATATAGATATTGGAAACGCCTCCTGCCAAGTGCTTTGGCAACTGCAACAGTCGTGTTCTGTGTCTGCGCCTTTTTTTTGTTTTATTTTTGCAAATCAAAGGAGGATTTATGGGCGCGTAGAGGCGTGCGAAAAGTGAAAACGCACGTGTCAGCTGTATGAATAAATATTTTCGCCTCTGATGCTAGCATCTCAATCATAATTTCACCGCACTCACTGAGTCAACCAAAAGAATTCGGTGGTAAACGTTACGATGTAAAAATCGTTGACGGTTCGTTACGAGAGATGTTGAGACTATGTAATAAGGAGTATCAACGTTTATTGGTTGCGTGATTCGAGCGCCAAATTTTGTTATGACTCTCGTGCGAGTTGGACTATTAAAATATCAATAATTAATGAGAAATTAAAGATACAGCATATCTTGACGAATTTAACTTTATAATTTCAATAATTAATGTGAATGAACACATCTTAATGTTAAATTTCAATCAAGATGCCGTAAAAATTTCACAAAATGTTGTATGTCAAAATATTAAAAAATGACCGCGACAACGCAACAGATTTGATCAATATGAAAACGAGAATGCAACAATAGATGATTGGGACAGCAAATTCCGTTGTCCATTTATAAGCGGATTCTACATGAATGGATTATAACTTTCAGTAGAGGAGTTGAATAGATTTGAATTTATGACTTCTATATGTATATTAGGATTTACCAGTAAAAAGAAATCGGCTGTTCATGAAGGAAGTCTATTAGAATCGGTTAAATAACATTGAAATGATCCAATAGATTCAAGTTTAAGATGCCCGAATATTTTAGAAATCACCGTAGAAGATAAGTTAGGATTTACTTTTGATGTGTGGAATGTGTTTCATTGAAAGAAAGTATTTTTATTTCAATTCAAATAAATTAAACGTGTACAACCAAATTTATAATATTGCATGTTGTCTACAATAATAGGATGTTGAATAGAGATATTAAGTAAATGTAGATGATCATATAAGAAAATTATATAATCTTTTAAAGAAAGTTTCGTTTATTATAATAAAGGACTTTTATTTAACATCTCGAATTCACATGAATTTACGGCCATAATAAATTTACATACCGTGATCTCTTATTGTATTGCCGGCAATACAACAAAAAGCCAGTGTAATATGCAATAGAAAATATTTGAATCCTAGTAACTATATTACAAGTAATATTACAAGTATATCTTGTTACATTACCAAAAATATAACAAGAGGCCACTGTAATTATATTGTAAAAGTATTCGTATATGTAAAAGTTCTAAATGCTTCCTGTCGCAAAACACAATTAATCCATTTCGCATTCAAAGCACACAGTACCAAACTAAACTCGTGCGAATCATTTTGAAACAAAGTCCCAACGGCCGAAAGACAAAAGTCCCTTTTAGAGCTGCGTGTTCGCAGGATCAAGTCGTGACGCGGAAATAAATTGTTTGATCGAGTGTATTTACATGTGCGCTAAGCCAAGCAAGAGCAAAGAGTTGCGTGAATTGCGCAAGTCTGCATGTGTATTTCTTTCTTTTTCCCATGCCGCCGTCTTTGCTTTTAGCGACGTTCTGAATTCGCACATCTTCTAGCCTCCGGGGCAATTTGCAATTTTGAAGGAACAGAGCCGTGTTCCGCCAGGATCCTGTTCACGCTAAATCTCGTTGGCTGGATTGTCGCAATCGACACGCGAGCGCGACTCGCTGAAGTAAGAATCTACTTTTTACAGGTTGGATTTCGAGTTTGGATTGATATTCGCTGTTTGATCCGTTTAGATCCAAAGGTACATCTACATCACTGGGAAATAAATTAAAAGCATTGTGGTCAAAATGAGTAGTCCCGCTTTAGTAGGCGAGTCTTTGGTGATTCTATCATTGCGAAGAGCATTTCATTTCTTTAACACAAGTTCCATGTATTAGTAGCTGTTGCATACATACAGCATATACAGTTAATGTATGTTTCTTAACAGCCAATGCCTGAAGATTTGAATTAATTATTTTGATCAAATTTTACGAAGTCAAATCATTTTCATGCGCTTTCATATTTTGTAACAATTAAAAAATTCGTATTTTAAATGAATTTTATTAATAAACTAATTCAATGCACGTATGTCTTTGTATTAAGAAAATATTTATCTAAGTATAACTGTTACTATTTTTTTTAATCCAAATTTTAGTCATTGATAAGAATTGAAAGTAGTTGAGAGTTCTTCTAAGTAAATTAGTTAATTTGACTATTTCATGTAGTTCTTCACGTTTTATTTACAGATTAAAATTCTAGTTTTATTGAAAGAGATTGATATTGTAATAAATGTGGACTTTTGACTCTTAGTTCCAACACTTCATTTTGGGTTACACTGTTACCATACTGGTGCGAATCGAATGTGAATGGGATGTTCGACAAATGGCATACAATTAATATACTTCGATTTTGCGACTATTAGTAATGCTAAATTGAACATTCATCAATTCCATATTTTGAGATTATTCATTTTAGATCAATAAATTAAAAGGTAGGTACTTATCGGGTGAAAAATAACATTTATGCAAATAATAAAGCCGATCACTAATTAATCTTTAGGCCTTAAGTTTTAATATTATAAATCATAACTTTAAAATAATTATTAACGATTTATGTAAAAATAATGGTAAAACCTCGACGACTTTTTACTACGAATGAATTATTACTTAAATTTACTTTAAAAATTATAAGCAGTTTAAAAAAAATTTAACAAATTTTCAGAAAATAGATCTACACGGAGAGAATTTTCTAATAAAAATTATGACGAAATTCGCAGTAAAAATTACCGTGAATGACTATAAAGCTGGGACACTCTAACTTTCCGGCAGTTTTTATTGATATTTACGATAAATTTTACCGTACTGAAGGGTAAAATTTGCCTGCCGTAGAGTAAAAGTTCCCTGTATAAATCTTAGAGAAAACCAAAATTTGTGGTAAAATTTGTACGAAATATTTTTTAAAAATCTGGATTTTCTTCCAATTATTGTAGCAGTATCATTAATACTTAAATAAGTACATTATACACATTTATATTTGAGTTAACCTAAAATGTGTACGGTAATTTTTACCCTGAATTTCGTTATAATTTTTATTAGAAAATTCTCTCTGTGTATATACTCTTATGAGTCAAGTAAAAGAATTCGTTATTCGGTATTGCACTTTACCAAAATTTACTACCGCGCGGCTTTTTGAAGAAAGTTCAGCGTACACTAATTACCTTTTTACAACTCGCAGCCAGCCGTCATTTCCCACACTACCGTTTTAAGCGAGGCGCGCGGATTACTATCGGCGCGCGCTGCCAAGTCGTTAACTTTCGTCGCTCGTGTACCGATGTATCGATGAATGATGAGAAAAACGAGAGGCGTCATGCGGAGAGAAAAATTTTTAAATAATTACGACAGCAGCTTAGTTTATAGTACGGGCGAGAGCGTATCGTAAGTTTTCTAGTCGTTTTCGCCGCCTTTATGTAATGAAATAGGAATATTTGGTGAAGAGTTGTAAATTGAGAGAAATATATGGTAACTTTTTCATAACAATGTATGGGATATTTGATGGTAAGAATGAACGTGCAAAAGAGTGTTAGACATTTATTAAATGTTAAGAAAATAATTTTACTAACGCTTCAGTAAAATATTGCATGCCTTTAGGAAGGATTTACATAAACTATATAGTATAGTATACTGTATTTATTAGTTATGATATTATTTAATTGTTAAACACTCATAATAAAAAGAACAATTTAAAGTAATGATGTAAAATGAAATGCTTCAAAGAGGCGCAATCTGGAAGTGAGATCGTGCATTACTAAAATGCAAAAAAATGCTTGATCGGTAACGCTTTAAATATTTTCACAATCATTAGTAATTATAATTTTAAATAAAGTTTTGTATCTGTTATTATTATTACGTTCGTAATAATTTACAAAAACTATACAGATAAACTGATAAACTGAACTACATACATTTTTGTAGAAAGCGCGATCTAGAAGTGAGATCGTGAATTACTCGACTAAAGTGAATGTCAGATCGGTAAGGTTTGCAGGTGGCACTCGAGAGGTAACACACCGACGTGGTAATTTCAACGGTTGACAATTACAATTACAAAAGTACAAAAATTTTCTTCAGTGTATAATTTTCGAACATCATAAGTTATATAAGTCTTTTCACTACTCGTATCAATGATAAAATTGATTATTTTTCTAAGTAGTTACATAAGTACACTACTTGATGATAGTTGTAATTTGTTACGAAGCAATGTTTCATAGTCCAACATACTTAAAATGATATATGATTAAAGTAAGCTGAATCTCAATTTTTGTTTAAATGGCATTTGCAGTAATGAAAATAATGCTTGCATACTGTTATAGGAAATACGTATGTATCGATAGCATGCTTTTTTGTCAATCTTTTACCTGGTCACTTATATTTGACTAATGATTCAAGAGTCAACGTTGAACTTTTATTAAGTTACATAAATATAGAATTGGCAACTGTTGGCAAGTTGCGATTTAGTAAGCGTACATTGAAAGATGAATGTATTGAGAGTCCAATGAATAAGAAACACATTTTAATTATAGGTAGTGAACAAGAGAAGATTGAAGTTGTATAAATATTAAAAATATAAGTAAAATATGATGATGCACTGTCGTACTCTACAACTAATTTTCTTTTCAACAAGAAATACATAATTATAGTTGACACTTTTGCTGTTAACATCACTTATTCTTACTTAACTGCATCGCTTTAAATAAATTAACGTTTGTATGTGATTGATACAAGACGAAAATTGATGTAATTTTGAAAAGTATACGAAGATGACACAATCACAAACACACTAGTCACATTAACGTATTTCTAATGACTGTTTAAATGAATTGTAAAACCAGTGTCACAATACAAAAGCAGCCAGAAATATGTATTTCGCTTTCGTAAAGCAAATGCGCGCGGATTGCAAGAGTAAAGGTTAAGCTCGTTTCACGGGAGTTTGACGTGACTCGCAGTTCCAGCACAGGACGTCCCGGAAATGACCGATTTTATATATCTATATACGCAGTTCATGCACGTCTCTTGTATGCGAATGAGGAGAAATGCTCTCTAATGTTGAAACGTTTAATTATTATTTCGGTCACGGTGGAAGAATTTTACTCGAGGCACGCGTGCATCAATTTGGCATTCCAATGTTTGTTGAGCTTTGCAGATTACCATGAATGTAATATTATTATATTTTATTTAAATTAAAACTTCCTTTTTTGGAATACTGATGTCGGTATATAGCAGTATACTATTTGTATTAATAATTGAAAGTTATTAATTCTTATTTATAAAGTTTTAAAAATTGTCTTTTTTTAAATGCTAACATTTCTAATAATTAAATTATCAGAGATGTGAAATGTTATTTTCATTTTCATTGAAATATGTTAGTAAGACTAGTAAATCACTGTTAAAATATTTGAATCATTTAATCTGTATTATGGATTATTTCAAAAGTAATTTTTATAAAATTGTTATATATTTACTAATGAATATTTAGAAAGCAAAATCTGATGCAACAATGATTGATTAATTAAAGAATTCCCGCATTACATGAATATACGTTAAATATAGCATTCTTAATTAATGATCTCTAATGCACATAATGTAAAAGTACGTGTGAACCATTACCTCGACCATTACATCATTTTTTCCTCACTCCTCGCAGGAACTGAATGCTAAAAACTCATAACATGAAACCCATCATTGAAAGCCTCAACCCAAACACCATTATTACAAGTCTCTAAACGACGTAACGCTCAAACACGGGCAAACAAAAGCCCAAGACTAAATTAAATAGGTATACAGCGCAGTAACCGCATCGTGTATACTAAAGTATAAATAGATCTATTTTTCAAAATACTGTCATATTTCACGGTTTTATGTTTTACATACTGTCATCTGTAAAATATTATAGGTGGAATGATCAAACTTTATCGTTTTATAAAGTTCAATCTGTTAAATAAAGCAAAATTTCTAATTATTATAAACTATCAATAAAAAACAGTTCAAAACGTCTATTCCATGACGTGTCATATTCATGACACTCTCATCATTTCTCGGTGGTACGAGTGGATAAAGAAACAAAAATAATTTATTTTAATAATTGGAAAGTTGTATGGAAAAATATCCAAACCAGGTCCGCATGACAGAATATCGAAAAATATTCGACACGTATTCCTTCGTTTTTGAATTAGGTAATTACATGTATACTCTGTATCTTATTTAATAATTTTCATACGGACCTAATGGTTTGGAAATATTTTTTCCATACAACTTCCCAATTGCTTAAAGTTCTAAAGTATATATAAAAGTAAATAAATTTCTGTGCAATTGCAACAACTTCTGCCTCCTATCAAAATGTCAGTTCCGTATCATATTTTAAACGAAATACGTTAGCTTTTGCACATATACAAAAGTGAAATATTCCATTTTAAGTAAACAAACGTAATACGTAATACCAGCAACTAGTTATTTTCAGTATACATAGTTCTAAAGCACTCTTACTGTCACTTTTACAATAATATGAATGAAAACACGACGAGCCTCGTGAAAATCACCCAAGCAGTCGATCAAGGCGACTAATCTTCGGAGCTCGCGTGCCGCGCGCGTACGCGACTCGTACAATCCTCGACCGGTACTTTCACCCTGCATCGCGATCGCATGACAATCAATCGATCGCGCCAAGGAATCGAAGAAAGGCTCGTGAACCCGTTACCTCGATATATCGCGCCAACAACAGTCCTCGACCTTCGTTGTACCTCACAACCCATCATCATCATCATCACCCCGGAAAATCATCCAGACGTGTCTCAAGGTCGTATAATAGCCATCCTCTAGCAAAGGAAGAAGAAGCAGAAGAAGAAAACAAAAAAGAAACTGTGAAAAGAAGAATAGACGATCACGAAAGAGTCTACGAGGCTCTTATTTACCATTATTATAATCGGTCTACGCCGGTCGTTACGTTGCTCGCGCGTATACACATACACATGCACACCGAGAGAAAGTGAAGATGGTAGAATGATGCGCCGATGTGTGCGCGAGACGACTCAGGAAGCCTCGTTAAATTTATTATGCCTCTGCCGCCGAGAGGATGGCTGAAGAGTAGCGAGCGTAACTCCGCGCGCTGCACAGGCATAATCGACCGATGCCCCCTGTCGACTTACCTCATGTCTCTACAATGTATACGTTCTTCCTTTTTTTTTCTCCCTTCGAGTGCCAATACGTGACATCGTGACCCGATCCCAGACGACGATTACCACGCGAGGATTACGCCTCCGCTGAAGACGTAACTTTTGAGCGAGGCTCTTTCTTTCTCTCTTTCTTTCTTTCTTTCTTTCTTTCTCTCTTTTTTTGCACGAATCGCGTTTTATTTCTGACTGGACGTTTTCGAAATGACTTTTTGATGTAATATGGTGATGGGTGCTTTATTACTGAACTGGCCGAGATATTCTCTTTTTTTTTATTTTACTTTTGTTTATATGAAAGTTGTTTTATTTTGGAATGGCGCGAGCTACGTCGGATGGCAGGATGAGTGAATAATAAGTTCATTGTCGTTGCGAGGCATTGATGACTGAATCTTTTTCAATTTTTACTTCCTGGAAATAGCAGTCATTTGCAAATTTGATTATGCTTATAGCAAAATTTATAAAATAACCATCAATGTAAAATTTAAGCTTTATAACAAAATTTTTGTAAATTTGCATGAATAACGATAATGTACAAATTATAACAGTATAATTATATACCCGTAGGAGACTATTCTTAAAGTACGCGTAATTTTCATTCGATCTGTGTCTTTCAAGACTATTCTAAAGTTTTAAAAAAAAAAGTTTATTGAATAATATTAAATACTTACTTATTATGATAATATGTATTTGTTTAAGATTTTGTCAGACAAGTAGTGCGTAAACGGTCGTATCTAATGAGTGATATTAGCATACCTTATTCAGTGATAATTTCAATTAAATGATCCTCTGACTTGATAATTCATACCTCGCTTAGAGAAAGCATTCTCTTAAAGCAGATAGCAGCGGTTTTTTTATTTAATCATGACATTTATTATTTTAATCGTATAAGACATGAATTTAAAAATAGCCAGGTCCACTACTATTAAGGAAAGTAGAGAAATACATTCTTAAACTTTATGATGACGAATCAGTACAGTAATAAAATATTGATGTGAGATCTGACAAATTACGACATGCTACTACAGATAGTATATGAAAGAATACAAACAAGTCACCGTGTCGTTTATCTTTCTTAACATAAATTAGTATTATAAATTAAAAAGTTGTATACAGTTTTCATTTTTTCTTGCTTGTATAGTTAAATAACTATGATAACACAATTCATCCGGTCAAGTCGACAAAAAACAAAAATTTTTACTGTCCAGATCGGCATGAGGAAAAGAACGCAATCGGATTACATGATTCTTGCAGATAAATCAGATAACATCGATGTTGCCGAAAGTTTATGCAGATGAGATTTTGAGAGGTATTCAAATTTTCGTGAATATTATCGTACTAAGCGAAACATAACTTTCTTTTTATTTCTTTCTTTTTACCTCTATACTGATATAAAAAAAGATCTGCGAAATCGAAAATATAAATTAAAAATTAAATTTACTTAACAAATAGTTCGATTATACAGCCGCCTGAAGCACGAAGGTCCGTAACTTAAAAAAATTCAAAAATGATATTTTGGGCTGTTTTGATTCCTTTTTATCACATCTTTGAAATATACATATTGTCATAAGTAAGAGCGACGTAAATTTTGTCTAATTACGGCTAATTTTGCTTAAAAACAAATGAAGGTTACATCCTTTCTTTTCTAATGAAAAAGCTAAGATTTTGTAGTTGACTTTTGATTAATTTTATATAAGAATAATAATAATTTAATAAAATAAAATTCAATTTTAATGTAATAAAATTACTAGCTTTTGAATTTTGAATTTTTAAGTATTAAAATTAATAAAATCGTTAATTTTTATTGTATATTACGGCCTTCTTGCTTACAGTTTTGCTCTAATGTCATAACAAAAAGGGCGTAACTAACATTTTTTATATAAAAGCTGGATTTTATTAGAGTTTTATGCTTTTCATCGTATAGAAAATGAAAAATTATAAATAAATAAACTTATGCTGATAAAATATATTATTCTGCTAGTAAACGACAAGCATTAAAACTTCACATCAAAATCGCGCTGAATATGTGACATTTTGAAGTTACCGACCTTTTTGCTTGAGGCGGCAGTATAGTCAAATACGTGTTTTGAACTTCAATTCATAATAATATATCCTTAACTACTCTGCCGACGCATGCAAAGTTTTTTTCTATACTCTGTTAAAAAGAAACACTAACAATAAGGTAGAGCGGATTCTCAAAACACACACGTTTCTATTGTAATTCTCGCTTTCGAATCTCACACCTTCAACGCTGAAAGTTTCCGACTTTTTGAACCGACGTTTCATTCCGGCGTTTCATTGTCAAGCCGAATTTCGTCATCCTACTTTACCGGCCAATACAATTGCAGTCCCATCGGTCGAGCATAATTGTACAGCAACTATGAAATTCAAGGCGCTGCTGGAATCTACGCATTGTTGTTCCAAAGTAACGATAACTGAAACGCACTCAAAATTAATTGTCCTAGATAATTGCGAGTAGCCGCGACAGTCATTGAACTTCTTCTGGCTGTTTAAAATTTATGGTAATTAGAGAAGAAGGTGCTGAAGTTTTGCTCGTCTTATTTTAGACATGAAAAACTGGTATACTGTGAAATCTGGAACAACGGGTCATTAAAAATTAAATGCGCTCTTTAAAGAAGTCAGAACTAGAAGCTATGATTACCGCAAAATGATATAATATTACGTTATTTTTGCTGCAACTAAATTTTTTTATTTATCTATTTCAGAAAGTTAAATCTGTTTACGACTATGAATGCTTATGGTATCTAGCCTTTAATCCAATTCGAGTAAAATCTTGAAAATAAACATAAGTGTTTTAGTTAATTATTGATCACTACTAGTATAATCTAATTTATTGCCAACAGTTCAGATGTAGGTTTATTAGCACCTCCATGAAAATAAAAGAAAAAACGAGTAATAGTCTTTTACACCTCTATAAATATTTTAGACCTCAATTGAAATTTTCTTTCAAATCTAGGCACTCAAACATTTAAGTTTAAATAACAGTATTAAAAATATTTTAAAATACCATTTTAGTCATAAAATTGATATTACTCGAGTAATACTTGGTCTTAATATCAAACTTAATATTTTCACACTTTTCTCAACCAATCTAAGACAGTAAATGTAATAAAGGTTCGCTGACATATTCCGATCGATTTCAGATATTAAAGCTTCATTGATGAGATAATTGATCTTACTGCATTTTAAAATACCCATGAGGTATTGCATGTCACCTATAAATAAAATTCACGCTCATTTTCACGATTCAATCCATCCAGACTCTTCCATCAAACCGCAAACATTCGCTCCTTCCAAACAAAGAAAAAAAAAACCAACCTACATATCTCATCCTCTCGCTCGCGATTACCGCGCATGCCATCCGCATCTCCGTTTATGAAAAATGCACGCGCACTTTCGCACGCGTCGCGCGAGTAATAAAGTGAAAACTGCGCGTCCAGCTGACTTTCACCGAATCGACAGTCGCGCGCCGCGGAGAGATGCGTCGCGCCGTCGTCCTGCGCGTCCGCATCCTCCTCGTTGTCCTCCGAAAAAGTCGCCAGCAGGGGCGTCGCCGCGAGGACGACGAGCCCGACTTTCGGGAGAAAGTTGGAAAGTTCGCCGCCGCCGATTCCGAAGAGTCACGGCTGTATCGCCGTGGGGTGATCGCGTGCAGAGGTGACGCCGAGCGATGGCCTTGAGAGGGGAACAAGCCGCGGCCTTGAGGCGAATTACATTAACCGATGGATAGGAATGGAGTTGGGCTGGTTGGTGGGGAAGGAGAGTAGGTGGGATGAATGGACACTGTTTATTGTTGAGAGGAGCGCTGGAGTTTCGAGTGGGAAGATTTTCTGGTGACTGTTGTTGAGAAGATTTGGGTAGTGGATAGTAGATGAAAGAGGGATTATTTATTTTCTCTTCAAGTAAGAATGAGTGAAAAGTGAAGTTAAGAATTACAAGTTGAGGATATAGATCATAGAAGTTGAAAATATTTAGCTTTGACATTATTAAGTTTCTATAACAAATAGTTGTTTTCTATTGAAGTCTATCTATTTATGGTTGGAAAATCCGTGAACAGGGTATTGTTAAGCCTCTTCGCGGGTTACAATTACTTGGCAGAGACGCAGTTGTATTCTGAATTGCTTATGGTTTTATTAAAGACTTATAAGGTTCTTACATTTTTGCAAGGAGAGACATTATAAATCAAGATTTTCTTGATAAAACATAGTCTGGGACAAGTCTGATAAAACTCTAACTCCGAAAGTCTTGCAAGGTCTGCCCGACTATATTCCAGACTTTTGTTGAATGCTATACGAAAAAGTTATTTAATTCGGGTTTATCCAAAAAAAGATGTATTTGCTAAAGTTTTCAATAATAATTCAATTATGAAAGACGTGTAGAATGCGATCTCACTGTAAGTAACAGGTGTGAACTCGATCTTTAAGTGTATCAAATACTGACATCAATAATCAATTAGAAAATATACAATGTTGATTAGTAAATTTATAACAATCTGTTACGAATACATACAGATAATTCAAATTAACAAAATATGTTATATTTAACTTTAAGTTGTCGGAAGTAGGATGGATCACTTAGCCTATTGTCTTGAAATTGAAAGTGACACCTATATATATTGTTGATTTTCGATACTGCGGAGTAATGTTCGCGGATTTAGTTTGCTCTTTTTGTGATATGTACTTTTACTTGAGAGAAATCAATTTTTTGCACCCCGAATAATTGAAGGATCAACGCTATCGCAGTTGATAAAATATTTATGTAGCATAGGTTTGGTTTTTAAAGTAGAAACAGACGAATTTAGTAAGACGACATCATGTACACAAATTAATTTTAATTTACTTGATTTAGGATATATTTTATTTACTTTCTAAAGCATTTCTAAGTACTTTATGAGCCTTTAAAAATCAATTAACGATTAAAAATGTATGACGCATGCCTTAGCTAGCGGAGATACGCTAGTCTGAGAAGCCCGGGTTCGATTCCCGGTGGGAGCAGATCGAGAATCTTTTCTCACTGCGTCCTGCCGGAAAAAGTACTCAGACTGCGCACTGCTCCTGGCGGAGGTTTTTCCTACGGGTTTTCCTTTGTTACAGGTTATCGGCATAGGTAGAAATCTGCAATGTCGGTAACTTGGGCAAATGCGGGAAAAGTGTGGGGATTTTAAGGTGGGGTGTAGGATCAAATTACCTCCACACAGAGGTGGAAACCCGAAAGGGTATTCGGGTAAGAAGAATATAAAAAAAAAAGATAGGAGGGAATCGTCCACTCTCAAACAACAGTGATTTCGATACGTCCCAAATATCGACAGGGCGACGGTTTAATTTTCATTATGAAAAATACCTATTGAGAATATTTCAAACGTATAATTATAAAAGAAGTCATAGCTTCAGTCATAGCTGGTTTAGTATTTCTTTAAATCTATCCGTCCATACTCCACATTCTTGCACACAACCATACAGATATTACCTAAAAATTGTGCATTTCAATTCCAAATTTCTCAAAATATATTTACAGCATGCTTTCTCGATAACCTTTTCTTATCGAAGCAAAACAAAAGTGAACGCAAAGGCGAGACAATCTTTTCTCAGCGCGGAAAATTACAGTACAATGCAAATTGAGCATCGGGCCTGCTAAGCTCGCGCAGTTGGAATGTAGGTGAGCGTGCGCAAAAGGCGTTACATGCGCGCTCGAATTCCTCCGAAGGAAAATCGGGGAAAACCGTGTAGGCAGCCACTCGATTAGCCGCGAGAGGTGTCGGTGCGTAGCAACGTTCGCGAAGAATCTGCTTTTTAAATCGTGAATTTTTTTGCGATGGTTGGCTTATAATTCAGGTCAGTATTTATTTACGAATAAGATCAAGAGCAGGTTTCTTATAAAATGGAGAGAAACTGAATCATCGTGATTGGACAATATTTGAAAATTGTATTTTCTGAAATCAATTAACAAGCTAGGAAAATTCATGAAATCATGAAAACTAATTGATGAACGAACATAAACCCAATTTTTATCGAAAATTTACATTCTTCAATTTTTAACTCTTTCCATAAAAAAAAAACGAAAGAATGATACAGAACTTTTATATTCTAAATATATAGATGAACTATTCACATTAATGCGAATTGAAAATAGCTATAAAATCATCAACCTGTTTTCTTCTCGTATTCGAATACCACTCGTAAATGAGGAAAAACGGTATTTTCCTGTTCGTAAACTGCCTCCCGATCTTCTCTCCTTAACGGAACCCGAAATATCTCCATTCACCGCTGAGGCAACTACATTAATTAAGCATATATAAACCGTAAATTATCGCGCGATCGGACACCATAGGTTATCAAAGAGCGGTGTAATAATAAGACATAAATAATAAGTAGAATCTTACACGGAAACACACGTTGATTCTACATAAAATAAAAGAGTGTTTTAGTTTTCTTATTAATATAAGTTATACTCTCTAAATTTGAAATAGTGAGTTTTCACTGCCAAATAGTGACTTTTCACTATTTCAGATTTAGAGAGTACCAGATTTCAAAAAAGGCTAACACTGTTTTTTTCAATCCAAAATGACATTTTGAAGTTGTCTCGTTTGCACTGCTAAAAAAAGGAGATCCAAGTTTTAACTTTTTGTCATAACGCTATTTTAGCGCGTCTGAAGCCGCGATTCTAACATTTTATTGCTCTACGTAATAGACTTATTTCAGAATCGTACAGCCGAATCACTCAGAAAAAGCAGTCGGTCTACAGTCTAGGAATTGCGTCAACTTAGACCCTTGTATTTACGAACATATATAAATTGCGAAAGAATATCGAAAAATAAAAAGTTTCATGCTGCAAATTCTTTAAGAATTGGTCGTCGTTCTGCACGTGCCATTCGTCACGTAAGTCGATAAACGTAGAACCTATTGCTCTCACTATTGCTTGATATATATAGGGCTTGAAGCCAAGAAGAAATCATTTGTATCGGTTCTCTGTAAATGTATGTCTAAAATAGGATGTTAGAAATAAGTCAGTGATAGACATAACGAAAAATGAAACTTCAATATACTTTTATAATGATCTAGTATAATTAAAAACATGGTAGTTATTGATAATAACTTAATCCATGTATATATTGCTTAACTGTTTGTCAATTTTATTTTGCCAGATAATTCTAGTGCGAACGACCGGTGAACGCACAAAATAAAATAAATTCAAGTTTGACCGGCAACGTAATGATGCAAACTTTTTTATAATTGCTTTAATAAATCTCAGAAGATATTTAGGTCAGTGTATCTGTTACTAAAAAATTTACTAGATTTTCTGGTGCAAAATTATTACCACTAATTTTCTTCAGTAACAGTTAGTACCGAGAAAACTTTGATAATTTAGATGAAAATCATGAAAAGCTACATATTGCTTTTAAAATGACTAAATTGCTAATACAATAAATAATTGTTCTCACTAATAAAATGTATTTAACTGAATAACAATAAAACTGTAAATCGCCAATTACTTTTATCTCAGATTCATTTAAAAATATTAAAGGAAAGGCAACTACATTCAAACTGGTTTCGACCACGTGGTACTCGCGGCGAACTTGCAGTAAATGCGGACGGGACCCACAGTTGTACAGGCATACTCAAGGGCATACCACTGGATTGAATCTAAAAGCTATGAGAATTTCCGTTCTAAATTAAATTAATCTAGCATAAAATCGTTACCATTTTTCAACGACATTTTTACATTTTTCTTTCACCCTCTGGCCATAAATACTGAAGATAAAAATGAATATAAATATTTAAGACCTGACTAGAATGTTTCCTTTAAAAGCGGGTATTAAACAACTTTTTTAGTCAAAATATAATGCCTTATAAGTATTTTACTTTCTCAAAAAGAGAGCTTTTATATTCGGTAAGGGCGATAGGGAACAGACATGGTATCTCAAAAATACTGAAATTCTGTGTCAGTGTTAACATATACTCAATAAGCATTTTTCGAGAAGATTGAACATTTATACAATTTATAAATATTAATTGAAAGTTTATGACTTTCAAAAGTGTTTAAACTGCTGACTCCTTGTGATTTGTACATCAATTCAAAATGGCTGCCGCAGCATGCATCGTGTTTCGTTGGTATATTAAGAAATTTTTTTGTTACAATTTTAACTATGTGGATTTACATTACATATATAGCAAATCTTAGCATAAATCTTTTAAACATTTTTTGTATTTATTGTTGGTCTGTTTTATTTCACAACACTGTGTAATTGGGTTGTACTATGATTGATGATCTGTATGCGGTCATGTTTGGGCGCGCTTTAAATTCTAATTTGAAATTATATATTTTTAAAAAATTCCCACGCACCAAATATTGTCGTAAAAAAATTATTTCTTTCACTTAAATGTAGAATTTTACTCAAAGTTTAATAAACGAATAATGGAAAAATCATGTATATTCTCTATTATATCATGTAAGCCACTAACAATTCAGCCGCTTCTCTTAATTACAAAAATCAATGTTTTAACATTGATGTTCATTTGCTACGATTTAACAATTTAATCTGAAATTTGAAGAAAATCTTTATTACGTGTAAGGGTTTATTACTGGGACTACTTTGTATATGAGGCAACTTCATAAAATTCAAATATCTTCTAAGCTCAACGTCTTTTACAAGTTTTGATACAGTGTATTGCAATTGTCATTAAAATTGAACATTCTTACCGAATAAAATCTGGCAATATATCAACAAAGGAAAATTATTCAGCAACTTACGACTTTTGAATGCTTTCCTGTAACTTTTGCTAATGCATAAAAGTTGATTCACGTTATTCAAACAAGTTATTTATTATACGAAAGTTCTTATTTACATTAAAACAAATATTTTAACGTCTCAAGTGACTCAATTATTAAACATATAAATTAGTTATCTATTCCCAAAAAATTGTTGTACATTGAAGCTACTTCATAAAAACGCTTGCCTACTATTTTTATACACCATAAACACCATTTCTTTGTTGTACAAAACTACTTTTGCTACTACCTCAAATGAGTTGCACTGGCTCTAGTGCTTTCTTAAGTAACAGATACACCTCTGAGTATCTAACAAACAAACAAACAAACAAATTATCCCCTCTTTTATAAAAACTCTTTCATCTCAAAGTATCAGCCCTCAAAATCACTCTCCAAACCAAAAACCTAAACACACACACACACTCTCCCGCCCCGCGAAATCCGCGCACGAGCTTCAGCGTATATAGAAAGAAATCGCGCGCTCTCGAGCGCAGCAGCAGCTTCACTCGTCTATATATAGAGAAAGAAGATCGAGAGAGCCCCTTCCCCCTCTCGCTCACTCCCGCGAGCGTGGGCCCCTCCGGGACTGGCGCGAAGTTGGCCGCGAAAGGGGGGCCCTCTCTCTCTCTCTCTCTCTCCCGCTCGCCGGGGCTTATTTTCACTCCGCGGGCGCCAGTGCCGCCGCCGGAGTCTCTCGGGATCGGCCGGCCGTCGTTACGCTCCCGCGGACCGCGATTCGCGTCTAGCCGGCTCTGGCTTTGTTTCTTATTTTTTTTTCCTTTCCAAATCTTGCTCTGTTTGTGTGTGTAGGGGAGGGTATGTGCCGTATTGTGAATTTGAAG
Source organism: Gastracanthus pulcherrimus (assembly GCA_949152435.1). Classification (NCBI taxonomy): domain Eukaryota; kingdom Metazoa; phylum Arthropoda; class Insecta; order Hymenoptera; family Pteromalidae; genus Gastracanthus; species Gastracanthus pulcherrimus. The sequence goes on from OX424573.1 coordinate 38,473,475, forward strand.
GAGATAAGGATCGAGGACGAAGGGAGCGAATAGAAGAGGATGACGATGTAGCGAGGTGCGAGGGATATACGAGACGCTGTGCTGCCGATTGTTTTTTTTCGTTTCACGGTGAGGTTTTGCCGAGGCGAGCTTGTTTTTCTTCGTGAAAGTGCACGGATACGTGTTGTGTGCTGCGTGGGAGTAGTGGTTTGCTATGGGACTTTTCCGAGCGAGTTGTGCAGGGGGTTCGCAGAGATGGAGATAAGGCGATGGTTCTCGGGAAGACCGTTGCATTTTGCTTTTCAAGATGGGGTATAAACAGATAAATGTTTCAAAATGGACGAAATAAAGATATAGCGAAGTATTGCAGTTGTTTTTCAACTTTCAAATGTGATATCTTTTATGGTAACGTGATAAAGCAAAATGGTTCTGCGTTGATCGACATAGCGTGAATTTTGGGACGAAATTATGTATTCGTTGTTGGGTTGAACAAATTGATATGCAGTTATTTGACAATTTAACTTGATGATTGGTCTTATGTAGGATTTACTTTCTTTTAAAACTTTCGTTTCTCGAAGTGATTGATAAATTGATAAACGTCGAAACGAGAAAAGGAATATTCGGCTTGTTTCGTAACGTAGACGCCCAAAAGTGAATCCCGAACGTTTTCTCTTCGTAAAAGTGAAAAAAATCTTGATTTTTATTTCTGGAGAAGAGTAGAGATAAAACATATTTGCAAGAGCGGAAAGTCACGGTTGCATAAAGTTATATTCGTATAATATAGCTCATCTTAAAATGCACATATCGATAAAGACTGTATGCATTTCTTCAATGCAGTCATTTACAACATTGTATAATGCTTACTCTAAAGTAGGATTACTAATACAATATTATACAATAAAAATATAGTTGTAGTCTGAATTCAGATATCAAATACAAAGTATATGAAATCTTCTCTGAGATATGATGAACCTATTGTATTATATAAAATGAGTAATATCGATGCAACAGCATTTGTAAGCGGGTTTCTATAATTTTAATAAAAAAAGTATATTCTCGGTAACGTAAAAAGCGCATGACTTTCATATTATTAATATTATGCTAATATTTATGAATGTAGCTAATACATTTTTTATTTACTGCATAACTAATTATATTGAAATTACACATTCGATTTTTTATTGTGACATCGCATGTTTCCATAACCTCAAAGTATGGTAATAAATGATTGTTCATTTGATGACGTTTCCACTAGCTTGTTTTGTAAAACGATTTTAAACGGTTTTAAGCAAAATGTTTATTGTCCATTTTCTCCAACATTTTCAGTTAAATCTAAACGCGCATACATTTGCACATTGCTACCCTACCTTCAAGTACCAGACTTTAATATTTTGTGAATATTTCTAAAACAATTTGAGCAATAATTCAGTAAATAATCAGCTATGCAAACAACGTTCCCTCAACGTACTTATGCCAGTAACTTTCAACGTTACACAGAACGCTACAATGAAATGAAACCGTAGCACACGTCACTATATCCGCCTAATAGTACTTTAACGCCAATTATCGACGTCAACGCGATCTGTCAAATTCGTCTTCGTGGACACTCGCACGCGGAATGCATTATTTATACGCGACCGACGCTGCGCACGGGCACTCCGAGAAAGTAAACCGGACTGCGCCGCAGCAGCAGCGGCTTCTTCTTCTTCTTCTCCGCACGAAAGTGGGCCTCGAATGAACATGATACGGCGACGGAGTCTGCGCCTCGTATTAGTATCCCTGTACATCCCGTGCTTACGTAAAATTCCAAGTTCGAAATTGCGATTCAGATAACAGCGGATGGCTTGCGATCTTTGAAGCGTGGAGCGCAAAATCGATTTTCTACAAAAACTGCAGTCGTGGTTGTATTTTGAGTTGTGGTATTGTTTTGACAGACAAGATTCTTTCATTGGTCATTGATTAAATTGAATGTTCTTGTGATTTTCAATAAGTAACGGAATCGAAATAAAGAAGAGATTTTATTATGTATACTAAAAGTCTGAGCACTTTAAATGTTAAATGGTGGACTCGGGTGAAACCGGCACTATAAACAACCTAACCTAACTAAGCCTCCAATCAGGTGAAAGCACCGCCGAAAGTATACGACCTAACCTAAATGATCCCACCAATCACAAAAGAGCGCCTTCAGCAACGCCCATATCTGAGTTTTCTCAGTGCTCATTCTGACAGTGTCTGGTCTTTTAGTACACAATAAAATAGCTTTAGTGAATTAAAAGGTCTTTGACTTTTTATTTATTTATTTATTTATTTATAAAGTAAAAATTCATTTTGATGAAAGAATCCGGTAGTGTTTCTTTTTGTTTGTATTTACACATTCGATATAATTCATTCATACATTCTGTTGTTTTATTGCATTTACGTAATGCGATAACATACGTAAATGCAACGTCACAAATATGACTGCCTCCTATACATCCTGAGTAACAATTTTGTTTTAATATAGTTTCATTTCGTAGATCTGAATCTATATAAAATGATTACTTCAATTTTCTTTCGAGATCCATGTTATTTATAATTTAACTGCTAAAATACTCTACAAAATTTGTAATTTTTGTAATTTTTGTAATTTTTGAGCAGATAATTCGTAAATGTAATATTCATGTCCCTAATTTTCATTCAATTATTTGATGCATCTATATCTTTGTAACATAGCTATCGTCGCTTCAGCGGTACACGCTAACTTAATTGGACATTGAAATTACTACGTTTCAAAATCGATAATGTACTATTATATATTTAATTAAACGTTATTGATATCACCAGCTAATACTTATTTTATTATGCTTCATTTAAAAAAAGATTGATTATACATGCTACACACTGTTTTTCAGCATTAGAATTATTTTTTCCTAATTTAAAATACAATATATACTGAATGATGAATAATTAAACATATGGAATGTGTTATTTTAAAAATTACACAGTGCAATGTGAGATTAAGATAATTAGTACTTTACTTTCATACTCTATATATAAAGAAAGTAAATAACAAAAAACTGCTCACATGTTGTTGAAGAAAACGAAATATTTTATAGAAACTTCTTAACTCAAGACAAATAAATGGTAATTACAATTTCTAGGACAATATTCTCCCAGACGACGTTCTTGAATTTTCTAATTATTAAAGAACCACGTGTATTTCAAGAGAATATACCGGACACGAAATAGTGTAATCGCGACGGTGCCGAGGATTCTCACGTGCTTGGCGCGGCAAAGATGTGAGAAAATCGGGCATTACCCAACCTCCAAATGAATGGGTCGAAGTGAATTTCTAGTAATGGGCGTTTCGGTTGAGTTTTACAGTTCCAAAATTTAATTAAAACAAGGAAAAGCTGTATTGAATAACGTTTTTAATAACAGGCATTCCAATGATTCTTTCTTATATTTCACAAAAGATAATAAAGCTCTGTATTTGTGTAGCGCTGACTTCAATTAGAAACTAGAGTTATTAATTTCTAACCAACAATGATCTTAATTTAGTTTCTCCTACTGTTTCAATATTGAATTATACCTCAATGCGAAACTACAATAAGTGAAACTTTTTAGAGAATAAATTTAACCCTTTTGTACTTATTATAGCATATTTAACATTCCCTTGTTGGCTCCTCAAGTAAAATGATATATTTGGAATTTTATCAATGTATACTTTCACAAGAGCACCTAAACTAACTTACTACTAGGTTAGTTATTAAAATGTAATTATTCTAAGACCAGGCATTGTAAAGACGAGTCATTTGATGCAGTTAGTGGCACCATTTTACAGACAAAAAACCAGTTCCCATATACTTTTTGTCGATCGAATAAAGAATTTAAGTGTTAAGAGGTTAATGTTCAGCTCTAAACATATCTACTTGACATTTCAAGAGCTATAATTAGTTTCTTATAAACGGAAACTATTTTTTTGTATTTGAAAATAAAATTTGATTACCAACAATTACTTGCTATAACTCAATATAACATTGATCAGAAGATACAATACAAGTTTAATGCTTAATCTTGCTATAGCCTGCAATAGCTTCACAAATCAATACGCGTATGCAACCTTAAATTCAAAATCCGCTTTAGATACAACACATTAATACAAATAAACTAAAACGTACCATAGAATGATAATGAATTATTATTATATACCGCACAAGCCAAGCTACTTCACAAAATTGAATATCACTATTACAAAGCAAATAAAATATTTGCCCATGCCTATCCCAAACAACAAATACCGCCAATTACTAAACCATCGAAAAAGATTTCCAATTTTCACATTGCCACGTGAAACATTCGATTTTGAAAATAAATCTGCTCGGTCAAACCGCACAAGCTAATAACTAATTAGTCTCTCCATGTATTCACAGAGGCGCTAGCTACAACCGCGGCCGCATGATTCTTGGGGATCGTCTCGAGTGCGTGGTGGTCGCACGGGGAAAGCCGTCGCGGTACAAGCAGCAGCAGAAGCATCAGCAGCAGCAGCAGCAGTTGCATCAGAGGAGGAAGCGAAAATGAGCCTGGTGGGCCTCGGCGTGCCCGCGACATTCGTCGGCTGGAGCCTGATACCGCTCCTCGGCATCGGCTTCACCATGTTCCGCTACAGCAGCATCGATCCCGAGTCCCATCCCGTCAACCAGCGACAGGTTTCTCACCAGACTTTTTCTTCTTCTTCTTATCGTCTTCCTTACTTTCTTCCTGTCTTTCTTTTTGCTATTAATGTTGAATGCGTTATTTTATGCACATGCACACAATTACTGGGGAGTCGTAACCAGGCTAACTTTGAAGTAACGCGTGTGGGAATTTCAGAAAGATTTCAGAAATATTTAGAAAACTAGATACCCTAGAAAGTTGTAAAATGAAAAATTAATTTAAAAAAGCGAAATTAAACAGAAATCTTACATGAATTACCGCTGAGATGTGTGTAATACTGCGTGTTGTATTCTACGGAATCATCAATTACTGCGGATTCGCTGTATGTACAATTTATTCTTTTTTTCATTAAATATTATTTTTCTCAGAAATATAAGTGCATTTATATACATACCTCAGTTATGAGGCTGTCACGTAGGTACTTTCAGAAAAAATAAAATTCAAGGTATCTAATAATAATCCACACCAATAATATCAAATATTGCGAATGAACGTATAATAACTGAAAATATGTATATAAATATTATGCTTCTTACATATTAAAACATTAATAATTAATGTATAAATAAAAACATTATGTGGGATTATGTACTAAAAAGTATAATTTGATTATGTTTGTAAGTCTCCGCAGTAATCGGGACATTCAAAGTAATACTCACACTTTATACCCTATATGGGTCTTTAAATAGACCTGGCATGCACCGTAAATTTTTACGCGTGGCAACAAAGTTTTGTAATGATTATTGCAATGTGAACCTGCATTTAAGGGGCAAAAATAGTGTTAAATCCAGAATATAAAGATAAATACTAAAATTATCCTTTTTGTCCTATAGGCAATTTAAATTTTTTAAGCATCAACATAATTTTAATAATTAACGTTTAACAGATGTACGATTATGTAAGGTCGTTTTCAATAGACAGATTTAAAACTTTCAAGAAATATTTAGAATTATAAAACTTACATAGGTAAAATAAAAAAAAATCTAACCTCACTTCTTTCTAAGGCAGGGTTAAGTGTGAGCCTATTTTAATTTTGACTATACATTTCCGCAGACTTCAAAACATTATTGAAATTAAATGTCAAATAGCTCTACAAGTGTTGCGAATTATCGAATCAAATTTACAGTCAACGCAGATATAACGTTTGATTGCCACAGCTTTTCAAAAGTATTCAAGTAAAACCTGCAAAAGCCTACTTCACGCCTTCACTAACCAAAACAACCAACTCAACAACATCCTCCACTACAACCCATCAGCTTCCTCCTGACATCTCCCAAAACCTCACAACTCATTCCTAAATCTCGATCCATTGAATTCCAGCTGCTGCGCACGTACGACTTCATCGTGGTGGGTGGGGGCTCGGCCGGTGCGGTGCTCGCCAATCGCCTGTCCGAGATACCGGAGTGGAAGGTGCTGCTGCTGGAGGCGGGCGGCGACGAGAACGAGGTGTCGGACGTGCCCGCCCTCACGGGCTACATGCAGCTCTCGGAGTTCGACTGGATGTACCAGACGGCGCCGCCGACGGGCTCGCCCTACTGCCTGGCCATGATGGGCGATCGGTGCAACTGGCCCAGGGGCAAGGTGCTGGGCGGCTCGAGCGTTCTCAACGCGATGATCTACGTCAGGGGCAACAGGTATGTGTCTCTGTGTGTGTGATTGTACAAGGGATTCTTGAGGATTAGGAAGAACTCGTATAGCTATTAATCCTTTTACGCATGTGGCTTTGAGATTTTGGATTTCGACTCTCGGAGTGATGATTTTCAGAGGAAAGTTGTGTGTATTGTGAAAATGGGGCGAAAGAACGGGTAGCAATCCTGAGAGATCAAATCTTTTCAGAGATTTTGATTGAAAGGTTCGACTGTTTCGGCTGTAGTGAGTTCGGCAGTACATTTTCAGTAAAAACAGGGGAATAACTCCGACACCTGAGCCTCTTCACATGAGCAACGAATGATTTAATTCATTTCTTACTTCTTTGTTACTTTAAACGTATTTTTCCGTTACAGTTAGTATGAGTTACTTAATCATTGATTCACTCTAACCTTACTCTTTCAAAAATATGATGGAAAGGTTAAAATAAATATTTTTATTCTTTTTATCGGATCAGCCAATATAATTTTAATTCAAACTTTTAAATTATAGTCTAAAAGGGTTAAGAAATATTACTAAGAGTTAAGACGCAGTTATCAATGTTTAATCACTCATTCATTTTTCATAATATAACAGTTAGGAATTAGTTCTCTACAACTAAACTTTCTCGTTAAATATAAATACTATGAGTAGAAAAAAATTCTAATAGGAGACTTGCATGAATTTTAAATTATATTTTAATCGATAATATACTTAAAAATAATAAACTTCCCAAGACAGTTTTTTTTTAATGTCTTATTTAATTAATGATAGTAACATTTTAGATCACTATTTGAATTGATGTCACGTGACATCATCAAGACGAGCGTCGAACACCACAAAGCCAGCGCCACTGTGGCAACTGTAGGTACTAAACAGTAGCGCTTGCTAAGCAGTCGGTTTAGTACCTAGAGTCGCTGCAGTGGCGCTGGCTTTGCAGTGTTCGATGTTCGTGTTGATGATGCCACGTGACATTCATTCAAAAAGCGATCTAAAATTTTACTGTTTTCAATGCGATTTAAATAAATAAATACGGCATATAAAATAAAACATTCAACTAAGTTTTACTTTTTCATGTTACTTTATCGATTCCAAGTGTTAAAACAGTGGTATTAAAACTCATGCAAGTTCCCTATTCCACGAATCCTTGATCACAGGCATTCCTTTTTTTCAGTTTGCATATCTGCGCACGTGTGTGAATGTGCGTACACAGTCATTGTATATATGTACGAATGTATTTATGCGTGTGTGTGTATGAGTATTTATGTCTACATGTGTTTGCGAGCGATTACACGTAATCGGGAGAAATACATAAGTACATGCAGTTGCTATTCGTAGGGGTAATCGAGATTGATCGGTAAAATTCAAATGCAGCGTGTCGAGGAAGTGGCATTCGTTCGTTTTTTCATGGAAATTGCGCGAAGATTACGTCTTCGAAGTTTAATCGTGTGTAGAGATTCTTATGTAATTAGCACACGTGTACTCGGAATAGAAAAGTCTCGCGATCAATGGGATTACTTTTTTTACAACAAATTATTCCATTAAAATTAATTTTAGGAATTTTTCATAGTTCATCATATTCTGATATTTTTTTTAAATACGACACTAAATTGGAACAGAAGAGCTTATACGATTAACAAATTCTGCATAATACTAATTGCTTCACCAACTGAGGATTCGAATACTTTCTAAAAATTAGGATGTGGTCGTGATACCCTTATCTTTTAGTGCTCACAAATAAAATGAAGAAGCGCCAAAATGCGCATGCGTAACCGTCCTTAATTTTGTTCATATTACGGAAGAATAATTATCAAATCTATATTTGAATTAACTTGCAAACTTAGTAAAAAAATTTAACTTACCGGAGCCAAATATTTTATAGATATATGCATGAGGATAAACACAGTAACGTACCTGTAACAGAAAAGAAAATACTACATTAATACTAGATATGGTTTAAGTACATAAATAATAATGTATTTTCTATATGAACTATAGATGTATACATAATAAACATGTGAATTTTTTTAAGACATCAATAAAAAGAAAAACAAAAATTATTTTATTGTATTTACACTTATATATCATTTGGCAATGGAATATTAAAATATTAAAGCACTTTCGCAAAGATTACATCAACATAGCAAAAAAAGAATATTAGAGCTCAGCTTTTAAATTAATGGGTTGAAAAATGTTATCAAAAGCATATAAAGTTTGTAAAGTAATTAAAAAAAATAATTTTAATTTAAATGTATACTTTGAATTTTACAATAATAAATGTTTTTAATGGCTATATCAGCACTTTAGTAGCCAAATAACGTCCTTTTGATGACGTGTTGAGTGTCTTATACACTCTTCATCATATTTTCTACTAAAGTGCTACTAGAATCTTTTATACCATCTATACACAAGTAATCAATATAGCCCTTAGAGCAATCAGCACCATTCGCAACCCAACCAAGCAACTAACCCTACCCTCGCAAATTCCAGCCGCGACTACGACAACTGGGAACGAATGGGCAATACCGGCTGGAGCTACGAGGACGTGCTGCCCTATTTCCTAAAGTCCGAGGACAACCGCAACCCCTACTTAGCCCGCACGGCCTACCACAGCACGGGCGGCTACCTGACCGTCCAGGAGACACCCTGGCGCACGCCCCTGTCCATCGCCTTCCTCCAAGCCGGCTCCGAACTGGGCTACGCCAATCGCGACATCAACGGGGCCAACCAGACGGGCTTCATGCTCACCCAGGCGACCATTCGCCGTGGCTCCAGGTGCTCCACCGCCAAGGCCTTCCTGCGACCGGTGCGCAACCGCGCCAATCTCCACGTGGCCATGCACGCCCAGGTGACCCGGGTGACCTTCAACGAGGACAGGCGCGCCACCGGGGTGGAGTTCGTGCGCGACGGTCGCGAGCAGTTCGTGAGGGTCAGACGCGAGGTCGTCATGTCGGCGGGTGCCATTGGATCGCCGCAGATTCTGATGCTGTCGGGGATCGGACCAAAGGAGCACCTGGAGGAGATGGGCATTCCCCTGCTCGTGGACCTGAGGGTGGGCGAGCATCTGCAGGATCACGTGGGTCTGGGTGGACTGACTTTCTTGGTGAACGAGCCGATTACTTTTAAGAAGGACAGGTTTCAGACGCCGGCGGTCATGCTGGAGTACGTGCTGAACGAGCGAGGGCCCATGACAAGTCAGGGCGTAGAGGGCGTTGCCTTCGTCAACACGAGGTACGACAGAATTTTGCGAGCTTGTATCGGTTATGTGTTGGAAAGGTTATAGGGAGGTTAAAAAACCGTTCAAGCTATGATAAGAATTTTGGGACGGATTATCTTTTAGAAACCAATGTACTCTCGAAATCAATCTCTCCCGGACTTTACTATTTCTTTCCGCGTGTAAAAGCATTTATGGACTATTCCTAAATTAGAACTTAGAATAATTTTAAATAAGCTACAATAAAAATGAGAATTTGAAGTAAAACATTATTCGGTCTTATGAACGAATTATCGCATCCCCGGGAAGAGTCAGTAGACGCTCAACAGAGTGTCACTTTTCACTGTTCAGCTGTGTAGTATCGGTACACTGAAAAAACTATATCGTAACTCACACAACATCATATCGTAAAAATTTACATATCGATATAGTAATTATTTAGCGTCAGATGCGATATGATAACGTAAAATAATCAATTTGAAATCTTAATATCTACATTAGAAACACAATTTTAGATAGTTTAATTTCTCTTAATAGGCAAAACATTATGAGCAGATCCCATGTTCATGATTTTACAACATTCGATCGAAAGAAATTTGATCTACAATATATGAATCGAAAAATTAACGATATCATAATTTTACGATATGAAATTTACGATATGGTTTTCTCAGTGTAGTTATGACAGGCAGCAACCAAGATGCAACCAAATACTTTTCAAGCTTATATTCTTAACAAGTGTGTACAAATTTGTATTATATTGTTCTTATAGAGTAAAATATTTATCACTACATCAAGACATAAAAATCTTTCTTTCTTTCTTGTGTATTCCGATTGTCGTAAATTGCTTTTTTTCGCCACTTGCCATAACTACTAACCTTTGTAAGAACAAATTATAAAAATATGTTTGCACTTGTTAAAAATAATCTCGAAAATTACTTGGTTGCATCATGGTCACTTACGATAACCACTGTTGATCAGATAAGTGGAACACATATTTAGCAGTAATCGCTTCAAAAACATAAAAAGCGACGCTCTGGTGACCATCTAATGACTATACCCCGACGTACGAGGAGGATTGCGGTGTTACCATGTATACCACTGGCACTCCTTGGAGAACATACCCTAATAGCTTAGTTTTTGAGGCCAGTCCAGTGACCTAACATTTTTGTTATTATCCTCATTATTACAAAAATACTTGACATATTGCTTGTACGACGGTCACAACGATCACATTAAGCGTCGAATTGCACCGATTTAAAAACTGACGCTCACTTTCCATCTCCAGGCACGCGGATCCATCGGGCGACTTCCCGGACATGCAGTTCCACTTCGCCCCCAGCTCCATCAGCTCGGACGGCGGCGACCAGATCCGCAAGATCGTGGGGATTCGCGACAGCGTCTACAACACCATGTACAAGCCCATCCAGAATTCCGAGGCCTGGTCGATCCTACCGCTACTGCTCAGGCCCAAGAGCTCGGGCTGGATCAAGCTCAAGAGCCGCAACCCCACGATTTACCCCGAGATCGTGCCCAACTACTTCACCCACAAGGAGGACATGGACGTGCTGGTGGACGGCATCAGGATAGCCATGCAGGTCTCCAACTCCTCGGCCTTCCAGCGCTTCGGCTCCAGGCCGCTGACCATCAAGATGCCCGGCTGCCAGAAGCATCCCTTCGACACCTACGAGTACTGGGAGTGCGCGATCAGGCACTTCACCTTTACGATCTATCATCCCACGGGCACGTGTAAGATGGGCCCGAAGACCGATGGAGCAGCTGTCGTTGACAAGAGGTTGAGGGTTTACGGTGTGAAGGGTCTGAGGGTCGTGGACGCGTCCATCATGCCGGAGATCGTGAGCGGTAATCCGAACGCACCGGTCATCATGATCGCGGAGAAGGGCAGTGATATGATCAAGGAGGACTGGAGGATGCTGAGGCGAGAGGCCGAGAGGTAGCACGAGTAACGTTTTAGGAATGCAGTGTATATGGAGTAGAATGCTGGAGTAGAGATTGCTTTGTGCCTAGTAACATTTCATGTAACTCCAGCGTAAGAAGTGCTGAGTACTCAACATTTTCAGTAAATTTTGCTCCAAAATATTTAAGTAAATTTTGTCATTTTTTTTCTTAACAAAGAAACTTAACCACTTTACGTAATGAAGAATTATATTATACTATCTTTACAATATGTTATAACAGAATTTTAGTTGAGAATCGACTAATTACTTCAAGATTATTATTTTAATTATTAATTTTCATTTAACTGTGCTATTTTACCTATCAACCAGGTGAATATGCTTTGAAAAAGGCAAAATTTACTCCAAATAGCGAGGCACTTTTGGCTTTAGCATTTTTTTCTGTGTATACAAAGAGAAACGATAAGAGTGGATCGATTAAATTATTGCTTCGACGAATGGTGTGCATAAATATTTGATTGTATTGATTGAATTTCTTTGTATTGTTCCGTAAGTTCATCTTTTTAGATAGGGGTAGTTAGCAGAACTTTTATTTGAAAATTTGATCAAATTAATTAAATATCTGTTTGCCAATTGGTTGTCTTGATTTCCAAAAACATCGCCATAATTAGTTAAAATAATTTTGGTTACTTTTATTGGTGGCAGTTAATATTTTTATATATATTTGCAAAATTGTTCATCAATGACATTTTGATGATTGGAAATCGAGGTAACGAGCTATTAAAACGATGATTTTGTTAATTCTAAGAATCTTTTTATGAAATATCGATAAAGTTTATAGGAGGATACTCAGGACTATTGTATGATACGTTACCGTTTTATTTGTACAGTTGTTTTCTACTCGTAAGTGTGTGATAGGAATTTAATAATGCCATCGAATTTCGTAATACATTGGATGGAAAATTCATAATAAAACGTGAATGTGAACTTTCTTTTCTAAGATTACGATTTTCGTCACGCTCGATCTAGAAATTGAGTCAGAGTTTTTTTTTAATTAGCTAATGTTAAGTGTATTTTATTTCGTTAGATTACGATCAGTGTTTGAAAGCTTAAAATTCATGCGCAGTAATCGTGAGCCAGGTTTGAATAGTTTATGATACTTGTGTATCTTTCATTTAGCTAAATTTTAATTTATTGTCATCGTTTAAAGAGAAACTTTGACAAGATAGCGAGATGCTACTTTCACTATACCATTGTTCTGCGTATTTTTGTATAGTTCGTTTATTAATTAATTTTGTAAGAATAAGCTGGTCAATTTTGATTCTAAGAATAATAATCACGAATAGCATTAAGATTTGCGTCAAAAAGAAAATAGCTATTTAAGTGCAATCAAGCTACTGGACCTTAAATGGTACGGAAGAAATAATCCCAAAAGTTACATTATAATTTACTTAATTATTATACCATCGATGGTTCATCTAGCCATTTTTTACAATTATATGCTACTAAACGAAACATTAAATATGTGAAAACTCACGTATTAATTGATGTACAATAAGCTACAAAACTTAAGTGCAAATAAATAATTTAAACTTCGATAAACTCGAAATTTCTAGGAAGAAAAAAACATAATTTTAATTTATGAATAGTCCTTTGTCTAGAATACTAAGAAAGGCTTTTAGCGTGACATTTTATGAAGCGTGCGTAAGAAATTGCTGATTCATTATTAACAACTCGCAAGTATTTGTAAATAGAAAACATTGCCTTAGCGTGTGCCTTAATATACTTTCTTCTGTTTCTTTACTAATTAGTACTTAGAAAATTCTACTTTTTATACTATTTATATTGTACGCTACTCCGCTTTTGTATTGATATTTTTTTTATAAATGTTGAAACGAAATAAAAACCATTGATAATAAAAAAAAAGCAAATTAAAGAAATTCATCACTTCGACAAATGCACATCACGAAACATTTATGAGAAATGTGAAATTCGCGTTTCTCAGGCATCACCAATGTTGGATACCACGCCGCACTCAATCCTAATGATTTACCGTCGGCTCTTGGGAAAAATCGTTAACGCAAATATGGTTAAAGGGTATAATCGGACTACTGTGCGGCGATCGAAGCAATATCAGCCGAGCGCGTAATTTCGCCTCTAATGAAATTCGCTCCGCGGCAAAACTTCCGTGTGCGTCAAGTTCCACGGTACGTCCGCGTGACGAGGACACTTTAGAAAACGCTAATCGATAGTTCGCGCGCGCGCGGAAGAGCCAACGTGCGTCCTCATTGGACACGACGCGTTTTCTACTGACTGTTTGAAGAGTGGGATTCTATTCGGAATGGAAATTTGAAATATCGATTTGAAATGACGTTTGGAACAGAGATATCGTACTGAGGAGGTCTTGGGTAAACTGATGTTATTTGGATTGATTTTGTATCGAATTAGTAAATACGAGTGCAAGATTAATACACTCTTTTGGAATACATATTGCGGATATAACTTTGATTTTATTATACAAATTAAAAATTTGTTTGTATAGACTTTCGTCAAAATTATGTACTCACTGGTAAAGAATTGATGAAATACAAAGATTACCTGGATATTCGAGACATTACAAAATTACTGCATTGTCTATCCTGTTTCCTACGATTTTCAGAATTGTCAACACAAAAATTTGAAATGCAAGTCACTCCGTAATTGATGCCGCAGTTTTAAGAATAAGATGACGGGTGATAAATGTTACGTCGAAACTCTGCATTATTTTGTTTTTGGAACCAGACCTCGCAAAAGTTTTGGCACAATTATTCTTTTTCTGTTCACAAAACTGTTAATATAAGTTCAGTTAATTCTATTTATACTTTAAAGGAGACAACAATTTTAGTTTCGAAAACAAAAACGATTTTTTAATTAAAGTGAATTATTAAGGATACGGTCGACCAAACTGCGTCAGAAATGTTTAATTATATTTAAAAGTACAGTTAAAGTAAAGTATAATTATACATATATGATGAGTTCTACAGAACTTTTAACTTTTATGGTATATTGGCAAAAAACTCTACGTACAGTAAAATCTTTTCAAATATAACTATTTATAACAAAATAAATATTAAAGGATCTCGTGAGCTGTAATTTAGTAAATTATCAAGAATTATTATTGTAATGACATAAATAACATAAAATACTAAATATACAAGATTATTTTAATATATGAAAGGTTTTCATTACGAACTGGTAAAACTTTTGTTTTTCTTAGTATCACAAAATAGAAAAGTATCTTTAAAAAACCACCATTTTTATATAGTATTGCATAATCGTAGATTTTATAAATTAAACTTTTTAAGTTGTGCCCACTTGATTACAAAAGATATAATACTGAAAGTAGGAACATATATTTTCATAAACAGAAACGTTATTGATTTTATATTTATATACATAATATAATGTACACATTAAAAAAACAAAACTTCTGTGAATCAATTTATTTTGTGAAAAATAGGCATATCACGTATATAACGCAAAAGTATGCTTTTCAAATTTCTACGTCTCTTTCCCACTACAAATAAGCCGTATCTCCATCGCAAAATCAAACTCCCTTGTAAAAAGAAAACTATACCTACTTTCAGAACCACTCTAATCCAGCAGTAAAACGCGAATTTCGAGCGTTCCCTCGTTCCCTCTCAATACCTACATACACACGCAAACTCCATGCCTCCGAGAGTTTTAGAGAGTATCGCGGAGCATCGCACGAGTTATATTCACGTTCGGCAGCACCGGGGTCCGTAATTGCGGAGGACCCCGCGGGAACGGTCATTACCGCGGCAAGAAACTGAAGGAGAGGAAAAATCGCGCGGCCGAGGGACGTGCACTCGCGAGAGAGGTTAATTTGCGTCCCGGCGCGACGTCATTAACTCGCGGGGTTACACCGGGTAGTACAGGCTCACGATTCGCGGGCTAATGAAAGGACGAGATCCCCCGTCTTTGTATTCCTCGCGCGATTCTTCTTTGCTCTTCGATGCAAATTACCGACGTTGGACGTACGAGCGTGGTTGAAGCATTTGTTTGAGGAGTTTCGTGCACTAACTGCAGGATGTCCGAATGCAACGGGATAGTTCTATTTTGCGCTTTGGGCATTTATAGTTGAACCCAGTTTTTATATTTTTTTATATTGTATTTTCTTATCTTGCATAATTATATTTTCTTATATTGCTTTGGGTGTTAAGTAGTTGCATGTAGTAGTCTTTAAAAAACGTGGTAAATCAAAAGAAACGATAAATTACGGTGCGCAGAAAATATGTAACAAAGTTCAAATAGAAACGAATTTATCTTTGTTTATTCAGACACTCCGAAAGTGTTAATTGATGGGGCTGTTAACTGCATAAATGATGAATATTTCGATAGAGTTAACTAAAGAGATTTGAATTAGTGAGATGTAATGCTGGAAAGTAAGACTACAAATTAGATAGTTACATTGCAGAAAAGTGAAAATTTTAAGGTTAGATGAAATGATTTTTACTGTGCAATTTGATTGCTAAACTCAAACGATGAAAAAGTCTAATAACTTGCATATATTTGTTATCTATCCTTATTCCAGCAATTTAAGAAATAACTCTTATTGAGCTAAGAAACCTGTATTTTATGTAGTTGAATTATATTGATACATTGATCCAAATGCACGTATTTCTTTGTATTAAAAAACTCTTTTCTTAGTGTGAAGTTTCGAGAGAAAGAGATACACGTCCTGGATAAAGTGAGGAGTAAGCGATCACGAGCTCCTTCTTTCCTTTCAGTATTAGCAGAGAGCAAATTTTCCGATGTAAAAGTCGGATTTTTTGTGAAACGGTTTTTAGATCGGATACAAAAAAATTTAATGGTAATAGTACCGACAATGATCAAGAGTTTGAGAATCATATTTTTTTTCTTTTTTGTATCGCGTATCTCAAGGTTGATTCCTAATGTAATAGATTAACTTTCTATATTAGATTGTAATGTGACAATTGCGTGCAACAAAAAATAACATAACACTAGATAGACTGATTATACCCAAATGAGATACGCTCTACAGTTAGGGCTTTTACTTATAACTTTACCAGATCGTTGATCAGATAACTAAAACATGAATCACCTTTTATTTGAATGCGTACATACATGTTATCTAAAAATTATAAACTACGACGTACGTAAGTTAAATAAGAGATATTTGACCAAGGCTTATATACATATTCAATTACTATTTTCCATTGAAAAGTCAACAATACAACTTGCTTTAATTAAAAGACCTTTAACAGTATAAAAGGTATTCTAATAAAAAAAACCTTAAATTGAAGGTTTAGACTTACGATGGCGATACCACCCAACTTTCATTTAGTTACGAACACCACAGCTCTAGATCTGCCTCTCTGAATATCTGACATACAATTAACTCGATGCAACCGATAAAAAGAAGTCTGCCATTATGTCTATTTTATTAAACAAAAACCTAATGACTTTTCCAAACATAATTTCACTTTTAATTAAAATTCAAATTGTTGCTTCTTTGTGCCTGCCTGTCTGCCTGCTTGTCTTCCGCGAGCACAAAACAAAGGATAAAATATAGCCGTTCTATCAATATACCTTCGCGCAACAAATCCAAGAACACCGACTGAAAATCATCGACTCCCAATCATGGGCAAAATACTTATCTTTGAGAATAGATAAAGATAAAAGATAAAGATAAAGGTAAAGATTCGAGAATATGTTTGCTAATGATTTTAGTTTATATGAAAAATATTGTAAAAAAATAATTTATCTAGATAAAGTATTATATTGGTAGTATATTAAGTAAGTAGTATATTATATTGGTACCGAATAAATTATTTTAACGAAAACAACATTAGCTATCTTATTATCTGAGCAACGCATTATCTAGATAAAAATTAAT
This sequence comes from Gastracanthus pulcherrimus, assembly GCA_949152435.1. Taxonomy (NCBI): domain Eukaryota; kingdom Metazoa; phylum Arthropoda; class Insecta; order Hymenoptera; family Pteromalidae; genus Gastracanthus; species Gastracanthus pulcherrimus. The sequence continues at coordinate 38,490,825 of OX424573.1, forward strand.
GATAAATTTGTATGACATTCTAATTAGATACTAATTTATCTAAGTAACAGTATATCTAGGTAGATTTTGTATTTTTCAGTATCATCTTTTTGCAATACAGAGAATTGTGTTTATTTAAATTCGTTCAGTTTTTAAAGTAGACGAATGAAGATATTAGTGAAGATGACCAAAAATGTACGCTTAAGAGGACCTGACCACCTTAGAATTTTAATTAAATTGGTTATATATTTTTAGGTGAGTATTAATTATACATCATATATTATCATTTTCTTTATCGGTAAATTTATTTATTTTATCGAAATTATATCGGAAAATTTTGTTTTGGTCGTTAGGTCACCTTAAATAACTACCGAAGAGAAACTGCTATTTTTTCATCGTCCATATGATTTTGAGAGTTCTAAGCATCGGATTGAACTTTTCCAAAGGTTATTTTTTTCAAAATACAAATAATTCTGACATGAACGAAGGAATTTGTATTGAACATTCACAGACATAAGCTACAGCCTTTCAAACCCAAAATTTATGATAAAAACTTAAGAAATCCAAAAAATGTGACTTTGAGGGACTATAACTTATGACTGTGAATTTTGAATACAAATTCCTTCGTTCATGTCAGAATTACTTGTATTTTGAACTAAATAACCGATGGAAACGTTCGATCCGATGCTTAGAACTTTCGAAAACATATAGACGATGAAAAAGAGCAGTTTCTCATCGATAGCTATTTCAGGTGACCTAACGACGAAAACAAAATTTTCCGATATAATTTCGATAAAATATATAAATTTACCGAAAAAGAAAATGTAATATATGACGAATAATTAATTCTCACCTAAAAATATATAACCAATTCAATTAAAATTCTAAGATGGTCAGGTTCCCTTAAAGAAAAACGATACGCATGAACAAATATTTACTTGTCTACTAGGCTGTTAAGCCGTACCTCCTTGTCTCCTAAAAACACTACAATATACTAAATAATCAAACGCCCCATTCATTATCTCCAGCCACGAAACTCACTTCCGCATCATTCTCAAAGCTCTTCATTCACCCAAAATCCAGCAATCGGTCCCAGTCCTCTCCAACAACCATCCTCACATTTTTCCTCAGTCCAACCAAAGAATAACCTTATTTACGTCCCAAATCTCAGCCGTCCGCCAATAACTCACACCAACATCAGTTCATTAGCGGCGCTCGGCTTAGAAAGCGCGGACCGTATACACACGATATAATTAAAGGGTTGCGCGCGTAATGCGTCAAGTCCCAGAGGGGGGAGGCCTCCTCCTCCTCCTTCTGCTTTACTGCGCCGAGGCGGGCTCCAGCACCGCCTCGCGAAGAAAGTGATACGCCGAATTAATAGGCCGTTATTCGGCTGTCGTAAGGAGCGGCGACGTAACGCGCGCGTGCGCGCGACATCCTCGTTTTCTGTATACTCTTTGGAACTACCTTCTCCGTCTTTCTGTTTAATTACGCGTGATGAATTTCTTTGACGAACAATGCCGAGTTGACGTATTTTGCGCGAGAAAGGATTGCGTGTGTGTGTGTTTGTGTGTGTGTGTGTGTGTGTGTGCGTGTGTGTGTGAGTGTGTGTGCGTGCGTGTGTGCGTGTGCATGTGTGTGTGTGAATGTGCGTGCGTGTGTGTGTGCGTGTGCTTTGTTGGTTCTTTATGGGCGAGACGCGCGGGTTTAGTGTAGTTCTCATTAAGTGGGCGAAAAAAAAGTTGAGAAGTCTCGCGTGAGTGAAAACTGTCGTTGTGGTAAATGGCTTTATTCCTGGCGGGCGTTATTAGTTGGCGGTGTAAGTGCCGCTGTCGCGTGCTTAATTTTTTTTAAGGTAAACACAAGTAAATATAAGGCTGATATTCGCGTGTGTCTGTTTAAGACTTTGATGTATGGGTGGTTTTCTCGATACTGTCATACTTTCATTCATAAATAAGCAAAACTGTACAAATGACATCGCTTACGTCTGACGTTACTAAAACTAATTAGTATCTGACGTCATCTACACGAGAGGTTTGGATGCTTAAAACTGAGTTCTTCACTTTCATATCTTTGCGAAAGCTAGCGCATTTCATTCAAAATATTCTACTATGGAAGTGATATTTTTTATCAGAATTTAACATTTAACCATCGACTACGGATCGTTGTAATGATTCATCTTGTTTCTTTTGCTGTATTCACTTATAATAGTTTAAATTAAATAAAACACGAAGACATGACGGAATACAGTTAACTTCAAGCTTTAAAGAACAACGAAGAAAATACATTTATTTAAAATTTAGGATCAATAACATCAGCAGATTAGTTCATTAACTTTTTCGAAAGTAGCGGAAATACTAGTGCAAGTAGTAACAGACAGCTATGGTTACCAATGGTGTGGTCATTGCTCACATTTCTTAAATACCTAGCATACCTTCAAGGTTACGTAAAATATGTATGTTACATAAGTATTATTTAACGTAAGCTATCATATGTCAATCGCTTATAAAATAACGATAACCCACGTGGTGTAAATGGCTGTGCGCCGGCGCGCCTGCATCAATCACGCAAAATTTCTCTACAAGTCGTCGCGTCTAGCGACGAATCATCGTTAGCTCTTACATAAAACTCGAATCGAAGCTTCTCCCCACTTAGAACTCGGATATATATAAAACTCTTTTGGTGAAAATTCAATCAATGACTGGGCACAAATAAGTTCGCGCCACCTGATTTTAAGGTTGCACGGCCTATACAGTTCGTGTCAAAAGTTAATTTCTACATTATATTGATAATAATTCATTGTAAAAGATATTTTTACAATTCTTTTGCGTATTGCATGCAAAGTATGAGCCTATTAAACAGAAATTGAATCAATAACTTATATATAAAATATATATAAAATAAAATTACTTAAGAATATAAAAAAGTAATGCACTGATAGCATTGGAAGCGGTATTTTAGCCAGCAATTAACCGATTTTTCACAAATTAGCTTATTACTAGTAAAGAAACATCACGTTTTTTAGCTAATTTCAAGATGATATGAAAAGTAAAAAGATAAATTATTTGTATGTAATTGATTGTGGTTACATCAAAATGAATCAAGATGAATGTCGGACGGTAGTGGTGATAGAAATTAGATTAGTATAAAATCTGACTAAATCAATCAAATGATACAGCTTTTTGAGTTTATAGCAATAATGACAATTTTATCTGTAAACACTTACCGACCAACACAAAATTCCTGTCTTGCCTACATCTTAACAACGAAGCTCTTAACTAAAAATTTAACTAGAAATCAGCCAGAACTTACTCAATTTCTAATTACTTTTAGATAACAAATTCAAAATATGAATTGAACCGAGAAATTTTCTCCCAAGGAAAACTTCTTGATTATTGTTACAATTGAAATTTGTCATCGCTCACTTTGCCCATCAGTTACTCATCCTCTACAAAACAAGTTCACTAGTAGTCCGTACAAGTTAACTTTTGACTAATACTGTATAGCGCACAACCTTCATAGTCGTGGGAGGGGGATCACTCGCGACGAATTCCGTCTGTCTCTCGCGACGAATCTAGCGCCGCTCAAGTGCGAAAAGAGAAAGAGGCAGGGAGAACGAGCATACAGCGGGCAGAAAAAGAGAAAGGGGACGAAGGAACGAGTGACAGGCGCGAATAGAAGAGACAGAAAGCCGCGAAGCCGAACCGAGGAGTTGAATAAACGATGGAAGAACACGGGCGCACTGCGTAAATGAGATACCACCGAGAAACGCTGACACATTTTAGTCGGAGGAATGAAGCCAGATGCGATTTATACGCCCTGCTCGCTATTCACGATGCAAAGTAGTGAAATTTCTGGGATTTCCATTAATTAGTGCGCGTAACGCGGTCTGTTGAATTTTTCCACTTCACGGGTGAACGGACGTGGTAATATATTAATCTTTTGGTTTTGGTATAAACAGAAGAATAAGTTAAACAGCGTGATCTTTGTGATGGTTTTTTACGGAAGAGATGACTTTTGACATTGGTTTTTGTAAAAACAAATACCTTGATAGAAAATTAAGCGTTTCATCTCGATAGCTTATTAATTTTTACGTAAATAAGTTAACTAAACATTAAATAAGATGTAGGCAGGACAAGATCTTTTTTACCAACTGTTATAAGCTATTAACCAATAAAGTTGTTATCGGTGTCGTAACAGCAAAAAGCGCTATATTATTTGATTATTGTACACTCAGATTCTATACTAATCTAATTCCTAGCAATGCTACAGGCAGTATTATTAATAAACGTTCTGGATTCAATTTTTTAACTGTTATCTAACTAGCTTATCGACTCAAATAGCACGTCGTTTTAAGTGAATTCAGCTAAGTAGAAATAGGCCAATTTATGACAAATTAGCAAAATTCTGACTCAAAACTCGCATGGATTTCTAACAGCTTTGCAATGCTGATTAGCTAGCGAAACAATTGCATGTTTTTTTTTCTGTAAGTATAATATTGGTTCTTAAATAAAAAGGTGAAAACAATGTTTTACATAACACCTTTACAAACGATTTCACATGTAAATGCTTTTTCCGTCCATAATACCGATAATCGCTGTACTTGAGTGAAACACTTGCTTAAGCTGTAACAACATGAAAGATTTCTAAGTATCAACAGAAAATTCGTGCGACACAGTCTATTAGGTGGACCACTCGACTCAAGAGGGAACATCCTTATTAGGGAGTGGATCGTTATGCAGTCGAATTACAGAATCATGTCTCGACACAAATATTTGACGAGCACGAGCGTGACAAGATGCTCGATGAATACGAAGTGAGAAGAAAGTGATATAATTGAATTAATATTGATCTAACGTCTATTTGATGCGCGCGAGTCGGGTTTGCGAATAACAAACTTGTGTAATACAATGCTATTAAAACATACATTAAACGGTGTAAAGAGTTTTCGATTGTCATCAATTTATACTTTTACGAATTTCATAATATTTATCTTGTTTTTTTTTTCAATATAAACTTGTACGAATTTAATTTTGGTATTACATTTAGCTTATAGATTTATAGTTACGGGTAAATACATCTGATTTAAATTTCGAATGGAATAAATTATATCTTTGATATTTAAATGACTGTGCCTGACACACATATTTTTAGTTTTAAGGGACGTCATGAGCAATAATCCGATTAGATGCATAACTAATCCGATCAACACTTGTAATTTATTTCTTATTTGAATGGTTGTCGAACTTTGAATATAACTTTTTATATACGCTAGTGGAAACAGATTTCATTTATATACCAGTGAATCGCTTGTCCAAAACCAGAATGCTTGAAAAAATGGTCCAGTTTTCCGGTCGTAATGAATCGCTTTTTTCACATCATTTAAACAGCCAATAAGGTACATAAATCAATTTCTAAATCGCAACCGATTTGTTAGGCTTATTGAGCTTAAATTTAAATCAAATTTAGCTTATCTTCTGCCTAGAAAATAAATAGCAATCACTGTCTGTTAGAACATAATAAAATATTGATACGTTTAGAAAATATTTGCATGGTTAGATTTGTGTGCGTATGTGTGTTTGTGTGTGTTTGTGCATTTGTATGTGAGTGTGCATGTGTGCGCTTGGGATTCAGAAAATACTAAACCGATTTAAAATTCTCTCATTTTGAAATAGGAATTGAAAAAAATCAAATTTTTTGCTTGCTCGATGCGTTTTTGTTTTATAGCGATTTTTCTATTTATTAGTTCCATTTCTTCATCTTCTTTGTCTTTCAAATTCATTAGAAAGAGCTAAAATTATATATATCTTATAATTCGCATGACCGACATTCTTTCTTGATTCTCCTACATACAAAAACGTCATTTAAAAAAAATTAATTCTCAAAAACTAATAATGGAAATTTACTAGAAAGATTTCTGATAATTACGGTATCTACAGAAAACTTACAGGAAAATTCTAAGAATTTTCCTCACGACGAAAGGTCAAAAAAGTTCTGCGCAATATAGCCCACCCATAGGCAAACAAAGGAAAAGCGCCCATTCACCAGTCGTGAAATCCATCCCGGGGAGTGCCGATAAGAGCGTGTCTCCCGGCGACTCTCGCACGCTCCGAATACACCCAGAAAAGTGAAAATCAACCTGGCGCGCAGCAACAACATCGTCAGCAGCCATGCCGCGGCGTCGATTCCGCGAGTCTCCTCCCCGCAGCTGTGCGTACCGTCTAATGCGTCGCGAAGTGTCGTCATGCGGCACGCTCGGGGGACAAGCGACGAGGCAGCCGCGAGGCTACTTAGCGATTTCCCGTTATTTCACCAAAGGCCGCGCCGTCCGCGGTAACCGGGCATTGAGCAACGCGAAAATGCCAAGGCGAAGGAGTTTACGAACTGGAACGCGAATGTATATACATATGTATATACATGCCTTGTCTATATACATTTGTACCGGGCGTTTTCTTCTTTATTCTTCAGCGGAGGGCTTTCGGACGCGGGCGACTGCAGCTGCACGCGGCCGAAAGAAAAAGAGGAAGGAAGGAATGCCGCGCGACGCGAGATCGACGAGGGAAAGGACTTTCGGCGCGTATTATATAAATTCTATTTGTCTTGGGGGGGTCTCTTTTTTTTTTCTCTCTCGTCGTTCGACCGCGAAACGCGAGACTGCAGCTCGAGCGTGGGCAGTGGCGCTCTTTTTTTTCTCTTTCGCGATGTTGTTATGTATAGTTGGGAGAGGGGGGAGAGTTCATTCGCGCGTGGCAAATTGAAGCGCGTTACATTATAACGGCGTGGATGTTCAATGATGGGACGGGGAAAATTTGTGGCGCGCTTTTTTGCGAGCTCTTTCTTGGCTTGTCTGATGGTGATCGAAGAGCTGAAAAGATTACGAGGAAAGGAGTTCTTTGTGTTCGTATTTATTGATAGTTATGATGATTCTTTTTTCAATCTATTACGCGTATGTTGATGAAAGTACCTGCAAGTTTGATGAAAACTATAAAACAATCTTATTTCATGAAAAGCTACAAAGAGTATTTTCTAATAAATATTGCCATGATAATCTTAGTAAGCATGACATTGTTTTTAATTCGTGGTAAAAATTACCCTGATACGTAGTAATAATTAAAGTCATTCATTTTAACTGTTACCGTTAAGTGGGGTATATTTTATCGAGAACGAGGGTTATATTTCAATCCGTAATGGTAATTTTTACCACGATGTCAGATGTACCAGGTTTACTATGATTTTCATGGTAATTTGTATTAGCGGATTCTCTCTAAGCATATATATATATATATACATATAAATCATATATCGTTAAAGGTGCTGAATCATTTTGGCATCATGGTTACATTTAACTCTTAAATGGTATATTGCAAAACAATGAAAAGGTTCAGGTTGTCTTATTTAGTCTTTTAGTCTTTAAAAATAAAGTGCATGAGGTATTGTATACCCGATAAAATCGAAGCGTAAGTAATTGCATGTGTAATGTTGTGATGCAATCCTTTTAAATTTAACGTGTCTTAAAGACGTCAAAAGAAGGATGCAACACTTCCTACATAAATATTTTTTTGATGTTATAAAGATATAGAAGCCTCTGTAGTAGAGATTACTTAACTATTACTATTTCAAAAATATACTGTGGTCATGTAAATTGCTAAACATAATAACAAATATTTATATAATTTATTATATTTAATTGAATAATATCTACTAAAATGTTGTTATATCTTGTTATTTAGTCAAAAAAATACTTATAAGTATTCAATTTACGAAAACGTTTATTTAAATTTATTGATAGTTTGCGCAACAATTTCTCCTTTTTACCATGCAAACAGATTTCTCAAACGATGTTCGCAATTATCTCAGGAAATCATCTTAAAAAAATCAGGAAATTTAAATTTTTAACGAGCGCCGTGCTAATTTATTTTGATCCGTAAACTAAACCTGTATCCGTACACACGTACAGATGAAGAATTCTTCAAGGATTGACAAAAATCACTCATTGTATTGCTGATCAAAGTTCTCGCTCGTATTCTCGATCGCAACCCTGAACAATGCACTCTTTATCAGATCGACATTAGGAAGTGAAAACAATTATTTGGAGCGGCACAAGAATCGCGATTCGAAGATAGCCAAAGCACAGAGCAGAAAGTTCCGAGCAGACGAAAAAAATTTGTTCGAAAAATCTATCAGATAAAACATAGATAAAAGCACGTTATCTCCAAGGTGAGAAGTACACGAAAAAAAAGAAAAGGAAAGTTTAATTGGAACATAGTTTTGGGCTTATGTATTTATTATACATGCAATCTATAAGTGATTAAAAAAAGTTCAAGTAATAATGACTCATCATAAAATTATGAAATTATGGCATTTATAAATTAAATACTTAAGATCAGTATCATAATTGACATAAACGATGGAAAAGTAATACTATAATTAACAGTTACTTCATGACATTTTCCCATTTTATTCCTTTTAAACGTTATTTAAAATACATCAACAATCATAACAAAAGATTGTAAATATATTTAACTCACACAAATTACAGTACAAAGCTCTCGCACCGACTGCAATGTCAGCCCATCATTCAACCATCAAAAGCCGACTCTCCCACATGAATTTCCCCAGAACCATCATAACACCACCTAAAAACGCGCGCACAAAGGACGGATATAATACACCTCTAAATCTCCAACGCCCACACCTACCGATCCTCTCTAAACAGACCAGCCCAAAGCCTACACACCATAAAGGCTCAACTTTCCCAAAATGCCGATCAAGCTCGCGCGAAACGCCTGGACAAATAGACCATCATCCGCAAACTCGACTCCGCGCTCGGCTCGGCGGCGCGCGTCGGGAAAAAAAAAGAAAGCGCCGCGCCGAGCAAACAGTTCCGCTGAAATATCCAAAGGCTGCGCGCGCGCGGGAGATTCGTTCGAAATTCGAAATTCGCGGCGCGTCTCCCGGAAAGGACTTTCGAGAGGACTATATATTTCTGTGCGAGCTGGGAGATGTGTGTAAGACGTGTCGCGCGGCACGTATAGGCTCGTGCGTAAACACGAGTGTGTGCGCCTGTGTAGCCCCGTGTTCGACAAGTATGACTTCTATTCGTTTGATCGAGGAGCGTGCTCTGAAGACTCGGAGTGTGGTATATGGATGAAAGTAAAAGCAGACGGCGTGAGAGAATCGCGCGCGACGAGGAGGACGCGCGAGTACATTGTTGCGTAAAACGTGGAAATTGTCGGGTTTGAGGAGGATTGAGAGCCAAATTCGAAACGATGGGATGGGGATAAAGGAGCCGCTGCTAAGTGCTTTGGTGGAATGATTGCTGAGAGAGGAGTTATTGAAGAATTAGTGTGTGGAGGATGAGGGTACTGATGAAATTAATCCAAGTTCTGCTGGTTTGAGAGTATTTATCTGTCGGATAAAACGAGAAGGAATAGAAGTAGAAAACGCACTATCCGATGGGTGATTTCATCGCATACTAAAGTAATAAATCTATTTAAAACTGAACTGAGAAGAATTGTTTCAATGTAACAAATGGAAGTTGGGATTATTTTGGAAACGATATATTTTTATTTATTCATTTCACTTATTAATTGTATATTTGAATAACTTTAGACTTTTTTTGCAAACACGCGGGTATAAATAAAGCTTAGTAAATATTGCTTAGCTCTTTAATAGTCAAGTAGAATCTGCTTAAAAAGTTGAGCTGAACGGGTTAAGTTGTTTTTACCTAATAGGATTGAGTAATCTTTACTCAACGACTAAGTAAATTTTACTTAACTGATTGTGTATTAGGTAACTTCTGTTCAATTTATCAAGCAGATTTATTTTTACTCAACTCAAGTTTGGTATCATGTACTTAAGGTGATACTAAACCCACCCATCGCTGATAATTACGAGGATCCACTTTTTCCATTTTATTTTCAATTATTATTAAATATCTTTATGTAACGCTCTTGCCAAAAAACAACAACTTTCCCGAGACCTTTTCTCAAAATTAAAAATTATATGAGAAAAGTAGTTCCCCGCATTTACTGGTAATAGGAGATTTATTTTACTATACGGATTTTCTTCCGTGCAATATGAATGTAAGTTAGAGAAAATAAAAATGTTTCCAAAAAAATGTCCAACTTTCATTTACTACATTAAAGCAAGTCTGTTCAATTCGGTTTCAAGGTTAAGAAAATTGATTAATTCAGTACGCGCATACAGAATTTTTAGTAAAAATCAGGTATTCAATTAAATCATTCATCAAAGGGCGTTTTTCAATTGAATCTATTTTGATTTACTACTAAATCATATCAGATGTGAAATTGGTCATATTTACAGAGTAATATGTATCCCTACGCCTAAATAAATGTACAGAGAATGTTGCACATTCTTTACATACGTACTTTCTATTATATTTTAAAGACAACCAGTGAGTTAGTCTATAGTATTTGACAGAGAACGGTTTAAAAATAGATTCTTTTTAGACATTGCCTTAAACTAATTTTACAAGAATGGGCGGGACAAAGAAATTCAAATGCAATACATAGTATTTTGTAATTATACTAACTTACGATTTCCATAACTTACCTGTAGTTATTCCTCAATCGTTTTCCAATTATTCTCAGCTAAGAAGGAGGGAAAAGGAGTAACGCAGTAGCGGCTTCAGTTTTACGCGCGATTATTTACATAAGAGAGAGACCTTCATGAAAGTTTCACGGTTTTTTCCCGCGGCACATTCTTATGAAAACTGTCATTACTCTGTGATGCTTGAGATATTCACGATATGAAAAACAGACTTTTTAAATAAAAACTTTTTATGCCCGAAGTGAGAACGATAATTTTAAAAATAAGAAGTAACTAAAGAAGTCTGATGTGCAATTAGAGCGAGTTTTGCAATGGTTAATTTTTATACGAAAGGACAGTCGATATGTAGCGCCAATGTCACGAAAACATATTATACCAGCAGTATTATTATATTCATTAAAATATAAATTACAGAAATTTTCTGGGATTAAAAAATGACGTTTCCTGAAATATCCTGTCTTTTCAAAAAGAAATGCAACAATAATAAAAAGATTTTTTGAGATAATAACCTGAATTTCATTTTGACACATCTAGTGCTAAGGCGTTATTTCGAGATTATACGTGACAGATACGCGACGTTTAGAATACTATAAACACCTCGATAAACACAGAGAGTCTATAAGAAATTAAGATATATATTTCATTAACTGATTTAATTTGTCTAATCTATTTTTCTGATTATTATTTATTTTTAGTAATGCACAATGGCTTCTCGTAAACGGTCATCAATCATCTTGTCACGTAGTTAGTAGACAATGCGTACCACAGGACTTTTAAATGTGCTCAGTCACTTGTTGGGAGAAGAAAGGAAATTCAAATCTCAACAACTATTACTGCAGTCTGACGTGACCGGCGAAATTATTTTATGGGATTCGCAATTTTATTTTAGAATACATTTGCAATAACTAACTGTGAGAAAAAATTTTGAAAATATTTATTTTATTTAACATGCATTAATTTATAATAAGGATTCTATCGGAGTAACTAGAAACTCTGTACCTCATTATTTTCCCAATTATTTCCTCTGACCCGGTAGTGTTTCAATTATATATCTTATATCTCGCTCCTGAACTTCACAAGGCAATTTTAATACATTCAGTTTCTTTAATAAGTTCATCATACTTTCCCTCAATTTTACGTAACCATTCTACATGTATGTTGTTAAAATATTCAGTCTAATTAAATAGTGCGTATGTTTCTCTTATACGAATATCTGTACGCCTACAAAATTTTTCATAAAAATAAATTACATCTGAAAGTTGGATAAATATTTCCTACGCAGATCACTCATTTAATTTATATCTGTATTTTTATTTACTGTCCGTTCAACCGCATCAATTTACTTAAAAACGCATTATTATTATTATTATTATTTTGAAATGACCTGTTTTGAATACAGTGGGCTATAAAAGTGTTGTAAAAACTCCAATTGTAGTAAAAAGTGTATAGGAAACGCGTTATTTTTAGTACCTACTGATCTTTGAACTGTTTGCGCTAAGAATGCAATTTCTATGACACCCATACATTTTTAATCTGGCTTTGTAGTTTCAACAAAGCATCGATCTTTAAATTGTTAATGCTGATACAACGAGAATTATTCACGTGTACAACATAATTTTCATAACTGTCATTAAATTTTGACATCTTGATGAGTGATGGCACTTGACATTTTAATGTTGATGGTATAGTTTAAGCGTTGACGGACGCGTTGACTCTTAAATTTTCAATGCTGACATTAAGTGTTCAAGTGATTACTTTTGACTTTTCACGTTGATATTATAGTTAAAGTGTTGACATTAGATCTATTAATGCAGACACTGTATCGTACTTGCAGTATCAAATTTCTGGTATTGAGACTGCCGTTACCTTAATTTTGTAGGTTTAGTGAATACTCGCAATATTATTCATCGAACCAAAGAATTTATAAAATTAAAAAAAATCTAATTAATTTACAGTACGAAAAACACTACAACGACTCACATTATTCTTAGAGGGCTAATGAGGATGTAGGGTAATTAAGCTATCCCAAACCGTTGTACCTAAAAGTGAAGTCCAATACCTGCAGTTCTATCTAATTATGGGTTGTAGAACTTGCGATAGAGTTAAAATACTGTAATATTGTTCATATTCGCAATGGTTAAAATAAGATATAAAGGTATACTGTCAACGTTAATGAAATATGCTAGATTCACTGTACAAAGTCCCATTGGATAACCCTACTATAAACTAGGTGAATGCCAGTACATATATTCCATGGAAAATACGGATATAGCTACAGTTCAAATAAAAAGGAACGGCAATTGAAGGGGAACTGACCACCTTAGAATTTTAATTAAATTAGTTATATATTTTTAGGTGAGAATGAATTATTCATCATATATTACATTTTCTTTTTCGGTAAAGTTATATATTTTATCGAAATGTATCGGAAATTTTTTTTTCTTTGGTCGTTCGGTCACCTTAAATTTGTATCGAAGAGAAACTACCCTTTTTTCATCGTCCACGTGATTTTGAGAGTTCTAAGCATTGAATTGAACTTTTTCAACGGTTATTTTCTTCAAAATGCAAGTAATTCTGACATGAATGAAGGAATTTGTCTTAAAAATTCACAGACATAAGTTATATTCTCTCAAAGTCACATTTTTTTGATTTTTTAAGATTTTATCATAACTTTGCACCGGAGCATCCATTTTCAACCAACAAAAACACAAATTAAAGGTCTTTTCTTCTACCTTTATATTCTTGTTGGTAACATTTTTTTGTCACCTTTGTGTGCACAGTTATTAACTGCGCAGTAAAACCCCTTTTTTGCTATATATATGAAAAACACCTAATTTGCCAGAAAAACATAATCACATGACCAATTTTTATTGTTCAAAAGGCTTGGAAACCCCAACATTTAAATTTTCTTGTGCGATTTCTAGACCTCAAAAAGTGTATTCTTTTTACATATCGTCATATACGATATAGTACATTATATTACTATTACACTGATCATTTGCTTTACATATCTTTAGATAAAAAAATATCCTTTGTACATTCAAACTTGCCGATTACTTTACGCAACCTCGAAGAAAACCTGTATACAACTCAAGTTGCACCGTTTCCCGCGCATCCCCCAACCATCCATCCCACCACTACCAGCAGCACCACTCGTCAATCCAAACCGCACCATCGGCCCCCAATTCAAGAGCAAGGACAAGCAACACCTTCCTGCTTCGTTCCATCGCGCACGAGTCCACCTCGTCAGGTCGCACGGCCAGCACGCACCCATTAACGGCGTCGACCTCCTGGACTGCTCTAACCCGGCCTGCGCACAGCCGGCCGCTCGGCGGCGATGTGGTAACCAGTCGGACTCGCGGAAGGACAAGAAGCCGGCGCGCTAGCAGCGCTCGCGCACGGGGCCAGGAAGAGAATATACACTTTCACTGCCAGGCAGCAGCAGCAGCGGCAGCAGCAGCAACACGGAGAGAGATAGACAGATAGAGAGGAAGAAGGAGAGGCCCCCAGAGCGCCGAACGCCACGGTTACATCGGTACAGTACCGTAGCGCGCCTCCTGCCGGCTCGCAAGCACTTGCGCTTTCCTGGAGCGCGCCGCAGCGCCGCGCGTGTCTATGTCGCTCAGCTCTCGCCGCGATTTTAGTCTTTGCTTTTGGAACTTTGGAGCGACTCGCTTTTTGTATTTGTTGTGAGAAGAAGTGAGAAGAAGTGAGAAGATGTGATTGTAGGTAGTGCAAGGAAAGAAGGAGATGGCATCGGGTGACGCTCGCTCGGATGTGTCACAAAGGACCTGAGGATAACGGTGCAAGGGAGAAGAGGTGGATGTGCAACGGGGAGCGGTGGAAATTTTGTCAAAGGTGCGTTCAGTGTGTTGTTATTTTTCGGGAATGTGAATTTGAATTCGATCGATCCTGTGATTAAGGAAGTATAATGAAAATCGACGCGATGATGGTTGGTTGATATGGTTGTTTTGTTAAGAGTGACAGTGGCGGGATATCTTTATCCTTGCACTTGCACGTATTGTCTTCACCCTTTGCAACAGGTAATGCGATCGAATAGGTCTATGAGTGTTAGATTTAAAATACGTACAATTCGAGATCCCTAAATCGACGTCCCTTACAAAGACTAGTACATTTCAGATTTCTCAAAAAAAACTAGTATTTTTGAGAGGCCTCTTATAAGAAACAAGCGCTTTTTAGATTTTCTGAGCAACACTAACTCTTTCCTAGATCCTCTAAGAAAATTACAATTTTTATCCTATAATTTGAAAATTGAAAGTGTTAGTCTTCGTAATGGACGTCGAAACAATCTCATCAAACAAGGTACCGAATACCTTTCGATAAATACACGAAACAAAGTTATTGCCCATTAGAGCGATTTATAGTTGGCAGACAAATCGATTCGGGCATTTGCTGGCAAAACTTGGCTAGTCGAAATAATAAGTTATATAAAATGTGTGTAAATACATAGCCTTCGTCGGTGACTCGTAATCTGGCGTGCCTGCAAAAATCAGGAAAATTGCCATCATTACGCATTTTGCGGTCGGCGCGTCTTCTTTACGCGTTTCGAATATTCAGCCGTTGAGGGGCGCGAGCGTGCGCGCGCTGCACCTCGACGTTTCCTGCCATACAAATGCCGTCAACTCCGCGGACTGTCATTGTTGTATTTAGGATTCTCGAAGTAATTGCGCTTACAGTGTAGCTGTAACAATTATAAGACTGCTTAACCCATTTCGACGTAATGAGATGAATATTGTTGTTCGTCGCGACTTGGATAAACAATAGCTTCAGATTATAAAGTGCACGTTGAGTACAAGAAATATAGTAGAAGTAAACGATTTTAAATGTTTTTGCTAGTTCAATAGATTCAAAAACGATTATGGTAAAATTACCGATCTATTACATGAACAAACCATTACGAACTTTCTTAATCGCCTCCTAACGATCGCGAGCCGTTTCCAAATTCAATATTTAAATGTGTCACCGTAACTTAATTCACTCCCCCCCCAAAAAAAACGCGTTAGTTATATAATCAAAAAACCACAGATCCGCGAGACTCCACCATGAAGCAAACTTTCCTGAAGCATAAACCGGCCGAAAAAAGTAAAACACGTGCACGCGACAGACAAACCCATGACCAAACCCGTCCATTGCATAACTAAAAACATAACCTCAAAAGCATCGCGCTTATGCAGAAAAAAAAACCTGAATGTAAAAAGTCGCCGCATCTTGTCCCCGTTGATGATACACTTTCCGTCTTCTCCTTGCATAACCGGCCGAGGCCCCGAAGGAAAGTTGTAATAATCGGATGCCCGCAGCACACCATTGCACGTTGTATGTAGAAATGCATGTAGTCGTGTATCGCACTGCATATTAAAGACAATCTGTGACCGCGCGCTCTCGAATTTAAAAGACTGGGACGGGACACGGGCACGCATTTAACTTTAATATTAATAAGTAACGCATTATATAATATATGTGCATTCTTAAACTATTCGATTAGAAATCGCACTTGCTTTAGAGTAAGAGCAAACGATTATTTTTAAACGAGAACCTTAACGTAATGCAATTTGTTGTAAGTACTGGTAAAATGAGCACAGCTTCAGGGCTAAATAGGCATTTTTTATCGCATTAACAAGAAAAAAGTAACAGTTTAATTAAAAAAATATTTATAAATAGATATTTCATAATCGATTCATCAGTAATTTGAATTAATAATAAACTATAGTTCAATTAATATTACTATATAACCTATATAATGGCCGTTCAGTTCATCTCACAAGGAGAGTTTGCACCCTCCGGGTCACGAAATTTGATGAAACTTTAGGAAGTGTTTTTTGTACCTAAAATCGAAGCCTAGTACCCGTAGATTTTCCAATGGCTTTTCTTTTTTCGAGATATGGACCCAAATACGTATAATTTTAGTAAAACGAAGCACGTCTTCTTCTCAACGTAACTCTACATGTTTTTACAGTAATAAGTGGCCCTAAAACACAATAAAACTAGACGAAATGGGCTTTAATTTAAGCTTGTTGCGTATAAATATATTAATCCATGTAAAAGATATTGACAATCAAATATGGTGTCTAAAGAGATGTGTGAAATCATCGAAATTATAACAATTAAGTTCCGTCCAATATTCATGCATTTCCAGCCATTATATTCGGTTATTAATAACTTTAACTAGGATTAATATTTTTATACGCAACAAAGCTTAAATTAAAGCTCTTTTCGTCCAGCTTTATTGCATTTTAGTGCCATTTATCACTGTAAAAACATGCAGAGTTACGTTGAGATAAGACGTGCTTCCTTTTACTAAAATTAAATGCATTTGGGATATAATGACTTATATCTCGAGAAAAAAGGCCCATTGGAAAAAAATACGGGTGCTAGGCTTCATTTTAAGGTACAAGAAAATACCTCCTAAAGTTTCATCAAATTTCGTGACCTGTAGGGTCTGGACTCTCCTTGTCAGCATAATTTTTGTTTCACTCAAATAAAATGATGTAATTCTTTTTCTTTTAAGAAAGTATTTATTTATGAAGCCTCTTATACTGAACGTTAAATAATGATTTACATTGAAACTTATCTCAGTTTGGTTTACGGTACTAATCGTGACAGATACCAAATCTCAAAACTTTTTAAAAATTCATAGCCGTACTTTAGTGTTTAGATTTTTATAATTTTATATTAACAAAATATGTGCATGTAAAATTTCTTGATAATTATCCGAATAAGTTATTTTTCTTCATTATAGCAAGGTACACTGAAACCCCAATTTCCTTATAACTAATACAATTCTTTAACCGTTAAGTCAATTAACTTAAAATACGGTGGTTAGTATATCGCAACTTTGAAAATTTCTAACCTGACGGCATTTCTTGGCAGTTAAATGTAGATTTCTTACTAGTTAATGAGACAGATTGAGTGCATCAATTTACTTATAGAAAATACATTCTTTTCTCAGTATACAATAATTAGTCAAACATTTAATAATTATTCAATATATTTAACTACATAATTTAATCCTGGCAATCTTTTAAAGTTAGGGTTATTTTATCAAGCCCAGTGAGACGCTAGCTCAACTTCACTGAAATCTAATCGCTAAGGGTTTAAAAAACTCGGAAAGAAAAAACCCAAAAACCCTCCACAAAAAAAAAACAAGCCAGTACCAATACAACCCATTTTAAATTCTCATCTCGCGTAACCCGCTCGGCGCACTTTTTCCCGCGCCTTGTATAAGGTACCTAAGTTCCGCGATGAGCACCACCACCGAGGAGGAAGCTACGGGCCCCGCACCGCAGACTCCACGCACACGAGCGTAAAGTATACACATAAAACACGCCTTGCGTAATACAGGCGTGCGTGCGTGCGTACGTTATACTCGTGTGTGCGTGCGCGCACGAAATTTCTTTCGCTACGGCGGCGAGAGCCTCGGAGCAAGGACTTTCGTTTTTCATCGCGCAAGGTCGCGCGAGGCGCGGCCGCCGCGTGCCCCACTGTTGCGGTGGGTTGGGATTGCCCGGTATTACCGGACTGCGAGATTTGGAACGCGAGATATGAGATCGAGATTGGGATGGTTATTTATTTTTTTTTTCATTTTTAGTTGGGGGGTTATCTGGGATGTATAGAGTTTGAGGTCGAAGATTTTTTTTGGAGGATAGGTTATTTTCTAATGAGATATTGAGGGTTTGTAAATAAGATAATTTTTAGTTATTCTTATAGCATGGTCAGGTTAGATTGTATCATAGGCAGTACCTGATAGAAGATCGAACGGGTCAGCTGGTTAGCTTGTCAATTTTGGAAATTTGTTAATACAAATTCAATGAGTGTTCAGTTATTTTTTGTTAACAGATACTATTGCTATTAACGTTATAAACTCAAATAATTATATTATTTGATTGATTTGCACTCACATTTTATATTACTCTAATTCTACGATAGCTACGTATCGATTTATTCACAAATGTTCTCAATTTATTTGAATGAAACCGCAATTAATTATATGAAATAATTTATCCTGTTACTTTTTACTTTTTATACTTTTTAAAAATTAGCTAAAGAGCGTGTTACTTTTACCGATATTCTAATTAATTTGATAAGTGGAAATAACCTCATTTGTGATAAATTAAGTAATTAATGTTTTAAATACCGCTTTGATTTCTACCAGGGATATTGTAACCATATTTCTAAATATGAATAATAATTTTTAAATATTTTAATAAGATAAATTTATTTAAAAATAATGAAATAAACGCTGCCTACTGATTTGGCAGTCGACTTTCTCAAAAAAGTCTTTTAAAGATTTTTGTTTTGAAATGTTTCAGAAACGTTTCTGCAATGAGTTTTGAAAAACTCGATGATTTTGTACTATATGAAGAATCATTATTCTAAGACGCTATGTATACTTGAAGTCATTTAGGATTTTCAAATAAATATGGTAGTTTACAAAAAATACTTGTATTTTGATAGGTCAAAAGAAAAAAAAATTTCAGAAATTTTTTCCCAGTAACGAGATTCTTAAATAACCTAAATTTTTAGTAAACACTAGCCACCATTTTTCTGAACAATTGCAAATTTTAGAGCTCTGTGTTAGGTTTTTAAAGATATTAAAACTTGTTTATTATTTTATACGTTAAATCAGAATTTTTAATGCATGATTGATGTGGGACTTGAAATCTACTGGCTGATCATTGAAATATGATTAACGTTCTTTAAAACCGGAGGAAATTGTTGTTTGCAATACTGGCTCTTTCTTTAAGAATGAAACAATTCTCGGAATTTCCAACTTTTCATCAAACCAGAATAGGACATTTAAGAGAAAGTTCAGACATTTTGGTTTTCAGTGAATTGAAGTAAAGATCTACCGAGAAATAATAAGAATGTATTTAGTTTTGAACACTGTAGCAAATATGAAAAGTTTTAAATCGTATATAGATTAACTATACACAGATGAAAGTTTCATGTACATATCCGATTCAAATATTCTTTATATAAGCCCTAAAACATATTTGCTCCAGATTTCAGAACATTTGTAGTTGTCAGTATAGATGCAGATATAATAAATTCAAATTTAGATATCAGGGCTTTGGGTATTAAATTTTATTGGGATATGAGTTTGTTCTGTAAAAGAAAGTAGAGCTACAACTAAACATAATTACCATAAAATGATATGTAAAAAAAATGTATCGGTATTTTGAAATTCAAATCAGCTGTCAACGAAATAGAAAAAATGTGTTCCATTGGATGAGCACTTATAATTCAATTATCTTAAAACCAGTTTACAGCATGGTGTAAGAGTCGTTAATCTATAAGCTTGTCAAATTAACTCATTAAAATGATTACACTTTGACTAATTAATTAATACAGAAAATTAATACTCAATAATTTTTTTAGAGTAATTTTATACGAATATTTGAAATTACAAAATGAATTTTCTTCAGGCAGAAATAAAAAACCAATTTATTAATTTTATGTACGTTGTACATTAATAAAAATAAATTAATTAAATTTTCTCATGTATTGATGATTATTTAAATACGATCACATCTTATTAATAATTATGCATAAATTTAAAGTAAACGATTATTCATCAAACTATCATTCCAAATTAATAATCATTTTCACGTTTTCAAGTGAACATTTTTATCACAAAATACGAATCTCGGAACATTCTGAAAATTGCGTTTCTTTAGCAGAAGAGACCGGTGTTTATTATGTTATTGATAATAACATAATAATAATAATAAGGTGCATATTAATTATTTTTAGTAAATAAACACCGAGAAAAAGGATTTTCATCAAGTGACAGATTTATTAACAGTTAAGGGAATGCGTCAGCCTGTCGATAAATTGTATTTGAAAATTTCGTTTTCCTCAAAAAATACATCACAGAACACTCGAATTACTATCAAAATCGAAATTATCAATTACATGATTATGCTAATTTTCGATTGTCATGACAATTCGAGTGTTCCGCTAAGTATTTTACGTAAATAAAGCGACCCTGAAAAAGAAATTTGATTTGGATGCGTATTTTTTTAACTAAAACGAAATTTTCGAATATATTTATCGGCGGGTAAAGTAAGTCTGACGCATCCCTTTAAGAACTCACACGATCGGTAGCTGTTAAAAAAGAAAGCGAACTGTCGCAAGAGTTAAAAATACTAACAGATCATAAGAATTTACTTGACGTTTTCCTAGCCTGTGCATATACTACTTAAACATTAAATAATAAAAGGGATCTATAATTTTCGAATGCTAGCAACAACAAACTATTGAATTGGCATATAACATTCAAGACGACGCCCAGACGCTCAGTGGGTAGTATGATGCGGTCCAAATATCCAGATATTATCCCTTAAAAAATTTTACGATAAATAGTGGCTGTAACATCCAGGCATATATGAAACAACGGCCCAGACATAACCAACCGGATAAATAGAATCGTTAATACAAAATTCAAAAGTTCTCGAATCAAAATCCACGCTCATCAATATAGTTATCGAATATCATTTAATTCGCGTAATCCTTTTCCACATTGAAAAAATAGAGAAACACATTCGACTTGACGAAAAAACCTTAATCAAAACCACCGCTCCCATATAAAAAGAATCCACAAAAGACTCTCCACGCACATCGAACCCCACCGTCCCCGCCAAACTCCAATTCAACGTCCATTACTAACTAAACGCGCGAATTACGCATGCGCGCGCTTGCACACACACGCACACACACACACACGTGAAATATAATCGCAACTCGACGCGCAATAATTTGCCGCTCTGGCTCGCATCTCGCCGCGTACACCTTATATCCTATACCCGTGGGCACGCCGGAAAATGCCGGCCATTCGTAATTGCTCGCGCGTGCGCTCCGAAATAACCATACGACGACTTATAGTGTGTGTGTGTGTGTGTGTGTGTACGAGGAAGCCGGAAAAAGAAGGAGCGAGCCGCGAGCGCCGTGTATATATATACTACTTCCGCATCGAGAGTGCAGGCGCGCGTGCGTGCAGCGTATACCGTAATACGCGAGCTACAAGCGCGGAACTTGACTTTTCATTCCCCGCGCGGCGGCGATCCTCTTCGTGATGGGAAGAAAGCAGGCTCAGGCTGGATTTTTATGGGGGGCCGTTCGCTCGCTCGCTCGCTCGCCTTTTTATCTGCGCCCGCGTGGACTGAGCGGGGAGATATACACGCTTTTTTGCGGGTATACAGAGCTGGGTGATTTGTTTTGTGGAAGCTTGAGAGCGAGGTGTGTAGTATACGAGGAGAGCGTTTTATGCACGAGCGTTGGGGGGGTATTCTCGTTGATTTGCAAATTACTTTGTGAAAATTTGAGTAGCTTGGTTAGTTTGATGCCTGAGCGGAAGAAACTTGGATCTCTGGGTTTGAAGAACTATAGCCTGTTGTGCTGGGAAAGAGACAATACCTCCTTGCGTTCGGTTTCTAATATTCAATATTCAATGTGTAATATTAAAAAGTGAATGTTAAATATGATTTTAAAATAGATCAAGTTTATAAACATAAATTTTGAGTTAAACAATAAAAACTTATTACGCTTTCAAATGGTTATATCGTTTATCATATTTTAGGATATTGTAGATCTATGTGTTATAAACAATAACAAATAGACAGCAAATCAACCATTAAATAAAAATTGACAAAATTTAGACTTAAGTTATTTTAAAAATATTCGATTCAAGTAATGTCTATAAAATATACTAAATACCATATTATTTATTTATTTTTCATTTTATTTTCAATTTACAAGAACATTAACGGAATAAGTCAATTTTCGAAATTTGGTAAACGTTCATAAAAATTTGAAACTATTAGTAAATCACATTATTATTTACTTGATTTAAAGAATGCAATTGATAAATAGTAATATTTGCAACAGTTTCCTAAATTTCTAAAACGGACTTATTTACGATAGCTAATTAATTATCTGTTTAATTTACATACTAATTCTCTCTCAACTTTCAAGACCAAATCAACGAAATAAAAAATAAATTCATATAAATCATACAATCCCGCCATAAACAAAATTTAACAGCTTCTCCAATCTTCCACAATGCACTTTTACAGCTTCGAGGATACTTTTATACCCCTGCATTCCGCAACAATAAACAAGCGTGAATTCGACGAATATGGGACAGCTCAAAGCAATATGGGAAAGCAATATATATATACCTACGCGGTGCACGGCGCTAAGTGGCCGGCCGTCAATTTACCGTACGCCAAAGCGCGCGCGTGTAGCTCGCTCATACTTAGCACCTGCGCCGTACTCCTAATGGTGTAACGACGTCTAATCTGATGAAGTAAGCCGTCTCTCGCGGGCTGCGGAGAATTCGTACACACGAGAGCGCGCGTATATATTATACCCTCGGCTTTCGAGTGCGAGCGCGCGTCGTGTTTGACATTGCGCTGGGAGACATTTTTTCGTGTAGAATCCGAGTGCATCGATTTCGGCGGAATGAATTAGCTTTGACACGGGTACACGAACAGAGTATAATTTAAACAGATTTATTTTGGTGAGACAAGTGTTGGTGATTTATTAGAAAGAATTTCTTTTTGGAATATTTTGCTTGCTCTCGATTTATAATATATTAACGTAACATTGAACTATTCAAGTATTATTCAATGTATTAATTTACCAAGCATTGTTACATGTAATGCAATGTAGTAATGTAATGCAGCTGCATGAAAAATCTCAAGTTCACCACATAATTTCTTCATTGCACAAAGTACAAGTTAGCTAAGCTCTATGTGCGGAAGACAATCTGTATAAAAAAGTATTAATAAATTTTGTAACTTTCTATTTATAAGAAACTTTTCAGTGCTTAATTTGCATTAAAAATTTTATGACTTTAGAATAAAAACATCGAAAGTTCATCTCTGCTGATAGTTCATTTTTTACAGAATTTAGATGAATATTTTCGATTGCTTTCCTTTCCGCTTTAATTCCTTATCTGAAATTCATAATTTGGAAACTACGCATTTTTTGCAAAGAAAGTTCGCATTTTTATAGCCGACGGAACTGTTTCTCCTCTGCCATCAGTTCTTCCTCATGAGGTTGGACTCTTCATTGCAGTACTTTCCATTATTGCGACATATTTATCTTGCTCGCAAAGAATATAATTCTTTTTCTCGTGTATTTTTATGCAAATCATGATTCACAGAAACTTTCAACGTTAAAATATTTATCTACTTATTTCTTAAACATAATTAAGTTTAACCAATTTACAAATAATAAAAGAGACCTATTTTAAATGATTTTATAAATATTTCAAGTAAATCAATCCCAGAATTTGATCTTAAAATTGACCTTTGGAATAAGGCATAGTGCGTTTCTTACACATAAGAATTGTACACATAATTATTGTGCACAATTTAGCATTGGTCAAATATATCTATATATAATTTGACCAATGCTAAATTGTGTACAATAATTACGTGTATAATTCTTATGTGTAAGAAACGCGCTATGCCCGGAATAAATACACGAATCTCAACAATCATGATAAAAGAGCGTGTACCTACACACAAAGTATAAAAAAAATAAAGAGAAAATCAAAAAGAGAAGTCTAAACAAGAACCCAATTAACTGTACCTGATGAATGCCTATTCCCTATTCCTATTATCGCAAATCGATAGACCCGCCGAGAAATCGTTCACCTACAGTTGTAACTAGAGAAAACTATCGTTAAAGTCACAAAAATAAAGAAACAGTATAGAACAATTTTCGGAGAATAAATAAGTACAAATAAAAAACACCCCTGCTAATGTACTGGCACATAGCTTCCTCATACTTAATTAATAGTTCCAACGTGAGATTTGTTGTTCTAATATACATATTTAAATTGAAATATATCATTTAAAACAAATAATTTTCTTAAATAAATTAAATAATAAATTCGTGATTAGCGACCTAAAAAACTAATAATTAATTTCAACGAGATAATTAGATAATAGTAACAATTTGTAAAAATAATTTAGAAGTCGATTATTATATATCATTAAATAGGTATCGATCGAAATTAATGCTGCTCTAAAATTTCAGTTATAATGGTTGATTATATTTATTTAATGGTGTGAACATTCATAAAATCATGATGTAATTTTCTTCAATCCGTTGATTCTCACATAGGGTGTAATTATACTTAACACGCTCATTTATGCAAGGTGCTACTTAATCTCGTGACAGACGTACAACGTGTAATTTATAAAAGGTTAAGGTTTAAGAAGAAAAATAGGTCAAATTCCAGTTTACAGGTGAAGAAAGTTTATAAATGTAAAAAATTAATGATGATACCTTTGATTATTATTTAATATTTCTCAATTATCTGTACTAAAGAGAGACGTGTTTTATAATATGTAATCTTAATATGTAGAGCAGATACTGCAGAAAATATAAGACCGACATTAATACGTACTGAAATTAATTATAAATTGAAAAGCGTGTCTCAATTACAACGAGCTTAAAAAAACGTTTCAATTTATCCTTGAACTCAGTTAACATAGGATGATCTAAATTTGGAATTTTATGTGTAAAAGTCAGTGGATCTTCGGTGCAATTAGGAAAAATGATAAAAACTGTGCTATACTTAAAAAATTATTCTCAACCACGCTCGGTAAGCAATTTAATTAAAAACTATACTGCACATTACTTAACCCGTTAAGGGCCAAAATGGCATAAACGATGCGACGGTCTTTGACGCCGTTTAACTCATTCTATGATCGAGTAAAAAAATTGAGAGAGACATATTTTTGAAGTTAGAGACCTGCTCTTTCGAATGGTGACCGCGGAATCGATCTAAATTATTTTTTTCTATGTAAAAATTCAGTTTAAAAAATAAAAACACGATTTTTTCGACCTTTTTTTTTCTTCAAATCGAGTTTTAGAAGGTTTCCCGGTCTGTTAACAAGCTGGAACCCGTTCAAATGGTGGAGTAAATGTCTGAACTTTAAAAATATGTTGGGAGGAAGTTAATTTTTCACTTTGGTGTTTACAAAATGGCGGCTGATTCACAGAATTTTTATCAATGCATTCACGATTTTTTTTAGCGGAAAATATGAGTGAACCGAGAAAATTGCTAAGAATAAAAAGTTCTTAGAATCACTCAAAGAATACGTCAAAAATTTTTCGAAACCTTTTGAGCAACTTTTTGATTTTGCAAATTGCAAAATTTTTGCAAAATCAAAAAAGTTGCTCAAAACTCTCCGGAAAAATTTAGATTTTATTTCTTTGAATTTGTTGCGTGACATTGCTGATGGAATATCTGGGCAATTCACAAGAGAGTCAGTTTCCCAGTACTCATATTGATTATGTCGAATGTTGATAGATGATAATAAAAGTATACCTACAAAAGTATTCAATTCTCCTACAGATATTTGTAAGCCGTTTACTTGACTAGCTTCAATAATATAATTTTTGATCTCGCTAGAAAAAAAGAGTTCAAATAATTCCACGTCTGACATTCTGGCAATTTCTCTTCGTTTTGCTGCATTCAAAAACAGTTGATCCTCTAAATCTGCAGAATAAATTTGTTCTCCGTCACTCCATGAAAATATATGATCTGGTTCCAATTTTTTCTGTTTTTCTGTGTAATTGTTACAAACAGACCTGTATGAAACATTCTGTACGGGAATTTCTGGATCGGTATTTTCATCATCTGATGAGCTATCCCCATCAGAGCCAGAATCATTCCCATTAGGTATAAAAAAATTTTCTTCACCTTCATCAGATTCCTCATCATGAGACTCATCATCAGACGATTCAGGATAATTTTCGTTTGAATTTTTTATTGCTTTCCGTTTACTCATTTTTAAGTCAAATAGAAAAATCCGGTATTATGTCAACGTTCAGCAGTTGTAAAAACAGCTTGCAATCAATTGTACTGCTCGAGTACTTATGTTCTGCTTCGTATAAATTTGCATATTTATATTGATAATGATGAAATTTGGGAATTCTCTATATCTTCGACAGCACCACAGTATATTCGATTGATCGAATTGAGTTGATATAGGAAAAAGTTGCAAAATATCGAGAGGCAACGCCAGCATGAGAGAAATAAAGCTGCGCAGGATGAATTTTCACAACGGATACAAATTCGATATTTGATAATTTTTTTCTTGGAAGCAATGGGCTCTAGACAAAAATTACCAAGAATAAAAAGTTCTCAGAATCACTCAAAGAATACGCACAAATTTTTCCGGAGAGTTTTGAGCAACTTTTTTGATTTTGCAAAAATTTTGCAATTTGCAAAATCAAAAAGTTGCTCAAAAGGTTTCGAAAAATTTTTGACGTATTCTTTGAGTGATTCTAAGAACTTTTTATTCTTAGCAATTTTCTCGGTTCACTCATATTTTCCGCTAAAAAAAATCGTGAATGCATTGATAAAAATTCTGTGAATCAGCCGCCATTTTGTAAACACCAAAGTGAAAAATTAACTTCCTCCCAACATATTTTTAAAGTTCAGACATTTACTCCACCATTTGAACGGGTTCCAGCTTGTTAACAGACCGGGAAACCTTCTAAAACTCGATTTGAAGAAAAAAAAAGGTCGAAAAAATCGTGTTTTTATTTTTTAAACTGAATTTTTACATAGAAAAAAATAATTTAGATCGATTCCGCGGTCACCATTCGAAAGAGCAGGTCTCTAACTTCAAAAATATGTCTCTCTCAATTTTTTTACTCGATCATAGCATGAGTTAAACGGCGTCAAAGACCGTCGCATCGTTTATGCCATTTTGGCCCTTAACGGGTTAAGGAGGTTCGCGAGCCAAAATGAAAATGAAGGCAAAGAGCTAAAAAGTTGTACTTTTTAACAAAAATGGTAACTAGACACTGCTAAAATTTTACGTCATTTAGGAAACTCGCTAACTAGAAAAAAGTGTTTGAATTTCTTTTATTCCTTTTATATGAATTTTCTGTTAACTACCATATCTTTTCGAAAAAATGCTTACACTGTTTGAAATTTTTACAGCGACTTTATATAACGATTCTTTATATTTAAAAAAAGTAGTTTCATGAAAATTTCTTTTTTTTGCGCATAAGAATACATTTTGTTTCTTTATATCGGAAAATTCGGAAAAAACACATTTTTCACTTAATTTACAATTTTGAGAAAATATCTCTGAAGCTTTGTTGCTTTTGATTGGGCCAACAACGTTCCAGAGAGATACAAACTCAACATTAAAAATCAAATGAAATAAGTGGGTCCTCTTAACTCTCGATGACAGTTCCGAGTGTAGCATCACTTTAAGCCTAAAAAATCATATAAACAAAGTGTAACAACCACTTCAATGCCAAGTGCTCTCTCCCAATCAACAAACCGGTAGTCAAAAGTTTACCCCCTCCATCCACCTCTGCATCGGCTTTGTATTCTCGAACACCCACACAACCATCCGATCGCCTCACAAACTCACGAAAAGCTCTCCCCCCCGTAATTCTCTCATCGCTCTATCGCACGAGAGATAATCTCATTCGTATACTCATATATCTCTCGCACTTTATACACACACGCACAGCTGAGCTTCGGCTCCCGGTCGCTCGCTTTACGCGGAGATGGTGATCTCATAAAGGAGGCGAAAGGAGAAAGTGTTCCGCGATCGCGGGAGAGAGAGAGAGAGAGAGAAGCCCGGCTTATAATACGAAAGTCACGGTTACGTTATGTGCGTTGTGTACAGAGCCGCTCTGCTCCCGTTCCTGCGCAGAGCTGCACGCAAGATCGCGAGATGTGCCGCGCGCCTCTCCGTGTGTGTAGGATACGTGCAGAAGCACTCGGATATGGATATATGGATATTTCACTTCCGTGGCGGTGCCGGAGGCTCTCGTCTTGTGCCAGACGGGAAGACGTAATCGAGAGCGAGAGAGAGAAAACGAGTCTTTGTATTGTGCTCTTCTTTGTGAAGAGATAGAGAGGTTGGGATTTGGGGATTTTTTTGCGGTTGTTTCGGTGGGATGAAGTTGTTGTTGTTTGATTGATTCATTGGTTGGTTGGTCGACGAGAGCTCGGTTTTTGCTTGTAGGGGGGTGACAGTTTGAATATATAAGGAAGGAGAATGAGTTACGATGTCTGCTGGCGTTGAACTCCAGTGGTTGTTAATGTGTAGATATAGATTTTTTAGTATCTTAGAATTTTTAAGATTGGATTTAAGTAAATTGTATGTTATATTGTGAATTTAGAAGAATAAAGTACTTCGCGTTATACTCAATTGCCTCAAAGTTTTAGAAGTAAATAAGTTTATAGTTTGTATAAACTGAAAGGATTAATTCTTTAAATATATAGGAATTAGGAGTAAGTGTGAAAATGTCAACTTTGAGATTCATCAATGAAAACACCAGTCTAATTGGGTTAATTATTTCATTTGAAATTTTAATGATTGTTTTCATGCAGCGAATTATTCGCGGCGGATGCTATGCTGACATATAGGTGCGAGAGAGTGCGAAATTTAAAATGAAAAAATTAACCCAATTAGACTGGTTTTTTCATTGATGAATCTCAAAGTTGACATTTTCACACTTACTGTTAATTCCTATATTTAAAGATTTCATCCTTTTAGCTTATACAAACTATAAACTTATTTACTTCTAAAACTTTAAGGTAATTGAGTATAACGCGAAGTACTTTATTCTTCTGTTTTTTTATTTACCTTGCAAGATGCATCCGGCTATCGCGGGCTTAAAATCTGGACATTAGTTTCTAGGCAAACGGGATAAATAACAGAGGTTATAATTTAGCTTTATTATTTAGTAATAGTAAAGGTTTTAGGCCTACTATCTGAAAATAATTATATTTTGAATCGTATTCAATAAAATTGGAAGGGGTCCGTTTATTAGATTGTTTTACATAGATTTGCTGAGTATTTCGAATTTCAAAATTTAGATTTACACAAATTAGAAATAAATAGTTCCGTCAAAAATAATGATCGAATGTACAAACAGTCAAAGAAAATATTCAGATTCCTAATGAGACTATTTTTGGAATAAGATTGATAATAAGTAGAATAATTATAAGTTAAACAAATTATAGTAATACTGCTTGAAAATTCTAAAAAAGATGTCATTTTTACACTCGTACATCATTTTTCTAATAGTTACACGTTTTTATTATCGTATATCTATTTATTCTAATGAATTATTTTTCTACGTTTATGAGATAATATTAACACAATTTCCCTTCGTTTATTTGGACGTCGAATTATTTGCATATGGTCATTTTAGCATTAGTTATATTTAGTGTCGAAACTTTGTTTGTAATGAAAATTCTAAAGTGTTAGCAGATCTATAAAAAACAGTCTAATAAACGGACGCCCCCCCCCCCCCTTCCCCATGAAAAAATAAGATCCATGGCAGTGGTTCCAAAAAATATTCGAAAATTTATTCGTCGAATAATTTTCGAATACTCGAATCTTAAAAAGACAAGAAAATGTTCAAAATTGACATTACGATAGTCCAAAATTTGACTTGCAACTTGATGTGATTACTTTTTATATAAAGACGCACTATTTTTTAACTTGAATTGGTGCATTTGATTTCATTTAAAGAATTTCTACAAGCTAAAGAAATTTTTTTAACGTGTAATGTAGTCGAATTTCGCAATGCCAATTTTGAACTTTTTTTCGGGTATTTGAACATTATTTATTTTTCATGAATACTTTTTACGAATAACCGATTATTCGAAAATTTATTCGATGAATACATTTTCGTATAATCGTTTACTCGAAAAAAGTATTCGTCGAATAAATTTTCGAACATCGATTATTCGAAAAAATTATTCGACGAATAAATTTTCGAATACTTGTTGGAACCATTGCTATGGGCCTTATTTTTTCATTTCAGACATTTAAAAATTAAAATTTATTTCATTGAGTCTTTCGCAAGATATGAAAAGTGTTCGCTGAAATTTTGCGGTCGAATACTTGCCAAACTATGGGTTACAGAGATCCATTCATGACCTTAGCCGTGACCAATTATAAAAAGAATATACATGTATAACCATTATTTTGGTAGCAAAATTTGGTATTTCTTAATATTGTATTTTTCTATTTCTTTGTTATTGATAGTTTACAATTTATTGTCTACAATATTTTTATATTTATTAAGCTTTTGAAATAAATACTACTATTTTTTGAGCTTTTGGCAAAGTTATAAAATTTATTCTATTTCGATTCCATTATGTTTGATAAACCATTAGGAATATTGATATTTTTTATTTGAAATGCCTCGTCATTTAGATTCGCAAACACTGGCTTTATAAACAATACTGAGAACGTCTTATTGTTAGACTGTAGAAGCAAAGCTGATTAATACGATTTTTTTAATTCTACTGGGATTGCATTGTGACGGTAAATTGTATTAATAGTACATAATATTTTTATTTCAACAAAATAGTACTCGGAAGTTCATTAGTGTGTTTAAAGAGCTATGTTAAAGAAAATAAAAATGTCAAGTTTTACGCTTACATTGCAAATTTACTGCTGCACTTATTACCCATTATTTTCTAAATACAACATAATAAAATCTTGAGCTGCATATAAAAAGAAATTCGAAATTGGTACTATATTTTAACTCTGCAATTAAAGCATGATTTTGATTTTGTTGCTGGATTTTATAAACAATATCTTCTTTTATATAAAAGTTCATTTTCGAGTAAACACATAAAAAACGCATTTCTCGAGAATTTACTATAAGAATTACTATAATTTACTATATTTACTACGTTCTATATACTAACATGATATCTAGCCCACGTAATGAATTTTTCTGATTTTACTATATCTTTGGTACAAAGTTACTGTACACATCGTTACTGTAATAAAGACCCCCCTACAAATGTGACGTAATTTGTAAATGACCACTTAGAAATAAATTGAAGATTCAATATTTGGTGCAGGTCTTGATAAGTTTGACCCAAAAATGTATTCTCTTTCTTCGACAAAGCTAAATAAAAAACATTGCGCTGTTCAACATTTCTGATTATAGGTCATATCATAACG
This sequence comes from Gastracanthus pulcherrimus, assembly GCA_949152435.1. Classification (NCBI taxonomy): domain Eukaryota; kingdom Metazoa; phylum Arthropoda; class Insecta; order Hymenoptera; family Pteromalidae; genus Gastracanthus; species Gastracanthus pulcherrimus. The sequence goes on from OX424573.1 coordinate 38,522,384, forward strand.
AATCTAATTATTGAATAAAAAGCACAAAGAACTTTTGAAATCGGTCAAGTAGCTTTTCATAAATCATATTATGTAATCCGCATTTATTTTCATCGTCACATCCATAGAGCCTTACTCAAAACTTTACACACGAAAAACAAAAAGTATATTTAGTATTTAAAAATGTGTATAAATAAATGCACAATAGATTTTTTACTTCACATGTCACATAATCCTATTACAAAAAATTTCCAAAAAATGCACTCCTTTCTACATAAGAAAACACCATCAAAACTCTAAAAATAATACCCATTTAAATACGTATCCCACTTCTCGCTACAAAACAAACTCACAGCAATCTTTCAACACGAACCACACTGCACCTCGCCATTCCCGATAAGGACTCGGATACAGCCGCGAGACATCCGCCAGCGCACAGTGCGAGAATTCGCACCAGCCGCGCACGCGCTTGTGCATTTCCTGGAGCCGCGCTCCGAATCAGTTCGCTGCATTTTTCCCCTCTCAATCTCCTGTATCCCCCCGAGTCGCGAGAACGAGATTAATGTGGGAATGGCCGCATGCAGCAGTTGAATCGTCATTTTGCCCCGCGCGCGCACCGCAGACTTTATTGGGATGATAAAATTAACGACCGAGCGCGCGCGGCGAGCTCTCGGCATAATCATTATGCTCCGCGTGTATGTGCGTGTGTGTATATGGAGGAGCGTAAATTCCGCGAGTATGAGCTCGAGGACGTTCACCGGGAAATCCGATTTTTTGCTGTGTTCTTTAAGACTGCGGTTATGAGTTAATTTAGGTGCGCTTCATGTGTGGTTGAAATGTCAATACCTGTTGCGGTATGGACAGATGAGATGTTTGAGTTTGAAGTTTCAAGGTTTAGCGTGGGACCCGTACTTTGAGCTTCTGTAAGATGGTTGTTTTAATGAATTGTTAAGAAAGTTTTCGTGGAATTTCTTTGGGAAACTAGGATGCAATGCAAAGCAATAATAGAAGTGACGTGTGAAATGCTTGGCATGACAACCGGTATTTTTGTCAAAGATGTAGCTAGCTAAAGTTGTGCACCAATGTTATTAGTGTATTCAGTATATGCATCACTTCAGTTGTTGGCGTTACTTCATCAATTTTACATCATTTACTATTACTTTAATGCTTTACGCGGTAAATTAGAGGATTTTCTGGTTTTCATTATAAATATTGCGACTTAATAATGTTTCTTATTCAATTAACTTTCCAACCTTACTGTAAGCCGGTGAACGTCTTCTCAACTCCAAGAAAAACGAGGAGAAAGAAATATGACAGGGTATGCATATGCGGTTTGCTCGCCACGTCAGACCATTAGGGATAATTGAAGTCAAACATTCTATTTGCCTTTCGTTACGCCACGAGGTCGAAATATCGAAAGTTTATTTTTTATATAGATCAAGTAGCGGGTGATCTATAGTTGGCGCTAAGGAGCGTTTAGTGTTTGCGTTCATCAGCGATACGGGGCTCGTAAATTTGCCAAGGAAATTGAAATTGTTATCGGTAATGAAACGATGTATAAATAATCGGAAAGCCGTCGTCGCTTTTTGTGCGTATGTTTCAATTAGTTCGGACATATCCGAATGATTTATCATGATGAGCTTTGCAAAAATTGGTAATGCACTGCGAGAAGATTGAAATTGCTTCGAAGCCTATTCCAGCGTTATGTTACAGTAAATACTCTTTCCCATGATGTCAACGAACTTCTCTCCGTAATATTTAAGATACGTATATAAATGCATGACTTTTAATGCTTCCTCAACAACAGAAGCATGGATTTATATAAATAAAATATGCAGCACACAAAATCCACTCTACTGCATATTAATGCGAAGAAAGTCGTAACTTTGCATCCGGTGGGAAGTATAAATGGCATCTCCATCGTGGCAGTTCCTAGAATCGAATGGACGATTACTGCGAATCGATATGCATTTTCAGCGTTAAAAATCAATAAAAAAAGCTCGTCCTCCTGCATAGGTAAAGCGCGATCACACACCCGATGCTTGCGCAACGGAAAAGCATGACCCCCTCGTAACCAAGCCATTATAATATCATAAAACGAGATCCTTTATTTCCTTCAAAGCAATCAGCAATATCAATTAATCTCTCGCGGTAAAAACTTCAATTAGACGAGGCAAAGTGCCACCGAGGTAGGCCATATAGTTTTCATCTGGGCTTCCACAATGCACAATGACTTTCTAAATTTGATATACAACGCGCGACCATAACTCGCATTTTAGCGCTTATATATCTCGACGCTGAAAAGCCTTTTTTTCATCTCGCCGTATAACTCACGAGTAACAATGATATCAGTTTGCACCATTATTAGCGCGATAGCGGGATCGCGCGCGCGCTGAAATCCATAAAGTGTACAAGGCGCGGAGAGCAAAACAACCTGCGCCGATAACCTGCAATGAGCACCTTCCACGTGAAAACGCGTTCGAGCGTAATATGAAAATCATTAGTATCGCACGCGTGTAATGCGCGAACAGAACTCGGCTAAAGAGCCGCGAGGTATAGTTACATCCGGACTGCATTAGTCATAGTAACAACGTTGTATCATATTTTTTTATAAACTAAATATTTAAGAAATTATTAAGTTAATTGTTTACATACGAATAAATTATTTATTTAAACTTTTTAATTTTGTACGTGATACTTTATATCTGATTCGCATAATTCTTTTGTAAAATTGTAAGTTTTACACATGAAAATTCTAGAGAAACGAAAAAAGTGAATGCACTGATGCAACATACGTACTTATAGAGAAAATGAAGTAATGTTATTTTTTATCCTCCCGACAGCTATGCGTAATGTTAAATATCGAAAAAAATAATTTCAAACCATCATATCTTAGAAATTATGCAGTGAATTAAATCCAGATTTAACAGACGTATTGCGACATCAGAACCAAAGGATTATATATTAAAGTTTGATACAGTTGCAAGATAGACGATAGAAAATTTAATAAGCTATTGTAATAATGCTTAAAAATTATGTTAGAATTGAATTTGACCTTCAAAAATCTTTAGAATATCCCAACGTAAATTAAGAAATTTAGAGGTAGAACCAAAAAGTCATTATGGAACATTTTAGCCCGTTAATCTCTGCCTATACATGTGAACTTTATACATTAAAGAAATTGATGTTTTATTCAAACAAAATAATATATTCAAGTTCTTGAGTCAATTCTGAGCATTCGATCAATAGAGGGATTTGATTTCTTATAATTTAATATAAGTTTTATGAATAAATAAAAATATTTGATGAAACGTATATTTAAATATTTCTTAAAATCAAGTTTAATATCTTAAAATCATCATAAAATACTTTCCACCATCGTGGTATAGAAACTATGAAATAAAAATAGATGATTAGACCGAAAAGTGATTTTTGGTAAAAATGAGTTATATGATCCCCTTGGGTTCTGAATTCGCGACATGTATTAATATCCAACTTATTTTTACCGAAATTTTGATCTCCATCGATCTCTCTTATCATGAATTTTCTCAATCCAACCTTCAAATCTTCGCCGTGCCGACGCCTCGAGCCGACTATCCGCACAGCTCTGCATTAACAAATTTTCGATAGCAAATCGGCCGCGAGCTTTCACCCGCGTCAAAAATATATCGGCGAGGCGCGCTTATACAGAGCACAAAACCTTCCGGAGGGGGGAGGAAGAAAAATCCCGGGCTCCGAGAGCTCGGCAAAATATATTCGCGGGGCAAAGAGTTTGCTTTCTATACGCTCTCCTTCTAGCGCGAGCGCGCCTGCCTGGCATAAATTCATAAGACATGTGCATTTTTCCGCGCTCCTCTCCGCGCTCACTTTCTCCGCTTCCCCGCCCAAATAACGTAGGCGCAGGAGCGCGTCTATCTCGAGCGCGCCGAAAAACCGGGAGCGAACGAATTTAACGGCCGTGGGGCTCGACTGTAATGTACGTCGGGGTGTCTTGTGTGAGAGTACCGGAAATAGCGGATCGGAAGCTGAATTTTTTGCGCGCGGTTGAAGGAAGAAATGCTTTTTGAGCGTTCACGGCGGTGTGTTGCTGATTCACGTCGTGGGATCGGCCATCAGTGTCGTTGTAATTAATGCGTTCGAGCGAAGAATCGTTGCGATTCGTGAATTTATAAAGTCAGCTTGTCAAGGATTGAATTCACCGGACAGATGTGAGCGTAGGTTATTATTATATGCGTTGATGATAAATGTTACTTTGTCGGAGATACGTTACTTTTGGTTGGTTTCGATTTTATTTCGAAATTTTCAAATAAAATTTGATAATAGCGATGATATGGCAACATCACACGCGTAATAGATTTTTAATTTTAATCAATAGAATATATTCATAGTTTTAAGGTATTATAGAAGATTATAATAATGATTTATTAGTAATAATTATGATTCATTAGCCAGATTACAAGTAGAAGTGCTTTAATGACGCAAAATTACGTTATAAATTTTAATCTTATTTTATCTCGCTACGTTCAACGTGCATCGGATAATAAAACTATACGCTGAGCGTAACAAAGTTATGGGTCGTATTAGTAAAATATTCACGTTCAATGCAGTAATGAGATAGTAAATTTATATTTTTCATCGTAATTTTACTATTGCACTGCTAACGAACTCGAAATCATAACGATTTTTAAATTTACCCTTAAGTTGTTAATTTTAACATAATTTAGTATCCTATAAATTTGCACTGCTAATACATTCGAAATCATAACGATTTCTAAATTCACCTTTAACATGACAATTTTTAGATAATTTAGTATCCTTTAAACAGTTTTCTTAAAATGTATCATAATTGTATCTCACGATATTCTTTATCCAAATCTCAGACATCCGTATGGTAAGCAAGTACTATTTTTTGATGGATTTTACAAACAACGTTGTAAATTTCTTACGTCGTGCGGCGGTCAGTTTATAGCTCTCTATTATGTGCTCTATGAATGAGTGCAGATAGTTTGTAAAGTGGATTTTTCACTCTTTTATTCTAAAATAGAGCGGAGCTTCAGATACAGCCAACGAGAATGATTACTTCCGCGAATTTTATAAAGATTAGAATGAATTCACACCTCAATCATCAACACTAGAAATTAGTACGTCAACTGCCTCACTCTAATAATAGAGTGAAAGTCAACTCATATTAGAGTAGAAGTTTACTCGTACAGTAAAGCAAAATCGTTCAATATGTAACTTGTATTTCTTCATTCGATTTTCAATTTTATTCGATCTATAATTCACATATATTTTTTGTTTTTCATTATTTTTAAAGTTATGGAAAGTTGTAATTCAAGGTGAACCAAATAGGATTTGAAACTGCCCTACAATATTTAGGTTAGCTGTAAAGTATGTAAGGGGATGTGATAGGGTACTAATGCATCCTACATTATCAGCACTGCTTTTTTTTATTTTTAAAATAAATTCTGAATATCTTTTTTTAAATGATTGTCAGTCTCTATCTTTATTAATAAACAATAACAAAAAACTGTATGAAGCTATTTCATTAAAATTATGATTTCAAAACTTCCGTTTCCGGATTCTCAATTACCTACAAAAATTTGAGGCAAGACCATAAACTTTGTATTAATAATATTAACGGCATACCACACGAAAAATTTTGTTCAGTGTCTATTGATAAAGAAAACCACTGATTATCGATTTTTTTTCCAAAAAAGAATCTTCGCAATCTACTTTAAAAGTAAAAGAAAACTCAGAGCCGGCAAGGTAGAAACCGTGTCGGTATTTCACACCCACGCAACCTCGAAACCTCCTCCTAACCTTCAAATTATACATTTCCGACACATGTCTCATTCGTTGCTCTTTCAGGATGCGCGGATCGGCCACCACGACGACGGCTCACCCTCGATCGTAACATGCGCGATCGCGCTCGTCGCCGGCAGATCGGTGCAGAGGAAGTGCGGAGAGCCTCGAGGCCGCCTGACAGCCACTTCTGACACCTTCCCCCCCCGTTCGCACACCTCTCTAGGAAGGGAATACACGGAGAACGAGAAAGAGATTATAGACGGAGAGGAAGAGAAGCGAAGGAAGTGAGAGAGAGAAAGAGAGAGAGAGAGAGAGATAGAGAGACATGGTGCTGAGCACGATAGTCGTGACGTCGGCGCTGAAGGGCGCGATCGGCCTCGTGGGCACGGGCCTCTGGCTGGTGCCGCTCCTCATCGCCGGCCTGTCCTACTACCATTACGATCAATTGGGTAAGCCAGACTGGATCAGTAATGATTACCGATCATTTTTGTTGTGTAAATTGTTAGGTTCGACTTATTATTAGAAAATTTTTTTTATATGGGAGTTTGAAGGGGTAGGAGAGATTTCTACGTTACCGACTTTGTGTTGTCTAGACCGTCGAATGTAGGTAAGAGGAACCCAAACTTCGCACTGGCAAAATAAATTAAATCGCTTGAATGTTTGTTTCTTGACTGTGTGTTGATGAAGGAAGAGACGGTATGCGCGCTTTTCTATGAAAATATTTACAAGCGATTTTAAAAGTATAAAACATAGAGTCGGTAACGTAGAAATTTTACCTACTTTCTCTCTACAACTTTATGCCTTGATAAGACGCCACAATAGCATAAATATATGGTAACTCATCAACAAAACAATATTTGGCATTAAAATAATCGTATATTGACATGCTTCTGCATGCTTAATGTATTTACTGAACATAACTATTCTTGGATGACCCATAAAACATAATCATTAAAATGATTTAATCAGTCAAGAGATTTCGCTATTTTAGCTAAAAATGTAATCATCGCAGCGAATTTCATTGTTGTCTCACTCAGCGATAACACATAGCTGACACTAAAGTATAATTTTCTTCCATATTCAGACTCAACATATATCTATTCTATTGTGGCGTCTCAATAAATTATTATTGACTATCTAAAAATGTGTATTTAAAATCTGAAATGTTTAAAAAAAATTGTCTTATAGAAACAAGAGCTGACCAGGAATGACTCGTAGATAATCAGAAATTGAATCTATTTATTGTATATGTCAAATTGTAGTTTTTGGTAGAGTACACATTTTCAAAGAAAACAAAATACTGCAATATACCGAAGTTAAAATATCGCTGGATTCTAATTTTAGAGAACTGCATTAAGATTAACTTTAACTTTCATTCGTGTGTTCTTGAACTTACATCAATGTCAATGTTTATTAAAAGATATTGTAATGCATAGCGCAGAAAAGTATATTGCCAATTGCATTGAGCGATAATTTAATTGGATATAGATGCAATACTGTACAGTAGTTGAATTTCTAGAAACCATTTGGCATTAGTAAATATAGCTATAATTTTCCAGGCAAATCATAAAAATGTTAAGGCGCAATAATATAAAGCAATTTTATTTTAGAAAGTTCTTAACTGTATGATCTATTTTAGTTTACAAGTACAAGTAACAAACACTCTTAATTTCTTGATGTTAAATGCATCTACATAGAATGAAAATACTATCACTCTAATTTTGAATAACATTTTACTGTATTTAAGGAGGTTGTATGCGTAGATATATGTCATAAAAACAAACATTTTTACCACAATTTAATCTCACATAATGATATGAAACTCAATATATTATAAAATAAGGGGGTTTTGTTTTGTCAACTAAAAAAATATTTTTTATTGAAATTCCGTCATTGTAAAATTAGATATCGTCAAATTTAGACTTTAAAGAAGAAAAAGTTGACAAAACAGTGGAGACTTTTTTATTTGTTACCCGATTTTAATTTTGAAGATCTCATTTTGTTTCTTGAAAGATTTCATTAAGACTTACACATATAAAAATTAAATAACATCGAATAACCTGTTACAGCCTATAGTTTATACTTGAAAATGCTCAAACGTACAAAAACGCGTGTATGGACTTAAAAACTATAGGCTGTAACTATGCAGGTTATTCGATGTTATTTAATCTTTATATGGGTAAGTCCCCCTGAAATCTTTCAAGGAACATAATGAGACCTTCAAAATTCAAATCGGATAACAAATAAAAAAGTATCGACTGTCTGGTCCACTTTTTCTTTTTTAAAGTCTAAATTTGACGATATCTAACTTTATAATAATGGAATATCAATAAAAAATTTCTTTTTAGTTTGACAAAAATCCCTTATTTTATAATATATTGACTTTCATATCATTATGTGAGATTAAATTGTGGTAAAAAATGTTTGTTTTTATGACATATATCTACACATACAACCTCCTTAAGTGAATTTATAGTCAAGAAATATCGATAGAAATACAATACAGTGGATTGTATATATTTATTTTTATTGTTAACTTTCATGAAGCATTTTCGCATTGCAGTGTTTTTCATCGATGCGCGTAACACATTTTCGTACCAATTCCTAGGTTTAATTAAAACATAGTACTCAATCTTTATCATAACCCATTTATCTTTTCAAGACTCAGAAGAAAGTAATAGAAGTTATTGATCGTCTGTTATAATTTCCCTTGACATCATGATTAAGTAAGATATTTAGCACGTAATAATATTTCCTCTACATACAGTAGCGCTGAAAACAAGCCACCCATTTATATAACGACACGCACGAGGAATAAAAAAACTGCATGCGTATGTACGGAGAGAAAGGGTCTATCGATTATTATGTATAAATTTATGAATATTTACTCTTTTTTCTTGAAATGATGAACCAAGTCGTAATTTAGAAAATTTTACAAATTATTAGCCACAACAATTTTCTAAATTATTAGCCACAACAATTTTCTAAATTAGTAAACACTGCAAAACAATATAGTAATTCATTTTGATAAACCGCATATATCAATTTTTTTTGTCATGTTCATTTAAAATTTTTATAATTGAATTCGTTACTGAACTAATAAAGTGAAAACTATCTATGTGGAGATTTGAAGCAGCTACGATCTTCTGCAAATGAATCGGACATCTGACTACGTTACACCGGTCTGCTGTAATACGATACTTTATATCGATGCACTGGACACGATCAGTTACAAAAGATATCGAAAATTGAAAAAGGTTAAGTTTATTGACTCAAGATGTACGTTATAATCAAGACATTATGCACGAATTTAATAAGCAAATACTTTTTATAAAATAATTTTTTATTATAAAATTTCGTACATGTCTACCAATAACTTTTATAAAAATATCAAAAAGCACTAGAATGCGACTCTGTTCCCTCGTTACAAAAGAAAATATTAAGTTTTGATAGAATATTCCTCACCGTGTATTAATTATAAATCGCAGTTAATCTTCAGCTAGCGTTGCGGTGGCCAACGTACATCACATTACACAAAATTATCATACAAATTGAAATTGTTCTTCCTAATACAGAATTTTTATTTTTTATTCCTGTATTTTGGCAAAAACTATGTCAAACTATAAAGTATCTTGCTACACAAATTTTGTTGCAAAATCATTGTCTGTAAATCACAAAACGGTAGTTATAAAAGCCAACCAAAGCCACCTGTTACCTACAAATACGAGGAACCACGTTTCTCATTTGATTTTCAATACCAAATATCTTTATGAAACGTTATTGTCCTAATCAAAAACAACTTTCCATAGAGATAATTCTCAAAATTGAAAATTGAATGAAATAAGTGGTTCCCCGTATTTGACGGTGACAGGGGGTTTAGCATCACCTTAATATCGAAGTTGCTTGTGTCCGAACGAACATCCCGAAAATATTTCTAATAAATCAATAATAACGAAAAGAATACAAAATAGAAATCGCGACGTGAGTAACAATTGGAACATTCACCATCAAGAGTCAAAAAGAAATACAAACCAAATCTTAGAAAAAGTAAAACAAACCTACACTCCAATCCCAACCCCCCCGCTCGATTTCCCTTACCTCCACCAACCTCTTCAAAACCCCCAAGCCCCAATCCACGCAACCAAGCAACACCCCCAACTAACGCTTCCCTCCCTGAATTACAGATCCTGAGAGTCGTCCGATCAATCGCTATCCCCTGGACGCCGAGTACGACTTCGTGGTGATAGGCGGTGGCTCGGCCGGGGCCGTCGTCGCGGCCCGTCTCTCGGAGATCGCGCGCTGGCGCGTGCTGCTCCTGGAGGCTGGACCCGACGAGAACGAGATCACGGACGTGCCCTCGCTTGCGGCCTATCTCCAGCTGACCAAGCTCGACTGGAAGTACAAGACCGAGCCCAATGGCAGATCCTGCCTGGCCATGAAGGGCGGAAGGTGCAACTGGCCCAGGGGCAAGGTGCTGGGCGGCTCGAGCGTGCTCAATTACATGCTGTACGTCAGGGGTAACAGACACGACTACGATCACTGGGAGGAGACGGGGAACGAGGGCTGGGGGTACGAGCAGGCGCTCTACTACTTCAAGAAGTCCGAGGATAACAGGAACCCGTATCTGAGGAACAGTCCGTATCACGGGACCGGGGGTTATCTGACTGTGCAGGTGAGTTTGGTGCTTGTCGTGGGGGATGGGAAATTGTACGCGTCATGCGTGGAAAGTTGTAGGTGCTTTTTAAGGTTTGATTTTCAGAAGGTGTGAATTGTAATTTTGAACGATTGTTGGGCAGTATTTTAGGTAGTATGTCTTTGATGATAGTAAAAGAAATTTGTATTATTTGTATTAATTGAGTGGGAACGTAGTATATCGAATACCATATTTTGATGGATCACATAAATATATTCTCTGTAAACTGTTGAAGTTTTTCAAATATCTCGAATATTAAAGAAGATACAGCACTTCAAAGTTGTTGTGAAATCTCGATATTAATGCCGGCATACTATGATGTTTTATTATGGTGGAGTCATAACAGCATTTTTTTGACATGCTCATAGGTTTTCTACCTACTTTATAAATACCGAATAAGAATTTTTAAAAATTATTTAATTGGCGATTTTCACGGAATTATCATACTCTCGCTAATAAAATGATATAAAAATCATTTCTCGTGACATTAATCACATCGTTAAAACTACATTTATTGCAATTTAATACGAACTTAAACTTAAATCAGAAATTCAACTACTGCAAAAATAGTTTATTTACTTTGAAACTTTAAATTGTATTAAATTATATTTGTTTCTATTCATTTATTTACTTTTAACAACGTGAAATGAATTCATTGAACTTATAAAAATCGGAGGGCATAAAATGGTGGTTGGATGGTTTCATGACAATCACCCGTATAATTCGTATAATACCCATTATATAGAAAGCGCTGACGTCGATAGATTGAAAAAATTTTGCGGAAAATGATTATCAAAGTTTATGAGTTTGTGCATCAAATAAACTAAAACTTTATCATTTCTAATGACAAGTTCAGTTTAATGTGCATATTAATTTCAACAATATAATCTCTGCTATATTTCGAACTTTAAACCTCTTGCTATCCCAAGTTCTTTATTTGTTGTACAAATTCATAAACTGTTAGAATCTTTTTGGTTTTTTAATTTCAAATCTCTTTGCGAAGAGCTATTATTCCCAGAGATTTTTTCGCACCATCGCCGTTAGCTCCTTCAATAATGGGTAACGTACAAAACAATACGTATAATAAAACTTCCTTTTAGTATCTTAGAGAACGGACTAACACTTTATAACACTGTTCAACTTTATTAATATTATACATCATACGTTTTATGTTTAAATAAAATCTTAAAAATCACCTATTTTTTGTTTATTTTGATAGAATAAATAAAAATAATTATTAAAATTTTTATTTTGATGGAATTTTTCTTTTCAAGTTAGTCATTTAGAACATTTTTACTTTGTGAGTATATAAAAATGTAATTAGGAAGGGAACTTGGAAAAATCAATGTTTTAACATCGATATTCACTTAGCACACTTCTTTGGAGCAAACTTTTAATGGATCCATCCGAAACTTCCAGACATGACTCTAATAATACGTAGTAACTAAAGGTGGACGTTAAAACTTTGATTTTTCATTTTAGAGTACTGTAAACTCCCTTAATGAGATACCCTAATTAAAATAAGTTATCCTTAACTTTTAATATAGTCATTTCAATGTTAAGGTGATGCTAAACCCCCTATTACCAGAAAACACGGAGAACCACCTTTTTCATTTAATATTTAATTTTGATAAAATATCTCTCTGGAACGTTGATGTAAATAAAGGCAACAACGTTTCAGAAAAATATTTCTTCAAAATGAAAAATTAAATGGGAAAAGTAGGACCTCGCAATTATCGGTGACAAGTGGGCTAGATTCACCTTAAGCTCAACGTTACACCAGCGAGCCTGAATTAAACTATCTATCTGTCCACCAACATAGGAGTCGCCCTGGAAGACACCACTGGTAGTGGCGTTCGTGCAGGCTGGCACGGAGATCGGCTACGAGAACCGGGACATCAACGGCGAGTACCAGACGGGCTTCATGATAGCCCAGGGCACGATCCGCCGAGGCAGTCGGTGCTCCACCGCCAAGGCCTTCCTCCGCCCGGTCCGCCTGCGCAAGAACATCCACACGGCCATGAACGCCCACGTGACGCGCATCGCCATCAACTCCGTGACCATGCGAGCAACGGGCGTGGAGTTCGTGCGCGACGGTCGCAGACAGCTGGTCAGGGCCAGGAAGGAGGTCATCCTGTCCGCGGGCTCCATCAATTCGGCCCAGCTCCTCATGCTCTCGGGCATCGGACCGCGGGATCATCTGCAGGAAATGGGCATTCCGGTGCTGAAGGACCTCAGGGTGGGCGACAACATGCAGGACCACGTGGGCATGGGCGGGCTGACCTTCCTGGTGGACAAGCCCGTGGCCATAGTGCAGAGCCGGTTCCAGGCTGCGCCCATGACGATGCACTACGTGGCCAACGGCCGCGGACCCATGACCACCCTGGGAGGCGTCGAGGGCTACGCCTTCGTCAACACCAAGTACGCCAACGCCACGGGTACCTATCCGGACATCCAGTTCCACATGGCGCCGGCCTCCATCAACTCGGACGCCGGCGTCCAGGTGCGCAAGGTCCTCGGCATCACGGACGAGGTGTACAATACGGTTTATCGGCCCATCGCAAACAAGGACGCCTGGACGATAATGCCCCTGCTACTGAGGCCTAGGTCCCGGGGTACCGTCAGACTGCGCAGCTCAAATCCCTTCCAGGGACCAAAGATCGACGCCAACTACTTCGACGATCCGCACGATATCGCGACTTTGGTCGAGGGTGCCAAGATAGCCATGAGCGTGAGCGAGGCCAAGGTCTTCAAGCAGTTCGGCTCGAGGGTTCACAGGATCAAGCTGCCGGGTTGCAAGCATCTGCAGTTCGCCTCGGACGAGTACTGGGAGTGTCACATTCGACACATTTCCATGACGATCTATCATCCGGTGGGCACTGCCAAGATGGGACCGGCTTACGATCCGGACGCAGTCGTCGATCCCAGATTAAGGGTCCACGGGGTGGAGGGACTCAGGGTCGTCGACGCCTCGATCATGCCGACCATCAGCAGTGGAAACACCAATGCTCCTGTGATCATGATCGCCGAGAAGGGCGCGGATATGATTAAGAACGACTGGAACGCCGTTGCGACTGCGTGATCGGAGTTGAGAGTGTGCGTCACTGGACTGAACATTGTTCTTTTAATGTAAATATTCGATAATTTGGGCATATGTCGTTGAGTAATTAATTACTTTGGAGAAAAACTTTTAGAGTTATTTTTTTTATACGAAATGTTTTTGATGTTGACGATTACTGATGAATGATGTACGTGCAGATTATTTAGCGAAACAAATATTGAAGATAGAGGACTGCAAAGGCAGGATAAATAATTTTTTATACGAAATTCGGGGATAAGCTGAGTGAAAATCTTGATTATCGTTAATATGTCAGAAAGTTTATTAAATAATAATAAACGGTTATTATTTTTATTTAGAGTGTAAATAATAAATGTAACGCTAAGTTTTTGTAAAAATGACACAAAGAAATTACGAACTTATTGTTAAGAATAAAAATGCGTCATAGTTAATAGGAAAACATAACTATCATATGAAAAAGTATCGATATGAATAAAGAAACATTAAATAATGTGTTAGAAGTGTAGCGTAGACAAATATATGGATAGAAGTATTGTATGTGTATATAGTAAACGCATAAACCACATTTATAACTATACGCTTCAAGATTTGTCATTAACATCACGATACTTTTTCATTTCCTAGAGTTTTAAGTCTACGTCAACGTGAAATTGGCGTGTATCTTCTCAGGTATCATTAAGCTGCTCGTGCCATAACACTTGCTTATTGTACATTAAGTTCACCAGATAGCTAGGAAATAAGAATCAAAAATTAAGATTACTACCGATACTAAAGAATATTATCGTTTAACTTGCTATTAAAAGCAGCTGGTGCTAAAATGTCAGTAATAAATATTCAAAGTATTGAATTTATTTCACAAAATAAGTTTTTATATCTGCTACTTGAGTGCATACGATGTTTTGCAACGAATAGTATATATGATTCAAATTCTAAAACCACATAAATATTGTAACAACTTTAATTCCACTCTTGTTTTTTGTTTTTTATATTTATTAGAATTTGAGAACGTTCTCCGTTTAATAATATAATTTTTATGTATAAATTTGTACTTGTTACTTCTCTACGTAAAGGTGATATAAATAAACTTTTTGATTGTTAATTAAAACAACATTTTACCATTTTCTTTATCCCTTGTCACATATAGATTGCATAGGGAAGAGTCACCAGGTACGGACACCCACTGCTATTGGGATGCTACTGCTAGATGCTAAAACTTTAAATGCTGGATCAGATGCATGTTACAGTTCTATTAAATAGGATCAGAGATTTTTATTTTTAAATTACTCCTCCGAAGGTTCTTGCGAGAATAACGAAAAAGCCGTTATTTTCCGCGTTAAAAGTTATTTCCCGAAGATTAAACACATTTAGACCAAAAACTCTTAAAAACTATAAGTGTCCATACTGGGAGACCCTTTTTTTTAAATTTAAAAACTTAATTTTTCATTTCTCATTAATATTTAATTCACACAATTGAATTTGACAAAAACTAATTTGTTATGTAAAATGAGTCAGTTTATACCAAAAAATCCATTTTGAATTTTTGATTTTCACCTACGCAATCAAAAGTTACTGCCAAAATAGCTATGGGTGTCTGTACTGGGATATTCTCTCCTATGCATATCAATTGAATTATGAATTAGTGATTCATAAATTTGTTATCTATAAAAGAAGAATAAGAAATCATAATAATAATTAATAATGGAAAACTAAAAAGATATATTTTTGTATAGACTAATAAATAATTGCAATAAAGCTTTCATTGCTACCATAATGCTCAACAGATAGAAGGTGCGATAGTGGGTGTTTTATTCTGTATTATTTCCACTTGCGGCTAAGAGCACTCAGCCGTGTAAATCGAACGTGTTACGCTGGATTTTCACACGTTGCATGCACGCTTATAGACGTCGATTTAAATTGGAAGCGTAGAAAACCCGCAGTTCAATCTTGATCAATTGAGCATGTCTATTACGTGCACGACGACATGATGCTTTCTATAACTTGAAATTACATACGTCCAGTAATTTGTACATTAATGTTTTCTGTTAATAAATAAACTTTCCATTGATATGTATTGTGCAAGTACATAACACGAATAAGTTTAATTGCAATAGAAGTAATGAAGAGAGGTATGATGAATATTCAGTAGCATTACAGGGAAACGGTTTGAGAACCATAAATTTTCACTTATTAGATAAATTAATAAAACAAATTATAAATTGATTGCACAGTTAAGTGCGTGATGAAAAAATTAACGATAAAATTTAAATAAAATGCTTTATAGATATTTGTTAATAAAATATAATACAATAGTTAATTACAATAAAATATTACAATATAAATATAAAATAAAAGTTAATAGTATGAAAGTTAAAAAAATAAGTTTGAAATAAAAGTTTATAATTATATACACTAGGTAAGTATCCTTAAATTGCCATCACATCAAATCTTGGGCATAGTGCGATTCTTACACATAAGAATTGTACACGTAATTATTGTGCACAATTTAGAATTGGTCAAATATATCTATATATAATTTGACCAATGCTAAATTCGTACAATAATTACATGCATAATTCTTATGTGTAAGAACCGCGCTATGCCAAATCTTGCACAGAAAATGCTATTTCAATTGATACTATTTGTATAAATTTTTTATGCTTGTGTAGATATTAATTCATGATGAAATTTTCACCATACCTATTTCCAAAACTGCAAAATATTGCAACCTAAAATGGTGCTATCTGTGTTACTTACGTTGTGTATAAATTCTTTTGAATGAATGAAAAGTGATTTCAACGCCTTGCAATGATATACTACGTAAAGCACGTGTGTATAACGGGAAATATTCCCCCAGGGGCCCAATGAAAATAGTATATCAATTATCTTTTGAAGTTCCTCTAAAATGAGAGCTAGAATTAAATCAAATTAAATTAAATTATACTCCACGGATATTTCTAAATTATAATTATTTTTAATCAAACTGTAGATATATATTTATAATAGCCCAAATGTACAAATAAATGCTTAAAAATTTTAATGGAATTTCCAGCATATAACTCGTGAGATATCCGGGAACATTCTTACTTTCCAGGTTTCTCCAAGTTAAAGAGATCCTCACTTCTATTTGCAAATTACAGATCAGAATTTCTGGTATAGTGAAAATTGAACGTTGACTTGATTGCAACGTAGCTTATCAAAGCTTACGATGCACTCTATAATGATTTTAGCAAAGTCATCAAACGCCGATTCAGTATGTTCGTACAAAATTTTCGAATGTTTAGAAGCGGAAAGTCGGTGAATCGTAAATGTTGTCATGTGTCACAATGAAGTAAAGCAATGGCAAAGAAAAGAGAATTAAAAAGTAATTTCTTATCGATTGGAAGACATGTAGCATTTATCGAGCACTATAATAACGTAAGACTATAAAATAAATAGTTTGTTCTTTTTTTGTACTGCCAATATGAGCGGCTTACCTTTAGTACTTGCTATCATTCTAATTACCAGTGTAACATGTATTGCTAACAAAAGTAAAAGTGAACGGTATCGCAACCTTTACGGTTTCACGAACGATAATATACCAATAGATAAAGTTATTGGAAGTGTAACAGTTGGTGCTTTGAAATTTATGCGCGATATTGATGAAACAATGAGTTCCCGACAAAAGGATATGACACCGACTTTCAATCAGGAATTCGATTTTATTGTCATTGGTGCTGGCAGCGCGGGTGCGACGATCGCAGCGAGACTGAGCGAAGTGCCCGATGTGACAGTTCTGCTGATCGAAGCAGGTCGCAATGAAAACAGTTTGATGGATATGCCAATCTTGGTGAACTATCTTCAATTTTTAGACACCGTTAACTGGAAGTATCAAACGGAATCGTCGGAAACCTACTGTCTAGGCATGATAGACCACAAGTGCAACTGGCCCAGGGGCAGGGTCATGGGAGGAAGCAGCGTTTTGAATTACATGATAGCAACTAGAGGCACTCCTCAAGATTACGATACATGGGCTGAGATGGGTAACGATGGATGGTCGTACAATGAGGTTCTGAAGTACTTTAAAAAGCTGGAGACCATTGGTGTCGATGATCTACGAAATAATACAAAGCTGCACAATACGAAGGGACCGGTTTACATCTCGCATCCACCTTTTCACACACCATTAGCGGAAAGCTTTCTCGAGGCAGGACTCGAAATGGGTTATTCGCTGATCGATTACTCTGCAGAAACAATTGGATTTTCTTATATTCAAGCTACTTTGAAAAATGGCACAAGAATGAGTACAAATAGAGCTTACCTATTCCCTGCAAAGAAAAGGAAGAATCTGTTTGTTTCGAAATTCAGTCATGTTAATAAAGTGCTTATAGATCCTCAAAGCAGAACAGCGTATGGTGTAGAATTCAAGAAAGCAGGTGTAAATATTCGGGTGAAAACGAGGAAAGAAATCATTCTGTCTGCTGGTGCAATCGGTTCACCGCAAATCTTAATGCTTTCCGGAGTCGGTCCAGCCGAACATTTGCGAGAAATGGGAATAGACATCATTCAAGATGCACCAGTCGGAGAAAATTTGATGGATCACATTGCGTACGGTGGTTTGGTCTTTTTGATAGATCAACCCGTCAGCATCACCACTGAATCAATGGTAAACCCCATGCATCCATACATGACAGACTTTTTCAACAATAAATCTGGACCTTATACAATTCCAGGCGGGTGCGAGGCATTGGCCTTTATAAACGTCGATAAACCCGCTGACCCAGAAGAAATTCCAAACATGGAATTATTATTTCTTGGAGGTTCCATCGTTGCCGACTCTGCGTTTCGCAAGAATTTCGGCATTTCAATAGAGTACTGGGACAAAATGTTCGCTCGTCTTACTGGACGTCATTCATGGACAATTTTTCCAATGTTAATGAAACCCAAAAGTCGAGGTAAAATTTTGCTTCGAGATAGAAATCCACAAACTAAACCGAAAATCTTCGCTAACTATATGGACGACCCAGAAGATGTGCGGATATTAGTTAAAGGTATCCGAGCAGCAATTGAAGTAAGCAAGACAAAGGCTATGCAGAAATTCAAGTCTAAACTTTATAATGTTCCTATATATAATTGTGAAAAGTATGAATATAACTCGGACGATTATTGGGAATGTGCTGCGAGAACATTTACTTTTACAATTTATCATCAGAGTGGTACGTGTAAAATGGCGCCAGAAGATGATCCAACAGGTGTCGTTACCCCAAGATTACAAGTAAGTTGCCGAATGTATTGCTTTTTCTTTAATAACCGATTGCAACAGTTACCGACATTACAGTTCCTCCTTTTATTCGGTGAATATATGAAATTTTTCGATTTCCAGAACGTACGCGCAATCTATTTATCACTTAGAATGTGCACATGTTCGTAAAATTACACTTAAGGAAAAATTAGCTGCGTAAAACGAAAAATTGATAATGTCGGTAATGGGTACAAGGTATAGGATTCCGCTCTCCTCTTAACGGATCTATATTTGCTAATCGAATTAAGAAAAAAAATAATATATTACAGGTGAAGGGTATCAATGGACTGAGGGTTGCAGATGTCTCAATTATGCCCGAGATCACGACAGGGCATACCAATATCCCAACAATAATGATCGGGGAAAAACTTTCTGATATGATCAAAGAAGATTGGGGTTTGCTCTCTAAACAAAAAAACTCATAGAAACCATTACAAAAAAAACCTTTTTAGAGTAATTAAATAAAATTTCTAACCGGCATCGGTGGCGGGGTTCGTAAATGCTCGATCGACACATCATCCAAGTAAACAGAAACTGAGTGGCCAATCAAGTCGCATCCGACAGTGCTAATAACAACTACTATTTTGATGGAAAACATTTTTGCGTACTGATTCTTGAAGACTTAAACTTTTTAGCAATAATAATTTCTTTTTTATAAAGTAAAAAAATCATAATAAAATAAAATATTCAAAATAAAAGAAAACAGTACACGAGTAATTATATACACTAACAACTATATATCGCACCCCCCGAACAAGCCTATGGCAATTCAAAATTCTACATTTTGGTAAATATAAGCATGTACCGTATATATTTCATGAAATCAATTTTTTTTACTTAAATTTTATTTTTGTAATTTAGTTTTTCAAGATTTTTAAACCATTTCTCATTTGTCGTAGACAATTCTTACTCCTAATCACTATGATGAGTAAATGATCGTAAATTATTTCAAGTGTAAATTACACTGAGAATACTTGGTCAGAAAAAAAATATCCTATTTATCCTATAGGAATTACATCTCCAGATGCTACGGAAAGTAGCTCTTCAAAAAGTTTTCTTATTCAATATAATTATTTATATAAAGCAATAATTGTGCATTTTAATTAAATTAAAAAACTATAAATCGCGCAATAGCCGATTAGATTATGTGAATTATGCGAATAACTATAAAATAAATGACAAGAGTTTGAATTATTACAAATATTTTTGATAGTAGTACGTTTAACCTTTTTATTGTTTTGTTACAATTTGATTTTTTGAATATTTCCAAGCTGGTCAGATACTGGTAATTACACGAATATCCAATAAATGAACATCAAACCACGTGATATGACGGCTAGTTTCGCTCATTACAATTGTAATTTATTTTTTATTTTATATTTTACTCCAATTCTAATGTAATTTTTACTTTTATTGTATATTTTGTTTTAAAATTTATACGTACCCGGTATAAAGAAATACATTAATATCTAAAAGAATTTTAAATGTTATGTAAAGTAAGCCAAAAACTTCGTATGCCTATTTTACTTAACTTTATACCTTACTAAAAGCTCCTGAATATATGCAAATATGCATACATGCATGTATTTTTGATAATCTATCAAATGAAAATAATATAATTGTTTTTATGACGTATTATTTTTAAATTTTACATTGGAAAAGCAAACTAAACATTTTTCATAATACTTGAAACAAAAAAAATGATGTTGCATTATTATGCTTCAAGATTTGCTTAGTTTATAGCAATATTTATTAGTATTAATTTTATAAGGAAAATGTAGTACAATAATTAAATACATTATGTACATGAAAATTCATAATAATAACCAATATAATTTTAGAGCTAAAGAATGCTAACCTAATTATCGAATATATCGTACAAGATACCACGCCGAATGCTCGTACTAAAATTGTGGTTGTCATTATCATTGCCACAATAGTTATCAAATCAATTCATATGGAAACCATGTATTAGATTTGCTTTTCAAATTATCGAGTCAATGATTTAAGTAAGCTTAATATGAATTAAAGTTCTTCAAAGAAGTGAAAATTTAAAAAACACCCTAATGTAAAACCGAAGTTTTAACCCTGTAACTTCCATTACAGCATATTTGCTAGATTCAATTCGAGGTACTCTCAAAATTATTGATTGAGTTTATTAGATAACTTACACCTGAAATAAACATAGCAAAGAAGCTACAATAGGTACGATATACAAAAATTGAATTGACTGGTAAAATTTAAAATGATGATGCCGAAATAAGAAAGCAATGCTCATGCGAAAAACATCGCGTATTGCGTTGCGGATATTTCTATAAAACTTAAAAAGAAATATTTCATTTTTTTAAATTCTTTTAATAGTAACTCGTATAAGAACACTCAAACTAACTTACCTGGTTAGTTCTTAAATGTATGGCCCAGCTTTAAAAACTAAATTTAGAGCTTATATTTCCTTTCATAAACTATGCTATACAATCAATGGGATTGTTTTAAAGATATTAAACGTATACTTTCTATGAATTGTTTTGATCGAATAAGTACCTTGAATACTATAGGGTTAATGATTTCGACAAAGTATTAACTTTTCGATAAATTATATAATTTAATATGAATAAATATTATTACTATATAATTCAAATATTATAAATAACAGTAACTTTATTTACTTACGTTAAATAACTTCTGAAGATATGATAGTCTTTTTAAAGGGTACATACCTGTAACAAACAAATAGAAAATTATTGTAGTTTAAACATCTTTATTTTAGTTTATACAGAAAGAAAACAATATTCTAGTAACGTTATTTTTTTATTTTAAATAGTGTTAAAATGTAATATATTCTTTACTTTCATTAAACATATAAATAAAAAAGCATTCAACTGTAAGAGGTATGTTGAAAATATTAAAGAAACTTTGTGTAAACAAATACATAATTGCCGCCTATTCTCATACGTAGATACGTAACTTCTACATATATATTTTTAAAATAAACGTGTACGTTCTAACTAGAGAAAGTTCAATACAACTGTGCCATGATACCAAATAAAATGCTAAAATCTGTATCTATGTTAGTGTGATTAACTTTCATCAAATCTATTACATATTACCTAGATACACACTTAATGAATATTTATATTGAGAACGATGCGCTGACAAATTAAAAATATACCTTTAGAAAAGGCTTTTAGTGATACATTATGAATCAAGTCCACATAAATACTTATAAACAATGTAATCAAACAAGGTTAAATTGTGCGACGGATTAACAATAATAATTAGCTTTTGATTAAAACCAGAAATAAAATGAATAAGACCGTGAGTGAAGGATACAGTATAAATAATGTTTGTGGTTCTATCAAATACTATATACTATATTTTTCTTAAAAGGTCAGTCTATTGTGTAGCTTTTAAAAATTTGTATTAAAAAACGTTTTTCAAAGGAATGAAATTTAAACTTAAACGTAATTAATAAAGTTCTATCTACTTATTTTAACGTATTTTAAGAGATCTTTTTTTATTTTTAATTATTGAATAGATTTGTGTAAATTCTATTATGTTGCAAAAAGAATATTGAAAAATTGAATGAAGTATTTGTGTTAAAACATGCATTATGCATTAATAAATAAAGATGCAAAACTTTAATTCCGTTAGATATTTCAATCACTAAGAAAAAAATGTTTACTTAATTACAATTTTAACACATTAAAAAGTTAAGGAATTTGTGGGGGTTACAAATAAATGCATATATCCTAATCAACCTAAAATTTCGCTCAAAACATCCCACCCAACAACAAATCACCTCTTTACGTCCGCTAAACGAATCGCAACCATTATACTGGTATAATACTATGAAATCCATAAAAAGAAGACGAGCAATCATTAATAATATAACTCGCCTCACCGAACGTACATCATACTCCAAGCATCTCTGCACGCATCACCCCATTCGTTTATTAAATAATACGCGCTTTCGACCCAGTGCGCATGTGTCGGCCGTGCCCGCTGAACCGGAATATCAGGATTCTACGAATCGCATACATACACACATCGCGCGCCCAGAAGAAGAGGGGGCTGCGTTTAAAAAGGAGGTTGTATGCGTACATATATACCTTAAGAAAAAAAAATTATGTAACGATTTGTTCTCATATTATAATTATTTATAATATGAGAAACAATATAATATGAAAGTAGGTCACTTTTTCAAATAAAAATCCATATGGCAAAAGTAGTTATTGAGAACTAGAGAAAGATTCGACAACACAGTAGACTCTTTTGTTTGCTATCCGATTTGAATTTTGAAGATCTCATTTTGTTCCTTGAAAAATTTCAGGGGGACTTGCCGATATAATAATTGGAAAATTATCCAAACCTGCAAAGTTACGTCCGATTGTTTATATAAAACACATGTACGAACTTATAAATTGGACGTAACTTTGCAGCTTTTGATAATTTTCCAATTTTTATTTCGGTAAGTCCCCCTGAAAATGTTCAAGAAAAAAAATGAGATAAGATCATTATGTGAGATTAAATTGTAGTAAAAAATGTTTGTTAATTATGACATATATCCACGCACACAAACTCCTCGAGGACCGGCGCGGCTCGCGGAGCATATATATAGGCTCTCTCGTCCAGCGGCGCGAATATTACGCAAGTATCTCTCTCGCGTGAAAGCGCGGCGTGGCAGCATTTCTCCGTGGATCTCGAGCGTGCGAGCGTGTGGTGTACGTGCGTGCGCCGGCGCGCGTGTATTACAGGCCTCATAATCGGCGCGATCGGGGACGTTGGTGGGAGGCCGGGGCGAGATGGGTGTAGTTTGATTTTTTGCTAGCGGTCAGGATATTTATTAGCTCGTTTCGGAGGCATGGTCTGTTTTTGTTCCATGAGATTTTTAAGTATTGTTTTCTGGATGATAAATTATGAGGTATGAAAAATTATGTAATTCGTAGGTGGACTACATTGCTATTCATTCAAACATTTAAAGTCTTTATGTGGTTTAAATAGAGTTATTTAAATCCAAAAGTCGAAAAAAATTAAAGAAATTCTTTTTAAGAAAATCTTTTTAAAGATTCGCGGTAAGTGAATTAGATTTTAAATAATGCTATTCTCACTGGGAAGAGGGTCTCATCCGAGTTTCAATTATAAGAACATCCAATGTTTCACCCTGTATGTATTCAAACACTCAAATCCACAACAGATACGAACTAAATTCAAGATACTGGGAATCAAAATACGCTATTTTTAGAAAATGTGTGTGTGCGTGCGTGCGTGCGTGCGTGTGTGTGCGTGTGTGTGTGCGTGTGTGTGTGTGTGTGTGTGTGTGTGTGTGTGTGTGTGTGTGTGTGTGTGTGTGTGTGTGTGTGTGTGTGTGTGTGTGTGTGTGTGTGTGTGTGTGTGTGTGTGTGTGTGTGTGTGTGTGTGTGTGTGTGTGATCAACTTTACTCTGAGTATGCATGGTGAAAATTAATGATTCGGGACTCATTTTTATTGTTTTTCTTTAAGGACGGTGGCTCAAATATTTTTTTTTGTTTTTCGATACGTTTGTGTTTTCTTTAGCAGTTTTTCGATTTTGGAGTTTTAGTTTTTCAGGTTCTATGATACCATAGAAATAATATCATCGATTGAGTGATAATGCATTTGAAAGAACATAAAATTACCTATCCTTTTTCACCCGAAATTTGAATAAGCTATTTCCCTTGAAATATAACAAGGAATATTTTTGAAAAAAATTGAGATGATTAAGAATATAAAGAAGAATATTCTATAAAATTTTTGAGGCTTCATCTGTTTCTTTTGAAGAGAAAGAATTGATTTGTAAAAAAAATCGATTTCTATTTAGTAGCGAATTCTGGAGTAAATCGGCAGCATTTGATCTGAAACTTTCCAAACCGTTAACTGTTTAATATCTCTTGAACGAGTTTTAAGCCCAGATTATAAAGACCTTTACATTTCAAGATATTTGAGGTTATATGATTTAAAATTTTTTTTTGATCGAGTATATATCAAGAATGGCACGGTCATTTGTTACCAAACAGGGCTCATTTTTTTCGTTTTTGTATGAAGATTTGAAATTAAAAAGAAATTTAAAGATTCAGCGACTTCTTTTTTTACATCAATTTTTGGATTTTTTAATTTTTGAGTTTTTTGGTATATTAGAAATATTATGATCAATTTAGTGTAAATGCATTAAACAGATCATAAAATTACCTATCTTTTACAACCACAAATTGTAGATAGGCTCTTTCCCTTCTTTTGTTATACATGAAAAAACTCATATTTAGTTTAAACGGCTATATCTCGGAAATCTATGATGGCAAATCGTTCACAAAATTTTACACGATTATAGGAATTCAGTGAATCTAGGTACTAACATCTGATTACAGTTAATTTAAATATTTAAATAATTTTAATAAATTACCTATAGAGAAAAAATTGCTGTGATAAGGATTATTACCTATCGTTCTGTAATTTTAGTAAACATTATCTTTTGTCAAACCATCAATAATAAGAAAGTACATCCTTTTTGAGGTATTATTTAGAAAGAGATTAGCAATTTAAAATTTATTTATTACAACAAAGAATTTCATATTGGAACAATTAATGTAGTTTGAGGATGCTAAGTGCCAGTGAATTGGCAGCGGCATTTTAAAATATACAAAAGATTAGGTATTGTATTCGTTTAGCTCCGTAAGACGCTAAGGTTCATTAAGTACGGCTTCGCGGTTAAATGAGCACTATTCTATATTAGCATGGAAAAAATAATAGCTTAATACAAAGAATTATTACAAATGGGTATTGAATTATTATCAATAACTCGATTTAATAATAGCAGCGATATAGGTATTAATTGATATAAAAGTGAAACTGAAATAATAGTCAATGCACCTCCTTTTTATAGTAGTGCAACGAGTGCGATCTACAAATCACAACGCTGCAGATATCTTTGAAAAAAAAAGTATTTTTATATAAATAGTATAGTGTATCCCTACAAATAAAAAAGCCTAAATAGTAGTTTATGCAACGAGGACGTAAAATAATATTTATTATCCAGGTGTGCGTAAAGTTTAAGTGTGTGTAAAGTGCCAATTTCTGAGCGTAAAGTAAAATTTTCTTATATTACGAACCATGTACGAAAAAGTTTACTTTATACACTCAGAAATTGTTATTTTATATACGCACTTTACGCACACTCACGCATTTATAATTACTCTACAAATCCCTTTAACACGATAGTTCATAGTTCAGAAAAGTAAAAATCAGAAATTTCATAATTACGAAAGCTGTATTGCAAAATATTATATTAAAAATCGAAACTTAAAACTATCTAAAATGTAGAACAAAAAGTAGACTAAAACTATAACATTTTCTTCTGTTTTTCAAACAATTATATTGATTCTTTTAAATTGTTATTAACACGGCATTCGTAATTATGAACACTCTGAATTTTGGTTGTTTCGTAATCAAAACTTTCTATATTATATAAACTTTCAAAAAAGTAATTCTATATTTGAAATTCTGAATGGAGATATCGGAATACAATGGCTAGTCTGATAATCGAAAGCCACCCATATAAACCTCTTCACACTGAGAAAAATGATTCTTTGCATTAAATGAATGATTTACTTGAACCCCCTAAACATTCTTTATTCGCACCAAATGAAAGATTCAATAATAGTTAAGAGTTCGCACGCTCTGCAGCTGTCGAGAAATCAAGCAAAGTGTCGCTCGGGTGAGAGATACAAATGGAATATAAGAGTTTATTAACCCATTTATACCCAAAATTAGTCCGAGACTTCAGTTTCCGGGACTCGCCGTAATAAGCAGGTAAAAAGGTGGAAGCGGAGCGCGCTCTGGGAGTCAGAATACGTGGAAACAAAGAGCCTAGTGTCGTCTTATAGCATATGTTTATTTTTCAGTGGATAGAAAACGACCCACCGGGCATAAATGGGTAAAACGTTTTCCAAGAATACAAGGATGCTTTGAAAAATACTAAATTAAAAACCGAATCCGTATAATTGTCAAATGCTAGCAACAGAAAATTATTGTTGGTGTATAATGACCACAAGAGTGAAAGGTTTAACCTGCTGCGGCGCGACAATAACATGCAAGATAACGCCCAGGTGCTCAGCTGATAGAACGCAATTTAAGTACCTAGGCATTATCTGTCAAATCCACGATCATTAATAGGTAATAAGTATCATTTAACATAAGTAATCATTAATCTCTATTGAACCCATATTTTTTTCTGACGTTGATACACATTTCTATTATACACATCGGGACAAATCAAATAAGTAAAAAGCTCGTCAAGTTTTATCGAATAGTATAATTAAAGATATCTTATATCTACTGTTTTTACTAAATTTACTACCAAGTCAATAAGGTGTATTACCTGCACGTTCTGCGTTCAGAATTGTGAAAAAACTACTTGTGGAAATTGTACCAGGACAATGCACCACCTCACCTTTTGCTACACGTTCGTCAATATTTGCCAGAGAATAGTGATGCCTCAGTCACCTAATTCGCCTTTTTCCTATTCCCAAAGATAAGCAAAAAATGCCATAAAAGCCTATTTCAGCAAGCCTCTTTATATTTAACCTTTCTATGGAGAATTTTTTTTGCCTCAACCGAAATTGAAAATTCTTCTATTTTCATTTTAACCAAGAGACAACAATTTTCAACGTTTAAATGTATCAGTTGGGTTTAGTGTATCTCACAAGTTATTAAAATAATTACTCATCACTGATATCAATCTGCACCATGAGCCATTGAATTCACATCAAATAATTGATTCTTAATTTCAATAAATCCGATTTTCAAATAGAATAACCAGAATACCAACCCAGATTCCATAAATAATACACCTCAAATAAAACCTCCATCACAATTACTTAAATCCATATCTCGAGTCATACCGAGATACCCCAACTCCAAGTTTCCCAGATTTCCACAACACGTCACAATTCCAAAAAAAAGCCCAATATCCCCGAGGACCCAAGGGGATGCTTCTTATTCCCCGACGCGATGCCCGTCTCGCCCCGCTTTCACCCGCGTGAGCGCGAGCGCCTCTTCCCATCCAGGCGCGCGGTGTTGCATAAAATTCGACGGACGGCAGGAGAGCCGCGCGTGGGGGCCTCACACACTCGTAGTCGGCGCGCGGAGGCGAGAGGAAAACAAACGCTCATCGGGCCCCGACAGGATTCGAGCAAGAGGTGAGCGAGATTGGTCGTATACTTTTATTACTAACTGTGGTTTTCTTGCTGCTTTGTGTGCTGCTCGCGAGTGGTTCATGAATTCGATGGGGTTTTTTCGTTGGTACCGGAGGGTGTGACGAGGTTCTTGATGGGTGTGCGATTGCTTTTGTTGTATTAGCGAGATTAGTGATGATCTTGAGGTTTTGTGGAAGGGCGGGTCGGTAGGGGGTTTTGAGGGACCCCGAGTGTTATTGTAAGAAGTTTGACAAAGATGTTGTTAAAGTGCTTTTCGGAAAATGAAACTAAAAATTGAGTAGGTACGCAACAATTAGTACTGTTTTATTTATAATGTGAACTTTTATAAAGGCAATGTGTACCGTTTGTTTTTGCATATTTTATACAATAACGTTTTTAAACGTTTGTTAATTTAACAGTATCTTTGTATATTTAGTTTTCTCATAACTTGTAACAGTTATGCCTAGTTTTCTATAATTTATGTACGTGACAAATGTATTAATAATTAGAAAAATATATGTAAATTATTTGGCCGATATAAGAACATATAGTAAATATTGAATTTAGCGAATTTCTTGATTTCAAAGTCGGTAATCTACCCTTAATAGTTTTACAGTGGAAAAGTTATTAATAATAGGTGTAATGTACACTAACTATTAGAGTTTTACCTCACTATAGTGCACTACGCGGATCCACTGGAGTTAGGATTTGTAATTTAAAGCATTTGTCAGAATATATGTAACATCTGACTTTATGAAAGAACCAGCTTTAGAAACTTATATTTTTCATTTTATATGATTTATTTTACCATCTTCATCATTAATTTTCAAGCACTCATTTTATTTTAAACGTAAACAATGCAAATACTACCAATTATAAAATTATATAAAATAGTTCATGAAAAAACCACATCGATATACGTATAAGATCATATAAGATTATAACACTGATTATGTATGTACCTGTGAAAGCCACAATACGCCAGTGAGAGCGAATGCGGCTGCACGAGGAAAACTTTAAAATAAAAAAGAACAGCAACTCCGGACAAAAATATGAATTTATCTTCAAAAATAAAAATATTAATTTATCTTTAACAATTTATGCAGCATTTAGAAGTAAACAGGTGATTATTTCTTTCAATTCCTATAAGGAAAGTGTAGTTTAAATACATAAAATTTATTTTTAAAAGCTTTTCCAGCCGTTTATTTCCATTTGCTCATCGAATAAAACGTGAAAGTCACATTATTGCATCAAAATTTTTAATACTCTATAAACCTAATCTTAGCGAGGCCCCGCTTAACAACGCGAAGTTTATTATTAGAACTCCGCCATTTCGAATTATAATATAGTCACTACACTATAGCTACAATTTCTTTATTATTGTAACTGCAAAATTATAGCGCGTGTTAAATAAAAATGCAGCCACTTTAACTACAAATATACTTTTGTACTTAAAGAAAACATCATTTCCACAACATTTAGCTCTATTAGGTGCATTACTTTTTCCGCGAGTAAAATACTTTTAATCGTCTAATAACGAATAATGCTTATGCAAGTATTATTTTGAAATTTCCATCAAGCTATAAAGTCTTCTTTGACTAAGGGGTTATACCTAATTACATCTAGTTATAAATTAAGAAGAAAATGCAAAGCGATTTTTCGGAGTTTTAAAAATTTGAATTATTGACAAGAAGCTAGAGATTCAAAGGTAGCACCTCCCGTAAGACGCCGTGGATGAAAAGAAAATAACGCAATTTTTCAAAACAACCGCTTTTAATTCGGTGAACAAGATAACTAAAAAAAATATTGCACCAATTTTCTTGAAATTTCGCAAACATTTTGTTCGTTTATAAAAATCTACATCAGAATTAAATTGTCCCGTACATACTCTTATTTTTAGAAACATAGACGATAATTTTTTCGAAAATCTATATTTTTTCTTTAAACAGTCGCCATTTTGTCTTAACTTAAAATTTCGGAAAATTCATCGAACAATCAGAGAACTAATACACTAACTAAATCTTTCCTTTTTTCAATTTAAAAAACTTGTTTCCGAGTCACAGAGTACTCACCACGAAATATCTTGTGGTTTCCAAATATACGCTGTATTTACTTAATAAATTAATATCTTTACACGAAAAAATGACTAACTATTCTCTCCCAAATAATAAAAATCCCGTCCAAATATATACTCCTATTTTTCCAAAAATAATTAGCTATTCCCTCTCTCTCGACTAGGTACAACCCATCAATCGTGATAAACAATCACAGAAAAAATAAAAAATCAATAGCAAATGACCCCCTTTGAAGCCCGAAAAATCCTGCACCCAACATCCGTTCACATTAACGCAATCGCATCGCCAACAAAAGCACTTCCGTCTCCACCCATCCAGTCAGCCCCTAATTCGAGCACGCTGCTCGAGCGGTGCGAAACAAGGTGCGAGGACGAAGAGGAGACACACCGGAGCGCTTAAACTCAAAGCAACAGTGTCGCGAAAGTAGATCAATGGCTGGGGCTGTGCCGAATTAAGGTCAGTGCAGGGGGGGAGGCTTCTCCGCTCTGCAGGCGAAAAGAAAAGAAATCAGCTATACCACTGGTGCTGCAGCGCGATATACACCGGGGGGAGAAGACCTATAACGCGCGAGTGTGTATTGAAATCGAAACGCGCCGCGTCGCCGCCCCCTTATCACAACACAACGCATATACGGCCGAGACGACGCGACGCGACGATGCAAATTACGAGGCTGCAGCGACGCCGGTATAATAGTTACTTTGTGTTGCAATGGATTTCGACGCCTTGGCTTTTGAAATGCGCACATGCGCTGTGTATTGCGGTGCGAGCGCTCGCTGTGATGATTGCAGGGTGTTTTCTAGTCAATTTGAATTTTTGCGCTTGATTGAGTGTGGTTTTTCTTCAAATACTTTTGCTCAGAGCTCTTTTATCCTTGTAGATTGTTTATTCGCAAGGATTTTTTTATTTCAGTTTTGTATCAATTCCATGAGTCCTTTTGAGTTAAAAGCGATTTTAATAGAAGCTTTTCATAACCTTCAATAAAATTCACAATTTTAAAGAATAAAATCAATTATAAGAAAACAAGCTTACATTTTTTGCTGATATCAAATGAGATGACATTTAATGAATAATGTTAATTCAATGTAATTACATATCAAGTGTAAATATTTATACTGCTTTATTACATGATTTGTGAAGTAAGTGAAGATAATCACCTGAAGCTATTGCCTAACCACTATCATATTATGTTATACATATTTTATATTTAATTATTTACAGTATAACGATTTGAAACGTAATGTTAAACTTTGCTTCTAATAGTTATTTATTTTTAAATTACAAAACGCTTTTAATATACGTCTTCTTAAAATTTTTTAATTGATATTTTGTTACCGATCATTAACGGGTGTATTAATATCCAACTTCCTTATACACGAAGATTAATGAAAAAGGTTCTACATATATTAAAAAAGGATGAGTTCGATTTGTTCACTGTGAATAAGCAATCAATGATTTATTAGGAAAAAGTAGTAAAGAAGTGAGAGGACAGAATACATAAAAGAGCTATGTAATAGCATCTCTGCGCAATGTCTCAGAAAGTCGAAAGTGAAAGTTATGCAATAAAAACAAATGGGAATCTTCCATGAATTGAACTAACCTACTATTCTTTATTATGTGCAAAAAACGGAGTAAAATGTCTAAAATGAGTACTTGATTCGCAATTTATATGGTTTACCTCAAACGGATATTCATGCTTTTAAACATGAATTATTATATACAATATTGCATTTGAATCTTTCACACGCGTAGTTTTTTCTTCATGTCAGATACATGCAAAGCAATATAAAATTATTGGTACTTCGAAATATGCTAAAAATGTAATGTGCTTTTAATATGCCCTGCATTACTTTTACAAATGCAATGAAATGCGTAAAAAAATAATAAACGATTTACAATTCATTCCTATAAGAAAATAACGTTATTTTAAATTCTCTAAATAGTTATAAAAATAAACTCAACTTTTGACTCTTCCTCTCATAAAAAAGACAGCTATCCAATCAATTAAAAAAAAACGAGTGAGTGAAAGCGTCTATCGATCGGCAGTATTTCAGAGACGCCTTTCGTGTAGAAAGCCATTTACAAAAAATGCAGCCACTTCGAGGAAAAAAGTGCTGCCTCTCGTTTATCGACGAAATTGGAGTTAGTTAGAAATTACGTCACATAAAAGCTCGGAGCTAAAGC
Organism: Gastracanthus pulcherrimus; assembly: GCA_949152435.1. Lineage (NCBI taxonomy): Eukaryota > Metazoa > Arthropoda > Insecta > Hymenoptera > Pteromalidae > Gastracanthus > Gastracanthus pulcherrimus. The sequence goes on from OX424573.1 coordinate 38,554,683, forward strand.
AAATAAAAAACTATTAACAAGATTCTTTGAATAAAATAAATTTTCGAGTTATAATGAAATACCTTATGACGTTGATTATGCATATAGAGCGTTTTACCTATGTATAGGTATAGCTGCATTAGGTGTATATAAATATAAGCGAGAAATATTACGTGCTAGTTATGAATACGTTTACTACCGCAAATGATCGAAATTTCTTTGTAACTTTAAAAATATTTATAACGCAGTGTACAATGAGAATAATGCGAAAATTTATATATAAATGCAAGTAAAAATTTACGACACTTTATGTTGTAAGTTTTTGTTTTACGTACGTTATAATATTACCTCAAAAATAAAAGACTAAATAATAGAAATAATACCAGGTATTTATTACCTGTAATAAATAGATAATATGCAATTTTAGTAGTAATTCTTTTCCTGTTTTTCGTATTTTAGTAGAATTTGACAATAAGTATTTGAAAAATGTAATAAGTTTAAAATTAAATTGGCCAGTTCGATCAGGATTTCCACAAATATTTATATTTGCTAATTTCAACAGTTTAAAGCAAGACGTCTCTAGTACATGATTGAACAATTTCAATGTTCTGTAATTAGTTTAATAATTCTCTAATCCAAACTACCAAAAATAATAAGCATATCGTGGACTATATACCGCATACGTCTAAAACGTCCTGGCGTAGGGGTAGTTGGCTTTAAGAATCAGGGTTTAAGTTCTTGCGATTCTATTAAAACATTCTTTAATGTGAATTACTCAGCTTGACATAATAGAGTTTAGGGTTTACAGTTTCGTTATTTAAACATTATTTTAATTATAATTTGCTCAACTTGGTGTGGGGTATAGTTGGGTTTAGAATTTAAGAATTAAGGAATAAGAAATAAGGTTTAGATTTCAGAATTCACTGTTTTATTATTCATACATTTTCTTTATTGCACATTGCTCAGCTTGGGATAGTCGGGTTTAAGATTTAGAGTTTACAGTTTTATTATCTAAACTTTTTTTATTGCAAACTACTCGGCTCGGATCAGTTGCATTTAGGACTTATATTCTACAGTCTCATTATTTTAACTTTTTTTAATTGCAAATTTTCTCAGCTTGAAGTAGTTAGATTTAGTGGTTAAGTTTTAAGCTTTATGGTTAATAATTTAAATTAATAAGAAGAATAATTAATAATGATATAAAAAATAAATACAATATAAGAATGCTTTGAAAATGAACGATTGTGTTGGGGGTTTCTAATCTCTTAAAAGGGCGACACTGCATGCATGACATTGGACGGCAATTGTCATAATCCATAACACTTTACTAATTGATGTACGACACTTGTCCCGAAACATCCCAGTCTCACAAATATCACCCCTACATTCCTCTTCCAGACAGCAAACTCCAATCACCAGTAAAATGTGGCGACTCTCGTCACGGCTCGTCCTTACGAGCCTGGCCCTGCTCCTGGCCACCTCGACGACCCCAATCTCCGGCCAGTCGATCCTCGACATCTTCAGGAGCCACAACCAGGTGAACGAGAACATCGTGAGCGAGCCCGAGGGCCAGAGCTACGACTTCCTCGTCGTGGGCGCGGGCTCGGGTGGCTCGGTAATAGCCAATCGCCTGTCCGAGAATCCGAAGTGGCGCGTGCTGTTGATCGAGGCCGGAGGCGCCGAGGGCGTACTCAACCAAATACCCGTGCTCGTGAGCTTCTTCCAGCTAACGGATTACAACTGGGGCTACAAGGTGGAGCCACAGTCGCGCGCCTGCTTGGGCATGAAGAACCATCAGTGTCCCTGGCCCAGGGGCAAGTGTCTAGGTGGCACCAGCACGCTGAATTACATGATACACACGAGGGGCAATCCCATGGACTACGACATCTGGGCGGGACTGGGCAACGAGGGATGGTCGTACAAGGACGTGCTGCCGTACTTCAAGAAGAGCGAGAGGTTCAAGGTGCCGGGTGAGTGTCTCGCGATTATTCTTCTTCTTCTATTTTATTGACATTACCCATGGTACAGCAAAATCCGAGATGGCGTTAGAGTTCGGGATTTCTATCAAACACTGGTAGAGATCTGACCTAGTCTCAGGAACCAATCAGATTGTAGCATCAGTATTATAGTAAATATGGGTACACTGAGGGACACTAAATGAAAAGCTTACAGGATTTAAAAAATTGTGTAATAAATTTTACTTTTTATTCAGTTGGATGTTTTAGTATACTAACCTAAACTTTATTGGATCGACCATTTTGCTTTTACTGAATTTTTTCATTATTTCTTGATATTCGTATTCACATATGTGTCTCTTGATTCATGTGGGATCATACGTATAAAAGGAAACATATTAGGTCAAATACCGTTGAAATAATATTACAGAGTTTGCAGGTAATGTAAGGTATCGGCAAATGTCGCTGGATGAATTTGCAAAAAGGTTAGAATCTCTCTAAATTTGCACATTGTTTAACCGTCTAACAATAAGTTGTAATTCCCAGGCAGACATTGACATCGTTATCAAAAAATTCTGAAAATATTCAGGGATGATTTTGGGCCTTGGAATCTTGATAGGTGCAATACATTTTGTTTTCAATTTTTAGTTTTCTTAGGCATTTTACGGTCAAGAATAACTTAGGCCCCCATAACGAAATCGGAAATGATTCACTTCGACATGATCCATACATTTAGTTTAAATGTATGGGTCCTGGAGGATCCACCAGGACTTAAAGCAGGTTACTAAATCGTATTTTTCGTTATTTGGCTGATTTAGATAATCAATAAAAATTAAAAATCCGACATCCCCTTAAACTGTGGTACACAATTAGTTGCAACTATTATAAGTACACATTACTTTTTGACATTGAAAATTCCCCGTAAGTCGTGCAAAATTTTATTTTAATATTAATTTTGCTTAAAATATAGCCTTAAAAGTAGGTTACTTTGTATGTGCCAGTTGAGCGACGTGGCTCTTTTAGACATTTGTAAAGTGATTATTGTATTAGCACTGGCTAAAGACGTGTTTGGAGATAAAATTTGGATGAATGTTGGCAATTTCATTTGGCCAGTGTAAACTGTTACTCTTGGTCCATTCTTATCCTTATTCCAATTGTTCGTAAAAATAACGCAACAGAATGACTTTGCCTTGTAGTAGTATTCATATCATTCGTATCTACACAGCTCACCTTCCAGTTTATCTTTGCATTTTATATTCGAAAATTTATTAGTAAAAGAAAAAACGGATTTTTACCTCCGACATCCCCTCAATAGATTTTTCTCGAAAATCAGAATTGTATGTCTGACAGACAACGTTTTTAATATGTAAGTATTATAATAAAATTATCTCGCATGGACACAATTTAAAATTTTTGAGGGAAAACACCCATATATATTTATCTATCTTATCTATCTCTAGTAAGAGTCCACTGTAATGTAATTTTTGATCGACACATAACATCGATTTCTATGAATAGAATTTGTTATTAGGTATATATTGTAACATGACATACGTTTTCACATAGAATTGGTAATTAGGTTCTATTGTAAGATGAAATTTGTTCTCTGAATGTTATTTTTCTAATTAGATAATACTTGAGGAGCATTTCATAACGATATTATTTTTCTTGATTTAAATTTACATTAAAGTATTTACCTATATTTTTGTCAGTTTTGGTTATTCAGAAATTCTGTAAGAAGTTATCAAACTAGTTAGTTTATAGGTATCTTGCTAACCTCTCCATTAGAAATCTTCATATAAAATATAATGTAAAATAAATGATCGTTCAGAATTCTCATTCAAACTATTACATTAGTATAACAAAAGAGAAGAAACATAGTTATAGAAAAATAAAAAAATCGCTATTAATTTTGTTTTTGTTGTGGCTTGAGATGACAGCATTGTACTGCTGTAGTAGTATAGTACTTTTGAATAGCATGAAGCCTTGTTATGACGACGTACAGTGCCAAAGCAATTGGCAACGATTTCTTTCTTACGACATTCTTTTACAAACGAAATCTTATTTAACTGCTTCTTCAATATTGCATCAGAGCTTATCAAAAGTATGCGGGTACAGTGGGCAATACGTATCATTTTAGAGATGACACATCATTGATAGACTAAGTATAATTCTTTTATTTAAATATAGAAATATACAAAATGACAAAAATTTCAACATTACGAATATATTAAAAATTCAGTTAAGATATTCTTAATTGATTTTTAATAAATTTGTTTATCCAAAGATAATGAAATGATAATTACTCGACCAGCTTAGTAAATTCAACGTTTCTTGCATTTTAATTATTTTTCATCGATGTAATATTAATTATGGCATGGCTTAAAAACTCAATCCTACTTTTCGAAAATTTATTTTTCACTCGTAACTTCGCATAAGAGTGAACACTGTATAGTTGGAGCTCAATTTTAAGTTAATAATCGTTACTCATACTCTGTTATCACTTCCGATTCAGTCACTCTTCGTGGTACTCCACTTAATCCTCTTCGTTGGTAATACATATTATTTTGTCTCCAAGAATATTTATAGTATGCACACATTTCGTGCAGTAGTGAATTATTCATAGAGAGAAACAAAAATAAAAAAATTAATTAATTAAAAAATTCTATTTTTAAGGTGATGTTAAAGCCACCTGTCAACGACAAATACGAGGAACCACTTTTCTCATTTTAGTTTCAACTTTGAATAAATATCTTCATGAAACACTGTTGTCCCAATAAAGAAACAACAACTTTCCAGAGAAATATTTTCCCAAAATTGAAAATTGAATGAAAAAAGTGGTTTCCCATTTTTAACGGTGTCAGGGGGGTTTAGTATCACCTTAAAATGAACTTTTTTCATAAATCAAATGTTACTTTTTCAATTTTAATGTAGAAATTACAAAGTAAACTGAAGATATTTGCGAAATCTCGGCTGTATTAAACTGTGTATCAGAAATGTTTTTATTTGCATAAAGTTTTTTTTTAACATCAAAGATAAACTTTCTCGAGAAATCTTTGTGAATTTCAAATGTTTTATTAACAAATTCGATGTGCTAGTCAAATTTATTCTTAAATTATGAAAAGGTATAATAGAGTTATTTCCGATATGTTGAATGTAGTCACGTAGTCGTAAAATTACTTTTCACTTTCTGTTGAGATTCGATGAGAAATGAATAATTGACGTGTACCCAACGCGTACTTTCTAATACAATGAAATAAAAAAACTCAACTATTATGAGTAGTTAAAAGATTCCTTACTAATGATAACCGTATCTTTTTTATTCGTGTTTCATACGAATACCTATAAACTTTTTCCGAATATACGACTAGTAACATATTTACGTAATCGTACCTTATTCATACGTAAAATATATACAGTTATAATTATCCATCATGGAGTAATAGAGCCACTGACTGAACGTAATTATAAAATATATAGTTACCTACATACTCTCGTGTAAAAAAAATAAGTTTGGGACAAGTCTGGCTACGGAGGCTATCACAGACTTTTGACGAAAAATGCAAAACAAAATCATAGCGTTACGTCATTTCTGCAGTAACCTAAATCTTTGTCTTTTTTTTACAAATATTCAAATTTCGTAGAAGATGCAATATTTAAAAATATGTTTCCACGGTATAATCGAAAACTATTCTTTTTTACGATTCTGGTTGATATTAACAATTAATAATTAGTGTCTTAATTACTTGTATGTAAAAATAAGTTTTTGTGACATAATTCAACAGAAGTCTGGCATATAGTCTGGCTTTTAGTCTGTTATCATCTCCATAGCCAGGCTTTTGCAAGACTTTTTGAGCCAGTTTTTCCAGATTTGTCCCAGACTAATTTTTTGACACGGGTTACGACGAGTATTTTTACAGCGTTTTGTACTAATTATTACAGACGAGACTTTCTTAAAAAATGCTAATCTATAAAGTTTACGATCGGTCAAGAGTACAAATAAAAAATACATGCATTAAATCATAAATAATTCTTCTCCAGTAGTCAAAGTAATGTTCAATATCTTTATTAAAATGGTGAGGTTATCGCAAAATTGTCCAGTGAAGCTCGAGCTAATGAACCTTCGAATGACCCTCGTAAACTCCCTAATGAGGCCATCGACTTTCTTCCCCTTACTCATGTCCAAACTCTTCCGAATTCCAGGCGTGACGAACTCGTCGTACCACAGCAGCGACGGCTACCTGTGCGTCGAGCACGTGCCCTATCACACCGAGCTATCAACGGCCTTCCTAAAAGCCGGCAAGCGTCTGGGCTACAAGATCGTCGACTACAACGGCAAGGACCAGATCGGCTTCTCCTACATCCAGGTGAACATGGACCAGGGCAAGCGCTGCAGCGCGGCCAAGGCCTATCTGCGCGTGCGCCGGCCCAATCTCCACATCCTCACCAACGCCCAGGTGATCAAGGTCCTCATCAAGGACAAGAAGGCCTACGGCGTGCAGTACCTCAAGAACGGCAAGAAGTACACGATCCTCGCCAGCAAGGAGGTCATCCTCTCCGCCGGCACCATAGACTCGGCCAAGCTCCTCATGCTCTCGGGCGTCGGTCCCCGCGAGCACCTAGAGGAGCTCGACATCGACGTCATCCAGGACTCCAAGGTCGGCTACAACATGTACGAGCACGTGGGCTTCCTCGGCCTGACCTTCATGGTCAACCAGAGCGTGAGCCTCCTGCAGAGCCGACTGCGTAGGCCAAGTGTCGTCCTCGAGTACACCCTGCAGAACCGGGGCCTCATCACGATACCCGGGGGCGCCGAGGCCCTGGCCTTCATCCGCACCAAGTACGCGCCGGACTCGCGGCCCGACGTCGAGCTGCTCTTCGCCGGTGGCTCGCTCCACTCGGACAGCGGCATCAGCCTGCGCCGGGCCCTGGGCATCACCGACGAGCTCTACAACACCGTGTTCCGGCCCATCGAGAACAAGGACGCCTGGTCGATCTGGCCGATAGTCCAGAATCCCAGGAGCGTCGGTCGCATAAGCCTCAAGTCGAAGGATCCCCTGCAGGCGCCGATCATCCAGCCGAACTTCTTCGAGCACCCGGCCGACCTGGAGATCATCCTCGAGGGGGTGAAGCACGCGATCGAGCTGTCCAAGACCGAGGCCTTCGCCGCGTACGGGAGCCGACTGCACGAGGCCAAGATACCCGGCTGCGTGGGCTTCGAGTTCGCGAGCGACGACTACTGGCGCTGCGCCATTCGGCATCTGCCCTCGATGATGAACCACGAGGTGGGCACGTGCAAGATGGGACCGGCGACCGATCCCAGCGCAGTGGTCGATCCGCAGTTGAGGGTCTACGGGGTGGAGGCGCTCAGGGTGGTGGACGCCTCGGTGATGCCGACGATGCCCGTGGGACACGTCAACGCGGGTATCTTCATGATCGGGGAGAAGGCGGCGGATATGATCAAGCAGACCTGGAAAGGCGTGGCCAAGCTCAGCTCGGCGTCGAAGTCGTAGGCTTGGTGCTGGGTTGGTCGTTGTTATATTGTTGAGTGATTCGATGAGGAGGAATGCGTGGACGAGTGCGTGAGAGAATGATGTAAATGCGATGATGGATATTTTATGGCGGGATATTCCCGGTAGGGTATTTCAGAATTCGAAGTCAAATTTAATAGTGTACGCGTTGTAGTTTTATCGCAGTATGTGGGGTAGTTCTTGCTTGAAAATGAAAATCAAGACGTATTGTTGACAATGTCAGTAAATTATGACTTCGCAAAATCTCATGATTCGGAGATTAGTCGAATATGTAAGATAATAATTAAGTTCGATAAACAGATTTATTGGCAGATTGCTGTTTTATTTTGCTAATTTAAATGTTACATTGCTTTTCATGCAAAAGGAAACTGAAGACAGAACTAAACTTATATTTTTAAGAACATTAGTGTATAATTCGAATTTACTTGAAATTTATCGAAGGTTCATAGAAAGTACGCCAAAAATTGTTATTAAAATACGATTATTAAAAATGTCATCAGCTTTAAAACTTCTCAACAGTTCTCAAATGAAATTCTAATTTATATTCTATAAACTTCCGTATCTGCTAGACGATACAACTTATTGTGGCCTACTAAAACCCTCGCATAAATTGGAAATCTTTATTGATTATTCAAGCAAGATTTCCAATTTTCTTTAAGTTGGTAGAAAATCTGGTAGAAAATTATCTAGATTTATCGAGGCCCTCGATTATTCCCATGGCAAACTAGATAGATCTACATAGTTTTAGATTAATTTTTCACCAGGGAATTGTTGTGACAATTAAAACCGTTGACAATAAATTCGTTGCTTATAATTGACATGTGTCATTTTCCTCCCAATAACTTACTTGGCCAATATGCTTAGTATTTCTAGTTATACTGCAGAGTAGACAATCTAAGCTGACTTTTTAAATGAAAAAAAAGGAAAACAAAAAAACACTTCCATACGGCTCCGACTATACTTGCAATTACCTGCGCTAATTTCAGTGTCACGGGAGAGATAAGCTGTGAATGATTGCTCGGCCGAGAGAATAGAATACATTCCGTTTTGAATTGCATCTCGTTATGCAAGTATTTTCCTTCTAGAGATAAAAGACTAAATTATCACTGGAAAAGAGCATTTTACAAAGTCTGACTCAACTTTGAAATTATGGCCGTGCAAATTTTTCCGACCTACATTGTTATGTATTGATTACTCTTAGAGGAAATTCAAAATGTTTTGTTTGTTTCAAATTTGTATTTGACGTTCATATCGTTAATGTTTTGTCTCGATCTATTTGTTTTATTTAAAAGCTATTATTTGTTATTCAAAACCACTTTGATAAACTTACATCATATAGAGTGTTTCATTAAAATATCTACTGAATGCTTCTTAGATTAAGATATAACTGCATAATATAATATAGAGGAATGACCTCAGAATTTGGTATAACACAATTGATCTACGAACATATACTGTAACAGAGGAGTCTATTGAGTTCAAGTGACAGTTAAGTAATTAATGAAATACATTACGTCACGAGGGAATTCAAATGGTTGGGACTATTGTATAATATTTTGTACATAACAAAAAATAACTTACTGTATATATGATGTTTTTGTATACTTTTAATAATAAGAATTCAACAATTGTTAAATAAAGTACTCTACTACAAAAAAATAATCACACATTATCATATTACTGTTTGACAATACTTATAATTATATTGTGATATACTGGTGCTAATTATTTAAGTATACCAATATACCACTACTTATGTTAGACTAAATTTAAGTAATTTTAACAGCGTAATAACACAAAAGCAAGACTTAGTGGTAGCATAAGAAGAAAACACATATAATCACTGTACTATAGAAGCATAAGTCTTTAATCTAGTTCATTTCCTTGAGTTTCAGCTTATAATTTATTCACTTCGAAAATTCATTATTCCAAACAACAAACATACACTATATGGTCAGGGTTCATCTCGTAACTAAAGCATAAGAAATGTGTTAAGAAAATAAAAGCCTCCATTGCCTAGAACAAAAATAAAATGATGAGAGAAACTGAAACAAAATAAAATACTTGTTTAAGCATAATATATGATGCTATCTGCTTCCAAGGAAAAACTTACATTATTATCAGTTGAATAAAATTTACAGAGACTTTTATATTTGAATCATTTTTTATTTTTTATTATGCACAATATTGATTTCAAGTAATCATCATTTAAGTTAGGATTATTTATTTTTAAGTATTAGATGTGAATAATGCTATTGTTAGTTTTTCAAACAGAAAATAAATGCATGACTGGAATTATAATATATATAGTTCAATAAGATAATTTTTATTTAAATGACGACTCGATTGATCTCGTGGCACTATAACCTCTTTAGTTGCTCTTCTATGAAGAGGGGAGTATGTAAAAGTACTTCCGAAACGTCGCTAACATTAGCAAATAAAGATAGAAGCAGTGATGGGCCCAGAAATATTCAGAAAGTCGAAACGCTACGTTCAAGTTGTTAGACTAGTTAGTTTGTCGAGTCCTGCGGCAACTTCAAGTCGTTGATGATGGAGCTTGGACTTTCTGAATATTTCTAGGCCCATCTCCCGAAACGTCGCTAACAAATAAAGAGGTTATAGTTCCACGAGGTCAATTGAGTCGTCATTAAATATCATCACCTTGCAACAATAAAATCACATCTACAAGATAATTTTTACTTTAAATAAGCATTTAATATAGGATTTAAAAATCAATAAAATATCAGTAATTGAATGTCACCACAATATTAGCATGCAATAGTACTAACCTCTACTAAATGCTTAGTTCATCTATATGTAAAATAAAAAAGGCTTCATTAGGAGGTAAATTGTACCTCTAATATATAAGCTCTGGAAATAGTACATTATTATATTTGCTAACTGAAGTCTGTTAAATAAATGGGAAATTACTACAAAATAATTGACCAACCACCTTATCTAAACCTTGAACCCAATGCAAACGAACAAAAAAAACGAATTTAAACTGGCTCTAGTAAATAAACAGAATCAAAATTAGTGGGTGCTTCTGAGGGTCTGGAATACTTTTCATACTTCTAATATCTTTAAGAAAATAATTTATATTCACCTTGTTAAACATTAATATCTATTTTATGCAAACAAAACATTAACTAAACATGCCAAAGATTTGTCAGTAACGATTGCTCCATAAACCTTGTTAAAAAGTACTATCTCAATCATTCTTTATGGAATAATTTCGTCGGTCAGCGGCTCTAAAATTTTGCGGCGTTATATCGGTACGTGACCTTCAATAATTATACTATAGTGAAATATTAATTCTGCTATTGATCGATTTTAGCTGGAGCCACGTCGATAAAGCGAAAAATGAAAAAGAAGAGTCTCCACGACCAATTGCTTCGAAAAGTCACGAGTCCACAGCAGAGATGCCCTACCACGGACAAGACGTTCTCCCGCTCTCTTCTCCCTATCTCATTCTCGACTTTTTTTTAACTCTGCCTCTCCCAAAAGCCCGAGCACAAAATAAAAAGAACGAAAGGAGAACCGTCGTCGTTGGCACGCGCCGTAGCCTCGAAATACTCGAACCCATACGCGCGCAACCCACTTGTACACACGCGATACACACGTATACAGGCGTGCCTCCATGGGTGGCGTGTATAGCTCTGCATAGCTGTGTAGCTCCGTAATCGTGTTACGAAGCTTCGTGAATTCCACGCGGCCACCGATAAACCATAGATAAGTTACGAAAATTAAGGTGGCTCTCTGGTGATAATTTCGAAAAATCTTTCGTACAGTCTTTTATAATCAACATTTTTGGTACATGTTTGAAAATATTTTTTAGGTATACTTTCATTCATTTGAAATGATAATAACTATTGTATATTATTGTAATATTTTGTTTCGAAGCAGTAAAAAATTGCTTAAACTAAAAATGATTCTTGTATATATCAAAATGATTATTCGATACTTGCTCGGAAGACTTATTTTTACATAACAGAGATGATAATTGTGCATTCCAAATTATGAATCATTTAGTTTTAATAATAATTTTAATACTGTAATAAATAAACAAGAAATGCTTTAAGAATGTTAATAAAAATATTAGAAGTAAATTTTTTTATTTACAAATGTTTAACCAATTAATTTTTCTTTAATAGAAATGTACACTTTCAGTTTGTTATATTATAACAAGTCTTTGAAGCAAGTTTCAAGTAAATTGAATAAAATCTGATTTCTTTTTCTTTATATAATAGTGAAATATATGGAATAAACTAAATTGTTCTCAATGTAAAGAAATGAAGAAGTGAATATTATTTTCAGAAATTTAAAATCATAAAAAATTACTAGAGCCATACAAGGAAGTACTGAAAATTAGTTTTTCTAAAATATTGAACATAACTTTATGAGGTTTTACACACATGTATATAAGATAAAAACATAATTCTAAATACAATTTCAGACCATATGAGCTACTTATCCACTTAAAATAGGGCAACATGTGTAAAAAACAGGTGGTATAGGTTAAAAGATACATGCGCAAAAAAAAGCTTTTAGCTTTGAGGTTGAACATAAATAGGCTTATGATACACCTTAGTAGGGAATAGTAGAACATAGTGGGTACTTTTAATTATTGACCAAGTACATACGTAAAGCAGTAAAAACATTTAGAATTAATAACTTACAAGAAACAAACATAATGTGTCAAATTATCAACCAGATACGTATCAAGTTATGTAAGAAGAGAAATATCAGTTTCTTTACATAATTCAGTAAATTTTGTTTATGACCAAGTACTTATAAGAGAACATAATTATTGCAATAACATTGATATTGAGTTATTATAACTCTACAGAGTTTAATTACTTGGTATCGTATAGTAACATTTATTAACTATGTATTTGCATGTTTATTGAATTCATTTAAACAAATCTTGAATATTAGCAATCCTTTGAAAATATTCTATCCATTGTGTTCCCACTATACCTACATTTCCATAGATTTATGTATTTGATAAAAATTGATGAATTTTCACTACCACCTTCCCTTAAAGTTGCACAGGTTATAAAAACTAATGCTAAAAGTTAGTTCTACAGTCTAATCAATTATGCAAAATACCCTTTCAATTTTTTACTTAGTAGAACTGTGGAAAATATCAATCTCATTCGTATAAGCTACAAAAATCATAAATAAAGTTGAGCCTAGACCTTCTCCATTATTCTTAAAATCCTCAAAATTGCCCTTAATCACCGCTCTCCCATAAGCTCAAACCATGCAGGCTCCTCCACAATACACGAGCTTCAAAGCTCATATAACCCTTACAATTCCCTTTACAACTCTCCACACTTCTGCTTTTCAAACGAAGACGAAGCTTTCGACGTGGATTCTCCATCCCCGATTTTCCTTCCACCGCACAAAACAGCGCCTACTCTCCACTTAATTACCCCTCTCTCTCTCTCTGTACACTCACAACCACTGTCAATCAATGCTCTCGCGTACATGTACACGCAGCCCTTCGCGATCTACCTTACACATACGTAGAAGAGGGGGTAGGAAGGAACGAGACGATGCGAGCATGCAACTCACCCCCCCAGCTGCAGCTTCAGCTTCACGCTCTAGGCTTGAACGAGGGGGAGGCTTTCAAGAGTGAACGACGACCAACCACCCCCCGCGGAAAAACCGAGCTGGATAAAGTGTCATCGTCAGCAGTATGATCTCGTCATAGATATATGAAAATTTCTAATACAAGAGCGATGTATTATATTATGTATAATATATATAATATATATATTATATATATATGTATATATACACAGACGGAGACGTCTGTAAGGACGCGCTCGAGTTTACGGGGGATGTTTATTACGGGATGAGTCAAAGTAGGCGCGCTCTTTCTCTCTCTCTCGTGGCGTCTCGCTTCCTCCCCCCTCTACACACACTTTTTCTCTCTAACTCGAGCTGTATATTAAATAATTGACTATTAAATAACGCGCAACGAGCTCTTTCCCACAACGAAATACACGAAGTTACATCGCGCAATTACGCATTATTCTGTAATCCTGTTTTTGTAAATCTTTTGACAAATATACAAAGCTCGTATCTTGTTTCTCTCGCTCTTTGTAGGTTATATATATATATAGACGCAGGCTACGCACACGCACACTCGAAATGTATATAGATATATATACACACTAGGGACGGCGCGGGTTTTCCCCCAAGGTCTAGACTCCCCCCGTGGTATTCCCCACACACGCCTAATAACTCTTCGGCTCTATACGCCTACGTCACACTCCTGTATATAGGTTAGGAACAAGGAAAAGAAAAAAGCGAAGGATTTACAGTCCTATTTGCACATGCACACTACGCTGCTGCTGTATACTGGACTGCTGGTTCTCTCTCTCTCTCTCTCTCTCTCACCTGACACGACGAGCGCCTCGTTGGGTCCGCAAGTGTGAACGTTTCCCATGGCTGTGTCTTGTGTATCACTCTCTCGTCTTATACTACGTCACTCGCGAGAACGGAAAATCAACAAAAAAACAACAACAACAACAACACTACAACGCCAACGAGAGCAACAAACACAACGCGCACTTTTCTATCCCGCGGAGCCGGCACACTGCTCCCTCCTTTCGCGACACTGCCTTGCCACCGCTCGCAGTCACTCTCTATCTCTCTCTTCTCTCTCTCTCTCTCTCTCTCTCTTGATTCCGCCGACGACGCGACAGACAGAGAACGGAAAAAAAGGGAAGGCTGTGTGCAGTGCACCGACTGACTGACTGACTGCCGCGCAGCGCGCGAGTAAACTAAAAATTAAAAAAAATCGGACGGAGGAGGGGGGGGGCGGGATAAACCGAAACTGTGACAGATGAGGAACAGGGACGGACGACGGACGGGCGCGCGAGCGCGCGAGAGAGGCACTCTTTTTTCCTTTTTTGTGTCAGAAAAATGCCGAACCACGGCGGCGACGACACGACACGTCTACAGGAGCGGACGACTCGCGCGTTTGGCTCTGTTGTTTTTCTTCAACGCGTCCGGCACGCACTGCTGGCGATTACGAGTACGCCGCGGCGCCGAGACGGGACACTATACAGCCGCGGGCATATATCTCTCTCTCTGTCTCTGTCTCGTGTCCTCTGCGCGAGCTGCTTTAGCGGTGTCTCGATCGCGGGTGGATCTTGTACGCGCACGCACGACGGAGCTGGAATTATATTTATGTTGTGTATGGTGGTGTGCGGGCACTGTACGGAGTCTCTGTACAGACGACGCTTCGGAGATGTGTGCACGAGGCGTGTGTTTGTGTGCTTGTACGCGCAGGGCTGCCATAGTTGAGAGGGCGACATTTGGATTTGAGAGTGCGCGGACGGTGTGGTTTGGCGCGCGTGCGCACTGAGGTTGGCTGCACTGAGCCGGGATGCCCGGGCGATACGAATGACTTTCTTTGTAGGGAGATATATTCTTCCTTTTTTTAAAGGATTAAAAATATTAAAATTTAAATGTAAATTTAAAACTTTTAATTTTTTTTTACGTTTTTTAATGATAATGTCGCATAGGTAGGGTTCGAATGTTGGTCATCTTTTGTCAAAACTTTCGCACGGCTTAGGATTGTTAGACTATTTAATAAATATATCCCAAACATTTATAATAAGTCGTGCAGATATTACTACATTAGTATTAGTGACCTTTTTTATGGTTCCAAATTAAAATTCGTATTAATTCAGATATTTGAACCACTTTTACATGGTTCGATGTTTTAATTAAAATGCTTGAACTGTTTGTTTCCAATAGTAATTTCTCAACTATGCAGGAAAACAGCTGTACATTTTATTATCCTTGAATTACAATAGATCTACTGGTTAAAAACTCAGAAACCGCAAGCTTATTATTATCTTTAAACTGCGTGATAACTACTTGTTAACTACAGAAAAACAACTGAAAACTATTTATTATATAAGAAACTATATGGCAACTACTGCTTTCCTATAACGGAACAGGTGCATAATGTACACAACTATTTAACTATAAGAGAACCACTATTTAACTACGACAAAACTACAGTAAATTTTGTATTATCTTTGCACTATATGAAAACTACCGTTCAAGTACAAAATAATAACTACTACAAATATGCGACAATTTTTCTATAGTTATGAACAGTAGCTTTCTTATAGTTCAAAGATAATAAAAAATTGCAGTTTTTTTAGTTAACAGTAAAAAGTTGACATGTAACAATACTACGTTTATAGTAGGAAATATGAGACTTGCCCTGAGAGTAAGTAATAAAGTAAACATAAATTTACTATGGTTAGTGTAGTATTCATAGGTATATAAAAATGATGTATAAATATAAAAATAGAATAGACCGCATAATTTCCTATAGCACAGCAGTTCTCTCGTAGTAAAAAATGTTTTGAAACTTGCCAATAAGTTGATTTTTTTGTAGTTACGAAAATACTATTGGAAAAGTAGTTTAGCCAGAAGTTTATTCCTGTAAATGCTACATTATATCATGAACAATTTTATTTCACATGTCGACTGATGTTATTATAGTATAATTCGCAGCAAAAAACGTTAAAAATTAAATAAAAAAATTTAGTAGTTTAATTTATTTGACGTTGTTTTTTAATGAATCAGAAAGTTATAAAATATTGTCCAATAATTAGGACAGACACCATAATTAGGTCCGCTACTTTATGTATATTACGTGTTAATGTTAGAGAAAACTACAAATTATATTATGATTTCATAACTTCATAATAACTTTATTTGTATAAACTGTCCAGCAATTATAATATCAATAATCAATATAAAAATACATATGAGTTGGCTTTCTTTGCGTTCTCGAGTTCGTGGAGAAACAAGCAAGCGGGAAAATCAATATATCCAATTCTCTTCGGTACTCTGATATCTAAGTTTCAATTATTTTTATAGCATTTTTTAAATATACTGCTGAACAGAAAACTACATTATTGGATTAAAATGATATAGCATTTAAGCGACGCAATCTCAATTTTTTGTTCATAATGTAAAATCTTAAAAAATAATTGAGTTACCGTCTGAGTCAATGACATATTACCCAGTACATATAAAAGCGAAGTGTGAAATGTTGCCACGAGATGTCCGTTTCTTGACAGAGCTTTACTTTTAAATATAGTTAATAATTTTCTTTTTGGTTCATTTCGTATCTAAAGGATCTGACCTTCAAATCGTTTCAAAATGCATACTTTCTGCAGTGCTGGATATAAAATCATATTTTTCGTTTGGCCCAAAGTCGTTCCACCGGCCTAAAATCACCCCGGTCTACGGTATAGTAATTTAACGGTATAGAATTTTATATTGGAAAAATTAACTTTGAATTGTTAACTTTCAAAAAGAATGACATTTTTTATAGGTATTGCAATATTTTGTAAAATATAAAATTTGAAATATAAAATTTAATTGAAATTACGTGCACTTTAAGAATATAAATATTAATGTTGAAAATACAAAATGTAAAATGAGAAATTATTTTTAATTCTTATCATGTGTTGCATGCATCTTATAGACATTTCATTTTGTTAAATTAATGATAATTGAAATGTATATGTGTTTACATATTAATAATACGTTTTTTAAGAGAAAACAATTTATTGAAAGCACACTTTTTGAGAATGTTAAATATTATATACATATAATATAATTACTCAAAAACAGATAAAATTATACAATTGTTAATAACAATGTTTGTCAATAATTATTTTCATAGAACAGCATTTTACGTCATTTTACGCTAGTCCTCCGTTCGCAAATAACTCAATTTTTTCTACAACAAGCTTAAGTGGCTGAATATTATTCAGACTGTAACTCAGTATATCAACCGCATTCTCCACCAGTAATCTCTTCCTCGTAGCCTTGTCAAACTTGAATTCGTGAGACTGGGCAAAAACTGGAAATTTGGTCCTCAAATAACTCGACTGGATCATCTTCACCAATTTTGGATTCCTCGTGTAAACGACAACCTTATTCCCGTTTTCTACCAAACCATTCGTAAGACGTACTCCTCCGTCGATACTAACGTCCTCCATTCTCGCGATCTCAGCTTCGCACTGGCTGTAATTCTCCTTCAACTCCTCTTTCTCCTCGATCCACTGCGAGTAGTTTTCATTCACCTTTTCACCTAAAAACCTGAGCTTCGCCACGTGTTGAAGGGGAAGGCATCATTCTCACCATCCGGAAGATTGATCGCCGTCTGCAACGCACTCTGCTTCCACTCGCTGACGACGTTGACGTGAGCCCCGCGTTCCAGTAGCACCCATGGAAGAATTTACTCTCGGCAGAATACTGTTCGAGTATTAGTTGCTGGCACTACCAGTATTTGCAAATGTTAGAGGTCCAGCACTGAGATATAACGGGGATGATAAGAACGGGCCAGTACAACACTTTTCTTCTTGATATATTCAAAATTGTACAAGAAATATAAGTTTTTAGGCACACGCGAGACACTTCACTCAAAGTTTAGTGTAACAATCATAACTACAGATTACTATTGCGCGGCCGAAAATTTCACGTAAGCTTAGTAATCGTACATTAAATTAATATTTTATTAAAAATTAGCCTAAAAAGTAGGTTAAGTTACGCTTGACGATTTCGCAATGTTTTGTTTTCTTTCGATATCGGTAAAAAGTATTGCACCGACTCTAAGACGTTTTTCGGGCCAATGTCGATTCTTTTTACTAGCCCATTCTTATCAAAACGATATAATCCCTTTATTGGTTCAGTGCCGAAAAGTAATTTACTGGCATACAATATTCAGCCAGAATCAGCCTGAACTATCACTGCTGGCAAATTCTTTCATGGGCAGCTCGATGCACTCGACGTTGCAGAAGAGCGCCGCTTTGTGCAGAGCAGCTGAGCCGCCTTCCGTGTTAAGAATGCCCACCGGTGTGCCATGATCCAGCGGTAGCTGGACGCAGATTCAAGCGTTGTCTCCATCGCAGCTCGCAGCCCGCGTCGCACTTAAGAAGTAGTCGAACCTGGGCTGGATTGCCGAATGCGGCTGCCCTGTGCAGCGCAATCTCGTCGTTGTAGGTCTGGTTCACGTCCGCTCCCCATTTGATCAAACACTTGGTGAGGTTTATGTCGCCGAGGCCGACGACCTGTAGCAGCGTCCATTCAGCCTCCGGCAACATCGTTAAAACCAAATGGTGTAATTATAATAAACTCGTATGTGTTTATGTTTAATAGTTTGCGCGCTTTTCATTTCATTTAATTCCTTCTTTTTAAATATTATCCAGTTACAAAACAATTAATAATGAATTATAATTTACGGCGAATCAATTGCAGACTGATTAATAAACTAATATAAATACAAAATAGGAATGATTAAAATAAAAATATACTAAAGATACTTTCCGAAGTTTTACCTTTTAAAGGTCCTGTTTTTTTTAGATATTTCACTGCTTTTTGCCAAACTATAAAAATATAAAAATTTTATTTTAATATTAAAATTAATTTTAAAATTAATACATTGTCCCGTAATAACAAACTATTGATAAATTCAGATTTTGTGTTTTATAAAAGTATAATTTGATGAAAAATATTTGATAGGTTATAGAACATATAAATCATATAAATATCGATGCACTACTGTAACAGAATGACCTTGATGATTATCATATTACATAAAATAGCTACTTCTGAGAAAATATTTTTATTATTAAGCAAAATATAAAAATATAAAATATACCGAATTTAGAAATAAAATTTTCAAATTTTAATTTTTGCGAAATATTTGTTATGAAATTTAGACATGGAATATTATACTGTATCTTGAAGGGGGTAGTACAGAGAGAAATATAAAAATTATCATAAAAATCGTAGTAAATTATGAACATTTTGATAAATAATAAATATTAATGATAGTCATCATAATTTTGACCGTTTAGAAGGGTAAAAGTAAAAAGCCTTTATCGAGATTTTTTTTCGTTAGAATTCCGACCTTTATTATGATTTTTACGGTAATTTTTATCAGAAAATTCTCTCTGTATGTAATTTATAGCTGTTCTGCGTGAATTTAATTGAGAAATTGAAGATGGTCTAATATAACCTCACAGAATTCTACAATAGTATTTTCATTAGGGTTACTTATAACCTACAACCAAATTCATGCTCGAGAATATGTACTTTCGTGTATTCGCTCCGTGCAAGTCAAGTGGCGACACCTGGATCGGCATTAATGTTGGAATATTTAAACTATGTCTTATGGGGAATCTGTATAAAATTGAAATAATAACCAAATAACAGTTATTTTCTGTATCTTTCTTTAACATTGTAGAGGTGTATAATAACATAAATGATTGTGTGTTAACAAATAAACTATTAGTATGTTTAAAATTCATATCAACGCTTTCTTAGCATGTCTTTTGACGTTATATATAGATATACTTCAGGTTCCAACATGATTGTAAATTTTCGTCACCGGGTGCCTCGATCGTTTCTTGTATCCCCTCCAACCGCATGCACGGAGCGAATACCGTCCTGGATAAGAATAGCATTATTGTTATAACAATATCATTATAAAGAGAAATTTGCACAATATTAATGTCAATCCCGTGAAAACTTTGTAAATTTTGTGCATTTGCGTGTACACATAAGTATACAAATAAATAGATGAAAGTAAAACTATTTCATATTGATATAAGTTAAACAACGTCACATTGGATAGAAGCAGTTTGTTAATTATATTAAAGTACTTTTACTTTATTTTGAATAAAAGTTGTGCATGAGATTGTTTGGATTTAAACATAAAATCACGGCGCTATTGTGTGTTCAAATACCGCGCGTTTGTGCGGACTTATCAGCACAGCGCTCTACTGTACACACTATTATTATCATTATTTATGTAATATAATAATACATCACGTGTTATTCGCCATTTATACGCGCAAATATTCAAATAAAATAATACGCATTTATTTAGAAAATATTAAAAAATATGTAAGTATTCGATTCTCGAACAAGCCGATTTCAGATTTCTGCGTTTAATTTTACACTGTTCTAATGTTCATAAAAGTTTAAAACTTCAGTTGTCCGGTGTTCTTAATCTTCTGAGGAACACCGGACCACTGAGATAATTGAAAAAAATTAAAAATTTAATGAGAATACTGAAAAATACGGAATTGTCGGTAAGTACGTAACTATCAATAGAGAACCTGAACCAAACGATTTATATTTTTACTATGGTAGTTATGTAAATAAATCGTATATTATGGGAAGCCTATAAATTGGGAATTGGATTGATATTTAACATCGCCAAATAATTATATCTGTTATGTATTAAAACTATATTATCATATACATTATCTCTTTAATGAGTATAACAAAAGGTATTGAGTATATTGTTTTTTACTCGAATTAAAAAAAAGTATTGTGTGAATTTTTTCTATTCGATTTTGTTTGTGTTCTATAACTTTTTATCAATATCTTTTGGAATGCCACATTTTTTATATAAAAATATCTAAAAAGTATTAATATGCAATAACAAAAAATCTTTTCTATTTTTTCTTGTTCATTGCTTTCGCCACTAGGCTCTTATTCCAACTAAATCTTCAATTTCTATTCGACCAACTGAAAAAATCATTAGTAAACGCGACCTTTTGAAACATAAATGTATAAATACATCGACTAATTATATGTGGGAAAAAAGAGAAATAGGTGCACCGCAATGTACAAGTGACGAAGCATATTACTCCAAACATCAAACGATGTGTAATGTCCCGTTACACGACAAGTAAGACTGCACTGGACGATTTGTCGAAAATGATCACCTTCTAAGTGGTTACGGGAGGGGGATGTTTCTCAAAACTGTGGAATAGCTCACGTACGCACTGCGCGAGTGTCCTGCGCGCGAGAGCGCGCCCGCATTCGCTTCGATCAGTGCGCGTCGTGCGGGCAGAGAATTGGCGTGACTTCCACTTTTATCCATCGAAAAACGAACGATTTTGCATCTCGATACTTAAGGTATTCTAATTATTTATATTATTTCTATTGAAAGAGTAGTATTGTATGTACAATTAATTGTATTCGTACAATTTCAAGGTTATTAAAAATAATGTATATAATATATGTGATATTTTTTAATGAAATTTTTCAAGTTATAATACGTAATAACCCTAGTGGAAATTATTTCTGTAGAGGCGTATAAAAATGTTTCTGAATTTGGACCAACGTTTTAATAATTTTACACTTTCGCCACTTTTTGGCATTCTTTTTACACTTTTTCATACATTTTAACAATATTTATTTACACTTCTTCAGAATATTACATTTTTTACAAAAATAATCTACACATGAGAAAAAAAATTAATTTCTTCAAATCAACATGATTTTATATACCTAGTCTTAATTTGTCAAAATGAGCTAAATATTTAAGATTTCAATAGAAACTTTTGTTATATACCTTTGAACAATAATGGTTTAAGCAATTAATGTATTTAAGTAATTAATATATTTAAGTAATTAATGTGTAAAACACATTTTATCACATACTTTTTTTTATATATTATTCATATATTTTTCTTCTTTTTAATTATTATTTATAACTTTCGATATGTATGCACCTACTTGGCTAATAATTTTATGATAAAATCACTTTACAAAAGATTATTAGAGTTTTAGCAAGATAATTAATTTTTATTCTATAAAACAGTAATAATATATAGAAAAAATTTTTAAGAGAGTATATGATATAAACGTTTAAATATTAAAGACCCTGTCTAAAATATATCTTACTTTAGTATATATATATATATATATAATTATTGAAAAGAATATAATATGTAAAGCCGTACAAATTTAACATTTCATCAACAAACGCGTTTCAAAGGAAGTTAGATACGTATTTAGTAAAATTAAATAATTTTATTATCATTTAAATTAGATTTATTGATTTAAATTAGATCTTTTCATTAGAGTTCTAATGTTGACATTATGTAGTATTTTTATCTTTACATATTATATATATAGAATTACAACATTTTGAGAGACTATATTAGATATTGTAATACAAAAGTTATATTTTGGACTATATCAAATTTTTTTAAAGTACTTTAATTCTCGACAATAAATAATAAGTTTTATACTTCATAAACTCGAACAAAATTTGCTTATAATATTTAGTTACATTGGTTTACAAATAAAATAACGCATGCATGAAAACGGCTGATATCAATATAAGCAAACGCAGGAGAGATTTCGAAAACGAAAGCAGGAAGAATGAGAATGTAAATATTTTTCCGACCCACTGTGAAATTCATCATAAACACAAGTGAAGAACAAGAACTAAAAAAACGAAAAAAATAATAAACGAGATAGTGTAAAAAGGAACGGTGATGTTAAAGATGACTAATTTATTAATGTAATAGATGTATTTTGTTAAATAATTATTTGAGCTAATAAGTGAGGCTTCATTTTACGGAAAAAATGTCAACTAAATTTAATACTTAATCAACATTTTGTTTTAATCAATCTTTGAATCTTGTCATCAATTATGGGTTTAGTTGTCACGTTTTAATTCGTATTCATTTTTATATTCATAAAAAAATTCGAACATTATTGATTTAATCAATTTATAAGATAAGTTCATTTTTATGATTCTTATTGTATGTCACGTACATACTTTCTTCAATAAAATATGCAATACATATCTGTAATATCCAGTATTTTAAAATCATTTTTAGTGATAATATTTCAAATAATTTTTAGTGATATAATTTGAGTTCTATATCCTGCATTCAACCAGGTATAATTTTAATATATATCTGGCTGATCAATAAGTTCTTAGAAAACAATGCCTCATACATTTGTTTTTAAATGTAAAATTTATCTAACAGAAATTTACTTATTATTTATACACGCTATCATACTCGTTTCATATCGTTCAATTACCATATAAATTAAGATGTACATAAGCAAATGACATAAGAAATAACAAAAGAGAAGAATAAATAAAGAATAAGTTAAACTGCCCTGTAGATAGACTATGGCTAGTAGATGGACGATTTGTAGTTTAATTAATAAACAGAGACAATTTTTACTCAATAATGAATTTTATTTTGAGAAACATGCAAAAACGAGCGAATAACCATTTTTTACCTACGCTATCTAATAATAAGTAAGCCCATGCAGTGATATCATACTTTTAACCAACTTTAACCCATATAATTCGCATTATAGGACGAGTATACTCGACAAAAATACTAATCAATTTTGTATCGCAAATACAAAATCGTTAGATAAATGATCATATTTAAACATTTAAATGAAAGCTATATAATACAAGTTTGTATATTAACATGGGAAACTATATCTATATATATATTAAAAATGGCCGACTCCTGTGTATCTGCCAGAGGTCGCACGGTAAATTTAAACTCCCATATTACAACGTATATAAATTCAGATTTACATCCAATTAAATCCAAATATCAGAAAATAAATTCCCGCGCGTGAGGGTTAAAAAGGAGGTCTCCAATTCAATCCTGTATTTTGTTATGTACACTCAGGGGACATTCATTCTTAGCGAACGTGTCTGAATGTAACTTACGAAGTATATAGATATACTTTGTAGGTTAAACTCAAGCACGTTCGCTAAGAATCACTGTCCCTCCGCTGTATGCACACCGTTTACTTGGGAACGACTTGACCGATTTCAATAATTCTTTTAGCATTTGATAAAGGGTCATTCTAATTATCGCTAATAGTTGATATATTGTTGAATATAGTGACTAATACACTTTAAAAAGTTGCAGTTTTAATTCAAATTCAGTTACTAAAAAAGTCTTATTTTTTACTTTTGAAAGTTACTATTTATTTTAAAGATTTTTTAAATGCTATATAGCAAAAAAACATTTTTTACGACAGTAATACTGTCTTTTGAATTTGGTAGTACAAGCCCTGGTTAAAAAAACTTATGATATCGGATAAGACCTGATAAAACCGGGTTCAAATTCCGGACAAGACAGGATTGACTTTTTGATCTTATCCTGTTTTATCCGCACGTATCCGGAAATAACCAAGTTTGTATTGATATGGATATGACCATATGAAATAGGTTTCAAAATCCGAATAAAATCGGATAAGATCATATAGGTTTATTTTACAATCCGGTCTTATAAGTTTTTTTAACCAGGGAGAAGATTGTTTTCTGCAAGATCAATAATTTCAAAATTTCAAAGCGATTTTAATTACGGCATCTTCTTGTTGGGGTTTTGAATAAAGGCTAAGAGTAATTCCGTGAACTCCTTTTTTCATGGAGAGGCTGGCAATACTTGCGATACCTGGTTATGAGTCTTAACGATATTTACGCTTGACAGGCCCAGACCATTCGCGTCTCAGCCTACTTCGGATTTTATAGGTATATTGTCACCTCTTCCGCTATACGACTGCTGCCCAGCGCCTGCAGTACATATGTTCAGGTCCGCCCTAGGGTGGTGCCGCAATAAAGTCAAGAATTTGTGGGAGATGTGCTATTGCAGTCTTAGCCGCGCTTTTTCGGCGTTTCATAATCCTCAAGGAAACAGAAAAGTCTCACGTGTCCGCTCAACTGAGAATACAACAATAATCGCGTCCACCGCCCTGATGAAGAAAATCACTGTCGGCATTTTTATGAAAAATTAGTTTTTTATACCGTTAATTGCATTTGTAATAGAAATGTTAATCTATGTATACTATTCAAAATTAATACTAAATTAAAAATTGCTTATAATTTTCAAAATTAACTAATTCCAGTATTGAAAAAAAAATTTAACTAAAGTGTCGCGAACTGAGTGAGAAAACTGAATTTCTGAGCTATATAGATTGGAAGATAGGTAGCGGCTATAGTACATTAAACCGGGATATTTACTAAAAAGAAAGTTATCTGATATTTGTGGATTTTGTATACGATTGAAAAAGTAATTATTTCGATTAATGTTTTAAATAATTTTAAAAAATTGAAATAAAAGGTCAATAACTCTATAATGCTCAGGACTGTTATTTGATAAAAAAATTCTTATCAAAGAATTATGACTGTTATTTATAGTGGAGAGTTGTGCAGTATGAACACCCATAGCTATTTTAGGCATAACATTTTATTGACTCGATGTAAATTAAAATTTCAAAAAGGGATTGATCCTTGAATAGTACTCTACAAAGGAAAAAAGTGGCTGTGATCAAATCCGAGCTTCCACATAAATTTTAAATATAAATGTAAGTGACGTTTTTTAAATTAATAAAAAGTGTCAGCCAGTATGACTATTATTTATCATTTTTAGTTAATATTAAAGTCTGAATGATTTATAATAATACTTACAACACGTTGTTTTATATACATTTATAAATTGCTTTATAAACTACAATACTGCATATTTATTAAAATATAGTATTTTAGTTATAAACAATGAAAAATAACAAATAGCACTTAATAAATGTTTGGATATTATATTCAACACATGACAAATCATATTAGACATTTTTCTTCTAAAAAAAGATAAAAGTAAACTGTTGTAATATTTTACCATTCAATTTACATGTTTCATATTGAACGATAATCATGTTAGTCATACTGTACTACGTGCACATTTTAGCATTTCAGCTTATGTTGACCAGTGAATAATAATCAGAAGTCCTGCAACGTCCCAATCGACTCTAGAAGGACTAAACTATATATTAAAATTTTTTTTTTTAGTTCGGTTCTTTAGTTTCTTTAATAAAAAGCAAGCTTTAAATATAATTTTTATAAAAGTAGATTTTAAAAATGATTGCAAGTAAGTCCCTATTTTGCAGGATATTCAAGTTAAAATCAAGTCGTATCTGCTGTTTTATCATTAAAATGTTACAATAAGTTACACATTTCCTCAAGGACATAATACCTTTGTCCAAGCGAAAACAATGATAATGACTTTCTTTACTTTATTTTGTAACTTTATATACATTTTAGACTACATATGCATATACAAGTCCATAATTTATGTTATACGTTAAATAAATAAGCAAACAAACAAGCCACCGAACGAACGAACAAACGAATGAACGAATAAACGAACGAACGAACGAACAAATAAATAAATAAATAAATAAATAAATAAATACATTTTTAAGACAGCGCGCATACATACTATCAATAGGCGTAAAACTCTCGAACTAACTATATAATTTCTATAACTATGTATAACTATATACTGTATAACAAAATGTATAACTATATAGTTTTTATCTCATTTAAAACTATAGTTTTATGATTGACCTCAATTATGTGGGGAATTTAATTATCAAATGAAGTTAGAAGAACATTAATTGACCATCGGAATTCGATCTCGAATTCCAAAGACCTACATATCGCACCACCAGAACAAGACTATGACAATTAGGATGCTACGGTGTAAAGCTCACACGTGCTTGTTTGCTAGTCACGCGTGCAGATACACAAAACGGTAATTTATAGGTTTCTATTTTCGTATGAGGTATTTAGTATACGAAAATTGAGTTGAAAAGAGCTATTATATAGTCCTGTTCTGGAATGCGTTATAATGCTAAAAGAAAACGTGCGTTAAAATGTTCTCAAAGCCCAATTTGAAACTTCGGGAGACACCCAATTCATTCATTATACCTAAAATCTCAACAATCTTTCAGGCAGCCCGATAAAACCACCCGTGGCAATCATGCACCGCCCAGCCTCGTCGTCCCACCTGTTCCTCCTCCTGACCCTCTCCCTCCTCCTCGCCCTCTCCCCGGTCCCATCCCGGTCCCAGTCGTCCTTCTTCGACTACTTCACGGGCGGCAACAGCATAATCGTCGACGAGCCCAGCAAGCACCCCTACGACTTCATAGTGGTGGGCGCGGGCTCTGCCGGCTCGGCAATAGCCAATCGACTGTCCGAGAATCTCAAGTGGCGCGTGCTGCTGATCGAGGCAGGAGGCACCGAGGGCCGACTGAGTCAGATACCCCTCCTCGTCAGTCTCTACCAGCTGACCGAGTACAACAACTGGGGCTACGAGGTCGAGCCCCAGGCCCGCGCCTGTCTCGGCATGAAGGACCGACGCTGTCCCTGGCCTACCGGCAAGTCGCTCGGCGGCACGAGCACCATCAATTACATGATACACACGAGGGGACACAGGATGAACTACGACATGTGGGCGGCACTCGGCAACGATGGCTGGGGCTACAAGGATGTGCTGCCGTACTTCAAGAAGAGCGAGAGATTCGACGTTCCAGGTGAGGGAGTTATTATTGCTCGATCGTGAGTTTGTTGATTGTTGCGTGTGGGAACTGCGGGGTTCATATCGTAGATGTGGAAAACGTTCAGCTGAAGAACCACCCAAAATCCAGCTGACGGCCGCTCGGATTTGATTGGATTTTAGGTACCTAGATTTCTAGTCTGATCGAAATGGATTTTGTATAAAGTGTGTTCAAGATTTCAAAGTATAATTTACAGATAAAAAATTGCTTTTTATATACATAGTTGTTGCCATCAGAATGGTAACACTTGTTATGTAGAACCAGTTTACATAGAAAAAGTGATTTTTTAGCAAATGCTGGTTTTGCAGCTGAAAGTCGACTTGGAAATCCATTACAATCTGACTGGAAATCTACCAAGAAAAAGATCTGAATTAAGCCTGGTATCCAATTGGGAATCTACCTAAGATTTCACCTGGATAACAACCAAATTTAGCTGGAATTCAATAAAATCCAAATAGATTCCAGCTAAACTTTTGATGGACTTCTAGCTGGGTATTTTACAGAATTACAAGGACTCGCATCACTAGCATATTTCAAATTTGACTAAAATTCCTAGATCTTTTCAAAAGTCTCCTATAAAATCTAAAACTTTTTAGATTATTTGCACTTGATTATCAATTTTTGGGAGGTTTGAGAAAAGTATTATTTATCATAGAATCTGAAGCGTTATAGTTTTTGTAGGAGGTTTATAAAAGAAACAAATATATTTTGAGAAACCTGGAATTGGTTAGCCTTCATGAAAGGAAAAAAACGTAAAATTCGTCCACAATTCAACAGAATCTTACGCTTTCTCACTTTTTATTACTTTCGTTTTCCATAGAGCTGTAAAATCATAAAGGCCTTAAAAAAAGTTGTTTCCTAAAGATATAGCAAATGGTAATCCGCTAAGTTTTGACGAAATTAAGAAAAATTTGGTAAAGTTTTGACAAAAAAAAGAAACTAAAGCAGATATCAATTTCTTACAATCGTATATAAAAATAACCATCTGCACACGTACAAGATATCGTTCGATATGCATACAACTCACTTATACATTCGCAGGCGTCGCCAACTCGTCGTACCACAACAGCACCGGCTACGTG
Organism: Gastracanthus pulcherrimus; assembly: GCA_949152435.1. Lineage (NCBI taxonomy): Eukaryota > Metazoa > Arthropoda > Insecta > Hymenoptera > Pteromalidae > Gastracanthus > Gastracanthus pulcherrimus. The sequence continues at coordinate 38,583,474 of OX424573.1, forward strand.
AGCGTCGAGTACGTGCCCTATCACACCGAGCTATCAACGGCCTTCCTCAAGGCCGGCCAGCAGCTGGGCTACAAAATCGTCGACTACAACGGCAAGGACCAGATCGGCTTCTCGTATCTCCAGGTCAACATGGACCACGGTCGACGCTGCAGCGCGGCCACGGCCTACCTAAAAGTCTACCGCCCGAACCTCCACGTTCTCACTGATGCCCAAGTCACCAAAGTCCTCATGAAGAACAAGAGAGCCTACGGCGTGCAGTACCTGAAGAACGGCAAGAAGCGCGCCGTCCTCGCGAGCAAGGAGATCATCCTGTCCGCCGGCACCGTCAATTCGGCCCAGCTCCTCATGCTCTCGGGCATCGGGCCCCGCTCGCACCTCGAGGAGCTCGGCATCGACGTCATCCAGGACTCCAAGGTCGGCTACAACCTGTACGAGCACGTGGGCTTCCTCGGCCTGACCTTCATGGTCAACCGGAGCGTGAGCCTGCTGCCCAGCCGACTGCTCAGTCCCGGCGTCCTGTTCGACTACGTCTTCGGCCAGGGGGGCATCATGAGCGTGCCCGGGGGCGCCGAGGCCCTGGCCTTCGTCCGCACCGAGTACGCGACGGACTCGCGGCCCGACCTCGAGCTCCTCTTCGTCGGCGGCTCCCTCCACTCGGACGCCGGCGTCAGTCTCAAGTCCAGCCTCGGCCTGACCGACGAGCTCTACGACGCGGTCTTCCGGCCCATCCAGGGCCAGGACGCCTGGTCGATCTGGCCGATAGTCCAGAATCCCAGGAGCGTCGGTCGCCTGAGCCTCAAGTCGAGGGATCCCCTGGAGGCGCCGATCATCCAGCCGAACTTCTTCGAGCACCCGGCCGACCTGGAGATCATCCTCGAGGGGGTGAAGCGCGCCATCGAGCTGTCCAGGACCGAGGCCTTCGCCGCGTACGGGAGCCGACTGCACGAGGCCAAGATACCCGGCTGCGCGGGCTTCGAGTTCGCGAGCGACGACTACTGGCGCTGCGCCATCGAGCATCTGCCCGCGATGATGAACCACGAGGTGGGCACGTGCAAGATGGGACCGGCCAGCGACGAAAGTGCCGTCGTCGATCCGAGGCTGAGGGTCTACGGGGTGCAGGGACTCAGGGTGGCGGACGCCTCGGTCATGCCGACGATACCGATCGGACACACCAATGCGGTCGTTTACATGATCGGGGAGAAGGCGGCGGATATGATCAAGGAGACTTGGGAGAATAAGAGGGACAGCGTTAAATCGTAGGGGAGATTTCACGCGGACTTTTGGTCGATCGGTAATGTTACGAAGGTGTACGAGGCAGGAGATTTGTCAAGAAATAAAATAACCTAGCTGTTGAATTGCGCGAACGAATTCGATCAGCATACCTGACTCTTACATTGTCATCCAAAAATTTAGATAAAAACGAAATATTTATTGACAATAGCATATGGTAAAATAAGACATTTTTGTAAAATCATTTGATATAAAATAGATTGTTTATTACGAATCGACTATTTTTAGGGTTCAAAATTGATTTATTATCTACTTTTCTCAAATTTTGTATGTGTCATGATACCAAAATTATTTTTTATCTTTGACACGATTTCTATAAATAAATATCTATATTATTTGATTTTACTAATATATTTAGATATTTCATGAAATTTAAAATACACTTTGTCTAAAAAAAACTGTATTAAATACTTAATATTTATGTATAATATTTATTATTTATTTCAACTGTATACTTAAAAGCTTACGTAGAAAACTTCGTATTTTATAAGTAAACGTAATTTCTGAAGATGGAATGTATTTTATTTTAAATAAGTGAGAATCTGTATTTTACTGTATATTTCAGTTTTTTGTAAATATAGAGAACTTTGACAATGATTAACGACTGTGTCTTTATATTTACCCTGCCTGTGGACTCATATTTCTGATATATATGTATATATATATATATATATATATATATTTCTAAACTGATTCCGATGTGAAATGTGTATGAATTGTATAATTTTTAAAATAGCTTAAGTCATACAAATTTATTTTTGACTGAAATTAATGATGTTTATTTTATTAAATGAGTAGCATATTTCTGTAATTATATTTCAATGAGCTCGCTAAGAGTTTCTGAAAGTGAAGTAACCTTTTCTAAACATATTTAATGTTATAGCTGTAAAGTTAAGTTGTTTTTAAAAAATTCCTTTGAAAATTCATTATGGATAAGCTTTTAAAATTAGGTAAACGATTAATTTTATGAACTAAACGATGCAGTTTTAATTTTTTAGTGACAAAAAAATCAAAGGCCTTAAGAACAGAAAATATTTCGTGCAAAAAACTTCTGGCTTTAATAAGCTAACTATGAATAAAAATAATAAAAGAGAATATATTCTCATTAATAATTTGAATTTTTTAATTCTCGGGGTTTCTTGTATGGTCTCTCAGAATACTGTTATACTTCTTTTGTATACAATTTATAAATTGTTGATTAAGAACGAAAAATTAATAATTTGACTTAAGCTGTTTTCAACATATACGGATATACAAAAATATTATCTTTGGAGTAAGTTCGCTACATAATAAATTTTCATAAATTCACAAATAAAATTTATTTACATATCTACAGTTCAATATAAAAATATAAACAGCTAAATCTTTAATACTTTTTACCTGCACACTGTCTTATTTACAAAACCATTCGGAAAATAGTTTTTCATTTATCACGCACATAATCGTCAAATGATAAATAAATAATTTACTTAAATCTGTTTAGAAATGTAAAAAAGGAACTCTTTTAGAACTGCTTGTAACTGATTCTCGCAAGAGACCGTCGATCGTCAACTACCTTTGATATTAACCCTTAGCTACAAAGGTTAAAAGTAATCCTGCCATTGAGGTGGTATCCCATCAGACCTAATAAATGAACAAAATTTTCAAACTAATCGTAATTTTCATCCAATTAACTACAAACACAAAAGTCCATATGGTTAAGTCCACATTCACCGCTCTAAATGCAACATTAAACTCAGTAGCCCCGTCTCACACCAACCACCCCAAAAATCCTATCGAGCAACTCCTCGGCCGATCCCCCGCGAAGAGCCACGATCACGTCTCCTCGAGTGCGGCCAGCGTCTTGGAGGTGCCGAGATACGTGGTCCCAAAGACCGACAGCAGCCTCTGGTAGACCGCGTTGACGCTCGGGTAGGCCTGGAGCTTGCTCCACACGTCCCCGCCGCACTTGGCCACGAGGTACAGCCTGGGATCGTTGGACAGGGCGACGATCTCGTTGAACAGGCCGACGGCCTCGATCGTGGCCTCGGCCCTGAGGGCCAGCACGAGCTCGTCCCTGTTCTTCTTCGGCGGGTGGAACATGTCGCAGCTGAACTGGAGAAACGCCCGGACCCCGCCGTACTCGGCCAGGGTGGCGTCCAGCTCCTTGCGCACGAGCAGCAGCCGCTGGCCGTAGACAGCCAGGGAGGGTGAGGTCGTCGATTGGTGACCGGCGTCCTCGGTCTCGGTGGCCAGGGCGTGCCTCAGCCTGGGGGATGGAGATAGATAGATCGAGTCTTTATTCGGATAGAGATACAAGATACTGTGACATGGTGTAATAGCAGGTATAGTGGTCAGTTCATCGTATTGGTATGAATCGAAGGGCTTACGTTCTTGGTGTGTACCGGTGGCCCTTGCGTGGACTAGCGCATTTAAAAGTTCTCAAAAACACCTATTTCTTTACAAAGGCTTCTTATAAAAAAAACTAGCACTGTTTAGGTTTTTTAATAAATACTAACACTTTCTTTCATCCTCATGGAGAATGATAGTTTTTATCTGACATTTTAAAAACTGCTTATTTTCGTAGGAGGCTCCTGAGAAGAACTAGAATTTTTCGACAAATATGAAATGTGCTAGTCTTTGTAAGGGGCGTCGATGTAACCATGATATCACAGTTCGTCAAATTCATAAATAAATCGAGTTATAATAATAATTGCTCAATTCAATTCCATAGAAACATATTTTCAATCAAAAAAATTTAACTCACATTAACTATGTACAATGTACATACACATTCATTATTACGTTCATTGTTCTAGAGCACTTACAAGAAGAATGTCAGACCTTCGATAAACGAAATTTGCTGAAATTTTGAAAATAGTTTTCTGGTACCTGAAAATGAAACCCAGCACCCGTAATTTCATCTAATAGGTCCTAGAACCTGAGAAACTGTTTAAACATTCGCATTACTCATATGTAATGTTAAAAATATTGTATATATAAATATACAATGAGAAAAGTTTATAGTATCGGTTACTAAAAATGTACTAGAATTTCTAGTGCAAAAATGGTACAACTAAACGTTTCTAGTAAAGAAAGAATTTACTACTTAAGATATCAATGGCCCTTACGAAGACTAGCATGTTTGCGGCGTTTTCCACGAAGAGTAGCACATTTGGATATACCCCACGAAGACTAGCACATTTCACGAGTTTGCCACGAAGACTAGCACTTTTCGGAATTTTGCCATAAAGACTAGCACTTTTGGCGATTTTCTGCCACCTGATTTCTTCAGAACACGATAAAAAAAGAACCAACCCGATTCGCCGAGAGTTTATCGGTATAAATTAAATATACATGTTCTATACGAAAAGTGCTAGTCTTCGTGGCAGAATTGCGGAATGTGCTAGTCTTCGTGGCAGAATTACGAAATGTGCTAGGCTTTGTGAGAGAAAGACGAAATGTGGTAGTCTTCGTGGCAGATTTCCAAATGTGCTACTCTTCGTGGCAGTTTGAAATGTGCTAGTCTTCGTAAGGTCCGTCGATATATCCTTTACTATGACTAAAAATTTAAGTCCATGAATAGTGAAATTTATTAGAAAATATATTCCGTTTTACAATTTTATACTTTCTAGAAAAAAATTAATCATTTTTATTAAACTCATTTGTTAAGACCAACAATAAAAATAATAAACTTTACGAAAAACTTAGTAACCCCAACTAGAATAACTTGTACTAGAGTGTTAATTAACCACTGCCAATCACTTTCTCCTCAGTGTGCTAAAAGTACCAACGAATCACACCGAATCTCCCGAATACCACCCTACCGGATCAACCTATTCCAAGTACCAGAAAACCATGCCTAAAGCTTCAACCCAATCCACTTCCCGAAGACCCGTCACACTTCAAGAACGACCAGCTTCGAATCAAACCCCCCGAAACGAAGCGTGCACACAATTCCAGCAAAGAATGGCGCCCACCTGGGAAAGGACAGACTCGCGCGGTTCTCCCTGAACGCCAGTCGCCAGATCTCGAGCTTGTCGCGAAAGGACTGCAGGAGGCTCACGTGCTCCCAGACGGCGAGATTGGGCTCTCGCAGCGCTACCAGCAGGCCGTCGAACTCGCCGGCGAAATCGGCCAGGAAGGCGAGGTCGCGCAGCCAGTCGCGATCCTGGAGCTCGGACCAGTCCTGGGGACGATTGCGCGTCAGGGCCACGAGGTGGGGCACGGCGTCCAGGAATTCGGGCAGGAGCTTTCTGTACCTGAGGATTTGAGAGATAGAAGTTTAGTGAGGGGGGTGTCTATTTATATGCGAATTGTGTAATAAATGTTTAAGGTAAGACTCAGGTGTTTTTGACCACAATGTACATTTTTTTTATTGGATTTTCTTAATCTTTGTGTGTAATTGTAAGAATGTTTCAAAACCCGTCAAATGTCATAGCTCGATTTTTTAAGAAACTTATACGCGTTCAAGTAAAACAATTTACATTAGATGACAGACTAAATTAAATCTTTAAACGGGTTTTTTCACGAAACTAATTGTTCTAACTTTAAAAAGTTATATGCGCATGAGGTTTCAACGAATCCTTTTTAACCCTCCTGCGCAGAAGTTTATTTTCGTGTATATGGACTATAGATCGAATGTAAGTCTGCAACAATATTTTCTGCAAATTCGTAACATTTTCTAAATAATGGCTATACTATTTGCTTCAATTTGAGAGGTTGTAGATGTCCCAACAAAGTAAAGATTTAAATTTGTGATACAAAATGTATACAAAAATGACGTGCGGTTTGGACGAGTATACTCGGCTCTCTGCGCAGGGGGTTAAACGTTCAAGAAGTATTGGTTACTATGTTGTGAATAAAAGTTATCATTGTTGAAGTAAGTATACATCCATGGTTTTTATAGTATATATATATATATATATATAACAAGTTATTATAAATACATGTCTTTTTTCTTATTTTTTTAATACTTTTTTTAAGATGTATCTAGCTCGACTTTTTTGGGTATTAGTAATAGCTTTGGTTGTTTGTGCTTCAAAAACATAAGAATTTTTTGAGTACCCAAGCAAAATGTTGTGGGCGTGTACTAAATTTTGAAATATCACTCATATTGATGAAAATGAATACTAATTGTGCTATAAAATCTAGGGGATGTGGTGAATTGGCTTGAAAATTGGTATGAATTATTTTCTTGTAATAACATTGATAGGAAAAAATTTCAAGTTGATTGGTCAACAATAGCAGGTTCTTCTTAAAACACCAGTCATACCTTAGAAAGTTAAACTTGAATTTAAACACTTGATTTGGATCGTATTGACCTTCCGATTTACTTACTTCAATGATCAAAGTTAACTATAGTATTCGAAGCTTATTGCAATATCGATTTAGAAGTTTAGCAGAGTAACTATCATAAAAATGTGTAAAAGTCAATTATAGAAAAATTCGAACCATCGAAAATTTTTATTTTTAAAAAGCTCATTTCAACTTTCATCATACGAATCAATGAAAATCTTCAAATTATGTATTGAACTTTTTTAAACATTAATTAAGACTAGACAAGATTATAATAATATATTTTTTTGCAAATTTAACTGCAGTTTCCTAGTAAGAATCCTAGTAAAATATTTATTTATTGCAGAGAAAAAAATATAAATATGATGCCGGTATGGTAGGGATTATTAGTTCACTTTCACATCTCCTTAATTAACATCTCTAAAATAGCTTTAATTAATTATAACGCAAAACAAATTGTTATCTCAATTAGTTCCTAAATTATCTGTGTTTGAAAATTACAAAGCAAATCCAGCTAAAAATAATTGATAGACGTATAAAAAGCGTTAAAACATTCTATTTTTTAAACAGTCTCTCCTTGCAATCTTCAATCTTGCACACCCATTGAACAAATGAAAACATTGTACTGTTCAACACCGCAAATAAAAGCTCGCAACCTAATCTAAGTATGCCTCGTGTTTACCAATTACTCGCACACCCTCATCGGCCAAGCAACCAACCTGAACCACTCGACCTGGTCGGCCATTCGGCCGAAGCCCCTGTCCTCGTGCCTACACCTCGTCGCCGCCTCCACGAGATTCCTGTACACCTTGAGCAGCGCCTTGGCCTCCTCCAGGTGCTCGATCACACTCCCCACCGTCCGACTCACCGACTCCATCGCCAAGGGCCTGACGCACCTCATCGCCCCCGACACGGCGCAGCCGTACCTCGACACCTTCTGCAGCCTCGTGTCGGCCTCGAACTCGCGCAGGAACTCGTCCCGACTCGTCCAGTCGCGGTCCAGCGTCACGGCGACCAGTTTGCCCGGGACCAGGCGCGCATGGGAAAGGCGGTCGCGCAGCTCGCGCACCAGGTCGGCGCAGCTCGTCGACTCCGCGCACACGGTCAGCGTGTGCAGGTAGCGCTCCTCGACTTGCTGCGAATGCGAATCGGCGGGAATGTCAATGGCTGGCTTTGGGCTTGTTGAAGTGATGTGGCAGGGGTGAATTTTTGTTGAGAGAAAAGTATGAGCCGAAAGAAGTAGGAGATGTCGAGGCTACTTGGTATAAACTTTTTCTTCTTCAATGTTTCTATTATTCGTGTAAGTTTGTTTGGTATCAATTTTTTGATGGGTGCTTTATCAAGATTAGCGTATTCTAAGTATTTACCATTGTTATTGTATTGGTTTCATTATTTTAACCTCTTCTTGCACGTGTCCATGTGTGCATATACGTAGACAATATTTTTCGCATTTATAATAACTCTTTTTAAAACGAATGCAACATTTTAAAAATATTCCGATAGCATCTTAGATACCTAAAAAATGTTTTTAAATCGATAGTGATACCTACTATAATTATTTTTGTTTAGCTGTATTCACAAATTTACATTATTAAAAAACTCCAGAGTTCGTGCTAGATCATGAGTGTAGAAGAAGAGGTTAAAAGAACTCTTTTTACGAGTCGACTGGAATAAATAATCTCGTTTCTCCAACAATTATATTAATTTAACTTCTATAAGGTCGTAGAAAATATAATTTTTTACATTAAAAAAGAAAACGGTGTATGTAGGTAATATTAGGTATGTAACATTGTATAAGAATAGTAAAATATTTACAAAGTAGCCTCAACTTACAAGAATTATTTGCTTCGTTTTATATTCTTATTGCTTAAGTGTATATTCTTAACTCATTTCTTTTTATAATAATCCGTGAATCTTTTGAGAAATTGATTGTGTGAACATGAACTGATTGTAGTAAATATGCTGATGCAGATAAAAATAACATCTCAGTGAAACTGATTTCTTTTAATGCTTATTAATATTCTACGCAAATTACACATTAAGAAAATACCTGCTTTGTTTATTAGTACAAATTGAGGTTATAATCTCAAATTAGTCAAAAAATCATTATAAGAGAGAACGTTACTGAAATTAGGACAGATAATAAACTAAAATTAAGAACAAAAGATTACTTCATACAAGAAACAACATTTACTGAAATTAAAAACAAACGTGTTCTGAATTTCAGAAAACAAAATCTACATATTTTTCAGTAAGAAAATTTACTTAAATTCAGGAAAAAAGTTTTCTTGTTTTCAGAAACATTGGAGGTTTCTTACTTTCAGAATACCAAATTTCTTAAAATTGTTACATCTCTTTTTAAGTACGGATTCTTTCTGAAAGTAAGTAAAATTTTTTGTAGTGTATAAAAACAATAAAAAAACTCGTGAACTACTCACTAAAATTTTCTTTGTTAATATACACATATATCAACTGATGAACTTCGATAAAAACGTTTAATTTTAACGCTAATTTAAGTATACGCTACAATAAAAGAAAAAACAAATCGCAAAAGATGCTGTGCCGAAAAGACACTGGACTTTCACGAAGTTGCTTATATTTCTTTGAACTCTTGTGTTCTACTCCCCAGAAATCGGCCGTTTCTCTTTACCGCGTGCTGCTGCCGCGGCGTCTGGCTCGTGGACGTCGGCTCGACGAAGCGCACCCAGACGACGAGCCGGGTCGAGCGCCGTCGGCTGTCCCAGCGCTCGGCCATCATCAGTGAGTACCAGCGGCAGTCTGTCGCGCCCGTCAGCGGGCCGCCGGCGTCGATCCGCTGCTGGTCCCGTGGCACTGCTCGCGGCGGCTCGGTGACTTCCGGAGTCGTTAGGCCGGGAGCTGGAGCTGGAGCCGCTTTGGCCGGCTCGGGACTTTTCGTAGGTGCGCTAGTGCCTGTGATGATGATGCGTGGTAAGGGGAGAGAGAGTAAAAATGGGTGTATCTGGATGGAATTTTATTGTAGATGTATGTACGAGCGATTTTTTTTTTTAGAAATTTTAAGTTTTTTTTTTGTATATGGAGATGCCTGTTTGTTTCCTGAAAGCTTCTAATAAATTTGAATATTACCGTACAGATCGTGATAAATGCGGAATATACTGACTTCGTCGTGGATTACTAGCGATTAAACAAGTGTGTAAGCAAGTTGTAAACAAGAATAAACTTACTGTCAAAAACTTGAATGTATTAAAAGTGCGAGTTAACTATTGGAGTCGCTATTCTAATATTAGTTTGATTCCTGAAGAGGTACATCAAGAGGATGACAGTCAAATTAGCCTGAGGTACATGAGTTCAACTTCTTAGTGTAAGCTAAAAAATTGATTCTTATACGTATTATAACAAGAATACCTACATTCAAAGTTTTTTTCAACATTTCTAAGAAAAATGCTAAAATTATGCCGAGATTACATAAATATTAAAACTGATTTTTTTAGACTTTTCATAATTTTTTATAAAAATAATGCTTTTTCGCGAATCATTCTAAACCTAAATTTCTCCTAAATTTCTCCTTTCATGTACAGGTAATTGGTATGTATTTTACATACTTTAGAAAAAATGATCTATTTTTGCTTAAATTGCCTGTTTATAATCGGGGCTTCCGACTTAATAAGACAAGAGCTTAGATAAAGCTGGATAATTTTGTATACGAGAGTAAAATCGGGTGTTTAAATAAAATCACGATTGTAAATGAACGGTAAATAATATTTGCATTTGTCTGCTTCGAAGGCTTACTCAAAGGAGACAAATAAAAACAATTATCAAAAAGATATAATTACATTTCTATCATCTCTCGAAATACGTTAAAAATACCCTATTTCATTGAAAACTCATTCGCGCCTTGAATAATATTCCCATCGCTTCTCATCTCAGTCGATTCTCCCCACGTGCACACTCCTTATTACACTTTGAAAAGTATCTCCAAGCCAACATCTACACCCACCCCGATATCCTTGAAACGTTAAAAACCAAGCTCCTACTCTCTACACCCAAATGCGCAAAAGAACTGTACGCCCCAAAGCAAAATAAAAAGATAAAAAGTACGACTCTAGATTCCCGACCTAGATCGGCGAGCGTGACCTGGCCGAGGGCTTGCACGAAGCGGCGCTTGACCTCGCCCTCGTGCATCACCTCCTCCGCGCACTCGAGCAGCATCGTCCCGATGAACTGGGCCTCCTCCCGGGCCTCCTCCGCGCCGCGGCTCCGCGCCAGGGCTATGCGCTCGATGCGCGCCGTGGCACTCGCGAGGGACACCTCGTCCGAGCGCACGATCTCCTCGGCCGGCGGCGAACTGGGCAGCTTGTGGTGCTTCGCCAGCAGCTGCTCCACCTGCGACAATCCAAGGGCCACGAGGTTATTCACATTTTGGAAGCGAATTTATGGCGGCGCAGCGCGAGTTGATAGTATTTGTGGCAAATGACAATTGCTTAACAAAAAAGTAATAATTCTTAACTATTTAGAGCTTGTTCCTTTGCGAAAAAGCATCAAAATTTCTTTCGCAGAAGTACACATTTCCTAACAGTTAGAGAATGTGACGTTAAATGAAAATCAAGTAAAAAAATAATTGTATAATAAATATATTATAAGTACAATATTCACGATCAGTTGAATAAAATATAAATATTGATCGCATTTTGTCAAGAAAGTTACGCATTCACCAGCCGGTTCATTTTTGGGAGTCCCGATACAACCAACCGTTACTATTACTATACGGCATCTCGCGTCCCAACAAAATTGTAAAATACCCGCTTGCCAGCCAAATATAAAAAATAATTAATGAAAAGCTAAAATGAGTGTATTTTTGTATGCATATATATGCGTATTCTAGTTATTTTTTATGTATCGAAACATATATTTTTGTCAATAACTATGATAATTAATGCTAAATCATTTTTATGAAAATTGCGTGGGTTATTAGAAAAAATATATATGTGCCCCCACGGGGCCCTCGTAGATACGGGACTACGCGGCGGAGCCACCTAAATTAATAAGTTATTTTTGTAAATTTTTTTTACACTTTACATTGTATATCATGAAAGTAAAAATAATTATCGGCAAGTTTATACCATCAATTGCAATCTCCATATGTACGCAAAAAATATAGAAAGTATATCTTATAATTTAGTGTATTTATTTATAGTTCTATTAATAAGGAACAAAAATATCAATTCCTCATTACAATCAAAATTAAATATTAGTCATTGATATCTTAAATGTTAGTGATTGAATTCTTAACTATTAAGAACTAACGCGTTCAACGTCCAATTAAAAATTCAAGTCACCGAAAACTTAACTGTTAAGAAATATTCACTTGCCCGTATTCAAATCCATAATTCTTAACAGTTAAGAAATATGCTTTGCCGCAAGGATTTCTTTCTCTCAGTGTGTGATGTACGCATGATGGGTGTGAGTGGTGTGTGACGATCTAATTTTGAATGTGGGTCGGTTGGTGTAATATTTCTTACGGGAAGATCGATAGTTAGTACACAGAGAGAATTTTGAGGGTAGAAATAACCGATAGATAATCATTGCAAACGTGGGATAATCTGAAATCGTGGAAATAATCACCCTGATTAACGGTAAAATTTACAGTACTGAGCGGTAACGCTACGATATGTAGGCATTAAGTGCGCATGATATAGGACGATTCCCGCACGCGTGGAATTTGTCGTCAGACGAAGCGAGGGTATAACAAAAACACAAGTGCGAGAATCACCTAAGCGCACGAGTTGCGTGTACTATTTCTTCAAACAAGTGTGTTTTTCAAATCAATTGTAAAGTTTAATTGCAAAGTGTGCTAAGTATAACTCTAAAGTTTGCGCACGCTCTTCGAACAGTGCGAAAATGGGATGTTTTGCGCACGCAAACCAGAAAATTATAATGATTTTTATGGTAATATTTATCAGAAAATTTTCTCTGTGTAGTGATTTGCTTATTAAAAGGCCACAAAAAAGACAACAAAACTGGGATAAGGAAGATTAATTTTAAAATATGAACACAAAAATTGTTATTTTATAAATAAAATTACGATAAATCATCATCTTTTCTATTCAGAAAAATTGAAAATTCGTCAATTTTGAGAGTTTGTGCAGTTTTTACTAAAACATCAAAACATTGTAAAAGTAATTGGATAGTGTGTAAATTAGTACAGAAGTAACGCACACTTCAGCACCTTAAAGTGTTAATAACTTTGAGCCTATTATAAATCGGAGACGTGACCATTTCAAATTTTGCAAAACCAATTAAATTTATTTTTATCATACCGGTTATACCATCGGTCTACTCTTCATCCAAACAATTTAGTCACGCGTTTCATCAAAATTATACGCATGCTTGAAAGTGGATGGACGTATACTTACGTCGCTTTAAAATATAAAATAGAGAGCTATAAAAAGCATACTTATCATTTTATCTAGTACAATGTATTTTCAATGATAATAAAAGATGATTTTAAAAACGAAATAGAAACCGTAAAAATGTTCTTAAACAAGTTTTTTTTAATATTCTTATTAAATATTAATAAATATTAAATATTATATAACTTAATACTATGTATTAGTATTATCAATACAAATTGAAAAAAATATAAGTACATAAATATTTTTTTTATAAAAGTTAACCATTCTTAAATTCAATAAGTATTTATTTTATTCAACTTAATAATTTTATTGTACTTTCAACAGAAAAACAGTATCTTAAAATTCAACAAACATACACTTTGCCTAAAGTTAGGCTATCCTCGTACGGAATCTATGAAAATATAAAAATGTAGAAAATAAACATTTTCTACAACCATCATTCATAAAACCATTAACAATGCTTCCGCAGGCACCTAAAAACAACCTCCATCGCTCCACCCCAACCCAACACACATCAAATCTCAAACTCCCAACTTATCAAGCAAAACCCAAACCTGTCTCTGTTACATTCGCGCAAAAGAGAAAACCCGGGGGGGGGGTCGTAAAGCGCCAGCGCCCGCCCCATACTCATATCGCGAGCAATCGAAAGCTCGTGTATATTTTCGTCCGCGATGGAAGGAAAGCCCCCGCGCGACAACGGCTCTATATTTAGAGAAACGCTCGCGCGCGTTCGCCGCCATCTACGCGCGTCTTGGCAGCCCCAGGGTGTCCGTGTCCGGTCCGACACATCTGGGCGTATACCCTCCGCGCGCGCGTGTACACCCGTCTATTTCGCACATCTGGAAAACAGACCGCGGGAAAGCACTGCGTCGTGTCCGCGCACGTGTGGGTGGTACAATAAACGTACCGGGAGAAGCTCGAGCGGCCAATGTCGAGGCTCGTCACCGCGTCGACAGTTCGGCCTGGATCGCACGAGCGAAAGCATCGGGAGCTGCGGGTGTGTGCGTGTATATAGTGCCAGTGCGCCGAGGAGATAAGAACGGGAACCAGTGCAGGACGAGTTTTGAGGGATTGAGAGCGGTTGCTTTGACGAGGTATACTTGTTACTTGCGTGTGTGTAGATATTCTTTTAAATGGGTGCTTTTGAACAAGTGTTGCGGGTTTTGTGTGTTATATCGTCGTCGTGGTATTTTTAAAGCGCGACACCGGTAATCGGCTATTTTGTAACTATTTTTGTAACTATATTTTATTTTATTGTGGGGGGCGATATTTGAATTCTGACGTTGAGACAGTTCAAGAAACGTTAAAGTAAACTAGATTGTCGCGGATTTTTGGCGAGCTCCAGTAGTAAACAACATCGTTACAAATTATTATTATTTAATTACATTCATGCAATATTTATTCAGTATTTTATAACTGACAAGGGGGACCACGGAGTCCGGGTCACCGATTTTGATGAAACTTTAGGGATCGTTTTCTGGTACCTAAAAACGAAGCCCAATACTCGTGGTTTTATCCCATGGGCTTTTGTACGGTAGATACGGCGTATTTCATTAACGTTGATAGTATATCTATATATATTTGTTTTTAGCATTGCCTACATGAGCAATGCTAATGTTTTTTGGCACGATTCCAGATTTAAAGTCTCATGGGATAAAACTACGAATATTGGGCTCCATTTTTAGGTTCCAAAAGTCGATCCCCAAAATTTCATAAAAATCCAAGACCCGGCGGGTCCATGGTCTCCCTTTATGTATTAAATCCTGAAAATGAACATAATATTTTCTAAATTTCTTTTTTTAATAAGAATCTTTATTTTCAAGCTAAGCTGTGTAAGATATTTGAGACAAAATATGATACTTTGTTATGAAATTGTAAAAATTTAATAGGAATGAATATCGATTTTTAGTTAACAGTGTATTCTTGTAGATCGTGGTATAGTTGCTTTGTAAACTTTTGGAATTTTCACGATATCTTCAAAATTAAAGAAGTTATAGTTAAATCTTTAAAAACGTTGTGACGTCACTCCGGTCGGTACCGTTTGATGTTTTGACGGTATGACATCAGTCAAAGGACATTTTCGCAAATTAAATTTTCATTTTTAATTTCAAAAAGCAATACACGTCGGTTTAGATTCTCTACCATTTGCACAAGTGCCGATCAAAATATAAATTTTGTATTCTTCCATATTCGAATGATTATCTTATACGGGAGCTCATAAATAGGTACTCTGAATTAGAAAAATCTGAATTAGAAAGTGTTAACAACAATATTCACTTACCACGCTTTTTTAGCAAAAATCTTTAATGAATCGATCGGAAACTTTAAGAGAACGCTTATTAGATATAAGATCTATGATCTCAAACTGATTAAGAGAAATTTAAAATTGAAAAAAATATCAATTTGAAACCTAAATATTAGTAGATCAATAAAATGCGTGTTTAGTGAACCTCGATATTAAAAATTTGATTTTTCTAATTCAAAATTCGAGAGCTTCCTTAAGGAGAGTGTAGACGAGCATCTATATTCAAATAAAATTACTGATTTAGACGATTTTGTTTTTTAACAAAAGTGTTGTTTTCTCTAAACTTATTTTTAATTATTTAAAGAAGACTTGGCTTCAAGATTCATAATGTATCTGGAAATTCTTAAAGGATATTATTAAACGTATTCTAATCAAAAGTATAATTTTTATTTTCAAAATTCATATGTTAAAAAGTATTATAGAAATTATTTTAAAAGCACGCTCTTTTTACTTTTCTTTTATTTAAGAAAATCTTATATTTATTACAGTGACGAATATGAGCTGCGCGAACAAAGAAATACATACTTTCATTTGATTTAACCATTTGTTCAAAGAATTGACGCTCAAATCTCTTTTGTAAGCCGGTCATTTTTGGTGGGATTGAAGGTGATGCTAAAGTCATCCGTCACGGACAATTATGAGGACCTACATTTTTCGTTCAATTTTCAATTTCGTGTAAATACCTCTCTGGAATGTTATTGTCTTAACAAAAAACTTCAACCTTCTATAAAGATAAATTCTCAAAATCAAGAAATAAAGCGTTTCCCGTTTTTACTGATAATAGGAGGATTTAATATCAAGTGCGTCTACACTGATTTTTTAAAAATCGGAAAACACCCGGAATTCTATTTCAAAATTTTAATATGTCATTAGTAACCAAAAAAGAGGAATATAGGGGAGGATGGGGTATTGTCGGTTACCTAAGCAAACGTGCTTGTTATTTCCACTTTCAAATTGTTTCTTTTAACTTTAAATAATTATTATGTTAGTTCAAACCATTCACTATAAATATTTATTATTGGTTTAATATAAAAATGTAAGATATCGAAGCCATAAGTCGAAATAAAAAAAAGCATTTTGACCGAATTTACTCCACATCAAAGGGTAATACCGGTCAGCCTTGGTATACTTCCGATCACTATTAGAAAGTTACTTGTATAGGTGAAAAATTTCATTAAATCAATTATATGAACTTTCATATGGTCCGTCGCATTATTATTCGCACTTACATAGTGAAACATATCCACTGTTCAATCAAAAACACTTAATCAAAGTTACCCTACCTGAGAGCGCAGCGAAACGTTTTCTTAGCCTTACTTTTGGGAGCGTCATATAAATAACATTGTGACCGGGATTACCCCTAATCTGCTTAGTAATTTAAATTGAAATGTCAAAAAAGTAATAGGTTTATACTCTTTTTTCTTCATTATTTCGTATTCTTAGATTGTTCAAATTAATAAAGATGCGAAAAATAACTGCATAAAGCAACAAATAATATGCATAAAAGCTTATTTTATAGACCAGATTTCTTATAAGAAATGTAGGTCTACACTTTCATTGTGTATAATTCCTTAATAAAACTGAATAGAAGGTTGTTTGGACATTAGATTAATTGCTTTTTATGTTGCGTTTAATATACTATTCGAATTATTACCTAAAAATGTTTAGATTATTGAAATTAAGGGTGACCGAAATTAGCCAGTGACCGGCATTACCCCGTTCTCCCCTACACCAATTTTGAACAATTCTCACTTTCCTAATCCCAATTCATTGAACAAAATGCACTTTTTTGCAGTCAAAATAAAGGTTAATTCAAAAAGTTCCTTGCGTATTTAAGTTTGATAATATCAAGCAAAAATTAGTATTTTTTATTATAATTTTCTATCATAAATATCTTGAAAAAATATATCTCCATTTTAAATAAATATATGACAAAAAATACCATGTTTTTGTATACATATTTAATCAGCAAAAATTTGTATGTACACAATTCTTAAAAAAAATACTAACTTCTTTAAATAGTCCTTGTATAGGAATACTACTACAAGTTACAGCTACATTCATCGACTCTAAATGCGCGAGCAACTTTTGGATGCTTGAAAAATAAGTTTTGAGAAAAACGCATTTAAATATTCAGTTCTACATAAGAAGCAATGTTAATTATTTTCTTTGAATGGATATAACTTTGTTGATTATGTAATTTTTTTATTCTATCAGGTCCCAAAATGTTCTTACAAATGTAGAGCTTCAAAGAGTGTCAGAAATTTGTTTTCAATTTTTTGTTCACAAATCAGTGTAGACCTACCTTAATACAATTCTACTTATTTATGACTTTAATAATTAAGGATAAAACTACTTCTAAATTTATGAAAAATTCTATTTCTATTTGAACTTAAAATCTGAAACCTACAAAAAGTTTTAAAAATCGGTGTACCCTTACCCTAATAATATAATGTACCTAATTAAATGTTTACATATTTAGAAAGTAATATAATAATTATATTTTATCTAAAAAAAATTTTTTTAATGCTTAACTTGAAAAGAAAATTTCCAGTGAGGTTTTAAATCAGTGCCTAAACAATGATTATAAAAAGTGATGTTTTGAATCAACATTCTATCAATAACTTAAACGTATTGAAAGTGTATTAAAAACGATAATTTATAAACATAGATGTCTAATTTTTTTTAATATAACTTGAATTCTAATTTTCTCTTATATGGCTGAGTACTTTTGTCATTCTTGATAATATCAATTAATACTCTGCAAAATTTTAGATTCGGATTGTTCACAATATAGTTAACTTCTGTATAGTTATTTTTCAGCAGATTTATAAAAAATGGCTATTTTACTTTGTTAATTAGAATAATAAATATAGTTCTGCCTAATAGAATTAAAAAAATGGGCATATACTTTAACCATAATAAGAAGCTTCAATTCACTTTAAAAATTGTTTCGTTCAAGATTCAGAGATTTTATTTTATAAAGTCGCATATTGACGTAGAAAGGGGAATATGAAAAATATTAACAGCCTTAAAATAAAGTTGTTAAATTATTTGTAAATTTTAACTTTGAGTATGTGTTAATTTGCAATAAATTCTATTTATGTAATGATCCTATTTCTTGTTTGACAATATTCTTAATCAATATATTTTAGACCAATAGTTCTGTAATATTCTTATATCTTCATAAATAAATAAATAAGTATTCACGGAATTTTTATAATCCCTTGTAGGTGAAAAGAAATCTTAATGATACTGTGATTTACATTTGAATAAGAAACGCTAAAGTTTCAACTGTTTTTATATGGAAATTGTAATTTTCTATTTATGAGCATATCAGAAAAGTGCAGACTGTACTCTGCATAGCTGTCAGTGTTGCAGCAGTCAAAACATTACACAGTAGACAAGGGTATTTAATGTTTTTAGCATGAGAAAGACAGAGAATGGAGATAGAGCTAATCCATACTAATTGTACACATTTAATCTTTTCATGATAATTTAAATTTATTTTATATCACAAGCGTATATTTAAGAAGGCAAACGTGTTTAGATGATATTAAGTCTTAATGTTGAAAATATTTTTATTGCAGATGCCGGGCCGCTACATAAGAAAAACAACGAATGCCACTTGGACTGCCAGACAGTTACAAGGTGCCATAGATGCAGTAAACGATGGACAGTCCATTCGTACGAGTGCTAAAAAATATAAAATTCCAGAGAGCTCTTTAAGAAGAAGAATGAAAGCCAAGAAACTTAGTAAGCCTTCGCTTGGCGTGCATACAACTTTTACAGCTGAACAAGAAAAATTGATTGTCGATCACCTCACAAAGTTGTCAGAAGTGTTTCTTGGATTGACAACTCTCCAATGCAGACAAGTTGCATACGATCTAGCTGAAAGGATGAAACTGAAGCATAAATTCAGTAGGAGTGAGAAAATGGCTGGCAAACAATGGTTTTACAGTTTCTTGAAACGAAATCCAGGATTTAACATTCGAAAGACGGAAGCAGTAGGCACTAATAGAACTCAAGAATTTTATAGAGCTGAACTTAAAAAGTTCTTTGACAATTTACAACTATTGTTGGCACAATACGAATTTTTACCAAGTAGAATATACAATGTACACGAGACAGAGATTTTTACAGTTCAGGTATTTAATGTTTTATGTAAATGATGATGTAAATTGAAAATTATATTTTTGAACAAGTTTGATAATGCTTATTTATTTATATATTTATTAAGCAGGCTTTTAAAGCCCTTATACATCATTTTTGAGTAATTTATATTATTAAAGATACATCTGTGAAAAATAAAGTATTAAATATTAATTATTTATTTTACTTATATAATAAATTTATTTTCATAGGAGAAAGAGAATTCTGCAAATTCATGGGAAAGAGCAAACAGAACAACAGTGACATGTGCTATGAATGCCATTGGATCATACGTACCACCTATGTTTATTTTCCCATTCGAAGATAAGATGGAACTTTTGAGGATAAATGCACCTGAAGGATCACTTGTCGAATGTAATCCAGCAGGATGTTCAAATGAAGAAATGTATTTACTTTGGTTACAGCATTTTGTTGATTTTGTCAACCCAACAAGTAATGACCCTGTACTTCTTGTACTCAATAGTCATAATGGTCATACAGGCTTAAGGGCTTATGAATATTGTCAAGCTCATAATATACATATCATATCTTTACCGCCAAATATGGCTTACCAAATGCAGCCTTTATATGTAACATTATTTGGTCCTCTCAAGAGGATATACTACAGAGAATGTGAATTATATATGAAAAACAATGACTTAAAACAGATAACAATATATAAAATATCAGGTACTTATATTTTAATAATAATACTTTAACATAAAATATATTTCAAAACTTAAAACATTAATACTTTAATCATTCTTTTTCTTATTCTAGATATGTTTACAAAGGCTTTTAATCAAGTTGCCACTATAGATAATGGTAGGAAAGGATTCAAAATGACTGGAATTTGGCCTGTTAATCCACTTATTTTTAATATTAAAACGAATAAAAATAGCAATGAAAGTAATGACTCATGTGAAGAAAGTAATAAAAGTAGTGACTCTAGTGATGATAGTAATACAAATAAGGACTCAAGTGACAATAGAAGTGAAAGTAGTGACTCAAGTGACGACAGTGAAAGTATTGATTCAAGTGATTATAGTAGCTAAGCAGTGACTCATATGAAGATTAAATCAATATTTAAGAATTTATTCTATTTATCAATAATTTTATTGCTTTATATAATACTTCAATCGATAACTTTTCTGCATATTCCAAAAATAATGGGTTTTTATTAAAGATGCTTTATATAATGATTGAACAAATGAACTCACAATCATTACAATTTGAGTATGTTTGATTAACATATTTATCATTACAAATTAAAAAGAATAACTTTGTAACATAAAAAAATAAACAGATAGAAGTATATTTGTTATTGGATAAGAAAGAAAAAATGTCAGAGATACAAGCTGTTTATTAAAAGTTAAACGTTATATTCAAACATTTAAACAATCAAATAACAAATTTAATAAATCCAATATTGCATAAAAGGAATGAAAAATGTGATGTGCCATATTAATATTAATATTGTTATATTAAACAACACAGGTATTATGAAAAAATAGGTTTATCATTTTTAATCCTTCTTTATAATGAATGGTTAAATTTCATGTAAATAGAAAATTGAAGACTTATTTTAGAGTTATGATAACTCAGTTAGTGTTTAGATTTAAGCGAACATGTATTTTGTAAACTTTTCTATAACTATTTTGTATAATAAAACGAAATAAGATCATTTTCAATATTAATTACACCATCATTTATCATTTATTAAAAAAATTGTATTACAAAATGTAGATTATTATTTGCTGGAATTATTCTTAATTAAATGTAACATTCTATTCATTAAAGAAATTACAAGTTTTTCAAGTTAATTATTTAAAAAAATTCTTCTTTATATAAACTTTCTAATATATTTCTGTTAGAATCATATAATCGCTAAGATGATCTTTCTTTTATTTAAATATGTCGTGTAAAATAGATAAATAAATGTCCTTGTTCTTCATTCGAACTCTACATTAATCTACTCAAAGTATCAACTTATTTATATCAAAATATTAAACTTTTTTAGCCACCTTTGTATCTATTCAGTGTGTAAAAAATTATACAATTTGTTATCACAGAATGGAGCAGTAGCAACAGAAAAAGTATAATCTTTTATATCTTTTATAATAAAAAAGAAAGTACTTCAAAATTTGGATAAGAATATTTTGATAAATAAATAAATAAGAAATTTTTCTTATATGTTATATATATTGTTTATATATTCCTATTTGATTACATTATGCAAAGTATTGAAAGCAAATGCTTTTTATACTTCTAAGTATAAACAGAAATCATCCTTTTCTAATTCTTTGATCATGACTATTCTTATTTCTACAGTACATTCAACATCACTACCATGGACTCATTACTTAAATAAGTAAATATTGGCCTTATTGGCCCACGAATGGTAAAAATTCTGCAGTGTATAGCACTAAAAATTACAATAACTCTTTATTATTCAGAATATCTGTAAGAAAACTTTTTACTACGCGTTCTTAATTCGTAATCAAATCAACGAATATAATTTCAATTGCATTTAACGCAACATCAAAATCATTTGAATAATAACACACGTATCACACCTATCTCAACGTCCAAAGCTTATATCTTTGGTTACCCAATTTAACAATTACGCTCTTCGGTCCCTACCTCCCAATAAATAAATACCTCGTGCTCGCTGCATCCTTCCCAAGTAAATACACACGTACCCAAAAGTCAAATAACCCAAAACCATTTTACATCCCTTTACGCAGCAGAACCAAGTCATGTATATACCTGGAAGCGACGCTCGGGCGAGCCGTGCGGATACGTCTCGTCGAAGACGTTGTGCTTGATGCTAAAGTGGCGCTCGAGCATGCGTCCCATGAGGACGGTGAACTCGCTGCCGCATATCATGCAGGCGCAGCCGGTCGCCGTCTCGTGCATCAGGTACTCCTCGTGCCACTCGTCCTGGAAGACGTGCGACACAACGGGCTTGCGCCGGATGATCGTCATCGCCGTCGACGACGACGACGACGACGACGGGGCCTTCGTCGCCGACATATAATCGCGGACTCTGGTGCACACACACACACACGCGCGCGCGCGCGAGGGTATGATACTGAGGATCGCAATGGGTAATTGGGTGTATACACACTTTTTGGAACGAACAGCTGATCGCGCGCGCGATCGCAAGTGATGGCGCTGCTGGCCATCTGCTGGCGTCTTGGCTTCCGATTGTGTAGGAGGATTTTTGTGTATATGTGTTCAGGAAGCTCCGACTGATTGGACTCTGTAAAATATAACAAAAAAGGAGAAATTTTGCTGATTCTCTAAACAGAAAAGAAACACAGCTACTACTTATATATAAAGAATAAATTGAGGAATTTAGGGTTTTAAAACAATATAATTATATGTAATGAAAAAACTGCTGAGTTTTTAGTTTACAAAATCCATGTTTTTTACTTCTGTAAAGTCTAGAAACTAACATTTTTTTTATATTCTTTTATAAAGAGTAAACTGCGTTTTTTCATTTGTTACTTATTTAGAGTACAAATGTAGCAATCAATTCTTTCTTAGAAATATTCTTGATGGTAAAATCTTTTTGACTTCTTTTTAAAATAGATTAGGTACAATAACATGCTCTATACTGTGTATCAAATATACTATTTTGAATGTAGATTGTACCCTGTTTGGCAAAATATGACTTTGAGTTAGTTTCCTGTGAAAAAATCATACTGTTATGTATAAATTTAAAAATTAAAAATTGTGATTAGCAGTTTAAATATGAGTATTACTTGAATTTTACATTTTTAGATTGTTTACAGCTTGAATGCTTACAATGTAATGAAAACAGTTTGATTCCCAAGTTAACAGGCGATTGTCATTAAAATAGATCAAAAATGATTGAATCCTATTGTAATATAAAGAACAAAAAATTGTACAGTTAAAAAGGTTTCAATTTTATTCCATATGTAACAGTTGAAAACGATTCATGTGTGTAAGTACTGTGTAACTCTAAACCTGTTAATAAAGTTATATAGAATTTAAATTATTTTTAAGAAATTAGTTTTTTTTTTAATTTTACTATTAAAATACAGTGCAATTCATATGTATACAAACGAGTATGAATAATTTGAGTGAAGTACTTTTGTAAAATCAAACATAACTTTTACAAAAAATAGTTTTTATAATACTTTTTATTAATTAATTGTTGATTTAAGTTTTATTTTTGTTTACATAGTTGTTACATACAAATAAAAAATAATAGTTTGAATAAAATACATTATTCAATCAGAATTAGCTATGGACAAAATAAAAACAGAAATTGTAGATTTGTACAATATAATTATAGAAAGTAAACAATTTACATTTGTGGTGTATTTTTAGAAAAATGTATCAATATTTCATACAAAGTAGTAGGATAAATAGTAAATACTAATTTTAATAATATCCATAGTGATTTATTCGTAATAAATTGTACACTTTTTTCCATTCTCTCCATATAATTAATTTTGGTCAGACACTGGATCAATTGTTTCACCGCCCCTAATCTGACCCCATCCAATAAGACGCCAATGTTTCTCTACTCTTCTAGACAACGCAATCTTCTCATCGATTTCTGTACAAACTGGATTCGTTAAACTGATCTTCGCAAGATCAGCCTTTGTTGCCAGCACACGTCCTCCAGTACTGAGCGAACCAATGTTCACTAAAAGAACCTCATTCCTGGACAGTTTTGGTACCTTAGCACCTTTCTTGTCTCCTTCGGTTCTGACTCCCAAAAGTCGTTTCAGGAGATAATACGATATTTCCAATTCAATAAATATCTTTGGCAAAGCGCCGACTGCTCCCAAAATTTGACCGACCAAACGATCCGCTCTGCACAAAGTTGGCTCAATCTTCGTGCCCACACCGATCAATCCACCGGGAACGGCAAACTGAAGTTCGTTTTGTTCGGCGAACAAAGATACAATTCTCGAGAATATGGGACGACACGTCAGTTTACCCTCACTGTCCTTGGACACCAAACCAGGGCGTACTTCAATTTCCATGCCAACCTTCAATACGCCCTTAAGAATACTTCCACCGGCGACACCTCCTTTCAGGTCGTCGACCTCGCAGCCAGGCTTATTAACATCGAACGACCTGATGACGATCAACCTGGGCTCCGAGGTGAAGTCTCTCAAAGGAACGGGTATCTTCTTGGTGATGTACTCGCACAGAACTTCAATGTTATACTTGAGCTGCGCGGAGATAGGAATGACGGGAGCCCCCTCCGCCACGGTGCCCTGCACGAACTTCAATATCTGATCGTACTGCTCCTTGGCCTGTCCCTCCTTGACCAGGTCGATCTTGTTCTGCAGTATGACGATGTGCTTGAGCTTCATGATCTCGATGGCGGCCAGATGCTCGGAGGTCTGGGGCTGGGGACAGGACTCGTTGCCGGCGATCAGCAGGAGGGCTGCGTCCATGACAGCTGCTCCGTTCAGCATGGTGGCCATGAGAATGTCGTGGCCCGGACAGTCGACGAAGGAGACGTGGCGCACCAGCTGAAAGCGGCCCGAGCACACGGGTCTGAGGCAGGGGAAGGAGTCGTCCTTGCTGGAGCCCCCCGAGATGTAGCAGGCGGGCCTCGGGCACTTGTCGTTGTCGCACTTGTAGATCTTTGCGTTGGCGTAGCCGAGCTTGATCGTGATGTTGCGCTCGAGCTCGTTCTTGAAGCGCACGGTCTGCACGCCCGATATGGCCTTGACGATGGTCGACTTGCCGTGGGCCACATGTCCAATGGTACCGATGTTAATGGTCGCCTGTCGGCTTATAACCTCGCGCGACAGGGCAGTCAGCTTGTCGACGTCCAGCTTCGACAGGTCCTGCTTGTAGAGATTCGGCTGGCCCGTGGTCACGCCAACGTTCTCCTCGCCTCCCATGATTGCTCACTTATTTGTTGATGTGCTTCTTGGGACAAATATGCTATCTTCCGTGGGTTCAGCGCGACGACTCGGTCGGTTCCATGTACATTTAACGACTGGCCAGTGGAGAGCTTCTAACCTTGCATTCGCCTCGGTGGGAGCGGCTGGACGTCGGTGAGCGTTCACTGGGAGCGGACTTTACTCGCTTTTCGGCCTTTTACATGGATTTATTATCCTGCAACTGGAGCCAGGTATAAACCTTTAACCTGTACCGCTTGTCGCAAACGTGTATGAGAAAGAGGTTTCACTTCGCCCGGAACATGGTTGCATCATTTACGGCGTCTTCACCCTAAAGGCGCCTTTAGATGTTACGAATCCTGGCGCGAGATTTTAATTTCTTGACTCGTACTTCTTAAAATTGCGCTATTATTCGTGCATTAGTTATATAACGTGTCATTGTAGTTCGGTTATGTGTAAAAACTAAAATCTATCATTTTATTCATTTTAAGAAGGATGAATCGTTGAATTAAAATTTTGTACCAGGTTTAATGTCGAACGTGGAGAGATCAACACTCCATGTAAACGTACCCTTGACTTGAAGCGA
The DNA here is from genome assembly GCA_949152435.1 of Gastracanthus pulcherrimus. Taxonomy (NCBI): domain Eukaryota; kingdom Metazoa; phylum Arthropoda; class Insecta; order Hymenoptera; family Pteromalidae; genus Gastracanthus; species Gastracanthus pulcherrimus. The sequence continues at coordinate 38,609,379 of OX424573.1, forward strand.
TTGCTGATTGGTCGCGACATTTTGCGAGTGAAATTTCATCGTTCTGTTCAACGAATGGGAACAAAAACATAGCAGACTGTTGTCAATGTTTCTCAAAGGATATTGGCTTGGGATTTTTCTCCCGTTGTAAAGTGTTTTGATTGGCAGAGAAGTGCGATTTTGACTGATTCGTTGATATGCCACGAACTTTGAATTTCACCTATGGAGGGTAGGTAAATATTAAAAAATTGCGCTTGCATATTATTACTACTAACAATTTTTTATACACTATACTCAGGATCAATGTAAAAGATTAAAATATAGTCTGAGCATATTCTATTGCACTTATGAAAATACTGTATAATAAACATCTATAATATTTGCTTTTGTCGATATTATGGTCACCAAATGTTTTTGTTTGTGGTTTTACGAATTTTTTTTCGAATTTTTAAATTGTTTACACAATCAATTTTTTTAAACAGTCCTACATGATGCTAAGAAGACAAATAAGAGACGTAAGAGAATCTAAAACAAGCTTTTTGAAGTCCTTAGAATATAATATTATTATAATTATTATTATTCGAATTTTAAACATCATTTATTTCTTCTAATACTCGCTTTCGAACACGGCAAACAAGAGAGAGCAAAAAACGGAAGACTGTCGATCAAGCCAAACGGCGTCTCTGTCGGAGGTCAACATTGATGTTATGTGATGCAAGTTGAAATGTAATATGTAAATAACTAAAAATAAAACAATTTTATATTTTTCAAGCCTTCTCAAAAGCATTAATTTTATATACACGTAAGTTTTTACATTTATTGTTAATTTGAGAATTCATTTTTCAAAACCAATTTTAAAGAAATTAAAAACTTATTAAAATTAGACTCCTTTTTTTTTATTTTAGTTAATTATTTCGATTATTTCTTTATTTATTTTGATTAACATATTAATTAAGGAGGTTGAAGAGTTTGTAATAAGCTTATAAAGATTTTCTAGGCAGTAGGAGAGAGTCGTGCAGCACGAACAGACGTGTAGTATGAACAATTATGCGTCTCCGGCTTCCATCGATGTATGACAGCCTTTTACTTAGTGAATATACGGCAGTTCGAAATATTAATGCAGATTTTGCTTAAAAAAGGTAAGTAGAATATACTTTTTTATATTTCCACCAAAAGGTTTCATAAGTGATTGGAAAAGACAAATAGTATCATTCTACGTATTAAATATGTGGGGCCCTGAAAAGGGCCGATTGAATTATATTTTGTTTGAGCCTGGAAATTAAGCACGTTCTCCACGGATGCGCCTAGCCAGCTGGATGTCCTTGGGCATGATGGTAACCCGCTTGGCGTGGATGGCACAAAGGTTCGTGTCCTCGAAGAGACCGACGAGGTAAGCCTCGCTAGCCTCCTGGAGAGCCATCACAGCCGAGCTTTGGAAACGCAAGTCGGTCTTGAAGTCCTGGGCGATCTCGCGAACGAGTCGCTGGAAGGGCAACTTTCGGATGAGGAGCTCGGTGCTCTTCTGGTAGCGACGGATCTCGCGGAGAGCGACGGTTCCCGGCCTGTAACGGTGAGGCTTCTTCACTCCTCCGGTGGCCGGGGCACTCTTGCGCGCAGCCTTGGTAGCCAGCTGCTTGCGCGGAGCCTTGCCTCCGGTAGACTTGCGAGCGGTTTGTTTGGTTCGAGCCATTGCAAAGAAGATCCGTAACGTTCCAAGTGTACAGACGAGACGATAGTGTTTCAAAGAGGCCTGCGCGCTTGTATTTATACCTATTCTGGTTAAAAGGGATGACGCTTTGAATCGATTGGATTGCATGCCAGTGGTGGGAAAAAATTCAACTCTCCCAGGTGGCTGTTGTATGCCCACCTGGCTGCAACTGTAGGAAGGGGACCATTGTTACGGGAAGAGGGGAGTGTTGTAGATTTGTAACGGTTTTCTCTTGTAAGGGGAGAGAAGTTCTGTTTGGTTTTAGCATTTGTTTACTGTAACGATTTTGCTTTAACCAAAAGAAACGCTTGAAGAAAAGTATTGTACCTATGCGAAAACGAATTTTCGCATAAAAAACGACTATTATTACAATTTTTTTCAATGTTATTCACAAAATTACAAACATTCACCATTAAATTACATGTCATAAACATTGTTAAGCAATTAATATATCTATAAAATAATAATATTTGTGGTTTTTATAATTTACATTAAATACTTATTGTTAGACTGAAAAGAATAGAACAAAATATATATCTGTCCATATATACTGCAACAAGGCGTATGTGCCTTCGTCTTCGTATACAGCACTTTTAATTAACGCAAACAAAAAAATATAAATATTTTTTTATATATTCTTTTATAAATATCTTTTTATATATATTTATAAATATTTTTTTTATATATTTTTTTAACCCGCCAGTAGGTGCACTTTTTCTGTCACTATTTTACACTTTTCAATCATTGGTTTGAGTATTTTTTAATAACAGGAAAAGACTTTTGAAAAAAGTGTGGCTCCTCAGGCGCACTCACATTCGTGTTAATTTCAACTTAATATAATTAAAATATACCTTATTAAAAAATAAATTATATAATTATTATTAATATCCATCAATTAAATTTAATTGTCTGCTTTACTCTCTCAAAACATTAGTCATATGCATCGTAAAACTAAAAATAATTAAGTAGATATTTACAAAACTTATTATCTTAAGGTAGAAATTCCGTCGAAATTTAGATAAATACAAAAAAATTATTTTATTATCATGAAGGAATAATGATAAAATAACTATACGGCAATGAGTAGATAACCCCCTTTCTATTTACGAAAAAAATGTGGATACCAAAAAATAACTCCAAATGATCATCTACCTGGAGTATGGAAACATTAAAGCGCGTGTATAACCTAACAAACTTTCATTTTTAAACTTATAATTGAAGGCATCGATTCTAAAACGTCCTTAGCGCTCGGCTCGGGTTGCCGCTATATACAAATTGACGTCATGGTGACCAATTTTTAAATTTGCGGAAATGAATTTTTAAAAATAGCATCGTATAGAGGATCAAAAATGGAAACTTTTTATATATATACTTTGTTTGTACAATGTTTAGTATTTGAAAAAAAAAAACGGCAAAATTTTAAATCTTATTTGCATCACGTTTTTTAAACTTAACTCGCTGCAGCTCCGACAAATATGAACGGATCTTGCTCATTTTTTGAATAATCTCGTAAAATAGTCTAGCGCTGCTGATAAACTCATAGATAGTTAAATATTAAATATTTTTCTTTCAACAATTTAATTGCAAACCAGTGAGTAACCTTTTATATGGTTAAGTATATTCAACGAAAAAAGTATCGAGGGAAGTTTAAGACTCAGTGAACTTTCAACGAGACATTTGTTTGTTAACATTTGAAGAAGTTTCTCAGAAAATTACAGATCAATTGAATGAAAAGTGGCAAAGATAGAGCGATTTTGCCAAACTTGCACGCTCCGCGCGAACATTAGCGGGTCTGCGCGATACATGACGCTCGCAGCGTATGTCAGTCATATAATGCCGTTTACTTGAAGATTTGCTGTCCTTTTTTTCTTAAAATACATACTTAATCAAATCATACTATTTAATACTGTCGATTTATAGTGTAGAAGTTAAGAAAAATAAGTATCTGATGAAACAATAAGAAATTAAATAAACAAAACAAAGGCAAAATCCAACGGCAGTTATTCATAAAGTTGGTGAATTTTTAAATCTTTGTACGAAAGTTTTAGAAATTATTGTTAATTCTAAATGTTATATACACTAGATAATAAATGGTTATAATAAAGCGTTCAAATGAAATTCACACACATTAAAAAGAATATTGCAGCGTAAATGAATTGAATAGTAAATTACAATCTTTAAAAATATAAATTTCTGGGAAACATAAATTTCACAGATTTTTGACATTGTTCAGTAAATTAGAAACTTCAAATAACTAATACTTATATTTATTTATATTTCTACATTAAGATTTATTTACAATTTAGTCGCAATACATACAACGCGTTTCAAAAACATATTACTTTTTTTTTCCTTTTATTGTTTTTGTTTTCTTTTCTTTTTTATTAATTTTTAATTCTAATTTTTGCTTTTGTTCGTCGCTTACTTTTCTTCTTTTTGTTGAGACAACTTCCGTTTTTCGAACATTTTTGTTAACATGCTCTTCTTTCACATTCTTTGTTTTACTGACAACAGTTTTAATAGAAGTTGTTGTTAAAAATTTTTCACCAAAATGTTACCCATTAGTAGTACAAAATTGCAATAAATGTTTAAAATCCTTTTCTTTTTCTTTCGTTATTCCTACCTTTTTAGCTAATGATACTTTCGACAAATCTACTTCACTGCTGTTTCTTAGTTTAATTGTAATTGGATTGCCATCATAATCGTAATACAAATCAATTTGTCCGTTAGGAAAATATACAATTCTAACAACTTTGCTTATTTTAATTACATTTTTCTGCAAGTCTTCGTCTTTCACAAACAGTTTTTCATAATCTTTTACTTCGAACTGTGAAATAGCAACCATTTCGAATGGAGGATTTCTAATTCTTTTACGTCCTATATTGATCGACATTATGCTTATAATTTATTTAGCAAGTAAAACGTTTTTTAAAAAGATTAAAGAAATTAACAAATTTGTGAATAAATGCAGCTTGTAAATGAACAAGAAAATCAGTGTGATTTCAATGTGAAACGAGTTCGACTTTGTTTTGTTTATTTCAGGATAACTTTTATCATGTTTCTTAAATTATTTCTTATTCTATGACTGACATACACTGAGCGTCATGTATCGCGCAGACCCGCTAATGTTCGCGCGCATCGTGCAAGTTTGGCAAAATCGCTCTATCTTTGCCACTTTTCATCCAATTCATCCGAAATTTTCTGAGAAACTTCTTCAAATGTTAACAAACAAATGTCTCGTTGAAAGTTAGTTGAGTCTTAAACTTCCCTCGATACTTTTTTTCGTTGAACATACTTAACCATATAAAAGGTAGCTCACTGGTTTGCAATTAAATTGTTGAATGAAAAATATTTAATATTTAATTATCTATGAGTTTATTAGCAGCGCTAGACTATTTTACGAGTCTATGCAAAAAATAAGCAAGATGCGTTCATATTTGTCGGAGCTGCAGCGAGCTAAGTTTAAAAAACGTGGTGCAAATAAGATTTAAAATTTTGCCGTTTTTATTTTTTTTTTCAAATACTAAACATTGTACAAACAAAGTATATATATAAAAAGTTTCCATTTTTGATCCTCTGCACGATACTATTTTTTAAAATTCATTTCCGTAAAATTGCAAATTTTGGTCACCATGACGTCAATTTTGATATAACGGCAGCCGGGCCGAGCGCTAAGGACGTTTTAGAATCGATGCCTTAAATTGTTGTTAGATACTTTTTAGAATCCTTCGACAATTTTCAAGACCTCCATCGTTTTAAATTTCAAAAAATACTTGTTCAGTGAAGAACAATCAGCATTTGTTTATAAAATGTGACATATGATAATGAGAAATGTGGTCAAAAGTATTATAAACAAATACTCATTGTTCTTCATTGATCAAGTATTGTCCTAAAATTGAAACGGTGGAAGTCTTGTAAATTGTCTAATGATTCTAAAGAGCATCGAAAAAAATCATAAGTTTAAAAATAATAATGTTTTGAGGTGTAAACGAGCGTTAATTTTTTCATACTCCAGGTACACGCGCATTTGTTGTTACTTTTAGGTTATTAAATTTTATTTGTGAATAAAAATGTTTATCTAATCAATGCTATGTAGTTACTTTGCACATGATATAGTGTATAACAGAAAAATAATTTTTTCTGTATTTTCTTCATTTTGATGGGATTTTCTCTTTAAGAAATATTAAAATAATAATTAGAATAACATTTTGTAATGGAATATCTGAATTAAAACCAATGTACTGTATGTGCTAATTGAGCGTCCGGATCGAATAACTCGCTGAGCGCTCGAACTCCGGTAAAAGTATTGTCCATGTAGCCGATTTTGAAAACCGTTGAAATTCCGGTTTTAATGATGGATACTTGTAGAGAATTCAATTGCGCATCTTTTTTGTATTTGAACCACATTTCTATCTCTTTTTGTTTTTGAGTTATTTAGGAAAAATGCGATTTACGGCGTAAAAAATTTTCATTCAATTTTTGACTTAGACCTGCCGTATCTTTGCCGGATTTTAATATTTTCTTTTGATAATTTAACACAATATTCTTCAACATATTCTACGACTGTTAAAGCATTTACAAAGTATTAAAAATAGTTCAGGGCCAAATAATGATTTTATTTCAACAATTTTTCCGAAATCTAGGATTTATATGTTCAAACGAAAAAGTTGTGTGAGGAAGTTTCGAGTTGTAGAAACTTTCAGTGACGAAAAACTTCCTCATGAGTCAAGGAAGTTTTTCCAAAATATTTCAGACCTTTATTGATAATAAGAAAAAAGGTAGATCAATTTCAAAATCGTGTACGCCACGCCAAGTTCACCGTAAACAGCGAGATTTTCACGCACCGCCGAGCCGCCCCGGCCGGCCGTGCGCTGATGCGCTTTTGTTTACAAACATGTCTACTGCAGTCGACAAATATTGAACATGATTACTATTAGCAGTAATGTTGAATTTTATTTCTGAATTATACACTTTTTGTTACATAAATCGTTACACACTTATATAACGTTTTTTTGCTGATATACATTTTAGAAGAATTTTCTTTGTACACTATACTTATAGTTTTATTTGTGTTTTTGCACAGCCGTTGTTACAGTTTTTCGTCTGGTAGAATTTTTTTCGCAGACTCTTTTTTCACACGCTTATTTGTTAAGAACTCTTTATTTACAGAAACATTTTCCTTTGATTCTTTCTTACTCACTTTTTTTTGTTCTTCGCAGCGTCTTTTACAGCTTTTTTAACAGATTTTTTTTTAGAATCCTTTTTAATAGAATCTTTCTTTTTACACTTTTCTCTGGTACTATCTTTTTTCGCAGGCTCTTTTTTAACACGTTTATTTTTTAAAGACTCTTTTTTTACAGAAGCAGTTACCCCAGATTCTTCTTCAATCGCTTTTTTGTTAGGTATTTTTACAAAAGCTTGATCTATGAAAGTATTACAAAATTCCTTTCCTTCAGGACTTAAATATCGAAGCAGTGTTTTAACGTCATTTAATTTCTCTTTAGTTACTCCGACAGCCGGCGCTAACGGTGTTTTGAGCAACTCATTAAATGTAAGGGTAGACTCTATAATGTGATCTTTCGGGTTTTTAGTATAGCTACTGAATACGTTAACGTGCCTATTGGCAAAATAGCTAATTTTAACAGCGCTTCTAATGTGCAAGTCTTTCGGAATCTGTACTTTTTTTGAAATACGCGATTCAAAATCATGTACATTAATTTAAGATTTTTAATTATTATACATGGCGGATCTCTTGCACTTTCAATAAGTCGAACATAATCATCAAATGTTTCTATTGCTTCCATTTTTTTCTTTTTTTGACCGTACATTCCAAAGTTACGATCGCATGAACAATAAGAATGGCCAACTACTGGATATACATGCTGTAATTCAACTTCTAATTCTTTAGATAATAGCGACAAAAAAGAAAGAGTCAAATAATTTTTATTTTGGCCTCCGCAACCATCCGAAAACAAATAAATTTTGTTATAATACTGCAATTTAAATTCTCTCTGTATAGCATCTAAAAGAAAGTTACAAACGGTATTGGCACCTTTTTTCAAGTTTCCTTCCATAAATAAGTACATGTAACTCCTCTTATGATTACCGAAAACGTACGTGTACATTGAAAATGTGTAGCCACATGAGCCTTCTATAAAATTGATCGGAAACTGGAATTTTAGGGAGAGGCAAATTCTGCCCGAAATCAAATTCAAGACACAAAACATCTTTTTCTGACGGCATGCTTTTTTTTAAAGTTTTATATTTTTCAACGCTTTTTTTATGATTTTGCAATGCATTATTTATATCTGTATCATTTCTATGCTCAAAACATAAATTACACACATCGGTGCGTGGTTTCGAAAAAGTAAAGTTAAGATTGTGGTTAAAATACTTAGTATAAGTAGATTCTGAAATTGGGGGATTTGAATCTTTTGTCGTTTCACTATAATATTCAATAAATAATTTGTATAATTTAGTTATAGTTAAGTCAGGGTGATCAAAATAATTCAATGAAGAATGTTCTCTCCTATAGTGAGAATCAGAATGGGGTATCGATAAACAGTGTTCATGAATAATTTTTTTAACTCATCAGTTAAGCGTTCTGAGTGTTTATCGTGTTTCCCTCGATTGTCTTCTGACGGTTGATTATTTATTACCTTCTTTTGAATTGTAGTGAATCTTCCTCTATTTACGTTCAGTAAAGTGCACAAAAAGTTTTGACAAACAGTAACGCGAGTAGATGCAGAATGGAAAGAATACTCCCACGACGTAACTTTGCTCTCAATCCCTTGAATCGTACTTAAAGGCTTCTTCGTTATCAACCCATTGAGTATAATATTTTGCGAGTTATAACCGCCAGAACATTTCCAAAATGCATCATAAAATCCACGTTGCTGTGAAGCGCTAATATTCTCAAAACATTTTTTTACGCAGCATGAATGAACAGGTTCAAATTGCTTAGAAGGAACAATTTTTTTAGAACGAGATATGTATTCACTTCCCTGTAAGATCAAATATGCAATTGAATGTTTAAGAACAATCATATCGATAACTTTATTGATTATTCATATACATCTGTGCGCTTTATTATTCGAAATCAATCATTTAAAATGGTCAAAGATTTATAATTATGATGTATTAAAACGAAAGTAGATTTGTTTGAAGAATAAATAATTAGCTTGAATCGCAGGAGCCTCGGCAGGGGTCCGATTCAAACTGCAACGTATATATATATATATATATATATATATATATATATATATATATATATATATATATATATATATATATATATATATATATATATACGTTGCAGTTTATTTTTTTACTGCGATATGATCATGTATCCTAGGATACGAACAAAAAAAGACAAAATTAACCATTGGGCTCGTTTGAATCGAACCCCAGCGTCTGCTCACTTATCGCTTAATAATTTATGTTTAAAAAATTCACCTCATTTCTACAAACTTTTCTTTTATTCTGTTCCCAGTCACTTTCGTTTCTTTTTCTTTTTCTGCTAGATTGTGAACACGTTTTATCTGCCATTGTTGTACAAACAAATGTTTAAATAAAACTACAGGCAAAACCTTCAGCAATTATCAAAACCATAAGCAATGCAATCAAAACAATCTTGCTGCTACTAATGATGTCTCCTCAATGCTTCACGACTGCAGTTAAGAACAGCGTGTATATAATTCATGTTTGTAAACAAAAGCGCATCTGCCGGCCGCGGCGGCTCCGCGGTACGTGAAAATCTTGCTGTTTACCGTGAACGCGGCCGCAGCGTACACGATTTTGAAATCGATCTATCTTTTTTCTTATTATCAATAAAGGTCTGAAATATTTTGGAAAAACTTCCGTGACTCATGAGGAAGTTTTTCGTCACTGAAAGTTTCTACAACTCGAAACTTCCTCACACAACTTTTTCGTTTGAACATATAAATCCTAGATTTCGGAAAAATTGTTGAAATAAAATCATTATTTGGTCCTGAACTATTTTTAATACTTTGTAAATGCTTTAACAGTCGTAGAATATGTTGAAGAATATTGTGTTAAATTATCAAAAGAAAATATTAAAATCCGGCAAAGATACGGCAGGTCTAAGTCAAAAATTGAATGAAAATTTTTTACGCCGTAAATCGCATTTTTCCTAAATAACTCAAAAACAAAAAGAGATAGAAATGTGGTTCAAATACAAAAAAGATGCGCAATTGAATTCTCTACAAGTATCCATCATTAAAACCGGAATTTGAACAATTTTCAAAATCGGCTACATGGACAATACTTTTACCGGAGTTCGAGCGTTCAGCGAGTTATTCGATCCGGACGCTCAATTGTATCTGCTTACGTTTGTGTTTACTTAAGTGAAACTGTTTTTATTGTCATTTTACAACATTTTGACTATTGAATAGTTTATTTACGATTTTACTGTTATATAATAATTAAGAAGTGATAATATTTCATGTTTTCAGTATTTAGTATTTAGCAAAGATATTGAAAAGAATAACAAAAATGGTGGGGATACCATAGCTCGCGGCATGGCTTAAATTATATCGCGGAGCAGCTGCTCCAAAACTCTTATAAAGGGGACTCAAACTCCGCTCGACATCATTCGGCTCTCGACCGTCGCAGGTATCCAGCATACTTTCGAATCATCATGCCACCCAAAGCAAGCGGAAAGGCAGTAAAGAAGGCCGGCAAGGCCGTAAAGAACATCGTCAAGGGAGACAAAAAGAAACACAAGAAGAAGAGGAAGGAGAGCTATGCTATCTACATCTACAAGGTGTTGAAGCAGGTTCACCCCGACACTGGAGTATCCAGCAAGGCGATGAGCATCATGAACAGCTTCGTAAACGACATCTTCGAGCGCATCGCCGCTGAATCCTCTCGTCTGGCCCACTACAACAAGAGGTCGACCATCACCTCCCGGGAGATCCAGACCGCCGTCAGGCTCCTGCTCCCTGGTGAACTCGCCAAGCACGCTGTCAGTGAAGGCACCAAAGCCGTCACCAAGTACACGGGCTCCAAGTAAATTGGATTCCAATTGATAAAAATTTAATCGGCCCTTTTCAGGGCCCTCAATATATTTTAAACGTAGAACATACTCTATTATCAAAAACGTATTACGTTATTGTACTTTTACTTCATTTATCATACAACTACCTAGATCACTATTTCTTGTTAGACATAATGCGTAAATTTATTTATTTTCATAAACAATATTTTCTTTTTAATATAACACCATTATCTACAGTAATAAAAAACTTTGTATCTGTAGAACTCAGTTTATTAGTCTAAAAATAACAGGCACTGGTGAGAAAATTATAAAGAAAACGAAAAATTTATAAATGATAGCATTTATATTGCACACATTAATTTTTTTTTAACAAACTAGCATGGCTAGATTCAATTTACACATGCATATTTTTCGAGATTGCTTAATCGACGTGCAGGGTTTTCGCGAAGTAGTAAATCTTACCAATAGTTATTATTTTCTTCGTAACGTTCATTATTTAAAAATATATAGAAAGGTTTGTATTTCGTACAAAAATATGCATAGAAATCTCAGCTTTTAATATATTGCTAAACACAAAAGTTTTAAATAGCACATCGAAACATATATGCCATTTACTAAATCGGGTTTAGTCATAAATTCTTGAAATGTTATATTGCGACTATTATAAGCATCTTATTTTTACAATTATAGATAACTTTGAAAATTAGTTTTCTATTTTTCTTTTAATTTTCGAAGTTGTTTAATCTCATAAGTACCATCTGTAATGCGTATTTCGTTTTCGCGCAGAAACGTTTTAATGAACTTCTAATAAAATATATTACTTGTTTGCAATCTGCAACAGTCATTTAATGTTTTACTCAAACATGAACAAAACTGTGCATTTTGAAAAAATCTCTTTCGTCCTCACAAAAGAGTACGTTTTAGCAACATTTTTGTTTTTCAGAGCAAAATTATGGAATTGAAATTTGGCGCTTAACTACAGAAAGAAGAAATTTGGGATGAATGTAAGAAAGCATGAAAAGGAGTACACGGTGTTTCGATGGTCTCTCTTCGAGGTCCGCGTAAAAATTGAATGAAACCGTTTTTAGCGCAATCTTCGTAACGTATTTTCGTATAGAAGCAATAGAGGGTCTTTTCGAGCATATGAATCAGCAGATGTAACCGTCGTTCCGAACCGCTGCGAGCCCTATATATAGAAGATCACAATGTTCCTTAAATAGGGACGCAGAATATAATCGATGCTTATGTACTGCGAAAAAGTGCGTTTCATTTTATTAACATTCTTTAAACGTTTAACAAGTTATTTTTAATAAGACGCAGAATTTATTAAACTTATAAGAAAAACTGCTAACTGTTTTAGTTGATTTCTTTTTCCAAGAGTTGTAATGCACAATTTTTTATTGAATATTTGCGTTGATAAAGGTTATATTAGGAATAATTAACTAAAATAATAAATTAGAATAATGAAGAACATGTAAAATAACACAGAGACAAAGATAGAATGGGAATCACGAGTGATGTTTCATGTTTCTTTACATTTTTGATGTATTGTTACTACAAAATTGTAACAAAATTATTTCAATTTCAAAGACATAGCAAATTTAAAAAAGAAATGGATTATTATTCAAAATAACTCTTAAAATGACTTAATAGTACATTATGTAACAAGGGTAAAAAGTTGAATTTTTTTTCCGAGGAAAAAATCGACTTTTTTCTCGAGTTACATATAGTACTTTAGGCTCATCTCTACTGTGGCCATTTTATGACTTGAAAAGCGGGACTAATGGACTGTTAAAAGACAATCGAAAATCAGGGTTATTGGTAAAACTAGATGAAATAAAGGATTGTGACTATTTTCGTTCAAATGGGCATACAAATATTTGCGTAATACCTATATATAAATCAAACGAAACTTACACGTACTCTGAGAATATATAAACTATATTTTTTATATAAATAATTCAGCTACAGAGTAAAAATAAGCACACGGTGAAGTATCTCATGCTCCCGAACTAATACGTCTTAGCTTTTGAGTTACAAATTTGAGTTCTTTGACGGATCTCGTTCCATTGAAAGCTAATTGAAAATTAATACATTATTATAGCACACTAACCTCAAAATGCCAACTTTATTGTCGATTTTGAGGTTGTTGTGCTATAAAATATCGTATGAGACTGTTGTGGGAGTTTTTCTACCTTGCTCGATTTTCTCACCATCTCCCACAACAGTGTCATAATATACTATTGTCACCAGTGACTCGTACTCGTTAAGAGACCGGTGAGTCATAATCCCCGTTAAGTATATTACATTCAAAAATATTCTAAAAATCATAAATATCATAGAAATTTAGTTAATTTTGTAAATTTATTAAGGTTATTTCGAACGCTATTGAACTAAGCCGCGAAATTTTGTCGCTGCAATAAAAATGTTAAAAACGTTAAATTCTGAGAAATAGTAGTCAATTTTTAAATATATTGTTTATCTGTTTTCGTGAGCGTGTACAGATAAATAAATTATATATAAAACTACATTTCCATTTTCAATGTGTTTTTTCTTCGAGCTTCTTTTGTGCATCGCTTTTGATGATGGTCTATATCTCAAATTAAAAATGCCAAAATATTGACCCTACAAAATTAAAAATTCTCAATAAAAATATATAAAACTAGCCACATGGATGAATATAAATGTTCCTTGTCTAAAAATATTATGGCCCTGAAAAGGGCCGATTGAATTAAATTAGTTTGAGTCTGGAAATTAAGCACGTTCTCCACGGATACGTCTAGCCAGCTGGATATCCTTGGGCATGATGGTAACCCGCTTGGCGTGGATGGCACAAAGGTTCGTATCCTCGAAGAGACCGACGAGGTAAGCCTCGCTGGCCTCCTGGAGAGCCATCACAGCCGAGCTCTGGAAACGCAAGTCGGTCTTGAAGTCCTGAGCGATTTCGCGAACGAGCCGCTGGAAGGGCAACTTGCGGATGAGGAGCTCGGTGCTCTTCTGGTAGCGACGGATCTCGCGGAGAGCGACGGTTCCCGGCCTGTAACGGTGAGGCTTCTTCACTCCTCCGGTGGCCGGGGCACTCTTGCGCGCAGCCTTGGTGGCCAGCTGCTTGCGCGGAGCCTTGCCTCCGGTAGACTTACGAGCGGTCTGCTTGGTGCGAGCCATTGTAGACTTAGACTACGTTCTTCAATATCAGAGCGACAATGTTTTAGCCTCCCTACTGCGGCTATATTTATACACAATCTTTGCGTCGCTGTTCCAAAGCGATTGGATACCGGAGTAGCGGAGGGGGAAGCTCAGTTTGACTCGAGGCCTGTGCGCGAACGTTTGCCGAGGTTTCGAAGAGGGGGAAGCGCGTCCGCGCTCTTTAAAAGGAACGCGATTTCGGAGCGAAAGCATCATTTCACTGTTTGCAGTAGCTCGGTGTACATCTCTTCTGTATCAAGATGACTGGACGTGGAAAGGGAGGAAAGGGTTTGGGAAAAGGAGGAGCCAAGCGCCATCGTAAAGTCTTGCGTGATAACATCCAGGGTATCACCAAGCCCGCCATCCGGCGTCTGGCCAGACGTGGAGGTGTCAAGCGTATCTCCGGTTTGATCTACGAGGAGACTCGTGGTGTCCTCAAGGTCTTCCTTGAGAACGTCATCCGTGACGCTGTGACCTACACCGAGCACGCCAAGAGGAAAACTGTCACCGCTATGGATGTTGTCTACGCTCTGAAGAGACAAGGTCGCACCCTCTACGGTTTCGGCGGTTAAATCATCTGACTTACTTAACAAAAAACAATCGGCCCTTTTCAGGGCCACCACATATTTTAACGTTGGAATAAATATATAGTTTATTAGCATTAACTTTTTAATGTAATCATGATAATATATAATTACATTATTAAAATATTATTTATTATTTCACATGGTATCATTAGTACATTGTGACGCGTATTTCGTGTCAAAATATTTATTAAAAACGGGGCAGTCAATCACCGCCACCAGAAACGAGCATTATAATATTATATTAACATTGTTATTAATGGAGGGTGGAGGGGGATTATGTTCGTTGAAGGGAATGAGGAGGAGAATCGCAACCGAGAAAGAATACGGACCGTCACACACACACACACACACACACACACACACACACACCGACACAGCAGACGCGACTGGTTTGACTGTTGGAGCGAGCATGGACGAGAAGTCCCACACATTCACGCGGCACCTACAACATCGCACGCTATACGCGCGACTCTCTCTCTTCCACATCTCCAGGATGATTAGCCGCTACACGCGTACACACACACACACACACACACGCGACCCGTCCTCTGACCCAATGCACGCAGACGCGGGTGGAGAGAGAATTCGCTGCAGCAGCGGCATCTTCCTCGAGGCATACAACACCGGCTGTAGCCACGAGAGAGAGAGAGAGAGAGAGACAGATGCGGCAGCCGACAGCTCTATAGCAGCCGCCCGAAGCTGCCGGTCTACCATAGCGTAGGCCAGCGCGCGCTTGCCGCCGCTACCAACTGCGGAGGCTCAGCGCCGACGAAAAGCCAAGCGGCCGCTATAGATATACGCGCCGGGCTATAGCATACTGCAATTACAAATTCATATTTTGCGCGCGCGAACCCATGAAAAATAGCGACTCATCCCGCAGTAGTGTGATGACCCCATTGAGGTTAGGTTAGGTAGCGCGTGAACCGAGAGTGGTTTATTTAATTAAATCAGAAATAAACGAATAAAAATATAACAAACGCGGCTTGAAATAAGGATGTTTTAATTAAGAACGACACTTTCTCTCTGCGTCTAATCCGGGCTTGAGACCGGCTACAGCTGCATTAAGGGGGTGTCAAAGTCAATTTTTATCCTTCCTACCTTACCAACCCGAGAATTATAAGATATTGGCTTTAATTAAAAGAATAAGTATAATTATGAAAAACTAAGAGGCAATGCCCTCCGTAATACAATTATCTATGACTGCGAAGTTTCAAACAAAAACTTCAAAGCCTCTACGAATGTCTTTCGAACGAAATTTGAAGGTTCGAGTCTAGACTAATAGACTAATATAAATTTCGTTCAAATGGCATTCGTAGAGGTTTTGAAGTTTTTGTTTGAAACTTCGCACAGTGGTAGATAATTGTATTATGGAGGGCAATGATGTCTTGGTTTTTCATAATTTAGTTTATTTATTAATTGTAATCAATTGTTAAAGAATTTGAGGTTAGGAATTTCGGCGGGAAATTTGAATGGTTTGATACCCTCTTAAGGGAGTATGGGACAATTATGAATTAATGATGAGAAAATTATATTTGGTAAACTGCAAGATATATGCATACAAAAGACCCAGTTAAACTTTTGAGAGGTGTGGTTAGTTATTAAGCTAGATATCAGCAATTATTTATTCGTACATTTAACACGATCTCTTATGGAGAATAGCATTTTTGTGTACTTTATTTATATATCTCAGCAATTGATGATGATATCGTAATTAAACTTTTTGTACTATAAAAAAGTATATATAAAGGAACGATTTTCGATTTTAAAAATACCAATTCATTAGTTATTAATATACGAAAACCAATAATTCATGACTAAAAATAACGTTATTTTATACTCAGTTACTAGCATTTCGTACATTTGGCAACAGCGCAATAGTGTATGTATACATCGTATATGCAGTACACGGATTGAACATATTTATAGGTATACAGTACATGCAGTCTGTCCGTTGTGCTTACATGCGATTTTGAGGAAAATGCATGAAAATGATAGAGAAGAGAAAAACCTAAGTCATTTTCCTGGAAAGGAAGGAAAGTGTCTGTAAAAATCTATAATCAAAGACATAAGCAGCAAGAATTGGGTAAAAACGTCAGGTACAAAAAACGTTACACCTAACCTAAAACAGGCGGTGGATCATAATGCAGATGACAAAATTAAAGAATGTTCAGTAGAAGGTCGACGTATCGTACATCTACAAACTTTAGCACATGAAATGTTTTGTAAGAAATGCAAGTCAAAACTGCATTTACGGACATTGCAGAAAATTGTAATTTAATTTTTTGTTTTGTTAAATATAATTGAATTTGATTTTAGTACTTACACTTTTAAAACCGTTTTCTCAATCACTTTCATACTAAATTAAGTATTTCTATTGTTTTTATAATAATATTTACTATACAAATAAATTTTATTACTAGAAAAACTAACAATTAGGTATTTGTATTAAAAATTAAAATGGTATACATATTACTCTTAAATTCAAATGGCGCGCTTTTAAAGTATCGTACAGCGTTGCCACGTCAACTACTGACTAGTCAAGCACGAGGGCGTTCGTGTATTGACTACACAGTTGGGCCCATACTCCCTTAAAAGTGTTTGAACTAGAAATAATGAGGAGAATGAAATAGATGATATCACGAGAAAACCCATGTGTCCTTTAGCACGCCTAGACTCTGACTGACTTTACTTGTGGTCTACAAATTCGTTGTAGCCCTGTTGAGCTCCTCTCCACCTCCGGTCCCTTTTTTGTATATGCAGTCTAGAGGCTGATTCCAGTCACATGTTGTTGTCGTGCGAGCGACACACTTTTCTTCCCGGAAACGCACTAGAACTCAAACTCAATATCGCGTAGAACAGAGATTCTTTGTTTTTTTAGTGAGCGTGTTTTCTTTGCCTTTCAGACACAGTTTGATAAACTGAATATTTTGTGTCTGAGTCTGTTCGAGTATCGAATGCTTATATATTTTTGAATATTTTCTAAATAAATGCGTATTATTTTATTTGAATATTTGCACGTATAAATGGCGAATAACACGTGATGTATTATTACATTATAGTAGACCTAGTCTTGATTTTCTAATTTATAGGAAATCAAGGCCAATCAAAAACAAGATAAGGACGGAAGCAACAAGTGTGTGTGGGCTGAAGATAGTCAAGGAAAAGTCGAAATTTGGGAAAGATTTCCGGCCTCTCCGATTTTTCTCCATTGACTGCCCTCGTGTCTCCGACAGCACATTTAGCGACATCGAGATAGTTGAGTTTAGTTAGTTGAAGTTAATTTAAGGGGTTTAATTTATTAAAGTTTAGTAGTTGAATAGGAGTGTGGGAGCGTTATTGTTTAGTTTAGTAGTGGTTAAAGTTAATTGAGGGGTTGAGTTTGTTGATAGTTTAGTTGTTAAAGATTTGGCGAGGGCGAGCTCGTCGCCGATATGGCGACAAAGCGACGCTTCACATTTCACACGAGGACATTTAATCAGCGGTGAGTTGGACTGTTAATTGTCAAGCGATCCTCGGCAGTTCTTCAGAGTCGGTCAAATAATTATTTATTTATTATTATAAAATTCATGAGAATATACATGAATTGCGTTGGTGGTGTAACACCAATTTTCTTAAAATCAGTGCGCGGCGTGATTTGTGATATGTAAAATTTGTGGCGCGAAACTGCATTGCGCCGACCAAGGTGAGAGTTCGATGACGTCGAGACCGGGGATAATTGCATGAAGGGGAGAAAGACGCGAAACGGAGGGATTAAGGGTTTATAGGAAATTTTACTAGCTCGGCAATACGGGGTGATTCGGTCGTGTAAGCTTGGGAAAGCGACCGTTAACTTTGTAAGTCATCTATCTGTAAACTATTAGCGACTTTCTGAGTATACATATAAAGCCTAGGTACTTAAATTGCTTAAAGCAGAGTATTATTATTTAGTAGTTAGAGAATTCATCCTGATTTCCTGTATCACGGAACCTCCTCGGGGATAGAGTCCATGCTGGACTGGCCGCGCTTTACCTGGCGCCCATTTATTATAACTAAATTCGGTAAAGTGCAAAGCCAACCCTTGGAGTGAATGTTGAAATTTATTAATAAAGTAATTAAAGAGATAGACGTAACAAAATGCCACGTTATAACATATATAATTAAACTTCAAAGTTACATAAAAATAAATATTTTTACTTGCATAATATAGTAGATTGGTAATATACCCCCCCCCCTTCCCCTCCCCGATAAAACAAGGCTACGAGGTTCAAATAAATACCATTAAGATTTCATTCTAGGAAACCCGATACTGACTTATAAGTGTTTTAAACTATAAATATTATTCCTGTTATTGCAGAAGAGGGCAGTGAATCTCTTCCGATAGGTGAGACATGCACTGCACCTAATTAGCCTGACGATCTTGCACGGAAGGCAAGGCATGTTCAGAGCATTGAACTAATTTTCAGATGACGCTCAATCACCGGTGCCTGCTGTTTCTACAAGCGGCAAGCAGAGTTCGGTTGAGGTTCCGACGATCGCGGTCGATCCAACATCATCAACGGCGGCTGGAGATCGAGATGTCATCGAGCTGGACGAGGAAGCATTGAGAGTTATTGACGAGGATCCAAGTAAAACAAAAGGAATGAAAAGTCGGGTTCGTTCCGAAAATATAGTTCGATGAAATACTTGGATATCCATCGGCTTAGAAAAAGATACTAAAACCAAGCTTTTAGAAAAATATGATTGTAAATCTAACCTATGTGCACAAAAACTAAATCCAGAATTGTTTACGTTATTATCAGAGCGGGCTAATAAGCGCGATGCTCATTTTGTGCACACACAAAATTTAGCGGGTTCGTCTTTGACAGCATTGGGATTAGCGATTTCATCATTGTTGACAAATAAGAATATTGACCGTACTTTTTTGCTTGTATCACTATCTGATAAGGGTAAATTAATTTCTGAGCTGCACTATTATCAACTATCAGGAAGAAAATCCTGCATTATTCCTACAATTAACCGGAATTTAAAATTAGTGTTACTAAAAGCTAGATCGGATAATTTTTTATTTGACACAAATTTTTCAGAAAAAATTAAGGAAACAAAAAGTATGGAAACAGCTGGTAATGATATGAAAGCAATATCAGCTAAAGCACCAGCTTTTAAAAACGGAAATTTTTTACGTCATCCAGTAAAAATCAATCTAAATCACAATCAAACAAAATTTTCTAACAAAGTAGTTCTGAAAAAAGGATTTCTAACTGCTGCGAATGCAAGGAGAACAACTCAATCACAAAACTTTTATCGTACTCGATCGGAAACACTTCACAAGCGATAATAGAAATTAAATCAGCTGGTAGATTATCTAGATTTTTCAATAGATGGAATTTTATTACCGATGATTCTTTCAACTTAGTTGTATAAAAAGTTATATAATAAAATTTGATTTTTCGGTCGTTCAAAAATATATTCCAACAGAACCCACACGTTATATTCATGAACAACAAGCATTATTGGATTCAAAAAGAGATTTAATTAATATTGGAGCGGTTGAGCTTTGCGAAAGTGAAGAGGGTCAATTTATTTCTTCGTACTTTTTGAGAAAAAAGTCTGATGTTTCAAACTGTTTTATATTAAATCTGAAAGAATTAAATAAGTTCATTGTTACAGATCATTTTAAATTGGAAGATATACGCACAGCTTGTAATACATTATATCGGGGAGATTTCATGTACATTAGATCTAAAAAGTACATTTTTATTAATTAATATTTCTAATACAAATAGAAAATATTTACGTTTTATTTCAATGGAAAATTATATCAATTCACATCACTACCTTTTGAATTGGCACTTAGCCCATATATATTCATAAAAATTTTAAAGACAGTAATTTCTTGTTTAAGATCAATTCTTTTAAGGTCTAACATTTATTTAGATGATTTTCTTCTTTATGCAATTACGTATGAAAGTTGTTTAGAAAACTTACATAAAACTATATATTTTTTGCAATATTTGGGTTTTATCATACATTTCAGCAAAAGTAATTTAGTTTCTTCAAATAAATGCCAATATCTTGGTTTTATAATAGATTCTCTTAGATTTTCTTTTGAACCGACCAATGAAAACAGCTCTAAAATTTTAGCAAAAATTCAATCATTCAAACTTAGTAAATTATACAAAATAAGAGATTATGCTCAACTTTTATGTTTATTAATTTAATGTTGTCCTGGGATAGAATATGGAATGTTATATAAGAAAAATTTTGAATTTGACAAATCTCGTGCTATGAAAGAATCTCAAGGTGATTTTGTTGGGAAAATGAGTTTATCAGATAAGGCAATATATGATTTATTGTGGTGAAAATCAAATTTACCATCATCTTATAGATTGAGTTGACATTACAAATTTAAATTAGAAATATACAAAGATGCATCTCTAACAGGGTGGGAAGCATCGTGTAATGAGAGTATTCATGGATTTTCGAATTTAAGGAAAAATTGAATTCTATTAATTATTTAGAATTATTGGCTATTTTTTTGGCATTAAAAGCATTTGCGTATTCGTTGGAAAATTGGGAGAATCTCCTTAGGGTTGACAACACGACAGCAATTTCTTATGTAAATCGTATAGGTGGTTCGCGATTTATTAAATATAAAGTGGGCAGAAGAACGAAAATTATGAATATATGCTTCATATATTCCAAGTTGTATGAATATTGAGGCTGATTTCCAATAAAGGGATTAAAAATACAGTTACAGACAAATTTTGTTGCCATTGTTTAATCACGGGGAAGTACATATATGTGCAGTAAAGGCG
Organism: Gastracanthus pulcherrimus; assembly: GCA_949152435.1. Classification (NCBI taxonomy): domain Eukaryota; kingdom Metazoa; phylum Arthropoda; class Insecta; order Hymenoptera; family Pteromalidae; genus Gastracanthus; species Gastracanthus pulcherrimus. Next base: position 38,630,652 of record OX424573.1, read on the forward strand.
ACCCTACAGCTCGATGTTCATTGACCATCGTGCCTAACCTTCTTCAGTCACAGTTTGGCGGGGTAGCTCGATTTGTCATTATAATTTTGACAGTGCAACCAGCAGGATTAATATACTGTAACGATCGACAACAAATTGCCACAAACCATTACCGATTGAAAAGGCTGTTTTTTCTCTATCTTCTGGACGAATTTTAATCTGCCAATATCCACTCTTAAAATCTAAAGTTGAAAACCACGATTGTCTAGCTAGTTATTCTTTGTTTCAGAATAGGGGCCAGAAACCTGGAGAAAAAATTACCCACATTTGCAGCTGATATAGAAAAATTACCAGCGTTAGCGTATCCTGAATGTTCTCTAGAAGTACAAGATAAAATTTCTTGCTCTCAATTCATTATTGGTATTTATCATACAGGAGTCAGGGAAACTCTTCAGTTAGAACGCATTATTTCTCTTAAGATTGCTCTTGCAGGAGCTTTGGAAGTACTTAAAGGATATTAAAGATCAGAATAGAAATTTCATTTCGCAATGTAACATGAAAATTTTCAAAGTAATCAAAATTACTTAGAAAAGAAAGATCAAAATATCGAAAAATATCTTAGAGAAACAGGATCAACCATTCAATTCTCAAGAGTGGTTGAAAAATCTTGTTTAACACTTAATGAACAAGCTCCTATTAACGATGATTCATCATTGGATTTTTTCGAATGTGTATGTTGGTAGGATTTATCGAAATTTAAAGACTTTTGAATTCGATGAGAGCCTAAATAGTGAGTCGTGTATTTTTAAGATTGATTCGGGTTCGTATGTATCTATCTGCAATTCTAAATTTGTTGATTCAAATTGTCATCCGATTCCTCTTGATAATAAAAATTCGAAATATCCCACTGGTGAAGATGTACCTGTTAAATTTAGAACTATCGTTCGAGTTTGTTTAGGTCAGTATTTTATTAAAATGATGGTTTACGTTGCAGATATCACTGACGACTGTATACTTGGGTGAGATTTCTTAAATAAGACTGAGATATCAGATTCAATAATTAAAATTTTCAAAAATACCCCATATATAAATACGTATGATCAACAGTAATATTGATGAGCAGAAATGTTCTAGAATTTCAGAATGGGTTGGAGAAGTACCCTCTGTATTAAAGGATTTATTTGAAAATAATTCTAAAAATTTAGATTCTTCTCAAAAGACAAAATTCACTCAACTTATAGTTGAATTTCAGGATATTTTCCAAGCTGACGTTGCAGGAAAATATAATCTTTTCGAGCATAAAATTGAGTTGAGTGATCCTTGTCCTATTAAACAACCTGTTCGCCCTTTGCCATTTCATTTACAAACTGAAATTGATAAAATGATTACTGAAATGCATAAAGAAGGGGCGGTTGAGGAATCTTCTAGTTCTTGGTGTTCTCCAGTGGTTTTGAAACGGAAAAAGTATGGTACTTGGAGGTTTTGTGTTGAATTTCGTAAATTAAATAGTAAAACACTTAAAGACTCGTACCCATTATCCAGAATAGATCACATCTTAGATATGTTAGCTAGACAATCGTGGTTTTCAACTTTAGATTTTAAGAGTAGATATTGGCAGATTAAAATTCGTCCAGAATTCGTTCAATCGGTAATGGTTTGTGGCAATTTGTTGTCGATCGTTACAGTATATTAATCCTGCTGGTTGCACTGTCAAAATTATAATGACAAATCGAGCTACCCCGCCAAACTGTGACTGAAGAAGGTTAGGCACGATGGTCAATGAACATCGAGCTGTAGGGTCGCCTTTACTGCACATTCATGTACTTCCCCGCGATTAAACATTGGCAACAAAATTTGTCTGTAACTATATTTTTAATTTCTTTATTGGAAATCAGCCTCCATATTCATACAACTTGGAATATATGAAGCATATATTCATAATTCATAACTCGATTCTACACGGAAAAAAATCTTGACTTGTATTAGCTCAAAAACAAGAAGACTGATGCTATACTATTGATAATACTAAATGTGAACTGTATACGTTCGTATTTAAGTACGCTGATCGATCTAAGTAAGCACCGGAATAATATTCCTAGTTTGGACTACCTTACGAAAGTAAATGAGCGCTACCCATGGGACCGATTCAGCTCGATCGGTCGAGCTGGCTCGCTGCCGTTCTATATCGTTGTTTACAAGCGCAGCTGTGCGTGTAATAATGTAAGATACTTTTTAAGGTTTCAAAATATTCCTTATTTAAATATCAATTGGGGCCAACTTTTAGTTTTTCAATTAACAAACTACAATTTGAATAAACAACAAAAACGTGATCAGACGAGGACAGAAGATACGGACTTCTCTTAAGCAAGCGGTACACGCCAGCATAGTCATCGAGCCGAATCAGCTCGATGCGTAGACTTAGCTGAGTCTCTCGTACTTCCCTGGTTCAGCACCCCCCTCCACCGTACTCCGCCAGTGCTACGATCGAGCTGGTTCGGCTCGATGGGGCGCGCTGAATTACTGCGACGGTGCATGGGACTGTTTCAGATGTATACAACGAATTACAACAAGCAAGGATTTTTTTCCGTGTAGATGTTCATCAAAACGTGTCTAACTTTTTTAATAATGTTTTCTAGTCTAAAGTTTCTGTATTTATAAAATTATTCAGTACAGTTTTCGTTTTATTGCAGAGTGAAACAGCTAAAGCTACCATCTTTTTATCATCATTCCACGGCGGATTATCAATTTTTTATATATATATATATTGATAAAATATGTTGAGTGACTTAGATTTACATGAAAATGTATTATCAATTAATTTAAAATTTAAAGGTGTATCGGTCTCCTTAATAAAAGTAAAACTAACATAGTTTCGTTTCTTACGTAAAAGTGATTTGGTGGCCCTGAAAAGGGCCGATTGTTATTTTGTTAAGTCAAGAAAAAAAATTTAAGCTTTCTTTTCTGTCTTCTTGGGAAGAAGAACAGCCTGGATGTTGGGCAATACACCACCCTGAGCGATAGTGACTCCAGAAAGCAACTTGTTTAATTCTTCATCGTTGCGGATGGCCAGCTGCAGATGACGAGGGATGATTCTTGACTTCTTGTTGTCACGAGCGGCGTTACCTGCCAACTCCAGTACTTCAGCAGCCAAGTACTCCATGACGGCGGCCAGGTAAACTGGAGCACCGGCACCTACGCGCTCGGCATAGTTTCCTTTTCGGAGGAGACGATGGATACGACCAACCGGGAACTGAAGTCCAGCCCTGTTGGAGCGGGTCTTTGACTTTCCCTTGACTTTGCCACCACCTTTGCCGCGTCCAGACATGTTGATATGATTAGAAGTAGAACTTGGTTAGCAAACGAAACCAAGAGAACTGATGCTTCGACACGGCCGGAGCTCCCCTTTTATACGCTTGCGCGGAACGCGGCCGAGCCAACAGCTGCGCGTGAATTTCGAGTAGTGGGGAGAGCGGAGACTCGTTGGTTCGGAGCAGCTGCTTCGAAACTCTTATAAAGGAGACTCGAACTCCGCTTGACATCATTCGGCTCTCGACCGTCGCAAGTATCCAGCATACTTTCGAATCATCATGCCACCCAAAGCAAGCGGAAAGGCAGTAAAGAAGGCCGGCAAGGCCGTAAAGAACATCGTCAAGGGAGACAAAAAGAAGCACAAGAAGAAGAGGAAGGAGAGCTACGCTATCTACATCTACAAGGTGTTGAAGCAGGTTCACCCCGACACTGGGGTATCCAGCAAGGCGATGAGCATCATGAACAGCTTCGTAAACGACATCTTCGAGCGCATCGCCGCTGAATCTTCTCGTCTGGCTCACTACAACAAGAGGTCGACCATCACCTCTCGGGAGATCCAGACCGCCGTCAGGCTCCTGCTCCCTGGTGAACTTGCCAAGCACGCTGTCAGCGAAGGCACCAAAGCTGTCACCAAGTACACGAGCTCTAAGTAAATTGGATGTGACGCCAATTTGACAATACGATTCAATCGGCCCTTTTCAGGGCCACCATATTTTTTAAACGTATATCAAACTATAATGTATCTACGAGTGTTAGCTTCCAATTGATGCTTCCTTGTTCGTAGACAATCTATACTTGTGCTTGCTGAAAAATCTTCAATGTCATTAACATGTCTATTGACGAAATTTTTCTCAAATTTCGTCTGCAAAGGCTTTTGGGATTGTTGACTCTGAGAATTAAAAAATGGTTTAGTATGATGGATGAACTTAGGGAATAAACGAAATTTTGACGATATCCGATACTCATCATTCTGAAATTTCTAAATTTAATTTTAAATTTATACATTGATAAGTCATTTGAGGAATAATTAAAAATGTTATAGACAATATTATAGACTACGGTGTTAAGCTACATTGAAATAATGCATTATTAACTCATAACTAACATGATTACTCGGAGACGATCGACTAATATATTAGGATCATTCCAGTCGTAAAATCCATAATTATGATTTCTTCTTCTTATCCATTTCTCATATGAATCTACCACATTTGATTGTCCATTAGAACCAAAATTTGATTGTAATTTTAGTGAACTAGTAGCAATCATATTATTACTATCATAAATAGATGGAATAGATTCATCTACTCTACTGCTATCAGTGGCTCGTAGAGAATAGCTAGTCAGAGATTCTTCGTACTCTTCACTAGCAAGAGATTTTGCATCCTCCTCACTAGTCATGTAGAATGTCTTACAAGTTTTATTAAAATTGTAAACTTTAGCTTTTGAATTCCCAGGCGCTATTATTGACTCGTTTGACATAGAATCCAACATCATATGATTGAATCCATAATTCTGATCTTTACTCCAATTTGCAAATAGTTATTTCTTATTAGATTTTCTTTTGCAACGAGAACCATGTATTGGCTGTGATTTTGCTGATTAAGCAATGATATAATTCTTGCCATTTTTGGATAAAAAAGATTCATCTACACTGCTGCCAGAGTCTTGTAGAGAAGCTTTAACTAGACATTCCTCAAATTTCTCAGATTGATCGAGAAGATTAGACCTAGAATTTCGATTGGATTTCCGAATTTTAGCTTTTGAAGTCTCAATGTTTATTCTTGTATCGGTCAATAGATTTTCTTGTGAATCAACAAAATTGTGTGATGGTTCTTCCTAATTTTGCACCAACAGCTTACGAATTTGTTTAATCGCTTTCATTAAATTGAGGTTTTTGTTATAAACATGTTTCTGTTGTTGAAAATGGAACGCAGTATCTGGTGATACAACCTCGAGCTCTTGCCTGTTAACTTGTATAGGCTCTATAGAAGTGGTATGATATGTGGAGTACAACTGAGTTCGATACATTTTTGTAACAGCACGACACGAACATCAATGCGATTTAAAAAACTTACATTTCCAGTATACTCTTTCAGGTTGAGATCTATCTTTGAAGAAAGTATTACCATCGAATAGAAGTTGATCTACTCCATTCAAACTTTTCTTAAATTCGACAAGCATTTCGTTGAATATAAATTTATTGGTTGTATATATATAATCTAGAGTGTTAAAATAAGTTGCGGGGAACGGTTTATGCACAAGAACGACTATGACATATATATTGTATATTAGGATCTGAGGATGGGGCTCGCCCTTTGACAACGTTCAGCTAAGCGATCAAAGCTCGCAAATTCTCTTAACGATTGGTTTAGGCGTCGTCACGTGATTTGCGCCCCGTGACGGATCTCAATAGTTATGATATAATATGATATATATAGTCAGGAAAGTGTTGACACAGTTACGTAAAGTGCGACTCTGTGACATAAATGTGTTGAAAAGCGTTGACTCTATGGCATAAGTATGTCGAATAAGTGTCGAAATCTGGCGAACAAGTGTCCAAATATGTCGAACAAGTGTCCAAATCTGTCGAACAAGTGTCGAAATCTGTCAAACACGTTTCGAAATCTGTCGAACAAGTAACGAAATAAGTCGAGCAAGTGTCGAAATCAGTCGAACAAGTGTCAAAATCTGTTGAACAAGTGTCGAAATCTGTCGAACCAGTGTCGAAATCTGTCGAACAAGTGTCGAAAAAGTGTTGAAATGTCTCGAAATCTTTCGAAATCTTTCGAAATCTCTCGAAAAAATGTCCAAATCTGTCGAACAAGTGTCGAAATCTGTCGAACAAGTGACGAAATCTGTCGAACAAGTGTCGAAATCTGTTGAACAAGTGTTGAAATCTGTCGAACCAGTGTCGAAATTTGTCGAACAAGTGTCAAAAAAGTGTCGAAGTATGTCGAAACAGTGTAGCACCTTCTTTACGCACTCCATACATTTTATCTAGATTCTCTATTTGATTGAACATGCGAATATGATTATTAGTAGATAAATCATCATCCCCGGGTTCGAATCCCAGTAGTAAAGCACCGTGGTTCTGATGGTTCGGACTCCATCTAAAACTGTTGGGCCAGTTGTGATGCATCATAAAATAGGGGGGGAGAGGGATGGAAGGAGGGCGGGGTTAAATGCATCATAACTATAGGGATAGTAATATTCTTTCTACATAGCTTTGAATAGTTATAGAGATTGCATATAAGGGATTCAAGCTTCTCAATTATTTTTTGCTTCCTCAAAAAGGAAGCTTTGATTGTTTCTCTTCCCTAGTAAAAATTACATACTGTGAAAATCTGTGTAAAACTATGAAATTTCGTGAATAACTGTGAAATTAGGCTTACATTTGGAACAGGATTTTAAGAAAATATTTAGGACTCTAGCTCTTTTAGTTTATGAGCTGTGAGATTTGGTTACATATAGGCCAAAACATAGTATTTTGAAAAACCTAATATTGTAAGATAAAAGTGTTTGCCAGAGTTTTAAGTGAGCACGCTGGAATTTTGAAGGGGTTGTTGGTTTTATATAGATTTCTTTGAATAAGTTATATATAAAACGAGAAGAACCTCACAGATAAGAGCGAGGAGGGGCTCTCGTCATCTTAAAAATGAAAAGAAAAGTTCATGCTTCAATATTAAACAGTTCTTTTGAACTGAAAAAAATAATTTTTTTATTCATAAGCTCTATTAATTTAAATGAAAATTAACATTTTGTGAAAAATCTTCCCTGAGAGTTCATTTGCATAATATCTATGTCAAATTTACAGTTTTTCACACTTGCTGGAAGAAAAAAGTATTTAAAAGTGTTCAAATAAATTTTTCTATTTTATTTATGTATAGTAATACTTGATAAAAAATCTCAAGTCTCTGTCTATCATTAAGAAAGAGAAATGAGAAAATCTGTCAAATGAGTTACCATTGCAACCAACAGATCTCAATCAAAAATTATGTTTTATTAGCTCGTTGAACTATCCAAGTGTCTTGGTTAGTTTCTAATAATTTTATATTCAATATATAGGTTGCTACTACTTACCTCCAAAGCTTTAAGACTCTACCTATCATACAGAAAGAGAAATGAGCAAATATGTAAAATGAGTTGCTAACACAAACAATAGTTCTCAATCAAAAATCATGTTTTAGTAGAGTTTAAAGTGTAAAATAAATGTTTCAATTGATGTACACTCTCTTTTAAGTTCAGAGCTGATTGGACCATTTGACATATATAGGTATACACATATGCTATTTTGTGTATAAAATTTTTTTTGACAAAAATGAGAAAAGATTATTTAAGTCCTTGGAAATATTTTTGTCCTTCTACTTTGAGCCTAATAAACTATGACACAAAGTTTGGAGTGTTTAGGTCTTTTAGTTTTCTAGATATGACTTTTTGGTGGAATTACTCCGACTCAGGTAATCAACGAGTGTCATCATTTTATTTGTTTGAATAAGTTTCTACAGTTTTCATTAGTGCTATTAAGTAAACAAGGCTTATTTTAGAGGTTTGAAATACATAATAATTGAAAGAAATTGATTGTTTTACTCAGTTCTAACATCGTATACCTGAATACACTTATTACAACTTGTAGAGTTCATTATAACTGAAAAATTTCACTTTCCGGTAAATGGGCCACTCGGCCTAAATGTTCTAAAAACTCAGATCTTGAAAACTAAATGAACAAGACATCTGAAATTTGGTCTTTAGGTCTAAAGTGTATAAAGAAGGAAGATAAAAATAGTTTTAAAGTCTTTCATTAAAATTTTCTTCTATCGAGTCTAAATACTTTGATTATTGAATTTTTATATACCTATAATGCTTCAGATTGATTTATACAATCTAATAATTGAAAGAAATTGATGGTTTTACTCAGTTATAACATTGTATACCTGAATACACTTATTACAACTTGTAGAGTTCATTATAACTGAAAATTCTCACTTTCCGCTGAATTGGCCATTCGGTCTAAATGTTCTAAAAACTCAGATCTTGAAATCTAAAGGAGCTAGACATCTGAAATTTGGTTTGTAGGTCTAAAGCGTAAAAGGACGGAAGAAAAAAATAGTTTTAAAGTCTTTCATTAAAATTTTCTTCTATCGAGTCTAAATACTTTGATTATTGAATTTTTATATACCTATAATGCTTCAGATTGATTTATCCAGTCTAATAATTGAAAGAAATTTAAGATGAGTTAAAACCAAAGTAGTGCAGGCTATGCTTCTCTTTCCAAGGATAAGAAGCAAGCAGAAACAAAAATAATGTATCTACTTCACAGTGGAAACAACCCTAGAGGAAATGAAAATTGTGCCAAAGTGTGCCAAACTGTGCCCAATTGTGTCAAACTGTGTCAAACTATGCCAAGTCATGCTAAACCTATGCCATTTCGGACGTTTCGCACAGTTTGGCACAGTTTGGCATAGTTCGGCACACTTTGGCATAGTGTCGCACATTGTGGCACTTTGTGGCATAGTCACAAATTTTGAAAGAAAATACTTTGTCTACCGTTTTTTTAAGATTGGCATGGCTTAGCATGAATCTACACAGTCTGGCACAGATTAGCACAGGACGGTACATATTGGCATAGGGCGACATAGTTTTACACAGTTTGGTATGATTAGGCATAATAGAATTATTAAAAAAATATTTTTCTACTTCACGAATTGGCATATTTTAGCACAAGACGGTATAGTTTAGCATTAAATGGCACACTATAGCACAATTCATTTATAATAACAAAATTTATCATTTTTAAGTATAATTGAGCACGTTTAAGTAGTTAATAGTTGAGGCAGGATTACTAAAAATATAAAAATAATTAATTAATAATTCCGCGTTTCCGTGAGTTTGAAATATCATAAGCAAATACAAAAATTTTGCAAATTCGCATGTGTAAATTTCATTAATTTAATTGATTGATGGATATTTCTGTGTGCATTAAATTGAATGTGTATGAGGGGGTTTAAGAATTATTATAAAATTTTTTTTACTATAATAATTGGATAAAAGAATCTCTCTCTCTCTCTCTCTCTCTCTCTCTCTCTCTCTCTCTCTCTCTCATATATATATATATATATATATATATATATATATATATATATATATATATATATATATATATATATATATATATATATATATATCTGTAAACTGTATCCATGTTTGATGTATACGGAAAAACCTTAATCTTGAGCCTACCTCTCTGCCATGTAGTTTCCATTTTTCTATTTTTTCTACCCACTCCTTTCTTATTTCTGCTTTCCCAACTTCACAGCTCCAAATGTGCTCAAGTGTCTCCTGACTATTCCTACATAACCTGCACGTTGGATCCTTGAATCCTATACTTGACGACTTCCCCACACTCCCGCATCTCATTCTTGTTCATTGCTCTTTTATATTACCATTTATTCTTCCACTTTCCCAGTAGTTTTCTCTTCCCACTACCTTTTTCCACTTCTTGTATCCCTCACAATAGTTTGATCTATCTATCCTGTTCCAGTCTCTCTGCATTTCTTGCTCTATTTTTATTTTTATCCCCCTTTCTAATTTTTCTTTTATGGCCCTACTTTCTCTGTTCTGATACATCAAATGCAGGGGGTCTCACCGTCCCCTACTTCTTTGAATGCCTTGTCCAATGATGATGCCCATTTTGATGGATTTCCATTTTTGATTCCCCATTATTTCCTCTCTCAGGCATATTTTCGGCCATCTATTATCTTTCATTTTTAAAATATTCAAAATGTAATTACCAACTCTTTTCCTAGTTTCTATCTCTAAACTGTTCCTTCCCGCCTCATTCCTCCATATGTACCCCGGTGTGTTACTATTATACCCCTAAGGCCATTTTCGAGAATCTACTCTGTATTCTCTCTATTTTATCCCACTTCTCCCAGCCTCTTATTTCTGCCCCGTATAGACACGCTGATTTAACTACTGAATGTAAAAAATATAATCTATTGCCTTACTTCTCTAATCTTGATCTCTTCCATATTCCCCACACTGCATTCACCGCTTTTTGTTCCTTGTTTGCTATTTTCCTAATTTGTGTTCTATGAGTTTTTCATAGAGTAGTGGCATTTTTTACCCTTGATAACTGTACCTCCTTCATTTCTTTTCTCCCATCTTTCATCTAGATCTTCTAGATTTTATGCATATCGAATTATCCAGCTTCTCTTTAATAATTTTCTTAACTTCTTCCTTCAAACCCCTTCCTATGATTCTCGTTCCTCTCATAAATATGTTTTTCTTCCTTGATTTTCTCTCTTTCATTTCCCACTCCCATTCTTGCTTGTTGAGTGCCTCTAGAATTTTGTTTAAATAACCCCTGTTTGTTTCCAACAGGTCCCTTCCTCTCCCACACTGGTTATTGGTTTTGTCCTCTTCCCTTGGCTCTTTCTCTTTATCCTTCAATTCATCATCACTTTCCCTCCTGCGTTCATTCCTCTCCTCTACTCTTCTTTCTTTTAGTATTTTCATTTCTTTCCGTAGCATTTCGTTTGCATGCCTATTTTTTTCCCGTTCATTTGCTATTTGTTCCTTCAGCTCTCTTATTTCTCTTCCCATCAGTATTTTTTCCAATCTTAATTCCTTCAATCCCCCTTCCAATATTTCTATCCTACCATGCAGCTGAGTTACGTAATCCTCAACATTATATTCATTGCCATTGTTTACCGTACCGATTATTTTTGATTCTTCATAATGCTCGCTTATCGCGCCCTCTTTTCCCCATCTTGAACTTCGTTTGTCCCTGTCTTATCTTCCGTCCGCCTGTTTTATCGATCGTCACCTGCCCTGTTTTATCTATCGTTTCTTGCCCTTCGCCTTCTTTCATCTCTCGGTTAACCGTCTCCTTGAACTTTACGGACGAATGCATAACGTTTGATTTCCTTGCGCTGAAAGCCTCCTAGCATAGTTTAGGTTAACTTTCTCCAGGAAATTCCTCATCGCCAGGGCTTCCGCATTTTCCGCGGCTTCTTTACTCGGTCCCCCTCTTCTCCTCCTTGAATCTCCATCTCCCTTTCCGATCTTTGCCGCCTGTTCCTTCTTATCAGCCCTCTTGTCTACCTACTTCTAACCTCCAACTATTAATTATTTAGACACTCTAATTATTATTTAGACACTCAATTGAAAGAGTTTGCACGTGCAAGAAATCTTGCAATTACTGGCACAAAAGCAGAATTGATACGTCGATTAACTGAATTCGATGAAAACATTTGGCAAATGTTAAGTGCAGAACGTAATGCAAGGGAAGAAGAAGAAGATATACAAAGGCTGGAGGAGAAATAGCGCCTAAGTCTAGAAGAAGACGAACGTCAGAGACTTGAAGCACACCAAGTGAAAATCGAGCGGCGATTGGAAGCCGAGAACAAGGAGAACTGGGAAAATCTGCAAGGTAACGGCGCGTGCGCTGGCGGTTCCCAGCCACAAACAATAGGGAAGTGGCATGGTTCGGAATTAAATTCTAACTCTAATTTTATTCAAAAGTTTATCGAAAAATAAAAACTTTCCTAAGACAGTTTTTTTTTAACGCAATATCCGAATTTTAGTAATATTTTAAAGTTGTGTTTAATTTTTATAATGATTCAAACTCGCCTGACGTCAGCGTCCCTCCGTTCAGCGCTCCCCTATCGGCGAGTTTCGAAGCTTGATTTGAGAAAATTTTGCCCTCGTCAATTCTGGTCACGGCAGTCTAGCTGAAGTGCTGTGCATGTCAAAAAGTGTTATGCGACCGTCAGCGCTCCCCTATCGGCAGGGACTGAAAAGGGCTGCGTGTCAAGTTGGTTTCACTCAAAAGCGGAACATTTGACTCTTAGTGTGACCGATTTATTAGAACAAATGACAACAATGTTCGATGACCGACCGAAAAAATTAACGTTGCGGAAGGAATTTGAGACGCGAGTGTGGCTTCGAAAAGAGGCATTTATGGACTACTATCACGATAAAAATATTCTTGCTAATCGCGTACCTATTGCCGAAGAAGAAATAATTGATCATTTGATTGACGGAATCCCCGACAATCGATTGCAAGATCAAAATGACGTCTAGAAGCATTCCAAAAATATCAGTAGCCTCAAAAAAAGTGTTGATCGCGATAAGAAAGAAAAATCGTTTTCAGTGAGTGCACCAGAAAATATATTCAAGTAAGTGAAATGTTTCAATTGCCTAAAGTTTGGGCACTTATCTACAAAATGCACGAAGCCGAAACGTCCATTCGGGGCATGCTTCGAGTGCAATGAAACAGGACACCGTTCGAGAGATTGCCCGAAGCGCAGAACGAGCGAGCTTACGCCGTACCAGCAAAAACGAGCAACATAATGCAGCTCTCCGAGTTAAGCCCTCCGTACATGGTATCTTTGTCATATTCGATTTGCGATAATAACGGACCAACTTGTAAGTATTCTGTGAATGCAATTTTAGATCCGGGATCGTCTATTAGCTTAATTAAAAATAGTTTTGCTCTTTGTGATACGAGATCACCTAAGGATGAAAATAATGCATTTTGCGGAATTAATGGATCACGTTTAAAAGTTTTTGGTAATTTTGAGCGCGAAATTGAGATAGAAGGCATTTCTATAAAATTGAATTTTCGTATTGTTCCGGACGAAACTATGACTTATAATGTGTTATTAGGGAGAGATTTTTCCACATATCTGTCAATAGAAATCACTCTAACTGATCGTGCAGTTATTTCTAGGAAAAATAAAGTAGATTTTATACATTTAATAGAAAATGAAATTAGTGAAATTATGAATATTGAATACGTTAATGAACCGATGGATGTGTGTAAAAATCTTCAAATAAACTAGCAGGTTGGTTTTGAAATTGTTGAAAAAATTACAAAATTGTATAAAAATTACATAACAGTCAAAGATTTGACGCCGTATGAGCTCGATTTTGAGATGAATATTGCACTAACGCATAATCTGCCGATTTCATTTGGGCCGCGAAGATTCTCGATTCAAGATAAGGAAAGGTTGCGCATCATGAAGAATCTTGACCTTTTGGGGGTAGCCCAAAGAGGCCTAGTAAATGTTCTTTATTTTTCTTTGTTTTATCTTTATTATATTCACTGAGTTTACTTTGTTGGAAAGGAAATGAATTTAGGTATTAAGTAATTATTACGACCTTTTATGGGAGAAAGCCGAGCGGCACAAAAAACCCTGATTTATTAAAGCACTAATATACACTGAGATCGATTTTCTTTCGGATTACATTCAGTTACGCGAGAGTGACTTCACGAAGGGCGAATACGCGCGCACATGCATTCAATAAATTCACGTCAACACGCTCACATGCATCCAACACACTAATTAGATTTTCACTGATGGAAATGCTGATTGTGAGAGCATTGTCAGCAACGGTAAGACCTTGAAGAGGCCGAGTAATTTTGCAAGTATGCACCCGTTAGTACACGGAAGCTCGAGGTGAGCTGAAAGCACGTGCGCAGGGGCACAATGGAATCGTACTCAAGAGAGAGAGAGAGACGCGAGGGAGCTCCGCACGCGATCCGGTCTGGACGATAACTGATAGTCGTGCCGGCAAGAGCAAGCGATCGCCCCGAGCGGTGCGATCGCCACGCCACACATACTTGCACACACACACTCACTCACTGCGCACGCAGGCGCAGAAGTAACGAATTTACGTGAGAATGAGTTTGAAAATGTTGCGACGAACACATCATTTTAGACGACTTATAAGAAAGAAAAATAATCCGGTCGAGTGACTCACCGTATGCGAGCCCAATCGTGCTTACGCGTAAAAAGTCGGGTGTAACGAGACTCTGTGTTGACTACAGGGAATTAAACAATATCACGGTGGGAGATAATTTCCCGTGTCTTTTGATAGATGAAAGCCTTGAACACCTGAAAGATAAAGAATATTTTACGGCACTTGATTTGAAAGACTGGTTTCACCATGTGAAAATCGCCGATTCATAAAGGCTTTGTATACAACACTAGCACTCACCTTGATTAATATTTTGTTAAATTTTCCATCTGGCCGTGTATAAATTAGTGCTATCGCATTATTTCCCAGGCCACTTTACCTGTGTATTCATTTTACCCCAGTTTCCCCTACTGGTTTTAAGAAGAAAATTTTCTTAAAATAAGTTGCGACAACTTTAAGAACACTTTTTTTCTTATTTTAAGTCATGCTGAAAAGTCTCTTATTTTAAGAAACTTTTTTTCATAATTTAAGAAATTTGGTCGCATTGTTTACATTCGCAAAATGTGAGGTTAGGTTTTCGCCTTATTGGTTCCTTTTAGATTCTGTAAATCTTCTAGTGCTTAAGACTGTGTAAAAATGATCTACTATCAGATTCTTTGAATACCATTTATTTTATTATTTCAAAAATATCGTATGGTCTTGGTCTCGCGTAAACTCTATAAACCTCGCCGAAGTCAAGAGTTTTGTGAATTTTGTGGCGACGACGAGATCGGGTGAAATAAGTAAATTTTATTTCTTAATATAAATAACTAAGTTTCTTACTTTATTATTTTAGACAAGTTTCTAATTTTAAGTAATTTATTTTTCTTAAAATAATATATTATTTATATAGAATGATTTATGTCGTTTTTCCACCGAACTAGGAAAATCTATCTTTATAATAATTTTTAATCTTTTATAACCTGCATTAAAAAGCGAAAGAAAGGGTGGTAATAAAAATAGTTATCAATAAAACATGTTCGAAACATCATGTTATCTCATTTTATCCATCAATCATTATTGAGAAACATGATTTTTTAAGCATTTTCATAAGCCCAATAGGAACTAAATTGTTTTAAGGGGGCGTCCATATATTACGTAAAGGTTTCAGGGAAGGAGGGGGAGTCAGAGTAGTCACAAGTTTGTTATATGGGGGGGGGGGGGGGGGTTATAGAGCAGTGTTACGTAATATTTTGTTTGATTATTAAATAAATTTAAAATGTCAAAGCAGTGTATAGATTTTATTTATTAAATTAATTTTGTGCTCACGACATTTCTAGTCAGTGCATATGCAGACGTTCGGGGTAATTTATTTATCGTAATTTATAAATAGTCGGATATAACTTTGCTGGTTATCCGATGATATACAATTTTTATATGGGTAAAGTACCCCTGAAATTTTTCAAGGAACAAAATGAGACCTTTAAAATTAAAATCGGATAACAAAAAAAGTCTCCACTGATTTGTCAAATTTTTCTCTAGTTGACAATATCTAATTTTACAATAACGGAATTTCGATAACAAATTTTTTTTTAGTTTGACAAAAATTCCTTATTTTATAATATATTGACTTTCATATTATTATGTGAGATTAAATTGTAGTAAAAAATGTTTTTTTTTTCATGACATATATCTGCTGATAGAACCTCCTTAAGAAAGAAAATCATACGCGCTTTCAGAATTTATGTCTATGTATTATACAAATATCTTCAATATTCACCCTCCTGCGAACTTAATATATATAGTATTTTTGGGATACATGTTGCGGTTCATGCACATAAGAATCATCCACATTTTAATTGCTCACAATTTACCATTGGTCAAATTATATATTGACCAAAGCTAAATTGTGGACAATTAATATGTGGACGATTCTTATGTGCATGAACCGCAACACGTCATATGGGATAGACATGTATTTTGGACGAATATATACGTCCTACTACACAGGAACTGCCGAAAACAATTATTTTTTAATTTAAAAAAATAGCTATTTTATTAAAATACTTTAAATTCACGTTCTTTTTTCTTAAAAATTGCTGAAAATAGTTGTAAACGACATAAATCGAAAGAAAACCACGCACACTATAAGAATTTATGACTATCTTTCATATGTCTTCAATACTAACTACCAAAATTTTAATCAAAAGTGATTATTTTATCAAAAAACATCCTAAATATTATCCATTTAGCTCCAAAATCCGATGAGTTCTAAGTTTAAACTTACCTAAAATGTTTGCAAACTTTCAGTATGTAACATGCTTCCCTACAAGAGTAATCGTGGACACAAATTTTGGTTTCATACATATACACACCCACGTACATACTTACATGTACACACGTACATATTGACGCAGGATCCTCAACAATAGCGAAATTTATCAAAATCTCTAATCCGAAAATTTTCATCGTTACAAAGCTTTCTCTTTGAGAAAGCAAATTGAACTACTGCATGAAAATAAACTGTCTTGGGAAATCTATTATTTTTTATCGAGTATTCAAAAAAGTTAAAATTAACTCCCATCGCAAGTTCCCTAATATGCATATATTTATAAAGGAATCGTCCAAAATGGTCGAATATTCGAAAAGTTACAGCTATTTGAAGTATTTCACTATTTAAATAAGTTTAAAGAAACACAATTTTAAAACTAAATAATATATAGCTATAAAATAAATGAAAAATTGAAGCAAAACCCTGAAAACGGGTTTCCTTAAATGTGCCAAAGGACGATAAAATTCCAGTTCTAGACCATCTAAAAATTGAGTCAGTGACAGCTTGCATGATTTGAAATGGATTCAGTCATTTATGTAACAAATAATTTGTAAACCATTTTTTTGTCTTAGACCATAATAACTGGAAATGCGAAAGGCAAGAGTTATTTTAAAATCACCCACATAAGAAACAATGTTAATTATTTTTTATTCGTTCAGTAAGATTTATAAGCTTTAAAAAGTGACAAAAATTTTTCGATTTTATAGTGAAAAATCAGTGGTGACTAACCCCCTTTGAAATATGGAGCGATCCCTCTATAAAATAATGATTGTGACATCATGCAGAAATGCGCGCGCATTCTTTGAGATACTGCGTACCGCTAGCATCAACGAGGAGTGATGATAGAGAGAGGATACTGGAGTGATTTTTGTACAAACAAAACTCAATTTCGTGACACCTTTTTAAGAAGCAGTAAATCTAATGAATTTAAGATTTACAAGAGTATAGTTCTACATGTAATATACAGTAAAAATTTTTTTCAAACGAGGACCTTTTTCTTTTTCAAATGAGGACCTTTTTCTTTTTCAACCGATGACCTTTTTCTTTTTAAATGAGAACCTTTTTCTTTTTCAAATGAGGACCTTATTCTTTTTTAAATGAGGACCTTTTTCTTTTTCAAATGAGGACCTTTTTCTTTTTCAAATGAGGAGGTATTTCCTTGATTGGTGCGCTCAACCGGTGCAATAACGACGCATAATACTCTCCTGATATGGTCTTTCCTTTTTCCAAGTAATCGGTGTAGATGATGCTACATGCATCCCAAAAGACCGTGGCCATCACCTTGCCGGCTGATTTCACCGTCTTCGCCTTCTTCGGAGCCCGTTCACCTTCAAAAATCCACTGTTTTGACAGTTCCTTTGTCTCTGGAGTGTAGTAGTGTATCCATGTTTCATCCGCAGATGCGTATCGATGCAGAAACTCCTCAGGATTGCGACGGACCAGCGCCAAAACAGCATCAGAATCGACCACGCGATTGCGTTTATTCTCTACTGTTAGTAAACGCGGCACCCATCTTGCCGAGATTTTTTCACACTCAATTTTTCGTGAAAAATTGAAGCGACTAATATGCCTTGCGATATGCCTGTAGCCTAAACTATTACGTGAACTTCCATTCGTCGTTCACTTAAAATCATATCGTGGATTTTGTCAATCATTTCGGGGGTAGTCACTTTCACTGGGCGTCCCGACCGATGTTTATCTTTTGTGGATGTATGGCCACGTTTAAACTCATTCACCCAATTGTAAACAGTTGCAAACACAGGAGCAGATGTGCCATGAACTTCATCCAACTCATCTTTGATTTCTTTCGGTGTTAAGCCTTTTAAATATAGATGTTTAATCTGCGCTCGAAACTCACTTCTTTCCATGGTTATGAATAAACGAAAGTTGTTTACTTAAATTGACAATAAAAATGAAACTATGTGATGGATAGAGCTGAAACTTTAACAGCTGTCTAGTTAGTAGTGCCGCTCACTAAGATAAATTAATTTAAAAACGAGCGCTATCTCTTGGATTTTCTAAGGACTTATTGAACGACTCTCGTATATATTTAGGTGAAAATTAGTTCTTCATTATATGTTACTTGTTTCTAATTTAAGGTGTAGTTAACCTACTCTTGAAAATTTGCAGAACTAATGTTAATATACTACACCCTTACGAAAAAATCCTGCAGGAATTCCATGCAAGAATCCCTGCAGGGTTTTCATACATTTTTCCTGCAGGATTTCCTGCAGAAAGTTTTCTAGAATGAAAAATTATTTCTGTTCTAGAATTTGAGATTGGTAAAATCACTAAAATAACGTAGGAATGTGCCTTAATAGGTAGTACCATTCGGATGATAACACCAAAACTCATGGACTAAAACTTCCAACTGTTATTTTTTTAATTTTGTAATAAACAAGTTTAATTAAATTTTGGATTTTTCAAGCTCAGTCCCTGAGTTTTGGTGTTATCATCCTGATGGGCTACCTATAAAGGAATATTCCTATATTATTTTAGTGATTTTACTAATCACAAATTCTAGAACAGAAATAATTTTTCATTCTGGAAAACTTCCTGCAGGGAATCCTGCAGGAAAAATGTATGAAAACCCTGCAGAGACTGTAGCAGGGAATCCTGCAGGGTTCCGGCTGGGTATCCTACATGATTCCCTGCATGAATTCCTGCAGGATTTTTTCGTAAGGGATATTACTCACCAAGGGAGTAAGGTAGGCTATTGACGCTTGCTTCGCTCGGGCAGAAAACTCACAGGCGTCAATAGCCCTCACATTGCTCCCGAGTGCAGTATACAACTTTTTCTCATGCCCGGCGGAAAGTTATTTGTGTTTAATCCCCGAATTCAGGGTCGAAAACGTCACATAACCTCACTTCTAGAAACTGCGACGCGGATGCTCGTCTCTACTTTTGCTCATCCTAATACCGCCTGCGTAATTTGCAGCCCGAGCGAAGAGAAGGCAGCAACACGCACGCAGCGTTAGCCGGGAGAAAAAGTAGAGACGCGCATGCACGTGGTAGTTTCTAGACGTGAGAGAATTTGGTGCTTTATTCCCTGACAACGGGGAATAAACATACTTTACGGCAGTGTATGAGGAAAAAACTAATTATAATATATTTTCATTTATATTATATAACATGCTAAAATATACAGAGAGGTGTTTGATATTCTACCATTTAAAACGCTTTATTAATTTTTTCCATAACCGTTAAATACTTTGCCACGCTTTGCTCGGGGGGAAGGGGGGGGGGGCGCTTCGCCTAGAAATGCCGTCCACAGTGCAGATTCAAAAACACAAATTTAAATAAAATCTATTTAAAAAAATACATACTTTGTATCATAATGGGCTCTGATTTCTTTTTACGTTTGACAATATAATACAGCTAAAACTTAGTCCCATAAAAATGGAGTAAAAATTTACGCCCACATTACATTGAACAACAGTGGATTTACGCGCACAAACTACGTCACTGAACAGCTGGACATGTTGCCCTCATGCGTCTCCCGCTCTTTTCCCACGCTTATTTCCCGCGCTTTACCAGGTCTGAAAAATCATAGAAGCATGTTACGTTTAATTATTATATACTCCTGTTTATTACTTCTAGACATTTAACAAAATATAAACATTTTTCCCTCTACGGTGAATATTATTCTATTTTGAATATGTCGTTGGGTATATTATTTAAAAAATAAGTTTAGTAAATATATTACCGTATAATATTCTACATTTTTATCTTGTTTGATATTACTTTTTAGTTTCTTAATTATCAATTTTGTTTATTTTATTTCTTTTTTGTTTTGTTTGCGTTACATTTAATTATGTTATAGTTGTAGAATGTACAAAATCACAGAAATTACAAAATTTGTACTCTTAGATCTAGGTATTAGAAAAATAATGTAAGCTTTACTCAACCGCGCTACTTCTCGTTTTCAATATGTCACTTCTTCAGACAATATTACAGTTGAGAAAACGTAGTTTTAAATTATTTGATATGTATTATTAGTAAACAATTTTATTACAATTCATTGGTATGTAGGACACTTAAAAATGATTTAGACTTCAATGAAATACATTTATACAACTATTATAAATTATTAAGGAAAGATTTAGTGCGTATATTAGAGGAATGTTGTCGTAAAGCACCTTGTAATGAAACTGAAGAGCTGTTTACTAGATAGAATGACAAATCTCAATCTACTTTAAACTGTATAATAAAGCTAAATCAATAATTAAACTTATGAATCACGTTATGAAAATTCCTTTCGCTTTATTTATTAAAACAATATGAATGATTTTATAATGGAGTACCATGGCCAGAAGCAGCTTGATCTTGAAATACATACCACATTCTGGTTATAAAAGTCATGTAGTCAATTCTTCGGAAGCTAGTAAAAAGCAAAATAGTATCCTATATTAATGAAAACGGTTAAAATCCGGTTTGCAGCACATTTTTCTCCCTAAATAAATGAAAAACAAGAAGCATCTAGTAACAATTGCTTCAAAAACAAAGCTGGAAACCTTACCGGCGGCTGGCGGTCTCTCTGCGAGGTCGGCGCGCCGTACTTAAAAGAGGCCGCGCGTCGCGCTCCAAGCCATTCCCAGTCGCACCTTCGCAGGAGCATCAACCACAGCGCTATACCCATCGAAATCATGAGCAACGCAGTGCAAGCAGTGCCCGCATCGGCGGCAGCTTCTCCAAAGAAGCCGGCAGCCAAGAAGACCGCGGCGAAGAAGCCGGCGAACAAGTCGAGCCATCCGCCGGCCGGCGAGATGGTCAACGCCGCGATCGCCGCGCTCAAGGATAAGAAGGGCTCGTCCCTGCAGGCCATCAAGAAGTACATCGCCGGTACGTACATGCTCGACGTCGACAAGCAGGCGATCTACATCAAGAAGTACCTCAAGTCGGCCGTCGAAATGAAGACGATCGTCCAAACCAAGGGATCGGGCGCCTCCGGCAGATTCAAGCTCGCCGCCAAAGCCGAAGGCAACAAGAAGACGGTCGCCAAGAAGCCCGCGGCCAAGAAGCCTGCGGGCGAGAAGAAGCTCGCGGCGAAGAAGCCCGCTACGCCCAAAAAGCCAGTCGCTGCCAAGAAAGCTGCCGCAGCTAAGAAGCCGGCCGTTGCCAAAAAACCGAAAGCTGCGGCTGTAGCCAAACCCAAGGCTGCCAAGGCCGCCAAGTCGCCAAAGTCACCGTCGAAGGCCAAGAAGAGCGGAAAGGCGCCGACTGCTGCTGCCAAGCCAAAGACACCCAAAGCGAAGAAGACTGCGGCACCCAAAGCCAAGCCAGCTAAGAAGTAAACTTCTTCGACATTTTACGATCGGCCCTTCTCGGGGTCACCCGAGCCTTGAGCACAAACGGCCCTTTTCAGGGCCAATAATGCATATATAAACGTAGCACGAATATTCGTAAATATAGCAAACCTTCATTTGATTACTTACGAACTCGGATTATTCGAACAAAAATTAGAACATACTCTCGTGAATTTTTCATCGCTCATATCTCGGAAGCGGCTTCATCTTTTTTGTTCAAACAATAATCATCTTTTAGTTATTGAATAACGATTTAGTCAAGCAGAATTTGGCTACGGCATCGATTAATATTTTGGTTTATAACTATACATTCTAATTTTCGAAAATTGGAAATTGGTTATTAAATTTCTAAACAAGTCTAAACACTTGTAACATTTTTGTACCAACAGTATTCTATAATTAATTGTAAAAAGGTATTTTTAAAGAGTTTGAAGAATTTTCAGATTGAATCTTTCCATTATTTTATTCTATATCCAAAAACTTATCTTGCTGGAAATCTTTAAAAAATATTTGTGATAATATTAAAAACAATATTTCATTAAAGCTTTCGTAATACCTGGTATTCCATTTTCTTAAAATTTATTACGATCTGATGAAATCATTACACCCCTGTGATCGTTTTTGAACGCAGTTGATCCGTTTAAGCCGAGCATTAAAGGCGATACGGCCACAATACCAAGAGAGACCCGACAAAGTTATTCTCCAGCATTACAATGCTCGGCCACACGTTGCAAGACCGGTTAAGACATACTTGCAGAAATGGGAGGTCTTATCCCACTCACCGTACTCTCCAGACGTTGCTCCTTCCGACTATCATTTGTTTCGATCGATGGCACACGGCCTGGGTGATCAACATTTCCGCTCTTATGAAGTCAAAAAATGGATCCATTCGTGGATCGCCTCAAAAGACGCATCATTTTCTCGAGATGGTATCCGACAATTGCTAGCAAGATGGGAAAAAGTAGCGGCTAGCGACGGACAGTACTTTGAATCATAAGTACATGTAATAACTTTTTAAGAATAAAGCTTCAAAGTTTGGGGACAAACGGCGGAAACAAAGTTGTACACCTGTTTTGTTTATGTGATAAAATCTTTGACGCTATAAAAAATAGAGAAAAATATTCTGTATTTATTGGGTATCTTCAAATTAGTCTAGCTGTTATAATATTTATGATATTCAGCATTGAAAGAAGTCTAAGTCCGTTTGTTTACTCGTAAATTGAGAGAAATTACGGAATTCGTTAAAATCGAAAATTGTTACTCATTTATGCAAAAATCTCTGACATGATTTGACATCTGCATTATAGGAAAAGAAAGTACTCAAGTACCCGGAAGTGCATACCAAATTACAATCAAAAATTTCTTATAGTTTTTTTTTACTGGAACCAATATTTTCGAAAATTTTTTATGTTCACGGTACTGGTAAAATGTAAAAAATTGAACTATATGATTTCCCTTGCTTGAGCGCGATCTAGAAGAGATATTTCAATAAACTTTGTTGAAAACCACAAAATTTTAATTAGGAGCGTTCCTGGATACTAATGTTTATAAAACGCCTAATTAACAATTCTCTCGGAGACAATATTTAAGTCCGATAAAAATCTAACGTAGCCTATTAAAAAACTGCATTTTTGAGCTAAATTAAAAAAAAATACGTTCATTTACGAGCTTTAGGAGCCGAGATACGCTTTTTTATAACAAGCCATTGCTCCGTAAATAAACAAGATATCGTCATGTTACTGTAAAATGAAGTTTAAATTGTAAAAGCTGTGCCGCAAAAAAAGTGATCGGGCAGGACGGGCGATGGCTCCGCGAGAGACGGAGTGGGTGATCGTCGCTCGCTCACAGCTCGAAACTTAAATGTATACTTGAAATCGGGGCACTCGAAAAAAAGAAAACGGTAATTAGGCCAAAAATGCTCGTATCTTGATATTATTTTCAATTCGGGGCAGCGCGAGTAGAAAATAGGTTTGCTGTCATTAAATATAACAAATTGAATTATTTAAAAATTGAAAATTTTAATAATTTGATTTCATGTTTTTCTGCAAGTTCTATTTCTATTACTTATCGGGCCATCTCACGGATTGTCTCACCGACAATATAAATGCAAGAAAAATCTAGAGTAGGCTTCTCATAAAATTTAATTGTCTTCTGAGATTCAGGAATTCTGGGATTATCGGTGGCTAAAAGTCGAAACAATCTGGTACTAAACGGTGAAAAACCTATTTTCTACTCGCGCTACCCTGAATTAAAAAAAGAAGAGCAAGATACGAGCATTTTTTGGCCAAGTTACAGTTTTTTCCGGGCGCTCCGATTTCAAGTATACATTTAAGTCTCGAGCTATGAGCGCGCGACGAACCCCCTTCGCTTTGAATAATTAAGTATATATATATATAGTTTTATTAAATTGTTCATTCTTCAGTTGGTAAAACTTGAGGCGGGAAATTTGAATTCTTAAATGAAACTTCGTACCCTCTTAAACAATCTAAAAATACATACAAGAATCTCATCACTAGAAAGTTTTCTCTTTAACCAAGAAATATTTATGCATGTTAAAATCGATAAAACATAATTAATATATGTTAATAATTATGAACATATAAATAGCTTTCATGATTGAATGTTGATCGAACGTATAAATACATTTGGTGGCCCTGAAAAGGGCCGATTGTCTTTTTATTTGCTTGTTGGAAAAGGTGAGAAAGTTTAACCGCCAAAACCGTAGAGGGTGCGGCCTTGTCTTTTCAGAGCGTAGACAACGTCCATAGCGGTGACGGTCTTCCTCTTGGCGTGCTCGGTGTAGGTCACAGCGTCACGGATGACGTTCTCAAGGAAGACCTTGAGGACGCCACGAGTCTCCTCGTAGATCAGACCGGAGATACGCTTGACACCTCCACGTCTGGCCAGACGCCGGATGGCGGGCTTGGTGATACCCTGGATGTTATCACGCAAGACTTTGCGATGACGCTTGGCTCCTCCTTTTCCCAAACCCTTTCCTCCCTTTCCACGTCCAGTCATCTTGATACAGGAGAGATGTACACCGAGCTACTGCAAACAGTGAAATGATGCTTTCGCTCCAAAACCGCGTTCCTTTTAAAGACCGCGGAGCGCTTCCCCCTCTTCGAAACCTCGGCAAACGTTCGCGCACAAGCCTCGAATCAAACTGAGCTTCCCCCTCCGCTACTCCGGTATTCAATCGTTTTGGAGCAGCGACTCAGAGACTGTGTATAAATGTAGCCGCAGTAGGGAGGCTAAAACATTTAATCTTGTCGCTCTGATATTGAAGGAATTAAACTCTAGTCTAAGTCTACAATGGCTCGCACCAAGCAAACCGCTCGCAAGTCTACCGGAGGCAAAGCTCCGCGCAAGCAGCTGGCCACCAAGGCTGCGCGCAAGAGTGCCCCGGCCACCGGAGGAGTTAAGAAACCTCACCGTTACAGGCCGGGAACCGTCGCTCTCCGCGAGATCCGTCGCTACCAGAAGAGCACCGAGCTCCTCATCCGCAAGTTGCCCTTCCAACGGCTCGTTCGTGAAATCGCTCAGGACTTCAAGACCGACTTGCGTTTCCAGAGCTCGGCCGTGATGGCCCTTCAGGAGGCCAGCGAATCTTACCTAGTCGGACTCTTTGAGGATACTAACCTTTGCGCCATTCACGCCAAGCGAGTCACCATCATGCCCAAAGATATCCAGCTAGCCAGACGCATCCGAGGAGAACGTGCTTAACTTTCTCAATTATAAACAAATCAATCGGCCCTTTTCAGGGCCACCGAATCTTTTTTACGTTGGAGTAAATTTTTAATATATTTACAAGTAAAGTTACGTTTTCGTTTTTAGAGGAATGTAAATGCAATATTGTTTTATACGTTGCATTATATTTGCATTTATGAATTACATGATTAATCATCCGGGCTCACACCTCCAAATAACAATACGGTTATCCTTGGAGATTATTTACACTAATTACACCCCATAAATTAAACGGTTGACATGCCTAGATGGTTGATTGTTTTTTGTTTAAAAAATGCTTTGCATTCTCGAAGTGATGTACTTACAATTATATGAAACGAAGTTAAATTTTTAATTATTAACTTTTTAAATAGTAATAATCAAAGAAGCTTTTATTTTTTAAGTGAAATAAGTCAATATTTTACGAAATTTTTGTTGTATGATTATTGCTTGCTCAAAGTGAAAGCTTTGTATTGTGTATGCTGAGACTAAAAAATTAATGAAAAATAATGTTTAATTAATATTGCTTCGTAAAAGTTGAGTGGCTTTTTTGACCTAAACAAATCACTAATATAGCAGCTACTTAAAGCTATTGAGTACTGGAGTTACCTATAACGAATTTATTAAATTCTCATCCTCTCTCACCAGCTTATATATAGTAATACGGATGATAGTTTATAAACATATCTTCAAGAATGCCAGTTAGTCCGAATTTTGTTTGTAAGTGATTTCTACGGTACTGAAAAAAAAAATGATTTTACTAGTAAAATTAACTGTCTTAAAAATACTTTTTTTATTAATGCGATGTTAATATGTACGTAAATTTAATATTATGACAACAATCCATGAAGTAAATGGAAATGACCTTATAATTTGTTTAACTTACGAAAATGCATCTACTTTACCGACTATTTTGTTTCCTCCTAAAGGGAGCATTGTAATAGAAAAATAAGTGATTTCTAAGAAACATGTTTTGGGTAATTTGGAATCACAATACACTATTTTTAAAAATGTCCATATGGATGTGCGTGTTATGTATATATGTCACCCTTGGTGCAGTACCATTTTCCTAGAATCCAGGCTGCGCATAAAGAAGAAAGTAAGACATGTACCCCTCTATATCATGGGAACTGTACAATCAATTTTAAATTTGAGGGGCATTTGTTTTGCTTTTGATGCACAAACACGACGAATAATGTTTTTGATTGGTCAATGCGTTTTGTTTTTTAGCGATTTTTGGGATTTAGTTTTTCAGGTTATTTTATAGGTTAAAATTAATATAATCAATTTGGATAAAATGTATTTGAAAGAGCTTATAATTATCTATCTTTTTCTAACACAAATTATTTATAAGCTAATATCCTTCTTTTATTATGCTGGAAACGTAATTTTTATTAAAACGGTTACCTATCGGAAATATATCATGGAAATTTATTTAAAAAATATTTTTAATCCTTAATACTTTTCCGCTTCCGAGAAAAAAATCATTTTGTAATAAGAATCGATTTTCTATGTTGTACAATAAAAGAAGTGAAAACTGCAGCAAACGATACGAATTTTTCCAAAAAGATAGCTTATTACTGTCTCTAGACTGAATTATCTGCCCAGATCATACGGACTATTATTTCTTGAGATATGAGGTTATATTTTAAAGAAACACAAACTCAAATAAAATTATAAAATTATAAATAAAAAATTATTTGTAAAAGTAGTATACATAAAATGAAATATCAACAATTTTATTTTAGTGTTGCAAAATGTATTGTCAATTAAAAAAAATATTACTTGACATGTAAAACTTTTTAAATTTGTATACTATTTAAATATTTTTTCATAAACTATGCTGTATGTTTCCATAGATTTAAATGGCAATTTAAATATTTAAATCTATGTATCTCGACATTAAAAAATGGACCTATCGTTTTGACTTTTCATCCCAGAATTAAATGGCACAAATAATTTCATATTTGAACAAATAATGAGCTTTGAGGAAGCTAAGTGCCAATGAATTGGCTGCGGAATTTTGTATAATACCCATATATCCGTCTCCCGCGCATTCGTTAGCCTGTTCAGCGATATTCCCGCCATTTTCACCATCGTTGTATACAACCTATGTGTCGCCCAGCATGAGCACCGTATTTTCCGCCATGTGGATTCGCTGCACATCGTGCAGCTGGCAGACTAGTTAAATATAAGGCTATATATAAAAGATTAACATTCACATTCCTATGTGAAATTGGCTTTTAATAAGTGTTTGGTAGTTATCCGTACTCGTTGTTACATGTAAAACGTACACCATAAACAAATTTATTGCAAATTATTTAAAATTAAAGATATACCACAATCTATTATTCATACGTGTGATAGTAGTGGCACAACAGTGCTATGGAATTTTTTTAATCGATTTGTTGAAGACAAAGCACATATAATATATTTTTTGGAGTAAAAAAGCTAAAATTCGATTGAAAAACAGTAAAGTGGGGTCAATTACAAAATACGTAAATGAAGCTTTTTAGCAGGTCTTAGCATTATTTATAATATTTACTACTATTATATTTAATGTGCTACGGGAGAATGTGTTACGGAAAATACATTTTATTTATAAAATATACACGTATTATTAGTTTCGTAAGGTTGTTGAACTAATTTCAATTTTTGTACGCTGAAAAGCCAAGTGAGGATCAGATAGTTTCTGTAAAATTTTGGAGATTGGTGTTATTAGGTCTTAGAGACAATAGAAATGTAGAGAATTAAATATGCAGCTTATTACATATTATATAGCGTAATAATATTTACCAACTTTAAATTAACAAAATTTAGTTTTATACAAAAATTTTAGTTTTGGACATTCTAAGGAATTAACATTTTATACCTACTTCGTTAATATGCATATCATAAAAACCTCAAAACGTGATTTTTCGTATATACAAGAGTCACAAAATTATAGACACAAGGTATGCAAGTAACGGCGAAGTCATTCATATATTTAATAATTCACTAAAAATTACAGTAGAACAGAGAATTATTGTAAAACGGAAAATTACTGAAGAACACAAAATTATTGTAGAACAGAAAATTATTGTAGAGCAGAATTTTATTGTAGAACCGAAAATTATTTGTAACTTTCTTATTACTTTTTTACGTAAATTTGATTTTACGCTAATTTTACTTAAATGAACGTATATTGTAATTTTTTGAGTGTGAATATATAAATTCAAGAAAAAGAAAAGTGTATAAATATTATATGTACCACTTTCGTCCTATATGTAAGCAAAGTAACTATAATAGTCCCGAAAACAATTAATTAAAAATTAAAATAAAAACAAACTTTATTTCAGAATCATGGAAAACCTATAAGAAAGTCGCGGATTCAAATACAGGGTATTGTAATAAGTTAAAAATAATTTCTTTTGAAATTCACCTTTTAGTAGGGGAAACTGGTGTAAAATGAACACACGGGTAAAGTGAATCATGCTTATTATTTCTTCAACAAATTATTATTAACGCATAATTCTAATTGTACTGAAAGATAATTATGCAAGGATGACAATTAAAAAGTTTCACTGCATAACCATTAATACTTTATGAAAGAAAAATAATTGTATTTTTCGACCTTAAAAGAAAGTTGGTATGTCGAATTCGTTATAACGATTACAGATGTTCAAAATCAATTTTATTGCTAGATTTTTTTTCTAATTACTTCAAATACGTTTTACTTACTATTATTAAGAATACAGAGCTTTAAAAGAGCTTTTTCTTTTCTTAAACGAACATTTTAAAGAATCGACGTTTCGGGGTAAGGTGGTCCGGAAAATAATGCGATAGCACTAATTTCGACGTGGCCAGATGGAAAATTTAACAAAATATTAATCAAGGTGAGAGCTAACATAGTATACAAAGCCTTCGTTACAACGCATTTCGTATTTATACCAAATCGGCCAACATAACCTCCATATTTAACTATTTCGTATTTTACAGTATTTTAAAAGTTTTAAGATAACTTTCTAAATGTATTATCATCTACATTAACGTTATTTGTGTACAAAAACTAGTAAAATATTTTCAAAATATTTAATTCTATCCTCTAGTTCACTTTACCCCGCACTGAATGCCCCAGGTAAAGTGAACAGGTATTTTTAAATAATAGGTAAATATTATTCAACTTAATAAATGACCACTTTTAAGTTGCTAGTATGATTATTGATGTATTTTTCAGACTTAAAACATTATTTTGTAAGTTGTACGAGAAACATCTTATATTTCTTTCGACTTTTAGAGTTACTATGTTAACTTTACCCCAGTTTCCTTTATATTCTTTTTATACGTTCTAGTAATTAGAAATAACAGTAAACATTAAATTATAGGAGATTTTTCCTATTAACGTGTGAAACGTAAGATTTTGTGACATGATTCATTGGCATAAAATTGAAAGTACGTTTTTAATGTTCTTAATCAAAATATATTGACATTTTTGGAATTGTATGTTAATACGTTTGAAATATTTAGTGGCCCTGAAAAGGGCCGATTGAATTGTTTTTTCAGACTGGGTCACATCCAATTTACTTGGAGCTGGTGTATTTAGTGACAGCCTTGGTGCCCTCACTGACGGCGTGCTTGGCGAGTTCACCAGGGAGCAGCAGCCTGACAGCAGTTTGGATCTCCCGGGAGGTGATGGTCGACCTCTTGTTGTAGTGGGCCAGACGAGAGGATTCAGCGGCGATGCGCTCGAAGATGTCGTTTACGAAGCTGTTCATGATGCTCATCGCCTTGCTGGATACTCCAGTGTCGGGGTGAACCTGCTTCAGCACTTTATAGATGTAGATAGCGTAACTCTCTTTCCTCTTCTTCTTGTGCTTCTTTTTGTCTCCCTTGGCGACGTTCTTCACGGCTTTGCCGGCCTTCTTCACTGCCTTTCCGCTTGCTTTGGGTGCCATGACTATTCGAATGTATTCGAGATACGGTGAGCGATCGAGGATCGAATGCTGAGCCACGCATGGGACTTCCTTTATAAGAGTTTTGGAGCAGCTGCTCCGAACCGACGAGTCCCCTCTCTCCCCGCTACTCGAAACTCACGCGCAGCTGTTGGCTCGGCCACGTTCCGCGCATGTGTATAAAAGGGGAGCTCCGGCCGTGCCGAAGCATCAGTTCTCTTGGTTTCGTTTGCTAACCAAGTCCTACTTCTACTCATATCAACATGTCTGGACGCGGCAAAGGTGGTGGCAAGATCAAGGGAAAGTCAAAGACCCGCTCCAACAGGGCTGGACTTCAGTTCCCGGTCGGTCGTATCCATCGTCTGCTCCGAAAAGGAAACTATGCCGAGCGCGTAGGTGCCGGTGCTCCGGTTTACCTGGCCGCCGTCATGGAGTACTTGGCTGCTGAAGTACTCGAGTTGGCAGGTAACGCCGCTCGTGACAACAAGAAGTCAAGAATCATCCCTCGTCATCTTCAGCTGGCCATCCGCAACGACGAAGAATTAAACAAGTTGCTTTCTGGAGTCACTATCGCTCAGGGTGGTGTATTGCCCAACATCCAGGCTGTTCTTCTTCCCAAGAAGACCGAAAAGAAAGCATAATTTTTTATCTTATTCAACAATTCAATTGGCCCTTTTCAGGGCCATCACAATTTTTTAAACGTAAAAAACATTCGTTATTTATGGAATTTCAACAATACTTTTGAAACCATACTATTATTATTAGTAACAAGGTTACCTGTACATAGGACCGGTACAGTTCTTAAGAACTAAAACACTTAAAACTAACTGATAAATATCATATACATTATTTGCACATTTTATTTCTAACAGATTTGTGTTCATAGGTAAAAATATATAAGCTGGACATACAGGTAATGTGATCATACATGTGGTTACGGCCGGTATTTTCTAATGAATTATAAAATATTTAAAAATCATCACTTTTTATTTTTATGCGAAATCAATTGTAAATTAGCGCGCACGTCCTGGTTTTTTGGCGATATCTTAATAAATATTGCATTCAGAAAGAGATGTTTAAATTAAAACTTAATTACAATCCTTATACGGGCACATTTGTGTTCTAGCCATCTTTCTGTAAGACTCATATTTTTACCATAAAAGGACTACATAACTTTGACCTTATGTATTGCGTACCTTATAAGTTGCTTTCATTAAAATTTTATATGTTTATGCTACGTCGACGTGATTTTTCAATGACAATCTATTTATGTGATGCTGTCGAATTAAAATTTCTTTTTGTTCGACGTCGCATGTCACAGGATTATTTGTTATTGACAATAACAACTGTAAATATATGCTTTTTTGGCGATATCTTAATAAATATTGCATTTAAAAAGACAATGTTAAACTGAAAGTTAATTACAATTCTTATGCGAACAAATTTGCGTTGTAGCATTTTTAGATGTAGCATAAACATATAAATTATTAATGAAACCAGCGTATAAGGTATGAAATACAAAGGGTAAAAGTTATGTAGCCCTTTTATGGTAAAAATATTAATCTTACAGAAAAAATGCTAGAACGCAAATTTGTTCACACAAGAATTGTAAAAGGCCAGTGGCTATCGCAGAAACGCCGAAAAAAGGTTCGAAGAAAGTAGTGGGAGATGAGAGCAAAGAGACAGGTGCGCGACTCGGCGTGGGTACATATAGGCAGGTGAACCGTGGGATCGTGATCAGTATTGTCGGATCTCAGGCCACGGCGGTCTATTTAATGCTACCGTTCGCTTGAGTAAAGAGAAGCTGAGCCTTGCCTGTATGTACCGTTAGAGCCATCACGCTTAAGCGCACACACATTCGTACTCTTTAACCGCTCAAACTCTCTCTTACTTTTCTTTTTATATATATATTTTTTTATTACCGGCCCAGCTGCCGGGGGCCTTCCACCACCTCTGTGTGGAAGTTGAGCCCAATCCTATTTTCCATTTCCTGCTTCCCAATCCTATATTCCATTCCTGCTATCCAGTCTTATCCTTTCTGCTTTTATACGAGTACCTTCCTGGAAGGCATTTCCGGTGAGAACATATTTCAGCCACGCACCTTGTTGGTTAAGCCAACACTCTATCCTCGAGAGGACATCGGGTCCGCCTTCCAGTGTAGGCCCTACCACTGTTTCGCATTTGCCCAGGTGTAAGCCTATGAGGCAGGGAAAACCCGAAATTACAGTGAAGGAAAATTCCGGGGGAAAACCTGCCTCGAAACAGCCGGTGTCCAGGGTTCTTTTCCCGTTGAAAAACAACTCAGAAAAAATCCGAGAGATTTCACCGGGGATCGAATCTCGACCCCTGGAACGACGCTGTTTCTGTGCCTAGCACGCTAACCACTGAGCCAACGTCGCTCAAACTCTCTTTTATTAATTACGTTCACATGGACAAGTCAAATAAAACTAACATATCCATAAAACATTTTTTATAATTTATGTGCCTCATTTCCCGACACCCGCTTGGAAACACCGAACCTTCGTTGGTAGCAATCAATGGGGCTAACGTGTTAACCAGGTTTTTTCCTTATGAAGAGCGATCTTGAAGTGGTCACCGCATCGCTCTAGTGTCGATTCGGGCTTTTACGCGAAAAAACGAATAGATTTTTTTTTCGAGGTTTTGCCTACTCGCCTTGCTTGAGCGCTAACTCGCGCTCTGGCCGGATTAATAATTAAAACATAAGAAACTGCATTTACGGAGCTCCTAACTATAAGGCGGCTCCGGCAACGCAGTGGGGAATTTCTGGTTGTCAAAACTACTTTGTGAGAGCAAATCAACGTTCTTTTAGAGCACCTTTCTCGGGTCAGCACGCGAACTGCATATATATAAAATCACTCTTTTTTATTCAAACGACTGAGACCATTACAATGTAATGTGACCACCTACCAGGCGCGGGTCCACGCTGGGGGCGATGAGGGCGATCGCCCCCCCCCCTCCCAAACGGTTCAAGAAAAAAATGTAATGCCCTAAGTCCATAATAAACCCCAATTACATAAACCCGAAACCCATAAATCGTAAACCTATAAGCCGTAAAGCCAAGGGCATATTCTAAGGGTTAGCTCTAACCGAAAAGACAGTTCTAAAATGTCTTAAATTCAAAAAAGAATTGTTTTAATTAATACTCAAACACTTAAAACTAAATACCCTACGTATGAAAGTTCAATAAATAAATTATTTTATAAATACGAGCTCAGGCGGGTACGAGCTCTCCTGGGTTCGTAGCCGCTGCAGGTCGAGCTCACCAAGCAAGCCCACATGATTCTGAGCTGATGTGGCCCCGTACCCGCCTAGCCAAGATGATTACGAGATCATTCCAGCTCACATTATCCCGTCTTGCAGCGGCTTCGTGCCCTACTGAATAGCAGGATAGTTAGCTACTACTATTTTTACTTTTGATATAATCTATAACTTAGGAAAATCTTTTGTATCCGTTTTGTTCGGGTAATGAGTGTATAATAGTAGAATATTTTTGAGTATATTGTTTCCACTGTAGATACATTATTTTTTTTCTGCTTGCTTCTTATCCTTGGAAAGAGAAGTATAACCTGCACTACTCTGGTTTTGACTCCTCTTAAATTTCTTTTAATTATTAGATTGTACCCACAGGGCATGGCAGGTTTCTGCAAGGTTCCTGCAAGGTTTCAGCGAAAGTTTCCAACCTTGCAGCAACCTTTTAATGAAAGGTTGCAGTAACGCTTTTTTGTCCGGGACAACTTTCCTTGCGAAAGGTTTCAGAAAATGTTACCAAAAGGTTTTTCTGAAAGTTTTGAAAAATATTTCGTGCAAGGTTGCAGCAAAGTTTTCCCAAAGCTTTCAGTAATCTTTTACTGAAAGGTTTCTGCAATGTTCTGTATAGCGGTCCCCCAATATTTCCTGCAAGCTTATCACCGAGTTATCCAAAACCTTTCAGAAACCTTTCGCTAAAAGGTTGCAGTAACGCTTTTTTGTCCGCGACAACTTTCCTTGCGAAAGGTTTCAGAAAATGTTACCAAAAGGTTTTTCTGAAAGTTTTGAAAAATATTCCGTGCAAGGTTGCAGCAAAGTTTTCCCAAAGCGTTCAGTAATCTTTTACTGAAAGGTTTCTGCAATGTTCTTCATAGAGGCCCCACAATATTTCCTGCAAGCTTATCACCGAGTTATCCAAAACCTTTCAGAAACCTTTCGCTAAAACGTTGCTGTAACGTTTTTCTGTCCGCGACAACTTTCCTTGCGAAAGGTTTCCAAAACGTTTCGAAAATTTTGAAGAACATTTCATGCAAACTTGTAGAAAAGTTTTTTGAAAGCTTTAAGTAATCTTTCACTAAAAGGTTTCCGCTACGTTTCTAATAACCTTCATACAATATTTCGTGCAAGCTTATCACCGAGTTTTCTAAAAACCTTTGAAAAAACTTTCGCTAAAAGGTCACAATAACGTTTTTATGTCCGTTAAAAATTTCCTTGCAAAAGGTTTCCAAAATATATTTTTAAACCTTTCAAAACCCTTTCACTGGATGGTTTCTGGAATGTTTTAGTAACGTTTCCGTAATATTTCCTGCAAGCTTACGTAACAGTTTTCTGAAACCTTTCTGAACGCTTTGATTGGAAGGTTTCTGCCATGTTTTTAGTAACGTTTCCACAATATTTTCTGCAAGCTTACGTAACAGTTTTCTGAAACCTTTCTGAAAGCTTTGATTGGAAGGTTTCTGCCGCGTTTTTAGTAACGTTTCCACAATATTTCCTGGAACCTTACGTAACAGTTTTCTGAAAGCTTTGATTGGAAGGTTTCTGCCACGTTTTTAGTAACGTTTCCACAATATTTCCTGCAAACTTAGTGCGGAATTTTCTTCAAGCTTACAGAAATCTTTAATTATTTTCAGAAAAATCCCTTACAAAATATTTAATACAATATTTCGGAAATATCTGTTAGTACATATTTATGAATATGTTATTTATTTTAGCTGCATAAAGTACTTATATTTTTGGTGGGTACATATTTCCATACATAATAAGGTATT
Organism: Gastracanthus pulcherrimus; assembly: GCA_949152435.1. Taxonomy (NCBI): domain Eukaryota; kingdom Metazoa; phylum Arthropoda; class Insecta; order Hymenoptera; family Pteromalidae; genus Gastracanthus; species Gastracanthus pulcherrimus. The sequence continues at coordinate 38,665,957 of OX424573.1, forward strand.
GTTTTGAACACATGTTATATTTTTCAAATTTTAATGTCTGTTAACATTTGTTATATTTTTTTAATTTTGACGAGCCTGTGCAAAACCGAGGTTTGTGCACGTAGTGTCGAAAAATATTTTTCAATATTTGATAAATATTTCTAAGATATTTTAACAATGTTTTAAAATATATTTATTTTATTTTTTAATTTATATCTTGAAAAATGTGCATCCATATTTTAAACGATTTTGTAATACTTTTAAATAATTTCAATAACATTTCGTGTAGAAATATTTACTGATTCTTAAATATTGAAATATTTTTCTCATATTGTAAACTCTTTTTTAATTCATTAATAGAGCTAAATTTTTGCTTCCTCCTAGAGGAAGGTTTGTAATAGTAAAATTTTGAGTTTCGCTAAAACTTTATAAAAACATATTTTGAGGTGTTTGGAGTTCAAATCATGTGTTTTTAGAAAATGTCCGTATGGATGGGTGTGTGTATGTATGTACGTACGTATACCGTCATGTTTCTGGAACTACGTAAATTATAGATATTTTGATTACTTCGGCTAAGTTCTTTTTGCAGCTTATGAAACTCATTAGTTTAAAAGATATTAAGGTCCCAATTCTTTTTTTCTCACCCTGTATACCCTGTATAACTGAAAATCATGATTTCTGTTAAACCTTATAACTCGCTAACTAAAGCTAAGAATGTTTTGAGAAAATTCATTGTGTTACGAGGTTCATAACCTCATAGGTCTATTTGTCATTTAAATTTTAATTCATTTAATTAAGTAGATCCGGAGAAAAAATCAAATACTGGAAATAATTGTTTTTTAATGGGACGTGATAACAGAAGTAAAAACGCATAAATCAAGTTGCATTTTGCTTCCTCTTAGAGGAATCTTTGTAATAATAATTTTAGAAAATGTCCGTATGGTGTATGTGTGTGTATACAGATAATTATTCATACGGATGGAGATGAATATATGAAATGTCGCGCGAGAAGCCCCTTAGGCGTGGATTCTCGCTTTCTTATTTTCTTGTTTTCGTATAGGAGATGTGGTTGGAAGGGTTAAAATGAAGAAGTCGATTGAGCGAGAAAAAGACGAGTTTAATCGCTCAAACCGTGAGGGGAAAGCCGTGCGGCATAAAACCCTTCTCGTCGTATATACAAGCTGCGGGATTGAACGATTAACTGTGAGTCGTTTGCGTGTGTGTACGTGTGCGGTGTATTCGAGAGATCCTTCCGAATCTCTCGTCTCGCGTTCGTGGGTGATAGCAATCACTTATCGAATGGGCTATACTGTGGCCTTAGTTCCACAGATTGTAGACCGGTCGCGACCCGTACCCGAATTCCCGTCACCAAGTGTAGAGAAAGATAGAGAAAGAGAGAGATATGCACATAAAGAGAGAGAAGGATAGATCACTACAGCCACTAGTTTGATAACGACGATATATTCGGATTATCGGACGAACGTTCGGCTTTCGTGACAATGATCTGATGTCAGCGTATTCACTCAAGAGCGGGCGTGGCGATACCGTTCGCTTGGCTGCTCAAAAGCGACTGACCGCGTGGTCAACCAGCGGCGCGCGACACGAGGCCAGCGGCGCCGCCAGCGCCAACAGCGAGTCCCGTCGTTCGATTGCTCTCCGTCGCGCGCCGGGAGAATGCGCCACGTGCTCAACGTCGATTCTCACGAGCCCGCTCGACACCGTCGCCCTTCGGTGAAGCTAAGCCCGGAGTTTCGACGGAACACTTGCTAAAGACGATCTTACGATACTCAGACACCCTGTCAATATAAGTTAACGGAGTATTCCATATCGTTATTATTATTAATATTATTATACGACTAGCCATACCATCGGTAAATAAATTTTCGTTATTTTTCTTTCTAGGAGTTTTTAAATTTTTTAAAGGTGTCAATAAAATTTTAGCTTAAAACTTTGCAGAATACAAGACGTGCGAATTCGCATAAGTCGTTAATTGTAATTCCTATGACAAATAATTAGTGTTCGGACTGTACAGTAAGTCGCATAATAATGATCGGTATACGACATTTATTAAGATAGATAATATAAGTACCTTTGATTACGTTTAATCCGTATTCTACGCAAATCTAGCCAGGACGATATGCTGATTTTGATGTCTTCGACAGTCACATTCTGATGATTCAATTTTATGGCATCTATTTTAAGAGAAATTAACTATTATTTAAATATTTTATTTGTAGTTTCAAAAAGTTGAACTGAGATTAGATTGATGATAATATTGTAATCATCAATAATGTAATTTCTGTTACTTTAGTCAGTTATACAAATTAATTATTTATTTGTAAAAATTATAATTTAAAAAATCTGTAAGTGAGCAACAAGTTGAAACTACATTCAGGTACAAAATTTGTGTTGTTACAAATTTACGTTATGACTTTTAAAATGCATTATAAATACTTGATTAAAAGGGGATATCGGAGCTATAATTATTGATTGTATATCTATTATTATGTCACTTTTCACCAAGCCAAAGGTGTATATCAATCCAATACCCTTGCGCCAAAATAGTGATTTGCGTGTAGGGTACATCTTTGGCTTGGTAATAAGTGAGCAACCAATAAATACATGCTAGAATATACTCAAAGGGACTTGCACATAAAATTTCATGACCCTTTGGTGAACCAGTTTTGAGAAATTCCATTATTATTAAATATTCTGTGTTAAAAGTTGAGAATCTAAAAACTGGTTCATCGCAGGGACATGAAACTTTATGTGCAATGCCTTTGAGTACAATCTGTTGTATATTTATTATTATGTCACTTTTCACCAAGCCAAAGGTGTATATCAATCCAATACCCTTGCGCCAAAATAGTGATTTGCGTGCAAGGTACACCTTTGGCTTGGTGATATGTGACCGAATAATTGTTACTGAGCTGAATAAACTTAAAGGACTTGCTCATAAAATTTTATGTCCCTACGGTGAACCAGTTTTTGGAATTTTAATTTAAAAAAAAATAACTTTTTAAATACAGCTTCTAATGCTTCAAAATGTTTTCAAGGATATATCTTGAAAAATTTATAAAAATCCAAAAATGTAGTATGCGCACGGATCATTTTCTGTCCAAACAGTACTTTTCGATGAACTAGTTCATCAGAGAACATGTATGTCTCAACTATTACATTAAATTTGACCAGAGCCACTTTAAAAAAGTAAATTGAAAACAAGGATCAAATTTTAAAAACACAAGTAAAAAAATCAGTTATACTTGCAGCAGAGCTATTCAAATGATATGTATTCCAATTGTCTGTACTACTATATATTTACAACTGCTACTGTATATACTATTATATATAACTACTTCTATAGCAGGAAGCTGAAGATAAAATTAAATATTACAACTTTGAAATATATACACATGCAATAAGACATTCAATGAAACATGTAAGAGCAATATGAAATATAAATAGGAAGAAACGACTAAGAAAACTTTCTGAATACCATGGAGGAGAATAAACGTTAGCAGAGATCATAGAGCAAGATTTAAGAGAGAAAATTGGAAGTATAACTAATTTGATAAATTGTGGAAGTATAACAATTTAAAAAACTCAAGGCCGTAAAAGTATATTAGTTTACTAACAGCAGAGCTTCTACTCCAAGGAGAGATCTTTGTAGAAATATAAGGCACCGGTAAGTACTAACTACTGGGGATAGTCGGCTAACCGCTAACTACTGGAGATATTCGGCTACAAATTTGAAAAAATATTAAATATTTTAGATAAAGTTTGCAATAACAGCGAAATTGACTGGAATGTGACTATACATCAGGCAGATTGTGTGTGAAACAAACATACACATTCACACACAACGTGTGTGTGTGTATATATATACACACACACACACACACACACACACACACACACACACACACACACACACACACACACACGTTGTATGTGAATGTGTATGTGAATATATATATATATATATATAATTTACAAAAAGGGATGTTTAGCTGTCAAGAAAAAATTAGCTAGGGCAAAAATTCACGGCTCGTGAGTATGATATAGGAAGAAAGCTAGATGTTTAGAGTAGACAATAAGCGCAACAATTTCAACAACATTTATATAATAAAACACCAAAAAGCTTCAAAATAAATTTAAAATATTCTTACCGTATTCACAGCACTCAGCTTTAGAGGTCGATGATGACTGTTAATACAATGTATTGAAGAAATCCAGTAAATTATCGAAGAGTCCAATAAGAGAGCATGCGGTCATAAATCACAGCGTGAAGTATCAGTAGGGGAGAACGGGGTAATGCTGGTCACTGGCTAATTCCGGTCACCCTTATTTTCAATAATCTAAACATTTTTAGGTAATAATTCGAATAGTATATTAAACGCAACATAAAATGCAATTAATCTTATGACCAAATAACCTTCTATTCAGTTTTATGCAGAAATTATATACAATCAAAGTATAGGCCTACATTTCTTATCAAAAATCTGGTCTATAAAATAAGCTCTTATGCATATTATTTGTTGCTTTATGTAGTTATTTTTTGCATCTTTATTAATTTGAACAATCTAAGAATACGAAGTAGTGAAGAAAAAAGAGTACAAACCTATTACTTTTTTGTCATTTCAATTTAAATTACTAAGCAGAATGGGGGTAATCCTGGTCACAATGTTATTTATATAACGCTCCCAAAAGTGAGGCTAAGAAAACGTTTCGCTGTGCTCTCAGGTAGGGTAACTTTGCTTAAGTGTTTTTGATTGAACAGTGGTTATGTTATTATATGTTTCACTATGTAAGTGCGAATAATAATGCGACGGATCATATGAAAATTCATATAATCGATTTAAAGAAATTTTTCACCTATAAAAGTAACTTTCTAATAGTGATCGGAATTGTACCAAGGCTGACCGGTATTACCCTTTGATGTGGAGTAAATTCGGTCAAAATGCTTTTTTTATTTCGACTTATAGCTTCGATATCTTACATTTTTATATTAAACCAATAATAAATATTTATAGTCAATGGTTTGAACTAACATAATAATTATTTAAAGTTCAAAGAAACAATTTAAAAGTGGAAATAACAAGTACGTTTCCTTAGGTGACCGGCAATACACCATCCTCCCCTATAAGGCCATAAAGAAAGGGTCGGCAGACTTGTCCGGTAGTCCGGCAACGGAAGCGGCGACTTTTACAGTTACACCATAGATGAAATTTCACAAGTTTTAAGGCCACCTATCGGGCGCCTCAGGTCGGCTCAAGACTTCAAAATTCGATGATTCGCGTCGCTCCGCATCTCTCAATTTTTACATTATTTGTTGTAAATAGTATTTCTTTATTAAGTTTAAAATACGTCTATATATTTAGTGGTATATCTATTCATATTTTACCATAGAAAATATTTCACGTGATGTGTATTTATACAGATCTTAAGATTTATTTGCTTACATAAAAAATCATTCCTATATTAATTTTACGAAGCTTTTTAGAAATCGTGCAGCCACCTTTCGTGAAAGGTTTCTCAAATGGTTCGCGCATGTTTCGTCGAAACATTACAGCATTGTTGTCGGAACCATTCGCGAAACCTTCCGTTGATTGGTTTTGTAAGATTTCACGAAGCTTTTCAACAATCTTGCAGCCACCTTTCGTGAAAAGTTTCTCAAATGGTTCGCGCGTGTTGCGTCGAAAGGTTTCAGCATTGTTGTGGGAACCATTTGCAAAACCTTCCGTTGACTGGTTTTATAAGATTTCACGAAGCTTTCAAAAATCTTGCAGCCACCTTTCGTGAAAGGTTTCTCAAATGGTTCGCGCATGTTTCGTCGAAATATTACAGCATTGTTGTCGGAACCATTCGCGAAACCTTTCGTTGACTGGTTTTGTAAGATTTCACGAAGCTTTTCAACAATCTTGCAGCCACCTTTCGTGAAAGGTTTCTCAAATGGTTCGCGCGTGTTGCGTCGAAAGGTTTCAGCAATGTTGTCGACACCATTCGAGAAACCTTCTGTAGACTGGTTTTGTAACATTTCACGAAGCTTTTTAGAAATCGTGTAGCCACCTTTCGTGAAAGGTTTCTTAAATGGCTCGGGGAAGTTTCGTTGAAAGCTTAAAACAATGTTGCCGTAATGTTTCTAGAAACGTTCCATTGACTGCTTCCGTAAGATTTCAGGAAGCGTTTCCGAATTATTGCGATAATCTTTTGTGAAAGGTTTCTTGAAAGATTAGCGCAAGTTTCGTCCAAAGGTTGAATCAATGTTGTCGAAATCTTTGGAGAAACCTTCCGTTAACTGGCTCTATAAGATTTTACGAAGCTTCATTGAAATCTTGCAGCAACTTTTCGTGGTAGGTATCTTGCATAAATTGCGAAAATTTCTTTGAAAGTTTAAAACAAAATTAGCTAGAAAAATATGATTACTTTTACGTATTATTAACCTTGTTTGTAACAAAAATTAAAAAAAAATCCGAGCATTGGAGTTGAACCCCGGCGGAAAAGTTGCAGTAATAACGCTTTAACCACCACAGCCATAGTCTTCAACAGCAGATAAGGATTGAAAGTTGCATATCATCATCGCCCCCCCCAGCGGGGGTTCGGATTGTGATTAAGTTTAACTGGGTTTAAGCTCAAGTGTAAGTTTAAGGTTAAGTTAAAGTTTAATATTTACTATGTAATAAATATCCTTGGTGCGACTCGCTAGATCTCGGCAATTTGCTGCGCGAACCTGGCGATGACGACTGGAAAAAGTGGTAGACTTTTGTAACATTTCACGAAGATTTTCAGAAATCTTGCAGCCACCTTTCCTGAAAGATTTGTTACATGGTTCGCGCAAGATTTGTTGAAAGGTTTCAGCAATGTTGTCAGAACCATTGGAGTAACCTTCTGTAGACTGGTTTAGTAACATTTCACGAAGCTTTTCAGAAATCTTGCAGCCACCGTTCGTGAAAGGTTAGTTACATGGTTCGCGCAAGTTTCGTTGAAAGGTTTCAGCAATGGTTTCGGAACCATTCGAGAAACCTTCCGTTGATTGGTTTTCTAACATTTCACGAAGCTTTGTTGAAATCTTGCAGCTACCTTTCGTGAAAGGTATCTTAACCGGTTCGCGCATGTTTCTTTGAAAGGGTTCAGCAATGTTTTCGTAACAATTTGAGAAACCTTCTGTAGACTGGTTTTCTAACATTTCACGAAGCTTTCCAAAAATCTTGCAGCTACCTTTCGTGATCGGTTTCTCAAATGGTTCGCGCGTGTTGCGTCGAAAGGTTTCAACATTGTTGTCGACACCATTCGAGAAACGTTCTGTAGACTGGTTTTGTAACATTTCACGAAGCTTTTTAAAAATCGTGTAGCTACCTTTCGTAAAAGGTTTCTAAAATGGTTCGCGCAAGTTTCGTTGAAAGGTTTCAATAATGTTGTCGGAACCATTCGCAAAACCTTCCGTTGACTGGTTTTCTAACATTTCACGAAGCTTTTTTGAAATCTTGCAGCTACCTTTCGTGAAAGGTATCTTAACCGGTTCGCGCATGTTTCTTTGAAAGGGTTCAGCAATGTTTTCGTAACAATTTGAGAAACCTTCCGTTGACTGGTTTTCTAACATTTCACGAAGCTTTTTTGAAATCTTGCAGCTACCTTTCGTGAAAGGTATCTGAACCGGTTCGCGTAAGTTTTGTTGAAAGGTTTCAGCAATGTTGTCGGAACCATTCAAGAAACGTTCTGTAGACTGGTTTTCTAACATTTCACGAAGCTTTTTTGAAATCTTGCAGCTACCTTTCGTGAAAGGTTTCTTAAATGGTTCGCAGAAGTTTCGTTGAAAGGTTTGAGCAATGTTGTCGGAACCATTCGAGAAACCTTTTATATTTTGCTTACTGAAATTTTCCTTGTAACCTTTAGGTAACCTTTCTGTATCCTTTCACGGAAACTTTTCACGCAACCTTTTAGAAAGTTTATGGAAGGTTTTTGCAACCTGGCAGCAAACTTCCACTGAAACATTTCACTAAATCTTTTATTGAAACTTTTCTTGCCGTGTGGGTATAAAGTATAAATCAATCTGAAGCATTATAGGTATATAAAAATTCAATATTCAAAGTATTTAGACTCGATAGGAGAAAATTTTAATGAAAGGCTTTAAAACTGGTTTTTTCTTCCTTCTTTATACAATATAGTGCTACAAACCAAATTTCAGATGTCTAGCTCTTTTAGTTTTCAAGATCTGAGTTTTTAGTAGATTTAGACCGAGTGTCCAATGCAGCGGAAAGTGAGATTTTTCAGTTATAATGAACTCTACAAGTTGTAATAAATGTATTGAGGTATACAATATTATAACTGAGTAAAACAATCAATTCTTTTCAATTATTATGTACTTCAAACGTCTAAAATAAGCCTTGCTTAGTTATTAGCACTAATTAAAACTTTAGAAACTTGTTCAACCAAAAAATAATTATGATACTCGTTGATTACCTCAGTCGGAGCAATTCCACCAAAAAGTCATATCTAGAAAACTAAAAGACCTACACACTCCAAATTTTGTGTCATAGTTTATTAGGCTCAAAGTAGAAGGAGAAAAATATTTCCAAGGCCTTAGATAATCTTTTTTCAATTTTGTAAAAAATAATTTTATACACAAAATAGCATATAAGTATGGTAACTCATTTGACATATTTGCTCATTTCTCTTTCTGAATGATAGACAGAGGTATGAGATTTTGTATCAAGCATTGTTATACATAAATAAAATAGAAAATTTATTAGAATGCTTTTAAATACTTTTTTCTTCTAGCAAGTGTGAGAACTGGAAATTTCTGATATATGCAAATGAACGCTTTTAGTCGCACACACTCACATTCACTTCCCCTACTGCCCCTACACTTACGCTTCCATTTCGCCGTCGCTTTTCCTATTATTCCCTCTTTCTCTCTCACACTCATTCGCGAATCTCTCCCCTCTCCAACAATCGTCGCTCGCCGCTCGCCTAATATTCGCACGTGTTTCGGCCGCTCGGGTCCTGGAATGCGTGGCTCGGCGTTCGTCGCTGGCTTCCTTTCGTGGGTAGAATACCTATATATATATATATATATATATATATATATATATATATCTTTCTTTGTATACATTTTGTTTTCGCTGTGATTTTATTTCTTATTTTCTAAGCTCTACATAGAGGTGAGAATTCCTTGTAATAAATGCTCATTTCAGGAGGACGTAAGTCTTAATTATTTAATGACTGTAGTATCAGAAATACAAAATCATTATTACATTATAATTTTTAACAACATTTGGTATTGATAATCAATGTTATTATTTAATAATATTAAATGATTTATATTTATTAAGTAAATAAATAGAGAGTATGACTTTAATTACAATGATAATGATCCGTTTTCTTTATACGACTATCGAGGGTGTTACACTCTCTGTAACGTTAATAAATATCTCAGAAATGTATGAACAGTTATACCTGCCCAACGAATTCATCTAGTATACGATAACCTACCTTTCTCTGAATTTTCAAGCAGATTAGTCAAAGATTACTCGGTATCGTGATGGAACCATATATATATATTTTCTGAAACTAGAGTATTTTAATTTTAAATAAACCTGAAACTCATTTCTAACGTAAACAACTATTTTTTACTAAAGCTTGTTGATTTTATCACTGGATGAATTTTTAACATTAGTTTTAAATTCAATAATCGATCTCTCCGCCTCAATGTCAATAGGACAAAGAAATTAAAATAAAGATCCCATCTGATGCATGCTGATTTTATCAGTGCATGAATTTTAAACATTAGTTTAAAAAAATAGTTCATTTCATAAAAAAACAAAAAAATATGAGCTTCGATTCGTAAAAAATTACAATGTAATAACTAAGAAATAAGCAATAAAAAATTAACAAAAAAATATAACTTCAAATATCCTAAAAAATAAAATACTGCATATTCTGGTCAAAGCGCTCAGCTAAGGCTGCCAAGAGATACAGGATAAGCTACCTTATTCATCTTAATTTATTTATAAAGATTTTCCATTATATATTTCCAAAACATCGCCGTTTAAAAAATTGACGTTTTTGTTTATAACAAAAGAAGGAGAATAGCTTATCTCTAAAAAAAACTTTTAAGCAAAGTAAAAAGTTTAGGCGAGTTTGATGTATTGCATATTATCATGCATGTCAATAAAATAACGTAACATAATAATATAATTTTGTTTACTACGAAATTACCGATTAAAAATAACTGAGATCAATTAAAGAAGGCAATTTTGTTTACAATGAAATTACAGATTAAAAAACAACTGAGATCAATAAAAAAAGTCTAGTTTATATCCATATTATCTTATTCATAATACAGCAAACAAAAAATCATTGTGTTTAATTAAGGCCTGAGTCAAATGATTGCACATTTTAACTTAAGTAATATATTGATCAATTACAAACAACTCAAGATACTACGTAACTTGCCATGCCCGTTTCATTTTATTCATAGGTGAACAACTAAAATTTTCTTTTTATACGCTACAACGTCATAAAAAATTTATTAATGTTATTAACTTCTTACAAAGACTTTTTAAATATGCAAAATTTCATGAATACTATTTAAAAAGTAATTGTTAATATATATTTTTGATTTCAAAATGAATAAAATTTTCATGTCAGAAATTTCTATATTTTTTTTCGATATAAAGAAAAATGTTATATTAATACTATTTTGTTCAATTACATTTAGTAATCTATATTGAAAATGTATCATTATATAAAAATAAAAAATTCATGAGAATGTCAAGCTTTTGCTCGATGCCATCAATTTATCTGACCTGATGGCTAAATCGGAATTCCCATTAAAAAACTATACCGATTGTCTTAATCTCATGGTATGTCGTAACTCAAATAGAGAATATTTTTTAACGAATGCAAAAACTGCCCTAATTACGATAAGCTCAGATCCTAGCTTGAATCAGGTTTGGAAAAAGCAGACATAAAGGATATAACTTTTAGCTCTTGGCATTCGACAGATAGAACAACTATGATTACATCAAACACAACTACTGAAAATTTCCTCGAACTTCTTGGTCATCGGTTAAAATCATTAAAACCTCATGATTACATTAACAAATAACAATCAGAATATTTTAAGCAATTGAAGGGAAGCTTAAAGCCAGGAGAAATTCTTGTGCTACCAGATTATTCAGAGAATTTTGCTTTCGTTGGTCAAAAAGCAGCTCAAGCTTTTCACTATAATAATAATCAAGCCACAGTATATACTGTAGTTTATTATTATCGAGATGAAGTGAATTAAAACATGGAAATATAATCGTGATTTCTGAATCAAATACTCATGACTCTGCAGCGGTGTATGTGTGTAATTCGATGATAATTGATTACCTAAAGAAACAACACAAAGTTACAAAGATTATCTACTTTTCTGATGGAGGAAAACATCATTTTAAAAATCGATTTAATATCCAAAATTTATGTAATCATGAAAATGATTTTGGTATCAAAGCAGAATGGCAGCTAGGAACGCAAGCCTCCAAACATCAGCAATCAACAGCATTTTAACAGCTCAGCAGCTTTATGAGTGGGCATGTCATTCAATAAAAAATATAAAGTTCTTTTATTATTCAAAAGTAACACATAGCAACACTCAAAGAAGATTAAACAGACGATTTGACGAGGCTCCTTCTGTCCCACAAATTTCAAGCAATCACTGTTTTATTCCACTACGAAACAAGAGTATTATTATCAGAAAATTTTCATGTTATAAAAAGGAAGTTGTTGTAGGGATTTAAAGTATAACCGTCCATTTCTGGCCATGAACCTGCCCATTTGAGCGTTTGTCAGGTATTTTCGAGGTTAAAAACAAATTTTTAGCTGATGGAACTAAACGGACTTCGGATTTGAAATCAGTGACCCCAAAAACGTATAAATATATGGTCACGATTCTTCATCTGGCCGTCATCATGCCCGCTGAGCATTTTTTAAGTACTTTTTGAGGTTAGCGACAAATTTTGTGCTTGTCGGGCTAAACGGACCTTAGACTTAAAATCAGCGATATCGAAAACGTATAAATTTATGGTCACGATCCTTAATCTGGCCGTAATTATGCCTATTTGAGCGTTTTTGAAAAATATTTTGAGGCTAGGGGCAAATTTTGGACTGAACGAGCTGAACGGACCTTGGATTTGAAATACGCGACCCTTGAAACGAACAAATGCATCGTCACGGAACCTTTATCTAGCCATAATCATGCCTGTTTGAGCGTTTTTGAGGTATTTTTTGAGGTTAGAGCAAATCCTGGAGTGATAAGGTTAAACGGTCAGCGGATTCGGATTCAGCGTACCCGAAAACATATAAAATGACCTTTACTCACAATTTTCGTCTTTTATCTATATTTTTATGAACGATTAATCGGAAAATTGTCGGATAACTGGTCAGAAAATCGGGTTTTTGGGACCGCCATTTTGAAAAGTTTGAAAAGCGCCACATAGCTATTGATTCTACATAAAAAAACCCTAAATTTTGACCCTATACAAGTTTTTCTAAGTCTTTACCATTTTTGGGAAGAGCCGTGTGCGTTTATAGATAGATTATAGATTAGATAGATTAAGATTTATTTTGCACAAGTCAAAAATATACATCAAATATACATAGTTGCGATACATTAAATTAAATTTGTATCCATATCACAGATTCATCGTTAGATTTCATCACATAGGCTTATTATAAATGCACAGTTTATGTCAGTAGTCTTAACTATCACGTCACAATATACCTTAATTAATTAATTACTTAGCAGTATAACACAGTTATAGTTTTAGCATGGATTGACCCATATGTATATACACACACACACACACACACACACACACACACACACACACACACACACACACACACACACACACACACACACACACACACACACACACCTTCTGCAGACAATTTCACGGTCCTACCACTTTTCGGGCTGAAGAAGAAAAACGTGATTTTAGCATTTGTGGATTATACACTCACATATTATAAAAATAAGCAGCTCTTTTACTAATATTTTTGTTGGAAATCATAGTTTCGCTCAAAAAACATGCTAATAAGCCAAAAAAACTTACCAACAGTAATGATAAGCATTTTTTTTGTATAATGAAAAATCGGAACACCAATATAGAAGTAAGTATGTCACGGGCGCCAAAGCTTCGTCTGCTTCTCAAACTCGCCTCCGTGGCGCTACCGCGCCACTTGATAAAAATTCATTGCTAAAAGTTCTATTTTCAGGTCGACAACTACCTTAATTGATATTTTCTACAAGTTTTAAAAATATCCATTAACTTGAGTTGCGCCAGAAACTTTTTGAAGTAAAAAAATATGTTTCTACAAATACGCGTTTAAAGTTTTTATTTCGATTTTTTGGCAAAAAATAACTGGAGTTCCATACAAAAAATTCCTTAAATAATTCAGTAAGAATCAAGACTTATTATTTTTTCTTGATAAGATTTTTACGCCTGGTACGCTTAAAAAAGTGTAAAATTGCTTAAGTTACAAATAAAGGAAGATTTCCGTTGACAGATCAGCCCTGAGCAACTGTACTCTAACAGCTATAGCAAATTTATAAATAAGTCTAAAAAAAATGTTTTAGTTAAAATTATAAAGTTTATATCTACGTTAAACAGGATTTAGATTTTGGAAAATTATTAGAATAGGCAATCGCAAAACATATCGATGAATTAGCCCCGGTCTGCCCTATGTATGTGTACGCATGTATGGACCAAAATTTGTGTTCACTACAACATTTTAAAATCTGACTGTGATCTTCACACCTAATCTCCGCTTGCTTGTTCTCTCAGCCCTCCGGCCTGCTCTGCTTCCTGCTAACTCTTCTTAGTCCCTACTATTTCTGCCGTAGTAAGTTTCCCTCACAGGAAACTAGGGTTGTTCCCTAGCCTCTCCCTGCCGTCCTGCCCTCGGGCCGGGGTATCCCCCCGGACCCGAGGGGACGGCCTCGGAGACGCTCCTTTTAGGCACGACCGCGACACGGAAGTGCCTTATATTTTCGTTAGCGAAAAGTGTATGAGATAGGATATATCACGCAATTTTTTACCAATACGGACTTAAATTTTAGGAGAGATCTCCTTCAGCACAATATCAAATTCTATTTTTTTTATCCCGATCCTATACGTAGTTTTTAAATTGCGAGCACTTTTTGCTTATTTTTACGTGGTTTTACGTGTTTTATTTTTCTAAAATTCATTTTACACGATTATCTCCGCGAAATCTTAGCGGATCAGGCTCAAAATTGCAGCGGCTCATCATCCTCGAGAGGCGAGAGAGAAAGAGTCGCGCGTACAGCGTGCGATGGTGTAGGTGCCGTGTGTATATTATGTGTGGGACTTATCGTCGGTGCTCGCTCCAACCAGTCGCGTCTGTTACGCGATTAGCTGTTGCCGTCGGTGTGGATGTGTGTGTGTAGCGGTCCGTACTTTTTCTCGGTCGCGAGTCGCGATTCTCCTTCTCCTCATTCCCTCCAACAAACAACATAATAATTCCCCCCCCCCCCCCCAATTAATAACAATGTAAAAAATAATATTTTAATGCTCGGCTTTGGTGACGGGGCGATTCGGTCACGATTGACTGTCCTAAAAATAAAAAGTGATAATTTTTAAATATTTTATAATTCATATAAAATACCGGCCGTAACCACATGTATGATCACATTACCTGTATATCCACCTTATATATTTTTATCTATGAACACAAATCAGTTACAAATAAAATGTGCAAATAATGTATATTATATTTTTCAGTTAGTTCTAAGTGTTTTAGTTATTAAGAATTGTACCGGCCCTATGTACAGGTAACCTAGTTACTAATAATAATAATAATAATGATAATAATAATAATAAGTATGGTTTCAAAAGTATTGTTGAAATTCCACAAATAACGAATAAGTTTTTTACGTTTAAAAAATTGTGATGGCCCTGAAAAGGGCCGATTGAATTGTTGAATAAGATAAAAAAAATTATGTTTTCTTTTCGGTCTTCTTGGGAAGAAGAACAGCCTGGATGTTGGGTAATACACCACCCTGAGCGATAGTGACTCCAGAAAGCAACTTGTTTAATTCTTCGTCGTTGCGGATGGCCAGCTGAAGATGACGAGGGATGATTCTTGACTTCTTGTTGTCACGAGCGGCGTTACCTGCCAATTCGAGTACTTCAGCAGCCAAGTACTCCATGACAGCGGCCAGGTAAACCGGAGCACCGGCACCTACGCGCTCGGCATAGTTTCCTTTTCGGAGCAGACGATGGATACGACCGACCGGGAACTGGAGTCCAGCCCTGTTTGAGCGGGTCTTTGACTTTCCCTTGATCTTGCCACCACCTTTGCCGCGTCCAGACATGTTGATATGAGTAGAAGTAGGACTTGATTAGCAAACGAAACCAAGAGAACTGATGCTTCGGCACGGCCGGAGCTCCCCTTTTATACACATGCGCGGGACGCGGCCGAGCCAACAACTGCGCGTGAATTTCGAGTAGCGGGGAGAGCGGTGACTCGTCGGTTCGGAGCAGCTGCTTCAAAACTCTTATAAAGGAAGTCCCATGCGTGGCTCAGCATTCGATCCTCGATCGCTCACCGTATCTCGAATACATTCGAATAGCCATGGCACCCAAAGCAAGCGGAAAGGCAGTGAAGAAGGCCGGCAAAGCCGTGAAGAACGTCGCCAAGGGAGACAAAAAGAAGCACAAGAAGAAGAGGAAGGAGAGTTACGCTATCTACATCTACAAGGTGTTGAAGCAGGTTCACCCCGACACTGGGGTATCCAGCAAGGCAATGAGCATCATGAACAGCTTCGTAAATGACATCTTCGAGCGCATCGCCGCTGAATCCTCTCGTCTGGCCCACTACAACAAGAGGTCGACCATCACCTCCCGGGAGATCCAAACTGCTGTCAGGCTGCTGCTCCCTGGTGAGCTCGCCAAGCACGCTGTCAGCGAAGGCACCAAGGCTGTCACTAAATACACCAGCTCCAAGTAAATTAGATGTGACCCAGTTAAATAAACAATTCAATCGGCCCTTTTCAGGGCCACTAAATATTTCAAACGTATTAACATACAATTCCAAAAATGTCAATAATATATTTCGATCAAGAACATTAAATACATACTTTCAATTTTATACAAGTGAAACATGTCACAATAACAATAAAACATCTTTTAGAGCTCTGAATTCTTGGCAATAGCAAGTAAAACGTATTTGAAGTAATTGGAAAAAAAATCTAGCAATAAAATTGATTATAGACATCTTTAATCGTTATAACGCATTCGACAAACCATAAACTGCATATTTAATTCTATACATTTCTACTGTTTTTAAGACCTAATAACCCCAATCTCCAAAATTTTGCAAAAACTATCTGATCCTCCGTTAGCTTTTCAGCGTATAAAAATTGATATTAGTTACGTAGCCTTACGGAACAAATAATATGTGCAATATTTTATAAATGAAATGTATTTTCCGTAACACAGCGTCCCGTAGCTCATTAATATAATAGTAGTAAATATTATAAACAATGCTAAGACCTGCTAAAAATCTTCATTTGCGTATTTTGTAATTGAAGGCATCGATTCTAAAACGTCCTTAGCGCTCGGCCCGGCTGCCGTTATATCAAAATTGACGTCATGGTGACCAAAATTTGCAATTTTACGGAAATGAATTTTAAAAAATAGTATCGTGCAGAGGATCAAAAATGGCAACTTTTTATATATATACTTTGTTTGTACAATGTTTAGTATTTGAAAAAAAAAATAAAAAAGGAGAAATTTTAAATCTTATTTGCACCACGTTTTTTAAACTTAGCTCGCTGCAGCTCCGACAAATATGAACGGATCTTGCTTATTTTTTGCATAGACTCGTAAAATAGTCTAGCGCTGCTAATAAACTCATAGATAGTTAAATATTAAATATTTTTCATTCAACAATTTAATTGCAAACCAGTGAGCTACCTTTTATATGGTTAAGTATGTTCAACGAAAAAAAGTATCGAGGGAAGTTTAAGACTCAACTAACTTTCAAGGAGACATTTGTTTATTAACATTTGAAGAAGTTTCTCAGAAAATTTCAGATGAATTGGATGAAAAGTGGCAAAGCTAGAGCGATTTTGTCAAACTTGCACGATGCGCGCGAACATTAGCGGGTCTGCGCGATACATGACGCTCAGTGTATGTCAGTCATAGAATAAGAAATAATTTAAGAAACATGATAAAAGTTATCCTGAAATAAACAAAACAAAAAAGTTCAAAAAACGGAAGTTGTCTCAACAAAAAGAAGAAAAGTAAGCGACGAACAAAAGCAAAAATTAGAATTAAAAATTAATAAAAAAGAAAACAAAACAAAAACAATAAAAGGAAAAAAAAAGTAATATGTTTTTGAAACGCGTTGTATGTATTGCGACTAAATTGTAAATAAATCTTAATGTAGAAATATAAATAAATATAAGTATTAGTTATTTGAAGTTTCTAATTTACTGAACAATGTCAAAAATCTGTGAAATTTATATGTTTCCCAGAAATTTATATTTTTAAAGATTGTAATTTACTATTCAATTCATTTACGCTGCAATATTCTTTTTAATGTGTGTGAATTTCATTTGAACGCTTTATTATAACCATTTATTATCTAGTGTATATAACATTTAGAATTAACAATAATTTCTAAAACTTTCGTACAAAGATTTAAAAATTCAACAACTTTATGAATAACTGCCGTTTGATTTTGCCTTTGCTTTGTTTATTTAATTTCTTATTGTTTCATCAGATACTTATTTTTCTTAACTTCTACACTATAAATCGACAGTATTAAATAGTATGATTTGGGGGCTGATATTCACAACGTGAATTGTTATTTAATTAAAAAATTTGATTAAGTATGTATTTTTTTAAAAAAAGGACAGCAAATCTTCAAGTAAACGGCATTATATGACTGACATACACTGAGCGTCATGTATCGCGCAGACCCGCTAATGTTCGCGCGGAGCGTGCAAGTTTGGCAAAATCGCTCTATCTTTGCCACTTTTCATCCAATTGATCTGTAATTTTCTGAGAAACTTCTTCAAATGTTAACAAATAAATGTCTCGTTGAAAGTTCACTGAGTCTTAAACTTCCCTCGATACTTGTTTTCGTTGAATATACTTAACCATATAAAAGGTAACTCACTGGTTTGCAATTAAATTGTTGAAAGAAAAATATTTAATATTTAACTATCTATGAGTTTATCAGCAGCGCTAGACTATTTTACGAGATTATTCAAAAAATGAGCAAGATCCGTTCATATTTGTCGGAGCTGCAGCGAGTTAAGTTTAAAAAACGTGGTGCAAATAAGATTTAAAATTTTGCCGTTTTTATTTTTCTTTTTTCAAATACTAAACATTGTACAAACAAAGTATATATATAAAATGTTGCCATTTTTTATCCTATACGATGCTATTTTTAAAAATTCATTTCCGCAAATTTAAAAATTGGTAACCATGACGTCAATTTGTATATAGCGGCAACCCGAGCCGAGTGCTAAGGACGTTTTAGAATCGATGCCTCCAATTGACCCCACTTAACTGTTTTTCAATCGAATTTTAGCTTTTTTACTCCAAAAAAGTTCCATAGCACTGTTGTGCCGCTACTAAGACACGTATGGATAATAAATTATGGTATATCTTTTGATATAAATAATTTGCAGTAAATTTTTCTTTATGGTGTACGTGTTACAACGACTACGAATTACTACCAAACACTTAGTAAAACTTATTTCACATAGAAATGTGAATGTTAATTTTTTATATATAGCCTTATATGTAACTAGTCTGCCAGCTGCACGATGTGCAGCGAATCCATATGGCGGGAAATACGGTGATCATGCTGGGCGGCGCATAGGTTGTATACAACGATGGTGAAAATGGCGGGAATATCGCTGAACAGGCTAACGAATGCGCGGGAGACGGATATATGGGTATTATACAAAATTCCGCTGCCAATTCATTGGCACTTAGCTTCCTCAAACCTCATTATTTGTTCCAATATGAAATTATTTGTGCTATTTAATTTTGGGATGTAAAGTCAAAACGACGGGTCCATTTTTTTAATGTCGAGATACATAGATTTAAATATTTAAATTGCTATTTAAATCTATGCAAACGTACAGCATAGTTTATGAAAGAATATTTAAATAGTATACAAATATAAAAAGTTTTGCGTATCAAGTAACATTTTTTTTAATTGACAATAAATTTTGCAACACTAAAATAAAATTGTTGATATTTCTTTTTATGCATTCTACTTTTACAAATAATTTTTCTTTATAGTTTTATAATTTTATTTGAGTTAATGTTTCTTTAAAATATAATCTCAAATATCTCAAGAAATAATAGTCCTTATGATCTGGGCAGATAACTCAGCCTAGAGATAGTAAAAAGCCATCTTTTTGAAAAATTTCGGATCGATTGCTGCAGTTTTCACTTCCTCTATTGTACGACATAGAAAATCGATTCTTTTTACAAAATGATTTTTTTTTGGAAGCCGAAAAGTATTAAAACTTAATAATGTTGCTGAATGTTCCTCTCGGAGATACTAATAACCAGATATTTCCTTAAATAAATTTCCATGATATATTTCCGATAGGTAACCGTTTTAATAAAAATTACGTTTTCGTGCATAACAAAAGAAGGGAATTAGCTTATAAAATATTTGTGTTCGAAAAAGATATATAATTATAAGCTCTTTAAAATGCATTTTATCCAAATTGATTATATTAATTTTAACCTATAAAATAACCTGAAAAACTTATTCCCAAAAATCGCTAAAATACAAAACGCATCGATCAATCAAAAAAATTATTCATCAGTCGTGTTTGTGCATCAAAAGCATAACAAATGCCCCTCAAATTTAAAATTGATTGTACAGTTCCCATGATATAGAGGGGTTCATGTCTTTTTTTCTTCTGTATGTGCAGCCTGGATTCTAGGGGAATGGTAACTCACCAAGGGTGATATACACACACACACACACACACACACACACACACACACACACACACACACACACACACACACACACACACATCCATATGGACATTTTTAAAAAATAGTGTATTGTGATTAAAAATTCCCAAAACATGTTTTTTAGAAATCACTTTTTTATTATTACAATGCTTCCTTTAGGAGGAAGCAAAATAGTCGGTAAAGCAGATGAATTTTCGGAAGTTAAACAAATTATATGGCCATTTCCATTTACTTCATGGATTGTTGATTATATGATTGTTGTCGTAATATTAAATTTGCGTGCATATTAACATCGCATTAATAAAAAAAGTATTTTTAAGACAGTTAATTTTACTAGTAAAATCATATTTTTTTCAGTACTGTAGAAATCGCTTACAGGGTTATGCTCAAACATTTTTTAAAAATGTCCCCGAAAAATTCGGACTGACGGAAATTCTTGAAAATATTATTATAAACTATCATCCGTATTACTATAAGCTGGTGAGAGTGGATGAGAATTTAACAAATTCGTTATACGTAACCCCAATACTCAATAGCTTTAAGTAGCTGCTATATTAGTGATTTGTTTAGGTCAAAAAAGTCTCTCAACATTTAATAAGCAATATTAATTAAACGTTATTTTTCATTAATTTTTAGTCTCAGCATACACAATACAAAGCTTTCTCTTTGAGCGAGCAAACAGCGTACAACAAAAATTTCGTAAAATATTGACTTATTTCACTTAAAAAATAAAAGTTTCTTTTATTATTACTATTTAAAAAGCTAATAATTAAAAAATTTAACTTTGTTTAATATAATTGTAAGTACACCACTTTGAGAATGCAAAGCATTTTTTTAAACAAAAAACAATCAACAGTCTGGGCATGTCAACCTTTTAATTTATGGGGTGTAATTACTGTAAATAATCTCCAATGATAACCGTATTATTATTTGGAGGTGTGAGCACGGATGATTAATCGTGTAATTCATAAATGCAAATATAATGCAACGTATAAAACAATATTGCATTTACATTCCGCTAAAAACAAAAACGTAACTTTACTTGTAAATATATTACAAATTTTCTCCAAAGTAAAAAAGATTTGGTAGCCCTGAAAAGGGCCGATCGATTTTTTATGATTGAGGAACTTAAGCACGTTCTCCTCGGATGCGTCTGGCCAGCTGGATATCTTTGGGCATGATGGTGACGCGCTTGGCGTGAATGGCGCAAAGCTTAGTATCCTCAAAGAGTCCGACTAGGTAAGACTCGCTGGCCTCCTGAAGGGCCATCACGGCCGAGCTCTGGAAACGCAAGTCGGTCTTGAAGTCCTGGGCGATTTCACGGACAAGTCGCTGGAAGGGCAACTTGCGGATGAGGAGCTCGGTGCTCTTCTGGTAGCGACGGATCTCGCGCAGAGCGACGGTTCCCGGCCTGTAGCGGTGAGGCTTCTTCACTTCTCCGGTGGCTGGGGCACTCTTGCACGCAGCCTTGGTAGCCAGCTGCTTGCGCGGAGCCTTGCCTCCAGCATATATATATTGAGTATATATATACTCTTAACGTTAATAAAATACACTGTATCTTCTGTACAATGATCCATTGGATAAAACTTTGGGTATTGGTCTTCATCTGAAGGTACCAGAGAATGATGTCCAAAGTTTCATCAAAATCTGTGATCCAAACTCACATGGAGAGCCCAGACCCTCCGGGTCACGAAATTTGATGAAACTTTAAGAGGTGTTTGTTTGTACCTTAAAATGAAGCCTAGAATCCGTAATTTTTTCCAATGGGCCTCTTTTCTTGAGATATAATTCATTGTATCCCAAATGCGTATAATTTTAGTAAAAAGAAGCACGTCTTCTTCTCAACGTAACTCTGCATGTTTTTACAGTAAAAAATAGCCTTAAACCACAATAAAACTAGCCGAGAAGAGCTTCAATTTAAGCTTTGTTGCGTATAAAAATATTAATCCTAGTAAAAGTTATTAATAATCGAATATAATTACTCGAAATGCATGAATATTAGACGGAACTTAATTTTTATAAATTCGATGATTTTACACATTTCTTTAGTCCCCATTTTTAATTGTCACTAACTTTTACTCGAATTAATATTTTTATACGCAACAAAGCTTAAATTAAAGCTCTTTTGCCTAGTTTTATTGTGTTGTCGGACCATTTTTTACTGCTTTAAAACATGCAGAGTTACTTTGAGAAGACGTGCTTCGTTTCACTAAAATAGACAACATACATGTTCTTTTTTTATATTTTTAAAAGAAAATATATGCTAAATGATGCACACAAGTACAAATAGAATATTTTTTTAAGTGCGTATTTTTTTTATTAAATTATTGAAAATCGGATGTTCTGAATGCAAGTTCTAACGGACTTGAAAGGCACGTGATCGAAGAAAGATAATACGGTGGAAATTGCGATGGCCAATATAACCTGCAACTTAAGATATGAATTTTGCTCCAAAATAACAAATGGTAAAAACGGTCAAAGAAAGCTACAAATCATGTTTTGTACCTATGTGCTCTTCAACAACAATTACAACTCCAGGGAAATTGTTTTTACATGTGCCAAACGATCCAGCTCGTCCGTGTTATTGTTGAGAATATCCTTTCAATGTTAGTAGTAAATATTAATTAATGTAATAAAATAATGTGGTTTCTGATTATGATATTCTGTGACGATAAGATATTCTTTCAGTTACCCGAAGATCTGGAAAAGTATCATGTATTTGCTTTAATCGGTGGTAAAAGAAGAATAAATAAAATGTGTTTTACCACATTTGAAGATTATCAATCAAGAATAGAATATTAGTTCTATTTGCAATTCAAATTCAGTATGTAATGAAGTGAAAATAGATGATGCGGATTAATTCAGGTATGTAATTAAGAGGCAAAAAATGAATGAAGACGATGAAAGTGTCCCTAAGAAGCAGTTACCATAAAATGAAGTAAACATTGCAGGATATGTTGACGTGAAAGGTTCTGAAAATTTAGAACAAATTTATGTAAAAAAAATAGCTCATTCTATCATTAGTCAAGAATTGCAACATGAAAATTTAGTTGATGAATATGAATTGTGACAACGGATAATCAATGTATGTAAACTTGTAATCCAGTCGATGAGGATGGAAAAATTTCAATGCGTAATCAATATATGCAGTGTGAAATGGTGACAGTATGTAATCAATTAGTGCAGACTTCTAAAGAAGTCAAAAGCAATACACTTTAAAGAAGTAAATATGTTCTATGTGTAGTAAAAACAAATGTTCAAGAAATTCAAGATAAACCAGTGGTTTTGCCAGCAAGTACCTCTCCAATAATGAAACTTGCAAATTTGCACTTGGACGCTCCTGTTGTGAATGAGAGTGTAACTAGTGATTCAGTAAACAATATATCAGGTAGCAGTAGTAGTGAATTTCAGTTCGAAGTTCTGTTAAAAATATATTGAAAAGTTGTTCGTAAGAGTTTACCTATTTCTTTACGATATAGATTTATAAGAGTAAATTAATCATTAATTCTTTTGAAATACAGTTGGAAAAACCAAGCAATGCTGTCCATCAATCTGCTACGTGATCTGATTATAAAAAGTGTAATATTACAAAATATTTAATATCTTGTACTTCTAGTGGTTTGATCAATTACATATTAGATTGCTATGGCGGCAGAGCTAGTGATACATTTATCGTTAAGAATTTAGGATCCTTAGGTGTTCCTCCTAAAGATCCAGAAACCTTAAAGGACAGAGGATTTAAGAATTAACGTTGATGTCATTTTACAGTCGAAGGGGTGCAAGTCAGTGTGCCCTGTAAGTGTGAAGTCTGGTGGAAAATGCTCTGAACAGGATGTTAGACGAAGTAAACATGTTGCTAGTACACGTATCCATGTTAAAAGAGTGATTGAACTTATACGTCATTTCAAATTTGCACACATTCATAGTACAGTGGATAATAAATATGTTAATTTGCTCGATGACATTGTGAACATTATTTGTGGTTTAATTAATTTGCAAAATCCAATTATCGAACAATAATTATTATTTTCTTTCTGGCATTCAAGTGCGGCATTATAAAATTATAAAGAAATTATGCATATTTGATATTATTTAATAATTATATTTATAAAATTTACATAATTTTTCAAGAAAATTTTTATTTTTATATATTTTTTAACAGTAAATCTTATCTTGCAGCCTTAACTTAATACCTCTCATCTCAACACTAACAACAGTTTCACTATTCCCCAAAAAATGTAACCACATCTCCAAATCTACTTGTGGTAAATTATGTTATGTGGCTTTTTCAAACCCAGCATCGAGATTTGGTCACTTACTTATTTTTTAACTTTTATTTACAAAAATTATAGCTTCTAAAACTGGCTAAATTTGTTTTGTGTGCGTAAAGCTTTAAAGAGGTTATGTTGACCGTCGACTTCGACGCCATTATTTCAACATTTATAAACAGTAGGCGCGCCCGAGAAAAGTTAATAATTTATAGCATATATGAGTTTTGCCAATATAGTGCAACCGTATATTGTATTCTGATTCCTCGATTTCCATATATGTGTAGCCAGATATGAGCATATATGGCTGTATATGTATACGTATATGTATACCATATACTATACTGTACTGTCTATGTATACAAAGGTCAAAATGTGGCGTTCAAATTTGTAGACTTTTGTACTGAATTTGGTCAAGTAAAATCCAAATGGTCTTTAACAAAACTGCAAATTTAACTAACATTGCTTCTTTAAACTTAGGTTAAGGATACCGCCTACCCGAAAAATGATGAAAATCGATAAAAAAATCAATTTTCAGATTATGATGAAATATGATTCTATACATGTATATCTATCAGGAAATGATTCTAAAAGGACCCAAATATTTTTTTTAATGAGCTACCACTCTATTTAAAATTATTCAATTTTTAATGAATTTTATATTTTTAGCATAAATAACATTTTTTATAATTTTTTTCTCTCTATACCTAATTTAATGCATTTGGAACATGCAGCGAAGTTTATATACATAATATCCATAGAATATATCTAACTACGTAAGTAGTTTATACTTTTTCTCATAGGGGCCAACGTATCGGTGCGCGGATCTATACAAAGTCTATGCTCTATGCGTACGCACCTTTAACTTTATTCGAGTGCGTTCTACTATCTATAGTCTACATACTTATGCTTTAAAGTGTGTTTCGATTTCTTTATTTCATAAGACTTTATGGTTATAAAACTGTAAGTACTACAATCATGAATAGAATTAGAAATATTGATTACAAAAAAAATCTAAAACGAGGTCAAAAAAGAAGAAGGAAAAGGCACTTAGATTAGCTGAATTTAAAAAGAAAAAACAAAACACCGATTCAAGACCGGCTACAAAAAGTGAAACTAAGATTCAAAGTTTTCAACAAAATTGGACAGTAGAAGAAATAAATAAAAATCAAGATTGAACTTATATGACAGTGCATAAAGATGTTTTTCCAAGTTTATTTGAAGATTTAGTGTGCAGTTTTTGTTTCGATAAAAGTTTAAATGTGAGACTTTCAGATCCAATGGAGTTTGCTACAAAAATTTGCGTTGAATGCTCATCCTGCCCTGAATTTAAAAAATAAGTATATTCAAGTTCAAGAATAAATGATTCTGCACACCAACCTTTTCACATAAATAAAAAGATGGTTGAGGCAATGCTTATGATGGGACTGGGATATGCTAGTATTCAGAAGTATTGTTTAATAATGGGAATGAGTATAGTGACTAAAAGTACGTTTCAGAAATTAAATCAAGTATTAGTAACAGATTATAAAAGGTTGAAAAATGAAATGTTAAGTGAATCAAGAAAGCAAGTAAGACAACATTACATAGATTTAGACAAAGCTCTCGATTCAGATAGCATAATCGATTACACGATCACATATGATGGTACGTGGCAGAAGCGTGGCTTTACCTCACTATTTGGTATTAGAATAGTAATCGAACTGTACACCGGCTTAGTCATTGATTATGTTGTCCTATCAAAATTTTGTTCGTTGTGTGCTACTAAAAAAAGCTTTTTGGATGAACATAGCGATGAATTCAAGAATTGGTTTGGAAAACATCAAACTTCAGGTGACTGTCAGAAAAACTTCGATGGCAGTTCTGGACCAATGGAAACATATGCAGCTGAAATTTTATGGAGTCAATCCATAAATAATTGTAATGCTAGATATGTAAATATTTTGTCTGATGATGACGCAAAAACTTTTTTGCATTTGAAAGAGCTTCAAGTGTATGAACCTGGTGTGGACTTGGTACGAGAACAGTGTATCAACCACGTATCATAAAGTTTAATAACTGTTTTGAAAAATGTAGTGAAGGAATGTTCTGTAAAAAAAACCACTCTGGGTGGTAAGAAAGCTGGTGCGTTAACTGCTAAAGTGATGGCTGACTTAGGTGGACACTACAGAAATGCAATTGTGCAGAATACTCCGCATATCAATTTGATGAAAAGTGCCATTCTTGCTACCCTGGATCACTATGAGTTAACTGATGAAGATCCGAAGCATGCTCTGTGTCCTATGTCCGCTGAAACTTGGTGTTGGTATAACCGTGCAGTTGCATTAGGAAATATACCAGAGAGTCATGCCTCAAAAAAGATGAAAATTAATCACACAGTTATCCAACATATTAGACCTATATATGAACATCTTTCAAGTACAGAGTTACTAGAAAGGTGCATCAGAGGAGGAACTCAGAACGCAAATGAGAGCCTGCACCACATGATTTGGAATCGCTGTTCGAAAGAACGTTTCCAATCAAAGGACACACTGGAAGTGGTTGTTATTCTTGGTGTTAGTGAATTCAACGTGGGCTGTGAAAATACTATTAGATTAAAAAATGCAATTCAAGGAGAAATAATGTCTGACATTGAGCAAACAATAAGTGTTAGGAGAGATGCAGAAAGAATAAGGAAAGGCCAACAACAGTCTCTAACCAACACCAAAAGAGTTCTAAAGAAAAGGAAACAACAGAAAAAGTCTGAAGAAAATGCAAAAAGGAGAAAGGAAGGCCCAACATATGGATACGAAGCTTTTACGGAGGTTTCAATTTATAATAAACACAATTTTATAAATATTTTACAAAAGCTTGATTATCTCAGAACTAATATTTTAATAAATTTTCAGGCTTAGAAATCTTCCAGGCGATGAACGAATGAATCAATCAGTATGAAATCTTTTGCAGTATATCCTTACTATATTATAAACAAAATGAAGGGATTTTTTGATTGAGTAAGTAGGCTCTTAGCTAAAAATATTTACTTAAAATTTACACTAAAAATAAGCTTCTTTTCTAAATGTAATAGTAAAAAATCTCTATTTTAATTATTTGAGAATATAAAATAAATTCCCTACACAATAATGTTCATTTTGCACATATAAACCTACATATTTTTCCAGGATTCCGTTCTTCGTTTAATTCATCGCCCAGGATACTTTGGCTGCGGTATAGTTTTAAGGCAATTTTAAGCGTATATTACTGTTGTACCTGAATAAATAAGCTTAAAAAAATTCATTTGTGTTTTCTTTTACTTAAATTTAAATATAGAATAAGATAAAAACGGTTTGAAAATTTTATGTATCTAATTAAAAAAAATAGAATCTCGGGTAGACGGTATCCTTAAACGACGAACTTTTATATTTAGTGCATTTCCAGATGACGTTTAGGCTTAGGCATGAACGTAGGACGGAAACAGTTTTACATAACAGATCAGTTAACCAACAGAGTTGTGTTATATTGGCAAACCGGATTATGGCGACAACGACTATACATAAAGAAAAGCCTTGAATGATTACAACTCACTACTAGCTAAATTCGTGCAGTCAAAGTGCACACTTTATTGGAACAAACGCTAATTCACAAATCAAAGAAGCACTAGAAAAACTGGTAAACTAAATAATGTATATGACAAAATAAATTAGGGTCGCCAAAACAGAATTTACACTAAATGGTCTAATAATATCGCAGTCTGGTTTAAGATTTCGAGTAAATTAGAGGATATCCATTTTCTGTTACAGAATATTACTATTATCAAACCGGATTACGGCGACATTGGATGGGGTTTCATCTTGTACCAACCGGATTACGGCAAAAACGACTATTCACACAGAAAAACCGTGAATGATACCACCGGTTTATAGCGACAGTGAGATTTAAGCTCGTATCTGGGATCTAATGACCATAATTTACGGCTGTACAAATCAGTAGTTTTAGAACGTATATTTCAGTAAAAAAAATCAGTGCGCGATTTACAGGAGTAATACAGTTATTACGGATAGAAATATCATGTGCTAAAGAAGCATGAAGTATATACGAAGCGCGCGTATAAAATGTAATTTATACGTATGATTTATTGGATTGAGAGCATGGCGGTGGTTCCTCCGCGGCTTGTTTCTCGACTCGCGCGAATCTGCATGTGCGATTCGTTGGTTTCAGGCCCTTAGTTAGAGGCGACTTTGTGGTCGCCCTGAGACTATCATCGACCTCGTAGGGAGCTTGTCTCTACAGTGAAGGTCACTTCAGCATAGAAAAGCCTAAAGGCTGACCTGTGGCTGTCAGGCTATAGAGATAGAAGCCGTAGGAGGCATCGCGCCGCTTGCTTATGCTCGTGCCTATGTTTTTCGTATTATTTGGAAGTGAGGCGCGCGCTTGGGTTACTTCGTACTTCTTCGACAGTCGTCGGTTGGGCCATGTGCATTGCAGCGCCGATTGCAGCAATTTCAATCCATTCTTCATAAGCTGGTGTGTCTTCTTTTCCTTCCCATAAAGAGCGACTTTTACAAAAACGATTATTTTTTTTAAACATCAAGCGCTTTTCCGGTAGAATTGCCTATTACACTAGAAACACCTTGAAGTGAGGAAAACCCTCTTTTTCTCCAAGAACCATCTCTGGACACAGGAAGTCCAGCACTATCTGAAGGCAAGATACTCATTTCTTTTATCACGCCATTACTCATACTGTATTCATAGAGCCTTCAGCAATCACTTCACAGGCTTCACTCAATTGATCGTTGATATTGTTAAAATTGCTGTGCGACATTGTCTGTGGCAAATCCATAATTCCACAAAATGTTGAAAGTCCAGCATGTCCATGACCAAGAGCACGCATAGCCAAAACAGATTATCTATTAACTTCATATGCATTATTTTTTTTGCCAATGAATCTACTTGATTTAATTGATGCAATTCTTGGATTCGTACAATTTGAACAAGAAATGTCAATTTTAAATCCAAGTCCTCATACATCAGATTCAGAGAAATTCAGTTTTCCATGACATATCTTGCAACATGCAATTTTTTGCAGTTCAGGAAATAGGATGTCAATGTCGATAATTCTATTCCTGATTTCACCGCCTTCAATTATAATGTCCTTAACTTTTCTACTGGAAGTTGAATTTCTTGGCTTCTTTGGAGGAGGACCATCTCCTTTTCTTTCATAAAAAATCTTCTTTCTTTTTGTTGGTCTTCCCCAACTAAGTTTACCAGGGCTACCCGATAATCTACCTTGAGCATCCCTTGGTCTGGCACTTTAAGACATTACACTTACACTGTATATTGATTTGACACAAAAAATATATAAATATTTATACACAATCCACCACAAACAACTTATCTTACACTTTTTATAAAAAAAAAACACTTATGCACATTAACACTTATACATACTTATATAATTATTCACTTACATACTTATACACTTATACAGTATTACACAATAATTATAAAGCTTTCAAAAAGGCTGGTGAATATAAGTTTTAATTTAAAATAATGTACAATATTTTTGTACAAAAATAGCACAGATATTTTAAGAGGTTAATCTCAAAGTAAACAACATTAAATAGCGTTCACAACGTTCATACAGAAGTTGCGGATAGAGCATATCGGCGTTCTGGTAAGTGATTGATCGAAAGACAGGTCCTGAGACGAATAAATACGTTGTTATACGTTATTCTTTGGTCTCGTAATTTTCCTCGAGCATCTCCTTCTCCTGCCGGTATACACTCGAGAGAGTGGGGCTCTCTCCTTCCTGGTCCTTTCCCTGGATCCAGCAATCCCCATACTGTTTAATGAGGTGCGGCCACCTCTGAGTCTGTTCGAGGGTCTTTGTTTCCCGCCGATGAACATGGCGGCCCCGTATCAGATTCGCTCTTTTGACCCCTGGCATTAAAATCTTCCATAATTTTCACTTTGAGATTTTCCGTGCTAGGTAATCCGTCGCGAGACTATAGCACATCTAAAATTTTCGAAGCTGCTCGGCAAGCTGTAGAGCAGCAAGATAGTCACGAGATTATCGTTTATTTCGATGTCTATCGACTGCAGCTTGTCGAGCGTGTCGAAGAACTCGGCTAAGTGCTCCTTGACGTCACCGCCTTCTTTCATCCAGTGTTGCAATAACTGTTTGAGTAGAGTGGCTTTTCTGGCAGGTCCCTTCGGTGCGTAGATTGATTCGAGTTTTAGTCGAATTTGATTCGACGTAACGCAGCCTTTTATCTGCTTCAGCTCTGCGGGACTTATGCTCAGAATTATGCCGGCCTTGGCTTTGCGATCGGCCTCTAGCCAATACTTGTGCTTCTTTTCCGCTGCTGGCTTTTCGTTTTCTGCAACTACAGGAGGCTTTTTCTCGCCTAATACATATGTATGTATTAGGCATATGCCCACGTATCGTTTTTAACGAACAGCGCTTCTGCCTGTATACTCCAGGTATCGGAATTGTCGCGTATGAGCAACTCGATTCGCGTCGAATGCGTCGTGTGTGTAGCGTGCGCCATTTTTTAGGCTATGCTGTTCGCGACTTTCGTGCCTTTCTGTGTGCTCGCGTTTACTCGATTTTTACGCCCCGGGATTTCGTACCTTTCTAGTTGCGTTTGCGTGCGGACCGTGCGCGTCCTGGGCCCATAACCTGATAGGGATTATGATTAATAACGCATTGAATTTTGATAAAAAGGTATTCTATAGATTTATTAAATAAGCGCACCGCGAAACGGTCGAGTATATAGACTAACTGAATTACATAAGAAACTTATAAACGCGACATCTATGGTCGGTAAAGTAGAAAAGGGCAGACCTATATATATATTTGAATAGCTAACTACATACAATAGAGTTTTATTGCATTCCAACATCTTTATATTTTAAATCGTATGCCTGAATACATCTATTTAAAGATTTATCATTCTTATTTTTTCGTAATAAAATAGAAATGAGTGGCCAAAGATTCGGAAAATCTCTGGTACGAGGATGGCGACCTAGCAAACTTTTGCCAGATGGCAACACGGTGAAATAAGTTTGAGTCTTAACCCGCTTGCTCCATCTACTGGCCCGAGCCAATCTCGTACAGGAACAAGATTCTAGGTCGAGGCAAGACGAGATCTCTTCTCGGCGAAAAATATTCATGTCTTGTCTCTTCTCGTCTTGTCTCGGACTCGTCTCGTACACTCTTAGAGGAAATCGAAATGAGGGGATGCGCAAGTTATACCGTCTTTTCAGAGATTACATAAGATGAATCAGCAACGTCAAATACATCAAAAGTATTTCCTTTTTATAACAGTATATACATACAATATAATAAAATAAGAATCGAATAATATGCTATATCATATTACTATATATACATTATTAGTACTCTTCATAAATAGTATATTTAGCGACGAGGGCAGAAAACAGAAGTTTGCTGCACTGCGTGTACATGAGCCTCATGTACACGCATTGCAGCAACTTCTATTTACTACCCGTGTTGCGCATACTTTTTTTCTTTATTCCTGGTCGAAAGTGCGTTGAATATTTATATTTATCTCCCATCTCAACATTCACTGCGGACGGCCACCGCTGGTCAGCTGTTCTTCCAGCCGAGCAGTGCAGAAAACACTAGCCGCACCTAACCCTACTTTCTTGATTTTTCGACGGCCGCCGACATTGACATGCACGTGCGGAGCGAGTGCTCATGTGGTCGGGGGCGGCCGTCGAAAAACTATGATTTTGTAAAATTATTATGTATAAAAATTAATAATTTTATGTATTATTTTATGTATAAAAATTCATACTTGAATGTTTAGATGTTTTTAAAATAAATAAATACGAATTCAATTTCTTTCATTATTTTTTAACAATCTTTATTATAAAAATAAAAATGATTCGTAATAGTAGTGTTGTTAAAAGTACAGTTTTCATATCTTATTGGGGTATCTCTGCTAGAAATTGAAGCTCGATGTGAAAGTTATCGATGTCAGACCTCTTATGGCTCTTATAGAAGGACGGATTCACAGGTTATGTAGACACAATGACGTCGGTAAAATATTCTGCACTGTGGCCTATGTTTCTGCTCCGCCGCCCAGAGGGCGCGCGCGACTCTCGAACAGTGCAGCAAAATGCCGTTTTCTGCTGCGAAATCGATGTGGGAAACGCGCACTTTCGACCAAGGGATAAAGAAAAAACCTTTCTGTTGCAATAAAATCGGTATTCTTTACAGTAGGGGTGCACTTAATCTATGATAAAACGGTATAAAGCGAAATTTTCATTTTTTATTATTCAGCTAGATTTTTAATTTTTCTTAGTTCTTGCGTATCGAATTAGTGTATCATGAAGTTTTTCAATCCCCTATAAAGTTGTAGTAGTCCAAATCATTTCTAACATGATTTCTTATGTTTTTCTCATTCTTCTCAAAACGAAATTTTTCAAGCTATACCGTTTTACCGAGCATCCCCTCAATCACAAGTTAAGGTCCGTTTTCATACAGTGAATTATTCGCGGCGAATTGACTTAATTTTAACGGTATGTCAACTGGCATTAATAATATATGTCATCAATACGTCTATTCGTCACGAATAATTCACTGTATGAATTCAATTAAAATCAAGGCGGGAAATTTAAATTATTATTTAACTTTTGTACCCCTTTAAGACGAAATAATACATTTATCAATAAACACTTCATATTTATTCACTTAATCTAAAATGAGTTATTATATTTTAATTTCTTGCGTATAATTGTTAGATTGTATAGTATATTATGCACCTAGGGACTAAAGTAAGCCATTAAATGCCTGCGTGTGGTTCGTTACACACGCTGGCAATCGCTGGCTCACTTTATTCACGTGTGCAATATACGATTTTGTAACGTACCTACCAAAAAATTCGAACTCGCTACCACCGAAGAGGGAATGGAGCACTTTTTTTCCGGCTCGGTGGAGAAAAAGTACGCACTTTATGACGGGGTGTATTAGAAAATTATAATTTTAATATTGTATCTTTTTATTTAATTTTAAATGCACTGCTTTGAAATAGTAATTTATATATATCTATCATAAAATTATATCATACCTTAAATGATGGTATACCTACTTAGGACCAATTTTCCATACAATCTAAACACTGACAACTGAAGTAAAAAGTAGTTTACTTGAAGTAGCCTAGCTTCTCTTAATTCTTCAAAAATACTTTCTGTAGCCCAACCATTAAATAACTACAGATAATAATAAATTATTTTTATTGTTGTTATTAAAAAAAATTAACTCACATTAATACGATAAGGTTAAAAATTATATACATACTTCAGATCCTTTCTATATATAGGGCATCTTGCATTCACTGATACATAATTGTCTTATTGCTGTTTCCAAAAATTAATGACAGAAGTATCTTATACAGCATATGGCAGCTATGTCAGTTTGATGTAAATAAGAAAGCTGTGAAAAAGTTATTATCATATTTATAAATTGTAAAATAAAATAAAATAAAATGTAAAGTAGTGGAAATAAACTATTACCTTAATAGTATTAAAAGAAGTTATATAAGTAAGTATTCAACGAGTTATGCCGTGCAAATAAAGAAAGTGGGTATCTGCATTTTGCAAAAAGATTCGAAACATATAAATAATTTGGCATAAAAATGATTGGAAACATTATTTTTCTTTTACAAAAATGACTAGACGTAGTTAGTTTTTTTAGAAAAAGGATAGACATTATTTCAATAAAAATCTTACGCAAATAGATCCAAATAAAAATGAATGTTATCAAGTGTCTGGGATTTACTTCAAATACGGATACCCACTTTCTTCATTTGCAGGGCAGAGTTAATGCAGCAACAAAGAATATGTAAATTTAAGAACGTTTCTGATGCTGATATTTTGATTTAGAAGAAAGTAGTATGTAGCCAAGTAAAAATATATATTCCATACGAGTAAACAAATATACAATAATTATTTTCTATAGCAAAAGTTAATACCGTATACGACACAATAGTTTTCATTTCAAATAGAGAAGATAAATTTCAGTTCAGTGAAACTGAAGTTATACATACCCAGGCGGAAATAAAACTTAACAAATAATTATTAATAAGAATAAATAAATTTTTATAATTTTTAAAAAAAGTTTATAACTGTTGATAACTGTTTATAAAGATAGGATTTGAGACTATAATAACAGTTTATAAAAGTTATCAACAGTTTTTTTCTGTTATGAATAGCCAAAAGAAGTTTATAACAGTTATGAACTTTTATTTACTTTATAGCACACTAACCTCAAAATGCCAACTTTATTGTCGATTTTGAGGTTGTTGTGCTATAAAATATCGTATGAGACTGTTGTGGGAGGTGTTTTTCTACCTTGCTCGATTTTCTCACTCGCTTCGCTCGTGCGAAAACCCTCGAGCAAGGTAGAAAACCACCTCCCACAACAGTGTCATAATATACTATTTTTGGCCCGCGGTGCATAACCAGAAACACGATCTGTAAAAAATTATTATCAGTTCTAAACTTTGTTTATCTAGTAATAACAGTTATAATAGTTTTAAATATTTTTAATAGTATTATAATTATTCACTTTTTGTTCGAAAGAAATTTCATTAATATGAATATTCCAAAATACAAATAATTATTAATTTCAATTAGTACAAATTACTAAAAACTAGAAAAAATTTATAATAGTTATTAACAGTTATTTATTTTATTTACTGATCCAAGATTCAAATTTTTACGAAAATCCAAAAAACTTATAAAAGTAAATAAATATTTATATTTATTTATAGCAGTTTTAAACTTTTATAAAAGTCTCAAATCCTGACTTTATAATCTGCTAATATCAGTTATAAACTTTTTTGAACTTTTATTATAGAAGATCATTTTTGCTTGGGTACTTACAAGTCTATCAGTCTTCTGCAATCTCTTCATGCATCACTATATCAGATAAAACAGTAAGGCTGATCTACTTTCACATCCAAGTCCCTTTGAATTTTTATAGTAGCTAAAAGTTTCCCCAACGTAAAATTGTCATACGTATAACCTGCAAAGTTACGCAAGCTGCTAACGATTTTGAACCATCTAAAACTGAATCGTTATAATTTATTGTTCAATATTTGATTAATTTTAATTTGTTGATAATTAACACTCAAAAGGGAAGAAACAAAACAAGTCCTCAGTGTACACTGCGTACCTACACTTACGGCATCGAATGCCGAATGTATTTACAAAATGTATTTACCTTTGCAGACAATGCAGACGATAAAATATTGGAAAGAAAGAAAGAAAGAAGGGATGGTGGGAGCCCCCTCCATCGCCCCCACCTGTGAGATACTCTTCCAGTTTGACCATGTGGAGGAGCCCTTGAGCCCACCTTGCCGTTTGTCGGAGAGGGTGGGCCCACTTGAACTTCTTATCTCTCCTGGAAGGAAGACAGGTGATTTTACTCTAAACAGAGAAGTTTGCGTGTAATACCCTTCAGGGCATGACTACACGAATCTAGCAAATATATAGCCTAGCGGTACTGATTTTATCAAGATGTTTATATTTAGGTTTGTGGGGAAAAAAGAAAACCCTTTTTCAAGGGAAAACAAAAAACCCACAATTTATATCTTTGCATTCCTACGAACATGAGATTTAGAGGTGAAAAGAAGGAAGTCAAAGCGGAAAGGAGGCAAAGTGGTGTAGAGAGTGAGAGTGAGAGTTATATGTTATTCGTCTGATCTAAAGCAGCCACTCGCGCCGTAGAACAGCGGGCATCCGCTAATCTCCCGGAATAGGCCTATATCTGATTTAATCAGTTATCTGCCCACCCCCGGGAACCAACAAATGCCTTCGCCGTAATATAGCGCACCATCACTACTTCAAACCAGAAGAATATATTATATATAATTGTTGTAGATGATGATGCTGCTTTGGTGCCCTTAAAAACTCACGAAAAATTTATGATTTTTGGTTCATGTTTGGATTTATAAATATCTATGAAATCTTTGGGTCTACGGTATTTATCTCTAGGATCATAGTCGTATTTTCCTAATTCTTTAATAAATTTATATTTAGATTTAGCCGCGGTTTCGTAGAATTTTTGTCCGGATTTTATGATATAATCTTCTATGTTATCTACTTCAAGTTCTTTGTGGATTAACGCGTTTTTAGTACGAGGGTAGTTCAATAAGTCTTTAGAATGACCAACAGATGGCGCGCGAATCGCTCCAAATCATCTGTTTTCAGTCAGCACCACTCCCGACTAGATATATGGTGCAGTCACAGTCCACATCTTCTGAGTTTACGTGTTTTTATAACCAATTGAAAAAAAAAAAATTGCTTGTTAAGAAAAATGGAAAAAAACGAGTTCAGAGCGGTAATTAAACATTTTCATTTAAAGGGTTTAACTCCATATGAGATAAAAAATGAATTGGACTCAGTTCATGGCACATCTGCCCCTGCCTTAGCAACGGTTTATAACTGGGTAAATGAATTTAAGCGTGGTCGTACATCAATAAGTGACGAACCACGTTCAGGAAGGCCCGTAGAAGCAACTACTCCCGAAATCATCAATAAAATCCACGATATGGTGTTGAAGGATAGAAGATTAAAAGTGCGTGAGTTAGCTGAGGCCACAAGGATATCTATAGGTGCAGTTGTTTCAATTCTACATGAAAAATTAGGCATGAAAAAGCTATCGGCAAGATGGGTGCCGCGTTTGCTCTCAGCTGAGAATAAACGCAATAGAGTGGTCGCCTCTGAGGCTCTTTTGGCGCGCATAAGTCGGAATCCTGAGGAATTTTTTCGTCGATTTGTGACTGTGGATGAAACATGGATACACCACTACACTCCTGAGACAAAGGAACAATCCAAACAGTGGATTTCCACAGGCGAACCAGCTCCAAAGAAGGCAAAGACCGTAAAGTCATCTGGTAAGGTTATGGCTACAGTTTTTTGGGATGCACGTGGAATTATACTTATTGACTACTTGGAAAAAATGGCTCGGTGGACAGAGATTTACGGACAACGAAGACGTCATTGCCTCTGTAAGTGCTTATTTTGAGGAACTTCCGAAAACGCACTTTTCTGAAGGATTAAAAAAACTTAAAAAGCGATTGACCAAGTGTATAGAGCTCCAAGGAGATTATGTTGAAATATAAAAAAAAATTTACCCAAAAAAAATTGTTTTTATACTTTATTCTAAAGACTTATTGAACTACCCTCGTATATCGCGGCGCTTTAGTGATGGCTCTTAAGGTTTTGTTTTGCATAGTTTGAATTTTATTAAGGTTTGGTTTACTTGTTCCTCCCCATACAGTTGATGCATAAGTTAAGATTGGTCTGATAAATGTTTTGTATATTAGTAGCCCGTTTTTAATACCTAAAGCTGAGTGGCTTCTTATTAGTGGCATTAGTTTTGCAAGCGCTCCGGTTGCTTTATTACGTGTGTTTGTGGTGTGTTCTTTGAATGTTAATTTTTGATCAAGAGTTACCCCGAGATATTTTACGCTTGCTTTCCACGGTATTGGTGTGTTATTTAGTGTAGGAGGTTCGAGACCTTTGGTTGGGTTGCGTTTTTTAGAGAAAATAATTGCTTCAGATTTAGCCGCGTTTATTTTAATTCGCCATTTAGCACACCATATATTAATTTTACTTAGATGTTCATTTAAATTTTTAACTAGAATTTTGTTTCTCATAGATGTCCCGAGTACAACTGTGTCATCTGCGGAGATGCCCATTTTAACATTATGTTTAGTGAGAGACATTAAGATTGGTCCTAAGAGACTGCCTTGTGGCACTCCTGCTTTTATCGAGAATTCTCCTGATGTTATGCCGTCGAGTAATACCTCAAATGAGCGGTTGTTTAAATAGGAGGCTAGTAGGTGTATTATTCTTTTCGAGATTTTTGCTTCTATTAATTTTCTTATTAGCCCGTTAATCCAAACACTATCGAAAGCTTTTTCAACGTCTAGTAAAACCGCGCCTGTGTCGTATTTCCAATTAAAGTTTCTGTTTATGTATTCAGTTATGCGTAAGATTTGATGTTGAGTTGAGTGTCCTTCCCGAAAACCGAATTGTTCTTCTCTTATTAATTTATTTGCGTTTATCTCTTTTTTAAGTCTTTTAATTAGTACTGATTCTAGAGCTTTACTCATTGTATTTAGTAGGCTTATTGGACGGTAACTAGTTGGTAAGGTTGAATCTTTACCCGCTTTAGCAAAGACTAATATTAGTGCCTTTTTCCATTGGCCAGGAAAGTAGTTAAATTTAAAGCAAGCATTAAAAATGTCAGCTAATCTTTTAAGTGCAAGGCTAGGTAAATGTTTTAGTACAAAGTTTGAAATTTTATCGAGTCCCGGGGCTTTATTATTTTTTGTTTTTCTGAAATACTGCCTAAGTTCGAATCCCGTTACTTGTTCGAGTTCGTCAGTACACGGTTGTTGTAAAAAGTCTGCTACTAGTTTGTCCGTTTCCTCCGTAAAGTCGGGTAGTGATGGGTTGTCATGCGGTGTAAAAGTTTTCGCGAAGTTTTCTGCTAGCCGTTTTGCTTTTTCCTCCGGTGAAAAATATTTAATGTCATTATTTTCATCTTTTAATGGGGGGATATTAGTTCTTGAAAGAGTTAGTGCTTTAGTCATTCTCCAGATAGAATTGTCTTTAATGTTTAGTTTTTTAACCGTTTTGTTTCAGGATTCGCATCTAAATTCTTTTATTTTAAGCGTAATTACTTTACGATATCTGTTTATATTTTGTTTTAGGGTGGGGTTAGGTTTTTTATGGTATTCGCGACGCATTTTATTACGTTGATTGATCAGTAATATTATGTCGGTTGGTAGTGGTTCGCTACCGTTTTTATTTTCGTTTAGGGGCGTAGAAAAATCTATTGCTTCTGTTATTATATTTGTTAAATGTGTAATGGCGCCGTCGATTTGTTCAGTGTTGTTAAGTTCGTATTCGTGTTGTATGTTTTCGTTTATATGAGTATTAAATTTATTCCAGTCGGTTTTCGCGAAGTTATGCTTGGCTTTAGGTACGTTAAATGAGACGTCGAGATCTATTGTTATTTCAATGGGGTAGTGGTCTGAGTCTAGTTCGTGTATTGTATTGACGTTGATTGAATAATCTAAATTCTTTGTTACCGTGAAATCTATGATGTCAGGTTTATAGCGTTTATTTACTGGATAATGAGTAAATTCAGATGGCGCGTGTACACTTAGGTTTTGTTTTTGGCAATAATTGCTTAGTTTTGAGCCAAGTGTGTTTATCGTTCTACTGCCCCGGCGTGTGTGTTTTGCATTTAAGTCACCTGCGACTACCACTGTGGGTGCTATTCTAAAAATTTTATCGTAGTCGGATTTATTATATTTTTTACTTGGCGAGTTATATATTGAAACAATTGCGATCTCTGTTCCTCGTGTTTTTATTTTTATTGCCGTGGCTTCTATGGTTTCAAGATTTAAGGTTATTTCATGCTGGATTAGATTGTTTTTGACTAGCACCGCGGTGCCTCTATTATTTTCGTCTTTATGTTTGTGTGTTTTATAGCCTGGTATATTAAATTTTATTTTATCTTTTAAGAGAGTTTCTGATAGCAAGCAAATGTCTATTTCATGTATATTAATAAAGTTTTCAAGTTCGGATTTTTTGTTATATAGACCTCCGCACGCGTTCCATGCGCTTATTTTTAACTTGTATCGCTTATCCATTTTTAGTATTCGCGAGTTTAAGAGTGCTGTTCATTAATTTACTTATTACGTTAATTATGTGTCCAGGAGCTTTGCTGGAGTCACATTCCCCTGACGCTACAGCCGCAGCTAGCTGGCATGCTTCTGGCAGGAGTTGGATTAATTCATTCATGAATGTTTGTTTATTGATATTATCGTTTGAATTTTGTTTTTGTGTGT
The DNA here is from genome assembly GCA_949152435.1 of Gastracanthus pulcherrimus. Taxonomy (NCBI): domain Eukaryota; kingdom Metazoa; phylum Arthropoda; class Insecta; order Hymenoptera; family Pteromalidae; genus Gastracanthus; species Gastracanthus pulcherrimus. The sequence continues at coordinate 38,706,115 of OX424573.1, forward strand.
ACCTGGGCTTATTTGGAAAATTTTTATTTACAATCTGTTTTTCAGAGACTTTAGTCGTTTGTTTAATTATTTGAGGGTTTTCAGTGATTTTAGTCGATTGTGTAATAGTTCGGGGGTTTTCAGGGATTTTAGTCTTAACTTTAGTACGTTTAGCTCTGTTTTCTGTGGTTTTAGTCAGGGGATCTATTTCCGAAGCGAAAGTAGAAGTGTTGCGTGTTCTCAGAGGCGGAAATTGGCTTCTATCGCTAGTAAATGGTGAGCTGTGAAGGTGTCCTAAGGCTCTAATTGTTGAAGCAATTACCTTCTTGGCGTAACTTACTTTTTCAGCTTTGTACTTTGTACAGCCTTTGTACATGGCAAAATGGTCTCCTCCACAGTTCACACATTTCCTTATCAAATTTTCGGCTGTAGTGGGGCAGCTCCTGGACTCGTGTGTTTCTCCACATTTAAAACATCTAGCCGTTGCATGGCAGTGCTTTGAAGTGTGATTAAATCGCTGACACTTAAAGCACTGCTTGACTCCTTTAGGTGGTACGTAGTCTTCGAACCTGACCTTCATGTAAGCAATAGTTTCTACTTCTTTAATTTTCGAAACTTCATCTTCTTTAATTGTAATTAAATAGAGCGGTAGTAGACTTTTGCCCTTACCGCTTTTCATCTGCACTACTTCACTTACACGAAGCCCAAGTTCTTCCAGCTCGGTCTTGATTTCCGATGGAAGGATTGACCTTGGCAGCCCCCTTAACACCAACCTAGATTCGCGCTCTCTGCCCTCTTCCCTGAATAGATAAAATTCAAATCCCTTCTCCTCGACTTTGTGGAGAATGAATCTGTAGTCATCTATCGTGGCTGCCCGGACCGACATAACCTCCGCTTTTAGCTTATACACTACGGGCGGGAATGAAAGCTTTTTCCCATCTTTATCCTGCTCCTTAAACGCGTCGCGCAGCTTTGCGTAGCTCAGTTGACTGTTACCGCGTTCGTCTACGATTACGTTGATCGGCGCAATGTCATGCTTCTTAGCATTTTTGGTGACCGAGCTAGCATCCTGTTCGTGTCCCGCGAGCGCGCTAAATGAGTTATTAGATAATATTGACACTTTACCTATTCTCCCATCGTTTATCTTGGGCGTCTTCCTCTTAGCTCCCTGCGCTCCCTCTTCCTGGCTGCTGTGTCCTCTCTCTCTCTTCGTCCACCTGCTGCTCACAGTCTCGAAGTCCTGAAAGTCCATGCTCTCAGTCTTGCTGTAGTTCCTGGCGATAGACGCTGCGATTGACGTCTGCTTGCTGGAAACTCCTGGCTCGCTGCTGCTATGCTCAGAGTCGCCGTCCGAGTGTGATGCTTTCCCATCTGGCGGTTTCATGTCGATGTGTGCTTGGCTTGCTGATAGTATTGTAGATGAGCTCGCCTGGCTAAGCGCCATGGCTCGCTTTTCTTTCACCAACACAAAAATATCCGGATATCGCAATGAGAATTGCAATTATCACGAAAACCTCAGCTACGTTAAAGAAAACTCACGTGACTCTATGTTCGATAAAATTAACAATTGATCAGAGCACGAAGTGCACTGCTCAACGGTCAAAGATCGAATCTCCAATCCCGATCTTTTCATCGATAAAATATTGTTTTCGCGTGATTCTTTTTATTCGTCCCAATAACTCCTCTCCTGCAGGGATATGGTACGATTGACTGAAGAGTGGAGGATGCTGTGACTGCTATTGCTGTACCGACTGTGCAGACTGTGCCTATATGCTGTCACATATAGATATTAGGTCAGATAGTGCGCACGAAACACTTTGTGGCATGTGCAGTAAAAATAAATTTTGCACAAATCTCTTGTAATAGGAATTTATGGGAGCATTAGATGGAGCAAAAGTTAATATAGTTATTACGTTAGAAGCAAGTAGTTTAAGTGAAATATTATAATATACTTTGCAGAACAATACTCTGTGCGTTAGGCTAGAGTGGGTTTATGATAACATTGCGGTTGTGTACTCTTTACCCCCTACTAAGTACAGGATTACGTCGTTGGAAAAATACATGAAGTTCCAAGGACCAGCACACGAAGAAAATTTTCTTTGATGGAAGAAATAATGATCAACAAAATACTTCTAAATCATTATTTCCGTTGAACAAAAAAATTGGTTTAAAAGATCTGTGACACTAACTTTTGTTTTTTAAGTATTTTTGATTCTACATGCAATTATAAAATATTTCTTGAAGTATCTTTAAAATACTATATTTTTATTTTTAAAAAATAACAAGTGTTGCATTTCTTTCATTTGATATCTGGAGTTGTATGAAATTTATAGTTGTTACAAAAGTTGAAGATATTAGTTGCTCCATTGCGTAATGACGGTAAATATACAAGAATACTTGAAATTGATGATGCATCTAACACTTTTCAATAATATCTTCAATAAATTACTTCAGATTTGCAAGTAAAAAATTTTTTATTAGTTACAATAAAAATCTAAAATATTCAGTTATCAAATAGCACTTTTATTGAATTACATATTTAAATATTTACGTCTCATACAGGTAAATTTTATACACTGAGAAAACGATATTGTAAAGGATTAAAATATCAATATATTGTATAAATGATTTAGGATATCGATATCGTAAAAATTTAATAATAAAAACATTTTTGTATAAGGAGATTGATCGACTGAATTTTTTAACCTAATAAAATTAATGACAAATCAAATAGTACGTCAACAATTCTAAAAAGAATTTATTTAGCGAATCCATGCGAGAGTCTGTTATGTATTTATAATATCCATTATATATGTTGTAAATTTTTAAAGCAAAAAAGTAGTATCATTTTTTCATTGAATATTATTTTTTTTCAGACTAAACAAATGTTTTTTCACTGAGTTTTAAGAGTTGTAAATCCTCAAATTTCCATGCATTTTACGTCATCTTTTTTCGTTTGCTCATAACTTAGGGACAGATTAATATGTCATACAAAGCTAAGCTTAAATTTAAGCACATTCTGTCTACTTTTTTGTTTTTCATGATTATTTATGCACTGTAAAAACTTATAGTTATGATCCAAAGTATAAGTACCATTTTTAATTATCAAATGTATATTATGGATATATATCATAGGTCATAATTAGTTGAAAGCTAGGACCTATGGGATGAATCTACAGGCGCTTATGGGTAATATATTTGAGAACTGTTTCTGGATAGTTCTTCTATCTGGGGCAGTATACAAATTAATCCCAGTATGTATTTAAGCCAATAATAATAATAATTTTTGTTTTATCTTTAGGGGGGTCAAAGTCATTTTAGGAATTCAAATTTCCCGCCTTAAATGTTACCGACCGAACAATGAATAATTTGATATAACGTGATATATATACCTTATTGTACAAAACGAAGAGGTCATTGATCTCCGTAATACAATTATCTACTACTGTACGAAGTTTCAAACATAAACTTCAAAACCTCTACGAATGGCATTGGAACGATATTTATATTAGCCAGACTCGAACCTTTCAAATTTCGAATGCCATTCGTAGAGGTATTGAAGATTTTGTTTAAAACTTCGCACAGTGGTAGATAATTGTATTACGGAGGTCAATGACCTCTTCGTTTTGGATAATAAGATATATATATCGAGTTATATCAAATTATTCATTGTTCGGTCAGTAATATTTACGGTGGAAAATTTGAATTCTTAAATTGATTTTGATACCCCCTTAAATGTAATCACTTCTAAGTATTTGTAACAGGTTCAAAAATCGATTTTTAGAAAATGATATTTTCTTTAAGTACACGATTTCGAAAATGTTTGCTGAAAGTTTTAAGTCAATCCGATAAAAACTCTTTGGAATACTTCATTTGAAGCATGGTATATTCCAATACAGCCCATCAAATTCTTAAAACGCGTTTTTCTCAAAATGCCCTTTTTCGAAAACATTGTGCTCGGTGACCACGATTTCTCGAAAACGACTTCATTGATAATTCTGAAATTTTGCAAATTTTTATTGATTTTGTCTTAGAATGTATTTATTGTTTATTGTACATGTAAAAGTTCAAAACTAAAGCTTTTAAAGTTCACAAAGATTTTTATGTTTGTACAACCACTTTATGGTTCTTTAAAATAACAAATTATTTAAGAAATGTGTACTATAATAACTACTTTTTAAGTTCTTTCCAGTTCAACAAGTATCAGGAATGTTCAACCATGTTCCAAATTCTTTAGCCAGCATTATGTATATGAAATGTTCAAATATTTCATAATCCATACTGTAGACAGTGATATGCTTAGCGTGCTTCTTCATTAATGTTTTTACGTCGTTCATTATAAGCGGATCATATTCATAATTAGAATTTTCCAATTTTAACATTACATCATTATGTAATGTTTCTATATATTTATATTTGTGTGTTATGTTATATTTCAGACTGGGAGATTTTGATATAATATCCTATTACAAAAAATTTATATATTTTATAAAATAAGAAATACGAAACTTCATTGGTTTATTAAGTAATAGTTTGATACCTTAACAAACGGTAAATAGCTTGGCGAGTTTTTTTTACAAGCTATACATTTACATTCAAATCGATATGTACCCATTAATTGGCGTAGTCTTTCAGCTTTAGAAGAGCTTACAAAATTGTTACCAACATAGCAGAGGAATAACTAAACATAAAAATAGATTAATAAAACATGTAAAAAAATATTTAAGTTACAGTAAGCTTGAACTTAAAGCATTTTTGAATTATAAAATAAAATGAATATAAAACCTGTTCTCCTTTTTTTATGAGATGCTTAGCATAAACAATAGTCTCATTTGTATTTGTGGAAATACATTTTACATTTGGGTCACAGCTATGATTGAAGAGGCAGCTAAATGGATAAATCGCGAATCCATATGATTGAACCACTTCAGGGTTTCCTCTGTGTACAAAATACTAAGATACACATGTATTAAATTACAACAAAATTATTATTCAGATTTTATTACAAAATATTTACTTTTAAAGTATTGTTAGGAAGTGAAAGTAAACTTTTCAATATTAATGCTCCCACTAATTTGATATCTTCATTTAGAATCATTTCCTTTGGAGTTACTTTAATTTTCTTTCCAAAAAAGGTGGTTTCTCTGGCCAAATAATATACACCAATACAAGCCATAGAAACAAATATACCAAGATTATCTTTATGCATCTTATCTAAAACAGTGGTGAGACTATAGATGCTTCTACATTTGTCACTTTGAAGAACACCATCATCCGAAAAGCCTTTTGTTCGTGGATCTGAAATAATTAAATAAATGTTTTATTTTTTTAATAGATAAAAGAAAAAGATAAAATTAATCTCAATGAATCATTGTATATCTATATTTATTGTATATCTATTTACCTTTACAATTCTCAATGCTTATCAACTCTCTTCTCAATTTATTTACACAACCAACCTCATCAACAGTGATCAACACAAATTTCAAAGCTGATACTAGGCTTTTCAATAAAGCGTTAACATCACTAGCTTCGCAACTGGTTATAGACGGAAAATATACGTCTAGATTAATGTTATATAAATGAGATAGTACTGAACATTCGAATTTATGATACTTGTTCCAAGCCTCTGATTTGCATTTTGCTAAGCAATAGACATTGTAAATGCAGCCTTCACATGGTATAGATGCCCATGTCTGATGTACACAGTTGGCACAAAACAAATACATTCCTTCATGACAAATAGTTGTCAAGTAACTCTTTTCAACAACAAGAATCTCTCCAGGTTCAATTGTTCGAGTAGCCACAATGTGTCTACCATATTTTTCATTGTACTTTATAGACACAGCGGTAGAAGCACAAGGTGCTTCATTTTGTCGCATAAATGTTGGAAGCTTTACCTCTTTTTTTTCTACTTCTTTCTCTTTGAAAGTTTCAATCGAGATATTATTACAAATGTGATTCAATCTTTCCACGAATTTAACCTTTACATCTGCATTTAATTTAAATTGTGCAAAACTCTGTAAAGCTTCTTTACAAGTTGTCTTTGCTGTTTCTTTCTCTAAAGCAACCAGACTTTCAATTTTTCTAAGCAAAAGCTTAGTTTTTAAACAATCAAAACTAGTTATTTTGAATCCTCGATCACAATCTTTTATACATTCTTCATATTCTTTCAAATGAAATAATAAGGCTGATCTGTTACCATAAGCAAGAGCTAGTTCTTCCGAATCATTTGGCGCTGCTGCAACACTCTTTGTATACAAATTCCAGGTATTCTGGTGCTTGTCCACATTATGATCTTTGGATAAATAAATTGCATTTCCTTGTTTTCTGTATTGAATAGAATCTTTGGCATTCTTTTGTATACATTGTACTGGATTATTTATAAACAATGTATCTAGCTTCTCCATACAATAATAAATAATTTGCTTTTCAAAAAGCATTCCTTCTTTGCCTTCCATTCTTCAATATCAAAGTTGAGTGGGTTTAAGGATTTCTAAAACAGACTAAGTGAACAATAAAAAATGTATAATATAAATTAAACATGATGCAAATAAATTAAATATTTAAGACTATTAATTTTTACCCTAAACCTAGCACAATACGATATTCCATATACTGTATATTTCGTTGAATAATAATACAACTCCTATGTTTTTAAACGAACACTACTTTATTATCCACGTAATCAAGGTCAAATTTCATTAATGCCACTCATTTCTTTAAAAGAAACTTTCATAATTCCATTCGCACTTTTTTTAATAGCATTTAACCTCAAGTAAACGGAGATAAGCAAAGAATGCCGGGAAATACAACCTACTAGTTAAAACCAACGAATATAGAATGTACGAAGAACGCTCCTGGGTTACGAAAAGGGGACGAACGTTTGGCTCACCGGCGATTAGGCTGGAATTTATAGTCGACACTTGGCACTCAATACTCAATGCTTGATACTCAGTTCTCATACTCAAACTCTAAGAACGTACGCTTTCTAATGTTTACATAATCTATGCCTGCTTTGAAGGTATGGGCACAGAGCATGCAAACATTAGAAATCGTGCGGTCTTCGAGTTAGAGTTTGAGTATTAAGTGCCAAATGTCGGCTATAAATTCCAGCCTTAGTTCGGTGAGCCAGACACTTGACGCCGCCACGTATTAATTTCTCTCTCAGCGTGCGTTTGCGCATGCGCGAACTGCTGAAGTGAATATTTTTATTTATTATGGGAAGACTGGGGTATAACGGAGTTTCGGGTGTAATGGAGCAGTTGAGATAATTTGTTTTATAAGTGGCAACACCATATTGGGTCGCGTCTCTGTTTACTAGTAGTGAATGCGCGAGTTTATTTACCGAATTTTATTAACCATTACCATGCAGAAAGAATTTTAAAAATAGAACATAGTTTAAGATGATGAAAAGCAGTACATTTTTTAAGGATGGCTTTTTTTCAAATTGTCAACCGATTATGTTCCTGCTTGTTAAGAAAAATCCCTTTAGGAGGTTTCTATAGGTTCTTTCATTAACTTTAATTTGTTCTTTGGAATATTAAAATAGGTTGAAATATTGAAATCATCTTAGGAGCCAACAGAAAAATATTCCAGTTCAAAATACGAAATCCTGTCGAAGAAGTTTTTAGTGCGTCGCGGACGCCCACGCAAACCGCTCGTCCGACGCGAAGTTGTTCATACAGGGCGGGCGTCGCGGCGCGATGCCTCTATCAATAAATATAATTCCAGGGAGTAAGAGAGAAGGAGACCAAACACGATGCTTTCTACATGGCTCTCTTTTCCCGTCAGAAATGCCGTGTACGCTCGGCGGAACCGCCGCGACCTAACGAGTAACAGAGCCGCCTGTCGGCGGCTTATTGTACTGTTCAACGATATCCTGATTGCAAAATATTTCCGAGTTCGAATCCACATAAAAGAAATTTTTTTTTTACTTTATTGTTTATTTTATATGACAATTATTATGCAGCTTTTAATTTTACGATGAAAAAATTAAAATTAAAAATATATATACTAGATAAGCAGATAGTGTACGTGTTTATTAAAGCACATCGAAATGTATGCAAATTACGAAATAAAAAATATTAAAGATATTTTTGTAAAATCTATTCTATACGCATAAATTTCTAATGATAAATGTAGTTATTTTAATATGTAATTCAAGATATGGTACATTAATATATAATGAAAATCATAGTTATTGATTATGATATTTGAGTGTAGCGTATATATGAGATAAGGCCCTTAATAACTAAATACTAAAATACTGTAGTATAAATAACCAAATTCTCAAAACATCTTGTTTAAACAACATTTCTTTGCATCCAGCTTCAAAATAAACATACGCTACTTCCATAATGTAAATGTCGTATTCATCGCTAATCGAGTAGTTAAGAAGAGGTCAGAGTCCTATATCTTATACCCAGTACCGACATTATCGATTTTTCGTCTTACGCAGTTAATTTTTACTTTAATAAAATTTTACAAACGTACGCACATTCTTAGTGATAAATAGATTGTGCGTACGTTTGCGAAATTTGAAAATCAAATTTATTCATTGAATAAAACGAAAAACTGCAATGCCGGTATCCGGCATCCCCTTAAGTCGTAAGTTTATAAACTTTTTGACATGCGTTCAAATCTCCGCGTCGCAACTTTTTATTCTTTTTTTTATTATCGTATGATAATTTGAAAAGGTATATTTTATTATAAATAAATCATAAAATGAACTTTTGTATATATTATAATCGTAAGTATAGTATAAAAATATTTGTTTATAAAATGCGTATAACATAAACAGGAACAAAGTGTTAAGATAAATTGCAAGTAATTATCAATGTTGATTAATAGCGTAACTTAACTGAATAGATAAAATGAAAATAACATTTAATTAACTTATGAAGTGTTTTTAGTACTTTTTTTACATGTTTTTGATTTACGATTGTCACTTTTTGACAAATTTCGCTTCCTCTTAGAAGTTTTCACAGTAGTTGCATTTTGCAATTCTAATCCAGACTTGCGAAATTCTGGGAACTCTCGAGCCGGCGAGTCGCCCTATATTTTCCCGGAAAAAAGAAAAAATAATTTCTTTTTATGGAAAGCGCAATTATACATATACGTGTACCGTTATTGATAGTAATATTTTACTATGTATTAAGTAATAGTGATGTTTAACTAATTAAAAATATTTATTTTTATAATGTGTACTTATCATTATTATTCTATACAGCAGATATTCTAAACATAATCATAATTATTTAAACAACATAAAATCTAACTTGTAATGTTCCGTACGAATAATTGTACGGTGTAACCGGCCCTGATACTGTAATCTGAAAAGGGCCTTATTATATAAGCAGGCAGCCTGACAGGAATTTCTACTCGGGGTGTAATATCGACAGCAGAATATGTTCATAGAGAGGCTGAGAATAATTTGTTAGTTTATTTATGGTATGGTTAAGCTTAAGCTTACAAATAGCTGATTTGTTTAAGTTAACCATATTTAATTACATAAATTTTATTTTTTAATAAAAAGAGTAATAAACTTAACTATGTATTTTTTGTCGCGGAGGCGTAAAAAGACTATCAAAATAAATCATCTATACTACTTTAATTAACTAAAAGTTGTATAAATAAATTGATTGTATTATGAGTTGACACTACCTATCCAGACAATACCATCATCCAGCAGAGCCGTTGAAAGGTATAATATCAAAAGTAAGATATGTTGATAGAGAGGCTGGGCTTGTTAGTTTGATTTAACTTTGTTTAAGTTATTTAAGCTTTGTTTTAAGCCTAAGCAATAATGGTTAACAAATAAGGTTTAAGATAACATAAGGAATAAAAAGTTTACGCTTAGCATAGCTGCGAATAAGTGCAAATTGTATGTATCCGGGTATGAATATCCTGATTTTTTTATTTCAATTTCATCATTCAGAATATACGAACCTACTTTCCACATTCATCAAAACATTATTTATTTTTTGTTTTTTATGTGGTGTTGATTGAAATTTTAATATTGAAAAGAAAAATTGACAGTTGTTAAGGTTACGTATTGTACATACGAATATTGTACAATTACGATTAGCCTATTGTACGCACATTGTACATTTACGAATTAACGTACTGTACGAACATTGTTAAATTACGATGTAACTAATTTATTAACATTTTATTAATAACAAGCAATAAACTACATCGTAATGCCCCACATACATCTCTTTCAAACAGCGCGCTCGAGCGCTAAATAGTAAAATAAGCCGCCGACAGGCGGCTCTGTTACTCGTTAGGTCGCGGCGGTTCTGTCGAGCGTACACGGCATTTCTGACGGGAAAAGAGAGCCATTTCGGCAACGCAGGTCCATAAGAGTTTGGTCTCCTTCTCTCTTACTCCCTGTATGATTCTTTTCCTTATTTTCGCCCTGGCTGGCCATTTTACATTTGCAAATGATTTTCTCAAACTTATTTTCATAAGCAATGTTTTATAAAGAAAGTTTGATTTTTGTATGCGCAATATAGAATTTATATTAAACAAAACAGCGAATGCAGTCTATAATACAGGGCACATTACTGTTATGTACATATATAAATACTTATGTATATAATATTCTTATACAATAATATCTCTCTTACTCCCTGTATGATTCTTTTCCTTATTTTCGCCCTGGCTGGCCATTTTACTTTTGCAAATGATTTTCTCAAACTTATTTTCATAAGCAATGTTTTATAAAGAAAGTTTGAGTATAAGAATATTATATACATAAGTATTTATATATGTACATAACAGTAATGTGCCCTGTATTATAGACTGCATTCGCTGTTTTGTTTAATATAAATTCTATATTGCGCATACAAAAATCAAACTTTCTTTATAAAACATTGCTTATGAAAATAAGTTTGAGAAAATCATTCGGCACCATAATGTTACGGCACAAAGCCGGATTCACGAGAGGAGAAATTAATAATTCAATAACAGTTTAAACCTTCAAAATTATATTTATTCAGTTGTCTAGCCGATATATTCCTGTGACGCATTTACGCTAAAAAGCCGATTCTTTCCCTAATAGTCATACGATGTGAACCACACGAGAGTCTAAACTGTACTGCCTTGTTGTTGTCGAGAGCGCCAACGCTGGCCCTTTTTTTACGACCTTTACGCGTATCCCATTTCATTTGGTTCTCTTTCTTTCATAACGCTGTAGTTAATACATTGCATCATTTCAGCACTGCATATTTATTTATTATCTATTTCACATTATTATATTCGCCGTCAATTTAACTTTACAACAATTATCATTATTTCTGTCAGTAACAACAGCGAATGCAGTCTATAATACAGGGCACATTACTGTTATGTACATATATAAATACTTATGTATATAATATTCTTATACAATAATAATTATTATATTATTACAATAATACTAATTATTATATAATTATAAGTATTTAGATATGTACATAACAGTGTTGTGCCCTGTATTATAAACTGCATATCGCGGTTTTATTTAATATAATATTCTATATTGCGCATACAAAAATCAAACTTTCTTTATAAAACATTTCTTATAAAAATAAGTTTGAGAAAATCATTTGGGAAAGTAAAATGGCCATCCAGGACGAAAATAAGGAAAAGAAAATATTTATTGATAGAGCCGCCGCGCCGCGACGCCCGCCATGGCATGCTTCTGCATAAGTGTGTGACTATTATAGCCTATGTCTTCGTTGTGTTGAGCGGGCCAGTCTGAGTAAAATAATCGGAAAAAAAAATTATTTTTTATGATCCGATAAAAATGTTTCCTTTGAAAGAAACTATTCTGAAATTTCTTTACTATAAATACTCGATAATATCTGTAATTCTATTGCTACAAAACGTTATTATCTTGCTCCTAAGTGACACAAGATATTACATTTTTCAATATGCTATATTTATTGGGAAATCTTTGCGGCATGCACGTTTAAGTTGGTTAATTTTTGAACAATTATCAATGAAAATTTTCTAACATAAAGTAAACTGTACGAGTGTTAGTATGTATCAAAATGAGTGTAATTACCGTCGGAAATTATTTATTTCACAACTGTATCATTTAGAAACGTGCACGAAGCAAAATTTAACCAATAAATACAGTATTGACAATGATAATATCTTGTGTCCCGTAAGAACAAGATTTTCATATTTTACAACAGCAAAACTACAGATATTCTCAAGTATTTCTAGCAAAATTTCTTCTCGATTAATAGCTTTTAAAGGAAAATTTTTTATCAGCATATAAAAAAAATCTTTTTTGGAATTTAATTCAGTTTGTCCCCCTTAAGGTAAAAATTCCGTCAAAGTCTCATATTTTAAATCACAAACTGTAATTTAAAAATATAAATTGCATATTATAAAACCAAAATTGTAATTTTAAAATGAAAATTGTAATTTTAAAATGAAAATTGTAATTTTAAAATGAAAATTGTAATTTTAAAATGAAAATTGTAATTTTAAAATGAAAATTGTAATTTTAAAATGAAAATTGTAATTTAAAATGAAAATTGTAATTTTAAAATGAAAATTGTAATTTTAAAATGAAAATTGTAATTTTAAAATGAAAATTGTAATTTTAAAATGAAAATTGTAATTTTAAAATGAAAATTGTAATTTTAAAATGAAAATTGTAATTTTAAAATGAAAATTGTAATTTTAAAATGAAAATTGTAATTTTAAAATGAAAATTGTAATTTTAAAATGAAAATTGTAATTTTAAAATGAAAATTGTAATTTTAAAATGAAAATTGTATATTTTATGACGAAAAGTGTAATTTTAATATGAAAATCGTATATTTTAAAACGAAAATATTAATTTTAAAATGAAAATTGCCAAAAAAATGTGGAACGCTTCACGATTTTGCGTGTCATCCTTGCGCAGGGGCCATGCTAATCTTCTCTGTATCGTTCCAATTTTAGTATATGTACTGCCGAAGCAAGTACGACCGCTGAGCTCCGAGCGTTCCTTATATATGAACCATTGACTCATCCTGGCACTTGCGAGAGGTGAAAAATAAAGGTAGCCGCGTAGCGCTAGATTTTGAAACTAATACGTTGTGCTGCAAATGCGCATATGAAGCACATAACAATTTAAAGCACTATGTTGGCCAATCAGTAAATATTAACCGGATTTCAAATCAGAAACATGTTAATGTGTTATTGTATTCATTTATTATATTTGAAATGTGCTCTGATATAAATGAAAATGACGTCAAATGACTTTTCGATGCTTCTATTTAACTTGATTTATATACGACTTTTGCGATTGAATCTTAAAATCAATTTTGCATTTACTTACTTCCCTCTATCAGCTACAAAGTATATACTTTTAGAATCTGTAAGTACATCTGGGATGGCACTACACTTTAACGTTATTTTAGAGACATTTGAGTCAACCGTAGGACGTTTGCGAACGTCTGAGACAATATCCTAAATTTTGTCAAGTATCTTATGTTTTCTAGATACCATGTTTCTGCATAATTTTAATGTTCGAGCAAAATTTCTTCTAGATTAATAGCTTTTGAAGGAAAATTTTTTATCGGCATATAAAAAAAATCTTTTTTGGAATTTAATTCAGTTTGTCCCTCTTAAGGTAAAAATTCCGTCAAAGTCTCATATTTTAAATCACAAACTGTAATTTAAAAATTAAAATTGCATATTATAAAACCAAAATTGTAATTTTAAAATGAAAATTGTATATTTTATGACGAAAAGTGTAATTTTAATATGAAAATCGTATATTTTAAAACGGAAATATTAATATTAAAATGAAAATTGCCAAAAAAATGTGGAACGCTTCACGATTTTGCGTGTCATCCTTGCGCAGGGGCCATGCTAATCTTCTCTGTATCGTTCCAATTTTAGTATATGTACTGCCGAAGCAAGTACGACCGCTGAGCTCCGAGCGCTCCTTATATATGAACCATTGACTCATCCTGGCACTTGCGAGAGGTGAAAAATAAAGGTAGCCGCGTAGCGCTAGATTTTGAAACTAATACGTTGTGCTGCAAATGCGCATATGAAGCACATAACAATTTAAAGCACTATGTTGGCCAATCAGTAAATATTAACCGGATTTCAAATCAGAAACATGTTAATGTGTTATTGTATTCATTTATTATATTTGAAATGTGCTCTGATATAAATGAAAATGACGTCAAATGACTTTTCGATGCTTCTATTTAACTTGATTTATATACGACTTTTGCGATTGAATCTTAAAATCAATTTTGTATTTACTTACTTCCCTCTATCAGCTACAAAGTATATACTTTTAGAATCTGTAAGTACATCTGGGATGGCACTACACTTTAACGTTATTTTAGAGACATTTGAGTCAACCGTAGGACGTTTGCGAACGTCTGAGACAATATCCTAAATTTTGTCAAGTATCTTATGTTTTCTAGATACCATGTTTCTGCATAATTTTAATGTTCTAGCAAAATTTCTTTTCGATTAATAGCTTTTGAAGGAAAATTTTTTATCGGCATATAAAAAAAATCTTTTTTGGAATTTAATTCAGTTTGTCCCTCTTAAGGTAAAAATTCCGTCAAAGTCTCATATTTTAAATCACAAACTGTAATTTAAAAATTAAAATTGCATATTATAAAACCAAAATTGTAATTTTAAAATGAAAATTGTATATTTTATGACGAAAAGTGTAATTTTAATATGAAAATCGTATATTTTAAAACGAAAATATTAATTTTAAAATGAAAATTGCCAAAAAAATGTGGAACGCTTCACGATTTTGCGTGTCATCCTTGCGCAGGGGCCATGCTAATCTTCTCTGTATCGTTCCAATTTTAGTATATGTACTGCCGAAGCAAGTACGACCGCTGAGCTCCGAGCGCTCCGTATATATGAACCATTGACTCATCCTGGCACTTGCGAGAGGTGAAAAATAAAGGTAGCCGCGTAGCGCTAGATTTTGAAACTAATACGTTGTGCTGCAAATGCGCATATGAAGCACATAACAATTTAAAGCACTATGTTGGCCAATCAGTAAATATTAACCGGATTTCAAATCAGAAACATGTTAATGTGTTATTGTATTCATTTATTATATTTGAAATGTGCTCTGATATAAATGAAAATGACGTCAAATGACTTTTCGATGCTTCTATTTAACTTGATTTATATACGACTTTTGCGATTGAATCTTAAAATCAATTTTGTATTTACTTACTTCCCTCTATCAGCTACAAAGTATATACTTTTAGAATCTGTAAGTACATCTGGGATGGCACTACACTTTAAGGTTATTTTAGAGACATTTGAGTCAACCGTAGGACGTTTGCGAACGTCTGAGACAATATCCTAAATTTTGTCAAGTATCTTATGTTTTCTAGATACCATGTTTCTGCATAATTTTAATGTTCTAGCAAAATTTCTTCTGTATTAATAGCTTTTGAAGGAAAATTTTTTATCGGCATATAAAAAAATCTTTTTTGGAATTTAATTCAGTTTGTCCCTCTTAAGGTAAAAATTCCGTCAAAGTCTCATATTTTAAATCACAAACTGTAATTTAAAAATTAAAATTGCATATTATAAAACCAAAATTGTAATTTTAAAATGAAAATTGTATATTTTATGACGAAAAGTGTAATTTTAATATGAAAATCGTATATTTTAAAACGAAAATATTAATTTTAAAATGAAAATTGCCAAAAAAATGTGGAACGCTTCACGATTTTGCGTGTCATCCTTGCGCAGGGGCCATGCTAATCTTCTCTGTATCGTTCCAATTTTAGTATATGTACTGCCGAAGCAAGTACGACCGCTGAGCTCCGAGCGCTCCTTATATATGAACCATTGACTCATCCTGGCACTTGCGAGAGGTGAAAAATAAAGGTAGCCGCGTAGCGCTAGATTTTGAAACTAATACGTTGTGCTGCAAATGCGCATATGAAGCACATAACAATTTAAAGCACTATGTTGGCCAATCAGTAAATATTAACCGGATTTCAAATCAGAAACATGTTAATGTGTTATTGTATTCATTTATTATATTTGAAATGTGCTCTGATATAAATGAAAATGACGTCAAATGACTTTTCGATGCTTCTATTTAACTTGATTTATATACGACTTTTGCGATTGAATCTTAAAATCAATTTTGTATTTACTTACTTCCCTGTATCAGCTACAAAGTATACATTTTTAGAATCTGTAAGTACATCTGGGATGGCACTACACTTTAACGTTATTTTAGAGACATTTGAGTCAACCGTAGGACGTTTGCGAACGACTGAGACAATATCCTAAATTTTGTCAAGTATCTTATGTTTTCTAGATACCATGTTTCTGCATAATTTTAATGTTCTAGCAAAATTTCTTCTCGATTAATAGCTTTTGAAGGAAAATTTTTTATCGGCATATAAAAAAAATCTTTTTTAGAATTTAATTCAGTTTGTCCCTCTTAAGGTAAAAATTCCGTCAAAGTCTCATATTTTAAATCACAAACTGTAATTTAAAAATTATAATTGCATATTATAAAACCAAAATTGAAATTTTAAAATGAAAATTGTATATTTTATGACGAAAAGTGTAATTTTAATATGAAAATCGTATATTTTAAAACGAAAATATTAATTTTAAAATGAAAATTGCCAAAAAAATGTGGAACGCTTCACGATTTTGCGTGTCATCCTTGCGCAGGGGCCATGCTAATCTTCTCTGTATCGTTCCAATTTTAGTATATGTACTGCCGAAGCAAGTACGACCGCTGAGCTCCGAGCGCTCCTTATATATGAACCATTGACTCATCCTGGCACTTGCGAGAGGTGAAAAATAAAGGTAGCCGCGTAGCGCTAGATTTTGAAACTAATACGTTGTGCTGCAAATGCGCATATGAAGCACATAACAATTTAAAGCACTATGTTGGCCAATCAGTAAATATTAACCGGATTTCAAATCAGAAACATGTTAATGTGTTATTGTATTCATTTATTATATTTGAAATGTGCTCTGATATAAATGAAAATGACGTCAAATGACTTTTCGATGCTTCTATTTAACTTGATTTATATACGACTTTTGCGATTGAATCTTAAAATCAATTTTGTATTTACTTACTTCCCTCTATCAGGTACAAAGTATATACTTTTAGAATCTGTAAGTACATCTGGGATGGCACTACACTTTAACGTTATTTTAGAGACATTTGAGTCAACCGTAGGACGTTTGCGAACGTCTGAGACAATATCCTAAATTTTGTCAAGTATCTTATGTTTTCTAGATACCATGTTTCTGCATAATTTTAATGTTCTAGCAAAATTTCTTCTCGATTAATAGCTTTTGAAGGAAAATTTTTTATCGGCATATAAAAAAATCTTTTTTGGAATTTAATTCAGTTTGTCCCTCTTAAGGTAAAAATTCCGTCAAAGTCTCATATTTTAAATCACAAACTGTAATTTAAAAATTAAAATTGCATATTATAAAACCAAAATTGTAATTTTAAAATGAAAATTGTATATTTTATGACGAAAAGTGTAATTTTAATATGATAATCGTATATTTTAAAACGAAAATATTAATTTTAAAATGAAAATTGCCAAAAAAATGTGGAACGCTTCACGATTTTGCGTGTCATCCTTGCGCAGGGGCCATGCTAATCTTCTCTGTATCGTTCCAATTTTAGTATATGTACTGCCGAAGCAAGTACGACCGCTGAGCTCCGAGCGCTCCTTATATATGAACCATTGACTCATCCTGGCACTTGCGAGAGGTGAAAAATAAAGGTAGCCGCGTAGCGCTAGATTTTGAAACTAATACGTTGTGCTGCAAATGCGCATATGAAGCACATAACAATTTAAAGCACTATGTTGGCCAATCAGTAAATATTAACCGGATTTCAAATCAGAAACATGTTAATGTGTTATTGTATTCATTTATTATATTTGAAATGTGCTCTGATATAAATGAAAATGACGTCAAATGACTTTTCGATGCTTCTATTTAACTTGATTTATATACGATTTTTGCGATTGAATCTTAAAATCAATTTTGTATTTACTTACTTCCCTCTATCAGCTACAAAGTATATACTTTTAGAATCTGTACATCTGGGATGGCACTACACTTTAACGTTATTTTAGAGACATTTGAGTCAACCGTAGGACGTTTGCGAACGTCTGAGACAATATCCTAAATTTTGTCAAGTATCTTATGTTTTCTAGATACCATGTTTCTGCATAATTTTAATGTTCTAGCAAAATTTCTTCTCGATTAATAGCTTTTGAAGGAAAATTTTTTATCGGCATATAAAAAAATCTTTTTTGGAATTTAATTCAGTTTGTCCCTCTTAAGGTAAAAATTCCGTCAAAGTCTCATATTTTAAATCACAAACTGTAATTTAAAAATTAAAATTGCATATTATAAAACCAAAATTGTAATTTTAAAATGAAAATTGTATATTTTATGACGAAAAGTGTAATTTTAATATGATAATCGTATATTTTAAAACGAAAATATTAATTTTAAAATGAAAATTGCCAAAAAAATGTGGAACGCTTCACGATTTTGCGTGTCATCCTTGCGCAGGGGCCATGCTAATTTTCTCTGTATCGTTCCAATTTTAGTATATGTACTGCCGAAGCAAGTACGACCGCTGAGCTCCGAGCGCTCCTTATATATGAACCATTGACTCATCCTGGCACTTGCGAGAGGTGAAAAATAAAGGTAGCCGCGTAGCGCTAGATTTTGAAACTAATACGTTGTGCTGCAAATGCGCATATGAAGCACATAACAATTTAAAGCACTATGTTGGCCAATCAGTAAATATTAACCGGATTTCAAATCAGAAACATGTTAATGTGTTATTGTATTCATTTATTATATTTGAAATGTGCTCTGATATAAATGAAAATGACGTCAAATGACTTTTCGATGCTTCTATTTAACTTGATTTATATACGATTTTTGCGATTGAATCTTAAAATCAATTTTGTATTTACTTACTTCCCTCTATCAGCTACAAAGTATATACTTTTAGAATCTGTAAGTACATCTGGGATGGCACTACACTTTAACGTTATTTTAGAGACATTTGAGTCAACCGTAGGACGTTTGCGAACGTCTGAGACAATATCCTAAATTTTGTCAAGTATCTTATGTTTTCTAGATACCATGTTTCTGCATAATTTTAATGTTCTAGCAAAATTTCTTCTCGATTAATAGCTTTTGAAGGAAAATTTTTTATCGGCATATAAAAAAATCTTTTTTGGAATTTAATTCAGTTTGTCCCTCTTAAGGTAAAAATTCCGTCAAAGTCTCATATTTTAAATCACAAACTGTAATTTAAAAATTAAAATTGCATATTATAAAACCAAAATTGTAATTTTAAAATGAAAATTGTATATTTTATGACGAAAAGTGTAATTTTAATATGAAAATCGTATATTTTAAAACGAAAATATTAATTTTAAAATGAAAATTGCCAAAAAAATGTGGAACGCTTCACGATTTTACGTGTCATCCTTGCGCAGGGGCCATGCTAATCTTCTCTGTATCGTTCCAATTTTAGTATATGTACTGCCGAAGCAAGTACGACCGCTGATCTCCGAGCGCTCCTTATATATGAACCATTGACTCATCCTGGCACTTGCGAGAGGTGAAAAATAAAGGTAGCCGCGTAGCGCTAGATTTTGAAACTAATACGTTGTGCTGCAAATGCGCATATGAAGCACATAACAATTTAAAGCACTATGTTGGCCAATCAGTAAATATTAACCGGATTTCAAATCAGAAACATGTTAATGTGTTATTGTATTCATTTATTATATTTGAAATGTGCTCTGATATAAATGAAAATGACGTCAAATGACTTTTCGATGCTTCTATTTAACTTGATTTATATACGACTTTTGCGATTGAATCTTAAAATCAATTTTGTATTTACTTACTTCCCTGTATCAGCTACAAAGTATACATTTTTAGAATCTGTAAGTACATCTGGGATGGCACTACACTTTAACGTTATTTTAGAGACATTTGAGTCAACCGTAGGACGTTTGCGAACGTCTGAGACAATATCCTAAATTTTGTCAAGTATCTTATGTTTTCTAGATACCATGTTTCTGCATAATTTTAATGTTCTAGCAAAATTTCTTCTCGATTAATAGCTTTTGAAGGAAAATTTTTTATCGGCATATAAAAAAAATCTTTTTTGGAATTTAATTCAGTTTGTCCCTCTTAAGGTAAAAATTCCGTCAAAGTCTCATATTTTAAATCACAAACTGTAATTTAAAAATTAAAATTGCATATTATAAAACCAAAATTGAAATTTTAAAATGAAAATTGTATATTTTATGACGAAAAGTGTAATTTTAATATGAAAATCGTATATTTTAAAACGAAAATATTAATTTTAAAATGAAAATTGCCAAAAAAATGTGGAACGCTTCACGATTTTGCGTGTCATCCTTGCGCAGGGGCCATGCTAATCTTCTCTGTATCGTTCCAATTTTAGTATATGTACTGCCGAAGCAAGTACGACCGCTGAGCTCCGAGCGCTCCTTATATATGAACCAGTGACTCATCCTGGCACTTGCGAGAGGTGAAAAATAAAGGTAGCCGCGTAGCGCTAGATTTTGAAACTAATACGTTGTGCTGCAAATGCGCATATGAAGCACATAACAATTTAAAGCACTATGTTGGCCAATCAGTAAATATTAACCGGATTTCAAATCAGAAACATGTTAATGTGTTATTGTATTCATTTATTATATTTGAAATGTGCTCTGATATAAATGAAAATGACGTCAAATGACTTTTCGATGCTTCTATTTAATTTGATTTATATACGACTTTTGCGATTGAATCTTAAAATCAATTTTGTATTTACTTACTTCCCTCTATCAGCTACAAAGTATATACTTTTAGAATCTGTACATCTGGGATGGCACTACACTTTAACGTTATTTTAGAGACATTTGAGTCAACCGTAGGACGTTTGCGAACGTCTGAGACAATATCTTAAATTTTGTCAAGTATCTTATGTTTTCTAGATACCATGTTTCTGCATAATTTTAATGTTCTAGCAAAATTTCTTCTCGATTAATAGCTTTTATAGGAAAATTTTTTATCGGCATATAAAAAAATCTTTTTTGGAATTTAATTCAGTTTGTCCCTCTTAAGGTAAAAATTCCGTCAAAGTCTCATATTTTAAATCACAAACTGTAATTTAAAAATTAAAATTGCATATTATAAAACCAAAATTGTAATTTTAAAATGAAAATTGTATATTTTATGACGAAAAGTGTAATTTTAATATGAAAATCGTATATTTTAAAACGAAAATATTAATTTTAAAATGAAAATTGCCAAAAAAATGTGGAACGCTTCACGATTTTGCGTGTCATCCTTGCGCAGGGGCCATGCTAATCTTCTCTGTATCGTTCCAATTTTAGTATATGTACTGCCGAAGCAAGTACGACCGCTGAGCTCCGAGCGCTCCTTATATATGAACCATTGACTCATCCTGGCACTTGCGGGAGGTGAAAAATAAAGGTAGCCGCGTAGCGCTAGATTTTGAAACTAATACGTTGTGCTGCAAATGCACATATGAAGCACATAACAATTTAAAGCACTATGTTGGCCAATCAGTAAATATTAACCGGATTTCAAATCAGAAACATGTTAATGTGTTATTGTATTCATTTATTATATTTGAAATGTGCTCTGATATAAATGAAAATGACGTCAAATGACTTTTCGATGCTTCTATTTAACTTGATTTATATACGACTTTTGCGATTGAATCTTAAAATCAATTTTGTATTTACTTACTTCCCTGTATCAGCTACAAAGTATACATTTTTAGAATCTGTAAGTACATCTGGGATGGCACTACACTTTAACGTTATTTTAGAGACATTTGAGTCAACCGTAGGACGTTTGCGAACGTCTGAGACAATATCCTAAATTTTGTCAAGTATCTTATGTTTTCTAGATACCATGTTTCTGCATAATTTTAATGTTCTAGCAAAATTTCTTCTCGATTAATAGCTTTTGAAGGAAAATTTTTTATCGGCATATAAAAAAAATCTTTTTTGGAATTTAATTCAGTTTGTCCCTCTTAAGGTAAAAATTCAGTCAAAGTCTCATATTTTAAATCACAAACTGTAATTTAAAAATTAAAATTGCATATTATAAAACCAAAATTGTAATTTTAAAATGAAAATTGTATATTTTATGACGAAAAGTGTAATTTTAATATGAAAATCGTATATTTTAAAACGAAAATATTAATTTTAAAATGAAAATTGCCAAAAAAATGTGGAACGCTTCACGATTTTGCGTGTCATCCTTGCGCAGGGGCCATGCTAATCTTCTCTGTATCGTTCCAATTTTAGTATATGTACTGCCGAAGCAAGTACGACCGCTGAGCTCCGAGCGCTCCTTATATATGAACCATTGACTCATCCTGGCACTTGCGAGAGGTGAAAAATAAAGGTAGCCGCGTAGCGCTAGATTTTGAAACTAATACGTTGTGCTGCAAATGCGCATATGAAGCACATAACAATTTAAAGCACTATGTTGGCCAATCAGTAAATATTAACCGGATTTCAAATCAGAAACATGTTAATGTGTTATTGTATTCATTTATTATATTTGAAATGTGCTCTGATATAAATGAAAATGACGTCAAATGACTTTTCGATGCTTCTATTTAACTTGATTTATATACGACTTTTGCGATTGAATCTTAAAATCAATTTTGTATTTACTTACTTCCCTGTATCAGCTACAAAGTATACATTTTTAGAATCTGTAAGTACATCTGGGATGGCACTACACTTTAACGTTATTTTAGAGACATTTGAGTCAACCGTAGGACGTTTGCGAACGTCTGAGACAATATCCTAAATTTTGTCAAGTATCTTATGTTTTCTAGATACCATGTTTCTGCATAATTTTAATGTTCTAGCAAAATTTCTTCTCGATTAATAGCTTTTGAAGGAAAATTTTTTATCGGCATATAAAAAAAATCTTTTTTGGAATTTAATTCAGTTTGTCCCTCTTAAGGTAAAAATTCCGTCAAAGTCTCATATTTTAAATCACAAACTGTAATTTAAAAATTAAAATTGCATATTATAAAACCAAAATTGTAATTTTAAAATGAAAATTGTATATTTTATGACGAAAAGTGTAATTTTAATATGAAAATCGTATATTTTAAAACGAAAATATTAATTTTAAAATGAAAATTGCCAAAAAAATGTGGAACGCTTCACGATTTTGCGTGTCATCCTTGCGCAGGGGCCATGCTAATCTTCTCTGTATCGTTCCAATTTTAGTATATGTACTGCCGAAGCAAGTACGACCGCTGAGCTCCGAGCGCTCCTTATATATGAACCATTGACTCATCCTGGCACTTGCGAGAGGTGAAAAATAAAGGTAGCCGCGTAGCGCTAGATTTTGAAACTAATACGTTGTGCTGCAAATGCGCATATGAAGCACATAACAATTTAAAGCACTATGTTGGCCAATCAGTAAATATTAACCGGATTTCAAATCAGAAACATGTTAATGTGTTATTGTATTCATTTATTATATTTGAAATGTGCTCTGATATAAATGAAAATGACGTCAAATGACTTTTCGATGCTTCTATTTAATTTGATTTATATACGACTTTTGCGATTGAATCTTAAAATCAATTTTGTATTTACTTACTTCCCTCTATCAGCTACAAAGTATATACTTTTAGAATCTGTACATCTGGGATGGCACTACACTTTAACGTTATTTTAGAGACATTTGAGTCAACCGTAGGACGTTTGCGAACGTCTGAGACAATATCCTAAATTTTGTCAAGTATCTTATGTTTTCTAGATACCATGTTTCTGCATAATTTTAATGTTCTAGCAAAATTTCTTCTCGATTAATAGCTTTTGAAGGAAAATTTTTTATCGGCATATAAAAAAATCTTTTTTGGAATTTAATTCAGTTTGTCCCTCTTAAGGTAAAAATTCCGTCAAAGTCTCATATTTTAAATCACAAACTGTAATTTAAAAATTAAAATTGCATATTATAAAACCAAAATTGTAATTTTAAAATGAAAATTGTATATTTTATGACGAAAAGTGTAATTTTAATATGAAAATCGTATATTTTAAAACGAAAATATTAATTTTAAAATGAAAATTGCCAAAAAAATGTGGAACGCTTCACGATTTTGCGTGTCATCCTTGCGCAGGGGCCATGCTAATCTTCTCTGTATCGTTCCAATTTTAGTATATGTACTGCCGAAGCAAGTACGACCGCTGAGCTCCGAGCGCTCCTTATATATGAACCATTGACTCATCCTGGCACTTGCGAGAGGTGAAAAATAAAGGTAGCCGCGTAGCGCTAGATTTTGAAACTAATACGTTGTGCTGCAAATGCACATATGAAGCACATAACAATTTAAAGCACTATGTTGGCCAATCAGTAAATATTAACCGGATTTCAAATCAGAAACATGTTAATGTGTTATTGTATTCATTTATTATATTTGAAATGTGCTCTGATATAAATGAAAATGACGTCAAATGACTTTTCGATGCTTCTATTTAACTTGATTTATATACGACTTTTGCGATTGAATCTTAAAATCAATTTTGTATTTACTTACTTCCCTGTATCAGCTACAAAGTATACATTTTTAGAATCTGTAAGTACATCTGGGATGGCACTACACTTTAACGTTATTTTAGAGACATTTGAGTCAACCGTAGGACGTTTGCGAACGTCTGAGACAATATCCTAAATTTTGTCAAGTATCTTATGTTTTCTAGATACCATGTTTCTGCATAATTTTAATGTTCTAGCAAAATTTCTTCTCGATTAATAGCTTTTGAAGGAAAATTTTTTATCGGCATATAAAAAAAATCTTTTTTGGAATTTAATTCAGTTTGTCCCTCTTAAGGTAAAAATTCAGTCAAAGTCTCATATTTTAAATCACAAACTGTAATTTAAAAATTAAAATTGCATATTATAAAACCAAAATTGTAATTTTAAAATGAAAATTGTATATTTTATGACGAAAAGTGTAATTTTAATATGAAAATCGTATATTTTAAAACGAAAATATTAATTTTAAAATGAAAATTGCCAAAAAAATGTGGAACGCTTCACGATTTTGCGTGTCATCCTTGCGCAGGGGCCATGCTAATCTTCTCTGTATCGTTCCAATTTTAGTATATGTACTGCCGAAGCAAGTACGACCGCTGAGCTCCGAGCGCTCCTTATATATGAACCATTGACTCATCCTGGCACTTGCGAGAGGTGAAAAATAAAGGTAGCCGCGTAGCGCTAGATTTTGAAACTAATACGTTGTGCTGCAAATGCGCATATGAAGCACATAACAATTTAAAGCACTATGTTGGCCAATCAGTAAATATTAACCGGATTTCAAATCAGAAACATGTTAATGTGTTATTGTATTCATTTATTATATTTGAAATGTGCTCTGATATAAATGAAAATGACGTCAAATGACTTTTCGATGCTTCTATTTAACTTGATTTATATACGACTTTTGCGATTGAATCTTAAAATCAATTTTGTATTTACTTACTTCCCTGTATCAGCTACAAAGTATACATTTTTAGAATCTGTAAGTACATCTGGGATGGCACTACACTTTAACGTTATTTTAGAGACATTTGAGTCAACCGTAGGACGTTTGCGAACGTCTGAGACAATATCCTAAATTTTGTCAAGTATCTTATGTTTTCTAGATACCATGTTTCTGCATAATTTTAATGTTCTAGCAAAATTTCTTCTCGATTAATAGCTTTTGAAGGAAAATTTTTTATCGGCATATAAAAAAAATCTTTTTTAGAATTTAATTCAGTTTGTCCCTCTTAAGGTAAAAATTCCGTCAAAGTCTCATATTTTAAATCACAAACTGTAATTTAAAAATTAAAATTGCATATTATAAAACCAAAATTGAAATTTTAAAATGAAAATTGTATATTTTATGACGAAAAGTGTAATTTTAATATGAAAATCGTATATTTTAAAACGAAAATATTAATTTTAAAATGAAAATTGCCAAAAAAATGTGGAACGCTTCACGATTTTGCGTGTCATCCTTGCGCAGGGGCCATGCTAATCTTCTCTGTATCGTTCCAATTTTAGTATATGTACTGCCGAAGCAAGTACGACCGCTGAGCTCCGAGCGCTCCTTATATATGAACCATTGACTCATCCTGGCACTTGCGAGAGGTGAAAAATAAAGGTAGCCGCGTAGCGCTAGATTTTGAAACTAATACGTTGTGCTGCAAATGCGCATATGAAGCACATAACAATTTAAAGCACTATGTTGGCCAATCAGTAAATATTAACCGGATTTCAAATCAGAAACATGTTAATGTGTTATTGTATTCATTTATTATATTTGAAATGTGCTCTGATATAAATGAAAATGACGTCAAATGACTTTTCGATGCTTCTATTTAACTTGATTTATATACGACTTTTGCGATTGAATCTTAAAATCAATTTTGTATTTACTTACTTCCCTCTATCAGCTACAAAGTATATACTTTTAGAATCTGTACATCTGGGATGGCACTACACTTTAACGTTATTTTAGAGACATTTGAGTCAACCGTAGGACGTTTGCGAACGTCTGAGACAATATCCTAAATTTTGTCAAGTATCTTATGTTTTCTAGATACCATGTTTCTGCATAATTTTAATGTTCTAGCAAAATTTCTTCTCGATTAATAGCTTTTGAAGGAAAATTTTTTATCGGCATATAAAAAAATCTTTTTTGGAATTTAATTCAGTTTGTCCCTCTTAAGGTAAAAATTCCGTCAAAGTCTCATATTTTAAATCACAAACTGTAATTTAAAAATTAAAATTGCATATTATAAAACCAAAATTGTAATTTTAAAATGAAAATTGTATATTTTATGACGAAGAGTGTAATTTTAATATGAAAATCGTATATTTTAAAACGAAAATATTAATTTTAAAATGAAAATTGCCAAAAAAATGTGGAACGCTTCACGATTTTGCGTGTCATCCTTGCGCAGGGGCCATGCTAATCTTCTCTGTATCGTTCCAATTTTAGTATATGTACTGCCGAAGCAAGTACGACCGCTGAGCTCCGAGCGCTCCTTATATATGAACCATTGACTCATCCTGGCACTTGCGAGAGGTGAAAAATAAAGGTAGCCGCGTAGCGCTAGATTTTGAAACTAATACGTTGTGCTGCAAATGCACATATGAAGCACATAACAATTTAAAGCACTATGTTGGCCAATCAGTAAATATTAACCGGATTTCAAATCAGAAACATGTTAATGTGTTATTGTATTCATTTATTATATTTGAAATGTGCTCTGATATAAATGAAAATGACGTCAAATGACTTTTCGATGCTTCTATTTAACTTGATTTATATACGACTTTTGCGATTGAATCTTAAAATCAATTTTGTATTTACTTACTTCCCTGTATCAGCTACAAAGTATACATTTTTAGAATCTGTAAGTACATCTGGGATGGCACTACACTTTAACGTTATTTTAGAGACATTTGAGTCAACCGTAGGACGTTTGCGAACGTCTGAGACAATATCCTAAATTTTGTCAAGTATCTTATGTTTTCTAGATACCATGTTTCTGCATAATTTTAATGTTCTAGCAAAATTTCTTCTCGATTAATAGCTTTTGAAGGAAAATTTTTTATCGGCATATAAAAAAAATCTTTTTTGGAATTCAGTTTGTCCCTCTTAAGGTAAAAATTCCGTCAAAGTCTCATATTTTAAATCACAAACTGTAATTTAAAAATTAAAATTGCATAATATAAAACCAAAATTGTAATTTTAAAATGAAAATTGTATATTTTATGACGAAAAGTGTAATTTTAATATGAAAATCGTATATTTTAAAACGAAAATATTAATTTTAAAATGAAAATTGCCAAAAAAATGTGGAACGCTTCACGATTTTGCGTGTCATCCTTGCGCAGGGGCCATGCTAATCTTCTCTGTATCGTTCCAATTTTAGTATATGTACTGCCGAAGCAAGTACGACCGCTGAGCTCCGAGCGCTCCTTATATATGAACCATTGACTCATCCTGGCACTTGCGAGAGGTGAAAAATAAAGGTAGCCGCGTAGCGCTAGATTTTGAAACTAATACGTTGTGCTGCAAATGCGCATATGAAGCACATAACAATTTAAAGCACTATGTTGGCCAATCAGTAAATATTAACCGGATTTCAAATCAGAAACATGTTAATGTGTTATTGTATTCATTTATTATATTTGAAATGTGTTCTGATATAAATGAAAATGACGTCAAATGACTTTTCGATGCTTCTATTTAACTTGATTTATATACGACTTTTGCGATTGAATCTTAAAATCAATTTTGTATTAACTTACTTCCCTGTATCAGCTACAAAGTATACATTTTTAGAATCTGTAAGTACATCTGGGATGGCACTACACTTTAACGTTATTTTAGAGACATTTGAGTCAACCGTAGGACGTTTGCGAACGTCTGAGACAATATCCTAAATTTTGTCAAGTATCTTATGTTTTCTAGATACCATGTTTCTGCATAATTTTAATGTTCTAGCAAAATTTCTTCTCGATTAATAGCTTTTGAAGGAAAATTTTTTATCGGCATATAAAAAAAATCTTTTTTAGAATTTAATTCAGTTTGTCCCTCTTAAGGTAAAAATTCCGTCAAAGTCTCATATTTTAAATCACAAACTGTAATTTAAAAATTAAAATTGCATATTATAAAACCAAAATTGAAATTTTAAAATGAAAATTGTATATTTTATGACGAAAAGTGTAATTTTAATATGAAAATCGTATATTTTAAAACGAAAATATTAATTTTAAAATGAAAATTGCCAAAAAAATGTGGAACGCTTCACGATTTTGCGTGTCATCCTTGCGCAGGGGCCATGCTAATCTTCTCTGTATCGTTCCAATTTTAGTATATGTACTGCCGAAGCAAGTACGACCGCTGAGCTCCGAGCGCTCCTTATATATGAACCATTGACTCATCCTGGCACTTGCGAGAGGTGAAAAATAAAGGTAGCCGCGTAGCGCTAGATTTTGAAACTAATACGTTGTGCTGCAAATGCGCATATGAAGCACATAACAATTTAAAGCACTATGTTGGCCAATCAGTAAATATTAACCGGATTTCAAATCAGAAACATGTTAATGTGTTATTGTATTCATTTATTATATTTGAAATGTGCTCTGATATAAATGAAAATGACGTCAAATGACTTTTCGATGCTTCTATTTAACTTGATTTATATACGACTTTTGCGATTGAATCTTAAAATCAATTTTGTATTTACTTACTTCCCTCTATCAGCTACAAAGTATATACTTTTATAATCTGTACATCTGGGATGGCACTACACTTTAACGTTATTTTAGAGACATTTGAGTCAACCGTAGGACGTTTGCGAACGTCTGAAACAATATCCTAAATTTTGTCAAGTATCTTATGTTTTCTAGATACCATGTTTCTGCATAATTTTAATGTTCTAGCAAAATTTCTTCTCGATTAATAGCTTTTGAAGGAAAATTTTTTATCGGCATATAAAAAAATCTTTTTTGGAATTTAATTCAGTTTGTCCCTCTTAAGGTAAAAATTCCGTCAAAGTCTCATATTTTAAATCACAAACTGTAATTTAAAAATTAAAATTGCATATTATAAAACCAAAATTGTAATTTTAAAATGAAAATTGTATATTTTATGACGAAAAGTGTAATTTTAATATGAAAATCGTATATTTTAAAACGAAAATATTAATTTTAAAATGAAAATTGCCAAAAAAATGTGGAACGCTTCACGATTTTGCGTGTCATCCTTGCGCAGGGGCCATGCTAATCTTCTCTGTATCGTTCCAATTTTAGTATATGTACTGCCGAAGCAAGTACGACCGCTGAGCTCCGAGCGCTCCTTATATATGAACCATTGACTCATCCTGGCACTTGCGAGAGGTGAAAAATAAAGGTAGCCGCGTAGCGCTAGATTTTGAAACTAATACGTTGTGCTGCAAATGCGCATATGAAGCACATAACAATTTAAAGCACTATGTTGGCCAATCAGTAAATATTAACCGGATTTCAAATCAGAAACATGTTAATGTGTTATTGTATTCATTTATTATATTTGAAATGTGCTCTGATATAAATGAAAATGACGTCAAATGACTTTTCGATGCTTCTATTTAACTTGATTTATATACGACTTTTGCGATTGAATCTTAAAATCAATTTTTTATTTACTTACTTCCCTCTATCAGCTACAAAGTATATACTTTTAGAATCTGTAAGTACATCTGGGATGGCACTACACTTTAAGGTTATTTTAGAGACATTTGAGTGAACCGTAGGACGTTTGCGAACGTCTGAGACAATATCCTAAATTTTGTCAAGTATCTTATGTTTTCTAGAAACCATGTTTCTGCATAATTTTAATGTTCTAGCAAAATTTCTTCTCGATTAATAGCTTTTGAAGGAAAATTTTTTATCAACATATAAAAAAAATCTTTTTTGGAATTTAATTCAGTTTGTCCCTCTTAAGGTAAAAATTCCGTCAAAGTCTCATATTTTAAATCACAAACTGTAATTTAAAAATTAAAATTGCATATTATAAAACCAAAATTGTAATTTTAAAATGAAAATTGTATATTTTATGACGAAAAGTGTAATTTTAATATGAAAATCGTATATTTTAAAACGAAAATATTAATTTTAAAATGAAAATTGCTAAAAAAATGTGGAACGCTTCACGATTTTGCGTGTCATCCTTGCGCAGGGGCCATGCTAATCTTCTCTGTATCGTTCCAATTTTAGTATATGTACTGCCGAAGCAAGTACGACCGCTGAGCTCCGAGCGCTCCTTATATATGAACCATTGACTCATCCTGGCACTTGCGAGAGGTGAAAAATAAAGGTAGCCGCGTAGCGCTAGATTTTGAAACTAATACGTTGTGCTGCAAATGCGCATATGAAGCACATAACAATTTAAAGCACTATGTTGGCCAATCAGTAAATATTAACCGGATTTCAAATCAGAAACATGTTAATGTGTTATTGTATTCATTTATTATATTTGAAATGTGCTCTGATATAAATGAAAATGACGTCAAATGACTTTTCGATGCTTCTATTTAACTTGATTTATATACGACTTTTGCGATTGAATCTTAAAATCAATTTTGTATTTACTTACTTCCCTCTATCAGGTACAAAGTATATACTTTTAGAATCTGTAAGTACATCTGGGATGGCACTACACTTTAACGTTATTTTAGAGACATTTGAGTCAACCGTAGGACGTTTGCGAACGTCTGAGACAATATCCTAAATTTTGTCAAGTATCTTATGTTTTCTAGATACCATGTTTCTGCATAATTTTAATGTTCTAGCAAAATTTCTTCTCGATTAATAGCTTTTGAAGGAAAATTTTTTATCGGCATATAAAAAAAATCTTTTTTGGAATTTAATTCAGTTTGTCCCTCTTAAGGTAAAAATTCCGTCAAAGTCTCATATTTTCAATGACAAACTGTAATTTAGAAATTAAAATTGCATATTATAAAACCAAAATTGTAATTTTAAAATGAAAATTGTATATTTTATGACGAAAAGTGTAATTTTAATATGAAAATCGTATATTTAAAACGAAAATATTAATTTTAATATGAAAATTGTAAAAAAAATGTGGAACGCTTCACGATTTTGCGTGTCATCCTTGCGCAGGGGCCATGCTAATCTTCTCTGTATCATTCCAATTTTAGTATATGTACTGCCGAAGCAAGTACGACCGCTGAGCTCCGAGCGCTCCTTATATATGAACCATTGACTCATCCTGGCACTTGCGAGAGGTGAAAAATAAAGGTAGCCGCGTAGCGCTAGATTTTGAAACTAATACGTTGTGCTGCAAATGCGCATATGAAGCACATAACAATTTAAAGCACTATGTTGGCCAATCAGTAAATATTAACCGGATTTCAAATCAGAAACATGTT
Organism: Gastracanthus pulcherrimus; assembly: GCA_949152435.1. NCBI lineage: Eukaryota > Metazoa > Arthropoda > Insecta > Hymenoptera > Pteromalidae > Gastracanthus > Gastracanthus pulcherrimus. Next base: position 38,738,139 of record OX424573.1, read on the forward strand.
AATGTGTTATTGTATTCATTTATTATATTTGAAATGTGCTCTGATATAAATGAAAATGACGTCAAATGACTTTTCGATGCTTCTATTTAACTTGATTTATATACGACTTTTGCGATTGAATCTTAAAATCAATTTTGTATTTACTTACTTCCCTGTATCAGCTACAAAGTATACATTTTTAGAATCTGTAAGTACATCTGGGATGGCACTACACTTTAACGTTATTTTAGAGACATTTGAGTCAACCGTAGGACGTTTGCGAACGTCTGAGACAATATCCTAAATTTTGTCAAGTATCTTATGTTTTCTAGATACCATGTTTCTGCATAATTTTAATGTTCTAGCAAAATTTCTTCTCGATTAATAGCTTTTGAAGGAAAATTTTTTATCGGCATATAAAAAAAATCTTTTTTGGAATTTAATTCAGTTTGTCCCTCTTAACGTAAAAATTCCGTCAAAGTCTCATATTTTAAATCACAAACTGTAATTTAAAAATTAAAATTGTATATTATAAAACCAAAATTGTAATTTTAAAATGAAAATTGTATATTTTATGACGAAAAGTGTAATTTTAATATGAAAAACGTATATTTTAAAACGAAAATATTAATTTTAAAATGAAAATTGCCAAAAAAATGTGGAACGCTTCACGATTTTGCGTGTCATCCTTGCGCAGGGGCCATGCTAATCTTCTCTGTATCGTTCCAATTTTAGTATATGTACTGCCGAAGCAAGTACGACCGCTGAGCTCCGAGCGCTCCTTATATATGAACCATTGACTCATCCTGGCACTTGCGAGAGGTGAAAAATAAAGGTAGCCGCGTAGCGCTAGATTTTGAAACTAATACGTTGTGCTGCAAATGCGCATATGAAGCACATAACAATTTAAAGCACTATGTTGGCCAATCAGTAAATATTAACCGGATTTCAAATCAGAAACATGTTAATGTGTTATTGTATTCATTTATTATATTTGAAATGTGCTCTGATATAAATGAAAATGACGTCAAATGACTTTTCGATGCTTCTATTTAACTTGATTTATATACGACTTTTGCGATTGAATCTTAAAATCAATTTTGTATTTACTTACTTCCCTCTATCAGCTACAAAGTATATACTTTTAGAATCTGTAAGTACATCTGGGATGGCACTACACTTTAACGTTATTTTAGAGACATTTGAGTCAACCGTAGGACGTTTGCGAACGTCTGAGACAATATCCTAAATTTTGTCAAGTATCTTATGTTTTCTAGAAACCATGTTTCTGCATAATTTTAATGTTCTAGCAAAATTTCTTCTCGATTAATAGCTTTTGAAGGAAAATTTTTTATCAACATATAAAAAAAATCTTTTTTGGAATTTAATTCAGTTTGTCCCTCTTAAGGTAAAAATTCCGTCAAAGTCTCATATTTTAAATCACAAACTGTAATTTAAAAATTAAAATTGCATATTATAAAACCAAAATTGTAATTTTAAAATGAAAATTGTATATTTTATGACGAAAAGTGTAATTTTAATATGAAAATCGTATATTTTAAAACGAAAATATTAATTTTAAAATGAAAATTGCCAAAAAAATGTGGAACGCTTCACGATTTTGCGTGTCATCCTTGCGCAGGGGCCATGCTAATCTTCTCTGTATCGTTCCAATTTTAGTATATGTACTGCCGAAGCAAGTACGACCGCTGAGCTCCGAGCGCTCCTTATATATGAACCATTGACTCATCCTGGCACTTGCGAGAGGTGAAAAATAAAGGTAGCCGCGTAGCGCTAGATTTTGAAACTAATACGTTGTGCTGCAAATGCGCATATGAAGCACATAACAATTTAAAGCACTATGTTGGCCAATCAGTAAATATTAACCGGATTTCAAATCAGAAACATGTTAATGTGTTATTGTATTCATTTATTATATTTGAAATGTGCTCTGATATAAATGAAAATGACGTCAAATGACTTTTCGATGCTTCTATTTAACTTGATTTATATACGACTTTTGCGATTGAATCTTAAAATCAATTTTGTATTTACTTACTTCCCTCTATCAGGTACAAAGTATATACTTTTAGAATCTGCAAGTACATCTGGGATGGCACTACACTTTAACGTTATTTTAGAGACATTTGAGTCAACCGTAGGACGTTTGCGAACGTCTGAGACAATATCCTAAATTTTGTCAAGTATCTTATGTTTTCTAGATACCATGTTTCTGCATAATTTTAATGTTCTAGCAAAATTTCTTCTCGATTAATAGCTTTTAAAGGAAAATTTTTTATCGGCATATAAAAAAAATCTTTTTTGGAATTTAATTCAGTTTGTCCCTCTTAAGGTAAAAATTCCGTCAAAGTCTCATATTTTCAATGACAAACTGTAATTTAGAAATTAAAATTGCATATTATAAAACCAAAATTGTAATTTTAAAATGAAAATTGTATATTTTATGACGAAAAGTGTAATTTTAATATGAAAATCGTATATTTAAAACGAAAATATTAATTTTAATATGAAAATTGTCAAAAAAATGTGGAACGCTTCACGATTTTGCGTGTCATCCTTGCGCAGGGGCCATGCTAATCTTCTCTGTATCATTCCAATTTTAGTATATGTACTGCCGAAGCAAGTACGACCGCTGAGCTCCGAGCGCTCCTTATATATGAACCATTGACTCATCCTGGCACTTGCGAGAGGTGAAAAATAAAGGTAGCCGCGTAGCGCTAGATTTTGAAACTAATACGTTGTGCTGCAAATGCGCATATGAAGCACATAACAATTTAAAGCACTATGTTGGCCAATCAGTAAATATTAACCGGATTTCAAATCAGAAACATGTTAATGTGTTATTGTATTCATTTATTATATTTGAAATGTGCTCTGATATAAATGAAAATGACGTCAAATGACTTTTCGATGCTTCTATTTAACTTGATTTATATACGACTTTTGCGATTGAATCTTAAAATCAATTTTGTATTTACTTACTTCCCTGTATCAGCTACAAAGTATACATTTTTAGAATCTGTAAGTACATCTGGGATGGCACTACACTTTAACGTTATTTTAGAGACATTTGAGTCAACCGTAGGACGTTTGCGAACGTCTGAGACAATATCCTAAATTTTGTCAAGTATCTTATGTTTTCTAGATACCATGTTTCTGCATAATTTTAATGTTCTAGCAAAATTTCTTCTCGATTAATAGCTTTTGAAGGAAAATTTTTTATCGGCATATAAAAAAAATCTTTTTTGGAATTTAATTCAGTTTGTCCCTCTTAACGTAAAAATTCCGTCAAAGTCTCATATTTTAAATCACAAACTGTAATTTAAAAATTAAAATTGCATATTATAAAACCAAAATTGTAATTTTAAAATGAAAATTGTATATTTTATGACGAAAAGTGTAATTTTAATATGAAAAACGTATATTTTAAAACGAAAATATTAATTTTAAAATGAAAATTGCCAAAAAAATGTGGAACGCTTCACGATTTTGCGTGTCATCCTTGCGCAGGGGCCATGCTAATCTTCTCTGTATCGTTCCAATTTTAGTATATGTACTGCCGAAGCAAGTACGACCGCTGAGCTCCGAGCGCTCCTTATATATGAACCATTGACTCATCCTGGCACTTGCGAGAGGTGAAAAATAAAGGTAGCCGCGTAGCGCTAGATTTTGAAACTAATACGTTGTGCTGCAAATGCGCATATGAAGCACATAACAATTTAAAGCACTATGTTGGCCAATCAGTAAATATTAACCGGATTTCAAATCAGAAACATGTTAATGTGTTATTGTATTCATTTATTATATTTGAAATGTGCTCTGATATAAATGAAAATGACGTCAAATGACTTTTCGATGCTTCTATTTAACTTGATTTATATACGACTTTTGCGATTGAATCTTAAAATCAATTTTGTATTTACTTACTTCCCTCTATCAGCTACAAAGTATATACTTTTAGAATCTGTACATCTGGGATGGCACTACACTTTAACGTTATTTTAGAGACATTTGAGTCAACCGTAGGACGTTTGCGAACGTCTGAGACAATATCCTAAATTTTGTCAAGTATCTTATGTTTTCTAGATACCATGTTTCTGCATAATTTTAATGTTCTAGCAAAATTTCTTCTCGATTAATAGCTTTTGAAGGAAAATTTTTTATCGGCATATAAAAAAAATCTTTTTTTGAATTTAATTCAGTTTGTCCCTCTTAAGGTAAAAATTCCGTCAAAGTCTCATATTTTAAATCACAAACTGTAATTTAAAAATTAAAATTGCATATTATAAAACCAAAATTGTAATTTTAAAATGAAAATTGTATATTTTATGACGAAAAGTGTAATTTTAATATGAAAATCGTATATTTTAAAACGAAAATATTAATTTTAAAATGAAAATTGCCAAAAAAATGTGGAACGCTTCACGATTTTGCGTGTCATCCTTGCGCAGGGGCCATGCTAATCTTCTCTGTATCGTTCCAATTTTAGTATATGTACTGCCGAAGCAAGTACGACCGCTGAGCTCCGAGCGCTCCTTATATATGAACCATTGACTCATCCTGGCACTTGCGAGAGGTGAAAAATAAAGGTAGCCGCGTAGCGCTAGATTTTGAAACTAATACGTTGTGCTGCAAATGCGCATATGAAGCACATAACAATTTAAAGCACTATGTTGGCCAATCAGTAAATATTAACCGGATTTCAAATCAGAAACATGTTAATGTGTTATTGTATTCATTTATTATATTTGAAATGTGTTCTGATATAAATGAAAATGACGTCAAATGACTTTTCGATGCTTCTATTTAACTTGATTTATATACGACTTTTGCGATTGAATCTTAAAATCAATTTTGTATTAACTTACTTCCCTGTATCAGCTACAAAGTATACATTTTTAGAATCTGTAAGTACATCTGGGATGGCACTACACTTTAACGTTATTTTAGAGACATTTGAGTCAACCGTAGGACGTTTGCGAACGTCTGAGACAATATCCTAAATTTTGTCAAGTATCTTATGTTTTCTAGATACCATGTTTCTGCATAATTTTAATGTTCTAGCAAAATTTCTTCTCGATTAATAGCTTTTGAAGGAAAATTTTTTATCGGCATATAAAAAAAATCTTTTTTAGAATTTAATTCAGTTTGTCCCTCTTAAGGTAAAAATTCCGTCAAAGTCTCATATTTTAAATCACAAACTGTAATTTAAAAATTAAAATTGCATATTATAAAACCAAAATTGAAATTTTAAAATGAAAATTGTATATTTTATGACGAAAAGTGTAATTTTAATATGAAAATCGTATATTTTAAAACGAAAATATTAATTTTAAAATGAAAATTGCCAAAAAAATGTGGAACGCTTCACGATTTTGCGTGTCATCCTTGCGCAGGGGCCATGCTAATCTTCTCTGTATCGTTCCAATTTTAGTATATGTACTGCCGAAGCAAGTACGACCGCTGAGCTCCGAGCGCTCCTTATATATGAACCATTGACTCATCCTGGCACTTGCGAGAGGTGAAAAATAAAGGTAGCCGCGTAGCGCTAGATTTTGAAACTAATACGTTGTGCTGCAAATGCGCATATGAAGCACATAACAATTTAAAGCACTATGTTGGCCAATCAGTAAATATTAACCGGATTTCAAATCAGAAACATGTTAATGTGTTATTGTATTCATTTATTATATTTGAAATGTGCTCTGATATAAATGAAAATGACGTCAAATGACTTTTCGATGCTTCTATTTAACTTGATTTATATACGACTTTTGCGATTGAATCTTAAAATCAATTTTGTATTTACTTACTTCCCTCTATCAGCTACAAAGTATATACTTTTATAATCTGTACATCTGGGATGGCACTACACTTTAACGTTATTTTAGAGACATTTGAGTCAACCGTAGGACGTTTGCGAACGTCTGAAACAATATCCTAAATTTTGTCAAGTATCTTATGTTTTCTAGATACCATGTTTCTGCATAATTTTAATGTTCTAGCAAAATTTCTTCTCGATTAATAGCTTTTGAAGGAAAATTTTTTATCGGCATATAAAAAAATCTTTTTTGGAATTTAATTCAGTTTGTCCCTCTTAAGGTAAAAATTCCGTCAAAGTCTCATATTTTAAATCACAAACTGTAATTTAAAAATTAAAATTGCATATTATAAAACCAAAATTGTAATTTTAAAATGAAAATTGTATATTTTATGACGAAAAGTGTAATTTTAATATGAAAATCGTATATTTTAAAACGAAAATATTAATTTTAAAATGAAAATTGCCAAAAAAATGTGGAACGCTTCACGATTTTGCGTGTCATCCTTGCGCAGGGGCCATGCTAATCTTCTCTGTATCGTTCCAATTTTAGTATATGTACTGCCGAAGCAAGTACGACCGCTGAGCTCCGAGCGCTCCTTATATATGAACCATTGACTCATCCTGGCACTTGCGAGAGGTGAAAAATAAAGGTAGCCGCGTAGCGCTAGATTTTGAAACTAATACGTTGTGCTGCAAATGCGCATATGAAGCACATAACAATTTAAAGCACTATGTTGGCCAATCAGTAAATATTAACCGGATTTCAAATCAGAAACATGTTAATGTGTTATTGTATTCATTTATTATATTTGAAATGTGCTCTGATATAAATGAAAATGACGTCAAATGACTTTTCGATGCTTCTATTTAACTTGATTTATATACGACTTTTGCGATTGAATCTTAAAATCAATTTTGTATTTACTTACTTCCCTCTATCAGCTACAAAGTATATACTTTTAGAATCTGTAAGTACATCTGGGATGGCACTACACTTTAAGGTTATTTTAGAGACATTTGAGTGAACCGTAGGACGTTTGCGAACGTCTGAGACAATATCCTAAATTTTGTCAAGTATCTTATGTTTTCTAGATACCATGTTTCTGCATAATTTTAATGTTCTAGCAAAATTTCTTCTCGATTAATAGCTTTTGAAGGAAAATTTTTTATCGGCATATAAAAAAAATCTTTTTTGGAATTTAATTCAGTTTGTCCCTCTTAAGGTAAAAATTCCGTCAAAGTCTCATATTTTCAATGACAAACTGTAATTTAGAAATTAAAATTGCATATTATAAAACCAAAATTGTAATTTTAAAATGAAAATTGTATATTTTATGACGAAAAGTGTAATTTTAATATGAAAATCATATATTTAAAACGAAAATATTAATTTTAATATGAAAATTGTAAAAAAAATGTGGAACGCTTCACGATTTTGCGTGTCATCCTTGCGCAGGGGCCATGCTAATCTTCTCTGTATCATTCCAATTTTAGTATATGTACTGCCGAAGCAAGTACGACCGCTGAGCTCCGAGCGCTCCTTATATATGAACCATTGACTCATCCTGGCACTTGCGAGAGGTGAAAAATAAAGGTAGCCGCGTAGCGCTAGATTTTGAAACTAATACGTTGTGCTGCAAATGCGCATATGAAGCACATAACAATTTAAAGCACTATGTTGGCCAATCAGTAAATATTAACCGGATTTCAAATCAGAAACATGTTAATGTGTTATTGTATTCATTTATTATATTTGAAATGTGCTCTGATATAAATGAAAATGACGTCAAATGACTTTTCGATGCTTCTATTTAACTTGATTTATATACGACTTTTGCGATTGAATCTTAAAATCAATTTTGTATTTACTTACTTCCCTGTATCAGCTACAAAGTATACATTTTTAGAATCTGTAAGTACATCTGGGATGGCACTACACTTTAACGTTATTTTAGAGACATTTGAGTCAACCGTAGGACGTTTGCGAACGTCTGAGACAATATCCTAAATTTTGTCAAGTATCTTATGTTTTCTAGATACCATGTTTCTGCATAATTTTAATGTTCTAGCAAAATTTCTTCTCGATTAATAGCTTTTGAAGGAAAATTTTTTATCGGCATATAAAAAAAATCTTTTTTGGAATTTAATTCAGTTTGTCCCTCTTAACGTAAAAATTCCGTCAAAGTCTCATATTTTAAATCACAAACTGTAATTTAAAAATTAAAATTGTATATTATAAAACCAAAATTGTAATTTTAAAATGAAAATTGTATATTTTATGACGAAAAGTGTAATTTTAATATGAAAAACGTATATTTTAAAACGAAAATATTAATTTTAAAATGAAAATTGCCAAAAAAATGTGGAACGCTTCACGATTTTGCGTGTCATCCTTGCGCAGGGGCCATGCTAATCTTCTCTGTATCGTTCCAATTTTAGTATATGTACTGCCGAAGCAAGTACGACCGCTGAGCTCCGAGCGCTCCTTATATATGAACCATTGACTCATCCTGGCACTTGCGAGAGGTGAAAAATAAAGGTAGCCGCGTAGCGCTAGATTTTGAAACTAATACGTTGTGCTGCAAATGCGCATATGAAGCACATAACAATTTAAAGCACTATGTTGGCCAATCAGTAAATATTAACCGGATTTCAAATCAGAAACATGTTAATGTGTTATTGTATTCATTTATTATATTTGAAATGTGCTCTGATATAAATGAAAATGACGTCAAATGACTTTTCGATGCTTCTATTTAACTTGATTTATATACGACTTTTGCGATTGAATCTTAAAATCAATTTTGTATTTACTTACTTCCCTCTATCAGCTACAAAGTATATACTTTTAGAATCTGTAAGTACATCTGGGATGGCACTACACTTTAACGTTATTTTAGAGACATTTGAGTCAACCGTAGGACGTTTGCGAACGTCTGAGACAATATCCTAAATTTTGTCAAGTATCTTATGTTTTCTAGAAACCATGTTTCTGCATAATTTTAATGTTCTAGCAAAATTTCTTCTCGATTAATAGCTTTTGAAGGAAAATTTTTTATCAACATATAAAAAAAATCTTTTTTGGAATTTAATTCAGTTTGTCCCTCTTAAGGTAAAAATTCCGTCAAAGTCTCATATTTTAAATCACAAACTGTAATTTAAAAATTAAAATTGCATATTATAAAACCAAAATTGTAATTTTAAAATGAAAATTGTATATTTTATGACGAAAAGTGTAATTTTAATATGAAAATCGTATATTTTAAAACGAAAATATTAATTTTAAAATGAAAATTGCCAAAAAAATGTGGAACGCTTCACGATTTTGCGTGTCATCCTTGCGCAGGGGCCATGCTAATCTTCTCTGTATCGTTCCAATTTTAGTATATGTACTGCCGAAGCAAGTACGACCGCTGAGCTCCGAGCGCTCCTTATATATGAACCATTGACTCATCCTGGCACTTGCGAGAGGTGAAAAATAAAGGTAGCCGCGTAGCGCTAGATTTTGAAACTAATACGTTGTGCTGCAAATGCGCATATGAAGCACATAACAATTTAAAGCACTATGTTGGCCAATCAGTAAATATTAACCGGATTTCAAATCAGAAACATGTTAATGTGTTATTGTATTCATTTATTATATTTGAAATGTGCTCTGATATAAATGAAAATGACGTCAAATGACTTTTCGATGCTTCTATTTAACTTGATTTATATACGACTTTTGCGATTGAATCTTAAAATCAATTTTGTATTTACTTACTTCCCTCTATCAGGTACAAAGTATATACTTTTAGAATCTGCAAGTACATCTGGGATGGCACTACACTTTAACGTTATTTTAGAGACATTTGAGTCAACCGTAGGACGTTTGCGAACGTCTGAGACAATATCCTAAATTTTGTCAAGTATCTTATGTTTTCTAGATACCATGTTTCTGCATAATTTTAATGTTCTAGCAAAATTTCTTCTCGATTAATAGCTTTTAAAGGAAAATTTTTTATCGGCATATAAAAAAAATCTTTTTTGGAATTTAATTCAGTTTGTCCCTCTTAAGGTAAAAATTCCGTCAAAGTCTCATATTTTCAATGACAAACTGTAATTTAGAAATTAAAATTGCATATTATAAAACCAAAATTGTAATTTTAAAATGAAAATTGTATATTTTATGACGAAAAGTGTAATTTTAATATGAAAATCGTATATTTAAAACGAAAATATTAATTTTAATATGAAAATTGTCAAAAAAATGTGGAACGCTTCACGATTTTGCGTGTCATCCTTGCGCAGGGGCCATGCTAATCTTCTCTGTATCATTCCAATTTTAGTATATGTACTGCCGAAGCAAGTACGACCGCTGAGCTCCGAGCGCTCCTTATATATGAACCATTGACTCATCCTGGCACTTGCGAGAGGTGAAAAATAAAGGTAGCCGCGTAGCGCTAGATTTTGAAACTAATACGTTGTGCTGCAAATGCGCATATGAAGCACATAACAATTTAAAGCACTATGTTGGCCAATCAGTAAATATTAACCGGATTTCAAATCAGAAACATGTTAATGTGTTATTGTATTCATTTATTATATTTGAAATGTGCTCTGATATAAATGAAAATGACGTCAAATGACTTTTCGATGCTTCTATTTAACTTGATTTATATACGACTTTTGCGATTGAATCTTAAAATCAATTTTGTATTTACTTACTTCCCTGTATCAGCTACAAAGTATACATTTTTAGAATCTGTAAGTACATCTGGGATGGCACTACACTTTAACGTTATTTTAGAGACATTTGAGTCAACCGTAGGACGTTTGCGAACGTCTGAGACAATATCCTAAATTTTGTCAAGTATCTTATGTTTTCTAGATACCATGTTTCTGCATAATTTTAATGTTCTAGCAAAATTTCTTCTCGATTAATAGCTTTTGAAGGAAAATTTTTTATCGGCATATAAAAAAAATCTTTTTTGGAATTTAATTCAGTTTGTCCCTCTTAACGTAAAAATTCCGTCAAAGTCTCATATTTTAAATCACAAACTGTAATTTAAAAATTAAAATTGCATATTATAAAACCAAAATTGTAATTTTAAAATGAAAATTGTATATTTTATGACGAAAAGTGTAATTTTAATATGAAAAACGTATATTTTAAAACGAAAATATTAATTTTAAAATGAAAATTGCCAAAAAAATGTGGAACGCTTCACGATTTTGCGTGTCATCCTTGCGCAGGGGCCATGCTAATCTTCTCTGTATCGTTCCAATTTTAGTATATGTACTGCCGAAGCAAGTACGACCGCTGAGCTCCGAGCGCTCCTTATATATGAACCATTGACTCATCCTGGCACTTGCGAGAGGTGAAAAATAAAGGTAGCCGCGTAGCGCTAGATTTTGAAACTAATACGTTGTGCTGCAAATGCGCATATGAAGCACATAACAATTTAAAGCACTATGTTGGCCAATCAGTAAATATTAACCGGATTTCAAATCAGAAACATGTTAATGTGTTATTGTATTCATTTATTATATTTGAAATGTGCTCTGATATAAATGAAAATGACGTCAAATGACTTTTCGATGCTTCTATTTAACTTGATTTATATACGACTTTTGCGATTGAATCTTAAAATCAATTTTGTATTTACTTACTTCCCTCTATCAGCTACAAAGTATATACTTTTAGAATCTGTACATCTGGGATGGCACTACACTTTAACGTTATTTTAGAGACATTTGAGTCAACCGTAGGACGTTTGCGAACGTCTGAGACAATATCCTAAATTTTGTCAAGTATCTTATGTTTTCTAGATACCATGTTTCTGCATAATTTTAATGTTCTAGCAAAATTTCTTCTCGATTAATAGCTTTTGAAGGAAAATTTTTTATCGGCATATAAAAAAAATCTTTTTTTGAATTTAATTCAGTTTGTCCCTCTTAAGGTAAAAATTCCGTCAAAGTCTCATATTTTAAATCACAAACTGTAATTTAAAAATTAAAATTGCATATTATAAAACCAAAATTGTAATTTTAAAATGAAAATTGTATATTTTATGACGAAAAGTGTAATTTTAATATGAAAATCGTATATTTTAAAACGAAAATATTAATTTTAAAATGAAAATTGCCAAAAAAATGTGGAACGCTTCACGATTTTGCGTGTCATCCTTGCGCAGGGGCCATGCTAATCTTCTCTGTATCGTTCCAATTTTAGTATATGTACTGCCGAAGCAAGTACGACCGCTGAGCTCCGAGCGCTCCTTATATATGAACCATTGACTCATCCTGGCACTTGCGAGAGGTGAAAAATAAAGGTAGCCGCGTAGCGCTAGATTTTGAAACTAATACGTTGTGCTGCAAATGCGCATATGAAGCACATAACAATTTAAAGCACTATGTTGGCCAATCAGTAAATATTAACCGGATTTCAAATCAGAAACATGTTAATGTGTTATTGTATTCATTTATTATATTTGAAATGTGCTCTGATATAAATGAAAATGACGTCAAATGACTTTTCGATGCTTCTATTTAACTTGATTTATATACGACTTTTGCGATTGAATCTTAAAATCAATTTTGTATTAACTTACTTCCCTGTATCAGCTACAAAGTATACATTTTTAGAATCTGTAAGTACATCTGGGATGGCACTACACTTTAACGTTATTTTAGAGACATTTGAGTCAACCGTAGGACGTTTGCGAACGTCTGAGACAATATCCTAAATTTTGTCAAGTATCTTATGTTTTCTAGATACCATGTTTCTGCATAATTTTAATGTTCTAGCAAAATTTCTTCTCGATTAATAGCTTTTGAAGGAAAATTTTTTATCGGCATATAAAAAAATCTTTTTTGGAATTTAATTCAGTTTGTCCCTCTTAAGGTAAAAATTCCGTCAAAGTCTCATATTTTAAATCACAAACTGTAATTTAAAAATTAAAATTGCATATTATAAAACCAAAATTGTAATTTTAAAATGAAAATTGTATATTTTATGACGAAAAGTGTAATTTTAATATGAAAATCGTATATTTTAAAACGAAAATATTAATTTTAAAATGAAAATTGCCAAAAAAATGTGGAACGCTTCACGATTTTGCGTGTCATCCTTGCGCAGGGGCCATGCTAATCTTCTCTGTATCGTTCCAATTTTAGTATATGTACTGCCAAAGCAAGTACGACCGCTGAGCTCCGAGCGCTCCTTATATATGAACCATTGACTCATCCTGGCACTTGCGAGAGGTGAAAAATAAAGGTAGCCGCGTAGCGCTAGATTTTGAAACTAATACGTTGTGCTGCAAATGCGCATATGAAGCACATAACAATTTAAAGCACTATGTTGGCCAATCAGTAAATATTAACCGGATTTCAAATCAGAAACATGTTAATGTGTTATTGTATTCATTTATTATATTTGAAATGTGCTCTGATATAAATGAAAATGACGTCAAATGACTTTTCGATGCTTCTATTTAACTTGATTTATATACGACTTTTGCGATTGAATCTTAAAATCAATTTTGTATTTACTTACTTCCCTGTATCAGCTACAAAGTATACATTTTTAGAATCTGTAAGTACATCTGGGATGGCACTACACTTTAACGTTATTTTAGAGACATTTGAGTCAACCGTAGGACGTTTGCGAACGTCTGAGACAATATCCTAAATTTTGTCAAGTATCTTATGTTTTCTAGATACCATGTTTCTGCATAATTTTAATGTTCTAGCAAAATTTCTTCTCGATTAATAGCTTTTGAAGGAAAATTTTTTATCGGCATATAAAAAAAATCTTTTTTGGAATTTAATTCAGTTTGTCCCTCTTAAGGTAAAAATTCCGTCAAAGTCTCATATTTTAAATCACAAACTGTAATTTAAAAATTAAAATTGCATATTATAAAACCAAAATTGAAATTTTAAAATGAAAATTGTATATTTTATGACGAAAAGTGTAATTTTAATATGAAAATCGTATATTTTAAAACGAAAATATTAATTTTAAAATGAAAATTGCCAAAAAAATGTGGAACGCTTCACGATTTTGCGTGTCATCCTTGCGCAGGGGCCATGCTAATCTTCTCTGTATCGTTCCAATTTTAGTATATGTACTGCCGAAGCAAGTACGACCGCTGAGCTCCGAGCGCTCCTTATATATGAACCATTGACTCATCCTGGCACTTGCGAGAGGTGAAAAATAAAGGTAGCCGCGTAGCGCTAGATTTTGAAACTAATACGTTGTGCTGCAAATGCGCATATGAAGCACATAACAATTTAAAGCACTATGTTGGCCAATCAGTAAATATTAACCGGATTTCAAATCAGAAACATGTTAATGTGTTATTGTATTCATTTATTATATTTGAAATGTGCTCTGATATAAATGAAAATGACGTCAAATGACTTTTCGATGCTTCTATTTAATTTGATTTATATACGACTTTTGCGATTGAATGTTAAAATCAATTTTGTATTTACTTACTTCCCTCTATCAGCTACAAAGTATATACTTTTAGAATCTGTACATCTGGGATGGCACTACACTTTAACGTTATTTTAGAGACATTTGAGTCAACCGTAGGACGTTTGCGAACGTCTGAGACAATATCTTAAATTTTGTCAAGTATCTTATGTTTTCTAGATACCATGTTTCTGCATAATTTTAATGTTGTAGCAAAATTTCTTCTCGATTAATAGCTTTTATAGGAAAATTTTTTATCGGCATATAAAAAAATCTTTTTTGGAATTTAATTCAGTTTGTCCCTCTTAAGGTAAAAATTCCGTCAAAGTCTCATATTTTAAATCACAAACTGTAATTTAAAAATTAAAATTGCATATTATAAAACCAAAATTGTAATTTTAAAATGAAAATTGTATATTTTATGACGAAAAGTGTAATTTTAATATGAAAATCGTATATTTTAAAACGAAAATATTAATTTTAAAATGAAAATTGCCAAAAAAATGTGGAACGCTTCACGATTTTGCGTGTCATCCTTGCGCAGGGGCCATGCTAATCTTCTCTGTATCGTTCCAATTTTAGTATATGTACTGCCGAAGCAAGTACGACCGCTGAGCTCCGAGCGCTCCTTATATATGAACCATTGACTCATCCTGGCACTTGCGAGAGGTGAAAAATAAAGGTAGCCGCGTAGCGCTAGATTTTGAAACTAATACGTTGTGCTGCAAATGCACATATGAAGCACATAACAATTTAAAGCACTATGTTGGCCAATCAGTAAATATTAACCGGATTTCAAATCAGAAACATGTTAATGTGTTATTGTATTCATTTATTATATTTGAAATGTGCTCTGATATAAATGAAAATGACGTCAAATGACTTTTCGATGCTTCTATTTAACTTGATTTATATACGACTTTTGCGATTGAATCTTAAAATCAATTTTGTATTTACTTACTTCCCTGTATCAGCTACAAAGTATACATTTTTAGAATCTGTAAGTACATCTGGGATGGCACTACACTTTAACGTTATTTTAGAGACATTTGAGTCAACCGTAGGACGTTTGCGAACGTCTGAGACAATATCCTAAATTTTGTCAAGTATCTTATGTTTTCTAGATACCATGTTTCTGCATAATTTTAATGTTCTAGCAAAATTTCTTCTCGATTAATAGCTTTTGAAGGAAAATTTTTTATCGGCATATAAAAAAAATCTTTTTTGGAATTTAATTCAGTTTGTCCCTCTTAAGGTAAAAATTCCGTCAAAGTCTCATATTTTAAATCACAAACTGTAATTTAAAAATTAAAATTGCATATTATAAAACCAAAATTGTAATTTTAAAATGAAAATTGTATATTTTATGACGAAAAGTGTAATTTTAATATGAAAATCGTATATTTTAAAACGAAAATATTAATTTTAAAATGAAAATTGCCAAAAAAATGTGGAACGCTTCACGATTTTGCGTGTCATCCTTGCGCAGGGGCCATGCTAATCTTCTCTGTATCGTTCCAATTTTAGTATATGTACTGCCGAAGCAAGTACGACCGCTGAGCTCCGAGCGCTCCTTATATATGAACCATTGACTCATCCTGGCACTTGCGAGAGGTGAAAAATAAAGGTAGCCGCGTAGCGCTAGATTTTGAAACTAATACGTTGTGCTGCAAATGCGCATATGAAGCACATAACAATTTAAAGCACTATGTTGGCCAATCAGTAAATATTAACCGGATTTCAAATCAGAAACATGTTAATGTGTTATTGTATTCATTTATTATATTTGAAATGTGCTCTGATATAAATGAAAATGACGTCAAATGACTTTTCGATGCTTCTATTTAACTTGATTTATATACGACTTTTGCGATTGAATCTTAAAATCAATTTTGTATTTACTTACTTCCCTGTATCAGCTACAAAGTATACATTTTTAGAATCTGTAAGTACATCTGGGATGGCACTACACTTTAACGTTATTTTAGAGACATTTGAGTCAACCGTAGGACGTTTGCGAACGTCTGAGACAATATCCTAAATTTTGTCAAGTATCTTATGTTTTCTAGATACCATGTTTCTGCATAATTTTAATGTTCTAGCAAAATTTCTTCTCGATTAATAGCTTTTGAAGGAAAATTTTTTATCGGCATATAAAAAAAATCTTTTTTAGAATTTAATTCAGTTTGTCCCTCTTAAGGTAAAAATTCCGTCAAAGTCTCATATTTTAAATCACAAACTGTAATTTAAAAATTAAAATTGCATATTATAAAACCAAAATTGAAATTTTAAAATGAAAATTGTATATTTTATGACGAAAAGTGTAATTTTAATATGAAAATCGTATATTTTAAAACGAAAATATTAATTTTAAAATGAAAATTGCCAAAAATTGTGGAACGCTTCACGATTTTGCGTGTCATCCTTGCGCAGGGGCCATGCTAATCTTCTCTGTATCGTTCCAATTTTAGTATATGTACTGCCGAAGCAAGTACGACCGCTGAGCTCCGAGCGCTCCTTATATATGAACCATTGACTCATCCTGGCACTTGCGAGAGGTGAAAAATAAAGGTAGCCGCGTAGCGCTAGATTTTGAAACTAATACGTTGTGCTGCAAATGCGCATATGAAGCACATAACAATTTAAAGCACTATGTTGGCCAATCAGTAAATATTAACCGGATTTCAAATCAGAAACATGTTAATGTGTTATTGTATTCATTTATTATATTTGAAATGTGCTCTGATATAAATGAAGATGACGTCAAATGACTTTTCGATGCTTCTATTTAACTTGATTTATATACGACTTTTGCGATTGAATCTTAAAATCAATTTTGTATTTACTTACTTCCCTCTATCAGCTACAAAGTATATACTTTTAGAATCTGTACATCTGGGATGGCACTACACTTTAACGTTATTTTAGAGACATTTGAGTCAACCGTAGGACGTTTGCGAACGTCTGAGACAATATCCTAAATTTTGTCAAGTATCTTATGTTTTCTAGATACCATGTTTCTGCATAATTTTAATGTTCTAGCAAAATTTCTTCTCGATTAATAGCTTTTGAAGGAAAATTTTTTATCGGCATATAAAAAAATCTTTTTTGGAATTTAATTCAGTTTGTCCCTCTTAAGGTAAAAATTCCGTCAAAGTCTCATATTTTAAATCACAAACTGTAATTTAAAAATTAAAATTGCATATTATAAAACCAAAATTGTAATTTTAAAATGAAAATTGTATATTTTATGACGAAAAGTGTAATTTTAATATGAAAATCGTATATTTTAAAACGAAAATATTAATTTTAAAATGAAAATTGCCAAAAAAATGTGGAACGCTTCACGATTTTGCGTGTCATCCTTGCGCAGGGGCCATGCTAATCTTCTCTGTATCGTTCCAATTTTAGTATATGTACTGCCGAAGCAAGTACGACCGCTGAGCTCCGAGCGCTCCTTATATATGAACCATTGACTCATCCTGGCACTTGCGAGAGGTGAAAAATAAAGGTAGCCGCGTAGCGCTAGATTTTGAAACTAATACGTTGTGCTGCAAATGCGCATATGAAGCACATAACAATTTAAAGCACTATGTTGGCCAATCAGTAAATATTAACCGGATTTCAAATCAGAAACATGTTAATGTGTTATTGTATTCATTTATTATATTTGAAATGTGCTCTGATATAAATGAAAATGACGTCAAATGACTTTTCGATGCTTCTATTTAACTTGATTTATATACGACTTTTGCGATTGAATCTTAAAATCAATTTTGTATTTACTTACTTCCCTCTATCAGCTACAAAGTATATACTTTTAGAATCTGTAAGTACATCTGGGATGGCACTACACTTTAAGGTTATTTTAGAGACATTTGAGTCAACCGTAGGACGTTTGCGAACGTCTGAGACAATATCCTAAATTTTGTCAAGTATCTTATGTTTTCTAGATACCATGTTTCTGCATAATTTTAATGTTCTAGCAAAATTTCTTCTCGATTAATAGCTTTTGAAGGAAAATTTTTTATCGGCATATAAAAAAATCTTTTTTGGAATTTAATTCAGTTTGTCCCTCTTAAGGTAAAAATTCCGTCAAAGTCTCATATTTTAAATCACAAACTGTAATTTAAAAATTAAAATTGCATATTATAAAACCAAAATTGTAATTTTAAAATGAAAATTGTATATTTTATGACGAAAAGTGTAATTTTAATATGAAAATCGTATATTTTAAAACGAAAATATTAATTTTAAAATGAAAATTGCCAAAAAAATGTGGAACGCTTCACGATTTTGCGTGTCATCCTTGCGCAGGGGCCATGCTAATCTTCTCTGTATCGTTCCAATTTTAGTATATGTACTGCCGAAGCAAGTACGACCTCTGAGCTCCGAGCGCTCCTTATATATGAACCATTGACTGATCCTGGCACTTGCGAGAGGTGAAAAATAAAGGTAGCCGCGTAGCGCTAGATTTTGAAACTAATACGTTGTGCTGCAAATGCGCATATGAAGCACATAACAATTTAAAGCACTATGTTGGCCAATCAGTAAATATTAACCGGATTTCAAATCAGAAACATGTTAATGTGTTATTGTATTCATTTATTATATTTGAAATGTGCTCTGATATAAATGAAAATGACGTCAAATGACTTTTCGATGCTTCTATTTAACTTGATTTATATACGACTTTTGCGATTGAATCTTAAAATCAATTTTGTATTTACTTACTTCCCTCTATCAGCTACAAAGCATATACTTTTAGAATCTGTAAGTACATCTGGGATGGCACTACACTTTAACGTTATTTTAGAGACATTTGAGTCAACCGTAGGACGTTTGCGAACGTCTGAGACAATATCCTAAATTTTGTCAAGTATCTTATGTTTTCTAGATACCACGTTTCTGCATAATTTTAATGTTCTAGCAAAATTTCTTCTCGATTAATAGCTTTTGAAGGAAAATTTTTTATCGGCATATAAAAAAAATCTTTTTTGGAATTTAATTCAGTTTGTCCCTCTTAACGTAAAAATTCCGTCAAAGTCTCATATTTTAAATCACAAACTGTAATTTAAAAATTAAAATTGCATATTATAAAACCAAAATTGTAATTTTAAAATGAAAATTGTATATTTTATGACGAAAAGTGTAATTTTAATATGAAAATCGTATATTTTAAAACGAAAATATTAATTTTAAAATGAAAATTGCCAAAAAAATGTGGAACGCTTCACGATTTTGCGTGTCATCCTTGCGCAGGGGCCATGCTAATCTTCTCTGTATCGTTCCAATTTTAGTATATGTACTGCCGAAGCAAGTACGACCGCTGAGCTCCGAGCGCTCCTTATATATGAACCATTGACTCATCCTGGCACTTGCGAGAGGTGAAAAATAAAGGTAGCCGCGTAGCGCTAGATTTTGAAACTAATACGTTGTGCTGCAAATGCGCATATGAAGCACATAACAATTTAAAGCACTATGTTGGCCAATCAGTAAATATTAACCGGATTTCAAATCAGAAACATGTTAATGTGTTATTGTATTCATTTATTATATTTGAAATGTGCTCTGATATAAATGAAAATGACGTCAAATGACTTTTCGATGCTTCTATTTAACTTGATTTATATACGACTTTTGCGATTGAATCTTAAAATCAATTTTGTATTTACTTACTTCCCTCTATCAGCTACAAAGTATATACTTTTAGAATCTGTAAGTACATCTGGGATGGCACTACACTTTAACGTTATCATAGAGACATTTGAGTCAACCGTAGGACGTTTGCGAACGTCTGAGACAATATCCTAAATTTTGTCAAGCGTCTTATGTTTTCTAGATACTATGTTTCTGCATACTTTTAATGTTCTAGCAAAATTTCTTCTCGATTAATAGCTTTTGAAGGAAAATTTTTTATCAGCATATAAAAAAATCTTTTTTGGAATTTAATTCAGTTTGTCCCTCTTAAGGTAAAAATTCCGTCAAAGTCTCATATTTTAAATCACAAACTGTAATTTAAAAATTAAAATTGCATATTATAAAACCAAAATTGTAATTTTAAAATGAAAATTGTATATTTTATGACTAAAAGTGTAATTTTAATATGAAAATCGTATATTTTAAAACGAAAATATTAATTTTAAAATGAAAATTGCCAAAAAAATGTGGAACGCTTCACGATTTTGCGTGTCATCCTTGCGCAGGGGCCATGCTAATCTTCTCTGTATCGTTCCAATTTTAGTATATGTACTGCCGAAGCAAGTACGACCGCTGAGCTCCGAGCGCTCCTTATATATGAACCATTGACTCATCCTGGCACTTGCGAGAGGTGAAAAATAAAGGTAGCCGCGTAGCGCTAGATTTTGAAACTAATACGTTGTGCTGCAAATGCGCATATGAAGCACATAACAATTTGAAGCACTATGTTGACCAATCAGTAAATATTAACCGGATTTCAAATCAGAAACATGTTAATGTGTTATTGTATTCATTTATTATATTTGAAATGTGCTCTGATATAAATGAAAATGACGTCAAATGACTTTTCGATGCTTCTATTTAACTTGATTTATATACGACTTTTGCGATTGAATCTTAAAATCAATTTTGTATTTACTTACTTCCCTCTATCAGCTACAAAGTATATACTTTTAGAATCTGTAAGTACATCTGGGATGGCACTACACTTTAACGTTATTTGAGAGACATTTGAGTCAACCGTAGGACGTTTGCGAACGTCTGAGACAATATCCTAAATTTTGTCAAGTATCTTATGTTTTCTAGATACCATGTTTCTGCATAATTTTAATGTTCTAGCAAAATTTCTTCTCGATTAATAGCTTTTGAAGGAAAATTTTTTATCGGCCTATAAAAAAAATCTTTTTTGGAATTTAATTCAGTTTGTCCCTCTTAAGGTAAGAATTCCGTCAAAGTCTCATATTTTAAATCACAAACTGTAATTTAAAAATTAAAATTGCATATTATAAAACCAAAATTGTAATTTTAAAATGAAAATTGTATATTTTATGACGAAAAGTGTAATTTTAATATGAAAATCGTATATTTTAAAACGAAAATATTAATTTTAAAATGAAAATTGCCAAAAAAATGTGGAACGCTTCACGATTTTGCGTGTCATCCTTGCGCAGGGGCCATGCTAATCTTCTCTGTATCGTTCCAATTTTAGTATATGTACTGCCGAAGCAAGTACGACCGCTGAGCTCCGAGCGCTCCTTATATATGAACCATTGACTCATCCTGGCACTTGCGAGAGGTGAAAAATAAAGGTAGCCGCGTAGCGCTAGATTTTGAAACTAATACGTTGTGCTGCAAATGCGCATATGAAGCACATAACAATTTAAAGCACTATGTTGGCCAATAAGTAAATATTAACCGGATTTCAAATCAGAAACATGTTAATGTGTTATTGTATTCATTTATTATATTTGAAATGTGCTCTGATATAAATGAAAATGACGTCAAATGACTTTTCGATGCTTCTATTTAACTTGATTTATGTACGACTTTTGCGATTGAATCTTAAAATCAATTTTGTATTTACTTACTTCCCTCTATCAGCTACAAAGTATACATTTTTAGAATCTGTAAGTACATCTGGGATGGCACTACACTTTAACGTTATTTTAGAGACATTTGAGTCAACCGTAGGACGTTTGCGAACGTCTGAGACAATATCCTAAATTTTGTCAAGTATCTTATGTTTTCTAGATACCATGTTTCTGCATAATTTTAATGTTCTAGCAAAATTTCTTCTCGATTAATAGCTTTTGAAGGAAAATTTTTTATCGGCATATAAAAAAAATCTTTTTTGGAATTTAATTCAGTTTGTCCCTCTTAAGGTAAAAATTCCGTCAAAGTCTCATATTTTAAATCACAAACTGTAATTTAAAAATTAAAATTGCATATTATAAAACCAAAATTGTAATTTTAAAATGAAAATTGTATATTTTATGACGAAAAGTGTAATTTTAATATGAAAATCGTATATTTTAAAACGAAAATATTAATATTAAAATGAAAATTGCCAAAAAAATGTGGAACGCTTCACGATTTTGCGTGTCATCCTTGCGCAGGGGCCATGCTAATCTTCTCTGTATCGCTCCAATTTTAGTATATGTACTGCCGAAGCAAGTACGACCGCTGAGCTCCGAGCGCTCCTTATATATGAACCATTGACTCATCCTGGCACTTGCGAGAGGTGAAAAATAAAGGTAGCCGCGTAGCGCTAGATTTTGAAACTAATACGTTGTGCTGCAAATGCGCATATGCAGCACATAACAATTTAAAGCACTATGTTGGCCAATCAGTAAATATTAACCGGATTTCAAATCAGAAACATGTTAATGTGTTATTGTATTCATTTATTATATTTGAAATGTGCTCTGATATAAATGAAAATGACGTCAAATGACTTTTCGATGCTTCTATTTAACTTGATTTATATATGACTTTTGCGATTGAATCTTAAAATCAATTTTGTATTTACTTACTTCCCTCTATCAGCTACAAAGTATATACTTTTAGAATCTGTAAGTACATCTGGGATGGCACTACACTTTAACGTTATTTTAGAGACATTTGAGTCAACCGTAGGACATTTGCGAACGTCTGAGACAATATCCTAAATTTTGTCAAGTATCTTATGTTTTCTAGATACCATGTTTCTGCATAATTTTAATGTTCTAGCAAAATTTCTTCTCGATTAATAGCTTTTGAAGGAAAATTTTTTATCGGCATATAAAAAAATCTTTTTTGGAATTTAATTCAGTTTGTCCCTCTTAAGGTAAAAATTCCGTCAAAGTCTCATATTTTAAATCACAAACTGTAATTTAAAAATTAAAATTGCATATTATAAAACCAAAATTGTAATTTTAAAATGAAAATTGTATATTTTATGACGAAAAGTGTAATTTTAATATGAAAATCGTATATTTTAAAACGAAAATATTAATTTTAAAATGAAAATTGCCAAAAAAATGTGGAACGCTTCACGATTTTGCGTGTCATCCTTGCGCAGGGGCCATGCTAATCTTCTCTGTATCGTTCCAATTTTAGTATATGTACTGCCGAAGCAAGTACGACCGCTGAGCTCCGAGCGCTCCTTATATATGAACCATTGACTCATCCTGGCACTTGCGAGAGGTGAAAAATAAAGGTAGCCGCGTAGCGCTAGATTTTGAAACTAATACGTTGTGCTGCAAATGCGCATATGAAGCACATAACAATTTAAAGCACTATGTTGGCCAATCAGTAAATATTAACCGGATTTCAAATCAGAAACATGTTAATGTGTTATTGTATTCATTTATTATATTTGAAATGTGCTCTGATATAAATGAAAATGACGTCAAATGACTTTTCGATGCTTCTATTTAACTTGATTTATATACGACTTTTGCGATTGAATCTTAAAATCAATTTTGTATTTACTTACTTCCCTGTATCAGCTACAAAGTATACATTTTTAGAATCTGTAAGTACATCTGGGATGGCACTACACTTTAACGTTATTTTAGAGACATTTGAGTCAACCGTAGGACGTTTGCGAACGTCTGAGACAATATCCTAAATTTTGTCAAGTATCTTATGTTTTCTAGATACCATGTTTCTGCATAATTTTAATGTTCTAGCAAAATTTCTTCTCGATTAATAGCTTTTGAAGGAAAATTTTTTATCGGCATATAAAAAAATCTTTTTTGGAATTTAATTCAGTTTGTCCCTCTTAAGGTAAAAATTCCGTCAAAGTCTCATATTTTAAATCACAAACTGTAATTTAAAAATTAAAATTGCATATTATAAAACCAAAATTGTAATTTTAAAATGAAAATTGTATATTTTATGACGAAAAGTGTAATTTTAATATGATAATCGTATATTTTAAAACGAAAATATTAATTTTAAAATGAAAATTGCCAAAAAAATGTGGAACGCTTCACGATTTTGCGTGTCATCCTTGCGCAGGGGCCATGCTAATCTTCTCTGTATCGTTCCAATTTTAGTATATGTACTGCCGAAGCAAGTACGACCGCTGAGCTCCGAGCGCTCCTTATATATGAACCATTGACTCATCCTGGCACTTGCGAGAGGTGAAAAATAAAGGTAGCCGCGTAGCGCTAGATTTTGAAACTAATACGTTGTGCTGCAAATGCGCATATGAAGCACATAACAATTTAAAGCACTATGTTGGCCAATCAGTAAATATTAACCGGATTTCAAATCAGAAACATGTTAATGTGTTATTGTATTCATTTATTATATTTGAAATGTGCTCTGATATAAATGAAAATGACGTCAAATGACTTTTCGATGCTTCTATTTAACTTGATTTATATACGACTTTTGCGATTGAATCTTAAAATCAATTTTGTATTTACTTACTTCCCTCTATCAGCTACAAAGTATATACTTTTAGAATCTGTAAGTACATCTGGGATGGCACTACACTTTAAGGTTATTTTAGAGACATTTGAGTCAACCGTAGGACGTTTGCGAACGTCTGAGACAATATCCTAAATTTTGTCAAGTATCTTATGTTTTCTAGATACCATGTTTCTGCATAATTTTAATGTTCTAGCAAAATTTCTTCTCGATTAATAGCTTTTGAAGGAAAATTTTTTATCGGCATATAAAAAAATCTTTTTTGGAATTTAATTCAGTTTGTCCCTCTTAAGGTAAAAATTCCGTCAAAGTCTCATATTTTAAATCACAAACTGTAATTTAAAAATTAAAATTGCATATTATAAAACCAAAATTGTAATTTTAAAATGAAAATTGTATATTTTATGACGAAAAGTGTAATTTTAATATGAAAATCGTATATTTTAAAACGAAAATATTAATTTTAAAATGAAAATTGCCAAAAAAATGTGGAACGCTTCACGATTTTGCGTGTCATCCTTGCGCAGGGGCCATGCTAATCTTCTCTGTATCGTTCCAATTTTAGTATATGTACTGCCGAAGCAAGTACGACCGCTGAGCTCCGAGCGCTCCTTATATATGAACCATTGACTCATCCTGGCACTTGCGAGAGGTGAAAAATAAAGGTAGCCGCGTAGCGCTAGATTTTGAAACTAATACGTTGTGCTGCAAATGCGCATATGAAGCACATAACAATTTAAAGCACTATGTTGGCCAATCAGTAAATATTAACCGGATTTCAAATCAGAAACATGTTAATGTGTTATTGTATTCATTTATTATATTTGAAATGTGCTCTGATATAAATGAAAATGACGTCAAATGACTTTTCGATACTTCTATTTAACTTGATTTATATACGACTTTTGCGATTGAATCTTAAAATCAATTTTGTATTTACTTACTTCCCTGTATCAGCTACAAAGTATACATTTTTAGAATCTGTAAGTACATCTGGGATGGCACTACACTTTAACGTTATTTTAGAGACATTTGAGTCAACCGTAGGACGTTTGCGAACGTCTGAGACAATATCCTAAATTTTGTCAAGTATCTTATGTTTTCTAGATACCATGTTTCTGCATAATTTTAATGTTCTAGCAAAATTTCTTCTCGATTAATAGCTTTTGAAGGAAAATTTTTTATCGGCATATAAAAAAAATCTTTTTTGGAATTTAATTCAGTTTGTCCCTCTTAAGGTAAAAATTCCGTCAAAGTCTCATATTTTAAATCACAAACTGTAATTTAAAAATTAAAATTGCATATTATAAAACCAAAATTGAAATTTTAAAATGAAAATTGTATATTTTATGACGAAAAGTGTAATTTTAATATGAAAATCGTATATTTTAAAACGAAAATATTAATTTTAAAATGAAAATTGCCAAAAAAATGTGGAACGCTTCACGATTTTGCGTGTCATCCTTGCGCAGGGGCCATGCTAATCTTCTCTGTATCGTTCCAATTTTAGTATATGTACTGCCGAAGCAAGTACGACCGCTGAGCTCCGAGCGCTCCTTATATATGAACCATTGACTCATCCTGGCACTTGCGAGAGGTGAAAAATAAAGGTAGCCGCGTAGCGCTAGATTTTGAAACTAATACGTTGTGCTGCAAATGCGCATATGAAGCACATAACAATTTAAAGCACTATGTTGGCCAATCAGTAAATATTAACCGGATTTCAAATCAGAAACATGTTAATGTGTTATTGTATTCATTTATTATATTTGAAATGTGCTCTGATATAAATGAAAATGACGTCAAATGACTTTTCGATGCTTCTATTTAATTTGATTTATATACGACTTTTGCGATTGAATGTTAAAATCAATTTTGTATTTACTTACTTCCCTCTATCAGCTACAAAGTATATACTTTTAGAATCTGTACATCTGGGATGGCACTACACTTTAACGTTATTTTAGAGACATTTGAGTCAACCGTAGGACGTTTGCGAACGTCTGAGACAATATCTTAAATTTTGTCAAGTATCTTATGTTTTCTAGATACCATGTTTCTGCATAATTTTAATGTTCTAGCAAAATTTCTTCTCGATTAATAGCTTTTATAGGAAAATTTTTTATCGGCATATAAAAAAATCTTTTTTGGAATTTAATTCAGTTTGTCCCTCTTAAGGTAAAAATTCCGTCAAAGTCTCATATTTTAAATCACAAACTGTAATTTAAAAATTAAAATTGCATATTATAAAACCAAAATTGTAATTTTAAAATGAAAATTGTATATTTTATGACGAAAAGTGTAATTTTAATATGAAAATCGTATATTTTAAAACGAAAATATTAATTTTAAAATGAAAATTGCCAAAAAAATGTGGAACGCTTCACGATTTTGCGTGTCATCCTTGCGCAGGGGCCATGCTAATCTTCTCTGTATCGTTCCAATTTTAGTATATGTACTGCCGAAGCAAGTACGACCGCTGAGCTACGAGCGCTCCTTATATATGAACCATTGACTCATCCTGGCACTTGCGAGAGGTGAAAAATAA
Organism: Gastracanthus pulcherrimus; assembly: GCA_949152435.1. Taxonomy (NCBI): domain Eukaryota; kingdom Metazoa; phylum Arthropoda; class Insecta; order Hymenoptera; family Pteromalidae; genus Gastracanthus; species Gastracanthus pulcherrimus. The sequence goes on from OX424573.1 coordinate 38,765,373, forward strand.
AGGTAGCCGCGTAGCGCTAGATTTTGAAACTAATACGTTGTGCTGCAAATGCACATATGAAGCACATAACAATTTAAAGCACTATGTTGGCCAATCAGTAAATATTAACCGGATTTCAAATCAGAAACATGTTAATGTGTTATTGTATTCATTTATTATATTTGAAATGTGCTCTGATATAAATGAAAATGACGTCAAATGACTTTTCGATGCTTCTATTTAACTTGATTTATATACGACTTTTGCGATTGAATCTTAAAATCAATTTTGTATTTACTTACTTCCCTGTATCAGCTACAAAGTATACATTTTTAGAATCTGTAAGTACATCTGGGATGGCACTACACTTTAACGTTATTTTAGAGACATTTGAGTCAACCGTAGGACGTTTGCGAACGTCTGAGACAATATCCTAAATTTTGTCAAGTATCTTATGTTTTCTAGATACCATGTTTCTGCATAATTTTAATGTTCTAGCAAAATTTCTTCTCGATTAATAGCTTTTGAAGGAAAATTTTTTATCGGCATATAAAAAAAATCTTTTTTGGAATTTAATTCAATTTGTCCCTCTTAAGGTAAAAATTCCGTCAAAGTCTCATATTTTAAATCACAAACTGTAATTTAAAAATTAAAATTGCATATTATAAAACCAAAATTGTAATTTTAAAATGAAAATTGTATATTTTATGACGAAAAGTGTAATTTTAATATGAAAATCGTATATTTTAAAACGAAAATATTAATTTTAAAATGAAAATTGCCAAAAAAATGTGGAACGCTTCACGATTTTGCGTGTCATCCTTGCGCAGGGGCCATGCTAATCTTCTCTGTATCGTTCCAATTTTAGTATATGTACTGCCGAAGCAAGTACGACCGCTGAGCTCCGAGCGCTCCTTATATATGAACCATTGACTCATCCTGGCACTTGCGAGAGGTGAAAAATAAAGGTAGCCGCGTAGCGCTAGATTTTGAAACTAATACGTTGTGCTGCAAATGCGCATATGAAGCACATAACAATTTAAAGCACTATGTTGGCCAATCAGTAAATATTAACCGGATTTCAAATCAGAAACATGTTAATGTGTTATTGTATTCATTTATTATATTTGAAATGTGCTCTGATATAAATGAAAATGACGTCAAATGACTTTTCGATGCTTCTATTTAACTTGATTTATATACGACTTTTGCGATTGAATCTTAAAATCAATTTTGTATTTACTTACTTCCCTCTATCAGCTACAAAGTATATACTTTTAGAATCTGTAAGTACATCTGGGATGGCACTACACTTTAAGGTTATTTTAGAGACATTTGAGTCAACCGTAGGACGTTTGCGAACGTCTGAGACAATATCCTAAATTTTGTCAAGTATCTTATGTTTTCTAGATACCATGTTTCTGCATAATTTTAATGTTCTAGCAAAATTTCTTCTCGATTAATAGCTTTTGAAGGAAAATTTTTTATCGGCATATAAAAAAAATCTTTTTTGGAATTTAATTCAGTTTGTCCCTCTTAAGGTAAAAATTCCGTCAAAGTCTCATATTTTAAATCACAAACTGTAATTTAAAAATTAAAATTGCATATTATAAAACCAAAATTGTAATTTTAAAATGAAAATTGTATATTTTATGACGAAAAGTGTAATTTTAATATGAAAATCGTATATTTTAAAACGAAAATATTAATATTAAAATGAAAATTGCCAAAAAAATGTGGAACGCTTCACGATTTTGCGTGTCATCCTTGCGCAGGGGCCATGCTAATCTTCTCTGTATCGTTCCAATTTTAGTATATGTACTGCCGAAGCAAGTACGACCGCTGAGCTCCGAGCGCTCCTTATATATGAACCATTGACTCATCCTGGCACTTGCGAGAGGTGAAAAATAAAGGTAGCCGCGTAGCGCTAGATTTTGAAACTAATACGTTGTGCTGCAAATGCGCATATGCAGCACATAACAATTTAAAGCACTATGTTGGCCAATCAGTAAATATTAACCGGATTTCAAATCAGAAACATGTTAATGTGTTATTGTATTCATTTATTATATTTGAAATGTGCTCTGATATAAATGAAAATGACGTCAAATGACTTTTCGATGCTTCTATTTAACTTGATTTATATATGACTTTTGCGATTGAATCTTAAAATCAATTTTGTATTTACTTACTTCCCTCTATCAGCTACAAAGTATATACTTTTAGAATCTGTAAGTACATCTGGGATGGCACTACACTTTAACGTTATTTTAGAGACATTTGAGTCAACCGTAGGACATTTGCGAACGTCTGAGACAATATCCTAAATATTGTCAAGTATCTTATGTTTTCTAGATACCATGTTTCTGCATAATTTTAATGTTCTAGCAAAATTTCTTCTCGATTAATAGCTTATGAAGGAAAATTTTTTATCGGCATATAAAAAAAATATTTTTTGGAATTTAATTCAGTTTGTCCCGCTTAAGGTAAAAATTCCGTCAAAGTCTCATATTTTAAATCACAAACTGTAATTTAAAAATTAAAATTGCATATTATAAAACCAAAATTGTAATTTTAAAATGAAAATTGTATATTTTATGACGAAAGGTGTAATTTTAATATGAAAATCGTATATTTTAAAACGAAAATATTAATTTTAAAATGAAAATTGCCAAAAAAATGTGGAACGCTTCACGATTTTGCGTGTCATCCTTGCGCAGGGGCCATGCTAATCTTCTCTGTATCGTTCCAATTTTAGTATATGTACTGCCGAAGCAAGTACGACCGCTGAGCTCCGAGCGCTCCTTATATATGAACCATTGACTCATCCTGGCACTTGCGAGAGGTGAAAAATAAAGGTAGCCGCGTAGCGCTAGATTTTGAAACTAATACGTTGTGCTGCAAATGCGCATATGAAGCACATAACAATTTAAAGCACTATGTTGGCCAATCAGTAAATATTAACCGGATTTCAAATCAGAAACATGTTAATGTGTTATTGTATTCATTTATTATATTTGAAATGTGCTCTGATATAAATGAAAATGACGTCAAATGACTTTTCGATGCTTCTATTTAACTTGATTTATATACGACTTTTGCGATTGAATCTTAAAATCAATTTTGTATTTACTTACTTCCCTCTATCAGCTACAAAGTATATACTTTTAGAATCTGTACATCTGGGATGGCACTACACTTTAACGTTATTTTAGAGACATTTGAGTCAACCGTAGGACGTTTGCGAACGTCTGAGACAATATCCTAAATTTTGTCAAGTATCTTATGTTTTCTAGATACCATGTTTCTGCATAATTTTAATGTTCTAGCAAAATTTCTTCTCGATTAATAGCTTTTGAAGGAAAATTTTTTATCGGCATATAAAAAAATCTTTTTTGGAATTTAATTCAGTTTGTCCCTCTTAAGGTAAAAATTCCGTCAAAGTCTCATATTTTAAATCACAAACTGTAATTTAAAAATTAAAATTGCATATTATAAAACCAAAATTGTAATTTTAAAATGAAAATTGTATATTTTATGACGAAAAGTGTAATTTTAATATGAAAATCGTATATTTTAAAACGAAAATATTAATTTTAAAATGAAAATTGCCAAAAAAATGTGGAACGCTTCACGATTTTGCGTGTCATCCTTGCGCAGGGGCCATGCTAATCTTCTCTGTATCGTTCCAATTTTAGTATATGTACTGCCGAAGCAAGTACGACCGCTGAGCTCCGAGCGCTCCTTATATATGAACCATTGACTCATCCTGGCACTTGCGAGAGGTGAAAAATAAAGGTAGCCGCGTAGCGCTAGATTTTGAAACTAATACGTTGTGCTGCAAATGCACATATGAAGCACATAACAATTTAAAGCACTATGTTGGCCAATCAGTAAATATTAACCGGATTTCAAATCAGAAACATGTTAATGTGTTATTGTACTCATTTATTATATTTGAAATGTGCTCTGATATAAATGAAAATGACGTCAAATGACTTTTCGATGCTTCTATTTAACTTGATTTATATACGACTTTTGCGATTGAATCTTAAAATCAATTTTGTATTTACTTACTTCCCTGTATCAGCTACAAAGTATACATTTTTAGAATCTGTAAGTACATCTGGGATGGCACTACACTTTAACGTTATTTTAGAGACATTTGAGTCAACCGTAGGACGTTTGCAAACGTCTGAGACAATATCCTAAATTTTGTCAAGTATCTTATGTTTTCTAGATACGATGTTTCTGCATAATTTTAATGTTCTAGCAAAATTTCTTCTCGATTAATAGCTTTTGAAGGAAAATTTTTTATCGGCATATAAAAAAAATCTTTTTTGGAATTTAATTCAGTTTGTCCCTCTTAAGGTAAAAATTCCGTCAAAGTCTCATATTTTAAATCACAAACTGTAATTTAAAAATTAAAATTGCATATTATAAAACCAAAATTGTAATTTTAAAATGAAAATTGTATATTTTATGACGAAAAGTGTAATTTTAATATGAAAATCGTATATTTTAAAACGAAAATATTAATTTTAAAATGAAAATTGCCAAAAAAATGTGGAACGCTTCACGATTTTGCGTGTCATCCTTGCGCAGGGGCCATGCTAATCTTCTCTGTATCGTTCCAATTTTAGTATATGTACTGCCGAAGCAAGTACGACCGCTGAGCTCCGAGCGCTCCTTATATATGAACCATTGACTCATCCTGGCACTTGCGAGAGGTGAAAAATAAAGGTAGCCGCGTAGCGCTAGATTTTGAAACTAATACGTTGTGCTGCAAATGCGCATATGAAGCACATAACAATTTAAAGCACTATGTTGGCCAATCAGTAAATATTAACCGGATTTCAAATCAGAAACATGTTAATGTGTTATTGTATTCATTTATTATATTTGAAATGTGCTCTGATATAAATGAAAATGACGTCAAATGACTTTTCGATGCTTCTATTTAACTTGATTTATATACGACTTTTGCGATTGAATCTTAAAATCAATTTTGTATTTACTTACTTCCCTGTATCAGCTACAAAGTATACATTTTTAGAATCTGTAAGTACATCTGGGATGGCACTACACTTTAACGTTATTTTAGAGACATTTGAGTCAACCGTAGGACGTTTGCGAACGTCTGAGACAATATCCTAAATTTTGTCAAGTATCTTATGTTTTATAGATACCATGTTTCTGCATAATTTTAATGTTCTAGCAAAATTTCATCTCGATTAATAGCTTTTGAAGGAAAATTTTTTATCGGCATATAAAAAAAATCTTTTTTGGAATTTAATTCAGTTTGTCCCTCTTAAGGTAAAAATTCCGTCAAAGTCTCATATTTTAAATCACAAACTGTAATTTAAAAATTAAAATTGCATATTATAAAACCAAAATTGTAATTTTAAAATGAAAATTGTATATTTTATGACGAAAAGTGTAATTTTAATATGAAAATCGTATATTTTAAAACGAAAATATTAATTTTAAAATGAAAATTGCCAAAAAAATGTGGAACGCTTCACGATTTTGCGTGTCATCCTTGCGCAGGGGCCATGCTAATCTTCTCTGTATCGTTCCAATTTTAGTATATGTACTGCCGAAGCAAGTACGACCGCTGAGCTCCGAGCGCTCCTTATATATGAACCATTGACTCATCCTGGCACTTGCGAGAGGTGAAAAATAAAGGTAGCCGCGTAGCGCTAGATTTTGAAACTAATACGTTGTGCTGCAAATGCGCATATGAAGCACATAACAATTTAAAGCACTATGTTGGCCAATCAGTAAATATTAACCGGATTTCAAATCAGAAACATGTTAATGTGTTATTGTATTCATTTATTATATTTGAAATGTGCTCTGATATAAATGAAAATGACGTCAAATGACTTTTCGATGCTTCTATTTAACTTGATTTATATACGACTTTTGCGATTGAATCTTAAAATCAATTTCGTATTTACTTACTTCCCTCTATCAGCTACAAAGTATATACTTTTAGAATCTGTAAGTACATCTGGGATGGCACTACACTTTAAGGTTATTTTAGAGACATTTGAGTCAACCGTAGGACGTTTGCGAACGTCTGAGACAATATCCTAAATTTTGTCAAGTATCTTATGTTTTCTAGATACCATGTTTCTGCATAATTTTAATGTTCTAGCAAAATTTCTTCTCGATTAATAGCTTTTGAAGGAAAATTTTTTATCGGCATATAAAAAAATCTTTTTTGGAATTTAATTCAGTTTGTCCCTCTTAAGGTAAAAATTCCGTCAAAGTCTCATATTTTAAATCACAAACTGTAATTTAAAAATTAAAATTGCATATTATAAAACCAAAATTGTAATTTTAAAATGAAAATTGTATATTTTATGACGAAAAGTGTAATTTTAATATGAAAATCGTATATTTTAAAACGAAAATATTAATTTTAAAATGAAAATTGCCAAAAAAATGTGGAACGCTTCACGATTTTGCGTGTCATCCTTGCGCAGGGGCCATGCTAATCTTCTCTGTATCGTTCCAATTTTAGTATATGTACTGCCGAAGCAAGTACGACCTCTGAGCTCCGAGCGCTCCTTATATATGAACCATTGACTGATCCTGGCACTTGCGAGAGGTGAAAAATAAAGGTAGCCGCGTAGCGCTAGATTTTGAAACTAATACGTTGTGCTGCAAATGCGCATATGAAGCACATAACAATTTAAAGCACTATGTTGGCCAATCAGTAAATATTAACCGGATTTCAAATCAGAAACATGTTAATGTGTTATTGTATTCATTTATTATATTTGAAATGTGCTCTGATATAAATGAAAATGATGTCAAATGACTTTTCGATGCTTCTATTTAACTTGATTTATATACGACTTTTGCGATTGAATCTTAAAATCAATTTTGTATTTACTTACTTCCCTCTATCAGCTACAAAGCATATACTTTTAGAATCTGTAAGTACATCTGGGATGGCACTACACTTTAACGTTATTTTAGAGACATTTGAGTCAACCGTAGGACGTTTGCGAACGTCTGAGACAATATCCTAAATTTTGTCAAGTATCTTATGTTTTCTAGATACCACGTTTCTGCATAATTTTAATGTTCTAGCAAAATTTCTTCTCGATTAATAGCTTTTGAAGGAAAATTTTTTATCGGCATATAAAAAAAATCTTTTTTGGAATTTAATTCAGTTTGTCCCTCTTAACGTAAAAATTCCGTCAAAGTCTCATATTTTAAATCACAAACTGTAATTTAAAAATTAAAATTGCATATTATAAAACCAAAATTGTAATTTTAAAATGAAAATTGTATATTTTATGACGAAAAGTGTAATTTTAATATGAAAATCGTATATTTTAAAACGAAAATATTAATTTTAAAATGAAAATTGCCAAAAAAATGTGGAACGCTTCACGATTTTGCGTGTCATCCTTGCGCAGGGGCCATGCTAATCTTCTCTGTATCGTTCCAATTTTAGTATATGTACTGCCGAAGCAAGTACGACCGCTGAGCTCCGAGCGCTCCTTATATATGAACCATTGACTCATCCTGGCACTTGCGAGAGGTGAAAAATAAAGGTAGCCGCGTAGCGCTAGATTTTGAAACTAATACGTTGTGCTGCAAATGCGCATATGAAGCACATAACAATTTAAAGCACTATGTTGGCCAATCAGTAAATATTAACCGGATTTCAAATCAGAAACATGTTAATGTGTTATTGTATTCATTTATTATATTTGAAATGTGCTCTGATATAAATGAAAATGACGTCAAATGACTTTTCGATGCTTCTATTTAACTTGATTTATATACGACTTTTGCGATTGAATCTTAAAATCAATTTTGTATTTACTTACTTCCCTCTATCAGCTACAAAGTATATACTTTTAGAATCTGTAAGTACATCTGGGATGGCACTACACTTTAACGTTATCATAGAGACATTTGAGTCAACCGTAGGACGTTTGCGAACGTCTGAGACAATATCCTAAATTTTGTCAAGCGTCTTATGTTTTCTAGATACTATGTTTCTGCATACTTTTAATGTTCTAGCAAAATTTCTTCTCGATTAATAGCTTTTGAAGGAAAATTTTTTATCGGCATATAAAAAAATCTTTTTTGGAATTTAATTCAGTTTGTCCCTCTTAAGGTAAAAATTCCGTCAAAGTCTCATATTTTAAATCACAAACTGTAATTTAAAAATTAAAATTGCATATTATAAAACCAAAATTGTAATTTTAAAATGAAAATTGTATATTTTATGACTAAAAGTGTAATTTTAATATGAAAATCGTATATTTTAAAACGAAAATATTAATTTTAAAATGAAAATTGCCAAAAAAATGTGGAACGCTTCACGATTTTGCGTGTCATCCTTGCGCAGGGGCCATGCTAATCTTCTCTGTATCGTTCCAATTTTAGTATATGTACTGCCGAAGCAAGTACGACCGCTGAGCTCCGAGCGCTCCTTATATATGAACCATTGACTCATCCTGGCACTTGCGAGAGGTGAAAAATAAAGGTAGCCGCGTAGCGCTAGATTTTGAAACTAATACGTTGTGCTGCAAATGCGCATATGAAGCACATAACAATTTGAAGCACTATGTTGACCAATCAGTAAATATTAACCGGATTTCAAATCAGAAACATGTTAATGTGTTATTGTATTCATTTATTATATTTGAAATGTGCTCTGATATAAATGAAAATGACGTCAAATGACTTTTCGATGCTTCTATTTAACTTGATTTATATACGACTTTTGCGATTGAATCTTAAAATCAATTTTGTATTTACTTACTTCCCTCTATCAGCTACAAAGTATATACTTTTAGAATCTGTAAGTACATCTGGGATGGCACTACACTTTAACGTTATTTGAGAGACATTTGAGTCAACCGTAGGACGTTTGCGAACGTCTGAGACAATATCCTAAATTTTGTCAAGTATCTTATGTTTTCTAGATACCATGTTTCTGCATAATTTTAATGTTCTAGCAAAATTTCTTCTCGATTAATAGCTTTTGAAGGAAAATTTTTTATCGGCCTATAAAAAAAATCTTTTTTGGAATTTAATTCAGTTTGTCCCTCTTAAGGTAAGAATTCCGTCAAAGTCTCATATTTTAAATCACAAACTGTAATTTAAAAATTAAAATTGCATATTATAAAACCAAAATTGTAATTTTAAAATGAAAATTGTATATTTTATGACGAAAAGTGTAATTTTAATATGAAAATCGTATATTTTAAAACGAAAATATTAATTTTAAAATGAAAATTGCCAAAAAAATGTGGAACGCTTCACGATTTTGCGTGTCATCCTTGCGCAGGGGCCATGCTAATCTTCTCTGTATCGTTCCAATTTTAGTATATGTACTGCCGAAGCAAGTACGACCGCTGAGCTCCGAGCGCTCCTTATATATGAACCATTGACTCATCCTGGCACTTGCGAGAGGTGAAAAATAAAGGTAGCCGCGTAGCGCTAGATTTTGAAACTAATACGTTGTGCTGCAAATGCGCATATGAAGCACATAACAATTTAAAGCACTATGTTGGCCAATAAGTAAATATTAACCGGATTTCAAATCAGAAACATGTTAATGTGTTATTGTATTCATTTATTATATTTGAAATGTGCTCTGATATAAATGAAAATGACGTCAAATGACTTTTCGATGCTTCTATTTAACTTGATTTATGTACGACTTTTGCGATTGAATCTTAAAATCAATTTTGTATTTACTTACTTCCCTCTATCAGCTACAAAGTATACATTTTTAGAATCTGTAAGTACATCTGGGATGGCACTACACTTTAACGTTATCATAGAGACATTTGAGTCAACCGTAGGACGTTTGCGAACGTCTGAGACAATATCCTAAATTTTGTCAAGCGTCTTATGTTTTCTAGATACTATGTTTCTGCATACTTTTAATGTTCTAGCAAAATTTCTTCTCGATTAATAGCTTTTGAAGGAAAATTTTTTATCGGCATATAAAAAAATCTTTTTTGGAATTTAATTCAGTTTGTCCCTCTTAAGGTAAAAATTCCGTCAAAGTCTCATATTTTAAATCACAAACTGTAATTTAAAAATTAAAATTGCATATTATAAAACCAAAATTGTAATTTTAAAATGAAAATTGTATATTTTATGACTAAAAGTGTAATTTTAATATGAAAATCGTATATTTTAAAACGAAAATATTAATTTTAAAATGAAAATTGCCAAAAAAATGTGGAACGCTTCACGATTTTGCGTGTCATCCTTGCGCAGGGGCCATGCTAATCTTCTCTGTATCGTTCCAATTTTAGTATATGTACTGCCGAAGCAAGTACGACCGCTGAGCTCCGAGCGCTCCTTATATATGAACCATTGACTCATCCTGGCACTTGCGAGAGGTGAAAAATAAAGGTAGCCGCGTAGCGCTAGATTTTGAAACTAATACGTTGTGCTGCAAATGCGCATATGAAGCACATAACAATTTGAAGCACTATGTTGACCAATCAGTAAATATTAACCGGATTTCAAATCAGAAACATGTTAATGTGTTATTGTATTCATTTATTATATTTGAAATGTGCTCTGATATAAATGAAAATGACGTCAAATGACTTTTCGATGCTTCTATTTAACTTGATTTATATACGACTTTTGCGATTGAATCTTAAAATCAATTTTGTATTTACTTACTTCCCTCTATCAGCTACAAAGTATATACTTTTAGAATCTGTAAGTACATCTGGGATGGCACTACACTTTAACGTTATTTGAGAGACATTTGAGTCAACCGTAGGACGTTTGCGAACGTCTGAGACAATATCCTAAATTTTGTCAAGTATCTTATGTTTTCTAGATACCATGTTTCTGCATAATTTTAATGTTCTAGCAAAATTTCTTCTCGATTAATAGCTTTTGAAGGAAAATTTTTTATCGGCCTATAAAAAAAATCTTTTTTGGAATTTAATTCAGTTTGTCCCTCTTAAGGTAAGAATTCCGTCAAAGTCTCATATTTTAAATCACAAACTGTAATTTAAAAATTAAAATTGCATATTATAAAACCAAAATTGTAATTTTAAAATGAAAATTGTATATTTTATGACGAAAAGTGTAATTTTAATATGAAAATCGTATATTTTAAAACGAAAATATTAATTTTAAAATGAAAATTGCCAAAAAAATGTGGAACGCTTCACGATTTTGCGTGTCATCCTTGCGCAGGGGCCATGCTAATCTTCTCTGTATCGTTCCAATTTTAGTATATGTACTGCCGAAGCAAGTACGACCGCTGAGCTCCGAGCGCTCCTTATATATGAACCATTGACTCATCCTGGCACTTGCGAGAGGTGAAAAATAAAGGTAGCCGCGTAGCGCTAGATTTTGAAACTAATACGTTGTGCTGCAAATGCGCATATGAAGCACATAACAATTTAAAGCACTATGTTGGCCAATAAGTAAATATTAACCGGATTTCAAATCAGAAACATGTTAATGTGTTATTGTATTCATTTATTATATTTGAAATGTGCTCTGATATAAATGAAAATGACGTCAAATGACTTTTCGATGCTTCTATTTAACTTGATTTATGTACGACTTTTGCGATTGAATCTTAAAATCAATTTTGTATTTACTTACTTCCCTCTATCAGCTACAAAGTATACATTTTTAGAATCTGTAAGTACATCTGGGATGGCACTACACTTTAACGTTATTTTAGAGACATTTGAGTCAACCGTAGGACGTTTGCGAACGTCTGAGACAATATCCTAAATTTTGTCAAGTATCTTATGTTTTCTAGATACCATGTTTCTGCATAATTTTAATGTTCTAGCAAAATTTCTTCTCGATTAATAGCTTTTGAAGGAAAATTTTTTATCGGCATATAAAAAAAATCTTTTTTGGAATTTAATTCAGTTTGTCCCTCTTAAGGTAAAAATTCCGTCAAAGTCTCATATTTTAAATCACAAACTGTAATTTAAAAATTAAAATTGCATATTATAAAACCAAAATTGTAATTTTAAAATGAAAATTGTATATTTTATGACGAAAAGTGTAATTTTAATATGAAAATCGTATATTTTAAAACGAAAATATTAATATTAAAATGAAAATTGCCAAAAAAATGTGGAACGCTTCACGATTTTGCGTGTCATCCTTGCGCAGGGGCCATGCTAATCTTCTCTGTATCGCTCCAATTTTAGTATATGTACTGCCGAAGCAAGTACGACCGCTGAGCTCCGAGCGCTCCTTATATATGAACCATTGACTCATCCTGGCACTTGCGAGAGGTGAAAAATAAAGGTAGCCGCGTAGCGCTAGATTTTGAAACTAATACGTTGTGCTGCAAATGCGCATATGCAGCACATAACAATTTAAAGCACTATGTTGGCCAATCAGTAAATATTAACCGGATTTCAAATCAGAAACATGTTAATGTGTTATTGTATTCATTTATTATATTTGAAATGTGCTCTGATATAAATGAAAATGACGTCAAATGACTTTTCGATGCTTCTATTTAACTTGATTTATATATGACTTTTGCGATTGAATCTTAAAATCAATTTTGTATTTACTTACTTCCCTCTATCAGCTACAAAGTATATACTTTTAGAATCTGTAAGTACATCTGGGATGGCACTACACTTTAACGTTATTTTAGAGACATTTGAGTCAACCGTAGGACATTTGCGAACGTCTGAGACAATATCCTAAATTTTGTCAAGTATCTTATGTTTTCTAGATACCATGTTTCTGCATAATTTTAATGTTCTAGCAAAATTTCTTCTCGATTAATAGCTTTTGAAGGAAAATTTTTTATCGGCATATAAAAAAATCTTTTTTGGAATTTAATTCAGTTTGTCCCTCTTAAGGTAAAAATTCCGTCAAAGTCTCATATTTTAAATCACAAACTGTAATTTAAAAATTAAAATTGCATATTATAAAACCAAAATTGTAATTTTAAAATGAAAATTGTATATTTTATGACGAAAAGTGTAATTTTAATATGAAAATCGTATATTTTAAAACGAAAATATTAATTTTAAAATGAAAATTGCCAAAAAAATGTGGAACGCTTCACGATTTTGCGTGTCATCCTTGCGCAGGGGCCATGCTAATCTTCTCTGTATCGTTCCAATTTTAGTATATGTACTGCCGAAGCAAGTACGACCGCTGAGCTCCGAGCGCTCCTTATATATGAACCATTGACTCATCCTGGCACTTGCGAGAGGTGAAAAATAAAGGTAGCCGCGTAGCGCTAGATTTTGAAACTAATACGTTGTGCTGCAAATGCGCATATGAAGCACATAACAATTTAAAGCACTATGTTGGCCAATCAGTAAATATTAACCGGATTTCAAATCAGAAACATGTTAATGTGTTATTGTATTCATTTATTATATTTGAAATGTGCTCTGATATAAATGAAAATGACGTCAAATGACTTTTCGATGCTTCTATTTAACTTGATTTATATACGACTTTTGCGATTGAATCTTAAAATCAATTTTGTATTTACTTACTTCCCTGTATCAGCTACAAAGTATACATTTTTAGAATCTGTAAGTACATCTGGGATGGCACTACACTTTAACGTTATTTTAGAGACATTTGAGTCAACCGTAGGACGTTTGCGAACGTCTGAGACAATATCCTAAATTTTGTCAAGTATCTTATGTTTTCTAGATACCATGTTTCTGCATAATTTTAATGTTCTAGCAAAATTTCTTCTCGATTAATAGCTTTTGAAGGAAAATTTTTTATCGGCATATAAAAAAATCTTTTTTGGAATTTAATTCAGTTTGTCCCTCTTAAGGTAAAAATTCCGTCAAAGTCTCATATTTTAAATCACAAACTGTAATTTAAAAATTAAAATTGCATATTATAAAACCAAAATTGTAATTTTAAAATGAAAATTGTATATTTTATGACGAAAAGTGTAATTTTAATATGATAATCGTATATTTTAAAACGAAAATATTAATTTTAAAATGAAAATTGCCAAAAAAATGTGGAACGCTTCACGATTTTGCGTGTCATCCTTGCGCAGGGGCCATGCTAATCTTCTCTGTATCGTTCCAATTTTAGTATATGTACTGCCGAAGCAAGTACGACCGCTGAGCTCCGAGCGCTCCTTATATATGAACCATTGACTCATCCTGGCACTTGCGAGAGGTGAAAAATAAAGGTAGCCGCGTAGCGCTAGATTTTGAAACTAATACGTTGTGCTGCAAATGCGCATATGAAGCACATAACAATTTAAAGCACTATGTTGGCCAATCAGTAAATATTAACCGGATTTCAAATCAGAAACATGTTAATGTGTTATTGTATTCATTTATTATATTTGAAATGTGCTCTGATATAAATGAAAATGACGTCAAATGACTTTTCGATGCTTCTATTTAACTTGATTTATATACGACTTTTGCGATTGAATCTTAAAATCAATTTTGTATTTACTTACTTCCCTCTATCAGCTACAAAGTATATACTTTTAGAATCTGTAAGTACATCTGGGATGGCACTACACTTTAAGGTTATTTTAGAGACATTTGAGTCAACCGTAGGACGTTTGCGAACGTCTGAGACAATATCCTAAATTTTGTCAAGTATCTTATGTTTTCTAGATACCATGTTTCTGCATAATTTTAATGTTCTAGCAAAATTTCTTCTCGATTAATAGCTTTTGAAGGAAAATTTTTTATCGGCATATAAAAAAATCTTTTTTGGAATTTAATTCAGTTTGTCCCTCTTAAGGTAAAAATTCCGTCAAAGTCTCATATTTTAAATCACAAACTGTAATTTAAAAATTAAAATTGCATATTATAAAACCAAAATTGTAATTTTAAAATGAAAATTGTATATTTTATGACGAAAAGTGTAATTTTAATATGAAAATCGTATATTTTAAAACGAAAATATTAATTTTAAAATGAAAATTGCCAAAAAAATGTGGAACGCTTCACGATTTTGCGTGTCATCCTTGCGCAGGGGCCATGCTAATCTTCTCTGTATCGTTCCAATTTTAGTATATGTACTGCCGAAGCAAGTACGACCGCTGAGCTCCGAGCGCTCCTTATATATGAACCATTGACTCATCCTGGCACTTGCGAGAGGTGAAAAATAAAGGTAGCCGCGTAGCGCTAGATTTTGAAACTAATACGTTGTGCTGCAAATGCGCATATGAAGCACATAACAATTTAAAGCACTATGTTGGCCAATCAGTAAATATTAACCGGATTTCAAATCAGAAACATGTTAATGTGTTATTGTATTCATTTATTATATTTGAAATGTGCTCTGATATAAATGAAAATGACGTCAAATGACTTTTCGATACTTCTATTTAACTTGATTTATATACGACTTTTGCGATTGAATCTTAAAATCAATTTTGTATTTACTTACTTCCCTGTATCAGCTACAAAGTATACATTTTTAGAATCTGTAAGTACATCTGGGATGGCACTACACTTTAACGTTATTTTAGAGACATTTGAGTCAACCGTAGGACGTTTGCGAACGTCTGAGACAATATCCTAAATTTTGTCAAGTATCTTATGTTTTCTAGATACCATGTTTCTGCATAATTTTAATGTTCTAGCAAAATTTCTTCTCGATTAATAGCTTTTGAAGGAAAATTTTTTATCGGCATATAAAAAAAATCTTTTTTGGAATTTAATTCAGTTTGTCCCTCTTAAGGTAAAAATTCCGTCAAAGTCTCATATTTTAAATCACAAACTGTAATTTAAAAATTAAAATTGCATATTATAAAACCAAAATTGAAATTTTAAAATGAAAATTGTATATTTTATGACGAAAAGTGTAATTTTAATATGAAAATCGTATATTTTAAAACGAAAATATTAATTTTAAAATGAAAATTGCCAAAAAAATGTGGAACGCTTCACGATTTTGCGTGTCATCCTTGCGCAGGGGCCATGCTAATCTTCTCTGTATCGTTCCAATTTTAGTATATGTACTGCCGAAGCAAGTACGACCGCTGAGCTCCGAGCGCTCCTTATATATGAACCATTGACTCATCCTGGCACTTGCGAGAGGTGAAAAATAAAGGTAGCCGCGTAGCGCTAGATTTTGAAACTAATACGTTGTGCTGCAAATGCGCATATGAAGCACATAACAATTTAAAGCACTATGTTGGCCAATCAGTAAATATTAACCGGATTTCAAATCAGAAACATGTTAATGTGTTATTGTATTCATTTATTATATTTGAAATGTGCTCTGATATAAATGAAAATGACGTCAAATGACTTTTCGATGCTTCTATTTAATTTGATTTATATACGACTTTTGCGATTGAATGTTAAAATCAATTTTGTATTTACTTACTTCCCTCTATCAGCTACAAAGTATATACTTTTAGAATCTGTACATCTGGGATGGCACTACACTTTAACGTTATTTTAGAGACATTTGAGTCAACCGTAGGACGTTTGCGAACGTCTGAGACAATATCTTAAATTTTGTCAAGTATCTTATGTTTTCTAGATACCATGTTTCTGCATAATTTTAATGTTCTAGCAAAATTTCTTCTCGATTAATAGCTTTTATAGGAAAATTTTTTATCGGCATATAAAAAAATCTTTTTTGGAATTTAATTCAGTTTGTCCCTCTTAAGGTAAAAATTCCGTCAAAGTCTCATATTTTAAATCACAAACTGTAATTTAAAAATTAAAATTGCATATTATAAAACCAAAATTGTAATTTTAAAATGAAAATTGTATATTTTATGACGAAAAGTGTAATTTTAATATGAAAATCGTATATTTTAAAACGAAAATATTAATTTTAAAATGAAAATTGCCAAAAAAATGTGGAACGCTTCACGATTTTGCGTGTCATCCTTGCGCAGGGGCCATGCTAATCTTCTCTGTATCGTTCCAATTTTAGTATATGTACTGCCGAAGCAAGTACGACCGCTGAGCTACGAGCGCTCCTTATATATGAACCATTGACTCATCCTGGCACTTGCGAGAGGTGAAAAATAAAGGTAGCCGCGTAGCGCTAGATTTTGAAACTAATACGTTGTGCTGCAAATGCACATATGAAGCACATAACAATTTAAAGCACTATGTTGGCCAATCAGTAAATATTAACCGGATTTCAAATCAGAAACATGTTAATGTGTTATTGTATTCATTTATTATATTTGAAATGTGCTCTGATATAAATGAAAATGACGTCAAATGACTTTTCGATGCTTCTATTTAACTTGATTTATATACGACTTTTGCGATTGAATCTTAAAATCAATTTTGTATTTACTTACTTCCCTGTATCAGCTACAAAGTATACATTTTTAGAATCTGTAAGTACATCTGGGATGGCACTACACTTTAACGTTATTTTAGAGACATTTGAGTCAACCGTAGGACGTTTGCGAACGTCTGAGACAATATCCTAAATTTTGTCAAGTATCTTATGTTTTCTAGATACCATGTTTCTGCATAATTTTAATGTTCTAGCAAAATTTCTTCTCGATTAATAGCTTTTGAAGGAAAATTTTTTATCGGCATATAAAAAAAATCTTTTTTGGAATTTAATTCAATTTGTCCCTCTTAAGGTAAAAATTCCGTCAAAGTCTCATATTTTAAATCACAAACTGTAATTTAAAAATTAAAATTGCATATTATAAAACCAAAATTGTAATTTTAAAATGAAAATTGTATATTTTATGACGAAAAGTGTAATTTTAATATGAAAATCGTATATTTTAAAACGAAAATATTAATTTTAAAATGAAAATTGCCAAAAAAATGTGGAACGCTTCACGATTTTGCGTGTCATCCTTGCGCAGGGGCCATGCTAATCTTCTCTGTATCGTTCCAATTTTAGTATATGTACTGCCGAAGCAAGTACGACCGCTGAGCTCCGAGCGCTCCTTATATATGAACCATTGACTCATCCTGGCACTTGCGAGAGGTGAAAAATAAAGGTAGCCGCGTAGCGCTAGATTTTGAAACTAATACGTTGTGCTGCAAATGCGCATATGAAGCACATAACAATTTAAAGCACTATGTTGGCCAATCAGTAAATATTAACCGGATTTCAAATCAGAAACATGTTAATGTGTTATTGTATTCATTTATTATATTTGAAATGTGCTCTGATATAAATGAAGATGACGTCAAATGACTTTTCGATGCTTCTATTTAACTTGATTTATATACGACTTTTGCGATTGAATCTTAAAATCAATTTTGTATTTACTTACTTCCCTCTATCAGCTACAAAGTATATACTTTTAGAATCTGTACATCTGGGATGGCACTACACTTTAACGTTATTTTAGAGACATTTGAGTCAACCGTAGGACGTTTGCGAACGTCTGAGACAATATCCTAAATTTTGTCAAGTATCTTATGTTTTCTAGATACCATGTTTCTGCATAATTTTAATGTTCTAGCAAAATTTCTTCTCGATTAATAGCTTTTGAAGGAAAATTTTTTATCGGCATATAAAAAAATCTTTTTTGGAATTTAATTCAGTTTGTCCCTCTTAAGGTAAAAATTCCGTCAAAGTCTCATATTTTAAATCACAAACTGTAATTTAAAAATTAAAATTGCATATTATAAAACCAAAATTGTAATTTTAAAATGAAAATTGTATATTTTATGACGAAAAGTGTAATTTTAATATGAAAATCGTATATTTTAAAACGAAAATATTAATTTTAAAATGAAAATTGCCAAAAAAATGTGGAACGCTTCACGATTTTGCGTGTCATCCTTGCGCAGGGGCCATGCTAATCTTCTCTGTATCGTTCCAATTTTAGTATATGTACTGCCGAAGCAAGTACGACCGCTGAGCTCCGAGCGCTCCTTATATATGAACCATTGACTCATCCTGGCACTTGCGAGAGGTGAAAAATAAAGGTAGCCGCGTAGCGCTAGATTTTGAAACTAATACGTTGTGCTGCAAATGCGCATATGAAGCACATAACAATTTAAAGCACTATGTTGGCCAATCAGTAAATATTAACCGGATTTCAAATCAGAAACATGTTAATGTGTTATTGTATTCATTTATTATATTTGAAATGTGCTCTGATATAAATGAAAATGACGTCAAATGACTTTTCGATGCTTCTATTTAACTTGATTTATATACGACTTTTGCGATTGAATCTTAAAATCAATTTTGTATTTACTTACTTCCCTCTATCAGCTACAAAGTATATACTTTTAGAATCTGTAAGTACATCTGGGATGGCACTACACTTTAAGGTTATTTTAGAGACATTTGAGTCAACCGTAGGACGTTTGCGAACGTCTGAGACAATATCCTAAATTTTGTCAAGTATCTTATGTTTTCTAGATACCATGTTTCTGCATAATTTTAATGTTCTAGCAAAATTTCTTCTCGATTAATAGCTTTTGAAGGAAAATTTTTTATCGGCATATAAAAAAAATCTTTTTTGGAATTTAATTCAGTTTGTCCCTCTTAAGGTAAAAATTCCGTCAAAGTCTCATATTTTAAATCACAAACTGTAATTTAAAAATTAAAATTGCATATTATAAAACCAAAATTGTAATTTTAAAATGAAAATTGTATATTTTATGACGAAAAGTGTAATTTTAATATGAAAATCGTATATTTTAAAACGAAAATATTAATATTAAAATGAAAATTGCCAAAAAAATGTGGAACGCTTCACGATTTTGCGTGTCATCCTTGCGCAGGGGCCATGCTAATCTTCTCTGTATCGTTCCAATTTTAGTATATGTACTGCCGAAGCAAGTACGACCGCTGAGCTCCGAGCGCTCCTTATATATGAACCATTGACTCATCCTGGCACTTGCGAGAGGTGAAAAATAAAGGTAGCCGCGTAGCGCTAGATTTTGAAACTAATACGTTGTGCTGCAAATGCGCATATGCAGCACATAACAATTTAAAGCACTATGTTGGCCAATCAGTAAATATTAACCGGATTTCAAATCAGAAACATGTTAATGTGTTATTGTATTCATTTATTATATTTGAAATGTGCTCTGATATAAATGAAAATGACGTCAAATGACTTTTCGATGCTTCTATTTAACTTGATTTATATATGACTTTTGCGATTGAATCTTAAAATCAATTTTGTATTTACTTACTTCCCTCTATCAGCTACAAAGTATATACTTTTAGAATCTGTAAGTACATCTGGGATGGCACTACACTTTAACGTTATTTTAGAGACATTTGAGTCAACCGTAGGACATTTGCGAACGTCTGAGACAATATCCTAAATATTGTCAAGTATCTTATGTTTTCTAGATACCATGTTTCTGCATAATTTTAATGTTCTAGCAAAATTTCTTCTCGATTAATAGCTTATGAAGGAAAATTTTTTATCGGCATATAAAAAAAATATTTTTTGGAATTTAATTCAGTTTGTCCCGCTTAAGGTAAAAATTCCGTCAAAGTCTCATATTTTAAATCACAAACTGTAATTTAAAAATTAAAATTGCATATTATAAAACCAAAATTGTAATTTTAAAATGAAAATTGTATATTTTATGACGAAAGGTGTAATTTTAATATGAAAATCGTATATTTTAAAACGAAAATATTAATTTTAAAATGAAAATTGCCAAAAAAATGTGGAACGCTTCACGATTTTGCGTGTCATCCTTGCGCAGGGGCCATGCTAATCTTCTCTGTATCGTTCCAATTTTAGTATATGTACTGCCGAAGCAAGTACGACCGCTGAGCTCCGAGCGCTCCTTATATATGAACCATTGACTCATCCTGGCACTTGCGAGAGGTGAAAAATAAAGGTAGCCGCGTAGCGCTAGATTTTGAAACTAATACGTTGTGCTGCAAATGCGCATATGAAGCACATAACAATTTAAAGCACTATGTTGGCCAATCAGTAAATATTAACCGGATTTCAAATCAGAAACATGTTAATGTGTTATTGTATTCATTTATTATATTTGAAATGTGCTCTGATATAAATGAAAATGACGTCAAATGACTTTTCGATGCTTCTATTTAACTTGATTTATATACGACTTTTGCGATTGAATCTTAAAATCAATTTTGTATTTACTTACTTCCCTCTATCAGCTACAAAGTATATACTTTTAGAATCTGTACATCTGGGATGGCACTACACTTTAACGTTATTTTAGAGACATTTGAGTCAACCGTAGGACGTTTGCGAACGTCTGAGACAATATCCTAAATTTTGTCAAGTATCTTATGTTTTCTAGATACCATGTTTCTGCATAATTTTAATGTTCTAGCAAAATTTCTTCTCGATTAATAGCTTTTGAAGGAAAATTTTTTATCGGCATATAAAAAAATCTTTTTTGGAATTTAATTCAGTTTGTCCCTCTTAAGGTAAAAATTCCGTCAAAGTCTCATATTTTAAATCACAAACTGTAATTTAAAAATTAAAATTGCATATTATAAAACCAAAATTGTAATTTTAAAATGAAAATTGTATATTTTATGACGAAAAGTGTAATTTTAATATGAAAATCGTATATTTTAAAACGAAAATATTAATTTTAAAATGAAAATTGCCAAAAAAATGTGGAACGCTTCACGATTTTGCGTGTCATCCTTGCGCAGGGGCCATGCTAATCTTCTCTGTATCGTTCCAATTTTAGTATATGTACTGCCGAAGCAAGTACGACCGCTGAGCTCCGAGCGCTCCTTATATATGAACCATTGACTCATCCTGGCACTTGCGAGAGGTGAAAAATAAAGGTAGCCGCGTAGCGCTAGATTTTGAAACTAATACGTTGTGCTGCAAATGCACATATGAAGCACATAACAATTTAAAGCACTATGTTGGCCAATCAGTAAATATTAACCGGATTTCAAATCAGAAACATGTTAATGTGTTATTGTACTCATTTATTATATTTGAAATGTGCTCTGATATAAATGAAAATGACGTCAAATGACTTTTCGATGCTTCTATTTAACTTGATTTATATACGACTTTTGCGATTGAATCTTAAAATCAATTTTGTATTTACTTACTTCCCTGTATCAGCTACAAAGTATACATTTTTAGAATCTGTAAGTACATCTGGGATGGCACTACACTTTAACGTTATTTTAGAGACATTTGAGTCAACCGTAGGACGTTTGCAAACGTCTGAGACAATATCCTAAATTTTGTCAAGTATCTTATGTTTTCTAGATACGATGTTTCTGCATAATTTTAATGTTCTAGCAAAATTTCTTCTCGATTAATAGCTTTTGAAGGAAAATTTTTTATCGGCATATAAAAAAAATCTTTTTTGGAATTTAATTCAGTTTGTCCCTCTTAAGGTAAAAATTCCGTCAAAGTCTCATATTTTAAATCACAAACTGTAATTTAAAAATTAAAATTGCATATTATAAAACCAAAATTGTAATTTTAAAATGAAAATTGTATATTTTATGACGAAAAGTGTAATTTTAATATGAAAATCGTATATTTTAAAACGAAAATATTAATTTTAAAATGAAAATTGCCAAAAAAATGTGGAACGCTTCACGATTTTGCGTGTCATCCTTGCGCAGGGGCCATGCTAATCTTCTCTGTATCGTTCCAATTTTAGTATATGTACTGCCGAAGCAAGTACGACCGCTGAGCTCCGAGCGCTCCTTATATATGAACCATTGACTCATCCTGGCACTTGCGAGAGGTGAAAAATAAAGGTAGCCGCGTAGCGCTAGATTTTGAAACTAATACGTTGTGCTGCAAATGCGCATATGAAGCACATAACAATTTAAAGCACTATGTTGGCCAATCAGTAAATATTAACCGGATTTCAAATCAGAAACATGTTAATGTGTTATTGTATTCATTTATTATATTTGAAATGTGCTCTGATATAAATGAAAATGACGTCAAATGACTTTTCGATGCTTCTATTTAACTTGATTTATATACGACTTTTGCGATTGAATCTTAAAATCAATTTTGTATTTACTTACTTCCCTGTATCAGCTACAAAGTATACATTTTTAGAATCTGTAAGTACATCTGGGATGGCACTACACTTTAACGTTATTTTAGAGACATTTGAGTCAACCGTAGGACGTTTGCGAACGTCTGAGACAATATCCTAAATTTTGTCAAGTATCTTATGTTTTATAGATACCATGTTTCTGCATAATTTTAATGTTCTAGCAAAATTTCATCTCGATTAATAGCTTTTAAAGGAAAATTTTTTATCGGCATATAAAAAAAATCTTTTTTGGAATTTAATTCAGTTTGTCCCTCTTAAGGTAAAAATTCCGTCAAAGTCTCATATTTTAAATCACAAACTGTAATTTAAAAATTAAAATTGCATATTATAAAACCAAAATTGTAATTTTAAAATGAAAATTGTATATTTTATGACGAAAAGTGTAATTTTAATATGAAAATCGTATATTTTAAAACGAAAATATTAATTTTAAAATGAAAATTGCCAAAAAAATGTGGAACGCTTCACGATTTTGCGTGTCATCCTTGCGCAGGGGCCATGCTAATCTTCTCTGTATCGTTCCAATTTTAGTATATGTACTGCCGAAGCAAGTACGACCGCTGAGCTCCGAGCGCTCCTTATATATGAACCATTGACTCATCCTGGCACTTGCGAGAGGTGAAAAATAAAGGTAGCCGCGTAGCGCTAGATTTTGAAACTAATACGTTGTGCTGCAAATGCGCATATGAAGCACATAACAATTTAAAGCACTATGTTGGCCAATCAGTAAATATTAACCGGATTTCAAATCAGAAACATGTTAATGTGTTATTGTATTAGTTTATTATATTTGAAATGTGCTCTGATATAAATGAAAATGACGTCAAATGACTTTTCGATGCTTCTATTTAACTTGATTTATATACGACTTTTGCGATTGAATCTTAAAATCAATTTTGTATTTACTTACTTCCCTGTATCAGCTACAAAGTATACATTTTTAGAATCTGTAAGTACATCTGGGATGGCACTACACTTTAACGTTATTTTAGAGACATTTGAGTCAACCGTAGGACGTTTGCGAACGTCTGAGACAATATCCTAAATTTTGTCAAGTATCTTATGTTTTATAGATACCATGTTTCTGCATAATTTTAATGTTCTAGCAAAATTTCTTCTCGATTAATAGCTTTTGAAGGAAAATTTTTTATCGGCATATAAAAAAAATCTTTTTTGGAATTTAATTCAGTTTGTCCCTCTTAAGGTAAAAATTCCGTCAAAGTCTCATATTTTAAATCACAAACTGTAATTTAAAAATTAAAATTGCATATTATAAAACCAAAATTGAAATTTACAATGAAAATTGTATATTTTATGACGAAAAGTGTAATTTTAATATGAAAATCGTATATTTTAAAACGAAAATATTAATTTTAAAATGAAAATTGACAAAAAAATGTGGAACGCTTCACGATTTTGCGTGTCATCCTTGCGCAGGGGCCATGCTAATCTTCTCTGTATCGTTCCAATTTTAGTATATGTACTGCCGAAGCAAGTACGACCGCTGAGCTCCGAGCGCTCCTTATATATGAACCATTGACTCATCCTGGCACTTGCGAGAGGTGAAAAATAAAGGTAGCCGCGTAGCGCTAGATTTTGAAACTAATACGTTGTGCTGCAAATGCGCATATGAAGCACATAACAATTTAAAGCACTATGTTGGCCAATCAGTAAATATTAACCGGATTTCAAATCAGAAACATGTTAATGTGTTATTGTATTCATTTATTATATTTGAAATGTGCTCTGATATAAATGAAAATGACGTCAAATGACTTTTCGATGCTTCTATTTAACTTGATTTATATACGACTTTTGCGATTGAATCTTAAAATCAATTTTGTATTTACTTACTTCCCTGTATCCGCTACAAAGTATACATTTTTAGAATCTGTAAGTACATCTGGGATGGCACTACACTTTAACGTTATTTTAGAGACATTTGAGTCAACCGTAGGACGTTTGCGAACGTCTGAGACAATATCCTAAATTTTGTCAAGTATCTTATGTTTTCTAGATACCATGTTTCTGCATAATTTTAATGTTCTAGCAAAATTTCTTCTCGATTAATAGCTTTTGAAGGAAAATTTTTTATCGGCATATAAAAAAAATCTTTTTTGGAATTTAATTCAGTTTGTCCCTCTTAAGGTAAAAATTCCGTCAAAGTCTCATATTTTAAATCACAAACTGTAATTTAAAAATTAAAATTGCATATTATAAAACCAAAATTGTAATTTTAAAATGAAAATTGTATATTTTATGACGAAAAGTGTAATTTTAATATGAAAATCGTATATTTTAAAACGAAAATATTAATTTTAAAATGAAAATTGCCAAAAAAATGTGGAACGCTTCACGATTTTGCGTGTCATCCTTGCGCAGGGGCCATGCTAATCTTCTCTGTATCGTTCCAATTTTAGTATATGTACTGCCGAAGCAAGTACGACCGCTGAGCTCCGAGCGCTCCTTATATATGAACCATTGACTCATCCTGGCACTTGCGAGAGGTGAAAAATAAAGGTAGCCGCGTAGCGCTAGATTTTGAAACTAATACGTTGTGCTGCAAATGCGCATATGAAGCACATAACAATTTAAAGCACTATGTTGGCCAATCAGTAAATATTAACCGGATTTCAAATCAGAAACATGTTAATGTGTTATTGTATTCATTTATTATATTTGAAATATGCTCTGATATAAATGAAAATGACGTCAAATGACTTTTCGATGCTTCTATTTAACTTGATTTATATACGACTTTTGCGATTGAATCTTAAAATCAATTTTGTATTTACTTACTTCCCTGTATCAGCTACAAAGTATACATTTTTAGAATCTGTAAGTACATCTGGGATGGCACTACACTTTAACGTTATTTTAGAGACATTTGAGTCAACCGTAGGACGTTTGCGAACGTCTGAGACAATATCCTAAATTTTGTCAAGTATCTTATGTTTTCTAGATACCATGTTTCTGCATAATTTTAATGTTCTAGCAAAATTTCTTCTCGATTAATAGCTTTTGAAGGAAAATTTTTTATCGGCATATAAAAAAATCTTTTTTGGAATTTAATTCAGTTTGTCCCTCTTAAGGTAAAAATTCCGTCAAAGTCTCATATTTTAAATCACAAACTGTAATTTAAAAATTAAAATTGCATATTATAAAACCAAAATTGTAATTTTAAAATGAAAATTGTATATTTTATGACGAAAAGTGTAATTTTAATATGAAAATCGTATATTTTATAACGAAAATATTAATTTTAAAAAGAAAATTGCCAAAAAAATGTGGAACGCTTCACGATTTTGCGTGTCATCCTTGCGCAGGGGCCATGCTAATCTTCTCTGTATCGTTCCAATTTTAGTATATGTACTGCCGAAGCAAGTACGACCGCTGAGCTCCGAGCGCTCCTTATATATGAACCATTGACTCATCCTGGCACTTGCGAGAGGTGAAAAATAAAGGTAGCCGCGTAGCGCTAGATTTTGAAACTAATACGTTGTGCTGCAAATGCGCATATGAAGCACATAACAATTTAAAGCACTATGTTGGCCAATCAGTAAATATTAACCGGATTTCAAATCAGAAACATGTTAATGTGTTATTGTATTCATTTATTATATTTGAAATGTGCTCTGATATAAATGAAAATGACGTCAAATGACTTTTCGATGCTTCTATTTAACTTGATTTATATACGACTTTTGCGATTGAATCTTAAAATCAATTTTGTATTTACTTACTTCCCTGTATCAGCTACAAAGTATACATTTTTAGAATCTGTAAGTACATCTGGGATGGCACTACACTTTAACGTTATTTTAGAGACATTTGAGTCAACCGTAGGACGTTTGCGAACGTCTGAGACAATATCCTAAATTTTGTCAAGTATCTTATGTTTTCTAGATACCATGTTTCTGCATAATTTTAATGTTCTAGCAAAATTTCTTCTCGATTAATAGCTTTTGAAGGAAAATTTTTTATCGGCATATAAAAAAAATCTTTTTTGGAATTTAATTCAGTTTGTCCCTCTTAAGGTAAAAATTCCGTCAAAGTCTCATATTTTAAATCACAAACTGTAATTTAAAAATTAAAATTGCATATTATAAAACCAAAATTGTAATTTTAAAATGAAAATTGTATATTTTATGACGAAAAGTGTAATTTTAAAATGAAAATCGTATATTTTAAAACGAAAATATTAATTTTAAAATGAAAATTGCCAAAAAAATGTGGAACGCTTCACGATTTTGCGTGTCATCCTTGCGCAGGGGCCATGCTAATCTTCTCTGTATCGTTCCAATTTTAGTATATGTACTGCCGAAGCAAGTACGACCGCTGAGCTCCGAGCGCTCCTTATATATGAACCATTGACTCATCCTGGCACTTGCGAGAGGTGAAAAATAAAGGTAGCCGCGTAGCGCTAGATTTTGAAACTAATACGTTGTGCTGCAAATGCGCATATGAAGCACATAACAATTTAAAGCACTATGTTGGCCAATCAGTAAATATTAACCGGATTTCAAATCAGAAACATGTTAATGTGTTATTGTATTAGTTTATTATATTTGAAATGTGCTCTGATATAAATGAAAATGACGTCAAATGACTTTTCGATGCTTCTATTTAACTTGATTTATATACGACTTTTGCGATTGAATCTTAAAATCAATTTTGTATTTACTTACTTCCCTGTATCAGCTACAAAGTATACATTTTTAGAATCTGTAAGTACATCTGGGATGGCACTACACTTTAACGTTATTTAAGAGACATTTGAGTCAACCGTAGGACGTTTGCGAACGTCTGAGACAATATCCTAAATTTTGTCAAGTATCTTATGTTTTCTAGATACCATGTTTCTGCATAATTTTATTGTTCTAGCAAAATTTCTTCTCGATTAATAGCTTTTGAAGGAAAATTTTTTATCGGCATATAAAAAAAATCTTTTTTGGAATTTAATTCAGTTTGTCCCTCTTAAGGTAAAAATTCCGTCAAAGTCTCATATTTTAAATCACAAACTGTAATTTAAAAATTAAAATTGCATATTATAAAACCAAAATTGAAATTTTAAAATGAAAATTGTATATTTTATGACGAAAAGTGTAATTTTAATATGAAAATCGTATATTTTAAATGAAAATATTAATTTTAAAATGAAAATTGCCAAAAAAATGTGGAACGCTTCACGATTTTGCGTGTCATCCTTGCGCAGGGGCCATGCTAATCTTCTCTGTATCGTTCCAATTTTAGTATATGTACTGCCGAAGCAAGTACGACCGCTGAGCTCCGAGCGCTCCTTATATATGAACCATTGACTCATCCTGGCACTTGCGAGAGGTGAAAAATAAAGGTAGCCGCGTAGCGCTAGATTTTGAAACTAATACGTTGTGCTGCAAATGCGCATATGAAGCACATAACAATTTAAAGCACTATGTTGGCCAATCAGTAAATATTAACCGGATTTCAAATCAGAAACATGTTAATGTGTTATTGTATTCATTTATTATATTTGAAATGTGCTCTGATATAAATGAAAATGACGTCAAATGACTTTTCGATGCTTCTATTTAACTTGATTTATATACGACTTTTGCGATTGAATCTTAAAATCAATTTTGTATTTACTTACTTCCCTCTATCAGCTACAAAGTATATACTTTTAGAATCTGTACATCTGGGATGGCACTACACTTTAACGTTATTTTAGAGACATTTGAGTCAACCGTAGGACGTTTGCGAACGTCTGAGACAATATCCTAAATTTTGTCAAGTATCTTATGTTTTCTAGATACCATGTTTCTGCATAATTTTAATGTTCTAGCAAAATTTCTTCTCGATTAATAGCTTTTGAAGGAAAATTTTTTATCGGCATATAAAAAAATCTTTTTTGGAATTTAATTCAGTTTGTCCCTCTTAAGGTAAAAATTCCGTCAAAGTCTCATATTTTAAATCACAAACTGTAATTTAAAAATTAAAATTGCATATTATAAAACCAAAATTGTAATTTTAAAATGAAAATTGTATATTTTATGACGAAAAGTGTAATTTTAATATGAAAATCGTATATTTTATAACGAAAATATTAATTTTAAAATGAAAATTGCCAAAAAAATGTGGAACGCTTCACGATTTTGCGTGTCATCCTTGCGCAGGGGCCATGCTAATCTTCTCTGTATCGTTCCAATTTTAGTATATGTACTGCCGAAGCAAGTACGACCGCTGAGCTCCGAGCGCTCCTTATATATGAACCATTGACTCATCCTGGCACTTGCGAGAGGTGAAAAATAAAGGTAGCCGCGTAGCGCTAGATTTTGAAACTAATACGTTGTGCTGCAAATGCGCATATGAAGCACATAACAATTTAAAGCACTATGTTGGCCAATCAGTAAATATTAACCGGATTTCAAATCAGAAACATGTTAATGTGTTATTGTATTCATTTATTATATTTGAAATGTGCTCTGATATAAATGAAAATGACGTCAAATGACTTTTCGATGCTTCTATTTAACTTGATTTATATACGACTTTTGCGATTGAATCTTAAAATCAATTTTGTATTTACTTACTTCCCTCTATCAGCTACAAAGTATATACTTTTAGAATCTGTAAGTACATCTGGGATGGCACTACACTTTAACGTTATTTTAGAGACATTTGAGTCAACCGTAGGACGTTTGCGAACATCTGAGGCAATATCCTAAATTTTGTCAAGTATCTTATGTTTTCTAGATACCATGTTTCTGCATAATTTTAATGTTCTAGCAAAATTTCTTCTCGATTAATAGCTTTTGAAGGAAAATTTTTTATCGGCATATAAAAAAAATCTTTTTTGGAATTTAATTCAGTTTGTCCCTCTTAAGGTAAAAATTCCGTCAAAGTCTCATATTTTAAATCACAAACTGTAATTTAAAAATTAAAATTGCATATTATAAAACCAAAATTGTAATTTTAAAATGAAAATTGTATATTTTATGACGAAAAGTGTAATTTTAATATGAAAATCGTATATTTTAAAACGAAAATATTAATTTTAAAATGAAAATTGCCAAAAAAATGTGGAACGCTTCACGATTTTGCGTGTCATCCTTGCGCAGGGGCCATGCTAATCTTCTCTGTATCGTTCCAATTTTAGTATATGTACTGCCGAAGCAAGTACGACCGCTGAGCTCCGAGCGCTCCTTATATATGAACCATTGACTCATCCTGGCACTTGCGAGAGGTGAAAAATAAAGGTAGCCGCGTAGCGCTAGATTTTGAAACTAATACGTTGTGCTGCAAATGCGCATATGAAGCACATAACAATTTAAAGCACTATGTTGGCCAATCAGTAAATATTAACCGGATTTCAAATCAGAAACATGTTAATGTGTTATTGTATTCATTTATTATATTTGAAATGTGCTCTGATATAAATGAAAATGACGTCAAATGACTTTTCGATGCTTCTATTTAACTTGATTTATATACGACTTTTGCGATTGAATCTTAAAATCAATTTTGTATTTACTTACTTCCCTCTATCAGCTACAAAGTATATACTTTTAGAATCTGTAAGTACATCTGGGATGGCACTACACTTTAACGTTATTTTAGAGACATTTGAGTCAACCGTAGGACGTTTGCGAACGTCTGAGACAATATCCTAAATTTTGTCAAGTATCTTATGTTTTCTAGATACCACGTTTCTGCATAATTTTAATGTTCTAGCAAAATTTCTTCTCGATTAATAGCTTTTGAAGGAAAATTTTTAATCGGCATATAAAAAAAATCTTTTTGGAATTTAATTCAGTTTGTCCCTCTTAAGGTAAAAATTCCGTCAAAGTCTCATATTTTAAATCACAAACTGTAATTTAAAAATTAAAATTGCATATTATAAAACCAAAAGTGTAATTTTAAAATGAAAATTGTATATTTTATGACGAAAAGTGTAATTTTAATATGAAAATCGTATATTTTAAAACGAAAATATTAATTTTAAAATGAAAATTGCCAAAAAAATGTGGAACGCTTCACGATTTTGCGTGTCATCCTTGCGCAGGGGCCATGCTAATCTTCTCTGTATCGTTCCAATTTTAGTATATGTACTGCCGAAGCAAGTACGACCGCTGAGCTCCGAGCGCTCCTTATATATGAACCATTGACTCATCCTGGCACTTGCGAGAGGTGAAAAATAAAGGTAGCCGCGTAGCGCTAGATTTTGAAACTAATACGTTGTGCTGCAAATGCGCATATGAAGCACATAACAATTTAAAGCACTATGTTGGCCAATCAGTAAATATTAACCGGATTTCAAATCAGAAACATGTTAATGTGTTATTGTATTCATTTATTATATTTGAAATGTGCTCTGATATAAATGAAAATGACGTCAAATGACTTTTCGATGCTTCTATTTAACTTGATTTATATACGACTTTTGCGATTGAATCTTAAAATCAATTTTGTATTTACTTACTTCCCTCTATCAGCTACAAAGTATATACTTTTAGAATCTGTACATCTGGGATGGCACTACACTTTAACGTTATTTTAGAGACATTTGAGTCAACCGTAGGACGTTTGCGAACGTCTGAGACAATATCCTAAATTTTGTCAAGTATCTTATGTTTTCTAGATACCATGTTTCTGCATAATTTTAATGTTCTAGCAAAATTTCTTCTCGATTAATAGCTTTTGAAGGAAAATTTTTTATCGGCATATAAAAAAATCTTTTTTGGAATTTAATTCAGTTTGTCCCTCTTAAGGTAAAAATTCCGTCAAAGTCTCATATTTTAAATCACAAACTGTAATTTAAAAATTAAAATTGCATATTATATAACCAAAATTGTAATTTTAAAATGAAAATTGTATATTTTATGACGAAAAGTGTAATTTTAATATGAAAATCGTATATTTTAAAACGAAAATATTAATTTTAAAATGAAAATTGCCAAAAAAAAGTGGAACGCTTCACGATTTTGCGTGTCATCCTTGCGCAGGGGCCATGCTAATCTTCTCTGTATAGTTCCAATTTTAGTATATGTACTGCCGAAGCAAGTACGACCGCTGAGCTCCGAGCGCTCCTTATATATGAACCATTGACTCATCCTGGCACTTGCGAGAGGTGAAAAATAAAGGTAGCCGCGTAGCGCTAGATTTTAAAACTAATACGTTGTGCTGCAAATGCGCATATGAAGCACATAACAATTTAAAGCACTATGTTGGCCAATCAGTAAATATTAACCGGATTTCAAATCAGAAACATGTTAATGTGTTATTGTATTAGTTTATTATATTTGAAATGTGCTCTGATATAAATGAAAATGACGTCAAATGACTTTTCGATGCTTCTATTTAACTTGATTTATATACGACTTTTGCGATTGAATCTTAAAATCAATTTTGTATTTACTTACTTCCCTGTATCAGCTACAAAGTATACATTTTTAGAATCTGTAAGTACATCTGGGATGGCACTACACTTTAACGTTATTTTAGAGACATTTGAGTCAACCGTAGGACGTTTGCGAACGTCTGAGACAATATCCTAAATTTTGTCAAGTATCTTATGTTTTCTAGATACCATGTTTCTGCATAATTTTAATGTTCTAGCAAAATTTCTTCTCGATTAATAGCTTTTGAAGGAAAATTTATTATCGGCATATAAAAAAAATCTTTTTTGGAATTTAATTCAGTTTGTCCCTCTTAAGGTAAAAATTCCGTCAAAGTCTCATATTTTAAATCACAAACTGTAATTTAAAAATTAAAATTGCATATTATAAAACCAAAATTGAAATTTTAAAATGAAAATTGTATATTTTATGACGAAAAGTGTAATTTTAATATGAAAATCGTATATTTTAAAACGAAAATATTAATTTTAAAATGAAAATTGCCAAAAAAATGTGGAACGCTTCACGATTTTGCATGTCATCCTTGCGCAGGGGCCATGCTAATCTTCTCTGTATCGTTCCAATTTTAGTATATGTACTGCCGAAGCAAGTACGACCGCTGAGCTCCGAGCGCTCCTTATATATGAACCATTGACTCATCCTGGAACTTGCGAGAGGTGAAAAATAAAGGTAGCCGCGTAGCGCTAGATTTTGAAACTAATACGTTGTGCTGCAAATGCGCATATGAAGCACATAACAATTTAAAGCACTATGTTGGCCAATCAGTAAATATTAACCGGATTTCAAATCAGAAACATGTTAATGTGTTATTGTATTCATTTATTATATTTGAAATGTGCTCTGATATAAATGAAAATGACGTCAAATGACTTTTCGATGCTTCTATTTAACTTGATTTATATACGACTTTTGCGATTGAATCTTAAAATCAATTTTGTATTTACTTACTTCCCTGTATCAGCTACAAAGTATACATTTTTAGAATCTGTAAGTACATCTGGGATGGCACTACACTTTAACGTTATTTTAGAGACATTTGAGTCAACCGTAGGACGTTTGCGAACGTCTGAGACAATATCCTAAATTTTGTCAAGTATCTTATGTTTTCTAGATACCATGTTTCTGCATAATTTTAATGTTCTAGCAAAATTTCTTCTCGATTAATAGCTTTTGAAGGAAAATTTTTTATCGGCATATAAAAAAAATCTTTTTTGGAATTTAATTCAGTTTGTCCCTCTTAAGGTAAAAATTCCGTCAAAGTCTCATATTTTAAATCACAAACTGTAATTTAAAAATTAAAATTGCATATTATAAAACCAAAATTGTAATTTTAAAATGAAAATTGTATATTTTATGACGAAAAGTGTAATTTTAAAATGAAAATCGTATATTTTAAAACGAAAATATTAATTTTAAAATGAAAATTGCCAAAAAAATGTGGAACGCTTCACGATTTTGCGTGTCATCCTTGCGCAGGGGCCATGCTAATCTTCTCTGTATCGTTCCAATTTTAGTATATGTACTGCCGAAGCAAGTACGACCGCTGAGCTCCGAGCGCTCCTTATATATGAACCATTGACTCATCCTGGCACTTGCGAGAGGTGAAAAATAAAGGTAGCCGCGTAGCGCTAGATTTTGAAACTAATACGTTGTGCTGCAAATGCGCATATGAAGCACATAACAATTTAAAGCACTATGTTGGCCAATCAGTAAATATTAACCGGATTTCAAATCAGAAACATGTTAATGTGTTATTGTATTAGTTTATTATATTTGAAATGTGCTCTGATATAAATGAAAATGACGTCAAATGACTTTTCGATGCTTCTATTTAACTTGATTTATATACGACTTTTGCGATTGAATCTTAAAATCAATTTTGTATTTACTTACTTCCCTGTATCAGCTACAAAGTATACATTTTTAGAATCTGTAAGTACATCTTGGATGGCACTACACTTTAACGTTATTTAAGAGACATTTGAGTCAACCGTAGGACGTTTGCGAACGTCTGAGACAATATCCTAAATTTTGTCAAGTATCTTATGTTTTCTAGATACCATGTTTCTGCATAATTTTATTGTTCTAGCAAAATTTCTTCTCGATTAATAGCTTTTGAAGGAAAATTTTTTATCGGCATATAAAAAAAATCTTTTTTGGAATTTAATTCAGTTTGTCCCTCTTAAGGTAAAAATTCCGTCAAAGTCTCATATTTTAAATCACAAAATGTAATTTAAAAATTAAAATTGCATATTATAAAACCAAAATTGAAATTTTAAAATGAAAATTGTATATTTTATGACGAAAAGTGTAATTTTAATATGAAAATCGTATATTTTAAAACGAAAATATTAATTTTAAAATGAAAATTGCCAAAAAAATGTGGAACGCTTCACGATTTTGCGTGTCAT
The DNA here is from genome assembly GCA_949152435.1 of Gastracanthus pulcherrimus. Taxonomy (NCBI): domain Eukaryota; kingdom Metazoa; phylum Arthropoda; class Insecta; order Hymenoptera; family Pteromalidae; genus Gastracanthus; species Gastracanthus pulcherrimus. The sequence goes on from OX424573.1 coordinate 38,800,152, forward strand.
CCTTGCGCAGGGGCCATGCTAATCTTCTCTGTATCGTTCCAATTTTAGTATATGTACTGCCGAAGCAAGTACGACCGCTGAGCTCCGAGCGCTCCTTATATATGAACCATTGACTCATCCTGGCACTTGCGAGAGGTGAAAAATAAAGGTAGCCGCGTAGCGCTAGATTTTGAAACTAATACGTTGTGCTGCAAATGCGCATATGAAGCACATAACAATTTAAAGCACTATGTTGGCCAATCAGTAAATATTAACCGGATTTCAAATCAGAAACATGTTAATGTGTTATTGTATTCATTTATTATATTTGAAATGTGCTCTGATATAAATGAAAATGACGTCAAATGACTTTTCGATGCTTCTATTTAACTTGATTTATATACGACTTTTGCGATTGAATCTTAAAATCAATTTTGTATTTACTTACTTCCCTCTATCAGCTACAAAGTATATACTTTTAGAATCTGTACATCTGGGATGGCACTACACTTTAACGTTATTTTAGAGACATTTGAGTCAACCGTAGGACGTTTGCGAACGTCTGAGACAATATCCTAAATTTTGTCAAGTATCTTATGTTTTCTAGATACCATGTTTCTGCATAATTTTAATGTTCTAGCAAAATTTCTTCTCGATTAATAGCTTTTGAAGGAAAATTTTTTATCGGCATATAAAAAAATCTTTTTTGGAATTTAATTCAGTTTGTCCCTCTTAAGGTAAAAATTCCGTCAAAGTCTCATATTTTAAATCACAAACTGTAATTTAAAAATTAAAATTGCATATTATAAAACCAAAATTGTAATTTTAAAATGAAAATTGTATATTTTATGACGAAAAGTGTAATTTTAATATGAAAATCGTATATTTTATAACGAAAATATTAATTTTAAAATGAAAATTGCCAAAAAAATGTGGAACGCTTCACGATTTTGCGTGTCATCCTTGCGCAGGGGCCATGCTAATCTTCTCTGTATCGTTCCAATTTTAGTATATGTACTGCCGAAGCAAGTACGACCGCTGAGCTCCGAGCGCTCCTTATATATGAACCATTGACTCATCCTGGCACTTGCGAGAGGTGAAAAATAAAGGTAGCCGCGTAGCGCTAGATTTTGAAACTAATACGTTGTGCTGCAAATGCGCATATGAAGCACATAACAATTTAAAGCACTATGTTGGCCAATCAGTAAATATTAACCGGATTTCAAATCAGAAACATGTTAATGTGTTATTGTATTCATTTATTATATTTGAAATGTGCTCTGATATAAATGAAAATGACGTCAAATGACTTTTCGATGCTTCTATTTAACTTGATTTATATACGACTTTTGCGATTGAATCTTAAAATCAATTTTGTATTTACTTACTTCCCTCTATCAGCTACAAAGTATATACTTTTAGAATCTGTAAGTACATCTGGGATGGCACTACACTTTAACGTTATTTTAGAGACATTTGAGTCAACCGTAGGACGTTTGCGAACATCTGAGGCAATATCCTAAATTTTGTCAAGTATCTTATGTTTTCTAGATACCATGTTTCTGCATAATTTTAATGTTCTAGCAAAATTTCTTCTCGATTAATAGCTTTTGAAGGAAAATTTTTTATCGGCATATAAAAAAAATCTTTTTTGGAATTTAATTCAGTTTGTCCCTCTTAAGGTAAAAATTCCGTCAAAGTCTCATATTTTAAATCACAAACTGTAATTTAAAAATTAAAATTGCATATTATAAAACCAAAATTGTAATTTTAAAATGAAAATTGTATATTTTATGACGAAAAGTGTAATTTTAATATGAAAATCGTATATTTTATAACGAAAATATTAATTTTAAAATGAAAATTGCCAAAAAAATGTGGAACGCTTCACGATTTTGCGTGTCATCCTTGCGCAGGGGCCATGCTAATCTTCTCTGTATCGTTCCAATTTTAGTATATGTACTGCCGAAGCAAGTACGACCGCTGAGCTCCGAGCGCTCCTTATATATGAACCATTGACTCATCCTGGCACTTGCGAGAGGTGAAAAATAAAGGTAGCCGCGTAGCGCTAGATTTTGAAACTAATACGTTGTGCTGCAAATGCGCATATGAAGCACATAACAATTTAAAGCACTATGTTGGCCAATCAGTAAATATTAACCGGATTTCAAATCAGAAACATGTTAATGTGTTATTGTATTCATTTATTATATTTGAAATGTGCTCTGATATAAATGAAAATGACGTCAAATGACTTTTCGATGCTTCTATTTAACTTGATTTATATACGACTTTTGCGATTGAATCTTAAAATCAATTTTGTATTTACTTACTTCCCTCTATCAGCTACAAAGTATATACTTTTAGAATCTGTAAGTACATCTGGGATGGCACTACACTTTAACGTTATTTTAGAGACATTTGAGTCAACCGTAGGACGTTTGCGAACGTCTGAGACAATATCCTAAATTTTGTCAAGTATCTTATGTTTTCTAGATACCACGTTTCTGCATAATTTTAATGTTCTAGCAAAATTTCTTCTCGATTAATAGCTTTTGAAGGAAAATTTTTAATCGGCATATAAAAAAAATCTTTTTGGAATTTAATTCAGTTTGTCCCTCTTAAGGTAAAAATTCCGTCAAAGTCTCATATTTTAAATCACAAACTGTAATTTAAAAATTAAAATTGCATATTATAAAACCAAAAGTGTAATTTTAAAATGAAAATTGTATATTTTATGACGAAAAGTGTAATTTTAATATGAAAATCGTATATTTTATAACGAAAATATTAATTTTAAAATGAAAATTGCCAAAAAAATGTGGAACGCTTCACGATTTTGCGTGTCATCCTTGCGCAGGGGCCATGCTAATCTTCTCTGTATCGTTCCAATTTTAGTATATGTACTGCCGAAGCAAGTACGACCGCTGAGCTCCGAGCGCTCCTTATATATGAACCATTGACTCATCCTGGCACTTGCGAGAGGTGAAAAATAAAGGTAGCCGCGTAGCGCTAGATTTTGAAACTAATACGTTGTGCTGCAAATGCGCATATGAAGCACATAACAATTTAAAGCACTATGTTGGCCAATCAGTAAATATTAACCGGATTTCAAATCAGAAACATGTTAATGTGTTATTGTATTCATTTATTATATTTGAAATGTGCTCTGATATAAATGAAAATGACGTCAAATGACTTTTCGATGCTTCTATTTAACTTGATTTATATACGACTTTTGCGATTGAATCTTAAAATCAATTTTGTATTTACTTACTTCCCTCTATCAGCTACAAAGTATATACTTTTAGAATCTGTAAGTACATCTGGGATGGCACTACACTTTAACGTTATTTTAGAGACATTTGAGTCAACCGTAGGACGTTTGCGAACGTCTGAGACAATATCCTAAATTTTGTCAAGTATCTTATGTTTTCTAGATACCACGTTTCTGCATAATTTTAATGTTCTAGCAAAATTTCTTCTCGATTAATAGCTTTTGAAGGAAAATTTTTAATCGGCATATAAAAAAAATCTTTTTGGAATTTAATTCAGTTTGTCCCTCTTAAGGTAAAAATTCCGTCAAAGTCTCATATTTTAAATCACAAACTGTAATTTAAAAATTAAAATTGCATATTATAAAACCAAAAGTGTAATTTTAAAATGAAAATTGTATATTTTATGACGAAAAGTGTAATTTTAATATGAAAATCGTATATTTTAAAACGAAAATATTAATTTTAAAATGAAAATTGCCAAAAAAATGTGGAACGCTTCACGATTTTGCGTGTCATCCTTGCGCAGGGGCCATGCTAATCTTCTCTGTATCGTTCCAATTTTAGTATATGTACTGCCGAAGCAAGTACGACCGCTGAGCTCCGAGCGCTCCTTATATATGAACCATTGACTCATCCTGGCACTTGCGAGAGGTGAAAAATAAAGGTAGCCGCGTAGCGCTAGATTTTGAAACTAATACGTTGTGCTGCAAATGCGCATATGAAGCACATAACAATTTAAAGCACTATGTTGGCCAATCAGTAAATATTAACCGGATTTCAAATCAGAAACATGTTAATGTGTTATTGTATTCATTTATTATATTTGAAATGTGCTCTGATATAAATGAAAATGACGTCAAATGACTTTTCGATGCTTCTATTTAACTTGATTTATATACGACTTTTGCGATTGAATCTTAAAATCAATTTTGTATTTACTTACTTCCCTCTATCAGCTACAAAGTATATACTTTTAGAATCTGTACATCTGGGATGGCACTACACTTTAACGTTATTTTAGAGACATTTGAGTCAACCGTAGGACGTTTGCGAACGTCTGAGACAATATCCTAAATTTTGTCAAGTATCTTATGTTTTCTAGATACCATGTTTCTGCATAATTTTAATGTTCTAGCAAAATTTCTTCTCGATTAATAGCTTTTGAAGGAAAATTTTTTATCGGCATATAAAAAAATCTTTTTTGGAATTTAATTCAGTTTGTCCCTCTTAAGGTAAAAATTCCGTCAAAGTCTCATATTTTAAATCACAAACTGTAATTTAAAAATTAAAATTGCATATTATATAACCAAAATTGTAATTTTAAAATGAAAATTGTATATTTTATGACGAAAAGTGTAATTTTAATATGAAAATCGTATATTTTAAAACGAAAATATTAATTTTAAAATGAAAATTGCCAAAAAAAAGTGGAACGCTTCACGATTTTGCGTGTCATCCTTGCGCAGGGGCCATGCTAATCTTCTCTGTATAGTTCCAATTTTAGTATATGTACTGCCGAAGCAAGTACGACCGCTGAGCTCCGAGCGCTCCTTATATATGAACCATTGACTCATCCTGGCACTTGCGAGAGGTGAAAAATAAAGGTAGCCGCGTAGCGCTAGATTTTAAAACTAATACGTTGTGCTGCAAATGCGCATATGAAGCACATAACAATTTAAAGCACTATGTTGGCCAATCAGTAAATATTAACCGGATTTCAAATCAGAAACATGTTAATGTGTTATTGTATTAGTTTATTATATTTGAAATGTGCTCTGATATAAATGAAAATGACGTCAAATGACTTTTCGATGCTTCTATTTAACTTGATTTATATACGACTTTTGCGATTGAATCTTAAAATCAATTTTGTATTTACTTACTTCCCTGTATCAGCTACAAAGTATACATTTTTAGAATCTGTAAGTACATCTGGGATGGCACTACACTTTAACGTTATTTTAGAGACATTTGAGTCAACCGTAGGACGTTTGCGAACGTCTGAGACAATATCCTAAATTTTGTCAAGTATCTTATGTTTTCTAGATACCATGTTTCTGCATAATTTTAATGTTCTAGCAAAATTTCTTCTCGATTAATAGCTTTTGAAGGAAAATTTATTATCGGCATATAAAAAAAATCTTTTTTGGAATTTAATTCAGTTTGTCCCTCTTAAGGTAAAAATTCCGTCAAAGTCTCATATTTTAAATCACAAACTGTAATTTAAAAATTAAAATTGCATATTATAAAACCAAAATTGAAATTTTAAAATGAAAATTGTATATTTTATGACGAAAAGTGTAATTTTAATATGAAAATCGTATATTTTAAAACGAAAATATTAATTTTAAAATGAAAATTGCCAAAAAAATGTGGAACGCTTCACGATTTTGCATGTCATCCTTGCGCAGGGGCCATGCTAATCTTCTCTGTATCGTTCCAATTTTAGTATATGTACTGCCGAAGCAAGTACGACCGCTGAGCTCCGAGCGCTCCTTATATATGAACCATTGACTCATCCTGGCACTTGCGAGAGGTGAAAAATAAAGGTAGCCGCGTAGCGCTAGATTTTGAAACTAATACGTTGTGCTGCAAATGCGCATATGAAGCACATAACAATTTAAAGCACTATGTTGGCCAATCAGTAAATATTAACCGGATTTCAAATCAGAAACATGTTAATGTGTTATTGTATTCATTTATTATATTTGAAATGTGCTCTGATATAAATGAAAATGACGTCAAATGACTTTTCGATGCTTCTATTTAACTTGATTTATATACGACTTTTGCGATTGAATCTTAAAATCAATTTTGTATTTACTTACTTCCCTGTATCAGCTACAAAGTATACATTTTTAGAATCTGTAAGTACATCTGGGATGGCACTACACTTTAACGTTATTTTAGAGACATTTGAGTCAACCGTAGGACGTTTGCGAACGTCTGAGACAATATCCTAAATTTTGTCAAGTATCTTATGTTTTCTAGATACCATGTTTCTGCATAATTTTAATGTTCTAGCAAAATTTCTTCTCGATTAATAGCTTTTGAAGGAAAATTTTTTATCGGCATATAAAAAAAATCTTTTTTGGAATTTAATTCAGTTTGTCCCTCTTAAGGTAAAAATTCCGTCAAAGTCTCATATTTTAAATCACAAACTGTAATTTAAAAATTAAAATTGCATATTATAAAACCAAAATTGTAATTTTAAAATGAAAATTGTATATTTTATGACGAAAAGTGTAATTTTAAAATGAAAATCGTATATTTTAAAACGAAAATATTAATTTTAAAATGAAAATTGCCAAAAAAATGTGGAACGTTTCACGATTTTGCGTGTCATCCTTGCGCAGGGGCCATGCTAATCTTCTCTGTATCGTTCCAATTTTAGTATATGTACTGCCGAAGCAAGTACGACCGCTGAGCTCCGAGCGCTCCTTATATATGAACCATTGACTCATCCTGGCACTTGCGAGAGGTGAAAAATAAAGGTAGCCGCGTAGCGCTAGATTTTGAAACTAATACGTTGTGCTGCAAATGCGCATATGAAGCACATAACAATTTAAAGCACTATGTTGGCCAATCAGTAAATATTAACCGGATTTCAAATCAGAAACATGTTAATGTGTTATTGTATTAGTTTATTATATTTGAAATGTGCTCTGATATAAATGAAAATGACGTCAAATGACTTTTCGATGCTTCTATTTAACTTGATTTATATACGACTTTTGCGATTGAATCTTAAAATCAATTTTGTATTTACTTACTTCCCTGTATCAGCTACAAAGTATACATTTTTAGAATCTGTAAGTACATCTGGGATGGCACTACACTTTAACGTTATTTAAGAGACATTTGAGTCAACCGTAGGACGTTTGCGAACGTCTGAGACAATATCCTAAATTTTGTCAAGTATCTTATGTTTTCTAGATACCATGTTTCTGCATAATTTTATTGTTCTAGCAAAATTTCTTCTCGATTAATAGCTTTTGAAGGAAAATTTTTTATCGGCATATAAAAAAAATCTTTTTTGGAATTTAATTCAGTTTGTCCCTCTTAAGGTAAAAATTCCGTCAAAGTCTCATATTTTAAATCACAAACTGTAATTTAAAAATTAAAATTGCATATTATAAAACCAAAATTGAAATTTTAAAATGAAAATTGTATATTTTATGACGAAAAGTGTAATTTTAATATGAAAATCGTATATTTTAAAACGAAAATATTAATTTTAAAATGAAAATTGCCAAAAAAATGTGGAAGGCTTCACGATTTTGCGTGTCATCCTTGCGCAGGGGCCATGCTAATCTTCTCTGTATCGTTCCAATTTTAGTATATGTACTGCCGAAGCAAGTACGACCGCTGAGCTCCGAGCGCTCCTTATATATGAACCATTGACTCATCCTGGCACTTGCGAGAGGTGAAAAATAAAGGTAGCCGCGTAGCGCTAGATTTTGAAACTAATACGTTGTGCTGCAAATGCGCATATGAAGCACATAACAATTTAAAGCACTATGTTGGCCAATCAGTAAATATTAACCGGATTTCAAATCAGAAACATGTTAATGTGTTATTGTATTCATTTATTATATTTGAAATGTGCTCTGATATAAATGAAAATGACGTCAAATGACTTTTCGATGCTTCTATTTAACTTGATTTATATACGACTTTTGCGATTGAATCTTAAAATCAATTTTGTATTTACTTACTTCCCTCTATCAGCTACAAAGTATATACTTTTAGAATCTGTACATCTGGGATGGCACTACACTTTAACGTTATTTTAGAGACATTTGAGTCAACCGTAGGACGTTTGCGAACGTCTGAGACAATATCCTAAATTTTGTCAAGTATCTTATGTTTTCTAGATACCATGTTTCTGCATAATTTTAATGTTCTAGCAAAATTTCTTCTCGATTAATAGCTTTTGAAGGAAAATTTTTTATCGGCATATAAAAAAATCTTTTTTGGAATTTAATTCAGTTTGTCCCTCTTAAGGTAAAAATTCCGTCAAAGTCTCATATTTTAAATCACAAACTGTAATTTAAAAATTAAAATTGCATATTATAAAACCAAAATTGTAATTTTAAAATGAAAATTGTATATTTTATGACGAAAAGTGTAATTTTAATATGAAAATCGTATATTTTATAACGAAAATATTAATTTTAAAATGAAAATTGCCAAAAAAATGTGGAACGCTTCACGATTTTGCGTGTCATCCTTGCGCAGGGGCCATGCTAATCTTCTCTGTATCGTTCCAATTTTAGTATATGTACTGCCGAAGCAAGTACGACCGCTGAGCTCCGAGCGCTCCTTATATATGAACCATTGACTCATCCTGGCACTTGCGAGAGGTGAAAAATAAAGGTAGCCGCGTAGCGCTAGATTTTGAAACTAATACGTTGTGCTGCAAATGCGCATATGAAGCACATAACAATTTAAAGCACTATGTTGGCCAATCAGTAAATATTAACCGGATTTCAAATCAGAAACATGTTAATGTGTTATTGTATTCATTTATTATATTTGAAATGTGCTCTGATATAAATGAAAATGACGTCAAATGACTTTTCGATGCTTCTATTTAACTTGATTTATATACGACTTTTGCGATTGAATTTTAAAATCAATTTTGTATTTACTTACTTCCCTCTATCAGCTACAAAGTATATACTTTTAGAATCTGTACATCTGGGATGGCACTACACTTTAACGTTATTTTAGAGACATTTGAGTCAACCGTAGGACGTTTGCGAACGTCTGAGACAATATCCTAAATTTTGTCAAGTATCTTATGTTTTCTAGATACCATGTTTCTGCATAATTTTAATGTTCTAGCAAAATTTCTTCTCGATTAATAGCTTTTGAAGGAAAATTTTTTATCGGCATATAAAAAAATCTTTTTTGGAATTTAATTCAGTTTGTCCCTCTTAAGGTAAAAATTCCGTCAAAGTCTCATATTTTAAATCACAAACTGTAATTTAAAAATTAAAATTGCATATTATAAAACCAAAATTGTAATTTTAAAATGAAAATTGTATATTTTATGACGAAAAGTGTAATTTTAATATGAAAATCGTATATTTTATAACGAAAATATTAATTTTAAAATGAAAATTGCCAAAAAAATGTGGAACGCTTCACGATTTTGCGTGTCATCCTTGCGCAGGGGCCATGCTAATCTTCTCTGTATCGTTCCAATTTTAGTATATGTACTGCCGAAGCAAGTACGACCGCTGAGCTCCGAGCGCTCCTTATATATGAACCATTGACTCATCCTGGCACTTGCGAGAGGTGAAAAATGAAGGTAGCCGCGTAGCGCTAGATTTTGAAACTAATACGTTGTGCTGCAAATGCGCATATGAAGCACATAACAATTTAAAGCACTATGTTGGCCAATCAGTAAATATTAACCGGATTTCAAATCAGAAACATGTTAATGTGTTATTGTATTCATTTATTATATTTGAAATGTGCTCTGATATAAATGAAAATGACGTCAAATGACTTTTCGATGCTTCTATTTAACTTGATTTATATACGACTTTTGCGATTGAATCTTAAAATCAATTTTGTATTTACTTACTTCCCTCTATCAGCTACAAAGTATATACTTTTAGAATCTGTAAGTACATCTGGGATGGCACTACACTTTAACGTTATTTTAGAGACATTTGAGTCAACCGTAGGACGTTTGCGAACATCTGAGGCAATATCCTAAATTTTGTCAAGTATCTTATGTTTTCTAGATACCATGTTTCTGATAATTTTAATGTTCTAGCAAAATTTCTTCTCGATTAATAGCTTTTGAAGGAAAATTTTTAATCGGCATATAAAAAAAATCTTTTTGGAATTTAATTCAGTTTGTCCCTCTTAAGGTAAAAATTCCGTCAAAGTCTCATATTTTAAATCACAAACTGTAATTTAAAAATTAAAATTGCATATTATAAAACCAAAATTGTAATTTTAAAATGAAAATTGTATATTTTATGACGAAAAGTGTAATTTTAATATGAAAATCGTATATTTTAAAACGAAAATATTAATTTTAAAATGAAAATTGCCAAAAAAATGTGGAACGCTTCACGATTTTGCGTGTCATCCTTGCGCAGGGGCCATGCTAATCTTCTCTGTATCGTTCCAATTTTAGTATATGTACTGCCGAAGCAAGTACGACCGCTGAGCTCCGAGCGCTCCTTATATATGAACCATTGACTCATCCTGGCACTTGCGAGAGGTGAAAAATAAAGGTAGCCGCGTAGCGCTAGATTTTGAAACTAATACGTTGTGCTGCAAATGCGCATATGAAGCACATAACAATTTAAAGCACTATGTTGGCCAATCAGTAAATATTAACCGGATTTCAAATCAGAAACATGTTAATGTGTTATTGTATTCATTTATTATATTTGAAATGTGCTCTGATATAAATGAAAATGACGTCAAATGACTTTTCGATGCTTCTATTTAACTTGATTTATATACGACTTTTGCGATTGAATCTTAAAATCAATTTTGTATTTACTTACTTCCCTGTATCAGCTACAAAGTATACATTTTTAGAATCTGTAAGTACATCTGGGATGGCACTACACTTTAACGTTATTTTAGAGACATTTGAGTCAACCGTAGGACGTTTGCGAACGTCTGAGACAATATCCTAAATTTTGTCAAGTATCTTATGTTTTCTAGATACCATGTTTCTGCATAATTTTAATGTTCTAGCAAAATTTCTTCTCGATTAATAGCTTTTGAAGGAAAATTTTTTATCGGCATATAAAAAAATCTTTTTTGGAATTTAATTCAGTTTGTCCCTCTTAAGGTAAAAATTCCGTCAAAGTCTCATATTTTAAATCACAAACTGTAATTTAAAAATTAAAATTGCATATTATAAAACCAAAATTGTAATTTTAAAATGAAAATTGTATATTTTATGACGAAAAGTGTAATTTTAATATGAAAATCGTATATTTTATAACGAAAATATTAATTTTAAAATGAAAATTGCCAAAAAAATGTGGAACGCTTCACGATTTTGCGTGTCATCCTTGCGCAGGGGCCATGCTAATCTTCTCTGTATCGTTCCAATTTTAGTATATGTACTGCCGAAGCAAGTACGACCGCTGAGCTCCGAGCGCTCCTTATATATGAACCATTGACTCATCCTGGCACTTGCGAGAGGTGAAAAATGAAGGTAGCCGCGTAGCGCTAGATTTTGAAACTAATACGTTGTGCTGCAAATGCGCATATGAAGCACATAACAATTTAAAGCACTATGTTGGCCAATCAGTAAATATTAACCGGATTTCAAATCAGAAACATGTTAATGTGTTATTGTATTCATTTATTATATTTGAAATGTGCTCTGATATAAATGAAAATGACGTCAAATGACTTTTCGATGCTTCTATTTAACTTGATTTATATACGACTTTTGCGATTGAATCTTAAAATCAATTTTGTATTTACTTACTTCCCTCTATCAGCTACAAAGTATATACTTTTAGAATCTGTAAGTACATCTGGGATGGCACTACACTTTAACGTTATTTTAGAGACATTTGAGTCAACCGTAGGACGTTTGCGAACATCTGAGGCAATATCCTAAATTTTGTCAAGTATCTTATGTTTTCTAGATACCATGTTTCTGCATAATTTTAATGTTCTAGCAAAATTTCTTCTCGATTAATAGCTTTTGAAGGAAAATTTTTTATCGGCATATAAAAAAAATCTTTTTTGGAATTTAATTCAGTTTGTCCCTCTTAAGGTAAAAATTCCGTCAAAGTCTCATATTTTAAATCACAAACTGTAATTTAAAAATTAAAATTGCATATTATATAACCAAAATTGTAATTTTAAAATGAAAATTGTATATTTTATGACGAAAAGTGTAATGTTAATATGAAAATCGTATATTTTAAAACGAAAATATTAATTTTAAAATGAAAATTGCCAAAAAAAAGTGGAACGCTTCACGATTTTGCGTGTCATCCTTGCGCAGGGGCCATGCTAATCTTCTCTGTATAGTTCCAATTTTAGTATATGTACTGCCGAAGCAAGTACGACCGCTGAGCTCCGAGCGCTCCTTATATATGAACCATTGACTCATCCTGGCACTTGCGAGAGGTGAAAAATAAAGGTAGCCGCGTAGCGCTAGATTTTAAAACTAATACGTTGTGCTGCAAATGCGCATATGAAGCACATAACAATTTAAAGCACTATGTTGGCCAATCAGTAAATATTAACCGGATTTCAAATCAGAAACATGTTAATGTGTTATTGTATTAGTTTATTATATTTGAAATGTGCTCTGATATAAATGAAAATGACGTCAAATGACTTTTCGATGCTTCTATTTAACTTGATTTATATACGACTTTTGCGATTGAATCTTAAAATCAATTTTGTATTTACTTACTTCCCTGTATCAGCTACAAAGTATACATTTTTAGAATCTGTAAGTACATCTGAGATGGCACTACACTTTAACGTTATTTTAGAGACATTTGAGTCAACCGTAGGACGTTTGCGAACGTCTGAGACAATATCCTAAATTTTGTCAAGTATCTTATGTTTTCTAGATACCATGTTTCTGCATAATTTTAATGTTCTAGCAAAATTTCTTCTCGATTAATAGCTTTTGAAGGAAAATTTATTATCGGCATATAAAAAAAATCTTTTTTGGAATTTAATTCAGTTTGTCCCTCTTAAGGTAAAAATTCCGTCAAAGTCTCATATTTTAAATCACAAACTGTAATTTAAAAATTAAAATTGCATATTATAAAACCAAAATTGTAATTTTAAAATGAAAATTGTATATTTTATGACGAAAAGTGTAATTTTAAAATGAAAATCGTATATTTTAAAACGAAAATATTAATTTTAAAATGAAAATTGCCAAAAAAATGTGGAACGCTTCACGATTTTGCGTGTCATCCTTGCGCAGGGGCCATGCTAATCTTCTCTGTATCGTTCCAATTTTAGTATATGTACTGCCGAAGCAAGTACGACCGCTGAGCTCCGAGCGCTCCTTATATATGAACCATTGACTCATCCTGGCACTTGCGAGAGGTGAAAAATAAAGGTAGCCGCGTAGCGCTAGATTTTGAAACTAATACGTTGTGCTGCAAATGCGCATATGAAGCACATAACAATTTAAAGCACTATGTTGGCCAATCAGTAAATATTAACCGGATTTCAAATCAGAAACATGTTAATGTGTTATTGTATTAGTTTATTATATTTGAAATGTGCTCTGATATAAATGAAAATGACGTCAAATGACTTTTCGATGCTTCTATTTAACTTGATTTATATACGACTTTTGCGATTGAATCTTAAAATCAATTTTGTATTTACTTACTTCCCTGTATCAGCTACAAAGTATACATTTTTAGAATCTGTAAGTACATCTGGGATGGCACTACACTTTAACGTTATTTAAGAGACATTTGAGTCAACCGTAGGACGTTTGCGAACGTCTGAGACAATATCCTAAATTTTGTCAAGTATCTTATGTTTTCTAGATACCATGTTTCTGCATAATTTTATTGTTCTAGCAAAATTTCTTCTCGATTAATAGCTTTTGAAGGAAAATTTTTTATCGGCATATAAAAAAAATCTTTTTTGGAATTTAATTCAGTTTGTCCCTCTTAAGGTAAAAATTCCGTCAAAGTCTCATATTTTAAATCACAAACTGTAATTTAAAAATTAAAATTGCATATTATAAAACCAAAATTGAAATTTTAAAATGAAAATTGTATATTTTATGACGAAAAGTGTAATTTTAATATGAAAATCGTATATTTTAAAACGAAAATATTAATTTTAAAATGAAAATTGCCAAAAAAATGTGGAACGCTTCACGATTTTGCGTGTCGTCCTTGCGCAGGGGCCATGCTAATCTTCTCTGTATCGTTCCAATTTTAGTATATGTACTGCCGAAGCAAGTACGACCGCTGAGCTCCGAGCGCTCCTTATATATGAACCATTGACTCATCCTGGCACTTGCGAGAGGTGAAAAATAAAGGTAGCCGCGTAGCGCTAGATTTTGAAACTAATACGTTGTGCTGCAAATGCGCATATGAAGCACATAACAATTTAAAGCACTATGTTGGCCAATCAGTAAATATTAACCGGATTTCAAATCAGAAACATGTTAATGTGTTATTGTATTCATTTATTATATTTGAAATGTGCTCTGATATAAATGAAAATGACGTCAAATGACTTTTCGATGCTTCTATTTAACTTGATTTATATACGACTTTTGCGATTGAATCTTAAAATCAATTTTGTATTTACTTACTTCCCTCTATCAGCTACAAAGTATATACTTTTAGAATCTGTACATCTGGGATGGCACTACACTTTAACGTTATTTTAGAGACATTTGAGTCAACCGTAGGACGTTTGCGAACGTCTGAGACAATATCCTAAATTTTGTCAAGTATCTTATGTTTTCTAGATACCATGTTTCTGCATAATTTTAATGTTCTAGCAAAATTTCTTCTCGATTAATAGCTTTTGAAGGAAAATTTTTTATCGGCATATAAAAAAATCTTTTTTGGAATTTAATTCAGTTTGTCCCTCTTAAGGTAAAAATTCCGTCAAAGTCTCATATTTTAAATCACAAACTGTAATTTAAAAATTAAAATTGCATATTATAAAACCAAAATTGTAATTTTAAAATGAAAATTGTATATTTTATGACGAAAAGTGTAATTTTAATATGAAAATCGTATATTTTATAACGAAAATATTAATTTTAAAATGAAAATTGCCAAAAAAATGTGGAACGCTTCACGATTTTGCGTGTCATCCTTGCGCAGGGGCCATGCTAATCTTCTCTGTATCGTTCCAATTTTAGTATATGTACTGCCGAAGCAAGTACGACCGCTGAGCTCCGAGCGCTCCTTATATATGAACCATTGACTCATCCTGGCACTTGCGAGAGGTGAAAAATAAAGGTAGCCGCGTAGCGCTAGATTTTGAAACTAATACGTTGTGCTGCAAATGCGCATATGAAGCACATAACAATTTAAAGCACTATGTTGGCCAATCAGTAAATATTAACCGGATTTCAAATCAGAAACATGTTAATGTGTTATTGTATTCATTTATTATATTTGAAATGTGCTCTGATATAAATGAAAATGACGTCAAATGACTTTTCGATGCTTCTATTTAACTTGATTTATATACGACTTTTGCGATTGAATCTTAAAATCAATTTTGTATTTACTTACTTCCCTCTATCAGCTACAAAGTATATACTTTTAGAATCTGTAAGTACATCTGGGATGGCACTACACTTTAACGTTATTTTAGAGACATTTGAGTCAACCGTAGGACGTTTGCGAACATCTGAGGCAATATCCTAAATTTTGTCAAGTATCTTATGTTTTCTAGATACCATGTTTCTGCATAATTTTAACGTTCTAGCAAAATTTCTTCTCGATTAATAGCTTTTGAAGGAAAATTTTTTATCGGCATATAAAAAAAATCTTTTTTGGAATTTAATTCAGTTTGTCCCTCTTAAGGTAAAAATTCCGTCAAAGTCTCATATTTTAAATCACAAACTGTAATTTAAAAATTAAAATTGCATATTATAAAACAAAAATTGTAATTTTAAAATGAAAATTGTATATTTTATGACGAAAAGTGTAATTTTAATATGAAAATCGTATATTTTAAAAAGAAAATATTAATTTTAAAATGAAAATTGCCAAAAAAATGTGGAACGCTTCACGATTTTGCGTGTCATCCTTGCGCAGGGGCCATGCTAATCTTCTCTGTATCGTTCCAATTTTAGTATATGTACTGCCGAAGCAAGTACGACCGCTGAGCTCCGAGCGCTCCTTATATATGAACCATTGACTCATCCTGGCACTTGCGAGAGGTGAAAAATAAAGGTAGCCGCGTAGCGCTAGATTTTGAAACTAATACGTTGTGCTGCAAATGCGCATATGAAGCACATAACAATTTAAAGCACTATGTTGGCCAATCAGTAAATATTAACCGGATTTCAAATCAGAAACATGTTAATGTGTTATTGTATTCATTTATTATATTTGAAATGTGCTCTGATATAAATGAAAATGACGTCAAATGACTTTTCGATGCTTCTATTTAACTTGATTTATATACGACTTTTGCGATTGAATCTTAAAATCAATTTTGTATTTACTTACTTCCCTCTATCAGCTACAAAGTATATACTTTTAGAATCTGTAAGTACATCTGGGATGGCACTACACTTTAACGTTATTTTAGAGACATTTGAGTCAACCGTAGGACGTTTGCGAACGTCTGAGACAATATCCTAAATTTTGTCAAGTATCTTATGTTTTCTAGATACCACGTTTCTGCATAATTTTAATGTTCTAGCAAAATTTCTTCTCGATTAATAGCTTTTGAAGGAAAATTTTTTATCGGCATATAAAAAAAATCTTTTTTGGAATTTAATTCAGTTTGTCCCTCTTAAGGTAAAAATTCCGTCAAAGTCTCATATTTTAAATCACAAACTGTAATTTAAAAATTAAAATTGCATATTATAAAACCAAAATTGTAATTTTAAAAAGAAAATTGTATATTTTATGACGAAAAGTGTAATTTTAATATGAAAATCGTATATTTTAAAACGAAAATATTAATTTTAAAATGAAAATTGCCAAAAAAATGTGGAACGCTTCACGATTTTGCGTGTCATCCTTGCGCAGGGGCCATGCTAATCTTCTCTGTATCGTTCCAATTTTAGTATATGTACTGCCGAAGCAAGTACGACCGCTGAGCTCCGAGCGCTCCTTATATATGAACCATTGACTCATCCTGGCACTTGCGAGAGGTGAAAAATAAAGGTAGCCGCGTAGCGCTAGATTTTGAAACTAATACGTTGTGCTGGAAATGCGCATATGCAGCACATAACAATTTAAAGCACTATGTTGGCCAATCAGTAAATATTAACCGGATTTCAAATCAGAAACATGTTAATGTGTTATTGTATTCATTTATTATATTTGAAATGTGCTCTGATATAAATGAAAATGACGTCAAATGACTTTTCGATGCTTCTATTTAACTTGACTTATATACGACTTTTGCGATTGAATCTTAAAATCAATTTTGTATTTACTTACTTCCCTCTATCAGCTACAAAGTATATACTTTTAGAATCTGTAAGTACATCTGGGATGGCACTACACTTTAACGTTATTTTAGAGACATTTGAGTGAACCGTAGGACGTTTGCGAACGTCTGAGACAATATCCTAAATTTTGTCAAGTATCTTATGTTTTCTAGATACCATGTTTCTGCATAATTTTAATGTTCTAGCAAAATTTCTTCTCGATTAATAGCTTTTGAAGGAAAATTTTTTATCGGCATATAAAAAAAATCTTTTTTGTAATTTAATTCAGTTTGTCCCTCTTAAGGTAAAAATTCCGTCAAAGTCTCATATTTTAAATCACAAACTGTAATTTAAAAATTAAAATTGCATATTATAAAACCAGAATTGTAATTTTAAAATGAAAATTGTATATTTTATGACGAAAAGTGTAATTTTAATATGAAAATCGTATATTTTAAAACGAAAATATTAATTTTAAAATGAAAATTGCCAAAAAAATGTGGAACGCTTCACGATTTTGCGTGTCATCCTTGCGCAGGGGCCATGCTAATCTTCTCTGTATCGTTCCAATTTTAGTATATGTACTGCCGAAGCAAGAACGACAGCTGAGCTCCGAGCGCTCCTTATATATGAACCATTGACTCATCCTGGCACTTGCGAGAGGTGAAAAATAAAGGTAGCTTCGTAGCGCTAGATTTTGAAACTAATACGTTGTGCTGCAAATGCGCATATGAAGCACATAACAATTTGAAGCACTATGTTGGCCAATCAGTAAATATTAACCGGATTTCAGATCAGAAACATGTTAATGTGTTATTGTATTCATTTATTATATTTGAAATGTGCTCTGATATAAATGAAAATGACGTCAAATGACTTTTCGATGCTTCTATTTAACTTGATTTATATACGACTTTTGCGATTGAATCTTAAAATCAATTTTGTATTTACTTACTTCCCTCTATCAGCTACAAAGTATATACTTTTAGAATCTGTAAGTACATCTGGGATGGCACTACACTTTAACGTTATTTTAGAGACATTTGAGTCAACCGTAGGACGTTTGCGAACGTCTGAGACAATATCCTAAATTTTGTCAAGTATCTTATGTTTTCTAGATACCATGTTTCTGCATAATTTTAATGTTCTAGCAAAATTTCTTCTAGATTCATAGCTTTTGAAGGAAATTTTTTATCGGCATATAAAAAAAATCTTTTTTGGAATTTAATTCAGTTTGTCCCTCTTAAGGTAAAAATTCCGTCAAAGTCTCATATTTTAAATCACAAACTGTAATTTAAAAATTAAAATTGCATATTATAAAACCAAAATTGTAATTTTAAAATGAAAATTGTATATTTTATGACGAAAAGTGTAATTTTAATATGAAAATCGTATATTTTAAAACGAAAATATTAATTTTAAAATGAAAATTGCCAAAAAAATGTGGAACGCTTCACGATTTTGCGTGTCATCCTTGCGCAGGGGCCATGCTAATCTTCTCTGTATCGTTCCAATTTTAGTATATGTACTGCCGAAGCAAGTACGACCGCTGAGCTCCGAGCGCTCCTTATATATGAACCATTGACTCATCCTGGCACTTGCGAGAGGTGAAAAATAAAGGTAGCCGCGTAGCGCTAGATTTTGAAACTAATACGTTGTGCTGCAAATGCGCATATGAAGCACATAACAATTTAAAGCACTATGTTGGCCAATCAGTAAATATTAACCGGATTTCAAATCAGAAACATGTTAATGTGTTATTGTATTCATTTATTATATTTGAAATGTGCTCTGATATAAATGAAAATGACGTCAAATGACTTTTCGATGCTTCTATTTAACTTGATTTATATACGACTTTTGCGATTGAATCTTAAAATCAATTTTGTATTTACTTACTTCCCTCTATCAGCTACAAAGTATATACTTTTAGAATCTGTAAGTACATCTGGGATGGCACTACACTTTAACGTTATTTTAGAGACATTTGAGTCAACCGTAGGACGTTTGCGAACGTCTGAGACAATATCCTAAATTTTGTCAAGTATCTTATGTTTTCTAGATACCATGTTTCTGCATAATTTTAATGTTCTAGCAAAATTTCTTCTCGATTAATAGCTTTTGAAGGAAAATTTTTTATCGGCATATAAAAAAAATCTTTTTTGGAATTTAATTCAGTTTGTCCCTCTTAAGGTAAAAATTCCGTCAAAGTCTCATATTTTAAATCACAAACTGTAATTTAATAATTAAAATTGCATATTATAAAACCAAAATTGTAATTTTAAAATGAAAATTGTATATTTTATGACGAAAAGTGTAATTTTAATATGAAAATCGTATATTTTAAAACGAAAATATTAATTTTAAAATGAAAATTGCCAAAAAAATGTGGAACGCTTCACGATTTTGCGTGTCATCCTTGCGCAGGGGCCATGCTAATCTTCTCTGTATCGTTCCAATTTTAGTATATGTACTGCCGAAGCAAGTACGACCGCTGAGCTCCGAGCGCTCCTTATATATGAACCATTGACTCATTCTGGCACTTGCGAGAGGTGAAAAATAAAGGTAGCCGCGTAGCGCTAGATTTTGAAACTAATACGTTGTGCTGCAAATGCGCATATGAAGCACATAACAATTTAAAGCACTATGTTGGCCAATCAGTAAATATTAACCGGATTTCAAATCAGAAACATGTTAATGTGTTATTGTATTCATTTATTATATTTGAAATGTGCTCTGATATAAATGAAAATGACGTCAAATGACTTTTCGATGCTTCTATTTAACTTCATTTATATACGACTTTTGCGATTGAATCTTAAAATCAATTTTGTATTTACTTACTTCCCTCTATCAGCTACAAAGTATATACTTTTAGAATCTGTAAGTACATCTGGGATGGCACTACACTTTAACGTTATTTTAGAGACATTTGAGTCAACCGTAGGACGTTTGCGAACGTCTGAGACAATATCCTAAATTTTGTCAAGTATCTTATGTTTTCTAGATACCATGTTTCTGCATAATTTTAA